>OX638313.1:80515206-81866949 GCA_951812415.1 Beris morrisii
CGGACGCATTATTTTTCCCCCCACTCCCAAACCCCTTCACCTATATCGGCAAATTTTTTGCAAATGGGTCCACTACTGAAGCTTTATATAAATTCCAAATTTCAGCTTCCTGCCATAAGCGGTTCCTGAGATCTAGAAACCAAAATTTTCCGTCTAAAACACTTCCCCCTCCTCCCCCCTTACACCCCCACCCTTCAGAATTTGGTCACTTCAAGGGGCGTATCCAGTCTATTTACAAAAAAAATTTTAATTTAATAGCTCAAAGGGTTTGGGAGCTACGAGCCTTCACACGATTTTGCGTACAGCGGTCGACGTACGGCGTACGGCGTACGGCGTACGGCGGACAGACGGACTGAAATTTTTTTTTGCTTTTTTCGTGTCTACTCGTCATGAAACGTGAAAAAAAAAATTTGAGGGTAGCAAATTTTTTTTTTTTAAAAATCGAAAACAATACTGTATTATTAAAATAATAAAGTAAAAGGGATATAATTATGAAAAACGGATAAAGTGTAAGATTTGAAAAACGGATAAAGTGTAAGATTTGGACAAGTGGAATTTCCAATCAAAATTGCTGATATACAAAAGGAGGGTAATACAATAGTTGGACCATATTACACAACAAAGGAAGAGAAACGAACGCATATTAACCTGCTTTTGCTACAAGATGAAGAATAGTTTCATTACGTATGGATTAAAAATATGTCAAGGTATATTATATATTTTTTATTGAAATTTATATTTGAATTTTTATGATTAAACAACAGATTGATCAGAAGTCAACTGACCCGAAATAAACATCAGATTTATATTTGTAAGACATGTCTTCGATATTCTTATCAACAAAAAACCCTCGACCTGCATAAACCGGACTGTAATAAGCTTATAACGAGAACGTCGACACCGGAAAAAATATGGGAAAATCCTGGAAGACGTTTAGGAGTTCGACCTTTAATAACAAAGCAAAATTTCTATCTCACAATTTAAAGACATAGTTTTGAAAAATATTTTTTATTAGTGAAATGATAATAAAACTGTATAAAAAAAAATTACATACATATACATTTAATTAAAGGTTCTTTATTTAATTTTGTATCCAAAAGTTGTTAATATAAGAACAGGTTAGATTAAAAGCAGTTAATATCAGAATAGGTCAGATCAAAAAGCTGTTAATAAAAGAACAGGTAAGGTCAAAAAGCTGTTATTATAAGAACGGGGTCTTTTAATATCAGAACAGGTCAGATCAAAAAGCTGTTAATATGAAAACAGGGTCTGTTAATATCAGAACAGGTCAGGTCAAAAAGCTATTATTATAAGAAACAGGCGCGTAGCCTTAGGAGTAGCGGATAGCGCCGCTACCCCTTTCTTTCTTGAAAGAATCTTTTTTCTTTATTCCGTTCCTAGTCCACTTATGCATTCATGAATATAAATTCATACTTGAGTTAATCAATCGATTAATCGACATTTAACTTACATGTCCTTATGTTAAGTATCGAGATTCATAGCTCACGTAAAGTTTCATGATTACCTTCAAAAAAAACTATCATTCCGTGGAGGGTATCGCAACTTTTTAGCGCTATGCTACACGACGAAACCTAGAACAAAATCGAAAGAAAAAAAAACATTCACACTTTTCTTCGGCCTGGCCAGCGCTTCCTCTATCTCTATATGATTTTCTTTTCAAAAGTGTTATCGTTTCACTGCGATTGCGATTTTATATTGCATTTAAAATTGTTGATTGTCACATGGCAATTTGATTGAACCGTGTTGTTGCAATTTGCATTCCTTTGATAAAACAGTATATTTCTCTGTTTGACGATGTCAACAACTAAGTCATTTGAATTAATTTGATCCCTTCTTTAGAAAAACAAATTGATCATGAATTGATTCAGTTTTTACTCAATCAAAATTACGACTTAAGACCATGAAATCACATTTGTTATGATACAATTACGAACAAATTTTATAGATGAATTTGTTTTACCATGTTCTATTTTGGAAAATCTTTTGTTTTTACCAACAGTCCTTGATTTGCAAAGTAAAATTAATTTAGCGTTTAAACAATATGAAATTATGATTTATTGTAACTCAAATCAATCTCTCTTTTTCAAAGACTTAATCTAATCGAATGAACGAAACCAAAACGACAGCACGGGTGCATATAGGAAATTATACATGTCATTTGCGTGTGGTTTAAGCCTAGTACGGACCTCGATCAAAATTTCGATTCCCATATGAAATGCATGTAAAAAAAAGTGATCAAAATTTTGATCGCTAGATTTTCGCGTTGGCTTTCTGTTTTGTGGTACGGAGTTCGAGTCAAAATTTTGATTCGATTTGACAGTTCGCTCATCGACCAATAGATGGTGCTGAAACAGTGGAGACCAATTTTCCGCCACCATTTAAATGTGCTGCTGTTTAATTTTGCATTGCGGAACGATAATTTTGATTTGAATTTGAATATGCCATTTTTTTTTAAACTGACTTTGGTTTTTGTGATATCGAGTGGTTTTCTTTTAACCAAAGCGGTATTACGGTTAAAACGCGGTAGCGGTCTTAATACCGCAGCTAAAAATACACTTTTTTTTATTCAGTCGCAAACCGGGTCGCCTGTGCGTTCATCTCCGAATCTGTTGTACTCAACTGCGTCTACATACGCCAAATCTGCCTCCAACAGACTCTGCCGTTTCGTAGGTGGTGGTATAAAAGCCTCCACCGACATTCTGGTGGCTTCTAACGTTCTTCCCAAAGACACCAACTCCTCTACCGATTTCACCGTCCTCAGACAAAGCTGCGTTTGGTAAGACGGAGCGATATTCCATCTTAAAATTTTAATTTTGTCGCCCTCATCTGGGGAAATCGACAAACGTCTAAGCAAAACCTCCATGATTGCGGTGTAAACCCCTATCGACTCACTCGCACCCTGCGTACGGCGACGTATTTCATCCATCAATCGGCCGTCATAGTCTGGCGGCAGAAATTCCGCTCGTAACTCGGCAACCAATTCCTTCCAGGATTTACATCTTACTGGCTCGCAGCCATATTAAACCTCTCCCCTCGAACAGGTTTATTGCTGATCTAAATAGAACCGACTTCGGCACCCCTCGTGCCTGCCGCAATTCCTGCACCCTCTCCAAGAAGGCACAAAGTGTATTCGGCTCTCCTGCAAATATGACTTTCCACTTTGAAATATCCATTTTACTGGCATCAGATGACACGACAGTATTTGCTAGTGATGTTGTCGTGTCCATTATCCTGATTTGGGATCTACTCAACTCCTCCTCGTCCGACGATATCTGCCCAGACTTCTCAAATAAGTCATTTAATTGTACTAAAATGGTAGACTTAATTTTTTGCTTTGCAGACAGTAGTATGGACGACACCACACCATATAAAAAGCCCCAAAAAGATAGGGACAGCATGCTAAAAAGTAACTTTCCCCGACACCAAGAGGCTCACCCCCAAAAACTGACACCAGTCTATGGAAAATTGCATATTTTTAAATTGCCGACACCAAATGGAGCTTGCCAATTTTTCCCGACACCAGACCCTTTGCTTGCTGTGTATGATAAAGAGGAATGTACAAATTTTAAATTGGTGGAAGATAGTGTAACTTTTCATACATTTTGCTTTGTGCATTTATGACCTCAGAACTTTTGTGGCCACACTCCACTTTCCACCGAAAAAAATGTATGAAATCCAATGGTAAGTGTTGTTTCCCTGCCGCCTTACCAAAACTCGCGAAAAGGTCTTGTTTGCTATACGAATGAAGAGGATAGCTGATCTTTGCAACTTCCTCCACTACCAGATAATTAGCAAACGAAAAAGCTTTTCTGGGTTATTTGCAATTCTCTTTTACCGATCATAATCGTACACAATAACTTTTTGGTTTTTGTGCATTGCATATATCCTCCAGACTACGGCGGCGGGGTCACTTTTGCTTGTTGTGATTTGTGACCGATATCGGATATAGTTGCAAACCGGCAACCGGTAAATGTTGTAATGGATGTATTTTTTGTATTTTGGTTTAGCTCAATGACAGGGACGTCATTTGTGGGGGGGGCAGGGAGGTCATTTGCCCCCCCCCCCCCTAGAAAAAACTGAAATGACGTCCCTGCTCAATGACCTGCTTAAGTAATTTAAAGAATTGTGAAATATCATTACATGTATTTTTTTATTTGTATGTAAGAAAAGTAGTTGATAACATGAATTTACTTTTAGAGTTTATACATAATAAAAATATGATACAGTTAATTTTTATAAGAGTATATCTTTATTTTTAATACATAATTCATGTTTCTTAAGTAAAATATTTTTTAGTAATTTTTCCATTTGTAAAATCCTGCGCTGAAATCTTAATCGGTCTAATGCATAGGTTTGCCAAGTACCCTTTCTATTTGACCGAAACCTGATCACAAAAACGGACATGTTTATAATCTAGCGATGACATTGAATAGATTGAGCAGCTCGACGGCCAAGAAAAATATTATAATTAGAAGATATTTCAACACTGTAGGTAATGATGCCGACCAATGTGATTTTTTAACCGGCTTGTTATACGGTCCACAAACGTCTTTGCCGTTAGCGAACACACAATCAGAAGACAAGCGTAGATGTTCAGCTTCCACATCAGAAGGTGTATAAAATGCGCTCATTACCGGAGCAGAAGAAGCACCTGACGTAATCCTTTAAGTTGGTGTAAAAGGAGCCGCTTTTTACCAGCTTAAGAACTTTCCTCTCCTCCAAATCCAAATTTTTGAATGTCTTTAGACGGTCGTATTCATGTCTTAAGTTCAGCATATTGACCAAAATGCGAATGTTATAGCACGTCTTTTATATAAATCCCAGAATTATGAGCTGATGGAAAACCAAGCCATTTTACGTAAACTAGACTGTCCCTCCTTTTTAGAATCTCTTCTACAAGGTATACATCAGGATGTTTGACTCTTATTAACTCTACTTCGTAGAACCCTCCTTGTATTATATTTCCCTGATAGGCTTTGAGTATGTAAGTACGTGGTTCTGTACTCTTTACTTCGTTTATCTAAAATATTTCGTTGGACCAGTTGAGTTTCTCGAATACGTGCTTGTACTTGCCTACACGTACATGATCTCCTTTCTTGAATTTAGGTCTTGCCGTAACCTTCAGCTTGCGGTAGACATCTCCAAGAAGCTGAATTTCATTCGATGGCCCAACGTATATTGGACGCATTTTTATGGTACGATGTTTTGTCTTATTGTATTTGTTTATTAGCCCTTTTAGTAACCCAGTCCACTTATAGTTTCCGTTCATACTAAACTCTTTCCACATCATGTTTTTTAGGGTTCGATCGAACCGTTCTCCAATTGAGGCTTTCAATTGACTAAAGGTAGAGTAGTGATTGATTTCAAATTTGTTCATCAAGTTTAGCCTTATTAAAAAAAACTCTTTTCCATCATCTGTTTGTAAATTTTTTGGGAAACGTCGTTCATTAAAAATTGACTGCAGTGCCTTGATAATCTCCCCAGCACTTTTATTTTTAAAGGGTAAGGCCCACGCATATTTGGAGAATGTGTCTATTACTGTTAGAAGAAAATTAAAGCCTTTATTCTTAGTTGAATAAGAGCTCATATCCACTAAATCCGCCTGTCATAAGTCATCTATTCCACGAATGGTCACACGGCGGCGCCTAAAATTTCTACGACCTGTCTTATGCAGTTCGTTAATAACCTGTTTTCTACTCATTTCATCATGTATATAATTAGTGGACTTGTTTGCACGCGTTTTATATAGAATCCAGTATAGAAAATGATACAGTTTGATCATTCGTTTACCATGATGGTTGCGGGACCGTCAGGAAGCGGTAAGACGACATTTATTGAAATATTCCTGGAAAATACATCGCTAATTAACGCTCAGATAAAAAAGATTATCTGGTGTAATGCTGAACAACGAGCGAAACCATCGCAATTACCATTTAAAAATATTGAATATTTAGATTCTATACCGGAAGAATTTATAAACGAGACCAATGAACCTACTTTAATCGTACTGAATGATATGATGCTAAATGCATTTTCATAGCAGGTTTGTGAACTTTTTACAAAAGGATCACAGCATAGGAATTTTTCAGTAACATTTGTAACACAGAACGTCTTCCATCAGGGTAAGTTTTGTCGAGATATTTCCCTTAACTGTAAATATATGGTGGTTTTCAAAAAAACCCCACGATAAAAGTCAGTTCCTTCATTTAGCCAAGCAGATTCACCCTGAATATAGTGTAGAGCTAGTGAGAATATATAAAGATATTACTCAGGCTCCACACGGGTATTTGTTAATAGATCTGACTCAGTCTACTAACGATTTATTTAGATTCAGAACAGATATCTTTAATAAAAGATTTGTAACGTGTTATTGTTCAGCGACTGATTTAAACAGTAAAAATGGTGTCACGAATGAAACGATTGAAGGACAACCAACATATGCTATATGTTCTCAAAAATGCTAGTCCATGTTTAAGAAAGGCTATCATGAAAAAAGCATATCCTGAAGTAGTCAAGACTATTTGTGAAATTACATTAAACACGTTTAAGGGGAATCATGTGCCAGGCCGTAAAATATTTGGCAGTCTATGTAAGTATAAAAAGAGCATGCGAAGGTTAGTTGATACAAGACGATCTGTTCCTAGACAGCGTAAGATCTTAGTACAGCAAGGCGGTTTTCTACCAATCCTGATAGGAAATGTACTTTCAAGTGTTATTGGGTCGTTGATTGAAAAATATGCATAGAAAGAGCGTTCTTAATCGAATGCTTCTTCTTTCACCAAAACTGTAGGAACAATTAAAGGGTCAGATAGACGATGGAGATGGCCTGTCTATATTCGATAAAACGATACACGCCATGTTGAGAAATAAAAAGCTATCTGACGCTGACAAATGGTATAATTATAAAAAAGTTAAATTTAATAATAAATAAATTTTTTAAATGCAAGGCGTAAAGGAAGACAATCCGGTAAAGAAAAATCTCTAGCGTTTACACCTGAAGTAAAGTTAGATAAACAGAGAAATTTGCGAGACAATGCAACACAGACAAGGTTTGCTTTCAAAGAAGAAATGTCAACTCAATCCTCCCCGATTAAGAATCCCGATCCGTTTTACAGTTTGGCTGAAGATATCTTTGAAGCAGGTGACGTGACTTTACCAAAGTATCATAGTTCTAGTGCAGAAGAGATAACACCGCCCCCGTTTAAAAAAAGGCGAATATCTGCAAGCGGTATAGCAAAACTTTAAAACCGGCTGCAAAGTTTCGTAAGACTACACCTGAAGTCAAAAACAGCTGATGACGGTATAACTTAGTATACTATACCGAGTGAAATGGATGTTGATGAAGGGGCTCAACTTATAGAAGAACTAGAGAAGAGATAAGGGGTCGATAAATCAAAATAGAGAACGTCTCAGAGATGATGAAGAAGTGAAAGGTACTACTAAAAAAGTGAAGAGAGCTGCGACAGAAGTACTAAAGCTTAAAGCTTTTGTAAAAAAAGTGCATGGTATTCCTATTAATCTTAAATGGAATTACCAACAGTTATTAAATTTATGTTACAGTAAACAAGATATGAATTTTTCTACTTTCTGATCTTCGTTCAACGATGCAATCAAACCCTACTGGTATACTCATGCTCATCCAGATTTTAAAGAGATTTTATATGCCGACTTAGAAGCAGATTCAACTCGTAGTGAAATCCCTGACAGGGCCGGATTTCCCATAGGACTAAAAGGTTCTGTAGCACAGGGCTCCAAATTTTAAGGGGCCCCCAACAAATTTCATTGGGTCCGAAATTTTCATACATTCAATACAATAGAATTAAATCCTGTTGAGTTGCCGCTGGGCGAGATTTGTATTCCCTGCTGGGCGTTGCGAGTGCGTTCAGAAGTCAGCACTTCGCTGACATTTGAGCGCACCCGCAACTGCCGCGGGAGGACCGTTAGGTGATAGAAGCCGTCGTGGGTTTTTGAGATTATGACAATTCTTAGTAATTTGGCGTGTGATAGCACCCAAAATCAGATAACCAAAAATGAAGCAAATGGCATTCTGAATAAAATGAAAGAATTTGATACTGGTGTCATGGTTATTTTTTGGAACAAAATTTTAGAACGCTTCCATGCAACTAGCGAATCGCTTCAGAGCGCTGATATCGATTTACTGACTGTATGTCAACCATATAGGGCTTTGTCAGGTTTTTTGAATAAATATCGAGATTGTTTTAATAATATAGAGGCCGAAGCAAAGCAACTTGTGGATGATCATCAATATAGAGAATATAATAGAAGAACAAGAAAAAGAGCACGTTTTTTTGATGAAGGCGATGTAATAGAAACGGAATTTTCTGCATGTGAAAAATTTCGCGTAGAAACCTTTGCCGATAATCGACTGTCTGTATTAGGAATTAGAGAAGAGAAGCGCAGCGTAAAACAGCATTGAAAATTTATTTAGATTTTTAATGAATTATCAATTGCAGAAATTCAAGATAAATGTAAAGCTCTAATAAGTGCATATCCCAATGATTTGAAGATTGGTTTCATTTATGAATTCTTCCAATTTTCTAAAATTGTTAAGAACGAAAATATTGCAAAAACTAAGCTCGCACGTATGAGCGAATTACTTGAGGACGGTAGCTCAATTCTTCGCACTTTTCCAAACGTAAGGATTTCGTTGCGAATGTATTTATCTATACCTGTAACAAATTGTGAAGGGGAAAGATCCTTCTCTACTTTAACAAGAATTAAAAACTATTTGCGTAATACAATTGGCGAAAATCGTTTGAACTCACTTTCTCTAATGTCAATAGAGTTTGACGTACTAAAATCGATTGACTTTGATGAAATAATAAATGATTTCGCTAAAAGTAAAGCACAAAATATTCCCATATAAATGAGCATATTTTTAAAAGGAGCTAAAATGAGTAAGCAATTAAAGAATTGATAAATATTTCAAACTTTTCAAAATTCTTTACCATAGTCTTCATGATTTCAGATCATCTGGTTCAGTTCAAAATCCACTTTTATCATATAAGGCTGCCCTGATGATACACTTCCCAAAAACTAAGTAAAATCCGTTTTGATCTCCACTTCGTAGAAAAGAACCAATGAGCAGTTACCATTCAATCCACCAATGATAATCGTGAGAGAGAAGGTGATATTTTGATTTTTATACTCTAGATGAAATCATATAGAGTATTATAAGTTTAATCCAGCCCAAAAGTTTGTAACGCATAGAACCAAGCCTCGGACGAAAAAAAGTTATATATTATTTTTTGTTTATTTGTGGCCAAAAACCTCAAATCCGCTTGACGTCCGTCCGTCCGTCCGTCTGTCCGTGAACACGATAACTCAAGAACGCCTTCACATAGGATCATGAAATTTTGAATCTGGATATTTGGTTGAATTTGTAAGGCTAAGTTTGTTAACGGGCAAAATCGTCCTACTCCTTCGGGTAGCTGCCATACAAAATGTCCTTAAAACACGTGTTCAAGAATATTGGTCGATAACTTCAGAAGGGTTTAAGCTACGACATTAAAATTTTGTACGTATTATTTTTTCAATAGTTCGAGCTACATATATGATTATGAAGAAAATCCTGTTAGTCCTTCGTGTAGCTGCCATACAAATATCCTTTCAAAATGTATTCACTTAATTTACGAAACTCACTATAACTCAAGTAATCTTTTAGCTACGAATTCGGAATTTTGTACAAATTAGTTTTGAGTGAAAAGAATATTTGACTTTACTAGTCAGCGAAATCCTATTACTCCTTCGGGTAGCTGCCATACAAAATGTCCTTAAAACACGTCTTTAAGAATATTGGCCGATAACTTCAGAAGGGTTTAAGCTACGTCTTTGAAATTTTGTATGTGTTATTTTTTCAATAGTTGGAGCTAAATGTATGATTATGAAGAAAATCCTATTAGTCCTTCGTGTAGCTGCCATACAAATATCCTGTCAAAACGTCTTCACTTAATTTACGGAACTTACTATAACTCAAGTAATCTTTTAGCTATGAATTGGAAATTTTGTACAAATTAGTTTTGAGTAAAAACAAAGTTCAGGTTTACTAATCAGCAAAATCCTTTTACTCCTTCTGGTAGCTGCCATACAAAACGTCCTTGAGACACGTGTTCAACAATATTTTTCGATAACTTTTGAACGCTTCAAGATACGAATTTGAAATTTTGTACACGTTCATTTTTAAATGGTTCCAAGGAAAAGAATAAATATGTAAGAAATCGAGTGAGTTCTTCCTGCACCACCCATGCGAAGTCCTTCAAAAATGACACTTTTTTTCGATGACTTACCCAGTTCAAGATATGAAATTAAACACTGAATATTGTCTTTTAGGTTTGAGTAGCAATCTACTGGCAGCCCTTAATAAAAGGCATACAACATGCGCACACGTAATTCTACTTTATCCCCAACTACAATATAAATCGGAGTTCAGTATTCATCTAGAGTATTACACGATTGGCTTGCAGCCGATCGTGACTGCAGTATTTTTTAATAGGGTGTCTTACAAAATAAAAAGCCTATAAAAGCAAAACTACCTTCATATATTTCTCAGTTTTAGTTACGTTGCTAAGAGAAGAAGGTGTTAGTAGAATTTAAAAAATTATTTCAAAATGCATGAGTACTCCAATGAAGAATATGCTGACATGATGTTAATTTATGGAGAGTGTGACCAAAATGCACGAGCCGCGCGAAGGCTTTACCACCAGAGACATGCTCATCGACAGATACCTAGCGGGAGAGTATTTCAAGACGTTTACAGGAGAATTAGGGAAACTGGCAGCGTTAGAAAAAGGAGAGTAAATGCAAATCCTGCGCCTATAATCGCTGTTCAGATTGATGAAAGAATACTGCAAGCAGTGCAAAATGATCCATCGATCAGTAGCCGACGCTTGGCATTGCAGTTTAACACATCTACTTGGAAGGTTTGGAGTATTTTAAAAGTAGAACGCTTCTATGCCTACCATCACACACCAGTACAGGAGCTGCTACCCATTGATTTCCCCAAACGGATGGAGTTTTGCAATTGGCTCCTTGAACGACAAATAGATGACAATTTTTTCAACAATATTCTGTGGACAGATGAGTCCCAATTTACCAGAGACGGTATCACAAACTTCCACAACCTACATACGTGGGCTGAGAGCAATCCACACACAAGAAGAGCGGCACCATTTCAGCACAGATTCAGCGTCAATTTATGGGCAGGTGTGATTGGTGACGATTTACTTGGACCTATTAGGCTTCCGCGTACTCTAAATAGCTCCAATTACCTACAGTTTTTATCAAATGATCTACAGGACTTGTTGGATGATATTTCACTGGTTCGATTGGCTTCCATGTTTTACCAACACGATGGTGCTCCTGCTCATTACGGCCGACAGATTGGCTAAATTCCAATTATAGCAATCGCTGGATCGATAGAAATGGACCGAAACACTGGCCTGCAAGATCTCCTGATCTTACTATTATGGATTTCTTTGTATGGGGACGGATGAAGGACCTTATCTACGCAACGCCAGTAGAAACATTGGAAGATCTAAATATCAGGATCGATGCGGCAGCAATAGAAGTAAAGCAGCAGTTAAGGAATATGAATACCAAGAGAACACTCGCCAAACGAGCTTTAGCGTGCATTCAAAATAAAGGTGGCCATTTTGAACATTTATTATAATAAAAATATTTGAAATAAAAATATTTGAAATAAAAACCATTATTAAATTCTTTCAATTCAAGCAAGTAGCGTAGATCAACATGCACATGCACTGATTTCTTAAATATTTAATTTTTATGCGATATGTATTTCTACCTATTACTTCCAGAATGTTAATCGTAACTCATACATATGTATGCAGCTTTTGTAGGTAATAATACGGCTCATAAAAAAATAAAATTAAAATGACATTTTTATAATGGGGTTTTCTGAGAAAAACTACATTGATCACAGAATTTTTAGGGTTGACGTAGCAAAAATCTGTGTTTTTGAGTAAATATCTCAAGATTGGGTGCAGTTACAATTTAGACTGTTACATCAAATGAAAGGTAATTTGATTCCCTAAAAACGAATTATAACACTTTGCCTTGTGATTATTTGTTTTCAAGATATAACGTTTTAAGTGAGTGAGGGTACCGGTCAAAAACACTTTTCTTAACCACCCTGTTTCTCCACTAATATGGAAAATTGACCCACCCTGTAGAACAATTTTTTTCTCCAAATATATCAAGGAATAACTCCTTACAAGGTGGCACACGGAGTGCCAAACACCCTGTATAAGTATAATAATATATAATTCTCGTACGAATTATATTTATTTAAAGCACCACTGATACAGGCCAATATCTTAAAAACAGAAGAGGTATCATACAAACCAATAGCATCTCTTGATAACTCTTCAGTTCTGGAATTCGTCTCGCTAGGACATAGGGACACGTACCGCAATTTATCCAGTATCTAACTTCGCTTTAAAGTTCAGCTAATTAAAGCAAAAGGTGGAAAAGAAGAATTTTACACTGGAAAAGAAAAAACCAAAGTTAAGGATGCAAAAGGTGTTGAACATGAAGCGGAAAGTGATCCAATCGGTGTAGTTAACAACCTAATGCATTCACTTTTTAGACTATGTACAATACAATTAAATGGCAGACCGATTGCGCAAACTGACAACAATTACCATTACAGAGCTTACATTGAAAACTTATTGAATTATGGTAGAGACGAATCAACAACACATTTAGAATCTGTAGAATGGTACCTCGACCAAGATGGTATGGAAATGATTGAAGATGAAAGCAAAAGCGGACGTCCTAGTGAATTTAATGAAGGATATCTCAAACGATCTGAATTGCTTTCGAAAAGTAATGTGGTAGAGTTTATGGGAAAGATTCATGGTGATTTGCTCAATCAAGATAAATTACTTTTGAATGGGGTAGATTTCAGACTCTCACTTTCTCTGGAAAAACCCGAATTTTACCTATACTTAAAAGATGACGGGAACTCCCTGCAAATTAAAATTATAGATGCGACAATGAATAGGAACCATGTAACTGTTAATCATAATATTTTAATGGCACATGCAACTATTCTTCAACGTTCAAACGTGATATATCCGTACAAACGTGTCGAGGTAAAGGGCTATACATTACCAGCTAACAGTTCAACACTATCTTTAGATAATGTCATAATCGGACAGCTACCGAACTTGTTAATTTTCGGTATGATAGATAACGATGCCTACAGGGGTAAACGGACGAAGAATTCATTCAACTTTAAACACAATAATATCACACGATTCAATTTATCCGTCAATGGAGTCCAAGTTCCAAACCAGGCTTTAGAGTTTGATTACTCTCAGGAAAAATCTATAAGTACACGGGGATGCCTTTCATTATAAGGGAACAGGTATCCATTATTTCGACAAAGGTAATCAAATCTCAAAGAAATTCTTCGATAATGGATGCTTTTTAATGGCGTTCGATTTAACTGCAGACAATTCATATGGGTCATCTTGTGGCAGCTTATTAAATCAAGGAACAGTGAGGATCGAAGGAAGGTTTAAGAAAGCGCTGGAAAAAAGTGTAACTTGTATAGTGTATACCGAATATGATGGAAGTCTTGAAATAGAAAAACTTCGTGGAGTTCTTACTGATTTTTGAAAAGTATAAATATAACCATTTAATCTCATACTCTTCATGTTATTCAGCAGACAGGGAAGAACAACAAAGATGGCCTATTGTGTTGTAAATGTTGAATATTTTAATGAAGGTAATCTAACCTTCTTTAAAAAGGTTTCGTTTGCCGTTTTCTCATCACAAAATAAATTATTCTCGAAGGAAATAACGTATAAATATCCCACATCATTGGCTAGCACAACAGATCAGACAGGTGCATTTGGGAATTTGGAGCTTAAACGCCTCGATGAAAGTCTTATTATGACATTAGCGAAATATGCAACCGTTTTTGTTTAAAGCGCAGCAACAAAGGAATTTTTAGAAAGTTACACCACGAGTCACACTAAGATCATTGACATTGATGCTATCGCTTCAAAAGAGCAGGTATGAATACGATCGAACTTGTTAACGTGCTAGGTAAAAACTCCAGTACAAAAAGATTCTTCAAGGGTGTTTTTCCATGCGATCATTTTCCTCATAAAATTAAAAAAACTGCATGCGTTATTGCAAACACTGACCCTGCGAGTAAAAAAGGTACACATTGGGTAGCATCTTATTTCCCAAAGAAAGGGCCTGCTGAATATTTTGACTCTTTGGAAGATATCCAATTAATATAAATATTTTAAAAACTTTTTAAATACCATCTCAAAAATCTTTGTAAATAACAAAAAGCGATTATAGAGTATGTACTCTTCGACCTGCGGGAACTATTGTTGTGTATATATCTTCTCTCGTTGCAAGAACAAAAGCCTAAAGATGTTTCTGAAGCAATTTTCATCAAAGGAATTTTCACTAAATGACGATAAAGTCATAAATTTATATCATCAGTTATTTTCATCGGACTTTGCACAAAGTGGGGGGGTTTATTGTAATCAGTATTGTAAATCGGAAGTTCGGAGTATTAAAGCATCAACATAAAACCACCGTCTTTCAGTTTCCATTATAAAATCTTTTGTTGAATATGTCTGCGGTTATTGCAGAAGCAGTATGTGGTACGAACCTTAATAAGAATTCGCGCAAAAGGAAAAAATCTGAACCCATCGATCAAAATCTTAATAAGAAGACTAATAAAAGGAAAAGATCAGAGATTCCGGGGGAAAATGCTCTACTAAACTACACCTACTATCTGGATGGTTGTCAAAACCGGAAAGTTGTGCTTGGATTTGAGCCATTCTCCTTTGAAGCAAAAATAATCTTCAGCTACCCTGGACGTTTCCCTGTGTCGACGAACTACTCAGGATGGATTTCACTGTACAATCAACTGATCAAGTTGAAACGTGAAAATGACGAAGCTATTCATTTGGTGCAAGCTGATTTAAAAAAAGGAATACGTGATACCAGTCGATCAAAGTAGTATTCGACAAACACCCCAGAACCTTTTAAATTTGTTCGGAAAGATGGAATTCTTCAATATTATTATGTTCCACAACAACAACGCTTCCGAAAGTGTTGCAGAGTATTTCAACCAATTAACGACTAAATGCAAGGAAAAAGATGTATTACAATTATCGAGTGAAGACATTTTTATACCATCCCGGTCTTCATATGTACACATTAACTATTCTCGACTTTTTTATGAAATTCCGTGGTTTTGTAGTGCAAGAATTATTTTTAATATAACGATTTGTTAATAAAAACATTAAATTAAAAAGTTTTTGTTTTCTTTTATATATAAACTTTATTCATTAACATAAATAGATAAATATTTACACAGTTCTGTACAGCACAACGTGTAGGCCGAGCTTGGCTGTGATTTCTACAGATTGTCTGAAAATGCTGAAGATCAGTTAATTTTGGAATTTCAAGTTGTATTTCTCAGCGTCTGGCAAGTGTCTACTGATGAAACTCTCTTTCACAAGACCTTTTACGTATATACTCGTAGTAGAGCTGTGATAGTCCTTCAAAATATCGGGTAGACTGTAATAATATGTGTCACCATCATTCCAGTGCAAGCCATTGATGTTTTCTCGTTAATACTTTTGCTGCTGATCCGCCTTTATGTTCAACTCCTGATAGAGATAAGGGGGTAGGAAGAAATGGAACGTTGGGTATATTGAACCGAAAGGTAGTATTGCAAGCTCTTTAGCAAAATACTGGCCATAATTTCCTGTAACAAACTGGATATCAATAATGAATCTATTCATGTTATCGATGCGAAATAGCACCATAAAGTGAAAAAAAATAAATGTGTTTGCTCATTTTATATATTTTTTCAAAATTTAGTGAATACATACTTAAATTAACTTTATCATATATTATACTTAATTATACTAATATTATAATTCCATTTTAATAGAGCTTATTCATATTAATTCATTAATTTAGTTTTCTTAAAACCATATGGGTAGGAAAAATTATCTTGGGCGACGATTCTTTTATCGAAAGTGAACTGTAAGCTTTTTCTTTCCAATGATGAGATAACAATTCCTGGACGCTTACGCTTAATCTTTCTGTCAGTTTTTATATATATAGAGCCTATTTCGTCATCACAGATTACTAGAGATTTTAAACGATTAAAATTAACAATTTTACTGTTTTAAAAGTAAAGTGATATTCCTTTACATTTAATAATATATTCAAAAGTTCTAGGTGTCTCAATTATAATACCATAGGTTTTTGGAACCGTGCTTACAAATTCCGAAATAAACGCGTCAGTTCCAAAACATTCAATTTCATTTTGATCGTCTACAAATATCAAACTGTCTGTATCACAATAGAGAATTGATTCTCCAACTTGTTCTAATACATCATAAGGTTTGAGTCTTGCATATGCTGTTGTGTAAGCCCGATAGGTATGTTGACGTGCCGGAGAATATTAAGATTTCCTTCCAGATATTTCCACGTGATCTACATTGTGTCATTATTAGCAGGAAATATCGAACATATTTATATACCAGGTGATTGAATGAAGTCCGAATAATCACTAAAGTTGTTTGAGATTTTGGTATAAGTTCGATAGTCCCTTTGGGCAAATTTACCCCACAATGAATTTAAACAGAGCTTAGCCGTATTACGTCTGCCAGAGTTTTCTGAATCTGATCTTTATCTAAAACTATACCTTCTTTCAGTTTGTAATATTGTAAAAAATAAATTTTTTCTTCTTCAGATGAACATTTCACACCCCACCCACTCGCTTCTTGCTTAATTTTTAAGAAAGCGTTATAGCATATTCTGTAAACAAACCACCTTTTTTCGTTTCAGGATCGTAGGTACTTTATGTGATTGTATTTCCAAACTTCAAAAACTTTTCTTACTACATACCCTTCTTCAACCGCCAGCGCAACTTCAGGTATAACCCACGTTCCATGAAGTTCTCTTTCAGCTTCTAAATGATCACATCCAGAAACTCTATTCGTTTCAGCACACTTTCTGCATAGTGAAAAATAGAGTTTTTTGTCTTTTTTGAATGCTAGTACTCGTAAAAATAAATCGTTTGGTTTGAATAATCGAGCATTTTATAAATCCATGCATTGAAAGTATTTCTGTTAGTTTGGGAATCGTGTCATTACGAAATAAGTAGTAAGGGTACAACTTTCGTATCTTATGCACTACGTGCTAAGTGGACATCCGCACTAAACTCCACCTATTTTGATATGGAATTTCGGGAATTTCTGGTATCCAAAGTTGTACCTTTTGAGCGTGAAACCTGTTTTCGTATGGACTTAAATGTGGCTCAAAGTTGTACATTTTGAAGGGCGTGGAATCAGGGCCGGATTTCCCATAGGACTAAAAGGATCTGTAGCACAGGGCCTCCAAATTTTAAGGGGCCCCCAACAAATTTCTCTGGGGCCCGAAATTTTCATATATTCAATACAATAGAATTAAATCTTGTTGAGTTACCGCCGTCCGAGATTCGTATTCCCTGCTGGGCGTTGCGAGTGCGTTCAGAAGTTAGCACTTCGCTGACATTTGAGCGCACCCGCAACTGCCGCCAATCTAACACCGGACGCGGGAGGACCGATAGGTGATAGAAGCCAGCGTGGGTTTTTGAGATTATGACAACTCTTAGTAATTTGGCGTGTGATAGCACCCAAAATCAGATAACCAAAAATGAAGCAAAATGACATTCTGAATAAAATGAAAGAATTCGATACTGGTGTCATGGTTATTTTTTGGAACAAAATTTTAGAACGCTTCCAGGCAACTAGCGAATCGCTTCAGAGCGCAGATATTGATTTACTGACTGTATGTCAACTATATATAGGTCAGGATTTTTGAATAAATATCGAGATTGTTTTAATAATATAGAGGCCGAAGCAAAGCAACTTGTGGATGATCATCAATATAGAGAATATAATAGAAGAACAAGAAAAAGAGCACGTTTTTTTGATGAAGGCGATGCAATAGAAACGAAATTTTCTGCACGTGAAAAATTTCGCGTAGACACCTTTCTGCCGATAATCGACTGTCTGTATCAGGAATTAGAGAAGAGAAGTGTAGCGTACAACAGCATTGAAAACTTATTTAGATTTTTAACGAATTATCAATTGCAGAAATTCAAGATAAATGTAATGTGCTCTTATAAGTGCATATCCCAATGATTTGAAGATTGGTTTCGTTTATGAATTCTTCCAATTTTCTGAAATTGTTAAGAACGAAAATATTGCAAAAACTAAACTCGTACGTATGAGCGAATTACTTGAGGACGGTAGCTCAATTCTTCGCACGTTTCAAAACGTAAGGATTTCGTTGCGAATGTATTTAACTATACCTGTAACAAACTGTGAACTCTACTTTAGCAAGAATTAAAAACTATTTGCGTAATACAATTGGCGAAAATCGTTTGAACTCACTTTCTCTAATGTCAATAGAGTTTGACGTACTAAAATCGATTGACTTTGATGAAATAATAAATGATTTCGCTAAAAGTAAAGCACAAAATATTCCCATATAAATGAGCATATTTTTAAAAGGAGCTAAAATGAGTAAGCAATTAAAGAATTGATAAATATTTCAAACTTTTCAAAATTCTTTACCATAGTCTTCATGATTTCAGATCATCTGGTTCAGTTCAAAATCCACTTTTATCATATAAGGCTGCCCTGATGATACACTTCCCAAAAACTAAGTAAAATCCGTTTTGATCTCCACTTCGTAGAAAAGAACCAATGAGCAGTTACCATTCAATCCACCAATGATAATCGTGAGAGAGAAGGTGATATTTTGATGTTTATTTAAATAAGTTCGGTGCCAGTGAAATAATTGAAGATCTTTTGATTTAGATGGATCCAAAGCTTTCTGAAATTTATAGTGCAGTACCAGCAACTTGACAATATAAAATACGTACCTGGCCTTAATGTTGTTTGTCGGTTAAGTTGCTGGCTTAGGTTTAAACCTAAACCTAAACCAGCAACTTAACTAACAAACAACATTAAGGCGAGGTACGTATTTTATATTGTCATAGTTATAATAGAATCCTTGGGAAAAAATTAATTATTAAAAATAGTGGGATCCTATAAAAAAATAATGAAGTATGTGAAATAAATGAGAGTCTGGCAAAGTTTTTGCAGTTGTGGTATTGGCACGCAATGAAAGAAAGCTGATATGTTTGGTGAACAAAAATTTTTTTTCGGCATTAGATACAAACACAAAAAAATTTTTTCAAATATTTTTCCGATTAGGAAAAAAATTAAAAAAAATCATAAGCCTTAGTTGTTAGGGGCCCCCAAAAGTGAAATAGCCCCGGGCCCCTTCATAGGTAAATCCGGCCCTGCGTGGAATTGTGTGGAGTAGTGAATGCAAAAGTCTGTGGTGTGAGGAGTTCGGTAGTAGCGATAATTTTCTCGCTCTGTTCTGATGAAATGTATTGACTTGGATGAAAATCTGAAACTTGGGTGAACTCAAGTAACCTTTGAAGAGAGTAAGTAAGATTGGTTGATGATGCTGGTATATTCATGCGTGCATCACGTGGGGATTAAGTCAGGCCCAATTGTGGTGGAGATAAGCCGCAATGGAGTTGGCTTGTAGATATTTTGATCGGGCTCGGTGTGTTGGGGGGTAACTGCAAGTCTTGTTAATTAGAGCCTCGGCTCCAATTGGTTGGTTGCAAGATGCATTTTGATTCTTCTTTTCGCCATGTTTGCTAGATAACTAGAACCTCGGTTCCAGGTAGATAATTTGCGGGAAGCCGGTTCTTGGGTGTTGCTTGATGTTTACCTTTTGTTGGGAATGTAGGTTACAAGTGCACATGTTTTGTGGGAAGCCGGTTCTTGCGTGTTGCTTCATGTTTACATTTTGTTGATAGAATGTAGGTTACAATTGTACATGTTACTAGGTGTCTGGAGCCTCGGTTCCGAATAGGCAGGCTTGTACATGTATGTAGGTAATTATTTCTTTCATGATATTGATGGGCGATTATCAATAATCTTTTTGCATGTTTGTTTGTTGATATTTTTCCCTGTAGGTTATTGATATGGATATTTACCATCTTGACATTGTGAAGTGGTAGTATATAGGTTACAAGTGCAATTCTTCTTTTCAGAATCAACTGTGAAGATTAACAATTAAGACAGGTATCTTATAATACAAAAATTAAAGATTATGAGTAAATTAATGCTTTATTGATAATATAGTATATGACACAATTACATTTAATGTATTTATACTAGATTATTTTATTTTCATGATGGTTCTGATTATATCTTTTAGGTTTTAGCAATTCACTTATTTTTAAAATTCGTTGCTGAAATCTAAATCGATCTATTGCGTAGATTTGCCAATTTCCTTTCCTGCAACTTCTATATGCGTATTCCCAGGCAATCATGTGTTTGATTGATACCTGATCACAAAAACTGATATGTTTAAGATCTACAGATGACATTGAATAGGTTGAGTAACTCGACGACCAAGCAAAAAATCACAATTATCAGCAAAAAATATTTCAACACGACACGTAATGATGACGACCAATGTGATTTTTTAACGAGCTTTTCATATGGACCACAAACGTCTTTACCGCTAGCAAGCACACAATCAGGAGACATGCGTAGATGTTTAGCTTCCACATCAAAAGTTAAAACAAAACAGAAGAAGCACTTGGTGTAATCCTTCAAGTTGGTGTAAAAAAAACCGCTTTTTACCAGTTTAAGAATTTTTCTCTCTTCCAGATCCAAATTTTTGAATGTCTTCAGACGGTCGTATTCATGTCTTAAGTTCAGCATATTGACTAAAATTTGTATGTTACAGTACGTCTTTTATATCAATCCAGGCATTATGAGATGATGGGAATCCAAGCCATTTTACAAACACGCGATTTGTTTTCCGTTTCAAGACCTTCTCTACAGGATATACATCGGGGTGTCTGACCTTTGCCAATTCTGTTTCATAAAATCCTCCTTGGATGATATTACCTTGATAATCTTCAAGTAAATAGGTCCGCGGTTGGGTTTTCCTTACTGTGTTTATCTTGAATGTTTCTGTAGACCAATTCGGAGTGTAACCTTTTTCGAACACATGTTTGTACTTGCTTATTCGCACATGATTACCGATTCTATATTTAGGTCTTGACGTAACCTTCAGCTTGCGGTAGGCGTCGCCAAGAATCTGTACCTCATTTGAAGGACCAACATCTACAGGACGCATTTTTATGGTTCGATGTTTGCTCCTATTGTATTTATTTATTAGACCTTTTAGTAGCCCAGTCCACTTATAGTTCCCGTTCATACTAAACTCCCGCCACATCATATTTTTCAAAGTTCTGTTAAATCGTTCTACAATTGAGGCTTTTAATGGACTAAAAGTGGAGTAGTGATTGATTTCAAATTTCTTCATCAAATCCTGAAATGTTTTATTGAAAAACTCTTTCCCATCATCTGTTCGAAGATTTTTTGGGTAACGTCGTCCATTAAAAATCGTCTGCATAGCTTCGCTAATCAAGGGAGCACTTTTATTTTTAACGGGTAAGGCCCACGCATATTTGGAGAATGTGGCTATTACTGTTAGAAGAAAATTAAAGCCCTTATTCTTAGATGAATAAGAGCTCATATCCCCTAAATCCGTCTGCCATAAGTCATCTATTCCACGAATGGTGACGCGACGACGCCTAAAATTTCTACGAGCTGTCTTATGCAGTTCGTTAATAACCTGTCTTCTACTCATTTCATCATGTGTATAAATAGTGGACTTGTTTGCACGTGTTTTATATAGAAGCCAGTATAGAAAATGATACAGTTTGATCATCCGTTTACCATGATGGTTGCGGGACCGTCAGGAAGCGGAAAGACGACATTTATTGAGTCATTCCTGGGAACTACATCGCTAATTAACACTCAGATAAAAAAGATTATCTGGTGCAACAACGAGCGATACCATCACAATTACCATTTAAAAATATTGAATACTTAGATTCTATACCGGAAGAATTTATAAACGAAACCAATGAACCTACTTTAATCGTACTGAATGATATGATGCTGAATGCATTTTCAAAGCAGGTTTGTGAACTTTTTACAAAAGGATCACAGCACAGGAATTTTTCAGTAATACTTGTAACACAGAACGTCTTCCATCAGGGTAAGTTTTGTCGAGATATTTCCCTTAACTGTAAATATATGGTGGTTTTCAAAAACCCCCGCGATAAAAGTCAGTTCCTTCATTTAGCCAAACAGATTTACCCTGAAAATAGTGCAGAGCTAGTGAGAATATATAAAGATATTACTCAGACTCCACACGGGTATTTGTTAATAGATCTGACTCAGTCTACTAACGATTTATTTAGATTCAGAACAGATATCTTTAATAAAAGATTTGTAACGTGCTATTGTTCAGCGACTGATTTAAACAGTAAAAATGGTGTCACGAGAAAATGCTAGTCCATGTTTAAGAAAGGCTATCATGAAAAAAGCAAATCCTGAAGTGATTAAGACTATTTGTGAAATTACATTAAACACGTTGAAGGGGAATCATATGCCAGGTCGTAAAATATTTAACAGGCTATGTAAGTATAAAAAGAGCATGCAAAGATTAGTTGAAGCAAGACGATCTGTTCCTAGACAGCGTAAAATCTTAGTACAACAAGGTGGTTTTCTACCAATCCTGATAGGAAGTGTACTTTCAAGTGTTATGCTGTTATGACACTGGCTATTTTTGCGGCTTTAAAGCGGCTAGACAATCCAAATGGAGAGGGATAGAGACTTTAACATACAATTTAGACATTGGTGTGAGAGAGACAGTCCGAACAGCAAACTATGGGTAACTGTCAAAAAACAATCCATAACTGTCAAAAAAAAAGCGGCAACAAAGCGCATTCGAGCAGTGTTTCGCAACATTCTAGCAGTTAATCCAAGAAAAATCCACTGGCGGCTGATTTTCCAGCCGCTACCGACTAGTTTTTGACAGTGCGGTACGTATAAATTATGGAAAGTGTCATGTGATGTTATGAAACGCGCCAGAACCGGCATTTTTGTTAATAAACCAGTTGTTAATTTCGTTTACTAGATGCCGCTAGCGTCGGAAAGAGCGGTATCTCTTTCTTTTAATGTTGTTCGCCCTGTCGCACGATTGGCTATTATTACACTTTTTTCTAGCGAGGAAAATAGCCAGTGTCATAACAGCATTATTGGCTCACTGATTGAGAAATATGCATAGAAAGAGCGTTCTTAATAAAATGCTTCTTCTTTCACCAGAAGTGTATGAACAGTTAAGGCGGCTCCTTTTACAAAAAAAGCTCATGTGTTGATCGTATCGCCGCTCTGCTGTATACTAGTGAAAACTAACATCATTAAATTTTGAGCATAGACACAGCCTGTGTCTATGGTAAAAATTCTTATCCTACGCAACAATCTTCAAAAAACCTTTCCTAATATGCAGATAGCAGAGTTGGCGAGCACTCCTCTTACTAATGCTGCCAGATTGGGCTATTTCCAGCGATTTGGGCTATATAAATAATCAATTCGCGGGTACAAATTTCTAAAAGCTACTTATAGCTTTTTGGGCTATTCAGCCAACGCAAATTATGTTATTTTGCTTGTTTAAAACAGAGCCGATTACGAATTATAAAAATAAGACAACTGAATTTTAGTCGTCTCTTGGGTTAAATCCGCTAGTGTAACCGGCTCAAATATACCGTTTGCAAACCACGTCATATCACAAATCCTCTTGCCACTAAATTTTCAGTTCTCGGTTCTGTCTAATGAAAAATAATAGTTCACACGATATCTACGTGATATTTGCAAACTAAAATTCATTTAGAATCGATTCATTTTTTGTAGACTTTCCACAAATGAATCACTTTCTTTCAAGTTATGGACACCCATAGAAATATAACATGCAAGAGACAATATATTGACCAATTTTAGGCGTATTTTTTTGCTCCCTTATCCAGTACAGAGCAGGTTAGCGAAATCCGAAAACATCAACAAAGCGAGAAGAACAACTACGCTGGTGCAGCGATTCTGGCTCATGGATCATTCGAAGTCCCTACACTGCTCTAGATAAAGTTGCAAAAACACACTCTTATTGATGACTGCCGTAGACTTCCATTTTTTTTATAATTTATTAATTATTATTTTTGCTGGATTGGTGGGTTGCAGACACGTGTTGCAAAAATTAAAGTTATTGAAACATGTGTACTCAATCATGCAATCCGAACAACTCTCTTATTATTGGCATTAAAGTTTCTAGAGAAAAACAACAACCTTGCATTATCATAGAAAGCTCTATATACTTCTCGCATGTTTTAGACATTTCTCGCATGTAATAGTTACATCTTGCGCGTTCCGTAGAAACATCCCAACATGCTGGAAATTTCTCGATTCAAGACTTGCAGTATATAAGCGTCGCAGAGCCGGGAGATATGTTTTTCTACTGCGAGAGTGAAACGACGATCAATTCTACGTGAAAGTGTATTTTAAAGTGATTCTGAAGTGCTTACATTATTAAATATTGATGTGCACAACTAATATATAATACATTATTATTCATAAAAGCAAAAAGCCAGATTTTTATTTTTGCCTGAAAACTTAAACTGAAAACTTAACTTATGTAGGAGTAGGATTATTCACGAAAGATTTTTGATTCTATAGAATTGAAAATTACAAATTATTTTTCAAGTATAATTTTACCATCAATTTGCACCTAATATTTTTTCAAATAATTTTTTTAAAATGGTGATAAATACGAATTTATGTATTCATACAATATTTATATTAGTTACAGTGTTTCTTACGAATTCTGGAGCAGCGTCGTCGAAATCGCACCTGTGTTCAACACATTTCAGTTAGTCTGATAAATTGCAAAGTTGAGCGCGGTATTTGGGCTACAAGTCATCGTGCGGGTTTCGGGCTATTTTATATAGCTCACTCGGCGGGTTCTGCAACCAACTACCTGGCAACCCTACCTCTTACTCCTGGCAGATGTCTGTGCCGATGGGAAGAGTCTATCTGGCTGGTACTATGAGATCTATGGCTGCCGCGGTATGATTACTACCCAGGGATGGTTCGATGTTTTTTCTTATCATAAAAAGTGGAAGTGTAAAATGACGTCACAGTACTTCGGGCCAGGTCGAGTATTGCATTTCTCATCATGTTTGTTGACATCGGAAAGACAACCGATCGAGCCTTGACTGAAGGACTAGATTGCTTATGGATATTTTTAAGGTGCACAGTACAACACGAGTCCGAAACCTTTTATATGAAACGAGACAGATTTTCAAATATGCAATCCTATGAAATAAAAATAATTCATATTATGTTATGAAGATCGGCGATTTGATTCGCTGTCTACGAAGAGTAACGGTATATTTTTTCGTTTATTAACTATTTTCACCATTTGAATTCAGGAAACGGTGGTTAAAAATTCACTATTTTTCATTTATGCAAAAGAGAACCGACAAAGCAATTTTTAGTGAAATATCCTTTTTACCTGTCGCTGCTATAATGCCAGTATATTTTGCAATAGTACAGCTATTACTAAATTTCGGTATACTCATTTGGGGTGAATATTTCGATCATACATTGCCGCTTTATATTATTCAGAAATTGATACTCAAGTCAATAATAAATAAACCTATAAAATTTCCAAGCGATCTTATATTTAGCGAAACAAAAGTTCTAGATCAATTATATTCAATATTTCTAATTTCTTTCGAATATAAATATAATACAAGTTTCCTTTCAACCATAAAACTTGAAAGAAATTGCAGACCAAACATTAAATTACCTCTTATTACAAGAAAATTAGAAGAAAACAGTCCCAGATTCAGGACCATAGTATTAATAACTAATTTATAATTTTTAAAAGCATAGAGCCTGTATTACAAACAAGGCAATCGGACTAGAATTTTGTCAAAAGAATAAAAAGAACACTACTAGAAATTGACCGTAAAAAAAGAGAGTTTCTGGAACCGAAGTGCGCTCAATAGCATCTACTTTACTTATTTTTTAATAATTAAAATAATTTTTTGAAGAAAGAATCCCACTCAAAAATTTTCCGATCTATTCTCCTAGTATACTTACAGATGTTCATTAAGTTTTAATTTCGTAACATTAACCGTTTCAGATATATGGATTTTAGAATGTCTCGATTTCGGCTTCCGAGCGTTTCGGACTCATTATTATTCCCCCCACTCCTTCATCCTTTCACACATATCGGAAATTTTTTTGCAAATGGGTCCACTATTGAAGCTCTATATAAATTCCAAGTTTCAGCTTCGTAGCATACGCAGTTGCTGAGATCTAGAAACCAAAATTTTCCGTCTAAAACGCTTCCCCCACCTCCCCCCTCACACCCTCACCACCCACTCTACCCACGAAAAAAAATTCAACTAAATAGCTCTAAGGGATTGGGTGCTACGAGCCTTCAATCAATTTTGCGTACACCGATAGACGTACGGCGTACGGCGGACAGACGGAATGAATTTTTTGCTTTTTTCGTGTCTACTAGTCATGGAACGTGAAAAAAAAATTTTCAGGGTAGCAAATTTTTTTTTTATAAAACGATCACAATACTGTATTATTGAAATAATAAAGTAAAATGGGACATCCTTTAAATATAAAGTAATGTACAAGAGTCACAACGCAATAAATTAAAGTTGTTTATGTAAATTTAATATAAATTAGGAGGGCTCAGTCGAGGCAGAAATATCACATGAATATAAAACAAACAGTATTTTTGTTCAATATGTTCCCTTTCGATCAGAACCTGACTAAACTGTTGGCTAGACCGCTATATGCACAGCAGCTTATGGAAATGAGCACACACCCACATAAAAAATCACATAAAACCGACTTCTTATTTCTGATCCGAGTAAAAAACATTTGGGGTTTCCCTGTTTAGGTTCCAAACCTTTGGTGACATATCCTGGCCTATTTAAAAAAAGGCGTACGAATTTAATAGACGTGTTACCTTTCCCAAATTAACACTATAGCTGGCCACAGGTAGACAGACACTATGTTTTGAGGAGAGGCCAGTTTTTAAAAGATCAATTAGTTTGAATATTTTGGGATTTTCCGAAATCTTTCCATTCTTCAATGAATATATCCCTTCATTCACAGTTTTGTCTGAGATATTTTTTTATGGTAGCATGATTTTCATCAATATGTACCTGTTATCCGTACTACTGCTCGTAACTGAATTTATTAGTATCTGTTTTATGCTAGGACCTTACCGGTGCCTACAGGACGCAAATTGACATATTCCGGGACGCAACGCTAATGTATCGCCGCTAATCTTCCATCGTCCCACTAGACGATAGCCGTCGGTCTGTGTGCAATCATCAAAAGGCTTAGCGTCAGCAATTGCGCGATAACGCTAAGTTATCGTTTCTACAGTTGCAGAAGAATGGCGCGGAATAAGAAATGACATTATCGCCCTAAACTTAGGCTGTAGCCGATAAATCGCTAATGTGCCTACTGACTGTACCTTGTTTAGCGCGGAATTTTCATCGGCACATATTAGCGCGCTACGCAGATGAGGTCCTAGCATTAAAGAATTTACCTGCGCGTCTTAAGGTTTTGGTTCAGTTTTCCTTATCTTCTTTACTTTTGATCGAGTTAAGAAATAATAAATATATTCTCTAATTTTATATTACCATCTTCATATTGTTACATGTAAACCTGGCAACCGCGCAACTAGATCGATTACGAATAAGGGAAACAGTAGCAACTGAATACCTAGTTGCAAAATAACCCAATCAGAAGCCTAGTTGAAGTAAATAAGAGAGCGAAACAACACGACTATATCTCCCCTCTAATCGAATGCGCTCGAATGTACTGGAAGCCTAGAAGATCAAATGGAATGCTCTCAAGCGTTCCAGTAGCGTCCACACAAACCACCGAGCGAAGATTCAAGAACAGTCTCGACTACAGACAAGTAGTATAAAAGCAGATGAAGCTTTCAGCGAGGGACATAGTAATTTTTATTACGTCGACTGTGACAGCCAGCGTGTAAACGCGACCGTGTTGGTAAAGAGCGAAAGCGATCGATTGCGCAACAATTGGTGTCAGAAGTGGGATTTCAAGGATTAATTCGGGTTAAAATCGCGAGTGGAAAAAGTGAAATTAAAATTCTCGAACGGACAAAGTGAGAATTTTGTGCGCGAATAAATTTTTCAAACCGTGAAGTGAAGTGAAAATTCTCGAACGGACAGTAAGAATTTTTTGAAACCGAATATTCTCGAGTGCTCTAGTGAGCGGTAACTTTAATTAGTGAAGTGGAAAGTTCTCGTACGGACAAAAAGAGAACTTGAGTGAATTTGTATCGCGGAAAATCTTTAACGGACAAATAAAAGATAATGAAAATGCCGCGTTATTTAAAAGACTTCAAACTAATGGAGCTGAAGGAAGAGCTCGGTAGACGCGAATTATCTACAACAGGGAACAAGACTGAACTTGTCAGCCGAATGATCGAAGTGCTTGAGGCCGAAGGCAAGGACGCAAACAATTTTGAGTTTCCAATCGAAGAAGCTCGCGCAGCAAGTAGTGATGAGTGTTCAGAGACGTTAGAGTCTCTTAGGCAATTAATGCAAATGATGAACCAGCAAGGACAGCTCTCAGCAGATCTCAGCAGATCTCAGCCAGAAAATGGATCAACAAAGCCAGAAAATGGACCAACAAAGTCAGAAAATAGGCCAACAATCAACGGATTTCAACCAGACGTCGAAAGACATAAATCAGAAATCTAGATCAGACATCAACAGACCTCAACCAGAGACTTGACCAGCAGTCGACAGACCTCAACCAGAAGTTAGATCAGACATCAACAGACCTTAACGAGAAGCTAGACCAGACTTCAAAGGACCTCAACCAACAATTAGAACAGCAAAGCGAACAGACGAAAGAGTTAAAAGAAGATCTAAATACTAAAATAGACACCATGGGTAAAATAATCGAAGAAAATCTGGAGACGAAACTTCGAACTTTTGAAGATCAAATAACGGAGAAGACATCAGCGATTGTTGAAGAAGTTGAACGCCTAAAAAGGGAATTTGATAACGTGAAAGCAACTGGAGTCATCAAAACAGAACAGGTTACGCACAAAGATCTCAAAGCTCCGATTTTCGATGGACAAACACCGTGGACTATCAACAAAACCCAATTTGAGGCTGCCGTGAGAAATAATCATTGGAATGATTTGGAACGAGGAGCGGCTCTTATATTGGCACTAAGAGGTCCACCAGCAGAAGTTCTTCAAACAATTCCTCAAGAGCAGCAACAAGATTTTTCGACGTTGGTACAGACATTGGATCTTCATTACGGCAGTGACCACATGCGAGAGATCTACAAAACACAACTCTACAACCGAACCCAAAAGAATGGTGAAACTCTTCAAGAGCTGGCGCGCGATATTGAACGACTTACACTATTATCGCTTCCCAATGCGCAAACAGAGCAACGCAACGATACAGCTGTTTTCGCATTTAACAATGCTGTACAGGACAGAGAGCTCCAGCAGGCGTTAAAATTGGCAGGAAAGAAAACGATAGGCGAAGCCTTAGTATATGGGCTTACGTTCGAAGCTGCCAAGCAAAGCTCGCGAAATAACTACCGAGTTTGAGAAATAACAGAAGAGTGTGTATGTCAGAGAACGGAGTACACCAAACGGAGCGAAGGATCTGGTGCCCCTCGATGTTGGAATTGCGGACAGGCAGGACAGTTAAGACGCGACTGCCGAAAACCAAGAAAAGCTACCCACTATCGTTCCGGCTGCGCTGCTAAACAAAAAGGAGAACGAGGCGAACCGTCACGAGAGCACGCTTCGCCTAATCATAGTCCGGGAAACGAGTAAAAGCCAACTTCATGGGGCAGAAGTTGGCTGGTGGAATCGACGCCCCCGGAACCATCATCGCAGTTTCTCGACTACATCGTGGCGAAAACGACTTATGCATGAGTGGTCGAGTCGACAAATTAAACTGCATAATAACAATTGACACAGGCGCAACACGATCAGTGCTAAGATCTGACCTCGTAGACCGTACTTGGCTTCACAACACCAAAAAGTACGCACTTCGCACAGCAACAGGAGAAATATCACGTGACATAAAGCTTGGAGATTTGACATTCTCGCATGTATTCGTGGTAGCTGATATTACCGACGAGTGTATTCTTGGAATGGATTTTCTGAAACCACACGGTATCCAACTGGACCTAGGACAACGAATAATGAATACCGGAAGTGCTACACCAATACGTCAACCTCCAAAAAGAGTACCAATAGCGAAACAAGAAGAAGTGAATTCAATGGTCAAAACCATGGAGCATCAGGGAATCATCGAAGAATCAAAGAGTCCGTAGGTATCGCTAGTGGTGCTGGTTAAGAAAAAGGATGGTAGTACCCGTTTTTGTGTGGACTACAGAAAACTAAATGATGTTACGAAAAAGGATAGCTATCCACTACCCAGAATCAACGATATCATGGACACCCTGTGTCTCGTCTATTCCGTAAATACTCACATTACCTCAAAGGTAGAAATTGTTTACAGGATAGACAAAGAATGTCTCGTCTATCCCGTAAATACTCACATTACCTCAAAGGTAGAAATTGTTTACAGGATAGACAAAACATAAGATGCGCGACCGAATATGCTTGGCGTTATGTGACATGATAAGCATTAAAATTCTCCGTGTGAATAATTTTATATAGTATCAGCACATTTTTCCGTGTGAATAATTTTATATAGTATAAGCAATTTGTTCATAAGAAATAATTTTATGTAGGATAAGCAAATTTTTAGTATATGTGGCATTCCAATCGTGTACTCTACACATGCATGCATGCCGCACCAGCACCATCGCATTCGCTTACTCCACACATGCACGCACTCCCCACTACCAATGGTGGGGGCTAACCAACAACTTCACCAGACGAAATAGAAAGGAACGTCGAATTAAAATCTCCCTCAGTCGATTGTAACCACCAGCCGTGTATCTTCATAATAAACTATTAAAACCATAACTCGCCTCGCCTTTTCACTATCAAAAAACGTTTTTCTCAAAACGAAGTAAACGAAGCTAAAGTAGTGACCCAAATGGAAAACAACAATGCAGCCGGAGTGGGCGACGTGGACCCCAATCGTGGCGAAGTAGCCGCTAATTCGATCTACCCACGAATCTCGTTGACTACATTGATCGAAGGCGCGGCAGAAGCGTACTTCTTATCCATGGAGTTCTGGTTTGCCGCATCGGGCGTCACGAGCGACACACGCAAGTTTAACACAGTTCTCGCACAAGTGCCACCGACTAAATTGCAAGAGTTGGCTGCAATCATCGCGGCAGCACCCGCCGTTGGTAGGTATAATTCCATAAAAGAGGCCCTGACCATTTCGCCGATTCTCAAATACGTCGGTTACAACGGGTGCTATCCGAGATGCCTCTTGGCGACAAAGGACCAAGCCAGCTGTTCCACGATATGTCTCGAGTGGCTGGTACGGCTCTTGGTGAGGCTGCTTTGCGGGATTTATGGGCTGCGCGACTGCCTCCCTTTACGCAAGCAGCTGTCGTTGCCGCCACTGGATCTCTTGCGGAAGTACTAACAACTGCGGATCGCGTCCACGATTCGATTGGCCTACGGCAAAACCACGTGGCCAACATAATTTATTTATTTTTTTTTTTTTTATTTATTAACGGGCCATGACCCTTGAATATAAGACTGAATAACAATAATTATAGTAATTTACAATAGAATAATAAACTTAAAAGGTAATAATGACTTATAACTAACTATGTACACCAACGTAATAAATAGTAAATTTAAAAATATGTGAATGAAAACTTAGCAGTATATATTAACTACATTAAGAATAAAATAAATAGGAATCAAAAAGAAACATGTAAGACAAAAATAAATAGGAAAAGAAATAAAAAGCATAATATAAAAATAATCATAGTGACTTGATATGGTGAACACTGGTGTTAAAAATATCCAGGTTCGCAGATTGCTTATTTGCAGATCTCATTAATCGATTCGCTGGACTGTTATTGGCATAGCAGGTTCTGTGACGCGATTCATAAAAGGTTTCATTTGACCGGGACGAATAACTTGGGACTCTGAAATTGATGAATTGTAGAAAGTCGGGACAATCTAACTCGTTATTGATGATTCTATACAAGGCAATTAAATCAAAATGCTCGCGACGTTTTGAAAGTGTAGAGAGGTTCAAATATGTTAGCAGACTATCATAATCGATTACCTCTGATGGTATGTGAAGTTTGTAGGCAATGTAGCGTAAAAATTTATGCTGAACAGTTTCAATATTAGAGCAATGAATTTGGAAATGAGGGTTCCAAATAACTGACAGATATTCTAGGTGTGGGCGCACAAGAGAGCAGTAAAGAACCTTCAAAGACCGAATATTATTGAAATCCTGACTGTTGCGAATAACAAACCCAAGCATTCTTCGGGCTGAGCTACATATCTTTTTGAAATGCGGAATAAATGTTAGTGCTGAGTCGAGTAACAAGCCCAGGTCCTAACGACATCAACAAGCGGCAATGAGCAATTGTTTATACTATAATTAAAACATATAGAAGTACGCAATCTGTGGAAAACAATGTAGTTACACTTGGATATATTCAAAGGCAACCGATTGTTGACACACCAATCGAAAAGAGAGTTCAGATTATTCTGAATAATATCACAGTCACTGGGGGAATTAATTATTTTAAAAATCTTAAGGTCATCTGCATATAGTAAAAAGTTTACTTCAGAAAAAATAAAGGAAATATCATTAATAAAAATTAAAAAAAGGAGAGGACCAAGATGTGAACCTTGTGGCACACCTGATTTAATCACAAAAGGATCCGATTTAGCACCTTAAAGCCCCGAACACAATGCTCCCGTTCCGTTCCGTTCCGTTCAGCTGTCAAAGTAGACCTTATGGGTTGACCATGTAAATGCACACAATGGTCGTAACGGAACGGATCGGAAAAGTTGACCAAAATTCAACTTTTACGGATCACATAACCTCACTTGTCGTGACGGAACGGAACGGAACGGGAGCATTGTGTTTCGGGCTTTAATGTTTACAACACAGGATCGATTACAAAGGTAGTCACGTATCCAGCTTAAAAAGCAACCGGAAACACCCAGATTAGCTAGTTTAGTAATAAGTAAACAATGATCCACTTTATCAAACACCTTTGAGAAGTCAGTGTAAACGGCATGCACCTGTGCATGCTTATCCATTGCACGGTGGATGGTCTCGATGTAAGGTAAAAGATTTGTCAATGTGGACTTGCGTTTTTGAAAGCCATGCTGATTAGGCGTTATATAATTTCTGATCAGAGTAGTAAGTTTTGTAGTTATAATTGCATCAAAAATTTTAGCGACAGTAGACTGTATAGATATAGGCCTGTAGTTGTGAATGTTGCTCTTATCTCCTGACTTGTGAATAGGTGTAACATAAGAGTTTTTCCACAATACTGGAAAAATACCCGACTGAAGGGATAAGTTGAATAGGTACATCAGAGGTTGTGCTAAGTGTTGTCTACAACTCCATAGAAACAATGGAGGTACACCATCTGGACCCATGCCTTTATTTACGTCGAGATTGTCCAGCATTAAGGAGACCTCTGAAATATCAACACTAAGAGTTGAAAGATTAAAGCTAAGATTGCCGGGGTGGAAGGACACACTAGGAGAAGGTGTACTTGAAGTAATATCAGAGTATACACTAGAAAAAAAATCAGAAAACAACTCCACAATATTGGATGGATCAGATGCAGTCTTGTCATAGCATACATATATGATGGCAAAACGTTGTCCGAGCGAAGCGAATTTACATAATTCCAAAAAGCCTTGGCATTGGTGGTGATACTATTTTCAACACTAAGCATATATTCCATGCAGCAAGATTTAATTTTTATTTTACAAAGAGTTCGTAACCGCGAGAAAACATTGTAATCGATGACAGAGCCAGATTCCTTGTACCTCTTGTGCGCTAACTTTTTATCTTTAATGATTTGCCTCAATTCTGCATCATACCAACGAGGATACGACGAACCAAAAATTAATTGGGTAGGGATATACGAACACCCTATAAATACACGAGTAGAAACGGGAAATAGCATCATCAACATTTGCACCCTCAAACAACATGGACCAATCAATCAATGAAATCTGTTCACATACTACATTATAATCTGCCGTTTTGAAATTAAAGCAAGTGAACTGTTGGACCGGTACAATGTCAGTAACTAAATTACACCTAATGTGAGTGCAGGATGGTACATAGCATCCAGCGGAAGAAGCGTATAATCCGATGAAGTTACCTCAGGAAGTGGTAAAACATTTGAAAAAACTAGGTCAAGTAGCTTGCCTTTAGCATTCAGTATATAGTTACTTTGACGCAAATCCAAATCGCAGAAGGAATGCCGGAAACCCAGAACAATTTCGATATGGCTCGGCTAATCCAACACATCGATGACACGTTTCGGCGTTTCCGTGAAGAATTTTCGCACGAGCAGAATGGACGAAACCACTCACACGAGCGAGACGGTCGAAGCTGTTCACGGGGTAGCTCGCGCAGCCGCAACCCGTCTCGTAATCGCAGTCGTCGCCGAGATTACCAAGACAACCATTCTGCTTCGAATGGTTTTTGCTGGTATCACGCTGAATTTGGCCGCAGGGCACAAAAATGCCGCGAGCCATGTGCATGGGGCAAGCCTACGCCGTCCAGTATGGTACCAGGACCGGCCAGTCAATGAGGAAGTCAAGCTGCTTCGGGTTCAGGTGTCGGCGATGCACCTGAACCCACATCAATATGTCGTCTCAAAATTGCAGAACGGTCGACGGACACTACTTTTCTTATCGACACAGGAGCTGACGTGTCCGTCGTCCCGCCTTCAAGTAAAGCAGTTGACATCACCTCATCGCCAATGCAACTTTACGCCGCCAACGGCTCGATCATCAAAGTATTCGGCCAAACAACTTTAAACCTGGATCTGGGACTTCACCGGGTTTTTTCCTGGACGTTCGTGATAGCGGAAGTGATACAGCCAATTATTGGAGCGGATTTCCTGGCACACTACGATTTACTCGTGGACCTAAAAGGTAACCGTTCACACAGTCACACATCACATTGAAACAACTGGTCCCCCGGTCACGGCTCGAGCGAGGAGTCTGATGAATGGCAAGTTGGATGCGGCCCGCAAGGAATTCGAATCGCTTCAAAAGGATGTCATCTGCATGCCATCTAAAAGCGACTGGTCTAGCCCGTTGCAGATGGTGAAAAAGACTGACGGTTCGTGGCGTCCTTGTGGCGATTACCGCGCACTCAATGCCGCGACGAAACCAGATAAATATCCGATACCGTATTTGACCGATTTTACTTCCAACCTGCGAGGCTGTACGGTATTTTCAAAGATTGACCTGCTGAAGGCATTTCACCAGGTGCCAATCGCGAAAGAGGACATCCCGAAGACAGTCATCATCCCGAATGGCGTGGCTCTTCGAATTCCTCTTCATGACATTCGGTTTGTGTAACGCAGCACAAACCTTCCAACGGCTGATCCATCAAGTTCTTCGCGGGTGTACGTTCGCCTTTGCTTATTTAGATGACATTTGTATCGCATCGGTAAACGAAGGTGAACATCGAGAACATCTACGGCAAGTCTTCAGACGACTTCAAAGCCATAATCTTCGAATAAGTGTAGCGAAGTGTGAGTTCGCTAAACGACAAATTAATTTCCTGGGACACCTAGTAACAGCCGATGGTATCAAACCATTGCCTGAACGAGCCGAAGCAATAAGGAAGTTTCCTAAACCGAAGCTCGCCAGGGAGCTAAAAAGTTTCCTCGCTTCGATTAACTTTTATCGAAAGTTCGTCCCGAACGCACTCGAGCACCAAGCGATACTCATTGCTATGATCAACGGCAATAAGAAAAACGACCGAACGCCACTCGTCTGGAATAAGGAAAGAGAGATGGCTTTCGAGCGAACGAAGCAACAACTTGTAGACGCAACGTTGCTAGCGCATCCAGCAAAAAACGCCGAGTTATCCTTGTATGTCGACGCTTCAGACATCGCAGCCGGAGCAGTGCTCCACCAACTCGTCGACGGTCGGCTAGAGCCACTCGGATGCTTTTCCAAGAAATTCGACCCCGCCCAATTGCGGTATTCAACATACGATCGAGAACTTACGGCAATGTTTATGAGCGTGAGACATTTTCGGTACTACGTCGAAGGGCGAACATTCCGTATATACACGGATCACAAACCGCTCACGTTCGCATTCCATCAAAATCTCGATAAGGCATCACCGCGCCAAGCACGACAATTGGATATCATCGGCCAGTTCTCCACGGATATCCGCCATGTCTCGGGCAGAGAAAACTTGGTGGCAGATATGCTCTCTCGCATCCAACCAATCCACAAGGAGGTGTGGAATTACGGTGCATTAGCAGAGGACCAGCGCACCGACGACGAATTAAAAGCTTTTCTCAAAGCTAATATCAACAATTCAAGTTCTTTAAAATACTTCACTTTTCCAGGTTCCGAGCACCAAGTTCTGTGTGATTGTCGGACTGGAAAAATTCGCCCGTTCATCACGAAAAAGTTTAGACAGCAACTGCTACGTCTAACGCATAATTTGTCGCACCCAGGCGGCAATGCCACCTCCAAAATGATGACGAACAGATACTTCTGGCCAGCCATGAAACACGACACTAAGGAGTTCGTCCGCCAATGCGTTCCGTGCCAGCGCTCGAAAGTCAACAGGCATACATTCTCGGACGTTGCGAAATACGAGACCACGACAAATCGCTTCGAACACATCAACATCGATCTCGTCGGACCGTTTCCGTTGTGCGAAGGATATCGATATTGCCTTACTATTATTGACCGGTTCACTCGGTGGCCGGAGGCAATTCCCATGGTCGACATGACATCTAAAGCACTAATCGCTGGTTGGTTCAGAAGTTCAGGTCACCGAAACTACAGCGCAATTGGGAGGGACCTTACCAAATCTTACCTCCCCTCTAATCGAATGCGCTCGAATGTACTGGAAGCCTAGAAGATCAAATGGAATGCTCTCAAGCGTTCCAGTAGCGTCCACACACACCACCGAGCGAAGAATCAAGAACAGTCTCGACTACAGACAAGTAGTATAAAAGCAGATGAAGCTTTCAGCGAGGGACATAGTAATTTTTATTACGTCGAATGTGACAGCCAGCGTGTATACGCGACCGTGTTGGTAAAGAGCGAAAGCGATCGATTGCGTGTGATCGAATCAAGCGATATAGATAAGCGGGCGGTATTGCCATATAGTGCAAATAATTGTGCGAATATAACTAAAGTTCGAAGAATAAATAATCACTTATTTTTATTTTAACCGAATTGTGTTTTACTTGAAATCCCGGCGAACCCCTAGCTCGCAACAATATAATAAAAAGGTTGTTTATACAGGGTGTAACTAGTACTGAGGTTCAAACGAAAATGGGAGATAGAGGAACTTGTCCTGAGTAGAAAATCGTTCTACACATACTCCCGTTTTTGCACCGTTAAGGAGATAGCGCGATTTTAAGGACGAAGGATTTTCATCGTACCTGGGATCACTGTTTGATCTCTAACTTCTGTTGTACTTAGCGTAACGTAATAATTCTGGGCTCGTTGGAAAGGACACAAATTCTTCTTTCTAATTGCTATCAACTGTGTCAATCAGTGTTATACTTTTTGAGAAAAATTCATTTAAATGACACAAAAATAATAAAAAAACACAAAAAAGTCATGTTTTCTCCAAGAAGGACCTGATTAACCACCAAATTTTATTACATTTTCGGAAAGCCCATAAAATTTCACTGTACGTTTGATAACAGAATTTCTTCATAAGTTGAATTGTAAAGGAGCGGGGCTAACAGTTATCAAGCACGTTCCCTTCAAGTAAATCTGGTTTGACACCCGTCTTTCGCCGAAGGAGTATGATTAATAATAGTGAGGACGAAATAAAAGAGTTAAAGTATAGTTTATTACGTTTATTTAGTTTATTTAGTTTATTACGTTTACAAATAATTTTCAACATGTCCGCCGTTATGGAGCAAGCAGAAGTGGTATCGGCGACGAATGGCATTGGTGGGGTTCACACGCAGAAGTTGGGCTCGTAACTGATCGCATGCTTCGCTGATACGGGAAATGAGCTGTTCTCGTGTATGAATTTCCTCTGCGTAGACGATGCTTTTCAAATACCTGCAGACATAAAAGTCCATGGGAGTTAAGTCGGAAGATCGTGGAGGCCATGCAATGGGACCGCCACGACCAATCCATCGATCCCGAAAATTCGCGTCGAGCCACCGACGGACATTAGCACCATAATACGCTGGCGCTCCATCGTGCTGGTACCAAAACCTGACCAGTACACGGAGTGGTATATCCTCTATGAGGTCTGGTAAAGTTTCCTCCAAAAATTCGGCATAATTGGTGGAATTGAGAATTGGGGGAAGAAATACCGGACCGATGAAAGTTCTGCCGATGATGCCAGCCCAAACATTCACACTGAAGCGATGTTGATGGGACGTATTTCGGCTGGTATGGGGATTTTCACGTGCCCACACATGCATATTGTGGAAATTTTGTATGCCATCGCGGGTTCGTCGGTCCAGAGAATTCTTCCGGAAAACGCTGGGTGTTCGTCTGCTCGCAGTAACATGGTACGACAAAAGTCTCGCCGATGCTCACGATCACCGGGCAACAGTTGTTGCACCGGTGTATTGTGATAGGGATACCGTCCTTCTCCTTGCAGAATTCGGAACACTTGCATGTGGTTGATGCCTAATCGATGGCCGATGCGCGGGGTGCTTACCGTGGGGTCCCTAGCCGCGATGCGCAGTATGCGCTCCTCCGTGGCCACAGGTACCGAGTGTCGCCGTCCTGGATGTTGTGTCTCCCACCACGGCTGCAGTGTACCTCGTTCACGAAGGTTCCGATGAATGCTGATGAACATCCGATAATGGGGGTACCGAGATCTGTCCGGATACCGTTCCCGGTAAACTCTTTCGGCTCGCCTAGCATTCCCGTCGCACAACCCATACACGAAGTGCGTGTCTGCCATTTCTTCCGTTGTAAAAGACCTCCTATTGCTTGCCATGTTGCTCGTAATGATGTCTATGACATTCTGTTTGCTGCTGCTTCCTCCCGATGCTTTTATCGCAGAAAAATCTACGTAGGACGAAGTCATTCCTGTTCCTTAAGGGAGCAGGTAAACTCCACGCCCTACTTAAATGGATATTACTTAATTAACTTAAATGGATGTTAGTTAATTTACTTAAATGGACGCTATCTAATTAGTTGTCATATTTCTACTTACCTATAACATAATTTCCACACATAAGAGCAATACGTATGTTGTTAACATGGTTGCTCATTACTGCATCTGTTTTGCGGTAAATTCTATGTTTAGCAGTATTTCCAACATGTGCAGGGAACTCACTTGTTGTTGGAAATATGAAGAAATTCTGTTATCAAACGTATAGTGAAATTTTATGGGCTTTCCGAAAATGTAATAAAATTTGGTGGTTAATCAGGTCCTTCTTGGAGAAAACATGACTTTTTTGTATTTTTTTTAATTTTTTATAATTTGTGTCCTTTCCAACGAGCCTAGAATTATTACGTTACGCTAAGTACAACAGAAGTTAGAGATCAAACAGTGATCACAGATACGATGAAAATCCTTCGTCCTTAAAATCGCGCTATCTCCTTAATGGTGCAAAAACGGGAGTACGTGTAGAACGATTTTCTACTCAGAACAAGTTCCTCTATCTCCCATTTTCGTTTGAACCTCAGTACTAGTTACACCCTGTATACAATGAAAATACACTGTCAGCCTTCACGAATATACTTCCTAGTGCCTGTAAGTTGGACGGCGGATGGACTGTCGGTATGACTGAAATTGCATTAGCAAATCGAAAAACGAGATCAGTTGGGAAGAAAGATGGAAAACGTGTGAAAGATGATGAAAAAGTGAAAGGTACTACTAAAAAGGTGAAGAGAGCTGCTACAGATGTACTAAAGATTAATGCTCTTGTAAAAAAAGTACATGATATTTCTATTTATCTTAATTGGAGTTACCAACAGTTATTAAATTTATGTTACAATAAACATGATATGAACTTTTCTACTTTCTTATCTTCGTTTAACGACGCAGTTGATCCCTATTGGTATGTTCATGCTCATCCGGATTTTAAAGAGGTATTGTATAACACCTTGGCAGTAGATTCAACTCATCGAAAAATCCCTGATACCAGCAAAGATGAGCGACATCCAAGACCAGAAGATCTCTATTTACACATTTATCAAGATAGTGACGTTCCGGATATTGTAACTTTAGGAGCTTTCGAATATAAGTCTATATATTATCTAGAAAAGCGCAATTATAAAGCCCTATTACGCATGATAGACTATTACATACCTCCAGCGCTCAGTATAAGTGAAAAGCTCTGGGAAAGTGTCCCGAAGAAGCTTGACTCTTTAGATTTAGAGATAAAAGACTTGAAGATTAAAATAAAGATAAAGTACCCGCTGCCAACGCCAATTAATATTAATGATTTAGTCGGGCTTTTTGTCGCGAATATACAGTTTGATGACGAAACTGAATCTGTTGCAGCTCGGAGGAGAAAATCAGATCAAATTAGACAAAAAATTCTTCAAACTGTAACTGACCTGGGGAAAGAGGCATCTACCTTTGATATACCACACAGGCGTATAATTACGGATAAAAGTATAATATTGGATGTTCCCTATAAAAAACTATCCGATGGTACCCTGTTAACGACAGATGTGCATATAGATTTGAAGAAGAAAGACTTATCTGGATTCATTATCGATATATTCTTTCAAACGCCTTTGGAGAAGCGTGATGCTAGTCTCCTTACTGAGGAGGTGGGCAAGTCGTTTGATAAGGCTTCAGTAGCAGAGAAGAAGAAGGATACTTTAGACAGAATCGCCGTATTAGAAGATTCTCTTATCGAAATAAAGAGCAGATTTCCCCGAGAACTACCAACTGTAGTTGCAGAAGAATGCAGAGCTTTAGGGATAATCCACGTTTACACTGATATCATTCGCCCCCAAACTGTAGGTAACAAATTAGTGAGAAATCTACGTATGATACCTTTGAAAGAGTGCGATAATATCTTTAGGTTTGAGCATGTAGAATACTACCCTCTGGAAAAGACTTACATTGAAAGTATCTCCATAAAGATAACCGATGATCAGGGTGAATTAATTGACTTCATACCGGACTATACCCCACCATATGTGATGCTTCACTTTAAAAGACAATAAAGTATAAATATTCAGACGTGAATAAAGACTTTCATAGTGTACATTCAAATCGAAATGAATTCATATTACACAAGGTATTATTTAATCCAAAGCGGTGCTGGTTTGTCGGATATAGGGGATCTTTATCGATCCCCACTTATATACCAGCGTGGAAGAGGTATTGGCAGCTTCTTCAGTGGATTACTGCGTTATTTACGACCTTTAGTTTCTTCAGGTGTAAAAACTATAAAGGAGCAAGCTATAAAGACTGGAAAAACAATATTATCAGAGGTGGGAAGTAAACCTCTCAAAAACATTTTAAAAGAGCGAGGACAAGCTGCTACTCAAGAGCTGATGCAAAAAGGAGTGAAAAAACTCTTTGACAGTATGGGTGGTGAGGGTATGAAAAGGCGCATGGCTATAAAAAGGGTTAATCCGTTTTCGACAGCACAGTTAAAAACGACTCCTAAACGTGGAAAACGTACCAAATCAAAGAGAAAATCTATTAAGAGAAGACCAGCAACCAGTAAAAATAAAAGAGTTAAGAACTATAAGCGTAAGCGTGTATTGGATATATTCGATAAGTAAGGAGAATGGCCTCGTACGATCTGAATTGCTTGCGAAAAGTAATGTGGTAGAGCTTATGGCAAAGATTCATGGTGATTTGCTAAATCAGGATAAGCTACTTGTGAATGGGGTAGATTTCAGACTCTTACTTACTCTTGTAGTGTCCCTTTTGGGAGCTCTGAATATAAACACTTATTTGTTTTCACTTACTTACTTTATTTCTTAACTTTTACATTACCTCTGGTAAACGACCCGTTCGGTCGGTGGTCAGATCTGAACTTACCGTTATCAAACCCTCGGAGCATGATCCCTTTAGCCCTGCAAATTTTGAGATAGCGATATCTTTTAATTTCAAGTCGAGCGGGGAGTGAAACAAATTGAAATTGACTTAAAAGTGGAAATACCATTAATGAAAAATGTAAATATTCATGATGGAGTATACAGTCAATAGCAGGGAAGTAAGTCGAGCCGATTTCCTGATCACCGATCAGATTTAATTATTAGATTTAGATTAGATTAGATTTCATCGGAGGCGGAGGGATTCCTCCAAGCACCGCGACCAGTGGTCTATTGTGCTATACCTCATAGATCTTTCTCCAGTTTCCACCTAGAGGTCCTCACTCAGCTTTATTTCTCTTAGGAATTTATCAAGTTGGTGTAGGTCTATTTTTGCAATGGTACTATGGTCCACAAAGTGTTCTCCGAAACATTTGTGGCGCTGAGCTGCGACTGCCTCACAGTAGAGATGGGAAATTCGGATCTTTTCACTGAACCGGTTCACCGGATCTCGTTCTTTTCATTGAACCGGCTCTTTGAGCCAGTTCAAAAGATCCAGGTGGATCTTTTGCACTGCCGTACAAGGGGACTGCAGATTAATATTGAAAAACCGAAAACTACTTTAAAAAAAAAAATTGTTAATAAATTATGAGCTTTAATGAAAATACTCAAAGTTGATTATTTTAAGGCAGTGCTGGGTATTGCGGGAAATAATAGGAACCTAGTTTTAAAAAATATTGGCTCTAGTCCTGGATTTGACGGCATAACAATTGAATGTCTAAAAACATTAAAAGATTTTATCTCAAAGCCTCTTACATACTTAATTATTTTTAGCCTTTTGAAGAATGTATTCCCTAAAATTTAGTAAACACTCAACAATTATTGACTTATTTCCTTAATATATATCGTTGGAAAAATAATTGAAAAGGTTGCAAAGTAGAAATTAATGAGTTTCTTTAAAAGACATAAAATATTAAACGAAAGTGAAAATATTTCTATGGCAAGAGCGAAGCACACGTCAGCCTAACATGAACGCGAAAAGAGAGTTTTAATCCTTTTAGCCACGCAGGGCTGCGCAAAAGGTAGTTGGAGCGTAGCGCGCGTCAGCCAAACATGAACGCGAAAACAGAGTTTTAATCCCTTTAGCCCTGCAAATTTTGAGATAGCGATATCTTTTAATTTCAAGTCGAGCGGGGAGTGAAACAAATTGAAATTGACTTAAAAGTGGAAATACCATTAATGAAAAATGTAAATATTCATTTTGGAGTTTTGGTGTCAAGTAATACTTTTTCCTAAATATATCTTCCATCTCCTCTTTTCAATTTATAATCTTTAATATTCCATCTTTAATCTTCAATTTTCAATCATCAATCATCAATCATCAATCATCAATCATCAATCATCAATCATCAATCATCAATCATCAATCATCAATCATCAATCATCAATCATCAATCATCAATCATCAATCATCAATCATCAATCATCAATCATCAATCATCAATCATCAATCATCAATCATCAATCATCAATCATCAATCATCAATCATCAATCATCAATCATCAATCATCAATCATCAATCATCAATCATCAATCATCAATCATCAATCATCAATCATCAATCATCAATCATCAATCATCAATCATCAATCATCAATCATCAATCATCAATCATCAATCATCAATCATCAATCATCAATCATCAATCATCAATCATCAATCATCAATCATCAATCATCAATCATCAATCATCAATCATCAATCATCAATCATCAATCATCAATCATCAATCATCAATCATCAATCATCAATCATCAATCATCAATCATCAATCATCAATCATCAATCATCAATCATCAATCATCAATCATCAATCATCAATCATCAATCATCAATCATCAATCATCAATCATCAATCATCAATCATCAATCATCAATCATCAATCATCAATCATCAATCATCAATCATCAATCATCAATCATCAATCATCAATCATCAATCATCAATCATCAATCATCAATCATCAATCATCAATCATCAATCATCAATCATCAATCATCAATCATCAATCATCAATCATCAATCATCAATCATCAATCATCAATCATCAATCATCAATCATCAATCATCAATCATCAATCATCAATCATCAATCATCAATCATCAATCATCAATCATCAATCATCAATCATCAATCATCAATCATCAATCATCAATCATCAATCATCAATCATCAATCATCAATCATCAATCATCAATCTTTAATCTCTGTTCTTGATCTTTGATCTTTGATCTTTGATCATTGATCTTTGATCTTTAATCTTTAATCTATACCCACTATCCTCCACCATCATCCATCCTCCATCCTGCATCCTGCATCCTCCATCCTCCATCCTCCATCCTCCATCCTCCATCCTCCATCCTCCATCCTCCATCCTCCGTCCTCCATCCTCCATCCTCCATCCTCCATCCTCCATCCTCCATCCTCCATCCTCCATCCTCCATCCTCCATCCTCCATCCTCCATCCTCCATCCTCCATCCTCCATCCTCCATCCTCCATCCTCCATCCTCCATCCTCCATCCTCCATCCTCCATCCTCCATCCTCCATCCTCCATCCTCCATCCTCCATCCTCCATCCTCCATCCTCCATCCTCCATCCTCCATCCTCCATCCTCCATCCTCCATCCTCCATCCTCCATCCTCCATCCTCCATCCTCCATCCTCCATCCTCCATCCTCCATCCTCCATCCTCCATCCTCCATCCTCCATCCTCCATCCTCCATCCTCCATCCTCCATCCTCCATCCTCCATCCTCCATCCTCCATCCTCCATCCTCCATCCTCCATCCTCCATCCTCCATCCTCCATCCTCCATCCTCCATCCTCCATCCTCCATCCTCCATCCTCCATCCTCCATCCTCCATCCTCCATCCTCCATCCTCCATCCTCCATCCTCCATCCTCCATCCTCCATCCTCCATCCTCCATCCTCCATCCTCCATCCTCCATCCTCCATCCTCCATCCTCCATCCTCCATCCTCCATCCTCCATCCTCCATCCTCCATCCTCCATCCTCCATCCTCCATCCTCCATCCTCCATCCTCCATCCTCCATCCTCCATCCTCCATCCTCCATCCTCCATCCTCCATCCTCCATCCTCCATCCTCCATCCTCCATCCTCCATCCTCCATCCTCCATCCTCCATCCTCCATCCTCCATCCTCCATCCTCCATCCTCCATCCTCCATCCTCCATCCTCCATCCTCCATCCTCCATCCTCCATCCTCCATCCTCCATCCTCCATCCTCCATCCTCCATCCTCCATCCTCCATCCTCCATCCTCCATCCTCCATCCTCCATCCTCCATCCTCCATCCTCCATCCTCCATCCTCCATCCTCCATCCTCCATCCTCCATCCTCCATCCTCCATCCTCCATCCTCCATCCTCCATCCTCCATCCTCCATCCTCCATCCTCCATCCTCCATCCTCCATCCTCCATCCTCCATCCTCCATCCTCCATCCTCCATCCTCCATCCTCCATCCTCCATCCTCCATCCTCCATCCTCCATCCTCCATCCTCCATCCTCCATCCTCCATCCTCCATCCTCCATCCTCCATCCTCCATCCTCCATCCTCCATCCTCCATCCTCCATCCTCCATCCTCCATCCTCCATCCTCCATCCTCCATCCTCCATCCTCCATCCTCCATCCTCCATCCTCCATCCTCCATCCTCCATCCTCCATCCTCCATCCTCCATCCTCCATCCTCCATCCTCCATCCTCCATCCTCCATCCTCCATCCTCCATCCTCCATCCTCCATCCTCCATCCTCCATCCTCCATCCTCCATCCTCCATCCTCCATCCTCCATCCTCCATCCTCCATCCTCCATCCTCCATCCTCCATCCTCCATCCTCCATCCTCCATCCTCCATCCTCCATCCTCCATCCTCCATCCTCCATCCTCCATCCTCCATCCTCCATCCTCCATCCTCCATCCTCCATCCTCCATCCTCCATCCTCCATCCTCCATCCTCCATCCTCCATCCTCCATCCTCCATCCTCCATCCTCCATCCTCCATCCTCCATCCTCCATCCTCCATCCTCCATCCTCCATCCTCCATCCTCCATCCTCCATCCTCCATCCTCCATCCTCCATCCTCCATCCTCCATCCTCCATCCTCCATCCTCCATCCTCCATCCTCCATCCTCCATCCTCCATCCTCCATCCTCCATCCTCCATCCTCCATCCTCCATCCTCCATCCTCCATCCTCCATCCTCCATCCTCCATCCTCCATCCTCCATCCTCCATCCTCCATCCTCCATCCTCCATCCTCCATCCTCCATCCTCCATCCTCCATCCTCCATCCTCCATCCTCCATCCTCCATCCTCCATCCTCCATCCTCCATCCTCCATCCTCCATCCTCCATCCTCCATCCTCCATCCTCCATCCTCCATCCTCCATCCTCCATCCTCCATCCTCCATCCTCCATCCTCCATCCTCCATCCTCCATCCTCCATCCTCCATCCTCCATCCTCCATCCTCCATCCTCCATCCTCCATCCTCCATCCTCCATCCTCCATCCTCCATCCTCCATCCTCCATCCTCCATCCTCCATCCTCCATCCTCCATCCTCCATTCTCCATCCTCCATCCTCCATCCTCCATCCTCCATCCTCCATCCTCCATCCTCCATCCTCCATCCTCAATCCTCAATCCTCAATCCTCAATCCTCCATCCTCCATCCTCCATCCTCCATCCTCCATCCTCTATTCTCCATCCTCCATCCTCAATCCTCAATCCTCAATCCTCCATCCTCCATCATCCATCCTCCATCCTCCATCATCCATCCTCCATCATCCATCCTCCATCCTCAATCCTCAATCCTCAATCCTCAATCCTCAATCCTCAATCCTCAATCCTCCATCCTCCATCCTCCATCCTCAATCCTCAATCCTCAATCCTCAATCCTCAATCCTCCATCCTCCATCCTCCATCCTCCACCCTCCATCCACCATCATCCATCCTCCATCATCCATCCTCCATCATCCATCATCCATCCTCCATCCTCCATCCTCCATCATCCATCATCCATCCTCCATCATCATCATCTCAAAGATCCGCGAACCTTAAAGATCCAGGAGCCGTGATGATCCGCGAACCGCAAAGATCCGTTGTTCTTTGCCACCATACTGATGCTCCGTATGCTATCATAGGTCTTACAATAGCTGTATAGGTCCACAAGGCTATTTTGGGTTTCAAGCCCCAGGTTTTGCCTACGACTTGTCTACACAAAAGTAGAGCAGTAGTGGCTTTCTCTGATACTTTTTCTAGGTGCTTGTTCCATAGGAGTTTCTGATCCAGAATTACACCTAGATATTTTACTTCTGTAGCGAATTTGATTTCCGTCTCGTACATCATGAGCGATTTTATTTTGCTCAGGTCTCTCTTTCGTGAAAAAGGCACAATCGTGGTTTTGCCCGGATTGACCTGTAGGCCTTTCTCGTGGCACCATGTTTCTGTCTTACTTAGTGCTTGCTGCATAAGGTCGCTGAGGGTTTCCTCAAACTTGCCCTTAATCATGATTACTAAGTCGTCAGCATATCCTTGGACTGTAAGGCCGCTATGACTGAGCAAGCTCAGTAGGTCGTCCACCACAAGACACCATAGAAGGGGCGATAGTACTACTCCCTGCGGGCATCCTTTGCCTGCTTTGACCCTTGTGGTGTCCGTTCCCAGGGAGGTGTGAATCTCCCATGTACTTAGCATTTGGTCGACCCACCTTGCTGTGGTAGAGTCTACTCCTCTGTCGACAATTGCCTTATTTATACAGTCGTAGGATGTGTTGTCGCATGCTCCTTCTATGTCCAGAAATGCGCATAGCGCAATTTCTTTGTCTGAAATTGCCTTCTCGATTTCCGTTGTGATTTGGAGGAGTGCTGATTCTGTCGATTTGCCGGTTTGGTAGGCAAATTGATTACTGTGTAGTGGTTTCTTGCTAAGTGCTTCGTGTCTCAGGCAGTGGTCTGTTATCTTTTCCATGGTTTTCAAGAGGAAGGATGTTAGGCAGATGGGTCTGAATGACTTTGGGTCAGAGCGCGATCTTTTGCCTATCTTTGGTATAAAGACCACCTTTGCCTGTCTCCACGCACTTGGTATATAGCCCAGAGCAAAGCTCGCTCTGAAGATTTGCAGTAGGTAGGGGAGCAGTTCTTCGAGTCCCTTTTGAAGCAAGGCTGGAAGGATTCCGTCAGTGCCTGGCGATTTGAAGGGATGGAAGGAGTGTATAGCCCATTTGATTTTGCCATAGGTGAACAGATTAGAGGCCCGATGCCAGTCTGAGGTATTGGAGCGGAATGCTCCAGGGATTACCGGTGATGCCTCGTTCTCTGTGTTAATTATACGGCATCCTGGGAAGTGCGTGTCTAGTAGCACCTTTGCTGTTTCACTTTCTCCCACGGTGAAGTCTCCATTGGGCTTTTTCAGTGTCCCCATATCACCGATTTTCTTTTTGGATAGGATCTTGTGCAGTCTTGCTGCCTGCGATACTTCCTCGACTCCATTGCAGAAGTCTCTCCATGACCTCTGTTTAGAGGCTCTTATCTCTTTGTTGTACTCTGTTAGGACTGACTTGTATGTAGCCCAGTCCCCAGTGCGTTTTGCCTTGTTGAAGAACTTTCGTACTCTTGTTCTTAGCCTTTCAAGTTCTCCGTTCCACCAAGGCACGCTTCTGCTTTTGTTTCGGGTTCTGAGTGGGCAACTTTCTTCGTATGAAGCGATGATTGCCTTCGTTACTTCTGCAGTTGTGTTTTCCAAACTGCCGACTCCACGGACCACCTTATCCACAGATGCAAGCCGTTCACTTAGATTGGTCCTATAACTACCCCAGTCTGTTAGCTTCGGGATTCTGTACACCTCTGGATTTGTGTGTGAAGTTCTGATGTCAAATCTTATATGTCTATGATCTGACATGGAAGGTTCGTTTGACACATGCCAATTTATAATTTTTGTGCCAATTAAGTGGCTACTAATTGTTAAGTCTAGAACCTCCCTTCTTACCCTAGTCACAAAGGTGGGGTTGTTCCCCGTATTCATGACATATAGGTTTTCCTGACAAAGAAACTCTAGTAGATACTCACCTCTTAAGTTGGTATCGGTACTTGACCATGCTAAGTGGTGCGCATTCGCGTCACAGCCTATTTTCCTTTCTCCCTGCAGTATACCAATAACCTTTGCGTTTCCGCTGTCGGGGTCTCGTCACTGTCTCCTGGGAAGTAGACGGAGGCTATCACTGCCTCCTGGTGACCCCCGTCTGTTGGAATCTGGATGGCTATTGCCACCAGGTCCCTCGTCGTGAACTCTGTAAGAGAAAGAAAATTAATATTTTGCCTTACTAATATACACGGTCTCGGGTTGTTGGATTGCGTGTTATATACTACCTAACAATTTCTTGCTGTGAGCCCCTTGATAGCACCGTTGTGTATCCACGGTTCTTGAAGCAGTGCTAAGCCCAGTTGTTCGTGGGTAAATCTCTTGCAAAGGATGTCCGAGGCTGCTTTTGCATGGTGGAGATTTACCTGTATGATGCCAATGTTGCTAGACATTGGCAGAGGGTGGAAGTTTGGGCGGTGTGATCTCGGTGGGGCAGCTAAGTTGTGCTGCGTGGGGACTTTCGTCGAGCGCTGGGTCCCCTTCATCCACCTCCATTACTGCGGCATCGTGCGTCTGGCGTACTGGCACATTCATAGAATGGTCATAACTGGTTTGCTCCAGTACGGGGCGCTTGTCTGCCGAGAGAGTTTGTTCCTCTCTTCGCGGCCTGTCTCTCGAGCGGATGTCAATTCGCCCAAATCTAAAGCTCAGACTGTACTTTGCCTCCGTTATTGCTCCCATCGACAAAGAGTCTATGCCGATGTTGAGCAGGAGACCATGGCCTTCGGGGGTCACTCTCTGTATCTTCCAGTCCTTGGTGCGGAGGCCGGTGTTTTGCCTCTCTAGGTATTCTAGGATCTTGTCAGGACCCATTCCTTCGCTCCAAGGGAAGAAGGCAGTTACAGTGTGAGGGCGGGGGATATCATCACCGGTCACGGCTATAAGTTTGGCATTTTGCCATGGCCGAATATTCTTTATGGCTGCCTTTAACCATGCGGTGGTTTCTGTGTCCTCGCAGGTGATGATGAGGAAGCCAGGCTTAAATCGTATACCCTCGAACTTGGGCTTCACCTCGATGTTCTTCTCACTAAGGATGGCCTCTAGTATGGCGTTCTGGCCTAGAGTCATCTGAGGTGTGGTGAGAGAACTTTCTGGAAAGTCTTCAGGTAGTATTCCCACTCGCTCTCCTTTCACTGCTTCCGCGTAGGTTTCGGATTGCGGGACCGTGACACTGTTCCCTGATGGGATCTCGCTGCTGGTGCTGGGCTGGGTGCCCGCTCTCTTCTTATCGTTTGAGATCCCTCAAATTCTACTCTTCGGGGCGACATATTTTTCCGTACTGCCCCGGTGTGTTTGTCTTCAGAGGGTCCTGTGCGCGTTCGCGGTCTTTTCTGCGTGTCACTTTCCTCTGATCTAATTTCTCCCGACCTGTGCCTTGTGTGCTGTAGTGGCAGAAAAAGGGGTTTTTCTGCAAGCTCTCTTGCCTTGGGAGGGTCATGGCCCTCTTTCAGATAGCGCACGTATCGTTTGGAGCCTGCACCACTCAGACCTTTCCTCAGCGGATCATTTCGACCTCCTGGTGCGTCGGGCGGTGGAAGTGGTCTCGTCCATCTTGGACGCCTTCTACCAAGTTCTGGCCTGTGTGTACTTCCAGGCGCATAACACTCGGAGGGACCTGCCTTCACAGAGTGTGTCTGCGATGCCTGTACTGTCAACGGGCATTCTTCTGAAGGCTGTGGTGCCTTCTTCTCTACGCGTGGTTCGTCCACGTCTGAAAGATAAACTTCCTCTTGTTGGAAGTGAGCGTCAAGTGCCGCTCTGATTGTTGTTGGTCTTTCAGTTGTTGTTGTTTTTGTTTCTTTTTCATTCATTGGGAATCCCACGAGTAGCTAGGGAAAGGTTGGTCCACTGTGCCAGTGCCCTGCTTTACCACAGTAAAGCTATGACCCGTTAGGGCCTACTCTCAAAGTGCGCCTGGTATCTGAGAGGCTCCGTTATGTCAGCCATTTGCCGCCTAGGCTGACTTCCCCTGGTAAGCACGGGTCGCTTGACACTCCAGGGTTTTCGGGGTTTGGGAAGGAAATAGGGCAAAGGGAGGGACAACACTATGGGATGAAACGTTCTGCTTGTCCGCGGCTGCTTATTCGCAATTGATTGCTTATTCAGCAGCTGACCGACTTCCAGCCGGCCGTTCACTATCCGCAACCTGTGTCGCGCGTGGTCGCATGCAGCTCTGCAGTCGTCAGGACGGGAATTCCTGCCGAGTTCCACGTTATTATAATTATTAGATTACAGGAATGAGTGAAATCGGGCCTCGACACTCTGGAAAAACCCGAATTTTACCTATACTCAAAAAATGACGGTAACTCGCCGCAAATTAAAATTATAGATGCAACAATGTATATGAATCATGTAACTGTTAATCCCAATATTTTAATGGCACATGAAACTATTCTTCAACGCTCCAACGTGATATACCCGTACAAGCGTGTCGTGGTAAAGAGTTATACATTATACATGCTAACAGCTCAACATTATCTTTAGATAATGTTATAATCGGACAGCTACCGAACTTGTTAATTTTCGGAATGATAGATAATGATGCCTACAGCGGTAAACAGACGAAGAATCGATTCAACTTTAAACACAATAATATCACACGATTCAATTTATCCGTCAATGGAGTCCAAGTTCCAAACCAGGCTTTAGAGTTTGATTACTCTCAGGAGAAACCTATAAGTACACGGGGATACCTTTCACTATTTAAGAGAACAGGTATTCATTATTTCGACAAAAGTAATCAAATCTCAAAGAAATTCTTCAATAATGGATGCTTTTTAATGGCGCTCGATTTAACTGTAGACAATTCATACGAGTCATCTTGTGGCAGCTTATTAAATCAAGGAACAGTGAGGATCGAAGGAAGGTTTAAGGAGACGCTGGAAAAAAGTGTTACTTGTATAGTATATACCGAGTATGATGGAAGTCTTGAAATAGACAAACTTCGTGGAGTTCATACTGATTTTTGAAAAGTATTAGTAAAAGTAGTAATCTCACACTCTTCATATTATTCAGCAGACGGGGTAGAACAACAAAGATGGCCTATTGTGTTGTAAATGTCGAATATTTTAATGAAGGCAATCTAACCTTCTTTAAAAAGGTTTCGTTTGCCGTTTTCTCATCACAAAATAAATTATTCTCGAAGGAAATAACGTATAAATATCCCACATCATTGTAGTCTGGGTGGCTTAGTGGCTAGAGCACTTGCCTTCGGTGCACCTGGTACCAGGTTCGAATCTGCTTGGCGACAAGTAATTTTAGGGAATGGGATTGGGTGCCAGACTATCAGTTCACTCAGCTGTAAATGAGTACCTGAGTTAAAAATCGGGGTAATAATCACGGACGAGCGTGTGGCTGACCACTTCACCTCCTAGTGTTCCGTTGGTCTAGTAATGAAGTAACTCTAGCATTACTTCAAGGCCTAGGCCCGATTTGGGCTGTTGTGCCATTGATTATTATTATCCCACATCATTGGCTAGCACAACAGATCAGACAGGCGTGTTTGGGAATTTGGAACTTAAACGTCAGGATGAAAACCTTATTATGACGCTAGCGAAATTTGCAACCGTTTTTGTTTTGTTGAGTTGTCATTAGACAGCTCAACCATTTTCTGTTTACGCTGGATTGTAGCCGCACCCGCAACTGCCACCAACCTAACAGCGAGACGGTTCTTTTGGGAAAAGAACCGCTCATCGGCAGAGGCCGGAAGCGGCATAACGGTCAAGAAAGAAAAAAAACGAGTTTGGGTGCCGAGTCTCGCCGCAAGTGCATAGGAGTGTAGATTTATGCGAGTTTTATTTTGATTTTGTCGAGCGAGTCGTTTACCAGTCGGACCGAATTTTTTTTGTTATTTACCTGAGAAGTCGCGCGACTATTGTACGAAGAAAAATCGGCGGGTTTTTTTTTATAGTGTGTGTCGCTAAAAATTTTTATTGCACAGCAAAAATCCCGTTTAGAATTGACCTTTTTACGAGAGTCGCGGCAGAAAACGGAAAAAACAATCCCGGGCGACATTCGATTGATTGGCAACGAAACAAATTCGATTCGGCGACGGAACGAAATTGCGAGGAAATTGAGTTTACGGTCATGATCGGCGCGAGTTCTGAACCGCGCGAGAATAAGTTGTGAATTTCTGTGGAAACCACGAAAAGTCGCGACAAAATTGGTTGAAAATTGGCCACCGCCTCGTATTGAAGTATGGATGGCAAAAACGCGTGAAAAAGTTTTAAATTTGTGGAAAGTAAAAGTGATAAAAATATCCACCAAAAGAATATTACGTGTGCGCGTTCATTAAGCGTGAAATTTGTTAAATAAAAAGTGTATTAACCTACCGTGTACCTATTAAAAGTGAAAGTCTCACTTAGAATTGCAACCTTCGGGTTTTCTGGAAAAAATCCCCAATTAGTAGAATGAATAAAAATTTAAAATAAATTAAATCGCTGAACATTGTTCGCAAAACGATATTTGAATTATTGATATGACAAATTTTTGAACAACAACACCGACTAATTCAAATTCAATGATGAAAGTAATCGCGCTTCCTTCTCGTCGGATCCCAGCGAAAATTTCGCTAACTTAAATCGTAAATGGGCAGTCTAAATGAGTTTTATTCAATAAATCCCATATTCTTTGCATAAAGCGTCAAGCGCTAGTTTAACTGGAAGCTTAGCTTCGAATTCGAATAAGTATCCAGCGCAAAAATTTGTCCCTCATATGGCGACTGCCGTAGGCGCAACAGATTGTGATCATAGTAGTACATAGTGCGATCACATCGACCTCGGATATTTCGAACAACGTCACAAAATCCTCGGCTCCAAAAACTTGGAATGAATTAATAAAATAAAAATAAATAGCTAAATGAAATAAAATAAAATAAATAAAAATACAAAAATCAAAAATAAAAAAAAAAAAAAAAAAATTAGTTAATTAAATGATAAAAATAATATAGTAATAAAATGACAAACGGACAGGACTGACGGGACGGAAATAAAATAAATAATAATAATTTTCTTTAAAAAAAAAAAAAAAAAATCAAATAGGTGAAAAAGAAACAAATTAATGGGGTGAGTTTATTTTTTTTTCTTTTCCTATATTCTTTTATCCTTTTTTCGCTATATTTTTTTGGTGTATTCTTTTATTTTCCAGATTTTTTTTGGGCCTTATATGGCGGTGTATTTTATAAATTGCGATGATGCTTAGAGGCTAAAGGCCAATAAAATAATGAACCCGAGCGTTTGAGCTCCACCCTGAACCTCAATAAGGGGCCATGAAGAATGTTTATTTTTGGACAGTCATGGCTGAGGTAGGGTGGGCAGGCAGGGCGCTATGACACCTAAGCGCCCTGACAAATCGTGAAGTCGCGCACTCCACCGCTTCTTGGTCTTTCACGACCTATTGGGAAGATAGTCCCATTTTAAATCCCTGGAGTAAGCCGACACGAAATTTTTCGTTGTACAGGCCAAGGGTTTATGGACTGAAATCTGGGCAAGAACCCCCCCACAACTGCCGTAGCTAGTCCCGGCCGCCAGCAAGCGTGTCGCTTCCGCTCGGATTTCAGCCACCAATTCAGATGTAGGAATTGGCCCACTCTTTCCTGAACCTTCCTTTCCTTCGAATATTTTGACTTTTTCAAGTCGAAATATTCACTCCAAGGCCTCCGTTCACAACAGTTTATAGCGCAACAACAAAGGAATTCTTAGAAAGTTACACCAAGAGTCACACTAAAATTATTGACATTGATGCTATCGCTTAAAAAGAGCAGATATGAACACGATCGAACTTGTTAATGCATTAAGGAAAAACACAACTACAAAAAGATTGTTCAAAGGTGTGTTTCCATGCGATCGGTTACCTTATAAAATTAAAAAACCGTCATGTGTTATTGCAAATACCAATCCCTCAAACAAAAAAGGTACTCATTGGGTGGCATTTTATTTTCCGAGAACAGGTCCTGCTGAATTTTTTGACTCCTTTGGGAGATACCCCAACAATAAATATTTTGAAAGATTTTTGAATGCCAACTCCGAGATTTTCATAAATAACAAAAAACGACTACAAAGTGTATACTCTTCAACTTGTGGAAATTACTGCTGTGTATATATATATTATCGTTCTAGGAACAAGAGCTTAAAAAGAATCCTGAAACAGTTTTCTTCAAAAGAGTTTACCCTAAATGACGATAAAGTCATGCGTTTATGTCATCATTTATTTTCTCCGAACTTTGCCCAAAGTGGTGGGATTTATTCCAACCAAAGTTGTAGATCAGAACTTGAAGGTATAAAAGCACCAGTCTAAGACAAGCACGTTTCAGTTTTCATTTTAAAACCTTCTAACGAATATGTTGTCAGCTAATGTAAAAGCAGAGTGTAATAAGTCTAGCAAAAGAAAAAAGTCAGACGATCTCCGTGAAAATACTAATATGAAAAAAAGAAAAGTCTATGATTCGCGGTGAAAACGCATTACTGAATTACACCTACCATCTGGATGACGCTCAAAATCGAAAAGTAGTTCTTGGATTTGACCCGTTCACGTTTGAGGTGAAAATAATTTTCAGTTATCCTGGACGCTCTCCTGTGTCAACGGGGTATACTGGGTGGATTTCAGTCTTCAATTACCTCACCCAGTTAAAGAATGAAGTTGAGGAAATACCAGGTAACCAACTTGGATTGCTGAAGGAATACAGAATACCTGTAGGAGAGGGCAGTATCAAATTGAAACATCTCGAGCTATTCCGTTTGTTTGAAATGATGGAATTCTTCAACATCGTAATGTTTCACAATAACAGCGCTTCGGAAAGTGTAAAGGAATACTACAAGCAATATGTAGACAGATGTAAGCAGAAGGGTGTGTTCAAGTTGTCAGCCGAGAACTTTTCATTCCAGTCCGCAGCTCTTACGTTCACGTAAATTACTCTCGACTTTTTCATGAGCTTCCTATCTTTTGTAACATTAATATTATCTTAAGTGTAACTGTTTTGTAATAAAAATAAGAGAAAAGAAAAAACATCGTCTTTTTATTTAATGGTTCCATTTATTAACAAATGCAGGTAAATGTTGATACAGTTTTGTACAGCACATCTCTCGGTTGATCCTTCACTGTGTACTTTGCAGAATACTTGAAATTTGTTTAGATCACCTAATCTAGGTATTTCAAGTTGTTTTATATCGGCGCTTGGTACGTATTTTCTGAGAAACTTCTCTTTCGTTTCACCCTTGATATGTATTTTACTATCGGCGTAATTCCTCAATACCTCCGGAAGAGAGTTGTAACTAAAGTTTCCTTCACACCATTTTAAACCATTTATATTCTCCACATCAAATTGACTTTGTCTGCAAGCTTTCGGTACCATCTCCTGATATGGGTACGGGGGCGCGAAGTGATAAAGTAATGGTGAGACTGATCCGAAAGGTAGGATAGCAAGTTTCTTAATAAAGTATTGTCGATTATTCCCACATACAAATTGAATATCAATAATTATCTCACTCATGTTCACTGTCAGACCGTCCCGAATAGAAGAAAAAAGATGATTTTACATTGCTTATTTATATTTTTTCTAAAAACGTTATAAAAAGTAAAATTATGTTATCAGCTATTTCTCTTACATACAAAAATAAAATTACGCACATGTCTATAATTACATACAAAGGTATTTCACAATTCTTTTAAATTACTTAGTCTTATTTTCTTGTATCCATATGGATACGAAAAGTTTCCTGCTTTTACTACTCTCTTATCAAAAGTGAACTGAAGATGTTTTTTCTTTATTGAAGAGATGACAACTCCCGGTCGTTTCCTCTTAATCTTTGACTTATTCTCTACACAAACACGATCCTCGCTATCTCCAATTACTAAGGATTTTAGACGTTGAAAGTTGACTATCTTAGAAGTTTCAAAATTGATTGTTATCCCCTTACAGTTAATAATATATTCACTTCCTTTATCAGTTTCAACTTTAAGCCCATAATTTTTTGGACCTGTGCTTACAAATTCAGATATGAAGGGTGTAGCTCCAAAAGACTCAATCTCATTTGTGAGATCCCCTAAAAAGTCAGACATGGTAAAAGAAAGAGGGTTTATTTTATTATCTACAAAAATCAAACTATCAGTATCACAGTAGAGAATTGCGTTTCCGACTTTTTCCAATGCTTCGTAAAGTTTAATTCTAGCAAATGCAGTTGTGTATGCCGCAATTGGAATGTTAACGTGAAGTAACATATTCAAATTTTCAGCTAAATACTTCCAATTGACCCAAATGGTTTCGTCATTGATAGGAAGCACTGAACAAATTTCAATCCCGGGTGATTCAGTAAAACTGCAGAATTCTCTAAAATCATTAAATACTTTGGTAAAAGTTTTATCCTCTCTTTGAGCAAATTTCCCCCATAAAGAGTTCAAACAAATTTTAGCAGTGTTACGCCTCCCGGAATTCTTCTGCATTCGATCTCTATCAAGATTAATAGCTTCTCCCATTTGATAGGTCTTTAGAAAACTATCTCTCTCAACTTCGGATATATATTCGGAACCCCATCCACTCGACTCCTGTTTGATTTTTAGAAAGGTATTACCGTATTTCGTAAAAAGACCACCGGTTTTTGAATTTGAGTCATATTGAGTGTAGTCATATTTCCAAACCTCATGCACTTTTGAAATTTTATAACCCTTTTTTACAGCCAACGACAACTCAGGTATAACCCATGTACCAGAAATCTGTCTTTCACCATCTGCATGAGTACAGCTAGAAACTCTATTCATTTCGGTACATTTTCGACATAAGGCAAAATACAATTTTAGATTAATTTTAAAAGGTAAAACAGCTAAGTATAAATCAGTAGGGGGTATAATTGTACATGTGATGAAACCATGCATTGAAAGTATTTCAGAGACCGAAGGTATATCTCCACCACGAAAAATTTTCGGATGACCAATAGGATATGGCGAATATTTATTTATGTATGGGTACAAACTAGTAAAGTCCAAATATCGTATTACCTCATTTTCTCTAGCTGTGTGATGCAATTTAAATACCTCTGTACGCCCCCCGAAAATAGCATCACGTGGATTGAGTGGTAGTAAAATGTCTTGAACAATTATATCCAGCTCTTTATTCACTATAGGATTCTTCTTCAAGAATTCTTTGAACTCACATTCCCACGTAAAGATGAGTGTGTACCCACTACTTTTAATTAACGCAATTCGTTGCTCTGTACTTTCAAATCTCTGTGATAGCGTTTCAAATCTACAACTTCTATTTTCTGAAGTCTCTTCCACTTTGAAACAATCTTTACAACCGTGAAAATAGCATCCAAAAAACTCGTACACTCTATTTAATTTTGAGTTAAACCCGTCTACCATCAATCCACACCTCTCTAGCCTAACTTCTCCATTATTAACTGTCGAACAAATTTTATCTTTCATCTTTAAACTTTCCCAGGCAAGCCATTTGCAGGCAATGCGAGACTGGTTTTGAAATTTAAAATAACCATTTCTAGACATTATACCCAAAATATTTTTTTCGAGAAAATTTTTGCGAAAAACGAGCATGCAAGCTGATGCTATAGTTAAACTTTCAATTAAAGGGTTCACTTTAGTTATTTCGATGAATTCACACATGAACCTTGTACAACCTATTCGAAGGATATTTACATCACTTTTGCAATACAACAGTATTTCTTTTCTGTTATCGAACATTTTTTGTGATGCATCGCTATACCACTTTAAGAATGTCTCTCTCTCCTTGACTTTCATAGAATTATACCCATACAGTTCTGGTGGCGGATATGATCCTACATAATTTAAGTTTTCAACTGTATTAAAATAATAAGGATAGTATCCCGTTTCATACTCCTTAATATCGAAAACACTGGGAAATTTGGCAAGAGGAAATGATAGAATATTTAGAGAATCAATAAACGCCACTTTTCCACAGGTTAACCTCATTATTTTGGTGCCGTTCATTATAGGGTCGATTTTCAGTTTCATAGCTAACAGTTCAGAAGTAATGAAATGACCATCGTATCCCTGTAAGTTATGTGCTATACAAAAAACATTAACGATTTGGGGACGCGGTGTCAGACAATAATCTAGAAACCGTCTAACTACATTCACTCCTCCATCATGTTCAAGCACGTGCTCTCTAATCCCACATACATTACATCTAATATTTATGTCCGGCTCTTTAAAACAACTATAACATACTTGGTGCGCAACTATCAAGTTCGCTATGTGAAGGAATGAGATTGGACTTTTCTCATAAGCAGTGTTCTGAGTGCTTTCACAGTCAAAGAATATTATTAGAAATTTACTATTTGATCTACCCTTATATGGCTTAATATAGCATATTAATCTGGAGTAATTTTATAACATATAGGACAATACCTTTCATTACATACATGTTCTTCTTCCTTCCTTCTCTCGAGATTAAGAAATTTCAAACACGATCTACATATCTTGAAAGTTTCGCAAACGGTTTTTGCTTTAACTTTATTAACCAGGTGATTTTGGTAGCAGACTTCCCCTTTGAAAGAACGGTTGCAAGTCTCACACTTAACCATACATGTCACAAAATCACAGGGAGGATAGGAAAGACAATAAGCACACTTCACACTGCATTTATGTACTTCTTTCACCATCACCCTATCACAATAAGAGCATGCAAATCTCTTATTGAAAAACCCCGTTAATGACTTGATCACATAGAAGTGTTTTAGAACTTTACTGTAATATAAATAAATTTTTCTCGCTGATATGTTTCTTATTGAATGTTTAAAAAGAATGGAGTTTGAATCGCTTATATCGTCAAAAACTATAACTTGAAAGTCTTTTAAAAAATTTTTAAATTTGTAAAGGTCAGTCAAATTACAACCTTCCGGTCCGATGACAAGATTAGCCTTCTTGCATAAAGTCTTTGCCTTCTTTTCTAATGTTCTCATAGTAGCGTTACGGACTTGAATGTTAAAATCATCAGATACCATCTCAATACCAAAACAAATGGCTCGAGGAAGGCAGCTGACTTCATTATCCAGGCCAACATCTATTATACTATATTTTCTAGCTAGAAAATCTTTTTCTTCTAACTGCGTAGCACTGACATAACCGCCTCCAGTTGGAAAATTAACAATATTTGCATTGAGTTGCATGATATCATCTGAGAGAAAAGCACTATTGGATTGATTGACATTGGCAATCAACCCAATAATATATTCGCCGCTTAACTCTTCAACCGATCGCAAGCTAGACCATATTGGCTTTATATGAGGTGAATTTGGAAGAGTAATTGTGAAGCTGATTTTACTATTACGAGTGGAACTGGTAGCAACCTCTTTGATAATATTGTCGAATGCTTTTTCTAACCCTTTTAAGGGATCGTCATGGATAATATCGGAGTCTTGCAAACGAAAGTTCATTTTCACACCTTCCATGTGAAACTTCTTAAAAAATACCGTGTTTTTAGACAGCACTACATAACCCTGAACAACCTTTTCAATTGATTGATTATACTGTGTAGAGGTCCTTTCAACTAGGGAGTTGTCTTCTACTTTTTCTTCAATAAAGTCAAGAGCTGTCTTCAATACATCATGCGAAAATGAGATGTCATATGCTCTCGAAAAACAGACAAGTAATTTTTGTAGGAGATATTTCTCCGCGTCTAAAAACTTAATATTACTTAATTTTAATTGCTTGATTAAAATACTTAAAGTACTTAAAAATAATTCGGAACCTAAGACTAAACTAGATTCTAGGTGCTTAATGATATTTTCAGCATCCATTTTTAGCTATTTTCGGTATATTTTTATATCTCGAATATTTTCATTCTTTTTCTTCGCTTATTTTTAATACATCTTTCTAAAAATTTTATCTTATTACACTATTAAAAAATTGCTTAACTCTATCAAGCTGCGCCTTCAGCTTAGGTTCCTGGGTCTCGAACCAGCATGGACTGATCGGGTAAATTTTCCGACCCGACCTCCTCCTCACGATCTTGGGGGTACGTCTCCTAGTTATAACAGGTGATAACCCATTTCCTTTATAACCGTCTATGGATGACACTGTTTCTGCTGTGTTAGCTGTGGTAGTTGTAGCACTTCTGCCAGTGTTATCCTGAGGGTACTCTTTGTGGTCAGTTGAACCAAATTCCGTATCTAAAATCGAGTTTGCTCGGTCGATCAGGGTTTGAACTTGTTGAAGTACTTCTTCAGCCTTCTCCAACCCGTGATTGCCCTGAACAGTGTTTTTTCCCTCAAACTCGCTTTTTAGCAGCAAATTCACTTGATCGATGTAAATTTGTGCTTGTCTAAGCGCTTCTCCACTTTTGAATATTTAATTTGGCAAAATTTCGCTTATCGCTACCGTCGACTCCCGGAATTGTCTTTAGAGTATAAATCTGAAAAAAATCAAAATAATAAGAATTTAGTATGAAAATTGAAAAAACAGCAAACATTTAAACTTACCGTGCGGATCCTGGTGTTATATCAGCGTCAAACTTCTTTTTGCCAGTAAGTAAAGGGTATGTGACGATACCTCTGTCTAACTTGCAAGTGATTTTACAATAAAATTGCTGGATTATTTATACTAGAAATTGTGAATACATATACCTTATTTCTCTTGCAGTTTCTAATTTATCTAATATCAGATCACTTGCATCGTTTGAATCTTTCCATTAAATAGTTACAAAGTTGTAAATACAGATCACTTGTACAATACAAATTGAAAACATGAAGCAACATGCAAAAACCGGCTTCCCGCAAAACATGTGCACTTGTAACCTACATTCCCAACAAAAGGTAAACATCAAGCAACCCCAAGAACCGGCTTCCCGCAAATTATCGAGGTTCTAGTTATCTAGCAAACATGGCGAAAAGAAGAATCAAAATGCATCTTGAAACCAACCAATTGGAGCCGAGGCTCTAATTAACAAGATTTGCAGTTACCCCCCAACACACCGAGCCCGATCAAAATATCTACAAGCCAACTCCATTGCGGCTTATCTCCACCACAATTGGGCCTGGCCTAATCCTCACGTGATGCACGCATGAATATACCAGCATCATCAACCAATCTTACTTACTCTCTTCAAAGGTTACTTGAGTTCACCCAAGTTTCAGATGTTCATCCAAGTCAATACATTTCATCAGAACAGAGCGAGAAAATTATCGCTACTACCGAACTCCTCACACCACATACTTTTGCATTCATTACTCCACACAATTCCACGCCCTTCAAAAGGTACAACTTTGGGCCACATTTAAGTCCATACGAAAACAGGTTTCACGCTCAAAAGGTACAACTTTGGATACCAGAAATTCCATATCAAAATAGGTGGAGTTTAGTGCGGATGTCCACTTAGCACGTAGTGCATAAGATACGAAAGTTGTACCCTTACTACTGAAATATTTTTGGATGGCCGATAGGGTAAGGTGCATATTTGTTAATATACGGGTATAGGCTTGTGAAATCTAAATATCTTATAACCTCATTCGAGTTAACTTTATTATATAATTTAAATACTTCCGTTCTCCCCCAAAAATGGTATCACGTGGATTTAGCGGTATCGGAATATTTGCTTGGTTCTATCCAGCAGTTCTATTAAATCGGGCTCCTTTTTTAATATATTTTTTTTTTAATATATACACGAGTTTATATCCATGATTCCTTATAGTTTCCATTCTTCGGAGTGTACATACTTTCGTATCTCTGACTTAAAGTCTCATATTGATTCCAAGTCTTTTGTATGTTTATATGATGACCCTTAAAACACACTTCACATCCATGATAAAAACACCCGAAAAATTCATAAACTGTGTTTGTTTTTATGTTGAAACCATCTACTTGTAAACCACATTTTTCCAACTTTACTACTACTACTTTACTACCACCTGTACTATTAGCTGAAAGAATTACATTTTTTATTTTGGACTGTTCCCAAGCTAACCATTTGGTGGCGATAAGTAATTGATTTTGATTCTTATGGTAACAACTTTTAGGCATTACCCCCAACATATCACTTTTAAGGAGTTTCTTTCTAAAAGCGAGCATGCAAGCTGATGCTATAGTTAAATCATAGAGTAAGTACTAATAGAGAGACAACTCTCTAACATTGTCTGATCCGTTACTTGTGGGCAATGAAAGCGACTTTGGGGGAAGTGTAAGGAGGTTAGTTACTGTTTTCGTACTTGAAAGCTTTCTTCAATGCGAACGATTCCCCTACCCTGATATTTTAAATTTTCGTTTAACGACTACTAGACCTCAAAATTTCCCGCCATGCGTGTTCGAATGCGAGTATCTCACAAGCCCTTTGATCTATTGAATTGAAATTTTTTAAGTGGGTGGACAGGGTAGAGTGGTGACTTTTTGGAGGCTGCGGATAAGATGGCGGAAAGGGGAGGGAGCATGAGCAACCGCTTACAAAAGAAAGTTGAAACTTGGAACTTATGTAAATTTTTGACTGTGGAGCCATTTGAAAAAAATATATAAAAAAATTGCTCAGGTCCGAAAGGTATAGAATTAAAATAAAAGTAAAAATGAAAAAGGAAAATCATTTTATTTTCAGTATACAGGGTGTTTGGCACTCCGTGTGCCACCTTGTAAAGGGACTTTTTAAATATTTCATTTTTATGCGATATGTATTTTTACCTAATTGTAACTCATACATATGTATGCAGTTTATACTGGGATTTTCTGAGAAAAACTACATTGATCACGGAATTTTTAGGATTGACGTAACAAAAATCTTTGTTTTCGAGTAAATATCTCAAGATTGGGTGCAGTTACAATTTAGACTGTTACATCAAATGAAAGGTAATTCGATTCCCTAAAAAACGAGTTATAACACTTTGCCTTGTGATTATTCGTTTTCAAGATACGTTTTAAGTGAGTGAGGGTACCGGTCAAAAACACTTTTCTTATAACCACTCTGTATCTCCACTGTTATTGAAAATTGGCCCACCCTGTAGAACAATTTTGTTCTCCAAATATATCAAGGAATAACCACTTACAAGGTGGTGGACGGAGTGCCAAACACCCTGTATACTGAAAATAAAATGATTTTCCTTTTTCATTTTTACTTTTATTTTAATTCTATAGTTAAATTCTATAGTTCAATTTGACTGTTGTATAAAGAGTAACGAAACTGAAGTGTGTTATTCCTTTCAAAAAATCTTCATTTTATACCATTAGGTATAACCCCTTCCACATGATTGTAAACTGACACATTGTAAAATATTGATGTTTTCTCACATAACTAAATTTTCTTTCAACTTGGTATTTTTTATGTTTTTATTCATTTATGCACTTGCAATAATGTTGCATTTTTATTTATTTAAAAGATATCGTTTATAAATTATATCCGTGGATCTGAACAACGATCTGATAATTTTTACAAGAATTGTGAAATAATGTTCACCTTAAATTAATATTTATCACTTTTAGTATTTTCAACTGCAACAATGTTGCGATGTTATTGAAATCGCGGGTATCGATAATTTATAACCCCGATTTTAAAAATTTTAAAAGAAAGAAGAAAGCAAAGATATACAAAAGTAGATGTACTACTTTTAACGAGTAGTACTCGTTAAGGTACTCAATACTTATTGAGTACCTTAACGAGTACTACTCGTTAAAGTACTTATTGAGTACTTTAACGAGTACTATTCGTTACTTGTACTATTCGATACTTAGTAATTGAATTGACAACTATCGAATACTGTTCGTTAACGAATACTATTCGTTACTTGTACTATTCGATACTTACTGAGTATGGATGATGGAGGATGGAGAATGGAGGATGGAGGATGGAGGATGGAGGACGGTGGATGGAGGATGGAGGATGGAGTATGGAGGATGGAGTATGGAGGATGGAGGATGGAAAATGGAGGATGGAGGATGGAGGATGGAGGATGGAGGATGGAGGATGGAGGATGGAGGATGGAGGATGGATGATGAAGGATGGTTGATGGAGGATGGTTGATGGAAGATGGATGATGGAGAATGGAGGATGGAGGATGGATAATGGAGGATGGAAGAAGGAGGATGTAGCAAAGGAGGATGTAGCAAAGGAGGATGTAGCAAAGGAGGATGCAGGATGAAGGATAGGAGATAGCTGATGGAATATGGGGAAAGGGGATTGGAGATGGAGGGTGACATATAATTTTGACGGAGGAGCGTGTCGGTCATGCGTAACGGAGTGTGAAACTGTGAGGACGGAAATTTCCAGTGAAATTTCCACACACACAAACAGCACGATAACACTAAACATAAAATTTGATAAACATGTAACACTGAATTAAAACTTAAAATAAGACAAATAAACAAACATTGAATTATAATTAGAAACAACACTGAATTAAAATACAAACTTAGAACGAAGAACATAGAACACCGAAACATAAAAGAACAAGGAAAAGGGAAACACATGCACGACATAAAACACAAACCTAAAGAAAAAAATCTGCCAACAGTCTGGGCGCAACTTTATTATTTTTTGGGTAGAAGTTCGGAACGAGTTTAATTCTGAGATGCGGTGTAGGTTTCTATGTGACTGAAAGCCTAAAAAAAAGTTCGGGAAGCGGTTAAAATGGGGTCGCGCTAGAATACTTACGCCGCTGCCTCGTATAACATATGAATTACATAATTGGGTCATACACCGGGACGAGATCTAGTCCTAGTATAATATCAGTTGCTACCGCATTAGAAGATTTTTCGTGATTTGGTTTCGGGCCATTACATGAAGTCGGAAATGCGTTTGAAGACGTTTATATAAAAAGTCTGTGGAAGTGCAAACCTATCTAATATCTTATCAATCCTGAGAAATATGTCGAAACCCATACGTCCTATTGGAGTTGAATAACAAACATCTTGAAATCCACGTTTTGACGATTATGTAAGAAGCCTTAGGAAGTAAAAATGAGTTCGATATCTTATTAGAACTTAGAAATATGTAGGAATTTGTAAAAATATATGCAACTCCCTTACACCCACTTTAGGGTTGAATATCCAAAAATCCTGAAATAAGTTTTTAGATATATATAAAGAAAGCCAGAGGAAGTAAAAACCAATCCTATGTCTTATCACTCCTAAGAGATATGACGGAATTCGTGAAAACGTGTTCAACCCGTTCTTACACTCTTAGGGGTTGAAAAAGGAAAAACCTTGAAAACGAGTTTTAGGTGATTATTAAATAAGCCCGTGGAAGTGAAAAGTTATTCGATATCTAATCAGACCTGAGGAATACGGCTGAATTGGTGAAAATGTATACATCCCCTTTACATCACCTTGTGGGTCGAATTTTAAAAAATCCTGAAAACACTTTCTAGGTATTTATATGAAAAACCCGTAGAAAAAAAATTAATTCAATATTTCGAAAGACCTAATAGATAGGACGAAAATCGTGAAAATATATGCATTCCATTTTTACTGATCATTTTTTTTGCCCCACTTCCGAAGAGAGTGTAAAAACGAAAATGTAGCCAAAATGCGACATGACTCACTAAATTACACTCATACCAAGTGCGACGACGCCGAAGACACGAGAAGTGGAGACTCGGAGCAGGAAGTGCGACGATTTTTGACAAACACTACTTTACGTGCCGTGCGAGTTCGTTACCAAGTAGTCAACTGTGGTACAATTAAAATCACAAAAAAAAGGTCGTCGGAAACAGTGTGATAAGCTAAAAAAAATAAAAAAAAGGTCATCACACTTAGAAACGGGAATGAATTAATGGGGCCAATATCGAATACTATTGAAAAGTAGTATTCGATACTCGGTACTCGTTTGAAGCAACGAATACTAAGTATCGAATATTTACTTTTTGCACACCACTACAATCTACCCACCATAAAAATTTCAATTTAATATCTTAACGGGTTTGTGAGATATGCGCCTTCAAACGGTTTTGCGTACGGCGGACAGACGGACATTTTTTTTCCTTTTTTGGGGTCTACTAGTAGTTATTATTAAAAATAATAAAGTAAAAGTGAATTACCATCTACTCTGCCGCCATAGTCCGGTAGATATATGCAATGCACAAAAAAGCAAAAAGTTATTGTGTACGATTATGATCAATAAAAGAGAATTGCAAATAACCCAGAAAAGCTTTTTCTTTTGCTAATTATCTGGCAGTGGAGGAAGTTGCAAAGATCAGCTATCCCCTTCATTCGTATAGCAAACAAGACCTTTTCGCGAGTTTTGGTAAGGCGGTAGGGCAACAATACTTACCATTGGATTTCATACATTTATTCCGGTGGAAAGTGGGGTGTGGCCACACAAATAAATGTAAAAGCTCTTTTATAAAAGCACATCAGAAGGTCATAAATATAAAAGCTCACGCCAAGTGGGCACCCTGTGGGAACGGACCCTTCAGGTGGGAAGCAAAAGTTCACGCCCCAAAGCTCATCAAGTGGTCAGTCTAGCCTTCAGGTGGGCACCAAGTTTGACTTTTAGCATGCTGTCCCTACCAGACGTAATGCTATAAGCATATGGTGGTGGGTTACATACTACTCAACTGCGACTGCAAGCAACGACAAAGACAATTGCGGAGCCTAGTGCGGTTAATTGTTACTTTACTTTTTTTCACTTTTAAAAGACTTGCGCCTTTCAAGGGGGCCGGTATGTTGAAACCTTGATAAATCTTGTTCAGTAGTGTACTTGGCTTTGATGTAACTTCGCGTCTACTAATTTATGCCACTACTTTTTGATGTTGGTAAAACTGACACTTGTTTGATCGTGTTCGTGTTCTGAACCTCACTCGCACATTCGTTTGCTTTCAGTATTATTTTCTGGTCCGAGTCGCCATTAGCCGAAAATCAAAAATTGAAATTAAATATAAAGAAAAACTGAATTTCATAAGACCAGTGTTTTTTTTGCGAAGTGTACCTTGCACCTAGATTTACCACAACTACCTCTAGACATGAAACACTACGTTTTTGCGATAATTCTTGAAAGTCAAATTGAAATTATACAAATACAACGCACAAGAATGTAATCCATTATTAGTTTACATTACTATATGTTTAATGTAAAGCTTATTTATTGTATTATTATTAAAATTCGGTTTCTACTACCTATCTTTTGAAAAAGGTAGCAGATTTTGCTACTCCAAAAAACCTCCTCGTCATTTTATATACATGTATTTTTCTTGGTCGAGCACTAAAATATGAAATTTTGAGCGTTAGTTTCAACTTAAAGGCACTAAAAATTTATTTTTTGATATCAATCGCAGGAGTATTCAAATAACGCGCAAGTGGTGAAACTAATTTTTGTCCACTAAGACGAAATTTCGAGCACCAAATTTAACGCTGAGAGCACTAAATTGGCATCACTGATTATAAACAGTGCTGTTGTCTTCAATGTAATTATGTATGGCATACGCGACGCGGTGCGAAGAATACCACGCCATTCTATTTTCCATCATAAGAAAAAAGAAAGAGGAAATGTAAATGTTCATGTATACTCATACACCGCTCTTCTTCCTATTTCCCAACCCACAAGCACAACTACTGCCTGCCTGACTAATAGACCGGTTGAAGAAAATCCACACACAACAGCCCTACGAACTTCTGCCTGACTTTACCCAGCAAGCCAATAGTGTAGAATTGTCTGATGTCCGAATAGTCGGAAAGAATTCGTATGCCTATTTCGTACCGAATTCGAAATAGTATTAAAAATCCGACTAGTCTGAAGGATTTCGATTAGAAATCGGAATTATGATGGGTACGACATCGAATGATGATATCGGTACGAATTCGGATGCACATTTTGTATCGAATGCGTTACGCCACAAAGGATCCGAAATGTCTGAAAGATTTCGGATAGAAATCGGAATGTGCCAAGTTCATGACATTCTGCACCGTGCGTGCACATATTTTTATATTGTTTTTACAGGAAATTTAAAGTGATCGGACGTGTGCCGCGTAAGTTACAATAAGGTGAATTATCAACAATTAAATTAAATAAATGAAATTTCAAAACCGTAAGTAAATATGAATATTAATTTTTTTCATTCCCTTCTTATTTTAATTTTGTATCGTACATCCCTGTTTACGACTAATCTTCTCAAACACCCACAATACTAGGTGTTTCAGGTATTATTTTAACACTTGACTGCTTTCGGACATTTGATATACAGTTGTAGTTGCCGCCTATTGTAATCATCGCTAAAACAATAACATTAACCGGGTGATAACAATAAACGAAGAAAAAAATAAGCGATGAATTCTGTTTGTGGAAAATGGAACCCAACTGTTTTGATAACAAAATGCGGCTTATAACATTATCCGCGATTACAATAAGTGGTATCCACTGTATTATACTAAAAACCTTTAAACTTAAACTTAAAATACTGAGTGCAACAATAGAAGAGTGTCTTGCGAGTAATCAACGCGGAGAAGAGCGTAGGACGACTATATAATTTTGAGAAAAGGATCTTGCGAAGAACAGTCGAAATGATGAAAAAGGAAAACATTATTTTCGAGACTTATAACTTGCCCTCATTTCCGTTCACTTCAAATGACGCCATACTGGAGTTCGAAAATAAATTAAAAAATGATGCGAACGTTAAAGAAAAATTGGTAAGCGATACTTAATTGCTGTTAATAACAGCGACTTCGAGACGAAATCAGCTCAGAAATCGGCATCCGACACCGACAAGGTGGAACGATTTCGGAACGAACTCGGAACTTTTGGTTTGCTGGGTACCCAGCAAGCCAATAGTGTAGAATTGTCGGATGTCCGAATAGTCGGCAAGAATTCGGATGCCCATTTCGTACCGAATTCGAAACGGTATTAAAAATCCGACTCGTCTGAATGATTTCGATTAGAAATCGGAATTATAATGGGTACGATATCGAATGATGATATCGGTACGATTTCGGATGCACATTTTGTATCGAATGCGTGACGCCACAAAAGATCCGAAATGTCTGAAAGATTTCGGATAGAAATCGAAAAGTCCAAGTGCAAACTGCGTAGTTCATGACATTGTGCACCGTGCGTGCACATATTTTTTTATTGTTTTTTCAGGAAATTCAAGTGATCGGACGAGTGTCGCGTGAGTTATAATACGGTGAATTATTAAGAATTAAATTAAATAAGTGAAATTTCAAAACCGTAAGTAAATATGAATATTAATTTTGTTCAAACGCATTATTCCCTTTTTATTCTAATTTTGTATCGTACACCCCTGTTTACGACTAATCTTCGCATGAACTGACCACGGGTTTTGCGTGGACCTCGGCAAATTTGAATATTGGTGTTAGAGATAAGCAAAGCAGTTCCTTTCAGTGAATTACTTCACTCCGAGTCACTCACTTTAAGGAACGAGTTCAGTGAAGTACTTCCATGTAACAGTTCCTTCCATCGTTCCTTCGTTTTCTTTTAGAGAATAGTTCATTAGTTGCGGGGAGTTCAGTGATGAGTAGTCGTAGTCGGAAGACAGTAGACCAAGAAAAAAAAAGGTCCGTACATCTAGAAGATGATGAGCAAAAAAAAGGTCAGTAGATGTAGATTAGCAAAAAAAAAAGGTTCGTATAGTTCACTCTGTTACTCTTAATATTTCTTGAGTAGGTATATCGTTTTTAATATTTTTGTCACGTGTCCAATGGAACTGCAGTTCACCAAAAGGAGTCACTCACTTCAACGAAGTGTTCTTTTAAAACAGTTCACTCGGGAATGACCCATCTCTAATTGGTGTGAAGAATTTATCGAGATAATAAGAAGTAAGTTGAGCTGTGTATCCTTAGAAGACGGTGTTTAAAATATTTATTTTACAGAGTCCTGTTTAAAGATCTTTGAACGGAAAACAAGGGACGGGGTTAATTCCAGCATAAAATTTGTTTTCCACAATGCCAAGGATAAAGTGAACAAGTCAAAGAAGAGGAAGATTTCACTATCGGCATGCGTAGAATAGGAAAGGATACTGCAGCCATATCTAATAATGGAAATGTTTTAATTTATAGTTACTTTATTTTTTTTTTATTAAGCATAATTTTTTTTGTTAATGACTGGAAAGGTTTCCGCCATTTATTATGTTTTTTACAAAATTGTTTTTAATTTTAAATTAATTTGTACCTTAGATGTATATATACATATTATATTTATTTTCCGAAAATTCTGTTTCTGTTTTAATTATTTTTTAATTGAACTAATGAAACTGTTATAATTCTTTAATAATTCGTTACTCTGGCTAGGCTCGAAAACTTCTCGACATTTCGAATCGAAATCTGAACGACATTAAGTACCGAAATGTGCACGACATTTCGTACCGAAGTTTACACTACATTTCATACTGAAGTCTGTATGAAATTTCGTACCGAAATCTTTCCGAAAAGTCGGTACGAGTTCGTAACTACATTTCGTTCCGACATCTGTCAACCCCCTCATATAGTTTCCGATACGACTTCGAGACGAAATCCGCTCAGAAATCGGCATCCGACACCGACAAGGTGGAGCGATTTCGGAACGAACTCGGAACTTTTGGTTTGCTGGGTAGCCATCGGTGGGTTGGTGTGTGTGTGTGAGTTTATTCTTCTCTAAACAGCCGCTCATTTAATCACTCGCTACCCAGCAAACCAAAAGTTCCGAAATCGTTCCACCTTGTCGGTGTCGGATGCCGATTTCTGAGCCGATTTCGTCTCGAAGTCGTATCGGAAACTATATGAGGGGGTTGACAGATGTCGGAACGAAATGTAGTTACGAACTCGTAACGAGTTTTCGGAAAGATTTCGGTACGAAATTTCGTACAGACTTCGGTACGAAATGTCGTTCAGATTTCAGTACGAAATGTCGGGAAGATTTCGATACGAAATGTCGGAAAGATTTCGATTCGAAATGTCGGGACAATTTCGAGCTTAGCCCGAGTAACGAATTATTACAATTACAGAATTATAACAGTATCATAAGTTCAATGAAAAAATAATTAAAACAGAAACAGAATTTACGGAAAATAAATATAATATATATATGGTATAAATTTACTTAAATTAAAAACAATTCTTTCAAAAACAAAATAAATAACAAAAACCATTCCAATCATTAATAAAAATTATTCTTAAAACATTTTAATTATTAGATATGTATCCTTCCTATTATACGCATGCCGAAATCTTTCTCTTCTTTGATTTGTTTATCTTATCCTTGGCATTGCGGAAAAATTTTTTTATATTGCAATTAACCCCGTCCCTTGTTTCCCTTTCAAAGATTTTTAAACAGGACTCTGTAATATAAATATTTTAAATACAGTCTTCTAAGGATACAAAGCTCAACTTACCTCTAACTATCTCGATAATTTTAAAATCCTTCACGCCAATATTCATATTCGCCGAGGTCCACGCAAAACCCGTAGTCAGTTCGTCAGATCCGAAAATCATGTTGAGGTTTTCACCGACGAACCTGACTGCATCCTTGGCCGTGCACCTTATACAACGCTTCATCTGCAGAAGAAATGTAATATATATTAAGTTATAGAGTTCCTATTTAATAACAGCAATTAAGTATCGCTTACCAATTTTTCTTTAACGTTCGCATCATTTTTTAATTTATTTTCGAACTCCAGTATGGCGTCATTTGAAGTGAACGGAAATGAGGGCAAGTTATCAGTCTCGAAAATAATGTTTTCCTTTTTCATCATTTCGACTGTTCTTCGCAACAATCCGAACTCGGTAATATATTGCGTTAACACATTGTTGAAGCCCTCGTTCAATCGACTGTTTTCGTCCTGAAAACGCTTATTTTCGTTTCGGAGCGATTGAAACTCCTGTGCTTGCCTCGCTTCTATGGCATTTAATTTAAGGTAAATATCTAAAGAGTAAGCATAAAAGGTTTTTAAAGAATTGATGTAAACTAAAACGAATCAATAATTAAATGTCTACCTCGTAATAACCCATCTTGAGCTTGTTCGGATTATGGCAAATTTTCGCTTTGGCAATTACTATTACAGAATTCTTTTGGCCGATTTAGGATGACGCGAGCAAATGTATCTAAAGAATAAATCTAAATCTATATCTGTCTAGTTGACTTTGGAGAAATTCTAAATTTGCTTTTGTATGGAGTCACATGAAAATTTTAAATCCAGTTTGCGTCGTTTCAGTTTATTATAACTATTGATCGGTGTGACACATTTTTATCCTTGTGTTGCCGACGCGCCGCAAAGTACCATTAAATTTTTTTACTCCATGTGAGAATTTAGTTTTTTCCTTGTTATAAAATCGGCATAAACAACAGAGAATTTTTTTATTGTGCCGACATCTGGGTGCAATACGTTTTTTAATTGTGCTTGTACCTCAATTCTATTTTCTTAGAATTTCACATCCTTTTCTTTTCACACCATTCCTTTTCCATGCAAGATCCTTTTCTCAAAATTATATAGTCGTCCTACGCTCTTCTCCGCGTTGATTACTCGCAAGACACTCTTCTATTGTTACACTCAGTATTTTAAGTTTAAGTTTAAAGGTTTTTAGTATAATACAGTGGATGCCACTTATTGTAATCGCGGATAATGTTATAAGCCGCATTTTGTTATCAAAACAGTTGGGTTCCATTTTCCACAAACAGAATTCATCGCTTATTTTTTTCTTCGTTTATTGTTATCACCCGGTTAATGTTATTGTTTTAGCGATGATTGCAATAGGCGGCAACTACAACTGTATATCAAATGTCCGAAAGCAGTCAAGTGTTAAAATAATACCTAAAACACCTAGTATTGTGGGTGTTTGAGAAGATTAGTCGTAAACAGGGGTGTACGATACAAAATTAAAATAAGAAGGGAATGAAAAAAATGAATATTCATATTTACTTACGGTTTTGAAATTTCACTTATTTAATTTAATTGTTGATAATTCACCTTATTGTAACTTACGCGGCACACGTCCGATCACTTTCAATTTCCTGAAAAAACAATAGAAAAATATGTGCACGCACGGTGCAGAATGTCATGAACTTGGCACATTCCGATTTCTATCCGAAATCTTTCAGACATTTCGGATCCTTTGTGGCGTAACGCATTCGATACAAAATGTGCATCCGAATTCGTACCGATATCATCATTCGATGTCGTACCCATCATAATTCCGATTTCTAATCGAAATTCTTCAGACTAGTCGGATTTTTAATGCCGTCTCGAATTCGTTACGAAATAGGCATCCGAATTCTTTCCGACTATTCGGAATTCAGACAATTCTACACTATTGGCTTGCTGGGGAAGTACTTCACGGAACTCGTTCCTTAAAGTGAGTGACTAGGAGTGAAGTACTTTACTGAAAGGAACTGCTTTGCCCATCTCTAATTCATACTCCTTAACTGCTGCCTTACTTCTGTTGCTGACGCATCGATCTTCCAATGTTACTACCGGCATTGCATAGACAAGGTCTTTCATCCGTCCTCATACAAAAGAATCCATAACAGTTAGATCAGGAGATCTCACAGGCCAGTGTATCGACCCATTCTAACCGATCCAGCGATTGCTATAATTGGAATTTAACCAATCTGTGATTTATCGGCCGTAATGAGCTGGAGCACCATCGTGTTGGTAAAACACGGAAGCCAATCGTATCAGTGGAATATCATCCAATAAGTCCTGTAGATCATTTGAAGTTTGTGATACCGTTTGTGGTAAACTGGAACTCATCCGTCCAAAGAATATTGTTCATAAAATTCTCGTCATCTATTTGTCGTTCAAGGAGCCAATTGCAAAACTCCATCCTTTTGGGCAGATCAATGGGTAGCAACTCCTGCACTGGTGTGTTATGGTAGAAAAGCAAGCGTTCTGCTTTTAAAACACTCCAAACTTTTCACTTAGAGATGTTCAACTGCAATGCCAAGTGTCGGATACTGATTGATGGATTATTTTGAACTGCCTGCAGGAATCTTTCATTCAATCTGAACAGCGGTTATCGGCTCAGGATTTGCATTTACTCTGCTTGTCCTAATGCTGCCAGTGTCCTGAATCCTTCTGTAAACGTCTTGATATACCCTCTTGTCAGGTGTCCGTCGATGAGGATATCTCAGATGATACAGCGCCGTTCGTGTATTTCCCTGACACTCCCCATAGATGAACATAATGTCTCCATATTCTTCATTGGAGTACTCAGGCATTTTGAAATTATTTTCTAGATTCTACTGATATTTTCCAGTTTTAGCAATGTAACTGAGACTGATAAAAATATGAAGGTAGTTTTGCTTTTATAGGCTTTTTATTTTGTTAGGTACCCCATTAAAAAAGGCAAAGTACTCAACCCAATGAAAATACAAGTTTTCCTGAGATTGAAACATTCTGAAATTCATATCTCCTGAACGGTTGATGTGAGAAACTTTTTGGTTGTTTTATGGGATATTAGGAGCCTAGACAAGGACCAAAATTTTGATGGAGGGGAGTGTGGGGGTAAAAAACTTTGGATTACAATATCTTCCATACCAATTATACCAGGAAAATAAAATTTGGTTTCTGAAGATAGGATTACAAGTTGAGTCTACTTTAAGTAAAATTTTTCAGGGCGGAGGTGCAGCGCGGAAGTAGGGAGGACAGCAATTTTTCAAAAAAATTTATGTTTATATCTCTATGATATGGTATGGTATGGTGTGTGGGGTGGTGAGGTTGTCATCCTCCTTCACATAGACGTTAGTGTTCGTCCGTTGTGCTCTCCGTTAGAGTATGGTAACTCGTGAAACCTAAAGCCCCGAACACAATGCTCCCGTTCCGTTCAGCTGTCAAAGTAGACCTTATGGGTTGACCATGTAAATGCACACAATGGTCGTAACGGAACGGATCGGAAAAGTTAACCAAAATTCAACTTTTACGGATCACATAACCTCACTTGTCGTGACGGAACGGAACGGAACGGGAGCATTGTGTTTCGGGCTTAAAACCATTTTGTGGATTTAATGAAATTTCCTATGTTACATAGCTTTCCCTTATCGATATCACCGAGGTCATCGAGGAAATATTCGCCAAGGTTCTGTCTTCTCGTTCCCGATAAAGCCGGACACTCGCATAGGACGTGGAAGATTGACTCTTCCACTTCTGGGTCACCGCAGCTACACGTCTAGCGTGTCTACCGATCAGGCAGTGCCCTGTGAGCACTCCGATTAGTGTACTAGCATCTTTCCTGCTCAGGCTCAAGATATACTTGGATGGGCCAAGATATACTTGGATATATTTGTACTTGCTTTTCCCGTGATCATATTCGGGTCAAAGAGTTCTTGATATTGAGCATGTAGTTAGGTTTGACCATCTATTACCTGCCCACTGCAAGCATAGTGAGTCGATAGGCTGTTTTATGGATCCGATGGGAATAGCAATCTGCTGGTCTCCCACTAGTGAGCTTAGGCTGGCGTCTGCTCGAGCGAGTTCATCAGCTAGCTCGTCCCCCTGGATTCCACAGTGGCCTGGCACTCAGCAGAAAGTAATATTGTGCTGTGTGCCGATAGAGTTAAGATCGCCACGACATTGTCTAACTAGTTTGGATCGTGTTATGAACGAACTAAGTGCCTTGATGGCCGCTTGGCTGTCGATGCAAATAATGAAGTCTTCTGTTGCATTCACCTTTGCTTCAATAATTTTGCATGCCTGAAGTATTGCAAAGATTTCCGCTTGGAATACACTGGCGTGATTCGGGAGCCTGTAGGACTCGTGAATATCGAGTTCCTGTGAGAATATCCCCGCGCCTGTACCAGAAATCATTTTCGAACCATCGGTGAATACCATTGTGGTTCTGTTGTCGGGTTGCGTTCTACATTCCAGTCGTCCCTGTTTGGGATTTTAACAGAAAATTCCCTACTGAAATCTGATTCTGGCATAATGTAGTCCGTTTCCCTATTTATATCACACTCAGTCATTGAGTATGGTACTGTGACCAGCAGGTCTAGTTCTCCAGTAACTTAACTCTTTGAGTCTAAGAGCGCCTTTTGCAGCTATGCTTTTGATGTGCATGTCCATTGGCAGCAGGTGGAGGATAGTTTCCAGTGCTGCCGTGGGTGTGGTTCTGAGGGCGCTAGTGACTCCAATGCATGCCAAGCGCTGTACTTTTGTCAGCTTGCTTAGATACGAGGACTTTCTATCGCGTCATAGGTTAAGATTGGTCTTATAATGGCTGTGTACATCCAGTGTACTAGTTTTGGTTGGAGACCCAACCTGTTACCCAGTTCGGATTCAATAGTCCTATTGTGTAGCATTCGATCCAGCCAATTGCAAATCTCGGTTTCCACTTCCATCAATAGCAGAGCGCTGTTGATAGTCGTAAATCGAACATTATTAAAGGCACCTTCTGAATAACACCCAGCGTTTTTGGTGTGTTTTAGGGAAAATGCCCGAGTATCACAAAATAATAAAACTACGTAACTGTGCTATGATAACTGATGCTTTATTGAGCTTCTATGCAAACGATTCAGTCAGTAGTTGGAATGATACTGAATTAAGTTATGGACTCCGTTGAGGTGCACCGGCATGACCGTGTTGCCAGATTAAACATGCCGCCCACCTTGAAAGCCCTGGATTTCGAAATTAAGTTGTTAAGTGTCCACAGGCAGTGGACACACGTTGACTACTGATCTCTTGAAGGCTCCTGTTGTCGTCTTCACAGTGACGGCTCTAACTAAGCCATCAGATCCAGGATGGACCTCGATTATGCGACCAAGCTGCCATTTCAACGGTGGCAAATTTGTGTCCTTTATGAGAACTAACGTATTAACGGTGATGTTGTTGGACTCGTCTTTCCATTTGGTTCTGTTTTGAAGTATGTTGAGATAATCCGATGACCATCTATTCCAAAAGTGTTGATATAAAGCCCGCAATCGATTGTATCGATTCAGTCGATTGATGTTTTCTTCTTTGATCTGTGGTTCGATTATAGACGTGAGTGGAGCACCGATGATGTAATGTCCAGGAGTCAATGCTTGGAGATCGTTAGGGTCAGCCGACAACGGAGAAATCGGTTGTGAATTCATGACAGCTTCAATTTGTATGATAATGGTGTTTAATTCTTCGTACGTAATTCGTGATGTACCAATAATACGATGCATGTGAAACTTAGCTGTTTTGACGGCAGCCTCCCACAGGCCTCCGAAATGCGGTGACCGCGGTGGAATGAATTTCCACTGCATTCGGTTTTCCTGGCATGCGATGATTATATCCTCTTGATGTTGTTGTGAATAAAAAAGTCGTCGTAGTTCTCCCAACTGCGACTTTGCCCCAACAAAATTAGTGGCATTATCAGAATACAGAACTGAGCATTTACCACGACGTCCGATGAATCGTTGCAAGCGAGAATGAAAGCCTCCGTTGTAAGTTCTGAGACCAGCTCCAAGTGCACTGCTTTCGTAGCGAAGCATATGAAGATCGCCACATACACCTTGATTGCAGCCTTGCCTCTGATGCGGGTAGTTATATACATCGGATACACCCTGGACAGCAAGCTGACATGGAAACTCAATACGGAAGAGCGGGTGGCTAAAGCAACCATCGCTTTCTACGCGTGCAAAAGAATGTTCGGTAGGAGGTGGGGTCTAGAGCCAAAAATCACTTACTGGATCTACACGGCTGTTGTAAGGCCAATCCTATTATACGGTCTGCTAGTATGGTGGCCAATACTCGATAAAGTAACTTACAGGAAAAAGTTGGAAAAGGTACAGAGACAGGCTTGTCTGGGGATAACAGGCGCCCTTCGCACCACTTCTTCAGACTCTCTCAACGTACTCCTTTCTCTGCCACCAATTGACCTGTTCGCTAAATATGTGGTAGGCAAATGCGCCCTAAGACTCAGAGAGTCAAACCAGCTCAAAACATGTCCATACGGGCACAGTAACTTCAGCCTACCTCCAGCAGAGGCTACGGACTACGCAGATCCTAAGCTCTGGTTTGACAGGAAGTACGCCATAAACATACCAAGCAGGGAATACTGGGAGGCAAGAACCGGTGACTCTGCGGGGTCGATTAACATCTATACGGACGGTTCAAAGATGGAAGACGGAGTGGGCGCAGCCGTGCACTCTTTTGATCTTCCAACAAACTCTAGCTACAGACTGCCGAATAATTGCAGTATTTTCCAAGCGGAGGTACTGGCGATTCAGAAGGCGGCGGAGATAGCTCACAAATCGCGAATAAGGGATAAGGCAGTTTGTATCTATACGGATAGCCAAGCAGCCTTAATGGCTCTGAAATCCTGTACTATCAAATCTAAGGCGGTACTCAACTGTCGACGCGCTTTACAGAAACTGTGCTCAAATAGGAAAGTGGAGCTCTGCTGGGTTCCAGGGCACAGTGGTTTCTTAGGTAATGAACTCGCCGACGGTCTTGCTAAAATAGGTGCAAACCTTGGGCAGGAAGCCGCGGTCTCGGTTCCACCGCCTCTTAACGTTATTTACAACTTCCTAGAGAGGAAGATGGTAAGCCGGTCCGAGGCCAGGTGGCAGGCTACGCCAACCTCCAGAACCACGAAGCAAATGTGGAACACTCACAACGAGAAAAGTACTAAACTCTTGTTAGCACTACCAAGGGCGCAATGCGCAACTTTAGTCGGTATTCTTACCGGCCATTGCCTGATTGGGGCGCATGCGTACAGATTGGGGCTAATCACTAACGATATTTGCAGGAACTGCAAACTTCCCGCGGAACGGGAAACACTAGAACACCTCCTGTGCAGCTGCCCGGCTCTGGCTAGGAGACGGGTGAAGGCTCTAGGTGCACCGTCTTTCGCAAATCTTGGACAAGTCTCGCGTAGCAGCATGCAGAGCCTGCTAAACTTTGCTACGGCAACAGGGACCTTTGATTTGAACGAGGAACTCTCAACACAGATCGATACACAAGCGCACCTACCTTAGGCACATTGGGTCTCCTTTTTATGTGGTATCGCTATGGACCCTCGAGGGTCTATGCGAGGTTTTTAAGCCGCCACTGATACCTAACCTAACCTACATCGGACCGCAAAAATCGATTCCCGTTGTAACGAATGATCGTAATTGTTGGTGTTGAACGCGCTCCGGTGGGAGCTTGATTGGCGGAGGAGGGTCGACAACGGAAGCACTGAACACATTTGTGTACTATTCTCCTGGCAGTACTTCTTCCTCCTATCGGCCAGTAGTGCTGCCGAATACTGCTGAGCAAAGCAAGACATCCTGCATGTAGCATAATTTTATGGAAATGGTTGAAAAGAGCGTCTATTACTGGGTGAGACTTAGGCAATAATATTGGATGTTTGGCATCATATTGTAATTGTGAGTGCTTGAGACGACCTCCCACTCTAATAAGACCCTCATGCTCAATGAAGGGATTTAATCCTTTTAATGCACTACGTCCAGGCAGTTGTTTTTGTGACGCAAGAGTGTCGAACTCTACCTTGAAGAACTGTTGCTGTAGTATTTTGACAATTGTCTTACAGCCTTGATCTAGTTCCTTGATCGTAAGATGTCCTGACGAACGCCTGGTACGATTGCGGCATGTTGTGATAAATATTGCGACATATGTGAAAACTCACTGTAAGCGAGAAAACGAATTAGAGTATTTATGATTATCTAGCAAAGTCGTTGGTTCTGTGGCGACTAACATCAAGTATTGTTTGCGCTCCTCTGGTGGGTTCTCCACTTTTATGAATGTAGCTGACTTCGATGATTCACTTGAACATTCTCTCAGAAAATGTGGACCATTGAACCAGAATGTTGATGACACCAGTTCTTCCGGGTACACGCCTCGGCTGATAAGATCGGCAGGGTTGTTTTCACTTCGAACGTGTCTCCACATGTAACCTTTTGTGAGCTCTTGTATTTTTCCTACACAATTCGCGACAAATGTGGACCATTTATAAGACGGTTCTGATATCCATGTAAGAGCGATGGTAGACCTGTTTTATAGGAAAGTCTAATGCCGGCAAAGTGTGCTGAAGTAGTTCAGATAGAACCAAGGCCGCATTTAGTTCTAAACGAGGAAGTGATATATTTCTTAACGGTGCTACTCTTGATTTACCGCACAAAAGTCGTACCTGTGCTGGACCTTGACTCCCGATGGACCGGCAATATATACATGCGCCATACGCCTTTTCACTGGCGTCTGAAAACCCATGTATTTCTACGATAGAGTTAGGCAATATAACATGGCGAGGAATTCGAAGATCATTGATGCCGATTATTTGTTGATGATATTTCTGCCATTGTGTCTCCAGCTGCTGGGGGAGTGTCTCATCGCAGTGAATATTAAGTTTCCACAGATTCTGCAACAGAATTTTCCCTTTGACGACAATCGGGTTGATGATTCCTAATGGATCAAAAATACGAGCAACTTCAGCTAATATCCGTCTTTTGGTGAATGGGCGTCTGCTTTCGTTGTCAGTCGTCTGATGCAGGAACATGAAACTGTCTTGGTTGGGATTCCAAATGAGCCCTAAAGCTTTGACAACCTCGTTATTATTGATGTACATTAAAGGCTCCCTTTCTTCTGATGGTATGTGTCTAATAGCCTCTAAATTTTTTGAGCACCATTTACGTAGCGGAAGTTGGCCGCGCTCTAGTAACGCAGTAGTTTGGTGTATGATGTTTGATAATTGTTGCAAGGAGTTAGATCCTGACATCATGTTATCCACATAAAAGTCGCGATTAAGTACCTGACTTCCTAGCGGGTATCTTTCTGCTTCATCCATGGCGAGTTGCTGAAGAGTTCGTATTGCCAAAAATGGCGCAGATTTCGTTCCGTACGTAACTGTCGTCATCCGGTATCCTTGAAGATCGTCTTCAGGGTTGTTACGCCAAATGATGAAGTGCCAATTGCGATCATTTTCTTGCATTGAAACTTGGCGATACATTTTGACAATGTCAGCTGTCACAACGTAGCGGTAGATGCGAAAACGTATTAATAAACTGAACAGGTTGGGCTGTATAGTTAGCCATTAGTACGTCATTGAGCGACTGTCAACTCGGAGATTTGCAGGAGGCGTCGAATACGACCCGCTACTTTGTGCTTGAGCTATCATCTTTGAGGATGCCGTGATGAGGCATGAAGTACCTTACTGCCTTAGAATGTGTTGCAACATCAAAAGGTTCCATATGATTTAAGAACAAGTATTCCTCCATAAATTCTGTGTATTGTTGTTTCAGTGTAGGAAGTCTACACAGTTTCCTTTCCAAAACTAAAAACCTTCTAAGTGCGATTTCAAAAGATTCCCCAATAATATCGATGGATTTCATGAATGGAAGCCGAACAGCATACCGACCGTCTGACAAACGACGAGTGTTCTGGACGAAGTGTTGTTCGCATCTTTCTTCCTCCTCTGACAATGATGTGGTTGGCGCTCCGTAATTTTCTGAGATCCAGAACTGTTGAACAAGGTGATCTAGTCTATCATCAGACTCTTCGTTGCCTTGAATGCATGTGTTCGCTGCGACCGTGACACATGATGAAGTTCCTGTAGGTCCAGCAACGATCCATCCCAATAAAGTTTTCTGGATCGTGGGTAGGTTGTTGCCAATTTTGATTTGACCGACTGCAAGTAGTTCAAAGAATAATGTCGCTCCGATGAGAATGTCGACACGTTGAGGCAGATGAAACGTTGGATCCGCCAAGACAATGTTGTCAGGAATGTTCCATTCCTGGGTGTCGATCCTATGATTTGGCTGAACAGCTGTTAATTTACGAAGGACAAGGGCATCAATGGTTGCCCTGAAGTTCGACTGACGTAACTGCAATGACAGTTGTACTGAGTGATGAACCAGAGAGTCTGTTTCTCCAATTCCATTAACGATCACGTTGACCTTAGTTCGCTTCAACTTCAATAGCTGCGCACAGTGCTCTGACACAAAGTTCATCTGAGAACCAGAATCCAATATAGCTCTGCAAGTTAATAGTGCCCCAGTGTGATCCTCAACATTGATTAGAGCGGTGGCTAGTATGGAAGCTTGATGACTGGCACAATCGCTGATGTGTAAGGTGGAGGCTGAATTTGTATTATCTGCGATGAGAGCTGCCGCTTGACTTTGATCAGTCTTCGGCTCTACGTCGATCTTGACTACGTTAGGATGAGACTCAAAGTGTAGAAGCGTATGGTGGGACTTTTTACATATTTGACACCTACCTGCCTTACACAGACGGATACCGTGATCGGGATTCAGGCAATTGATGCACAAATTTCGCGTCTTTGCTTCACTAAAGCGTTGAACGGGTGTAAGTTTCAGCCAATCTTGACATTTGCGACGTGTCTTTGCATATTATGCATCGTTTTGAAACAGCCGATGCTGCAGCAGTTGATATGAACGTTGTTGAATTATGAATCCTATTTTGATTCGGTTGTTTTGTCATTTGACGTTGACTGACGTTTGGCAATTGACGTTGACTGACGTCTACTGAAATGATGGCGAGTGCCCGACAACGGCATTCTAGAAACTGGCGAAACTGGTCCCATGTTGGTATCTCTGTAGTGGTAGAACACTCCTGCCACTTTGCTTGTGTTTTGATGTCCATTTCACTTGCTATTAAATGAAGCAACAGAGAATCTGTGAGTTGTTCCTTGGATTCTATGGATAACAGTGCGAGAACGTGACAGTTCGCGGAGTCCAAAACATCTCTTAATTGTTGGGTTGATTTCTTACCTACATTAGGCAAGCCGAAAAGTTCAGCAATGTGAGATCGGACGATGAATGATTCGTCTTCGTAGCGCTCCCTCAATGCAGCAAGCGCTCTTCGATAATTTTCGGGTGTGAGCTCTAACGACGATACTATCTTTGAAGCATTGCCGGTGAGACATGACCTCAAATGATAAAACTTCTCTATATCATCCAGGTCATTGTTTCCATCTACCATTTGTTCAAACAGGCTGATGAAGTCGAGTCAATTTGTAGATTCATCACTAAATTTAGGAAGCAGAATGTTAGGTAAATATACCGAGCGTCGCTGTGTCACTTCGGATGTCGATTGGTTTCCTAGTGTTGCTTCACTAAACTTTCTGGTACCGCGTTGAATGTGTGTGAGCAACTTGGTTTTTATGGTGCAATAGGACTCTTCGTATTGATCGCGTTTGTCGGAATTTACTTCCCCTTCATCCAATATTTCGATTGCTGCCTGAACCCGATTAAACGTGGTGAAGTATGACTCGAGGAGTTGGAGTTTAGTCTCCAATTCTGGAATGCTTGCATCGCGGGCTCGCTGCTCTGAATATGTCTTCATCTTTGTCTGCTGCATCGTCGCTACTCCACGCTCCAATCTCAATTTGGAAAGATTCTTCGCATCCGCGGCGATTTTGCCTGAAGATTGCTCTTCGTCGGACGTAGACATGTTTTATGTTCAAATGCGACTGATATTTCCGATGGTGATCGCACAAACTCTGTTCTACACTTCAATCACACGTTTACACACGCGGTTCGAACGGTAAATTGAAGAGCAATTTTCTAACCTTGCAATATTTACAATAAAACTTTAATCTTCGGATTTTAACATCCAGCTCGACGGACCATGAATAACACCATGCGTTTTTGGTGTGTTTTAGGGAAAATGCCCGAGTATCACAAAATAATAAAACTACGTAACTGTACTATAATAACTGATGCTTTATTGAGCTTTTATGCAAACGATTCAGTCAGTAGTTGGAATGATGGTTGGGTTGGTTGGTTTAAGTGGCAGCCCTGTCACCCAGACAGAGCTCAATTAGCTCAGAGGCCGTTTTGGAACCACAAACTCGTGTTAAACTCGGATGTTAAGGGTTGTTGATACTGGGGAATACGGAAGATGAATGTGAGAAAGGTTGATTGAGTTGAATCGCTATAGCCACCCTGTGCTGTTCAGGAAAAGTAATAGCTCTCCAATCTTCTTCCCCGAAATCTCCATTAGGTCCCCGTAGAAGGGCTTGCCTAGCGCTCGCTCTCGGGCTCTAGCTAGAGCCGGACACTCGCAAAGGAAATGAACGAGCGACTCTCGCTCATTAGTGTCCTGGCAGCTGCGGCAGTGTACATTGAATGGAATGCCCAGTTTGGCCGCATGATCCCCAATCGGCCAGTGACCTGTACTGATCGCCGTGATTCTGGAGACGTCTGCCCGGGTCTTGTATAGAAGTTCGTCTGACTTGGCTCGGTTGTAAGATGGCCACATCTTCCTAGATATGGTGCAGGTAGTTAGGCTTTTCCATCTGTCTGGAAGTGTGAGAGTATGACCCTCTTTACGACTCCTAAAGGAACGTGGACTAGTTCCGCAAGAGAGCCGGAAAGAGCGGAGCCCTCCCTGGCCAGTTCATCAGCCCGCTCATTTCCCATTATGTCTCTATGCCCCGGGATCCAGAGCACAGTGACTTTGAGCCGTTCCGCCAAACCGACTAGTTCGTTACGGCATTGCTGAACTAGTTTAGAGGAGGTGGTAGCCGAATCTAGTGCTTTGATTGCGGCTTGGCTGTCGGTGAAAATGACGATGTTGTGTTTTGGCGATGAGTCGTGTTTTAGTGTACGACAAGCCTCCCGGATCCCCAGTATCTCTGCCTGGAAGACGCTGGCGTGGTCCGGGAGGCGGTAGGACTTAGCGATATTATGTGTATCTGAGAATATTCCTGCCCCGACCCCGCATTCCTTTTTCGAACCGTCGGTAAATATTATCGTGTCGAAGTCTGCTTCCACCGCACCTTTCTTCCACTCCTCTCTAGTTGGGAAACCAACAGAGAATCGTTTCGTGAAGCTCAGTTTGGGGGTGATGTAGTCAGTCGGTGACGTAACCAATTCCTTTGGTAACTGTCCCAGGATATTACTATGCCCGTATGTCAGTTGGAATGATACTGAATTAAGTTATGGACTCCGTTGAGGTGCACCGGCATGACCGTGTTGCCAGATTAAACACCTTCTATGTCAAGGAAAACAGCGAGCGTGTATTCCTTATACGAGAGTGATTTCTCAATTGTTAACACTACCTCATGCAAGGCCGTATCCACCGACTTGTATAGGCATTCTGTGATTTTAACAATTGGTTGCGCGGGATTTTGTTACGAATGTGGTTATCTAATATCCTTTCAAAGGTTTTTAAGATAAAACACGTGAGACTTATAGGTCTAAAGTCTTTCGCAGTCGTGTGACTAGGTTTACCCACTTTGGGTATGAAAACTACACGTGCCCTGTTCCATTCTAGCGGAACATGGTTGAGTCGAATACAGATTTCAAATATCACCACTAACTTGGGAATTACCGTTCCTGCCGCGTGCTGCAGCATTTGCTGGTATAATTCCATCGGGGCCCGGAGAAGGAACCGATTGCCCAACCTATTTTGTCAATGTCAACTATTGAGTTGGACAAGACTTGGTTTCCTACTTCCCGACCATGGTCATTACTGACATAGTCAGTGATGCTAGCTGGTGAGCACTCGGGAAAATGATTGTTCATCAGAAGCTCACCATACCGTACCATATACGACTTTATAAATTTTACAGGAGTTAGGCCCGGTAGACCTCTAACAAATTGTGAGGGTATGGGTGTAGGGGGTGATGGTGGGAGGGGTGGAAAGGAAAAACTCTGCTTTTCATTTGTCAAAAACCGTAATGGATGGAAAGCTGAAAATTGACGACTATGTAGAGCCACTACAGAAGCATCTTAGAAAAATAATAAAAAATTATTATTATCAATTGGGTCATTCCATCAAGAATCGCCAAAGTTGTGACCTCATCATCTCCGATCCTTTTGAAAGTTTTAGTACTTGAAGAACTAGTGAAAAATATAATTAAAATTAAATTTTTGGTTTCTATCTCATTTTTTTTGCTAGTTATAGTATGTTAAAGTTTTCGCAAAAATGATGTCCGAGTCCTCTTTTAAAATGCATATCTCTGGTAATGTTTATCCTAGAATAATAGAATAGGGCTTATTTTAAAGGGGGAGGTTGTCGCAATATAAAAAAAATACGAATAGAAATTATCCTTGACATTTTTTTTTCAATGATAACGATTTTGTCCTTTATCCTTGAATATCTCAAAATGCATACCTTACATTTTTTTAAATTGTTTATTATAATGTTTTTCGAAACATACCACAAGGGGATCGCGGTCAAAAAAATCGAAGAACATCAGTGGTTCTCAATTATTTTATAGAAAAAGTGTCATTCCATCAAGAATCGCCAAAAGTGTATCTTTAATTTTTTTTATTTTTTTATATTTTGTATATCATACTGTTTTTTAAAACATATCAAAAAAGTATCAGGGTCAAAAAAATCTAATTAAATTATTAGAGAACTAAACCAGCCTTAATTAAGAACCACTGATCTTCTTAGATTTTTTTGACCCCGATCCCCTTGAGATCCCAAACTCTTTTTTTATATTGCGACAATTTTTGAACAACGGTCTTTAAAATAAGCCCCTTCTTTATTATTCTAGAATAAAAATTACCAGAGATATGAATTTTCAAAGAGGACTCGGACACCTTTTTTGCGAAATCTTTAACATACTATACCTAACAACAAACAATTAGATAGAAACAAAAAATTGAAATTGTATTTTTTAATGGAATGAACCTTTTTCTATAAAGTAATTGAGAAGCACTGATGTTCTTCGATTTTTTTGACCCATATCCCATTCAGATCACAAGTTAATTTTTTGGTATGTTTTGTAAAACAGTATAACCTACAAAATATAAAAAAAAAACCTATTTTGAGATATTCAAGAATAAAGGACAAAATCGTTATCATTGAAAAAAAATGTCAAGGATAATTTTTATCCGTATTTCTTTATTGCGCCATCCTCTCCCTTTAAAATAAGCCCTATTTTATTATTCTTGGATAAAAATTACCAGAGATATGAATTTTCAAAGAGGACCCGAAAACCATTTTTGCGAAAACCTGAACATACTATACGAGTAACTAACAAAATAAATGAGATAGAAACACACACTCTTCGCAAAGAAATGGAACATCTACAGAAAACCTTTGCAGCAAAGGGATACATGAAGAGCACTGTTAGCAGAGTATGCAAACAAAAACCAAAAGCTACGAAAAACCAGGAAGAAAAAGATAAGAACGAGCATACTATCAAACGATGGGTGACATTACCTAACATAGAAGGTACCACAGATCAAATCAGCAGGGTACTGAAGAAAGCCGACATACAAACTACTTACTATACGGCAACTACGATCCGAAGCATCCTAGGAAACCAAAAGGATAAAATCCCACTGGAAATGGAGGGCATTTATAAAGTTCCCTGCGGGTCGTGTAACGAAGTCTACATAGGAGAAACTGGACGGACCATCAGAACAAGGATTCGTGAACATCAGCGCTGTACAAAAAAAACGTGTCCACTCATCTGCAGTTATGGAACATGCAGCGGTAGAAAACCACTCAATCGATTTTCACAACGTTAAAATATTGGCCAAGACAAAACACTACCATAAAAGATTTGTAAGGGAAGCGATTGACACCCACAAAATTTTAACCGAGACGCTGGATACAACCTCTCTTCACTCTGGCTACCTGGTCTACGTTTTGGAAAAATCATTGTTTACCAAAATCAATGATCCCAAAAACCAATTAAGTTAAAATTTTACAAATATCCCTTTTAATGATCCCCACCCCCTTTTAATGGTTTTATGACTACCCTTGTTACCGTGATTTCCCCTTTGTTTTTAATTGACTCGTCTGTTGAAAAATTGTAACCTTTTTAACCTGCTTTCATATAAAAAAAACAGTTCTGAAGATATTGTCGATCAGTTTGATAAAGGACTCAGTCGAGTCCGAAACGTCACACCAAATAAAATAAACAGTATTAAACCCGAAAAACTTGTATTTTCAGTTTAAAAATGTACTGTGAAAACATTCACCAAAAAATTACTGTACCGAGTTTTACCTACCACATTCAGGTAAGTGCATCAATTCTGTTGAAACTCATTTACATTTAATTGATTTTCTCGATACTCAAAATAGAAATAATTCGGCAATAAAAATACTTAAGAAGAACCAACAATTTAAACAGGTTTTTTGAACGAGTGCCACTTTATAGCATATTTCATTTTTAAGCAATATGTATTTTCGCCTATTACTTCCTGAATGGTAAAACATAACTCATACATATGTATGCAGCTTTTGTAGGTACATAAAAAAATAAATTTAAACGGAATGAAATTTTCTAAGAAAAATTATATTAATCACGGAATTTTTAGGGTTTATGTAGCAAAAAAATTTTCAAGTAAATATCTCAAGATCGCATGCAGTTACAATTTGGATTGTTACATCAGATGAAAGGTAATTTATTTCCCTAAAAAACCAGCTGTAACACTTTGAATTGAGGACGTCCAATTTTTAAATGTAAATAAAACAAGTTGTGTGTGATATCCACCCAATTCTTTTTTATTTGAAAAAAATATTTTATTGCATTAAGTATGGAATATAACGTCGTTCAAATGTCCACCCCGGCTTTGCTTGAAACAGTATTGACTTGAGCTAAAGGCTCAGGTTCAACTAAGCCAGAGCTTAAGTTCGTATTGTGAAACCGGCCCTTTGTCACATAAATCTGGCTGAATTTGCTGGATGGCGTTCGTCATGTTGACTTAAAGGTCATCAATTGTTTGCGGATCATTCGCATCGACCTGCGATGTAAGATAGCCCCAAAGGAATAAGTCTAAAGACGTTAAATCGCACGATCACGGTGGCCAGTAACGCCGCATGAGCTAACGATGCCCTGATATCGCTAGTGAAGAATGATCATCCACTGTGTAGTACGCAGCGCCGTCCTATTGGAACCGCATATCGTCGGTATCCATATCATCCAGTTTAGGCCACAAGAAGTTGCTTATCATGGATCGTTTAACGGTTCGCCCCAAATCCGACAATTTTGGTTGTTCACACATCCATTCATTAAGAAATAGGACTCGTTAAAAATCACGCAATGCGCGGAACGTATTTCGGACGGAGCTCTGATTTTGAAAATAAAATTTGATGATTTACACACGTTGTTCTACGCTATAGCCTTCCATGATGTTTTGCCATTCACTACTGAACAATTCACAACAAATTTGACGAATGCTGCTTTAACAACATGGCCATGAAACACCCTATATAACTATTAAAATTATTGCGATACCGTAAAAATGAGTACCTCAAAAAGAGCTTTGACAGATTATTTCATATGATTACTCTTCGGTGTCTATTATGGAACTGAACTCAAAATTTGCAAATACTTCTATTGCAACAACATCTTACATACATACTTCATTTTTATTGTTATTGATAAGCGTTTGATAAAGTTTGACATCAATGTCTCTTCGTCATCCGGCTATAATGAATTGAGAACTTTCTCCGAAAATGTTATATTGAAAGAAATTACTTCTCTCGATTTCCTAATCGATATCAGCGTACCCCAACATCCGGCTATAATGAATTGAGAACTTTCTCCAAAAATGTTATATTGAAAGAAATTACTTCTCTCGATTTCCTAATCGATATCAGCGTACCCCAAAACTCAATCTGGACTGAGACTCTATATCTTACCTTCATTAACCTTTTGCTATCAACTCTTAATCCAATACATAGTTTTGGAAAACACAGTACACTGCATACTAAATTTGATTTCGACGCAGGTGCAGAGGCACGTACGACATTGCATCGGTGGCCTCTTACTGTAGGTAGTGAGTTCGGTTACTTAGATCTCAATTTTATCTTGGAAATCGGCAAGAAATAGTTGTTTAATGCCTCCGACCCTCAGTCCTGTTACGCTAAATGGAGATATTTCGGAGTCATCGTGAACACATTGATTTGATGGCGTTCAAATTTCGCCAACTCTCTAAATTGGAACCACCCCACCAATGCTGATAGATCCGAAATTGAATTAATACATAAAAATTAAAGATATAAGAAAGTTTTCAGGACCAGCAAAATTTGTATATTAAACTTTAAATCACAAGATTTCATTTTCCTTAGTCAAGAAAGTCATGACACCATTTTGCTTATTTCTTTGTCTTCGCAGTTAGGAGTAGGCGTATCAATAGACGACGTTGGGACGTTTTTAAATAATTCCGGATTTATTTTTATATTCCTTGGGGTTATTACTGAATTAGTGATTGAAAAATCGAATCCTATTTGTTTATATTCTCTGATACCACCTTCGCCGACTGGAACGAAGCGATCTCCGATTTCTACTAAGTATAAAGTCCGATTAACGTTTGATCGGAAGCGTTGATCAGGGTGATTTGGCTGCCAATAGTGAACAACAAATCCGACCATTCCTTCTTTGGGTGACCATTCTTTCCATGCCGACCGTCCTCCATTGGAACGCATTTTTTCATTAGGCCATATAACATCTATTCGCCGCCCTAAGTCAAGACAATCATAAATCTAAAAGGAAAAAATCATTTATATATATATATATATTAGAATTAAAGCCAAATTTACCTCCATTACATCCACAATTATAACTTTCTTGTTCAGATCTATTAATAAATGATCTGTTAAATTGAATTCGCTTTGGTCTATATTATCTTCTGATATTTCAAAAGACATTTTAATTTTGGTGCCAGCTAAATTATTTGTAGAATTCGATACAGCTTTCGATGTTTCTGAATAAGAAAGTTCTTTAACATAGGTATTGGTACTAGATGAAGTGTCTTTTAGATCTGATAGTTGCTTATTCGTTGCGGTAGTTATCGGCAAAGTTGCCCGCCGTTCTCGGTCTACCCGCAGTTGTAAATTTTTTTTGTTAAATCGATCGCGAATACTCTCCCTATCTGGATCTCTTTCACGGTTTAAAAACCCAACGAAAAGGGCTGAATTTGTTGGTTTGGTCATATTAGCAAAACTTGTCCGTACCGAAGATCCAGGTAAATTTTGGCTGCCATAAGCAAAAGTTGCAGCTGTTCCTGTTAAACCACTGTTTATACTTGTTGGTGTGAAATAAGATACAGGTAGTTCGTTCGAAGGATCACAATCTATTCCTCTGCTACCACTACTGCATCCCTCACGACAGCGTTCCCTAACCTGTTTCCAAAAATTCAATAATAAATTTTGTATAGCGTCCAAAGTGATGGAGCCTCCAATAATACGACTGAGTTGTTCGTTACTTTCAGCATATGAAGTAGTTAACGGTGATACATATATTGGATACCCGATGGGTTGGTCGCATGAAGAATTAATAATATTTCGAAGAACTTGTTTCGCATTTTGTATGCTGCCTCTTTCGGGATTTCTATTTCGTAAATAAATAAGTTCCTGTTGCTGACCAGCCCATAGACCACGAACACATTCACGGTTCAACTTAATTACTCGGAAACTTAAGAAACGTTTAGTTAGTCGAATTATACGATATTCATCTGACCCATCTTCCATGACATGTCGCAATGCTAGTAAATTGGGAGCTCCTCTCAAAACAGCATTTCTCCAAATTGGATCGGCTTCGTGTGATATTACGAGATCTTTGTTATGTGAACTTATTGCGTCATATAAAACAGCTGGATCTAAATATTCATCTGGACTTGAAAAATGATCTTGATGAAGTTTTAAGCCCATTTTTACTGCAGGAGCAACAACTCCGTGTAAAAGTTCCATGTCAGCAAAAACCCATTCATCACGTGGTGACGTTATACGAAAATCTCCTTTAAACAAGGCATGCAGACCATGCAAAAAAAAATCTACTCCAGATAATGAACTATGACTTGCCGTTGCAAGAGATCGTCTTGCTAATAATCCTAGAGCTAAACATAAAGAAACAAGTTGTGAATCTTTGGTTATAATGCTTCTATTATGTTTTTCTAATTTGGAGCAGTGGTTTTTTAAATTTTCCTCGTTCGGCGACTCTGTTTTGTCTATGGATTTATTAGAGTCTGTACAATCAGGATCATTACTAGTATCACAGTCACATTCTTTTTTCCCTTTCACGTTTATAATGTTTTCTTCGTTTCTCCTTGCATAGCAGAACTGTATCCAATTCAAATAAACATAACAGAAACTGCCGCGAGTAATACCAAGTGCACGAAAATCAAAATCTTCATCGAGATTGTAGTTAAAAATGGGGTCTAAGTCCACAAATTGGCGTTTTAATGTTATGTCAAGGGCTTCTCGAATTGGCCCTGGTGCTAACCATTCATTTAGTTTTGGATTTTGAGTGACGTAAAAAATGATACTCTGAAAAATATATTACTATATTTAATAATTATTATTTATATAAATTTATCATGTTACCTTCATATAGTACGTTATAAGTACTTTTCGAAATTCGAACAATTGTAACGTAGCTGTTGCAAGATTTTCTGATATGGAATAACCCTCTAATACGTATTGGGCAGCAACTACCTGCCACGCCAGCCATCTCGTTGAAAACATAGCATTGGCACTCAACATTCGAGGTATATGTCCTGGGGCACAACAGCAGCATCCATCGTTATCTTCGATTCCTTCAGATATTGCTTCTACTTCTCTCTGCTGGCAGTAAGTTCCACGAAATTCTAATCCACGCATTTGGAATGTGCATAACCCGTTCCCCAATTCAATTATGTGTACAAGGCAATTAAGATAATCTGATGCAAGCACTGGAATGAAATGGAAAACATGGAGTAATTGATACTGTAATGCAAGATTCAAAACTATGTATACTTGTCCGGTACTTGGTTGACAACTTTTAAAAGGGTGACTTTTGTTACATGCTCAGAAAATAAACGTTCTACAGGAGAGGTAGGTAGGTAGGTAGGTACGCGTGGCTGCCCGTGAGAACACGGACACACTTAGACCTAAAAGGTCCGTTGTGTTACCACAGGATCATCGAATCCGGTCCTACTCGTCGAACCATTTAGAGCTTGCAATGAAGCGTTGGATTCTCGCGACCTCCATTGAGGCAAGGTCACCGAGACAGTTGAAGAAGTAAGCTCCAAGATGAGCTTTCCTTCTGGCTGATAGAGCTGGACAGGTACAGAGAAGGTGAAGGACTGTCTCCTCCACCTCCTCATCCAGGCAGCTCCTACAGAAGTCGTTTGAGAAGAGACCGAGTCTTTTAGCATGTCGGCCTATAAGACAGTGCCCGATCAGGACACCGACTGTGGTGCTGATATTCGCCCTTTTGAGCAAGGTCAGCTTTTTAGAGCGTTTTAGATCCAGCTCCGGCCAGATCTGTCTCGCAGTGTGACATGTAACACCGTCCGCCCATCTTGAGTTGGTTTTCTCAATTGAGTCCAATCCCAGTAGCAGTTTACATGTAGAGAGAGGCACACCCAGATTCCGGTGTTCCGGTATAATCTGAAGGGTAGTACCGCGTCGAGCGAGTTCGTCAGCCATGCAGTTCCCTGGAATATCCCTGTGTCCTGGCACCCAGCACAGGAGAATATTGAACTGTTCAGCCATCTCCTTAAGAGATGATCGACATTCTGCGGCGACCTTTGATGTTGTCGAGGCCGATTCTAAGGATTTTATTGCCGCTTGGCTGTCTGTGAAAATGCTAATATCCCTAGTAGATATTACATTACACCTCAGCCAGGACAAGGCCTCCTTGATCGCCATAAGCTCAGCCTGAAAGACACTACAGTGGTCCGGAAGGCGGAAGGTGCTGCTAATGTTAAGCATATCAGAGAAAACACCTCCACCTACCCCGCCTTCAGTTTTGGAGCCGTCCGTATATATGTGGGCGGACTCTTCCATCCGTACCGAGTCCCTTTCCCATTCTAGACGGGTTGGGATGGCTGTTAGGAAATTTTTCTCAAAATCATAACTGGGAGGGGTGTAGTCGGTGTTTTCAGCAATGTTATTGAAGTGATTCAAGACTGTTGAGTGACCTGCATATATGCCAGTCCACTGTGTAGAGGCCCTAAGTCGAATGGCTGCATTGGCTGCCATTTGCTTGCCAAAAATGTCTAGGGGTGGCAGACTGAATAGCATGTCTAGTGCTGCAGAGGGAGTTGTTCTCAAAGCTCCACTGATGCATATGCATGCTGATCTCTGTACCTTCCCTAGGGTGGTGCAGTTAACTGCTTTGTCTAAGGCCGTCTACCAGACAATAACACCATACATAAGTATCGGTCTGATGACGGACACGTAGAGCCAATGAACAATCCGGGGTTGCATACCCCATTTTTTTCCAATGGCCTTTTTGCACGAGTAAAGCGCAACTGTTGCTTTCTTTACCCGTTCCGGAATGTTAGGTTTCCAATGAAGTTTCCTGTCCAAAATAAGACCCAAATATTTTGCACTATCGGTGAAAACTAGACTAGTACCATTCAGAGAAGGAGGGTCTACGTGAGGAATTTTATATTTCCTGGTGAAGAGGACTAATTCTGTTTTGCGTGGGTTCACACCCAACCCATTTGGAGAGGATAGAGAGAGCATTTTGCAATATCTCACTCAGCGTGTTGAGGTGCTTTCCCGAGACAGCAATTGCAACATCATCTGCATAGGCAATCACTCTGCAGCCCGCCCCTTCGAGTCTCAATAGTAGTTTGTTGACCACTAACTTCCATAGAAGAGGGGAGAGCACACCACCTTGTGGTGTACCTCTGCTGACAAACCTTCGAGAGGAGGACTCGCCCAGCTTTGTGTTCACAATCCTGGATGTTAACATCAAATTGATAAGCGCGCCAAGCGAGGACTCCACCTTCAGGATAGAAATTGCGTCAGTGATTGCCTCTGGTTTCTTGTAATGTTTGCCCGCTCCGACTCAACAGGCGAGCTACCAGGGAAGTGGGTGTCCAGGAAGAGATCAGTGGTTTCCCTACTTGAGATAGTCCAAGATCCGTCCGGTCTCCTCAGGTAGCATGGTGTGGTTGGATTTTTAGGGAGAATTTTGCGAAGCCTGGATGCCTCGGATGAATCTTCTATTTCACTACAGAAGAGTCCCCAGGATTTGCGCTGCGCCTTTCTCAGTTCATATTTGTATTTACGAAGTGATCCTTTATAGGAGTCCTAGTCGCAAACGTCTTTCGTGCTTTTGGCTTTGTTAAACAGTTGCCTACAGCATTTTCTAAGAGCCCCGAGTTCTGCGTTCCACCATGGTGGCTTATGTTTCCCTCTTGGCCTGCTCTCAGGACAGGAGTTCGACAATGCCTCATTTAGGGCGCGCGTAAGGGTGGTGACCAGACCTTCTAGAGTGGCGGTATGGGAGGGAGTAAGCCGCTAAGAGTTTCCCTGTATTTGACCCAGTCGGTCCTCCGGTAGTTCCTAAAGGCCGGTGGGATAGGTTTGTAATCTTTCAGATTAAATTGGAGGTAGCGATGATCCGAGAAGGAGTTTTCTTCAGAAACCTTCCAGTTGCTGACCATGTGTGAGATGTTTTCGGAAACCAGGGTTATATCTAAGACTTCTTGTCTATTCCTGGTTATAAAGGTAGGCTCTTGCCCTGTGTTGCATAGAAGAAGGTTAGTGCTTAAAAAGTAGTCAAAAAGCAACTCGCCTCTTTCGTTTGTGTCAGTGCTACCCCAGACTGCATGATGCGCATTTGCATCACACCCTAGGATGACACCAGTGTTGAGCTTACTAGCTTCAGTGATTAGATCGCTACAGGATAGGTCTATTATCAATAAGCGCGAATTGTAAACAGAGTGGTAAAGAAAAGGCTTTCCGACATGCGACGTCACTCACATTATCTGTTATATCTTCAAAACTAATACCCACAATTCAACATGTTGCAGCTTGTTTTTTTAGTCCCGTTCCTATGATGTTCAGTTACGCTCTAACTGGGACTTTAACTGACAGATTTTCATACAAAACTTCCATTAAAGTCCCAGTTACATTTTAACTGAGGATAATAATGGCCCTTAGGGAATCGAATTAACTTCCATTTGCTGTAATCGTCCAATCTTTAGCTGTAACCGATCTTGAGAAATTTATTTTAAAAAAAAATTTGCTATTGTGACCCCACATTTTTTTATTAATGTAATGTTAAAAACCCCATTATTAAAAGGTGTAACACGACTACTACGATGGACTCAGCACGGCAACACTCAACGCCCATATTCACCACGCAGCAGACACATTATTTCCCCAGGACAACGTCTGCACCTGTTCACCACAGCGTGGGAACTAGTTCCGAGAAGGGCACTATAAATAGTGCAACCGGTTCTTCTCGGAACTCAGATCAGCATGAGCACTCTAGGGTCTCTCACTGATCGCATACCTAATAAAATCTGATATAATTCTAGATTGCGTTATAATTGGCGACCAACTTGTGGCACAACTACGACCACTATTTGAAGAAGAGAAATTACCACGGTTCCGGTACGAAGAAGCCACCGCAACAGGATGGCTATCAAAATGACGGAAGGACAGCTACTGCAGTTGATAGCTGCTCTACGACCGCCAGATTCTCCGGCTAACGTTCTCCCGACCGGGAATTTCACCAACTGCCCAGCGAATTTTGATGGCAGTCGATCACGGGACAAAGTCGAGGAGTTCATCGCAGCTGCCTCCGTGTACAAAGATGTTGAAAACATCTCCGACCAGAGTGCCATTGCAGGCCTTCCAATGCTGCTTAAAGACATAGCTGCAACTTGGTGGCAAGGCGTGAAGGAGCAGGTTACGACTTGGGATGAGGCAAAAATCCTACTCCGCGGCGCTTTTTCCCCAGCGAAGCTCGCCTACCAAGTCTATATGGAGATCTTTGATGCACGCCAAGACGATTCCACTCCGACGGATCTTTTCATCTGCCGTAAACGAGCGCTGCTCGCTCAACTACCAGCAAAATCACACTCTGAAGCGCAGCAGTTGGACCTTATTTTCGGGCTACTAAACTTAAACATCAGAAGCCATATCGCACGGAACAGCATTTCGTCGTTTGACCAACTGTTGCAACAGGCTAGAGCGTGTGAAGAGATCACCAGAGAGAGGAAGCAGGAGCATCGACCACATAAAGAAGAACCTAAAATCAACTTCAAGAAACGCATCAAGTGCGACTCTTGTTACAACTTCGGACATACCGCCGATGTATGTCGCAAACAGCAACGCTCGAGTTCTAACCAGCCTTCGGATACCAGAACGTACTCTGCAGCGGTCACATGTTATGGATGTGAGCGACCAGGAACAGTACGAAGCCGCTGTCCAACCTGCAGCAAACCAAAGGAGTTACCGGCAGCTAACTTTTGTTCCATCGAGGCTAGCGATAACCTAATACTTCGCGATCGTCCCGTCGTTCAACTCGAAGTAAATGGTATCGTTGGCTACGGATTCATCGACACCGCCGCTAGAGTTAGTGTAGCCAGCTATCGACTATACCAGCAATTGAAGCGCACTGGGTGTACTTTCATCACAAAAACAACAAACGTTATTCTGGCAGACGGAATAAAAAGAGAGACAGAGGTCTTTCTTACAAGCGTCAACGTCTCAATCCATGGCCGAACTCTACCACTCAAGTTTCTCGTCCTTCCTGATTCGATCGACAACAGAACGCTGCTAGGAGTGGACTTCATCGAAAGTGCTAATATTGTGCTGAACATTCCTCAGCGCTTTTGGTATTTCGGCGATACCCCGAAAGCAAAATTTCAGTTGTTGCAAAAGGAAAATGCAGAACCGACCATCATTCAAACATTGGACGTGACAGCGAAACCAGACACACCAGAGCGAGTATCGAACAGAATACTCGATTACATGGAGTTGCTAAAATCACCTCAACGGGCATTCACCGTTCCTGATCCGGTCAGTCCAATCGCTGATACACCGAAACTTGGTCCACCGAATTCTTGGGAATTCACCAACGGCAATTTTATGGCTGTATCCCAGAGCCGATCAGTCCCATCGGAGACACACCAAAACGTAGAAGGACATCAGATGAGCCGTTGGACTATTTGGAGAAACTTACTTCACCATTACGGCAATTCAATATTGCTATTCCGGATCCAATCAGTCCACTAGCTGATACGCCGAAACGAACAGTGATGAAAATGGTTCGTGACTTCGCAGACATCGAGTTGTCTGAAGTCAATATTGAACCAGCCCTGAACGATGACGAGGCTACAGAGCTTACAGATGAGCAGCGAACAGAGCTTATAGATGAGCAGCGAACAGAGCTTAAGAAGATTCTGTTCAACAACATCAATCCTTTTAACGGAGACGACGAGCAACAAGACAGTCGCGAGAAGTTGAAGGAACTTCGTACAATGGCATCTATACAAACAGATGAACCTCAGTCGTTCGCATTACGGACGAACTCCAGTGATTATGCCATCGGTGCAGATCTACTGCAAGGGGAGGCGGAAGACGAAGGACACGTAGAATACGCGAGTCGCTTGCTCTCACCCGCTGAACGCAACGACAACACCACTGAACGAGAAGCCCTGGCTGTAGTTTGGGCTGTCTGTAAATTACGAGGATACGTCGAAGGCAGCAAGATTAACATCGCAACTGGTCATCAGCCTCTGAGATGGCTAATGGCACTCAAATCTCCAACAGGAAGGCTGGCCAGATGGGCCCTGACGATTCAATCCTACGATGTCGAGATAAAATACTGCCCCGGAAAATCTAACGTCCTCTCGGGTTCCTTATCTCGTCCACCAGAAGATACACCCGAACCTGATGATACCACAAGCATCTCAGTCGATATTCCACATAGGACGACCAAAGAAAACTGTCTCCTCGCCGGGACGTCTATCGGAGCCAGAAGGGGAGATTGTAACACGACTACTACGATGGACTCAGCACGGCAACACTTAACGCCCATATTCACCACGCAGCAGACACATTATTTCCCCAGGACAACGTCTGCACCTGTTCACCACAGCGTGGGAACTAGTTCCGAGAAGGGCACTATAAATAGTGCAGCCGGTTCTTCTCGGAACTCAGATCAGCTTGAGCACTCTAGGGTCTCTCACTGATCGCATACCTAATAAAATCTGATATAATTCTAGATTGCGTTATAAAGGTCATTTTAATTTCATTTTTGTATGTGTCATATTACTACCTATAAACGCTGCATTCACGACTTACCTTTTACCATTTTATAGGCAATACGCGAAAACTCGTAACAGTTAAAAATTTAAAATGTGTTAAAGTGACCTTCGTAAAGTATAGGGGTTTTCAATTTCAATTTTTAAATGTAAATAAAACAAATTTTGTTTTTGATTATTGAAAGATTATTTTATGGTATTAATGAAATATAACTTCGTTAAAATGTCCGCCCCGGTTTGGCTTGGCGGCACGTTTTCGAGAAGTCTAATTTTCGACTTTGTCATCAATTGTTTGCGGATCATACTCATCGACCTGGAATTTAAGATAGCCCCAAAGGAACAAGTCTAAAGGCGTTAAAACGCTCGATCATGGTGGTCAATTCACGTCGCTGGTGCAGAAAGTCCATCGTGACATTCGCTGTGTTGCACATAGAACCACATGTTGTCGGTATCCATATCATCCAGTTCAGGCCACAAGAAGTTACTTATCATCGATCATTTGACGGTTATGGCAATGCTAGTTTCGTTTTGGAAGAAGTACGGACCGATGATTTCGCAAGACCAAAATCCGCACCAAACAGTGACTTTCTCGGGATGCATTTGGTGCTAATGTATCTCGTGTGGATTGGTATCGCCCCAAATCCGACAATTTTGGAACATTTTCCATGCTGTTTTGCCATACACTACTGAACAATTCAGAACAAATTCAACGGATGTTGTTTTAACAACATTGCCGCTATAACCTAACAAATTTCGAGCGTTCCTATTCAAACACCCTATAAAACTGTTTAAATTTTTTAGCTCTATTTAAACATTTTTATTGCCCAATATTATTATTTCAATTATCGGTGAAAGAAATTAAATTTAAATGAGTTTCCACATAATTATCACTCTTAATTGGGTGTGGTATGCAAAACTGGGTACAGTTAATTGACTTTTGTAATCAGGGCCGCGATTCTGACGACAATTCGCAAATTTCCCTTGCGAATTTTTCGCTAATTTCGAATGTGTCAAAATTGATATTCGAACATACCCCATTTCGAAAATGGCTTCATTTGTATTTTAAACATGACCCACTAAAGTTTTGACATTTGTCGTTGACAGAAACAGTCAGTAAAAACGACTGTTTCTCCACTAGAGGTCTACTGGTCCTAAAGGCCGTGACACATTAAAAGCAGAAAGCAGCGACAGAAGCAGCAGCGTCGTCAGTGCTGCTTTATGAATTTAAATAAAAGCAGAAGCAGAGAAGTATGTATCTATGCTAACTACCACCGAAGGTAGAAGCACGGAATAATGTGTACACGCTAACTGTCAACTGTCACAAGAATTTTAGTCTCTTTTTCGCTTTTCGCTTAAAATGATCATTAAATACGAGTATATGGAAACAATTTTGGCTCATTTAACACTTCCATTGATGACAACATTCTTAAGGGATTAACGTTGGCAGTACTGAAGTAGAGGCATAATTTTAGAATTTAGAACCAAAAAGCAGCACTGCTTTCGTCTCTGCTGCTGCCGCTGCTTTCATTTAAACAGGCGCCATATGCTCCTGTGCTGTCTGAGCCAATTCTGCTTCTGCCGATTAATGTGTCACGGCCTTAGCTCCTGTAAAATTTGTAAGGCCATATATGGCACGATTCTGGAGATATAAAATTAAATTGGTTTTAAAAATGGCTGTCCCACACTTTTGCGCTCCACCTCCCCCCTCAAAAATTTTACTTTCAATAGACTCGACTTGTAATCCTATCTTCAAAAATCAAATTTTATCATCCTGGTATAATTGGTTCGGAAGATATTGTAATCCAAAGTTTTTTGCTCCACCACCACATTCCCCTCCTTCAAAATTTTAGTCCTTGTCTAGGCTCCTAGTATCCCATAAAACAACCAGAAAGTTTCAACCGTCTGACATCAACCGTTCAGGAGATATGAATTTTAGAATGTTTCAATCTCAGGTTTCGAGCAATTCGGGCGCATTATCCTTCCCCCATTCCAACACCCTGCAACCAATCAATCAGTCAAAAAGAACAGACCTAATATTGACAACAAACACGAAACGAAAATAAAACAGTTTCCTCAATTCACATATGCGAATTTCAATTTGAATACCTAGGAAGGTCACGAAAATATTCGCCAACAGCCTTGCCTCATGAAACCGACAAATTTCCCTGTTTCGAAAATGAAGGGAAATATGCGGAATTTTCGCAATTCGCATGTCACCAGAATCGCGGCTCAGGTACCTAACTAAACGAAAAGCACATAATTAATTAAAATACTGTCATATTTTTATCAGTTTGAGTTAGGAAACTAAAAGTATAAGGTATCAATCAACTTTGGAATATAATTTAAAAATGTCTGCGTACTCCAATGAAGAATATGAAGAGATTATGTTCATATGTGGACTGCGTAATGGAAATAGACGAGCGGCACAATTGAAATATCGTCATAGATATCTTAATCAACAGATACCTCTTAGGACCGTATTATTCACTTCGGGTTATTTATAATCTCTAGTTAAGTTTTCCCAGAGATTTGGTATTATTCACCTCCGGTTATCGTTTTTAACCGGTGATTCGCTGGTTTTGTAACCAGCGATTAAAGTTACCCAGGGAAAAATTTAACCGGTGAAAAAATTCGGGTTTACTATGATACCCAAGGGATTTATCCGGCGATTTGACAAGTTTTGTATTATACACGAATGAAGTCATGGTAAGATCTCATTTGTGGGATAATTAGAGTGATTCTGACGAAGAAGACGACCGGAGCGTCGCCAATACAAAATGGCACAACAAATCCAATTGATTTTTTTCCTTTTCACCGTTCTCCACCCTCACCCCTTACACTCGCTCCCTACAGTTTTCAGTTAGTGGTGTATCAGGCCTAACTCTCGTATTAATTGTAATATCCCATCTTATACAGTCTCTTGAGATATGAGATGTGATCTCTAAAGGGTGTAACTAGTACTGAGGTTTAAACGAAAGTGGGAGATAGAGGAACTTGTCCTGAGTAGAAAATCGTTCTACACATACTCCCGTTTTTGCACCGTTAAGGAGATGGCGCGATTTTAAGGACGAAGGATTTTCATCGTACCTGTGATCACTGTTTGATCTCTAACTTCTGCTGTACTTAGCGTTACGTAACAATTCTGGGCTCCTTGGAAAGGACACAAATTCTTCTTTCTAATTGCTATCAACTGTGTCAATCAGTGTTATACTTTTTGAGAAAAATTCATTTAAATGACACAAAAATAATAAAAAATTAAAAAAAATACAAAAAAGTCCTGTTTTCTCCAAGAAGGACCTAATAAACCACCAAATTTTATTACATTCATGTTATCAAACGTACAGTGAAATTTTATGGGCTTTCCGAAAATGTAATAAAATTTGGTGGTTAATCAGGTCCTTCTTGGAGAAAACAGAACTTTTTTGTATTTTTTTTCAATTTTTTATTATTTTTGTGTCATTTAAATGAATTTTTCTCAAAAAGTATAACACTGATTGACACAGTTGATAGCAATTAGAAAGAAAAATTTGTGTCCTTTCCAACGAGCCCAGAATTATTACGTTACGCTAAGTACAGCAGAAGTTAGAGATCAAACAGTGATCACAGGTACGATGAAAATCCTTCGTCCTTAAAATCGCGCTATCTCCTTAACGGTGCAAAAACGGGAGTATGTGTAGAACGATTTTCTACTCAGGACAAGTTCCTCTATCTCCCATTTTCGTTTGAACCTCAGTACTAGTTACACCCTGTATATATCAGGTCAGTTCATAAGTTCCCGCGTTTTTTCAAGTAGCTCAAAGCATTTAAATTTCCTAAGTTATGAAATCACAGATCAAAGTTTTCTATAAGTAGTTGGAAAGGGTGAAGGGTTAGTCAGTTAGCATTGACTTCTTAAACAGGAACGATCACTATTCATTAGGAAAAACATGGAAGTTACCAAGGAGTATAAACGAAGCATTTTGTACTTTTTGTTTAAAAAGGGCAAAAAAGCTACACAAGCCGCTGCAGAAAGAAACGAAGTTCATGGAGCGAACATCGTAAGTGTGAGGACTGCACAAGATTGGTTTCGGAAATTCAGGCAGGGCTGCACAACCTTGGAGGATGTATCCCATTCGGTTCGTCCAGACGAGTTCAATGAACAATCCTTGAAGGATGTGATCAAAGCAGAACCATCGTTAACAGTGGATATGATAGCAGACAGGCTAAATTCATCACACTCAACCGTTTTTCGCCATTTGATCAACATCGGAAAAGTTTGGAAGCTTGCAAAGTGGGTTCCTCATCAATTGTCAGCATCGAATCTCGCACAAAGATTTACCATCTGCTCTCAGCTTCTGCAACGGCACGAAAGTGAACCTTTTTTGAACCGCATTGTAACGGGCGATGAAAAGTGGGTTCTATACCAAAATGTTACGCGAATGCACCAATGCGTGGATGCGAACGGCACTCCAGAGCCGACTGCCAGGGCCGGATTACACCCGCGGAAATTTTATTGTCCATATGGTGGGATATGCAAGGAGTGGCCTACTTCGAACTTCTGGAACCGAACGAAACCATCAATGCAGAAAGGTATTGCCGTCAGCTCGACAGTCTGCATGCAGAATTGATAAAAAAACGCCCCGCTTTAGTGAATCGATAAAAAGTTTTATTCCACCATGACAATGCTCTCCCACACACGGCAAGAGTTACTGTGGCAAAGTTACGGGAGTTTGGTTGGGAAATCATGCCCCACCCACCATACTCCCCTGACATTGCCCCTAGCGACTACCACCTGTTCCGGAGCCTGCAGTCGTTTTTAAGCGGCAAAAATTACCAAAACAAAAATGATGTCAAAAGTGCCCTACTTTCTTTTTTCACTTCAAAAGATACCAAATTTTTTTCGGATGGAATTGAAAAATTACATCAACGCTGGCAAGACATTGTGAATAATGACGGAAAATATTTAATTGAATAAAATTAAAAAATTGTGTATTTTTTTAAATATTGAAAATACTATAAAAAAACGCGGGAACTTATGAACTGACCTGATATAAAAATGAATGTTTGTCTGTCTGTTTGTCTGTTTGTCCTGTATAGGCTCCTAAACCACTCATCCAATTGCGATGAAACTTTGGTGATTTGTTGAGGGTACGCCCTCGATGGTTTTTGCGTTAACAAAATTATTTAACAGTTGGTGGTTCGCGAGTTATTTCAACATTTGAGTGTTTTTCATATCATTTAGCGGCAGTTCGTTTTTGGTGTATTAGTTATGCCTATTCCTATTACTAAATGGTATAAGAGGATAGTGGATGGAAGATGGAATATGGAGGATGGAAGATGTAGGATGGTGGATAGAGGATGGAGGATGGATGATGGAGTTATTTCAACATTTGAGTGTTTTTCATATGATTTAGCGGCAGTTCGTTTTCGGTGTATTAGTTATGCCTATTCCTATTACTAAATGGTATAAGAGGATAGTGGATGGAAGATAGAATATGGAGGATGGAAGATGGAGGATGGTGGATAGAGAATGGAGGATGGATGATGGAGTTTGGGGGATGGTAGATGGAGGATGGTGGATAGTGGATGGTGGATGGAGGATAGTGGGTGAAGAATGGTGGATAGAGGATGGAGGATAGAAGATGGAGGATGGAGGATGGAGGATGGTGGATGGAGGATGGTGGATAGAGGATGGAGGATGGAGGATGGTGAATAGAGGATGGAGGATGCACCTCAATAACGGGAAGCAAGACTAGAAACCACTGGCTTTGCAGCGTGAACAACGGGAGAAACATGAGCAATGGATAAACGGGAGAAACGGTGAGAAGGACAAGATCAACAGGAGCAACGGGAGTAACAGGGGCGATAGAACAACGTGAGCGTAGCCGCGGTACGCGGCTAGTTCTTTATAAAAACTCTTATCCTTTTCATGATCCATCGCCCCACTAAAAAAATATATATTAAGCACAAAATTCTATTGTCCATCTTTAAACATAAGCCACATTCCATTTTTCAGGTTTAATTTGTTCGTGAGACATCGCAATGCAAGGTTTTTTACAACCCATCCATGCCAAAATTATTTTCCAAATTTATTTTCGATCTACGGTCTACAAGCAAGTATCAAGTTTCAACTTTGTGACATTAACCGTTCAGGAGATATGGTTTTTAGAATGTCTCGTTTCAATCGTTTCGGACACATTGTTTATCTCCGAACTCTCAAACCCCTTCACACATATCAAATTTTTTATTGCAATTGGGTACAATATCATAGACCTATGTAAGTTCCGAATTTCAGCTTCCTAGCATAAGTGGTTCTTGAAATATATTATAAAAATCTAAGTTTTTCGTCTAAAACGCCACCCACCTCCCCTTGAAGGGGTCCACTCAATCTGCCCTATCCATAAATTTAAATTGAATAGCTCCAAGGGTTTGGGAGATGCAAGCCTTCAATCGACTGTACGCACTGTGAAATCCAATCACCCGGTAGCACACACTCAGAAAACTATCGTAATCAAATGGGATGGTTCTCGTTTAACGTGTAAACTATGTATCACACACATCGTTTGTACTGTTCCCAGATCCGCAACCATGTTAAAATTGCAGCCAACAATTTACATTTTCCTGAAAATACAAATTTAAATATTCACAAAAAAAGAAAAATGTCACATTCTGTAAATAATTAATAAAATTTTTGGCGTTGGACTGGAAAAATAATGCAAAAATGGAAAACCAGCCGTTAAGATAATCTATTAAATCGCTAACCCGAGGTGAAAAATACAATTTTATACCCAGACAAATTAACCTTTAATCACTGGTTAATGTCCCGGATAAGCTAACAGCTGGTTAAGGCGAAAATAACCCGAGGTGAATGATACGGCCCTTAGGGTAGTATTTCAAGGCGAATATTACAAACAGTTCGGAATGATTCATCAATCAGTACCAGCCGCTTGGCATTGTAGTTTAACATTTCTAAATGGAAAGCTTGGAGTGCTTTAAACGCAGAACGCTTGCATCCCTACCATCACACACCGGTGCAGGAGGTGCTACTTGATGATTTAGCCGAAACGATAAATTTTTCAATTAGGTGCTTGAAATTGTTATTCAAGCAGCCAACTGCAAAACTCATCCGATGACGAAAATTTTATGAACAACATTCTTTAGACAGATGAATTGCAATTCACTAGAGACAAAACCGTTCACAGGTTCTGAGAACAATCTACACTCAAGAGGAACAACGGATTCAGTGTAATTTTATGGGAAGGTGTGCTTGAAGACAATTTCATTGGACCTAGGGGCTTCCAAATAGGCCCAATAGCTCCAATTACATACATTTTTCAACAAATGATCTACAGGACTTATTGGATGATATGATGCTACAATTGGCTTCTATTTTATACAAATATGATGGTGCTCCAGCGCAATATGCTTGAAAAATCAAAGATTGGTTTCATTCCAATTATGGCAATAGTTGGGTCGATAGTACACTGATACACTGGCCTGCGAGATCTCTTGATCTAACCATACTTGATTTCTATGCGTTGGGACAGATGAAAGATCTCGTTTACGAAATCCAGGATCCATACAATAGCAACAGAAGTAAGACAGCAGTCTTTAGAGCTGGCCACGCCTGTGGCTATATTTCAAAACAATGGATAATGATTAGGTTGATATATATACCTAAAGTGGGAAGAAGACCAAGTGATAAACCAAAATCATACCGTCCAATCAGTCTATCTTCTTTTCTATTGAAAACTATGGGAAAATCTTAGACAGGCATATTACAGACTGACCACTAGCAAGGAATCCATTGCACATTAATCAATTTCCCAATCAGCCAGGAAAATCGACGATCCATGCACTTCCAACATCTGGTGACAAAAATAGAAAAATCTATCCAGTGCAAAGAGGTTGCGGTGGGTGGGTTTATGGATGTAGAGGGAGCCTTTGATAACACCTCTTACCAATCCATTTACAATTCCATCCAGGAGCGGAGCATAGCTGCCAACATCTGCAGTTGGATAAGGTTCATGCTTGCAAAACGAGTTATAACGTCCTCACTTGCAAATGAAACACTTACAATCACGGCCTCAAAAGGTTGCCCGCAGCGAGAAGTGCTATCACCATTACAGTGGTCAATTGGGATCGATAAACTACTAACCAGCTCATCTGGTATATGGTAGATGTTATAGGTTACGCCGACGACATAACCATCCTAGTACTAGGCAAATTTGAAGACACCATCTCAAACATATTGCAGAGAGGACTAGACATGGTAACACTCTGGTTCACAGGAACTGGGTTAATCGTCAACCCAAAAAAGACGACAATCGATGCTTTCACGAATAGGAAGAACCGGAGCAAACTCAAATGCCTAATTTTTTCCGGTGAAAGGATCGATTTTCCAGTGAGGTCAAATATCTGGGGGTAACCTTGGATGCTATCAACATAGCCTCACAAACTTGTGAGAGAGCTCAAGAGTGACCCTATTCATGGAATTGCGCTTTCGGATAATATCATACCAAAATACAACTTTCAAATACCATTGAAATTAGTGTTCCCACCCCGAAAGGACTGGAAAACACATATGCCTGTATTTGAAAAGGGAGCACTTATCTGGTATACAGATGGCTTCAAGACAAATGAGGGGGTTGAAGCTGGAGTATATGAACACAGACCTAGGGTTGACATATATGCCAGCCTCGAGTAGTCTTCAAGTATTTTGCTTTAGATCCCACTTAGTGTGGGATTGCTTACAAGAACTTAAGAGACTAGCAAACTCGAATACAGTCATACTGATGTTATATTGTAGGCAATGAGTCTGCGGACCAGTTAGCGAAAAAAGGATCTGATTTAAAATTCACAGAACCAATGCCTTTCTGTGGAATGTCAACAGCTGCAGCAAAAGAAAGACTGTTGGACTGGATTAACATCCAAGCTGATCTCCACTGGACAGGGACGGTGGAGTGCAGACAGTCCAAAATGTTCTTGGAAGGTCACTCCAAGAAACGAACCTCTGAATTGCTCAAATTGAGCCGGAATCAGGTTCGGCGCTTGATCGCGCTAATTTTAAGACACTGTAAGCTTAAAAAGCATCGTCTGTTTTCAGACGATATTTGCAGATTGTGTGAAGAAGAAGAGGAAACTGCAGAGCACGTTCTATGCCATTGCGAAGAACTCGCACACAGAAGACTCAGACTTCTTGGACATTATTTCCTGACACCATAGGAACGCACGTCTAACTCACTCAAGAGCATATTAAAATTTATTGATATAACTGTCCTGAGTGAGTTATAATAAGGGAGGACAATCACAATAGGCCCACTGAGGCCGCAGTTAATCGGGATATTTAGATCGTTCTCCACCATCTTGAATATACAATCTACAAGACAGCAGTTGGGAGTATGAATACTAAGACAAGACACGTTTTAGCGTGCATTCAAAATTAATGTTGGTGAGGAATGAACTTGCCGCCGATATTTAAATTCAAATTTAATTGCCAATTGGCAACATTTATTTCCGCCATTTGGGCATTTTGATAAACGTCAGATTTCCCTTCGAGGTTGGCTGCAGGTAAGAATTTATATGATCCTCATTCTCGCCGCCACGATCGAAGAGGGCACACTAAAAGTGTGAGTAACTGTTTGACCTATTTTCTATCCTTATTTGTATTTCATTTATTTCTTGTAAATTTTTGTATACACAGGAAATAAAACTCCTCCTCACATCATTAAAGACGGAGTTCTTATTTGTTTCCCTTGAGGCGGCACAATCGTGGCGGAGCGCCACAACATCTTTTATTACGAAGTGAGGGTCCAGAGGAGCCACTGGAGGAGCAGAAAGCCGAAAACCAGGTGAGTACCTATGAGAATTGATTTAGGGTACTATCGGTGGGAGAATTGTCGGGTTTTATATAAGTGATAATGGGTCGCGTTACGGAAAAAGAAAACAGTTATGCCCACCACGACGACTGTCCACCTTGTCGTGGTGTTGGGGCTGAGTAGGGTTATGCCCGAAACCAAGAGATGGTCAAACTCCCCCTCTCCCTCCACCTCCCGATATCCACTCACTCCACCTTTCCGGGCTGGATCAAAGTGTCATACGACCCACGACCCAAAAACAAAACAGAGTCCGGATCTCTTAAAAAACCGGTCGGAGAAATGGATGCACGCGCATCCCTCTCCTCTACCCCAATGGGGTCAGTTGCGAAGACTGCGGCCACCGAACCTGGTACTAGCAACGCACCGGCGAAGAGTCCGGCAACTTCAGCTCCCAAACCCGGTCCAAGCGGACAATCTAAGTCCGGATCTCCAAATAATCCGGCAGGGGACAACGAGCCGACAGGCACCTCTCCTCAAATAAGGACACCAGACCTGGTCTTGGCTCATACAGGAAGGAGCGCAAGCCTCACTCATCTGCGAAGGGGGTGAAGGGGCAAGCCGTTAATACCTTGGCAACCGAGACGGATACCAGCGGAGGAAAGGGAGTTGTCAAACCCCCAAAAAGTACCCGTATAATCGGACTTCTAGGGACTGGTAGCAAACCAATCTCCACGCCACATCGCTCCCTCTAAACAACTCTACAGAGAGAGAAAAACGGCCTTGGGTGTCCTGAAACGCATATAGAAGATTGCAATGTAGAGTGTTATAGATAAATTTAGCTCATTCAATGGCTATTAATTGCTTGAGATTATGCACTACTTTCATATAATTCAATTGACGGTTTCAGATGAGGTAAGTCAAAGACGGTTTTAATGCTCTTAATAAGTAGTCTGGTGATTATGTCAATTTTACTCAAGGATGCTTCAGACCATCATAATTAAGCCATATGTTAATACTAACATTATATGTATATGCATTGAATACCTATACTTTTTCTGGCGTCAACTCGCAAGCCTTTCAGCTTTCGTTGTATGCCGATTATAGGAGCAATCTTTTTCCTTACTCGTTGAATATGGGCGTTCCAGCTCAAGTTTTCATCCATAGTTACTCGCAGATACTTGGCTTCAGTTACTCTGGATAAAGGTAGCCCATTAATTTTTAAATTTAATTTCTTATCTGTTTTTTTTTTGTTTAAATACCACATAATTTGTCTTTTTAATGTTAATAATGTTATCTATTATCCAGTTAATGAAGTTGTCAAGATCAATATTTAGAGTATTTTAAAGCGATTCATGGCTTTTCCGCTATACAGGATGTTTGGCACTCCGTCCGCCACCTTGTAAGGGGTTATTCCTTGATATATTTGGAGGAAAAAATTGTTCTATAGGGTGGGTCAATTTTCAATATCAGTGGAGATACAGGGTGGTTAAGAAAAGTGTTTTTGACCGGTACCCTCACTCACTTAAAACGTTATATCTTGAAAACGAATAATCACAAGGCAAAGTGTTATAACTCGTTTTTTAGGCAATCGAATTACCTTTCATTTGATGTAACAGTCTAAATTGTAACTGCACCCAATCTTGAGATATTTACTCGAAAACACAAATTTTTGCTACGTGAACCCTTAAAATTCAGTGATCAATCTAGTTTTTCTCAGAAAACCCCATTATAAAAATGTCATTTTAATTTCATTTTTTTATGAACCATATTATTACCTAAAAAAGCTGCATACATATGAGTTACGATTAACATTTTGGAAGTAATAGGTAAAAATACATATCGCATAAAAATTAAATATTTCTAAAGTCAGTGCCATAAAGTGGACCTCGGCTAAGAACCTTTTTAATTTGTCGGTAGTACTGAAGTATTTTTATTGCGCATTTATTACTATATAAAGTATGTAGGAAAACAATGAAATGTAAGTGAGTTTCAACATAATTGATGCTTTTACCTGTATGTGTTAATTAATACTGGGTGCGGCACTATGCCTTTTTTAATTGGGTGCCTTACAAAATAAGAAGCCTATAAAAGCAAAACTACCTTCATATTTTTCTCAGTTTTAGTTACGTTGCTAAAAGAAGGTGTCAGTAGAATTAAAAAAAAAATTTAAAATGTATGAGTACTCCAATGATTTACCATCAGAGACATCCTCATCGACGGACACCTGACAGGAGAGTATTTCAAGACGTTTACAGGAGAATTAGGGAAACTGGCAGCGTTAGAACAAGCGGAGTAAATGGAAATCCTTCGCCGATAATCGCTGTTCAGATTGACGAAAGAATACTGCAAGCAGTTCAAAATGATCCATCGATCAGTATCCGACGCTTGGCATTGCAGTTTAACATATCTACTTGGAAGATTTGGAGTATTTTAAAAGTAGAACGCTTCCATGCCTACCATCACACACCAGTACAGGAGCTGCTACCCATTGATTTCCCCAAACGGATGGAGTTTTGCAATTGGCTCCTTGAACGACAAATAGATGACGACAATTTTTTCAACAATATTCTGTGAACGGATGAGTCCCAATTTACCAGAGACGGTATCACAAACTTCCACAACTTACATACGTGGGCTGAGAGCAATCCACACACAAGAAGAGCGGCATCATTTCAGCACAGATTCAGCGTCAATTTATGGGCATGTGTGATTGGTGACGATTTACTTGGACCTATTAGGCTTCCGCGTACTCTAAATAGCTCCAATTACTTACAGTTTTTATCAAATGATCTACAGGACTTGTTGGATGATATTCCACTGGTTCGATTGGCTTCCATGTTATACCAACACGATGGTGTTCCTGCTCATTACGGCCGACAGATCACAGATTTGTTAAATTCCAATTATAGCAATCGCTGGATCGGTAGAAATGGACCGATACACTGGCCTGCAAGATCTTCTGATCTTACTATTATGGATTTCTTTGTATGGGGACGGATAAAGGACCTTGTCTACGCAACGGCAGTAGTAACATTGGAAGATCTAAATACCACGATCGATGCGGCAGCAATAGAAGTAAGGCAGTAGTTGAGGAATATGAATACCAAGAGAACACTCGCCATACGAGCTTTAGCGTGCATTTAAAATGAAGGTGGCCATTTCGAACAGTTATTATAATTAAAAAAATTTTAAATAAAACATAAAAACCATTATTAAATTCTTTCAGTTCAAGCAAGTAGTGTAGATCAACATGCACATGCACTGCCTTTTTAAATATTTAATTTTTATGCGATACTAGCCGCGTACCGCGGCTACGCTCGCTACGCTCAAGTTTGTTTGGTGCTATACTATCGTTACTCCCGCTTCTTCTATTTCTTCCGTTGCTCCCATTGATCCCGTTGCTACCGTTACTCCCTGTGCTTCCATTTCTCCCGTTTCTTCCGTTACTCCCATTGCTTCCATTTCTCCCGTTGCTTCCATTTCTCCTGTTGCTTCCGTTGCTCCCATTTCTCCCGTTACTCCCGTTGGTTCCATTTCTCCCGTTGCTTCCATTTCTCCCATTACTCCATCCTCTATTCTCCATCCTCTATCCACCATCCTGCATCCTCCATCTTCTATACATCATCCACCATCCCCCATCCCCACCCGCCATCTTCCATCCTCCATCCACTATCCTCTATCCCCTCTATCCATCGTCCAACTTTACCATTTAGTAATAGGTACGCATAACTAATATACCGAAAACAAACGAACTGCAGCTAATCTGGGTGTTTTTTTAGGCATGAGAACTATCGATATCGATAACTGTGGTTTGACAGCTGAGAATGTCAAACTGTGTTGACATTTCTGTTCAGTAAGGTTTGGCAAGTCATCATGAATCGTTTAACGCCAGAACAACGCTTTCAAATTGTAGAAATTTACTTTGAAAAAAATAAATCTGTTCGCGAAGTTCATAGAACACTTCGTCCATGGTGAATGGCCAGCGCTATCGGGCCATGCTGATTCCAACAAGACGGTGTAACTTGCCATACAGCGCGCTTAACAATCGGTTTATTGCAAAATCAATTTGGTGATAACTTGATTTCCAGAATTGGTTCTGTTAAATGGCCCCCTCGTTCGTGCGATTTAACGCCTCTGGATTACTTTTTATGGGGCTATATTAAGTCATGCGTTTATACCGACAAACCAGCAACTCTTGAAGCATTGGAAGCCAATATTCGAGCCACTATTGACGCCATACGGCCAGATTTATTGGAAAAAGTAGTCAAAAAATGGACTGATCGAATGGACCATGTAACTCGTAGTCGCGGCGGACATATGACGGAAATCATATTTAAAAAAATAAATGCCATGAAATTATCTACCAGAATATAATAAAAAAATTTCATTCCAACAATATTTCTGTCTTGTATTATAATTTTAAGTTCTCATGCACCTAAAAAAACACCCTATATATGAAATACACTCAAATGTTGAAATAACTCGCGTACCACCAATTGTAAAATGATTTTGTTAACGCAGAAACCTTCGCGGGCGCGCGCTCAACATATCAACAAAGTTTCATCGCAATCGGATAAATGGTTTAGAAAGGCATACGGGACAAACAAACAATTAGAGCTAAAATCGCGAAAAAATTTGGAAAAATGTTAAAAAAACAATTGCTTTTATTTGATCGGTACCAAACTTCACAGGAACCATTGCGGGACTATTCTACATGTTTCCTGAAAATTTGATCAAAATCGGTTGAGCGGTTTAGGAGTTCATAGGGAACATACGCACATACATACATCCTCTTTTATATATAAGATGTATTTTTACCTATTACTTCCAAAATGTTAATCGTAATAATATGGTTCATAAAAAAATAAAATTAAAATGACATTTTTATAATGGGGTTTTCTGAGAAAGACTACATTGATTACTGAATTTTTAAGGTTGACGTTGCAAAAATTTGTGTTTTCGAGTAAATATCTCAAGATTGGGTGCAGTTACAATTTAGAGTGTTACATCAAATGAAAGTTAATTCGATTCCCTAAAAAACGAGTTATAACACTTTGCCTTGTGATTATTCGTTTTCAAGATATAACGTTTTAAGTGAGTGAGGGTACCGGTCAAAAACACTTTTCTTAACAACCCTGTATCTCCACTGTTATTGAAAATTGACCCACCCTGTAAAACAATTTTTTTCTCCAAATATATCAAGGAATAACACCTTACAAGGTGGCGGACGGAGTGCCAAACAAACTGTATACAGAGTGTCCGGTACTTCGTGCACAATCGTGGAAGGAGTTATTTCTTGATATATCCCAGCCGGAACAGTAATGTCTACGGAATAGAATCCGTACAATATACTAGCAGCTGGTACACATTACTCTTTCGATGACAGAACTAATTACTTTAACAAGCATAGGCCCTAGTGCGTAATCGCTTACAAAGCACACGACAAGAAATGCGTTATTTCGTTGAAGAGTAGTAAATAGTTACTAAGCATATTACATGTAAGGTCTTGTTTCATTAGAGAGTGATAGCAACATACAAATTACATGAAAAGTAAGGCATTATATCAATAGTGAGTGGTAAATACTTTAAATGTATGAAAACTAAGGTCTTGTAATAGTCAGATCAGTAATGTGCACGGAATTGATTCCGTACTAGCAACTCGTACCCATTACTCTTTCGATAACAGATTTAATTACTTTTACCCGCATAGGCCTTACGGTGTAAACGCTTAAGAGCACAGGACAAGAAAAGACTTATATCGTTGTAAATACTTATAAAGTATTGTGTTCGTCTCCAATTTAAACTATCCTTTACTTTGTTGAGTTGTAAATAACAACAATATGAAAAATCGAAATAGTTTTAACAGTAAAAAAAGGCTTTTATTCAATATAAAATAAATTAAAACACGTAAACAATACATCAGAATTCATTCAATAAACAAAATAAAAAATTAACAAAAATAAAATTCATAGAAATAAGAAAATACTCTATCTAAACTAATTGTTTACTTCATTTTATAAATAATTTATTACAAATGAACAGCACTTCGCAACATTTGAAACATTCGGAACGAACTGAATTTAATTATGGGACCTTTGATATAAAATTAAAACGAAACGTTAATGACTGCATCATTCCTTTACTTATCCGCTTCTAAGACATTACTTTCGTAAATTGTTACCAAAGCCAAGAGCATTTGGAAAAACTGTAAGGTTTCGGATTGTACCATCTCATAACTTACTCGCTTCTAAACTATTACCTTCGTAAGTAGATACTAAAGCCTATACCGTTGGACAAAACTGTAACATCTCGGATTTCTTCCTCTTATTACTTACTAGCTTCTAAACCATTACTTCCGTAAATAGTAACTGAAGCCAAGAACGTTGGCCATAATTGTACAGAGAGAGCATTCGAGAACATTTTACAGCAATTACATTCTGCATTACTTTGGTCAGGCCTTACAAACTCATCCCTTACTCATTGATTACAAATTCATCTCTTATGAAAAGTCCGACTGGGATTTTGAGACAAAAATTGTTCTACAAGATGGGTCAAATTCAATATACGTGGAGATACAGGGTGGTCAAGAAAAGTTTTTCGGGCCTGTGCCCTCACTCACTTAAAACGTTATACGTATATCTTCAAAACTAATAATCAGAATTCAAATCAGAATCAAATTGTAACTGCACCCGCTCTTGAGATGTTTACTTTAAAACACAAATTTTTGCTACTTCAACCCTAAAAAATCCGTGATCAATGTAGTTTTTCTCAGAAAACTCCATCATAAAAATGTCAGCTTAATTTAATTTTTTTATTTGTCATATTATTGCCTAAAAAAGTTACATACACTTGCATTGTATAAGTTTAATAATTAAGAAAAAATTACGATTCCAAAAATATTGCACTTTTATGCAAAAACATGTTGAACATGTTGATCTACACTCTTTGCTTGAACTGAAAGAATTTAATAATAGTTTTTATGCATTATTTCAAAAAATTTTAATAACAATAATTGTTCAAAATGGCTACCTTCATTTTGAATGCATGCTTAAGCTCATTTTGCAAGTGTTCTCTTGATATTCATACTCCTCAAATCCTGTCTTTCTTCTGTTGCTGCCGCATCGATCGTGGTATTTAGATCTCAGTTGCGTAGACTAGGTCCTTCATCCGTCCTCATACAAAGAAATCCATAATAGTTAGATCAGGAGATCTCGCAGACCAGTGTATCGGTCCATTTCTACCGATCCAGCAATTACTATAATTGGAATTTAACCAATCTGCGATCTGTCGGCCGTAATGAGCAGGAGCACCATCGTGTTGGTAAAACATGGAAGCCAATCGAACCAGTGGAATATCATCCAACAAGTCCTGTAGATCATTTGATAAAAACTGTAAGTAATTGGAGCTATTTAGAGTACGTGGAAGCCTAATAAGTCCAAGTAAATCGTCACCAATCACACCTGCCCATAAATTGACGCTGAATCTGTGCTGAAATGATGCCGCTCTTCTTGTGTGTGGATTGCTCTCAGCCCACGTATGTAAGTTGTGGAAGTTTGTGATACCGTCTCTGGTAAATTGGGACTCATCCGTCCACAGAATATTGTTGAAAAAATTTTCGTCATCTATTTGTCGTTCAAGGAGCCAATTGCAAAACTCCATCCGTTTGGGGAAATCAATGGGTAGCAGCTCCTGTACTGGTGTGATGGTAGGCATGGAAGCGTTCTACTTTTAAAATACTCCAAACCTTCCAAGTAGATATGTTAAACTGCAATGCCAAGCGTCAGATACTGATCGATAGATCATTTTGCACTGCTTGAAGTATTCTTTCATCAATCTGAACAGCGATTATAGGCACAGGATTTGCATTTACTCTCCTTGTTCTAACGCTGCCAGTTTCTCTATGTCTTCTGTAAACGTCTTGAAATACTCTCCTGCTAGGTGTCCGTCGATGAGGATGTCTCTGGTGGTAAAGCTTTCGCGCGGCTCGTACATTTTGGTCACACTCTCCATAAATTCACATCATGTCAGCATATTCTTCATTGGAGTACTCAGGCATTTTGAAGTTATATTTTAAATTCTACTGACACCTTCTTCTCTTAGCAACTGAGAAAAATATGAAGGTAGTTTTGCTTTTATAGGCTTTTTATTTTGTAAGACACGCTATTAAAAAAAGCATAGTACCGCATACAGTAGTACCTACACCGTCCAGGTAAGATCATCAATTATGTTGAAACTCACTTACATTTCATTGTTTTTCTTCATACTTTAAATAGTAATAAATGTGCAATAAAAATACTTCAGTACTACCGACAAATTAATCAGGTTTTTAAACGTGGTCCACTTTATGGCACTGACTTTTAAATATTTAATTTTTATGCGATATGTATTTTTACCTGTTACTTCCAAAATGTTAATCGTAACTCATACATAGGTAATAATACAGCTCATAAAAAAATAAAATTAAAATGACTTTTTATAATGGGGTTTTCTGAGAAAAACTAGATTGATCACTGAATTTTACGGGTTCACGTAGCAAAAATTTGTGTTTTCGAGTAAATATCTCAAGATTGGGTGCAGTTACAATTTAGACTGTTACATCAAATGAAAGGTAATTCGATTGCCTAAAAAACGAGTTATAACACTTTGCCTTGTGATTATTCGTTTTCAAGATATAACGTTTTAAGTGAGTGAGGGTACCGGTCAAAAACACTTTTCTTAACCACCCTGTATCTCCACTAATATTGAAAATTGACCCACCCTGTAGAACAATTTTTTTCTCCAAATATATCAAGGAATAACCCCTTACAAGGTGGCACACGGAGTGCCAAACACCCTGTATAATGATCTGAAAATTTTGATATATTCAACCCCTGCTGAGGGTACTAAATGATTGTAGTCTGATAAGATATCGAATTTTTTTTACTTTGCTTTTCTATACCTAGTCCGGCCATAAATATTGGTACAAAGCTTTTTAAGTACAAAATTAAAACTACTGGTTGGATTTGAATAGTTTTTTCAGTTTTTTATTGTGTCAATAGTAAACTACAAAATTTAAAAAAAATATTCAAAATGGCCGCCATTTGCCTTCATACAGCGCCGAAGCTGTACGAACGATATCCATGGGAAAATGGTCCACAACTGCTACCAACGCCTAGCTCAATGACTCCAGGTTGTGGTGGCGTCTTTTACAGACCATGTCTAAAACTGACCACAATTTGAAGTCGAGCGGATTAAGGTTTGGGCTGGCTGCCGGGTAATATTCAATACTTATAACGTCAGGTACATGATTTGCAAGCCACTGTTGAGTTGTTTTGGCCTTATGAGCGGGCGCAGAGTCTTGTTGGAATATCCATGGTCTGTTTTGGAAAATGGTTTGATTCAAGGGCACCACTACATTCCTTAAAATATCTCGCTCATAGTTTTTTGCCGCTGTTTTAATACCCTTTTCACAAAAATATAAGAAAGTGACGCCGTCATAGGATACTCCCCACCAAACCATCACTGATGGTAATATAATGACCTCGTTCAATCCTTAGCACTAGTTAACTGGCTTCCTTGAAGGTTCGTACATACGTGCATACACCCTATCATTCTGATTATTAAAATTTTCCTCCACGGTAAAGATTTTTTCGTCAGTAAACAGGATTTTTTTGTAAATCTCTTTACCGTACAGCGATAACAGGTGTCTTGATTTTTTTTCAATTTTTTTTTTAATTCAACGGTAAGGCGCTGTCCTATTTGTGGTTTGAAAGCCCCAAGTCCCAAGTCTTGTTTAACGATGCGGCTCATGGTTCTCCGCGCTATATCCCTTTCACGTGCCATGATTTTTTGTCTGCGGACAGGATTTCGATTGATTCGCGGCCTCACAGCATTGATGGCCTGTGGCGTATGAGCCGTGCGAGGCCGACCGAATCTTTTACGGTCGTTTACATTTCCAGTATCAGCAAACAACTTAACAGTATGGTACACAAAAACACGCGTGATATTCAACGGTTTTAATAAATCAAAAATACGAGCTCTTTCTATTCTACACTTATGAAGAGATTCAATAACAGCAATGCGGTTCTCTTTGTGGGACCATTCCATCATGACGGCTTAAGATATACTGAAATGGTTTGGCGCGTTTGTAGAGCACATATCAACTGTCAAAACTTTCAACATAACATTTGGCTGCGTTTAGGTTATCAGCCGCAAAAGTCGCGTTTACACTTGTATCAGTATTTATGGCAGGACTAGGTATAATCGCCTAAAATCAGAATTGTTTGATATCTCATTATATATCCATATTTTATCCGTTGTTTTTATTGAAATTGAAAAAATACGTATTTAACCAAAAAACAAAATCTGGAAACTTTATTGTTTTTTGATAAAAAATACAGAACGCGTTTAATGCTATGCTGTTGCTATGCGACTGAAAACCTAAAGAATAACAGGAGGCTATTTGAAACGTTATTTCTTAGGTAGTCAGTCGCATAGTAACCAACACCGCTTCTCAGCATGAAACGCGTACCGGACTTCTACCCAAAAAAAATAAAGTAGCGCCCAGACTGTTGGCAGATTTTTTTAAGCAGACATGCTGGCCAATAGAAAATAGTAAACTGATTTATTTAAAAGTTTGCTTTAACACTTACCAAAACAGTCTCCTTGATTAACATTTCCCCATCTACCAAGCATTAAATCTCCACACAGAGAGTGTTGAAGTGATCTTGTAAGATGTTCGTAGAATATACTATTTAAATTGTTATCGTCTGCTCCAAGATCTCTTTCTAGTTGCGAACTTAATCGAGTGTTAGAATGATCAATTCTCTTTGTGTTATAATCTCGTTCCCAAAATTTTATCGGGCGAACATATGATGTTAAAAAAATAGCACTTCCAAGGAATGGATTCAAGGGTGTTGATAATACTGAACTAATAGCTGCTTGCACAAATAGCATGGCAGAATGTGGAACACTAAATGGTTGAGCGAAAGCATGAAACGCTGATCCCCAAGTAATTTGCCAAGGAGCAATGTATGTAACAATGAACTGCATCTGTGAAACAACATATATTTATTTTATATTATGAAATAATCAAATAATCAATATGCACTTCTATTACAAACCTTTAAAAGAAATTCACAACATTTTCGATACAAATATGATATTACGAAATAGTCCAACAAAAAAGTCTCACTGGCAAAACTTAGGTCAAATTTGAAAAGAAGTACGCAGAATATCAAAATTAAATATTGATTTTTTGAATCAGAATATGCACTTCGTACAGCTGAAATAATAATGTGTACATAGTGAATTATTTACAAATGTGAATTCAACTTACATTTCAGAGCGCAAACTGCTATTATTACACTTCCAAGTGAAATACCGTATTTTTTAACAATTATCTGCGAATCTGCTGTTAACGCTGACACGAAAATCAGAGGATACAATACATTTTTCTCCACGAAACATAAATAAACGTACAATTTTTCAAACCACATTAGCTTCGATGTCTCACCCACCTCAAATCTTCCATATTCTTGCTGCTTTAGCAGGGGTCTTGCAAAACAAAGCCACGGAAGATGTTTTCTCATCTGTGGAATGATATAATGCAAAAAAAATCCAAGTGTTCCGGCTATTGAGAACAAAACAGTATTCAATTCTGGCTGCAACACAGTAAACACTGTACTAGAATGCAGCACTAGAATAAAAACAGCTAGTGTGATAGATACAACAATATCATTTTTCAATCGACTGTTTACTGTACTTTGAAGCTTTTTTGGAAGAGGATCTGAATATTCATTTTCAACAGTGAGATTAATATTTTCAGAATTACTTTTATGCGTTTCCTTTATGGCTATATTATCAATATTTATACTGCTCAAATCATTATTTTTTGAGTCTTCTGAGTTTAATTTGCATATTTCGGTATTTGATTTATTGAATTCCTCTTCATCTTCGTCGGAGTAGCCCGCCATATTTGATTTTATCAGTGCCCAAATGTGTGAAAAATCACTTGCACTTCTAGAAAGATGATAGGAAATCGGTACTAACAACGCACAAAATATAGAGAATAGTATATGTTGCGTTCCCTTTTCTTCCAGAAATGCACCATATATTGGGCCATATAGAATACACACAGCCAATATTGACTTAAATAAACATAAAATCGCCGCTTGCAAACTACACGTGGCACTACCTCCAAAAAAATGCATATCTATTTGCTCTAAAATGTACATACAAAATGTATTTACTTGAGGGAAAAGTCCTAAGCTGAATAATATGGGAAATATAACTAATATTACTGAAAGCGTGTTTGTAAAAATGTCGAGCACAGTTTTCAGAACAACTGGCATGCCAAAAATATGAACATTTTTTTGATATTTCCATAAGTCATTTGTCGGAACTCCTTTTGACATATGACGCGATAGAAGTAAGAGACAAGAGCATAAGCAGAAATAAATTGGCCGAGAATATGCAACTGTTTTATTGAAACCATGTACAGGAGAAGCTGCATCTGGCTGAACACTTTTGAGAAGAGAATACTGACTGCCAGCTATAACAATACAAAATATAAAAGCAAAAACATCCTTATATATTCCCATATGAAGAATTATTGACCCTAATAAACAAACAATCGAAGATAGCAATATCGCAAACACTACATGTATATAATCTAAATCTCTGTCAAAAAGTGCCAATAGCTCTAGTCTATCCATTACAATTCTTAATTCACGTCTACCAAAAAATTTCAAACGATAATTGTAAAAACGTTTTGGCTGTGTATGCTTTTCTGTTGATAAACTACAAGGACGCCAGTAATCGCAATAAACTGAATCAGTAAACTCGACTCGTCCGATATTTAATATTGTTCCTGCTGATGGACGTTGTTCGCATGATATAGAGCTCGCGAAGGAGTATTGTTCATGCATAAAATCTTGAATTGATAATGTAGCATTTCTTGCATTTCTACTATCGTCATCATTAGAAAATTCAAAAGCTGTAGATATATCACCTTCATCTTTTGGCACTTTATCGTCTCTTTCTTTATTTCTTCGCTTAATTACTGCTGATCTAGTTAAAATCGGCTGAAGTTTAAAACATCCATCTATTGCTCTCTTTTGACAAGTATTTAAAATTACATCATCATGTTCGAAATTAATTGGAAGCTCATTTTGTGCACTATGATTTTGCTTAGAGTTTCCTATCATATGCCATTGATCTTTGTGAGATCTAGTAATTTCATTAGAAAAATGTTCAATGCTACAACTCCTTGATGAGCCAGATGACGAATTTTCACTGGGTGATTTCTGAATATTCCGTTTAAGTTCTTCCATAGGAATATACAATTCTTCAGATCGCATTGAGATTTTAGGTATGGCACCTAAACTCTTTGGCTCTTTGGTAACAGACTGTAGGGTACTGCCCGCTTGAATTTTATCTTTACAGCAATCATTAACATGATTTGATGCGCAATTTTGCTTATAATTATAATTCATCGCAATATTAAAGTTTTTACTTCGACTATTCGTTGTTAAAAGTACATCTTTCGAGCTAGCACTGGCCTGTTCGCAGTCACTTGAAGGAAAACCAGAATCTCCACTCTTATTTGTTGATAAACATATTGCTTTATGCAGCATGTCATTTGATTTTTCTTTAGGTATTTTATTTAATAAAGGCGAACTTGACCCATTGTTATCAGTCTCGGAATCTGTTGATTGGGTGCGAGCACGTTCCATTTCGGATTCTGATCGTGTTGTAGAACAGCGATTGTTCCTTAATAAGTTAAATTTTTTTATATTTTCTTCATTTGCATCATATTCTATATATGGATCTGGAATAAATAGGCAAACATTATTAATGCTTCTTTCGTCAGCTTGCTCTACAATCGGATATACTGAATCAATCATTCCGCTACAAATACCTCCAAAACTCTCAATTTTGGGACACAGATTTAGATGTGGATTACGTACAAGACATTTACTTGGTGGAGGAAGAATTGCACTTTCGGGGTTTTTTATTTGTTGACCCGATATTGTTTCTGCACTATTTGGGTGTGGAGATAAATTTGAAACTGATGGTTGAGGGCAAGATATCTCCAGAGCTGCACTTTTAATACGCCTAACACTAGATAAAGGTGTATTTGACAATTTATTTCCAGTATTTGAATGTCTACGTTTTCGTGTATTGCTACAATTTGAAGCAGTAATCGGTAGTTGTAATGCAGACATTGTACTGTTTGTATCTTTTCTCATAGACATAGATTGGCCCAACGAATATAATTTGTTTGCATTATATTCGATATTTTCTATTCCTAAATCAGATTTTGTGTAGTTGGCCTCTAAGTACATAGTCGATACGAGATTTTGTAAATTGTTTCTATTTATGCACACTGATTGATTTTCGAAATAGTTATGGAAATTTTGCCTGTTTCTCTTAAGGTTATAATCAGTACTTTCAGAGCTTCTATGTCGTTGCAATTTGAAATTAATTGTTTTTCTAGCATCTTGTTCATTTCCAACGTATGAATGTTTGCTCAACATCGTATCTACGTCTGTTATATCAAAGCTTGTTTGTCGATTTAATCCTGTTTTCATTTTAGCCTTTCTTTCTTTATGAGCAATAGTTTCCTTAACTTCATTTTTATTCTCATTAGGAATAAAATCATTTTCGTTTTCCTGTTGTGGAACTATTACGTTCCTTAAAGAGATTCCGTGATTAGTATTCAAGGAGTTATCCTTCGCATAACTATGTTTATGTGAATTCTTATAAACTTCTGGCACGGAGACTGGTACGCTTTCATTTGATTCAGAACTGTTCTTTCTATGAACGTCCACTTTTAAATCTGAAATAGAAACAAAATTGTGCGTATTCAGAAAGAGAACATAACATATGTTTATAAAAATTTAATTTAATTTGTAGAAAATCAGAAATATGTATATTGAGAGAAGATGGAAAATTATAAGCACTTGCTAGTGATGCTCAATGAATTATCGGCATGGTCATAACGATTAACCGGTACCTATAAGCAAAGACAGTAGAAGCTCTAAGATATCCCAAGCATGTCAATATCAATTTTTCGTTTACGGTTGGCGACCCAACTCCGGTGGCTATTGCAAAGTTTTAGAATTTATGTTGTGACCCATTGTATGTTGAAGCTCGTCAACTAACATCTAATCAATCAGGTTTTTTTATCGGATTTACAATAGGACATCATTTTTAGCTATATACATATGTGAATATATGGCGGTAATATTCGTAGTGCTAGTTCAACATGATAATCGTTAATTTTCGCGATATTTTTTGTTCATTTCCTGGAATGTTCTAAAAATTCTACGTCCAAATGAAAACAGCGTTTCCATGATATTTAATTCATTAAATTTCAAGAATGAACTGTTCTGCTCGGCCTATGAAAATTTGGTGTTTATAGTATTTTTCTTCAGTTGTGGCCAAAAACCCCACATATTCTTTTCCGAACGCACGAATTTAGAATCTGAATATTTGCTCGAATTTGCAAGGCTAGGTTGAATGGCCAAATCGGTTCACTGCTATAGTTAGCTGCCATACAATATTCCTCAAAACACAAATTTTTCAATCGGTGATCTACCGAAATATCTACGTACTGAATTAAAAATACGAATATTGACCTTGACCCTTCAAGTAGCCATCAAACGATAGCTAAATATGCCACAATCTCGATAAGCAGCAGGTCAATCGAATGATCATCATCAATGGCGCGACAGCTCAAATCGAGCCAGGGCCTGCAGGATACATTGTCTGAAGTCATCTCGGTCCAGCGCCCGCGTCCTCCAATTTGTGCATCTAAGAAGCGATCTGCAATCTGCGTTCACTGAATCCTCGTATCTTTTCCACGATTTTCCCACCGGTCGTTTGCCCTGAGGTCTACCTTTTAGTGTGCATTTGGAAATTCGATTCGCTCCACATAGCCTTTCTAAATTTTATAATAGTTGATGCGGCTGGGTCGTTATAGATGTTATACAACTCATTGTTGTACCGGATACGCCATTCAGTACCTTCTCTTACTGGTCCTTCTTCGAAGAATTTACCGTTCAAAAGCGTCTATTGATTTTTGCAGACGCTTGGGTGAGAGTCCACGTTTCGCTTGCATAAAGTAGCACAGGTCTTATTATGGTCTTGTATATGCAAAGTTTGCTCTACCTGTGCACTTTTTTCGATTTTAAGTTCGGGAGAACCGTGAAATACACCTTATTTGCTAGTGTGATCCGTTGTTTTACTTCGTCCCGTTCGTTGCCGTCTATTAAGTATGAGAAATGATCCACATTCTCCAGGTTGTAGTCACCCATGGTCATATTTTGTCTAGTTGGCACATTTCTTCTTGTTTGGGTCATGAACTTGGTCTTATTCTATTGACCCTTAACCATCCTTTGCCGCTGAGTCTAGCTCTAGACAGTGGAAGATTTCCTTCGCGTCTGGAACAGATCTGGCATGATGGCAGATCATGACGTTTATATCATCCGCGTAAGCCACTAATTCAGTGGACTTTATTAGTAGGGTACTTCTGGTATCAACGGCTACCTTTCTGATGACATATTCCAGGGCGAGATTGCTCTTCAGCGAGCGAGAGTCCATCTCCCTGCTTTAGGCCAAATTCTGTTCGGAAGCTTTGGGTAAGCTCGTTTTGTATTCTTACTTGGGATTCAATGTCAGTCATGGTCATTTTGGTTAATATGACGAGTTTTGATGGAATTCCGAAGTCAAGCATTATCTCTACACCCTGTAGAACAATTTTTTTCTCCAAATACATCGAGGAATAATCCCTTACAAGGTGGCACACGGAGTACCAAACACCCTGTATAATACATTCCGATCTATACTATCGTATGCCTGTTGGAAGTCCACGAAGATCTGGTGCACGCCAATGTTATACTCCCAGCAATTTTCGAGCACTTGTTTGTACAATCATTATCGAACTAGTCATTACGTTTCTGTTGGGATTTTAGTCCTATGATCTCTTCTGCAGTCGTTCTGATACCATCTCTCAACTGTGTCCACTCTTGATCGATAGTTGTCCCTTTGTCAGTTAGTAACGCTTCAAAGCGTGTTTGTAGCGCTGACTTATAAGCTGTCGCGACAGTCTCGTCCTTTAGCTTTCCGATATCAAATTTGGGTGCCCTTCCCTTTTTTGAAAACCCACATGACTCCACTCGACATCGATATTTCACTTTGACGAGGTAGTGGTCGGAGTCGCAGTTTGCTCCGCGTTAAGATCATACGTCTAGAATGCTGGTCGCAGCCCTTCTCTCGATCAGAACGTGGTCAATTTGGTTGAAAGTGCAGCCATCCGTACATGTCCACGTTCTTTTATGAATGTTGCGATGGGGGAAGCATGTCGAGCTTACAACTAAGTTTTTGCTGGTAGCGAAGTCAATCAGACGTTGTCCATGAGACTGTGCCAATCGTATGATGCTTTACATGAAATGCTGAACATCGAATTATGTTATAGTTGGAAATAAAGCAGAATAAGGAATTAAAGTTTTCTAGTTTAACCCTTTTAAGGACTACAGTCGTTTGGATATTACTTGAAAAAGAAGAACAATATCTGCCGTTTTCAATATCGCATATTCTGAAACTGTAGGTAGATGGCAAATCACTGAATACGTATAAAATTGTCCTTCTTCAAAGACATCAAGTTCCTGGGTGAAGCATACTGAAGATATCTGCCAATACTCCTGCACATGTGTTTGAAGGACTTCTGTGTGACCGTAAATCAAAATATTGTTATTACTGATGTAATATTCTCAGACTATAATTTCTTTTTAAATTTGTTGACTCTTTTGTTTTCCATGAACAATTCTTGCGCAGAAGAACCAACAGCATAAAATCTAAGACTTCTCGCCAGTGGCCATGGCACGGATTGTTTATAACAAACCTGTTAGGATATTGTTCGTTCGTTTTTTCGACGCAAAAGTCTAAAATTGTCTTTCTTCGATATGTAAACATCGAAATTAAACTCGCAAATTTTATAATAATTATCTGATGGTGATTGCAGGTGCATTTACTCGGTCAATGTAACCGCGGAATAATCTTTATCGACTATTAATGATTCGCTAGGTAGCGACAAAAATTCGCCACTTTTTAGCGCAACATTTGCACAAGTGTTACAATTCAGTTTTTAAAACTACTTTCCAGATTGCATATCCCACAAAGTATCGTACAGCAGCACTTTCTACCAAAAATTCACTACAATTTCATATTAATTTTGTAACATATCAATAGATTTTTCGAATAAATCATTTATAGTATTTTCTTTATTATTGTTAGCAGATATACTATTTGAGTGTTTCAGTAGGAACGCTCGAAATCTGTTAGGTTATAGCGGCCATGTTATTAAAACAACATCCGTCGAATTTGTTGTGAACTGTTCTGTACTGAATGGCAAATCACCATGGAAGGTTATAGCGTAGAACAACATGTGGAAATCATCAAATTTTATTTTAAAAATCAAAGCTCCGTTCGAAAAATGTTCCGCGTGTTGCGTGATTTTTTACGACGAGGCCCATTCATTGATGAATAAATGTGTGAACAACCAAAATTGTCGATACCAATCCACACAAGATACACCAAATGCATCCCGAGAAAGTCACTGTTTGGTGCGGATTTTGGTTTGGCGATATCATCTGTCCGTAATTGTTCCAAAACGAAACTGGCATTGCCATAACCGTCAAACGATCGAAGATAAGTAACTTCTTGTGGCCTAAACTGGATGATATGGATACCGACGACATGTGGTTCTACGTGCCACACAGCGAATGTCATGATGGACTTTCTGCACGAGCGACGTGAACTGGCCACCGTGATCGAGCGTTTTAACGCCTTTAGACTTGTTCCTTTGGGGCTATCTTAAATCGCAGGTCGCAAACAATTAATGACCTTTAAGTCAACATAACAAACGCCATCCAGCATATTCAGCCAGATTTATGCGACAAGGTAGTCGAAAATTAGACCTCTCGAATAAGTGCCACGAAGCAAATCTGACGGACATTTGAACGACGTTACATTCCATACTTAATGCCATAAAATATTCTTTCAAATAAAAAAAGAATTGGGTGGATATCTCACACACAACTTGTTTCGTGTTGGTCCTCAGATTCCTTTAGTTGGTTATTATTGTTTGTATTATATTTCCAACAGTACGAGTATGCAATTAAGACTATCTCGAGTACTATTGGTGAATAGTAAAACGCGCAGCGTTACGTTCCAAAAATCGACTCTAGTTTATTTTCGAAATTCTTGCCTTATATCTAAAATCGCTTACAGTTAACAGTTCGATAACAGAGTCTTGTTATCGAACCCTCTCCATAGGTCATGCACTGACCTAGATACTATTTCTTAGTATGAAACACAAAAAGTACCTCACTAAGTTATGACCCAATAAATTATCCAAGTTATTGACTTGTGATAATATTGCGGTCACAACGTACTTGGCTAGATTTATAACTCAACAGAAATCATACCTCGAACTGACCATATGCATATACCACACAAGTTGCATATCCATATGTCATCACAATTAGGGTCACTTGATACACAACATTCTCTACCTAGGGTTTGGCAGATACGTCTAATTCGGCTGTTTCTGAACTAGAAATTGTAATTTAACCTCACAAAAATCGCCTCTTTATGTACTAGGTCGCCTGTTTTTGTACTACTGAACATTGCTATCAAATTGCGTTTTTGAAGTGTGTTAGTGCGAATATGTGAAGAATCGGAAAAAAAAGCTGTTGCTTCCCTTCCACAATTCTAGTACTTCTTTTTCTTTGGTATGGAAGTGTGTGTGCGCGAAATTGTGGTTTCCAATGGAAAATTTCCCTATTTCTTTTATTTTTTTTATGGAAATTTACAAATTTTGCAACGAAAAGTTATAGTTGCCAGCAATGAGAAAATCGGCCATCGGAAGGTTGTTAATAATATTTTTGACATCACTGCAATGATAAGCGAAAACCTCCTAGTACCAGCTGAAAGCATAGTAAGAAAGACGAATATTTGCTCAACATTATTGTTACCGGTCGATAGAAGTCTTGAAGATAGTTTATCAGAAACTGTAATCAAACAATCTCCACCTGTTTTAGAAGAGCCATTAAGCTGGCAACGATCAAACCAATATACTATAAAGCGATGCAAGACTAATTCGTTAGTTAAGATGACATCGTCCAACTATGTCTCAGTAAGAATTATAACATCGAATTCGACAGTCGCTAGATTCCTTCTGAACATGCATAGCTTGGTTCGCATTCCCCTAACATTTTGGTATTTCAGGGAGAGAACCTTACGCGAAGAACAGCTTATAGTATTACTGGTGGCGGTGAGGCCGAACCCTCTTTTTGTGCCCGATAAACAAAACTTCTGATCCGAACGGAGACAGGCCAGATGGACGGGTCCAAAGCTCGTTCAAGAAGGTGTGCTGGTACTCCAATTTTAAATGTGACGAAACGAAGAGAAAAGATATCAACGTCTCTTTTCGTCAATCTAATGCATATCAGTTGATCCGCTGAAATGTTCAGCCTATTGTGGTGATATCACAATTCGCGACATCTTTTGTAATTGTCTATTATTAAAATAAAATTGTTCACTGTAACTGAGTGTTTAGTACTCTAGTGAACATGAACGTCGACTTTGATTGGCGATATTTTTCGAAAATCTGAGTCGTTGTTGATTATAAAAAAATCAAAAAAATTTTAAGAAGATTTTCAGTCTGTTTAAAATATTTGAATTGAAAAGTTCAATTTTGAAATTGGATTATAAACTAATATTGTTAAATATTAATTTTATATAAATAATTAATAATTAAAAAGTTTTTAAATAATATTTAAATAAAAATTGTGATAATCAAAATAATCTTTTATTATTATACAGGGTTAGGTTAGGTTAGGTTATAGTGGCAGCCATCCAAACTATGGATCGACTCACTTAGACCATTCGGTTGGTCCATTGTGATACCACACCCGTGACACCTTAATGAAGTCCCATATAGGGAGTTATCGTAGCATTGCTACAGGGGAAAGCTAGTCGAACCAGCCACAGATGCGAATGAACTTGGCTAGTTCATCAATTCGTGCTCCGGCCATGTCCCCGAGTCTGGAGAAGAAGTAGCTGCCCATGGCTCTGAACCTACAGCTGGCTAGCTGGGGACACTCACAAAGTAGATGCCTAACGCTCTCTTCTTCTTCTTCACTTCTGCAGTAGTCATTATATTGAACGCCTAAGCGTTGTGCATGTCTGCCAAAGAGACAGTGCCCCGTTATGATAGCCGTAATGTTACGGGTCTCTGCACGACTTCTTTTCAGAAGATCGGCAGTCCTTCTAGGATGTATTACCGGCCATAGCTGCCTGGAGGTTTCACACGTAGTTAGGTTGAACCATCTACCATTGGTCAGCTCCATTGCCTTCCTGTCAAGATTACTCTTGACGTAATAAAGCGGTATTTTTACCGCTTGGGTTGCATGTATAGCAGCCATTTCAGATCCAGTTTTGGCCAGCTCATCGGCTGCCTCATTTCCTGGTATCCCTTTGTGTCCCGGAACCCAGCACAGGAGAACCTTATGAGCTGCGCCCAATGTTTTCAGACGCTCCCTACACTCCCTCACTAGCTTTGACTTGACTAGGTTGGAGCTTAGAGCTTTCATTGCTGCTTGGCTGTCTATGTAAATTTTTATACACGACTCTTCGGGAAGATTTGTTGCGGAATTTAGTATGTCCACTGCACTGCTTACGGCAAAAACCTCAGCTTGAAAAATACTGCAGTAGTCCGGCAGACGAAAGGATACTTGAATGTTCATGTCGGCTGAGAAGATCCCTACCCCAGTATCCATTTTTGACCCATCCGTGAATATAGCAACTTCAGATTCCCTTATCACTTTTTGATTATCCCAGTCCACCCTAGTAGGGAAAAGGGTATGGAATCCTGTATCGAAGCTTAAAAACGGAGTTATATAGTCGGTGAGTTCACTAAGCCCACAATCTGGAAATAATGAAAGAATTTTGCTATGCCCATAATCCGCAGATTTCCAGCAGCCACCAGACTCTTTTAGTCTCAGGGCGCTCTTGGCAGCAGCATTCTTTATTTGAATATCTATTGGCAGCAGAAGCAGCATAATCTCCATTGCAGCTGTTGGTGTTGATTGCAAAGCGCCCGTGATGCCTAAGCAAGCCGCTCTCTGCACTTTCGTTAGACTATTCTTGTGTACGCCTGTCCAGGGCTGTCCACCATACCAGGCCACCATAAAGAAGAATGGGCCTTACGATAGAGATGTACATCCAGTGAACCATTGCGGGCTTTATTCCCCATTTCTTGCCAAAGGTCTTCTTGCAAGTATAGAAGGCAATTATTGCTTTCTTGATGCGCTCATCAAGGTTTTTCTTCCAGTTAAGCTTAGCGTCAAGAATAATTCCCAGGTACTTAGCTTCAGTTTTAAGCTCCAGAGTGGTATTACCTATTTTTGGAATTGTGAATGGGGGTATTGCTCTCCTTCGAGTGAAAAGAACCAGTTCAGTTTTTGTGGGGTTAACCCCCAAACCACAACTTGCCGCCCATTTGTACAATTTCCGTAGTGCTCCCTGCACTAGTTCAGCTATCGTGGGTAGAAATTTGCAAGATACCAGTATAACTAGGTCATCAGCGTACGCTAACACTTTGATCCCGTCCCTCTCGAGCTGGGATAAAATAGAATCGACGACTAATACCCAAAGTAGTGGTGACAGAACTCCCCCCTGCGGGGTACCTCTGGACACAGTTCCAGATATTTCATTCTCACCAATGGATGCATGTATCATTCTACTTTCAAGCATGCCGTCAATCCAGTTGGTAATGCCCAGGTCAGCCCCTGCATTCAGCAGAGCTTTCCGAATGGCATCTCTCTCAACGTTATTAAAGGCTCCTTCAACATCTAGAAAGACACCCATTGTGTATTTTTTATTATGTAGCGTACTCTCTATGGTTCTTACTACCTCATGTAGAGCGGTTTCTACCGATTTACCTTTCGTGTACGCATGTTGTGCTGTAGAGAAGGTGTTTATGTCCAGATTGCATCTAATGGAGATCTCGAGCAACCTTTCTAGGGTTTTCATCAGAAAAGAGGTTAAGCTAATGGGTCTAAAGTCTTTGGCCATTGTGTGGCCCCGTTTACCCGCCTTCGGTATAAATATTACTTTAACCCGTCTCCAAGCAATCGGAACGTACGAGTAGTATAAGCAGCTTTTATAAATAACTTATAGCCAAGGGATGATTGCTTCATGAATTTCCTGAAGCATTATGGGCAGAATTTCATCCATCCCTGGTGATTTATACGCCGCGAAGGATTGAATAGCCCACGCCATTCGGAGACGGATTTTCCGGCATTCCTGACTGGTTCCCTAAGCACGTGTCACTCGCTTGGGTTGTGCAGTCTGGAAAGTGGGTCTCCATGAGAACTTCTAAGGTTTCCCTGTTGTGCCCAGTCCACGTACCATCACTTCTTTGCAGAACGGTGGGTACGATTGGATCGGTTGAAAGTACTCTTGAGCCTGGCAGCCTCGCTAGTGCTCTCAATTGTTTCACAGAAGATAGTCCAAGAATGTCTTTTAGCCTTTTTTATTGACCTTTTATAGTCCCTGACACTCGACTTGTACTTGGCCCAGTCTTCCAAAGTGCCACTAGCTTTTGCTGCATTAAACAGTCTTCTCGAATCCTGCCTGATGTGCCGTAAGTCCCTATTCCACCATGGTGGAAATGACTTGGTGGGTGGCTTCCTCAGTGGGCAGGACTCAAGAAAAGCCGTTGTGATGCTTCCTGTTAGGGCATCAATTTTGTCGTCAATAGGCGCTGTGTTTGGGAGCAGTTCGCAATCAGTGACAGAAAATTCCCTACATGCGATACTCTGAAATTTCTCCCAGTCGGTCTTCCTTGGGTTTCTAAAAGGCTTAAGGCACTCAGGTGAGATATTCAAATTGAAGAGTATCCAGCAGTGATCCGAAAACGACCTTTTGATGGAGACTCTCCAGTTTTCTATCTTGAGGTTGTACGATTCCTTAACGAATGTCACATCCAGTACCTCCGCCCTATTTGCCGTAACAAAGGTTGGTTCATTACCGACGTTGCATATATTTAATTCCGTGGTTAGTAGAAAATTGAACAAGCTCTCACCTCGATCATTGATGTCCGTGCTACCCCAAATAGTATGATGGGCGTTGGCATCACATCCCACGACCAGGTCTAATTTATCTTGTTTCGCCATTTCCACCACCATGCGAACATCATTTGTTGGTGCATCTTCTCCATGCGGCATGTACGCGGAGGAGAGAAGAATTGCATTACCATCCCTCCGGTCCCATCTCACTACGGTAGTATCACCAGAGCTGAAATTGGTCAGGAGAGTTAGATTTAAACTCTTTTTAGCCCAGATACACGATCTAAGCTTGCCCCTGCCCTTGACAAAGTATAGAGTGTAGAGTTTGTGCTTTAGTCCCAATATGGCATCCTTGCAGATCCATGGTTCTTGGATTAAAGCAATGTCAATACCATCCTCATCAAGCAGAATGGTAAGGTTCGCCGACGCTAGCTTAGAATGCTGGAGGTTAATTTGCACAATTTTTGTTGCAGGATCCATTTCAAGTCCAGTTATTAACCCTCCACTTCTGGTGCTGTCGTTTCTGTGGCGGGAGCAATTGGGTCTGCTGTTACCACCCCTGACTCTATTTGCTCGTCAGTAAGACTGACACTAGGAGCACCTGAGTCCTCAGCGGTTTCGGCTACCTCCATTGGCTCGGCCATCAAAAATTCTGGCACTGGCGTCTCTGTGTTCACCTCCGACCGTGAATCGGTCATCGGTACCACTATGCTGACGCCAGGTGCAGTTGTTTGAGCTGAGGAGGTCTCGGGCATATCCTGCCCCAAGGCGCCTTCCTCGCTTGTTGCCAAGAGCCCCCTTCGGTACACATTTACCGTTACTGCATTGAAGCAGCAGTGGAGGCTGTATTTGGCTTCCTCCAGTGGAGCGAGCGACTCATCTGTCATCTGGACAATGAAACACCTTCCACCGGGCTTAGGGTCTTCCGCCTTGAGGATCTTCCAGTCTTGGATTGGAATCTTCGGGTTTTGGACGGAGAGCACCTGAAGCAGTAAGTGCGGCGCTATGACGGGGGCTGGTACCCAGATTCTAGCCCTTGGATAGTCTGGAATGTCTGAGCGAGGGATAACACGCAGATTGACGTCTTTCCAGATTTCTCCGATCCTGGCCACGCTTCTTGTAAGGAAGTCAAGTGATAATTGATCCGTACATCTAATTACCTTGACTCCTCTCTGCCAGCCCGATGAGTCGTATTGTGGATTGGGCCCAGCAGGGTTTTCCGTGATACGTTCCACAAGAAAGTCCGTCAGCCTACTTTCGACCGCCAGCCATCGGTCCGCAGAGATTTTCCAGTTTTTACTGCCAGTGTCGACAATAGCCACTTGAAGACTCTCCCGAGCCTTGTCGCTTGCGCAGGGTTTCGCGCTGATAGACCGCTCAACTGTGGAAGGCTCCGGAACGCAGGGTTCCTTCGGAGTATTAGGGATCACCGTACTCGCCCTCTTGAGCCTTTCTGCTAGTGGACTGATGCACGCCTTGGCTCCAATAGCCCGCAAGGGTAGTGTGTGCCTAGACGACGCGCATTTCGCCTTTTTTGCCATGTTGACCTCCTCTTCAAAGGAGCGTTGCCTTTTGCTAGCAGCTTCCGCCCCAGCGTTTTTGGCACCTCCTTGTAGTCGGACCTCCGGCGTTTTTAGTTTTTGGTTTCTTGGCATCTCCGTGGTGTAGGGAACATGAAAGGGGTCATTGGCTAAGATTTTCGCAGCCCACTTCATCGTTTCCCTATCCTTATGCGTTTGAAGCCCCGGCTTTTTATCCTCGATTTTGCCAAGAAGAAATCGTGCTTTCTCACAAAGCTTTTTCTTCCTTTGACCCTAAGTCATTTTGGCATTTTTCGACGATTTTATGCCACTGGGACCTGCCTCGATCTCGTCCTTCTCAGATGGATATTTGAGGAGTTCCTCTTCCTCGCTGACGCTCACTTCCTGAGCTTTGCCAATAGCATCCGAAATGCTTACTGTAGGCATTGACTGAGAATCCTCAGTCCCTTCACTTACGTCCATTTTTTCTTTTCTTTTATCCATATCTTGGTCCCACGAGTGAGGGTGAAAGAAGAGTCCACCGCAACAGAGAACCCTGATTATTGCGGTAAGTCTAGTTACCCTACCAGGTCGACAGGTATGGTAGGAGCTCCGTTCGCAACTGCATTCCCTGCAGCCATCCAGCCCTCAGTACGGGTCGCATAACGCCTTGGCTTGGGTTACCGTTCATTCAAAACATACGCACACTTCGCCACGGTATATTACAACGGTGCACGTAGGACTAGGTGTAGTGATAGGATATCGGAAAGTGGATGGAGGGGGGGGGGGAGTTTGACCATCTCTCGGTTTCGGGCATAGCCCTACTCAGCCCCAACACCACGACAAGGTGGACGGCCGTCGAATACAGGGTGTTTGGTACTCCGTGTGCCACCTTGTAAGGGGTTATTCCTTGATATATTTGGAGAAAAAAAATGGTCTACAGGGTGGGTCAATTTTCAATATTAGTGGGGATACAGGGTGGTTAAGAAAAGTGTTTTTGACCGGTACCCTCACTCACTTAAAACGTTATATCTTGAAAACGAATAATCACAAGGCAAAGTGTTATAACTCGTTTTTTAGGCAATCGAATTACCTTTCATTTGATGTAACAGTCTAAATTGTAACTGCACCCAATCTTGAGATATTTACTCGAAAACACACATTTTTGCTACGTGAACCCTTAAAATTCAGTGATCAATGTAGTTTTTCTCAGAAAACTCCATTATAAAAATGTCATTTTAATTTTAGTTTTTTATGAGCCGTATTATTACCTACAAAAGCTGCATACATATGTATGAGTTACGATTAACATTCTGGAAGTAATAGGTAGAAATACATATCGCAAAAAAATTAAATATTTAAGAAATCAGTGCATGTGCATGTTGATCTACGCTAGTTGCTTGAATTGAAAGAATTTAATAATGGTTTTTATTTCAAATATTTTTATTATAATAAATGTTCAAAATGGCCACCTTCATTTTGAATGCACGCTAAAGCGAGTGTTCTCTTGGTATTCATATTCCTCAACTGCTGCCTTACTTCTATTGCTGCCGCATCGATCATGGTATTTAGATCTTCCAATGTTACTACTGCCATTGCGTAGACAAGGTCCTTCATCCGTCCCCATACAAAGAAATCCATAATAGTAAGATCAGAAGATCTTGAAGGCCAGTGTATCGGTCCATTTCTACCGATCCAGCGATTGCTATAATTGGAATTTAACCAATCTGTGATCTGCCGGCCGAAATAGATGGAGCACCATCGTGTTGGTAAAACATGGAAGCCAATCGTACCAGTGGAATATCATCCAACAAGTCCTGTAGATCATTTGATAAAAAATGTAAGTAATTGGAACTATTTAGAGTAGGCGGAAACCTAATAGGTCCAAGGAAATCGTCACCAATCACACCTGCCCATAAATTGACGCTGAATCTGTGCTGAAATGATGCCGCTCTTCTTGTGTGTGGATTGCTCTCAGCCCACGTATGTAGGTTGTGGAAGTTTGTGATACCGTCTCTGGTAAATTGGGACTCATCCATCCACAGAATATTGTTGAAAAAATTGTCGTCATATATTTGTCGTTCAAGGAGCCAATTGCAAAACTCCATCCGTTTGGGGAAATCAATGGGTAGCAGCTCTTGTACTGGTGTGTGATGGTAGGCATGGAAGCGTTCTACTTTTAAAATACTCCAAACTCTCCAAGTAGAGATCTTAAACTGCAATGCCAAGCGTCGGATACTGATCGATGGATCATTTTGAACTGCTTGCAGTATTCTTTCATCAATCTGAACAGCGATTATCGGCGCAGGATTTGCATTTACTCTGCTTGTTCTAACGCTGCCAGTTTCCCTAATTCTCCTGTAAACGTCTTGAAATACTCCCCTGTCAGGTGTCCGTCGATGAGGATGTCTCTGATGGTAAAGCCTTTGCGCGGCTCGTCCATTTCCGTGACACTCTCCATAAATTAACACAATGTTCCCATATTCTTCATTGGAGTACTCAGGCATTTTGAAATTATTTTTTAATTCTACTGACACCTTCTTCTTTTAGCAACGTAACTAAAACTGATAAAAACATGAAGATAGTTTTGCTTTTATAGGCTTTTTATTTTGTAAGACACCCTATTAAAAACGGCATAGTACCGCACCCACTATTACCTACCACATCCAAGTAAAAGCATCAATTATGTTGAAACTCACTTACATTTCATTGTTTTCCTACATACTTTATATAGTAATAAATGCGCAATTAAAATACTAAAATAATAATTCAGTACTACCGACAAATTAAACAGGTTCTTAGACGAGGTCCACTTTATGGCACTGACTTTTGAAATATTTAATTTTTATGCGATATGTATTTTTACCTATTACTTCTAAAATGTTATTCGTAACTCGTACATATGTATGCAGCTTTTGTAGGTAATAATATGGTTCTTAAAAAAATAAAATTAAAATGACATTTTTATAATGGGGTTTTCTGAGAAAAACTACATTGATCACTGAATTTTTAGGGTTGACGTAGCAAAAATCTGTATTTTCGAGTATATATCTCAAGATTGGGTGCAGCTAAAATTTAGACTGTTACATCAAATGAAAGGTAATTTATAACGCTTTGTCTTGTAATTATTCGTTTTCAAGATATAACGTTTTAAGTGAGTGAGGGTGTCGAGTTAACAAATACACTTTCTTAAATGTTTGTTATCAACATAACTTTATTTCCATTGAAAATATTTTACGAATTTAAATTATTAAATTTAATGTAAATTTAAATAATTATAATAGATAAAAGTAAATATCACAACTTTAATTATACTAGTTATAAGTAAATATCACAACATTAGTTATTTCATGAATTAATTATTAATACCAAGTTTTTATTTAACGCTCTCGCTTCTATGAATTTTATTGAACTCCCTTTTTTTTACAAATCCTATTTTATTTTTCAAATTTCATGAATACTAGATTTTGAGTGATTTGTGTGGAGTGTTTGCAACTTGTGTTGCCCATAAGTAGCCGACACCCCACACACCCCCTTCCTAGAGAAGGGTTAGTTATCCTTCTCGATATCGTTTCGTTTCGAACCCGTTTTCGATCTGATTTGCATTACGGGTGCTGACGTTGCACTTTGTGCAAAATGTACGCGTTTGGATAAATTCGCGGAGTCTTGAGACGGATGATTAAGAGAGTTGAAAGAAGGTTTTAGGCGGTCGATCGAAACGTTCTTCTCTTTGCCATTTAAAGCCAGTGTGAAAAACTTTTCATGTCGTTTTAATACCCTGAACGGACCTTTAGAAGGCGGTTGCAGAGATTTCCTCACTTGGTCCTGTCGTACAAACACATGATCACAGTCTTTAAGCGAGTTAAAAACAAATGTTTTCGTAGATGTGTGTGAAGAAGGTGATTGTGGTTTCACCGAACGCATGACCTCCCGCAACCTTTGCACATACAGGGTGGGCCACATACAATTTTCTTTTTTAAAATGCAATAAAATGAACAAAATTAAGTTTTTTTTCATGCATTATGGCTTTATTAGTAAGAGTAAACATTCCCATTAATGACGGAACACAACTTCGTTCAAGTGGCTGCCTCGGCTGGCTGCGCAGTAGCGCATTCTGTCACTCCAATTTCCAAGACCTTGTTGATGGTTTCGGGCTGTAGCTCACAGATTGCTTGGATGATATTGGCCTTAAGTGTGTAGTGTCATCTGTGAGAAGCGAGTTGGCATTACTGTGATCCACACCAATTCCACACAAAAAAGTTAGTTCAATGGTGGTTGGGGTTTTGGGAGGTTTTTTTTTGACAGCTGGAAAGGAGGTTAAGTTTTGACGCGCAGGAAGAAGAAGTTTTTTTTTTGGGCGGGAAGAAAGTTTTTTTGGCGCGCTCGGGCAACAAAGAAAAAAAAAGAATGATAAATAAAAGAAGTGAAGTGAAGTTCTAGATTTTGGCGCGCACGGGCGAAAAGAAGTCAAGTTAAGTTTTTATGGCGGGGCCGAAAGAATAAAGAAATTAAGAAGTTAAGTGAGAATAATAAATAGAAAGGTTAGGTTAAGTTTTTTTTGGCGCGGAGCGAAAATTGAAAAATTAGAAAATAAAGAAAATGCTCCGTAAGTGCGCGGCTCCGGGAAACGTGAAATAACCGCGGCGAGCTGCTCCGGTGTGAAAATATACCCGCGTGATATTCAAAAGTGCAAAAATTGAATCGATCTTGTTGTACGCGAGCAATTTGTTACCGAGCAAAACTGATCGCGGCGGCCCATTGTGATTCGTTCGCGCTCGTGTTCCTCCACCGTCCCCATAATTTTTTTTATCGGTTTCGCCATCTTTGTTGCATAACTTTCTTTTCGAAGACCGTGAAAGTCAAGCTCCAACTCCCAAACAACAGCACGTATTATGTTGGAAAATCGTAGCGCTGTTCCCCGAGACCATCAAATGCACAACGTAACGACGGAATCGTGTGCAAATTGACGTTGCAAGTTGCGAAGTCGGCGTATACAATGGCTCGCAAAAGTTTTTGGCCACAATGCAAATCAAATAAAATAAGTTAAGGCAAACGAAATTAAATAATTTATATACGCAACAAAACATAAAAATAAGAAATCAATGAATGTGCAACGGAACAAATAAATAGAAACATCATGAAGTAAAAATTAAGTTAAAAATAAAGAAAATTAAAAAAGAAATTTAAAATTAAAAAAAAAAATATGACAGAGAACTAAAAGGACAGAAACTGACTCGGACATACGTATAAAGTAAAAAAATATGATAATATAAATAAACATAAAATATAAATTAAAGCGAAAATTACTATGGATTAAAAACCGAAAATAACAAGGTAATTTTTTTTATTATTTTTTTTTTCTTTCTTTGTATGATTTGTTTTGTTTTTTTTGTCTTGGATTTTTTTTTTTGAAATGGTAAAATAGACGGCCATTAGGATGGATCTTCCCAACTAGTTACCTTCCGCCCCCTCATTCCTCTCTTTAGGGGCCATAATCAAATATGTTATTCTGAGGACAGATATGGCTACGGCAGGGTGGGCTAGACGGCGCATAACAGCAGCACCAGTCGAGTTAAAGGGAGTTTTCTCGGTCTCTTATGACCGATTGGGAATCTTATCCCAATTTTATCACCCGGGTAAGTCGGCGTGAAATTTTTGTTGTACAGGCCATGGATTATATGGTCTGAAATGCGAACAACGTACCCCCCCACAGCCGCAGCTAGCCCGGAAGCCAGCAAGCACGTCGCTCCAGTTTGTATTTCGGCCACCAATTCGGACGTAGGCGGAATTGGACCCCTGTTTCCCGAACCCCAACCTTCCCTTCGGTTATTTTGACTTTTTGAAGTCGAAATAACCACTCCAAGGCCTCCGTTCACAACAAAATGGCGCCCAACGTGGGGCTAGCCAAACCAGCGCGTAGTTCACAACGCGTGATGGGACAATATGCGAGAGTCGGAAAAATGCCGCATAAAATTTGTCACATCAAATGGACTTACAATTTGACTAGTAGCGACTTAAAATAACGCTTAAACAGCACCTACAAGTTCAGTGAACAAGCTCTTTTGTTACTTCACTTACTTCTAGTGTGGTTCGAATTTACAGCTGGACATTGTGAAACCTTCATATTGACAGTTTTCTGGTGGCAACCTTTAGGCGCCATCAGAATTCCATATGAAGGGGCAGCCTTTTCTATCTGTGGGTTCGAATTGGACTTGTTGTGGGTTAAGTAGGGTCTTCAAGACCCATCTAACTGATGTATTGTAGGTACCCTTTTGAAAGCTGGGCTTGCCTTGACTTAGCGGGCAAGTCGTCAGACGATTGGGCAGACTACCTGCAATATATGTTTTAGATTGGTGAGGAGAAGACAATACAGAAGTCTTCAAAAGAGTTCCTTATTTTCTTATTCCATCCTTTTAGAGTTCCTATAACGTAGAATTAAATTAAAATTATGTAGTATATTTTTTTTTAAATTTTAAGTCTTAGGACAATTTTTCAATTTATTTTTCATATTAGTATTTTTTTCTTTTGTTTTATCCCATTTTTTTTTATTTTTCTCAATTCCAATTTTCCCAGGAAGTTGAAGAGCCTGAGATTTGCCTTTTAACTCGACCTAGCAGGAGAGAGGATGAGGTTTGGGAGGTGGATAGCGAGAAGATCCATCACGTTTTGATTTTTATTCCGTTCGCTTTAATGGAATAGTTTTTTTGCCTTTGTTTTTAATAATTTTGCATTTGTTGATTGATTTTGGCTTTGCTTTTAAATTTTTTTGTTTTTGCGATTTTCTTTAATTTCGAAGAGACGAATTTCGAGCCTTATTTATTTAAAATTTTGCACGATTTTTGTTTGCTTTCTTTTTTTTTATTTTTTTTTGCGATATTTGTATATATTTATTTTTCTGTGCTATCAATTTTGATTTGATAGTCGCGTATATTTTAATTGTCTGGTTTCGAATTTGATTCACCACATTTAGCCGAATGTTTTGATTTGTGTATCATCCTTAGTTTGAGGGATAATTTCTTTGGGTTAACATACATATTAACCTATGTAGTTATTTATTATAGACGTTTTTTCTATTTTACATGTTAGGTTATTTTTCCGCATCCTTAGTAATTATTCCTTTTCTTTTCGTATGGTATTATTAGCTGGTGAATTATTTATATATTATTATTATTAAAATTTGTTAATTATTATATTTTGAATAGTATTTTTTTTAAGTTTATAGTAGTTTTCGTAGTTTAAATTTTTAGATTTAGTTGCGGAATTTATTTTTTTTTGTTTGCTTGGTTTAGTTAGTTTATTTCTTTGGTTATGGTAGTTTAATTTATTATGTAGGTAGTTATTAGATTTTTTTTGTCTTATTAATTTTTTTGTAGTATATAATTTATTTTTTTTTAACATTTATTTTAGTCGATAATAGTTTTAGTAACCTACATATATTTTGAAGTTGAGTTTATTTTTTGTTTCATTTTTCTATTTATATTTATTTGGGATATTTAGTTTAGTGTAGATTATTTATTAGATTTATTTTTATTTGAACTTCTTTCTTTTGTCCTTTTTTCCTTAAATCATGCCACTGTCACGAACACCGGAACAAAGGGGGGAAGACGTGCTGTGCACTATATGCCAGGAGTGGGTGGGACTGGACGATGAAGTCCGCACAAAATGTGGGCACCAATTCCATGAGAATTGCCTAGACAAGTGGATGACGAAACAGCAGGTATGTCCCACTTGTAGTAAAGCTTAGAGCAAGTATGACTACTGGTCTGTTCGGGGAGTAGAGGGAGCGATAGCCGCCCCTGGACCGTTGACAAGAAGCAGGGCTCAGTTAACGGTCCCACAGCTTCAAAGAGATGGAGTTTCTCTCCTTAGGGAGCCAAATTTGGATCCCCCACACGAGCTGGGCGGCGGTCAGGCCTTCTACGCTCCGGACGGAACAGTGGTCACCGACCAAGGGAAGGGAATGGGCCTACCACTACCACCACAACTACAACTACCACTACAACCGATGACGACACAAGAGGCACGTGTGAATCTTGGAGTTGATGAGATCACTCAACTGATTCGCACTGTGCTGAGGGAGGAGCGATCTCATCAATTCCAAGAGTCGCGCAATGATCGTTCACGTACAACGAACCACACCTCCAGAGCTACAAGTGCTGCTCGAGCACCTGAGAGGGCTCAGCTACCACAATATCCGGTCGCTCAGTTCGCTGATCGTAGGAGCACCGGACCAAACTATAGACGCCGCAACACTACAAGTCCCATACGGACATGGCGATTAAAATTTAATGGAGACGCTAAAGTGTTGCGACCGGAAGAATTGATATATCGCGCCGAGGCTCTTGCGACCAGCGAGCTGAACGCGGATATGGACTTGCTCGCACGCAGCTTTTACATGCTGCTAGACAGCCGTCCGAACAGTTGGTTCTGAACCTGGCACAGGTCCAATCCAATGCCAACTTGGGCGGTTTTAAAACCTGCATTTTTGCAGACATGGGGTGTGCGAGCAAGTGACTGGGACATTAGACGGCAAATGTTGGCCAGACGTCAGGTCCCAAGCGAGTCCTATCAGATGTTCGAGCAGGACTTGTGTGAGCTCCATAACTTGCTGTCAAATCCGATGCACGACGGAGAGTTCGTGGAGCTGGTGCGGGGAAATTTGTTGCCAAGCACGCAGCAACAAATTTGCCTGCAACAAATTTGGTCACTTGACCATCTTCGACAGATAGTGTCCAGAGTCGAAGATATACGACGATCTACCCGATACGGCTACTCGAGTCATACCCGAGTTGCTGAGGTCGTGGAGCCTCCTACAGAGGTTTGTGATGAGCGCACTGGTTCCGAAGCCATGGCAGCAATTACATCTGGGGCTCCACTAAAATGTTGGAACTGTGAGCAATTAGGTCACAGTTACCGACTATGTGCAGAAGCTCCCAGGGCTATTTTCTGCTATGGCTGCGGAACAAAAGACGTTTTGCGACCGCATTGTGCTCGTTGCAATCGGGAAAACTCCGGAACGGAACGAACCACTTCGGAAAATTCTCGTCCTTTTCGGAGCAACCCACAGCAGCCACCCAAAACGTAGGAGACTCTTCGATCTCCGCAACTTGTGGTGATGATGATGCATCACCAGTCAGGTCGAATACATCGGACCTGACAAAACCTACGGATTTGACAAATGCCACGACTGAGTCTCATCCAGTCGTGATTCTTCCCAATTCCTTACCTCCTGTTCGCAAAGCGCCTGTACCTCGGAAGCCTTACCATGTAAGACTGAAGGAGTACATGGAGGCACGCGACAGGATTTTTAATGATTCCAATTCATCTTTTGTTAATATTTCTTCTTGTTCCACTTTTCATCCTTCCCCTGATCCAACTCCTAAGAAATCGATTTTACGTTTACGCGCATTTTGGCGTAAAGTTCGTGAGAGAAAGAAGGCAGTAATGTCGACTATTATCTCCGAACCTTTTGATGTACGTCCCTATGCTATGGTCTCCCTTTTCAATGTAAACGTTAAAGGTCTTTTAGACAGTGGTGCGAGCATTAGTTGCCTAGGAGACAATGCACTAGAACGCCTTGAGCGAGCGCAAGTGCATTGGAAGCCGATTTGCCACGAGGTGAAGACAGCTGATGGTGCTTCACAGAGGGTAGTGGGAAGTGTGACGACCGAAATTCAATTTCGTGGAGTTACACAACCTATTACTCTTTACATCGTGCCGAGTTTATCTCAGGATTTATATCTTGGGGTAGACTTCTGGCGAGCCTTCCATCTTGCTCCATCCATCATCAGCTGTGTCAACCCACAAACCACCTCTTCGCAACGTGCTACTGCGATGCACTCTTTAACGAGTAAAGATGTTGAACGTTTAGAGAATGTTAAGTCCAAGTTCCCTTCTTTCGAACTTCACGGTTTGGGAAGGACTAACGTTCTCGAACACGAAATCGACGTGGGTGAAGCGCGCCCCATCAAACAAAGACACTACCCAGTATCGCCTGCAATTCAAAACCTCATGTATGGCGAGGTCGATCGTATGCTGGCAATGGGAGTGATAGAGGTTAGTTTGAGTGCGTGGAGTTCGCCGGTAGTGCTCGTGAGGAAACCAGGGAAAGTCAGGTTGTGTTTGGATTCTCGAAAGGCTCCAGTCTTGACCTGAAGGACGCCTTTTGGCAGATTCCTCTCGAGGCTAAGTCCCGTGAAATGACGGCGTTTACCATTCCCGGACGATCCCTCTATCATTTCACCCGGATGCCATTTGGGCTGTGCAATGCACCCCAGCGTATGTGCCGTTTGATGGATCGTGTTATCCTACCCGAACTGAAGGACCAAGTATTTGTTTACTTGGACGATCTATTGCTGATCTCGGAGGATTTCAATTCCCACTAGGTTTTGTTGGCGGAAGTTGCCGAATTCCTAAGGAAGGCTGGACTTACAATCAATGTGGAAAAAAGTAAGTTCTGTCTGAGGGAAGTGAAGTACCTCGGATACATTGTTGGAGATGGAGGCCTGAAGACAGATCCGGAAAAAGTCTCGGCCATGGTCGATTACCCTTCGCCGAAATCCGCACGTCAGGTTAGACGCTTTCTTGGTATGGCTGGATGGTATCGACGATTCATTTTCAACTTTGCAGCTGTGGTCTCACCAATCTCAGACACGCTGAAAAAGGCCGACAGATTTACTTGGACTTCAGAGGCGGAAACTGCGTTTCAGTCTGTGAAGGCCATGTTAACTGCGGCCCCTGTATTGGTAAATCCAGACTTCACTAGACCATTCGTGATTCAATGCGATGCTAGCAAATCTGGAGTGGGGAGTGTTCTTTTCCAAGAGAACAATGATGGATCGGAATCTCCTATTGCATTTATGTCCCAGAAGCTCAATTCCGCTCAACGCAACTACAGTGTTACAGAGCTTGAATGCTACGCCGCTGTGTTGAGCGTGAAAAAATTCAGAGCGTACGTGGAAGGGACATCGTTTAAGATTATAACGGACCATGCGAGTCTCAAATGACTGATGTCTCAAAAGGATCTTAGTGGACGTTTGGCTCGCTGGAGTTTGAAGTTGCAAGGCTTCGACTTCGTGATCGAACATCGTCGTGGGAGCCTGAATGTTGTACCCGACGCTCTCTCTCGCGCAACGAAGACGGATTAAATGCGCTGATCGACGTTGCACCCATGGTTGACTTGAACTCTTCAGAGTTTCTGAATCCGGAGTATGAGGATCTGAAGTCAACTGTGGAGGCAAACGCCCCTCCGCTTCCTGACGTATGCGTTAGAGATGGCTACGTATACAAGCGTACAGAGCCCTATAACGGTGACCCGATCACAGAGGATCGTGCCTGGAAACTTTGGATTCCATCGAGCTTGGCGCCTACTGCGATCGCTCAGGCCCATGAAGCGGATACCATGGTTCACGGTGGGTTCGCCAAAACGCTAGAGCGCATTAGGCGATACTTGTATTGGCCCGGTATGTCTATACAAGTCCGCGATTTCGTTCTTTCGTATCAGACTTGTAAAGAAACGAAGTCCCCGAATCGTCCGCTTAGAGCTGCAATGGGTGAAGCCTTCAAAACGCAGAAGCCCTTTCAACATCTGTACATTGATGTATTAGGACCATACCCTAGGACCAAAAGTGGAAAAATCGCGATCCTTGTTGTCCTTGACCATCTGTCAAAATTTACCATCCTTCATCCCCTAAGAAGAATTACGGCGGGTGAGATCACGACGTTTTTGGAGAGGGATGTCTTCCATATGTTTGGTACCCCCGAGACAATTCTCTCCGACAATGGGTCTCAGTTCAAGTCGGCGACATTTAACTCCATGCTTTCTAAGTATGGGGTTAAACACCTATATACCCCAAAATACTCGCCTCAAGCGAATGCTTCAGAGCGAGTCAACCGTTCAGTTTTAGCTGGACTCCGTGCGTTCATCGTGGAGGACCAGACTCGATGGGACGAAAACTTAAGCAAAATAGGATTTTCTCTTAGGAGTTCAATTCACCAAGCCACTAAGTTTTCGCCCTATCAGGTTTTGTTTGGGACTCACATGATGTCGCATGGGGATGACTACGCTCTGTTGCATCGTTTAAAAGCGCTAGGTGATGGAGATTTGCAACTGGGTCTCAGAGAAGGTACTCCTATCGTGAGGCAACTGGCACAGGCGAATATTCAGGTCGCACACGAGAACAGCAGTAGGCGTTATAATATGCGTGCGGCTCAAACTCAATTTAGAGAAGGACAGGAAGTGTACAGAAGGAACTTTTCACTGTCCACAGCAGCACAAAATTATAACGCCAAACTGGCTAAAAAGTTCTTGAAGTGCAGGATTCGTCGTGTGCTAGGCAACTCGCGATATGAGCTAGAGGATCTCGGAGGCAAACGTGTGGGAGTGTACCACTCCAAAGACCTTCGTCACTGACTGGAGCGAGTGACAAACTCCGAGAGTGCCCGGTCACTGCAGTCGTGAGCATGAGACGCAGACGGAGCTCACAGCTGCCTTTTTCAGCCTGTTCGGCGTTGTAAACAACGGCGAGCAGTCTGTGTTGTAGTGTCATCTGTGAGAATTGGTGTGGATCAATTAATGCAGTTGGCATTACTGTGATCCACACCAATTCCACACAAAAAAGTTAGTTCAATGGTGGTTGGGGTTTTGGAAGATTTTTTTTTGACAGCTGGAAAGGAGGTTAAGTTTTGGCGCGCAGGAAGAAGAAGTTTTTTTTTTGGGCGGGAAGAAAGTTTTTTTGGCGCGCTCGGGCAACAAAGAAAAAAAAAAGAATGATAAATAAAAGAAGTGAAGTGAAGTTCTAGATTTTGGCGCGCACGGGCGAAAAGAAGTCAAGTTAAGTTTTTATGGCGGGGCCGAAAGAATAAAGAAATTAAGAAGTTAAGTGAGAATAATAAATAGAAAGGTTAGGTTAAGTTTTTTTTAGCGCGGAGCGAAAATTGAAAAATTAGAAAATAAAGAAAATGCTCCGTAAGTGCGCGGCTCCGGGAAACGTGAAATAACCGCGGCGAGCTGCTCCGGTGTGAAAATATACCCGCGTGATATTCAAAAGTCCAAGAATTGAATCGATCTTGTTGTACGCGAGCAATTTGTTACCGAGCAAAATTGATCGCGGCGGCCCATTGTGATTCGTTCGCGCTCGTGTTCCTCCACCGTCCCCATTTTTATCGGTTTCGGCATCTTTGTTGCATAACTTTCTTTTCGAAGACCGTGAAAGTCAAGCTCCAACTCCCCAACAACAGCACGTATTATGTTGGAAAATCGTAGCGCTGTTCCCCGAGACCATCAAATGTACAACGTAACGACGGAATCGTGTGCAAATTGACGTTGCAAGTTGCGAAGTCGGCGTATACAATGGCTCGCAAAAGTTGTTGGCCACAATGCAAATCAAATAAAATAAGTTAAGGCAAACGAAATTAAATAATTTATATACGCAACAAAACATAAAAATAAGAAATCAATGAATGTGCAACGGAAGAAATAAATAGAAACATCATGAAATAAAAATTAAGTTAAAAATAAAGAAAATTAAAAAAGAAATTTAAAATTAAAAAAAAAAATATGACAGACAACTAAAAGGACAGAAACTGACTCGGACATACGTATAAAGTAAAAAAATATGATAATATAAATAAACATAAAATATAAATTAAAGCGAAAATTACTATGGAGTAAAAACCGAAAATAACAAGGTAATTTTTTTTATTATTTTTTTTTTCTTTCTTCTGTAAATTTCTTTGTATGATTTGTTTAGTTTTTTTTTGTCTTGGATTTTTTTTTTTAAATGGTAAAATAGACGGCCATTAGGATGGATCTTCCCAACTAGTTACCTTCCGCCCCCTCATTCCTCTCTTTAGGGGCCATAATCAAATATGTTATTCTGAGGACAGATATGGCTACGGCAGGGTGGGCTAGGCGGCGCATAACAGCAGCACCAGTCGAGTTAAAGGGAGTTTTCTCGGTCTCTCATGACCGATTGGGAATCTTATCCCAATTTTATCACCCGGGTAAGTCGGCGTGGAATTTTTGTTGTACAGGCCATGGGTTATATGGTCTGAAATGCGAACAACGTACCCCCCCACAGCCGCAGCTAGCCGGGAAGCCAGCAAGCACGTCGCCAAGACGGCTGATAACACGATTTGGGAATTTGGTGCGTAAAAGATCGATTGTGGCATGGGCTGTGTGGCATGGCGCGCCATCCTGCATGAACCAGAGGTCGTCCAAATCCATGTCTTCAATTTCAGTAAAAAAAAAGTCGGATAACATGGCTCCTTAACGTTCACCGTTGACCGAAACGTTATTGTTGTTCCCACTCCCACTCACTTTGGAAATAAGTTTTCAATATTTCCCAACGTTGTTCAAGCGTAAAGCGACTGACTTGATACTGACTTTCTGCCAAGATTTTAAACGGGAAACAGCTTTCAGTGTCAAAATAACCTATGATTAAAAAAGAAATCACTAGATGGCCCACCCTGTAGTCACTAGGTGATATTGTGTGAGTGGTGTTTGTGTCGGAATGTATGAGCTCGTACGGCAAACGAAGATTTTGGAAATAAACCAGTTCAGCTGGAGTGGCATCAGCGTCTCCTCTGATGATGGAGCGAAGCCCGAGAAGGATGAATGGTAGTTCCCGAGTCCATCCTTCTAATGCTTTGCAGATCAAAGAGTCTTTGAGTACCCGATGCCATCGTTCTAGCATACCATTTGCTTTGGGGTTGTAAGCAGTCATTCTGCTTCGTTTGAACCCCAAGACCCTGCCCAACTCTGCGAACAGAGCTCCTTGGTCAGTCACAATTGTGAGTGGAGTTCCGTATCGCGGAATGTATTCCCTGACCAGCGAGGTAGCAGCAGTGGATGCACGAATGTCCGTAATTGGATATGCTTCCGGCCATCTAGTAAATCGATCGATGACAGTGAGACAGTAACTGAAGCCTTCCGAAGTTGGAAGCGGTCCAACAAAGTCGATGTGAATGTTGGTGAACTTTGCAGTTACTGGCTCGAAGGAGCCGAGAGGACTCTTCACATGTCGCGAGATTTTAGCTTTTCCACACGCTATCTATGCATTGTCTGCACCAAGTGTGGGAATCTTTGTTAATTGATGGCCAGACGAACTTTCCAGCCAAAAGCCTAGTTGTTGCTTTGGCACCTGGATGAGCCGTACCATGTACCACATCGAAAATCCTGCTGCGCAACGTCGCAGGTATGTATGGTCGCAAAGTCTTTTGCGATGCGTCACACCATAGTTGCTGGGAGGAATTTTCAATGTTAATTGGTAACATTTTCAGACTAGTTGAATTTTTGACGGAAGTTAACTCCTCATCTATCAGTTGCGCATCCGCTATCTGAGCATAATCCACCGTCGATGGGATTACGAGCTCGTTGATGCGGGACAATGCGTCAGCGACAACGTTATCCACACCAGATATGTGACGTATATCCGTCGTGAACTGACCGATGAGGTCCAGATGCCTAAGTTGGCGTGGAGACGCCTTTTCTGCGTTTTGCTTGAAAGCGAAGATAAGTGGTTTGTGATCAGTGAATAGCGTGAAAGTTCTGCCTTCCAGCATGAACTTGAAGTGCTTTATGGCCACGTAAGCTGCCAAAAGATCATACGCACTATATTTCCGCTGTGCTGCAGAAAGTTTTTTCGAGAAGAATGCCAAAGGCTGCGAGGCATTCGATACTTTCTGCTGTAACACAGCCCCGATGGCTGTGTCCGAAGCATCGACCACAAGCGAAAGTGCTGCCGAGGAAGAAGGATAAGCAAGGGTCGCAGCTTGCGCTAATTGCTTTTTACAGCAATCGAAGGCTTCCAAAGACTCAGGGCTCCATTGAAGTTCCGACTTATCGCGTTTCTTTTTACTACCTTCCGTGAACTATAGTGAAATATAGACTGAGACGAGGCAGCGTGAGGTACGAAACTTCGGTAGAAGTTCATCATACCGAGAAAACGCCTCATCTCGTGAACGGTAGTTGGTTGCGGATAGGAGACTATGGCTTCGACTTTTGAAGCAATTGGACGAATTCCATTTGCGTCAATAGTGTGTCCCAAGAAATCTACCTGAGTTTTTACGAAGTGACATTTCGCGAAGTTTATCACCAAACCGTGCATTTCAAGTCGCTGAAAAAGCGTTTCGAGATGAACGAAATGCTCTTCCTCTGACATTGAGGTGATCAAGATGTCGTCAATGTAGACGAAACAAAAATCGAGATCCCTCAAAGTAGAAAAAAAATCCTTTGAAAGGTTTGTGCAGCATTGCGCAAACCGAACGTCATTTGCACGAACTCATACAAACCGAAAGGTGTCGTGATCGCCGTCTTTGGATCGTCATCCTCGTTAAGAGGTATCTGATGATACGTACGCTCCAAATCGACTGTGGAGAAAACTGAACAGCCATGAAGTTGCTGGGCAAAATCCTGAATGTGCGTTAAGTGCCCGGTAGTCACCACAAGGTCTCCAACTTCCATCCTTTTTACGGGCCATGTGAAGTGGAGAGGCCCATGGACTGTCTGACGGTCTGCAAATGCCACGATCAACCATTTTACCAAACTCAGCCTTCGCAATCACAAAGCGAGTGGGTGAGAGGCGTCGCGGTTTCGAGAAGGTTGGTCGCCCTTCTGTGACGATAAAATGGCGGACCGTGTGAATTTTCGACGTGTTTTCTTTGTGAGCGTGTAAAATGTTTTTATATTTGTTAAGCAATGCTGTAACCCGAGGGCTCTCGTGCTTGGCCGCTAGGACAGATAATTCTGTGGAAGGTCCCTTCAAAACCTGACCGATGGCTGAACTGACGTTGGTAAGCGGATCGATAAGACAGCGTTGTCTGAGATCGACAACTAAACCAAAATGTCGTAGAAAGTCAGCTGCTAGGATTGGTCGATCAACGTCAGCGACGATAAAGTTCCACTCAAAATTCCGTCGAAGTTTGAGTGAAACTTTAAGAGTCTTAAGACCATATGTCTTAATTTTGGTGCAGTTCGCTGCAGCCAGAACCAAGTTTGGATTCGCGTTGAGGCGATCGTCACGATGTCTGGGGACAACCGAAATATCGGCACCGGTATCTATAAGAAAATGTAATTTAGATGTCGCGTCCAAAATAATGAGGCGACTCGAGCTTGGACATGTGCTGGAAGTCGCCATTTCCAACACCAGCTTTAGTTTTTTTGCGTGCGGAAATTTACTCGGCTTGCGACACTTCTTTGCTTTGTCCCGAAACGTTCGTGATAAAAGCAATAACCTTTCACAGAATCTGACGCGCTTTTGGATAGGCCGCGTGATTTGCTTCTATTACCGCGTTGAATGCCAGACTGCCGTTCAGAGTTTCTACTCTGCCTATTGAATTGAGCGAGATCGCTGACAGTGCTCGCTAACGCAGCAATTTACTTTTGAAGTGCTTCAAAACCAAACTGTTGCGTGTTTGACGATGAGGTGGCAGAAGTACTAGCAATCTGCGGGTGAGCTGTCGCGACAGTTATTCTATCAGCGATCTCACTCAACTCATCGAGGGGGTCCGTGGACACCGTTAGAATCGCCTGTGTTTGCGATGGAAGACGTTGTAGCCAGCATTTTTTTAACAAATCGTTTGAAAAGTTACTTCCGGCAAGCGAATGCATTTGACCTAGCAGTTGCGATGGTTTGGAATCGCCCAAATCCAAACCACTAATCAAACGTTTCAATTTGGTGTCCTCGGATTCTCCGAATCTCCGAATCATCGAATCCTTGAAGTAGCTATAAGGAGTCTCTGGCGAAATGTTTTCGATGATATCCATCGCTTGTTCACATTCCGCCGAAGTTAACATGCTTAACGCGTGATTGAACTTAGTCAATTCCACTACAATGGACGAAGCTGCAAACTGCGCATCCATAAAGCGGAACCATACGGTCGGGTTCGAGGTCCAAAAGGGCAACTTTTGAATCGCGACCACAGCCAGTCGCGGTAAAGGATTAACTGACGCACCGATATCGAGTTGGATTGCTGTATTGTCGTTGGCCCGTGTCAACGGATTTATTATGTCCTCGTTAGACATGTTTCTTACTAGGATAACGAAAAGGTGGATATAACCGAGAAAGCACCAAAAGATAAAACTCAATTAAAAGCGAAGAGAAAACACTAAAGCAAAATCACGAAATCACCGTAGCAGAAAGTTAAATAAAAATGTGGTAGTACACCTCAGCTAATTCTTAATAGCACATTTCACATAAATTTTTAAAGCATATACCTAATTTATTTAAATACTTATGCTTCCTTATGATGTGAATGATGAGTTCGTTGCTGTAGATGTTGATATTAATGCTGCTGAGGATGAACTTGTCTTGATGATAAACCTGGAGTTATCGTGCAGTAATCTTGAAGTGATGTGCGTGCAGTAATCTTGAAGTGATGAAAGGATGTGCGTAATATTGTTGTTGTTGTCTCTGCTGTTGTTTGAGCGTTGCGGCAGAACCGTTTAAAATTGCAAATATGCGAAATTTGATTTTAAAATCAATTAATTTTTATAATAATATCGGTTTTAGTGCGGTTGCTTTCTTGTTCGAAGTCGTGGGTCACCATTTGTCGAGTTAACAAATACACTTTCTTAAATGTTTGTTATCAACATAACTTTATTTCCATTGAAAATATTTTGCGAATTTAAATTATTAAATTTAATGTAAATTTAAATAATTATAATAGATAAAAGTAAATATCACAGCTTTAATTATACTAGTTATAAGTAAATATCACAACATTAGTTATTTCATGAATTAATTATTAATACCAAGTTTTTATTTAACGCTCTCGCTTCTATGAATTTTATTGAACTCACTTTTTTTTGCAAATCCTATTTTATTTTTCAAATTTCATGAATACTAGATTTTGAGTGATTTGTGTGGAGTGTTTGCAACTTGTGTTGCCCACAAGTAGCCGACACCCCACAAGAGTACCGGTCAAAAACACTTTTCTTAACCACCCTGTATCTCCACTGATATTGAAAATTGACCCACCCTGTAGAACAATTTTTTTCTCCAAATATATCAAGGAATAACCCCTTACAAGGTGGCGGACGGAGTGCCAAACACCCTGTATAAAAAAAATCAAACAATCGCCGAACTTTGAGATATAAAAGAAAAACAACTCGTCGCCGAATTTTTCGAAACTACGCAGAAAAGAGGAAACCAATGCTTTCATCGCCCAAAGTTCGTGATATCTTCGCCGAAAATTCGCGCACATACAGGGTGCGCCATCTTTTATATCGGTATGTAAACATTGAATATCTTTGAAAAAAAAACAACTAATTTTTATATGTGAGGTATTTTTATTCAATTTGGTCCTTTAGAATTTATTTGGATTAGATTTTGAATACAATATCAATCAAGTGGCTACCTCTATTGGCCACAGCAAAATGTGCCCTTTTTGCTGCGTTTTCCATTACTTTTTCGAGCATCTCGGGCGGTATAGCGATGATTTCGGCACGAATGTTTGCTCTGAGCTCGTCAATGGTCTGATACTTGCTGGCGTACACTTTGCTTTTCAAATAACCCCATAAAAAGAAGTCCGGAGGAGTCAAATCTGGAGATCTCGGTGGCCAGTCAATGTCGCCTCTTTTCGACATCAGACGTATAGGGAAGTTTCGTTGCAGAAACTGAATTGTTTCATTTGCAGTGTGGCATGGCGCACCGTCTTGTTTAAACCAGTAACCATCCAGACCTTTTTCACGAATTTGCGGGCAGACTTAATGAGCTAACATCCACCGATATCGTTTTCCATCGATTGTTTCGTTTTGTCGGAAAAAAAGTGGCGCAATGATGGTTTTGGCGTAAACGCCGGCCCAAACAGTCACTTTTTGATCATGCAATGGCGTTTCATGGATCTCGTGTGGATTCTCCATTCCCCAAATGCGGCAATTTTGCTTATTAACGCCGCCAAAAAGTGTGAAATGGGCCTCGTCGGTTATCAAAATTTGCTTCCAAAAATCAAGTTCAGTGTCAACCATTCGAGCGACTGTTTGGCCGTATTCCAAGCGACGTGGACGATCTGTCGGCAATATTCTTCTAAATTGACGTTTCCAAAACTTGTCCAATCAAGCCAATCTGTTGAAAAATGTCAAAGTTATTCAATGTTTACATACCGACATAAAAAAATGGCGCACCCTGTATATATAAAAAGAAAGCTTAGAGTTCGCGAAATCTTGGCCTAAGATTCGCGTATTACAAAAAAAATAATTCTTTCGACTCAATATGAAAATGAACCCTAACGTCCTGCTCCTTTTCCTTCCCTCTGATGCAGCAAATCGCGAAGCCGATCTTTGTCTTTCTCGACCCATCGGAAAAATCGGGATCGCGTATCAAAAAAAATTCAAAAAGAAAAACAAATGGGAGGAAAATCAGCAATAAGAAAACCTAATCAATAGCAAAAAAAATAACTCAAAATTTCGTCCGAAGACTTACTACAAAAATTTTATCTACAAAAAAAAACTCTACTTTAGTTAAAAAAAAAAATCGTTACGTTAAATGGGAACTCTAAAAGGATAGGATAAGGAAATAGGGGACTTCTCCGACATTTCGTTGAAATTTTCAATCACCAACTAATGTTTCGCTAGTATTGGTCCCGATTGTTTGACGATATGCCCGCCAAGACAAGGCATGCCCAGCTCTCAAAAGGTACTTACGAAACAAAAGTGGAATAGATCATGAAAATCAACCCAACTTACATCACATCAATCCCGCATGTAGACAATGTTTCCCTTTCCTATGGAACCGAGTTGGCGCCTACGGGTTGCTAAAACGGTTCGTCAATAGGGCAGTTCCACATTGCCTGCATACAAAACCAATGCGATGGTTTGCTGTGGAAAAATCAGAAAAGCTGTACACTGTGTTGCCGTTCAGGCGAAAATTCTGTCGCAGAACGCCGAAATTTAATCCTTTTGCCCACCAACTTTTTGCACGGAATTTTTCCGATCTTGCGCGTGTTGATGAGCTACGCTTTGTGCACCTACCGCAGTCGTGGCTAGCCCCACGTTGGGCGCTGTGAATGGATGCCTTGGAATGATTATTTCGACTTGAAAAAGTCAAAATAATCGAAGGAAAGGAAGGTTCTGGAAAGAAGGGCCAATTCCGCCTACGTCCGAATTGGTGGCTGAAACAGAGCGGAAGCGACACGCTTGCTGGCGGCCGGGACTAGCTACGGCAGTTGTGGCGGGATTCCTGTTCCGATTCCAGACCATAAACCCATGGCCTGTACAACAAAAACTTCGTGCCGACTTATTCCAGGGTCATTTAAAATGGGACTATTTTCACCATAGGTCGTGAAAGACCAAGAAACGATGGAGTTGCGCGGCTTCTCGATTTGTCAGGGCGCTCGGTGTTTTTAGCGCCCTGTCTGCCTACCCTACCTCATCCATGACTGTCCGAAAATCAACAATTTGGTCATGGCTCCTTGGAGAAGTTCGGGTTCGGGAGTTAAACGCTCGGGTTCAAATTCAAAATTTCCTTAGCCTTTTGGCATTTTCAACGACAAGGAATATAAATGGCTCAACAACCAATTGCAAAACTCCATCCTTTTGGGGAAATCAATGGGTAGCAGCTCTTGCACTGGTGTGTGATGGTAGGGATGGAAGCGTTCTACTTTTAAAACACTCCAAACTTTCCACTTAGAGATGTTCAAGTGCAATGCCAAGCGTCGGATACTGATCGATGGATCATTTTCAACTGCATGCTGTATTCTTTCATCGATCTGAACAGCGGTTATCGGCGCAGGATTTGCTGCCAGTTTCCCGAGTCCTTCTGTAAACGTCTTGAAATACTTTCCTGTCCGGTGTCCGTCGATGAGGATATCTCTGATGATACAGCGATCGCACCGCTAATGTATTTCCCTGACACTCTCCATAGATAAACATAATGTCTCCATATTCTTCATCGGAGTACTACTATTACTACTACTACTATTTTAAAATTATTTTCTAAATTCTACTGATACCTTCTACTTTTAGCAATGTAACTGAAACTGATAAAAATATGAAGGTTGTTTTGCTTTTATAGGCTTTTTATTTTGTTAGGTGTTTTTTCGACTGTTTCTGTTTTTCGTGTCCTGACCAGAAGCGATAACTTCCAACGGTTTCGGTGAACTGGGTCCGCTTCGTGAAAACACTGAAGTTGTGTTTTGTTCAGTTTGTGTTTTTCGTTAGTTGGATTTAACATCGGTCCGAGACAGAGTCAATTTTTCGTGCGTCAAGTGATTTTACTTTATTATTTTCTAATAATACAGTATTGTGATCGATTTTTAAAAAAAAAATTGTTCTACCCTGAAAATTTTTTTTCAACGTCTCATGACTAGTAGACACGAAAAAAGCAAAAAAAATTTCAGTCCGTCTGTCCGCCGTACGCAAAATCGTTTGAAGGCTCGTAGCTCCCAAACGGTTTGAGATATTAAATTAAATTTTTTTTTATGAATAGACTGGGTGGGCTCCTTGAAGTAACCAAATTCTGAGGGGTGGGGATGTGAGGGGGGGAGGAGGGTGGTGCGTTTTAGACGGAACATTTTGGTTTCTAGATCTCAGCAACCGCTTATGATAGGAGGCTCAAATTTGGAACTTATATAGAGCTTTGATAGTGGAAAACGAATAATCACAAGGCAAAGTGTTATAACTCATTTTTTAGGGAATCGAATTACCTTTCATTTGATGTAACAGTCTAAATTGTAACTGCACCCAATCTTGAGATATTTACTCGAAAACACAAATTTATGCTACGTGAACCCTTAAAATTCAGTGATCAATGTAGTTTTTCTCAGAAAACCCTATTCTAAAAATATCATTTTAATTTTATTTTTTTATGAGCCGTATTATTACCTATAAAAGCTGCATATATATGTATGAGTTACGATTAACATTTTGGAATTAATAGGTAAAAATACATATCGCATAAAAATATGCGTCCTTACCGCAAGACGTTGTAGAGTCCATTTTAGACTTTATTTCAAACCCACCGACTTCTGATTTATACCCACAATTGAAGAAAACCCTAATAGAAAGACATTCAATAAGTGAGGAAAAACGTATAGAGCAACTCATTTCCAATGAAGAAATGGGCGATAGAAGACCCTCAGAATTTTACCGGTATTTGAAACAATTAGCCGGTACATCTGGTACAATAGGAGAGACTTTCATAAAAAAAACTTTGGCTGAGGCGACTGCCTTACCTTATCAATTTATCACTGATACCTCAAAGCGAAAAGGATTTCACAGAACTTAGTTCACTTGCCGATAAGCTTTGGGTAGCATTACCAAGACAAACTACCATTTCGCCTGTAGAAAATAAAAAAATAAAAACCCCTCATTATAACAATAATAATTTCCAAAACGAAAACAACAACGCGGCCATTGACGAACTGAAGAGCGAAATCAAGTCCCTAAAAACAATGATATCCAAACTTCTCTCAGACAAAAATAAATCCCCAAGATTTGCAAGAAAAAGTAGGTCCAAAAGTCGTCAAACTAGTCCAAAGGCCGAAAAATGTTGGTACCATACAAAATTCGGAAATAATGCAACAAAATGCGTACCTCCTTGCTCCGAGAAGCTACATCAACCACAACCTTCAACAAGCTCAAATTTTTAGAGCTCCCTACAATACGTGCGGCAACAAGTAGGGGTAACAATATTATGTCACGCCGCCTTTTCGTAAGAGACTCCATAAATAAACTCGATTTTCTTATCGACACAGGTGCGGATTTATCCGTAGTCCCACATGACATATTTAATAATCCAAAAAAATCTTCACACTTATCCTTATCTGCTGCAAATGGTTCAGCAATAACAACTTATGGAACAAAACTTCTGCAGATCAATTTAGGAGTGCGTAGAAATAATAAATATAATAGGCGCCGATTTCTTAACGAAATTCGAATTAATAATCAATTTAAAAAATAAAAAATTGATTGATTCTAAAACTAGGCTGTCAATGAACGCAACGGATGCATATGTTAATACACCTACGCTTGGTTTCAGTACCATCGACAGCACGTTCGGTAACATTTTACAACAATACCCTACCTTAACAGCCTCACCCGATTTCAATGCCCCAATAAGACACAGTATAGTTCATCATATACTAACAACTGGACCACTGCCTTATGAAAGACCGCGTCGACTTAACACCATTAAGCACAAAACAGCCGTGGTCGAATTCAAACATATGGTTCAACTGGGAATCTGCCGACCGTCCTCATCTTCAGTGTCATCGCCCTTACATTTAGCAATGAAGAAAAACACTGAAGACTGGCGACCGTGTGGGGACTACCGACGTCTCAACGCCGCAACAATACCAGACAGGTATCCCATACCTCACATTCAAAACTTCTCATTGCAACTTCGAGACTGCAAAATTTTCTCGAAAATAGACCTAGTGCGTGCATATCACCACATACCAGTTGCTTCAGAAGATGTGCACAAAACAGCAATAACGACACCTTTCGGACTTTTCGAGTTCGTGCGCATGCCATTCGGACTTCGAAACGCAGCTCAAACCTTTCAACGGTTCATGCACGAAGTGGTTAAAGGCCTGGACTTTGTATTCGTGTACATTGACGATATTCTTATCACCAGCAAAACTGAACAAGAACATGGTCAACACTTACACACGTTATTTCAACGACTTAGGGATTATGGTTTACGTGTAAAGACCAGTAAGTGTGTCCTAGGTGTGACTTCCTTAGATTTTCTAAGCCACAAAATAACAAAAAACGGGATCTCACCGTCAAAAGAACGGGTGGAAGCCATCATAAATTACCCGCCTCCAACTTCAATTAAGCAAATCCAGAAATTCATTGGTATGGTGAACTATTACCACAGTTTTTTACCAAAATTGGCACAACTATTAGCCCCCATTCATGAACAACTAGTTCACTTGCTTAAGTTGAAGAATAAAAAGAACTTCGAATGGCCAAATGCCTGCGTCGAAGCTTACACCAAGGTGAAAGACGCACTATTCGAAGCAACCTTATTGGCACACCCCATAGAAAATGCGGAACTGACTCTCACAACGGATGCCTCCAACATCGCGGTAGGAGCAGTCCTTCAACAGCAAAACAACAAAATATAGGAACCTTTAGCTTTCTTTTCAAAAAAAAAACAACGGCTGAACAAAAATATTCGGCTTTCGACCGAGAGTTACTCGCAATATTTTTGTCTATAAAACATTTTCGCTACTTCGTAGAAGGTAAAAGTTTCACGATATTTACCGACCATAAGCCACTAACTAAAGCTATCGTATCAAAAACCGAGCGCAGTCCACGACAGTCCCGACATTTGGAGTTTATATTTCAATTCACCACAGATATAAAACACATACCTGGAAAAGACAATGTCATGGCAGATGCCCTTTCACGATCCGGCGAGGACGTTGGTGCTTTGTCTATCGTCTCAGAAGCTGAGAAAATAATGAAAGCCCAAGAAAAAGATGAGGAACTAAAAGCACTCATAACCTCCGAAAAAGAATCGAAAGCAAAATATCATTTAAAATTATGCGAATACCCCTTGTCTTCTCTCAAACTATGGTGCGAAACCAGCACACAAAAAAATAGAGTAGGGTAGAATGGGTAGCCCTGCACCACAGGTAGAAATGCACCACTGGCCATTGGCGCGCCCCCGTACGTAAACTCTACAAAGCAGAGGTAGTATTCTCTTTCTCTTTCCTAACCGTACAATCGCGTCCAGTAGTCGTTGAAATACCAAGTAGTCCTAAACAGTTATTCGGAGAAAAGGAAAAGCGCACAGTGCAACAAAATTTTATTGTTTACGGAAAAATTTTTTTTAAGAACAAGTTATCGATTTTAAAGCTCTGTAGGTAAGCATATATATAGCGTGTAGTCCAACGTGTGTTTTAGTAAGGTACTAGTTTATTATTTGTTTCTATTTTTTTACAAAAAAAAAATATCCGTCTAGTCGGAATGGGTAGAAATGCACCACGAACATATAGGGAGATATGCACCAGTGGTGCATTACTCCCTTTCCGAGGGTCAGGTGTCTAACGTTGAAGATTCACAGAACAGAGTATCATCAAAGCCTACAAGTAGTGAAAATAATAGTAATACTCCAACTGTCCAGTTTAGTCCTCCAGAAGCGTTTAAGGGATATCCAAAAATTGATTCCACAAAAAGGAAAATTTCTTCAAGAAAACGTGGGAAATCAATAATTGCTACAGATTCCTCAGAGATGGAAAATCTCCACGATAGCAAAAAGAGGAAAACCCATGGAAAAAAAGTTAAACGAAATATAACTGCTTTTAACGAAGTAAACTAATTACAGTTACCACCATTAAAATCAAATGAAAATACAATAAGAGAGGAAGAACTGCAAAATTTGAAAAGCACTCCTTAATTAAACGACTACGTTTTAGTTCAATTTCAAGACTATAAAAAGTAAAAAATTTATTACGTCGGGAAGGTCATTGGAAACATAAATGGACGAAATCGTCTTGATGTGAGCTTCTTTCGAAAGTACAACGAATATTTTGTTATGCCTCCTTTGCCTGATCACATGCCACAAATCTTGATGACATAAAAATGATTTTACCGCCACCAGAACGGATTGGTGCTACAAGCAGACAGCAGTCACATCTGAAATTTTCGACCGATTTTTCAAATTTAAATATCCGTTGAGTTCTCAAAACATACAATCTTTGAATTATTATTATTTATTATTACCTATTATTATCTACTATTTTTTATTCGGTTAAAAATCGAAAAATGTTTAATTTATTTACTATTTAGTTTGTTATTATTTGTTTAAGTAAATGTGAATATATTTTATTTTTTATTTCAACTAATTTGGTTTGGATTTGCTACATATTTAAAATGTGGTGCATTTCTACCTTGCAAGTGGTTCATTTCTCCCGTATGATGGGAGAAATGCACCATTTGGACTGACTGTGTTCTTCTGCATTTCGCTCAAGATTTGTTTATATTTTGCTATTCGTTATGAATACAATATTTGCGCAAGGTATTTAATTAAATAAAGCAAAAAAAATTAATCAAGTTATGCTTTTTTCTACGGAGCTTTAGAGTAATTCGTGAAAAATGGCGCATTTCTACCTAGTCTACCCTATACATTCCAGAAGAACTGAGACGCAACATTTTCGAAACCGTGCACAACCTATCTCATCCTGGCATTCGCGCTACTCGAAAATTAATCAATTCACAATACTTTTGGCCCAAACTAAATAAAGATACAAACCACTGGTCGAGGGCTTGTATGAATTGCCAAAAGGCAAAGGTGCAGAGACATACAAAATCCGAATTCGGACAAGTCAATACACCGTCCAAAAGGTTTGAACACATCCACATGGATTTAGTAGGACCCCTTCCTCAGTCAAACGGATACAATTACATCCTAACAATAATAGACAGGTTCACTCGCTGGCCAGAAGCATACCCTTTAAAAGACATGACCGCCCAGACGGTAGCAGAAGGCTTTGTTCATCAATATATATCCCGATTCGGAGTCCCAAGCATAATCAGCACTGATCGCGGAAGCCAATTTGAATCAAAACTATTCACAGAAGTTAACAAAATACTGGGAAGTAGTCGCATACGCACCACCGCGTATCATCCGCAGGCAAACGGTATGGTGGAGCGATTCCATCGTACCCTAAAAGCTTCATTAATGGCCCGCGACAATACAATAAATTGGAGCGAAGAACTATCTCTTGTACTTTTGGGTATCCGTACAACACCAAAAGACACTTTAAACTGCAGCCCGGCAGAATTAGTATATGGAGAAACTCTACGGGTACCCGGAGACTTCCTATGGCCCAGTTTTAACCCCGATGAAACGTGTTCTTCCAATTTTGCTGAACAACTGCGGAATAACATGCAAAAATTACAAGCAACCCCACCAAGGCAATCTAAACAAAACAACGTACACGTACCCGACGCCCTCCGAACAGCAGATTTCGTCTTTATTCGTGAAGACAAGGTAAAATCAGCTCGTTCCACACCTTATAAGGGTCCATATAAAATTAAAAAAAAATTAAGAAAATTCTTCATTGTGGATATAAACGGAAAAAATACATCAGTCTCGATTGACCGACTAAAACCAGCTTATAAAATTCAGGATTCTATTGCCGACCTTATTGTTAAGGTTTGTACCCGGAACAGTTTCTTTCAAAATATAGCACGCTACGCTGGAGGGGGAGTGATGTAGCGACTTCGACGGATAGATGTCGACACAAAAAGTACAACCAACTTCACAGCCATATCCGTGTAACGACGAGTACCAAAAATTTGAGTTCGACCCTTTCGCTTACTGACCACGAAGCTAACCACATCTCGGTCAAAAACCGGTCTTAGAAAAGTAAATCAGATATACAGTGAATTATAGTACACTTCAAAATATTTTATAAAACCCTTAAAATTAAACCTAGTAAATAACGATACTTAAATTAAGAAAAAGTGAATTGTGTAAAAGTTAGAAAATAAATTATTTTATAATATAACCGAAGCAAACGAGTATTTATTACCAAACATACGGTTATAGGTACCGGTCAAAAACACTTTTCTTAACCACCCTGTATCTCCACTAATATTGAAAATTGACCCACCCTGTAGAACATTTTTTTTCTCCAAATATATCAAGGAATAACACCTTACAAGGTGGCACACGGAGTGCCAAACACCCTGTATAGTGGTTGACACTCTTTCAGTCATTGGCACTTTTTGATAAAAATGTCTCTATTATAAGGTTTCCACTGATAAAAAAAAACTTTGTGCAATATTTCTAAGAATCATGTATACGTCTAACCTTTTCTCCAGAAACAAAGTAAACTGGTAGTCGGGGTTTTTTTTAATTTATTAACAATTCGAAAGTCAATTCAGTGTGCAACGAAACCAAAATAACGGATTTCTTACAGTAAGCCTTAAGAAATGGGGTTTCTATAAATAATTATACTCTAGATGAAAAAATCATATAGAGTATTATAAGTTTAATCCAGCCCGAAAAGTTTGTAACGCATAGAAACGAGCCTCGGACGAAAAAAAGTTATATATTATTTTGTGTTCAGTTATGGCCAAAAACCCCAAATCCGTTTGCTGTCCGTCCGTCCGTTTGCATGATAACTCAAGAACGCTTTGGCCTAGGAAGTTGAAATTTTGTCACCACCTGTAAAATGGAAAAAGTAAGGCTAAGTTCGTTAATGGGCGATATCCTTCCACTCCTTCGGATACCTCCCATACAAGAGTCCTTAAGACACGTATTCACAATTATTGCTCCAATGCTTCAAGTTAGGAACTTAAAATTTTGCATACTTAAAGTTTACAATGTTTGAAGCGAAAGTTCCGAATATGATGTAAATCGAATGAGTCCTTCGTGTAGCAGCCTACAAAAGTCTTTCAAAAATATATGCAAGTTACAGAATCCACTATAACTCTAGTATGAGTTAAGCAGGGATTCCAAATTTTACAGGAATTAGTTTTATATCAAAAGCAAGACTGGGTTCATTAATTAGTGCCATCCGTCGACTCCTTCGGGTAGCTCTCATACAAAAAACATTAAAACACGTGTTCACCAAAATTGAACGATAACTTTAGAACGCTTTAAGTTACGACTTTGAAATTTTGTATACGTTGATTTTATAATAGTCTCAGCTGAAAGTATTAATATGAAAAATATCCCATAAGTCCTTCATGTAGTTGCCATACAAAAATTCAGCAAAAATGTCCTAACTTAATTTATGGAAATCACTATAACTCAAAAAATCGTTTAACCATCCATCGAGGAGCCACTATCCAATAGTTTCTAACTAAATAAAAGGTCATGCAATAATCGCATGTGCACTCCTCATTCTTTTGATATATTCCCAACTAAAATATAAATCAGAGTTCAGTATTTCATCTAGAGTATCATACGATTGGCTTGCAACCGATCGTGACTGCGTTATGTTTCTTATTCTATATTGGATCCTTCCTGATTTTGACTTTTTATGTTTTTAAATTCTGTGCTTTTTTGGAAATAAATTTGTCAACGAATTTTTGCAAATAACGCAATTGTTGTTTGAAAAACGTGGGAGTCAATAACTGTAAAGAACATATGCAACATTTTACTTATTGTACCAACTGTAAATTTTTAAAACTCTTTGAATATATAGGGTGTTTTTTAGGTGCATGAGAACTTAAAATTATAATACAAGACAGAAATATTGTTGGAATGAAATTTTTTTATTATATTCTGGTAGATAATTTCATGGCATTTATTTTTTAAATATGATTTCCGTCATATGTCCGCCGCGGCTACGAGTTACATGGTCCATTCGATCAGTCCAATTTTTGACTACTTTTTCCAATAAATCTGGCCGTATGGCGTCAATAGTGGCTTGAATATTGGCTTCCAATGCTTCAAGAGTTGCTGGTTTGTCGGTATAAACGCATTACTTAATATAGTAATCCAGAGGCGTTAAATCGCACGAACGAGGGGGCCATTTAACAGAACCACTTCTGGAAATCAAGTTGTCACCAAATTGATTTTGGAAGAAATCGATTGTTAAGCGCGCTGTATGGCAAGTTGCGCCGCGCCTTCTTGTTGGCGATGTTTAGCTGATTAATTTTTGGAAACAAAAATTCAGTCAGCATGGCTCGATAGCGCTGGCCATTCACCGTAACGGCAGCTCCTTCCTCATTTCGAAAGAAATAAGGACCGATGATGCCGCCAGCGTGTAAACCGCACCAAACAGTCAATTTTAATGGATGTAATGGTGATTCGTTAAGAGAAGAGTAAAATTAGTGCGAAAACGATCAATAACTGCACGAATTGCTTGCTCACTAGGCCGATTATGTTGACCATAAAATGGACGAAGTGCTCTATGAACTTCGCGAACAGATTTATTTTTTTCAAAGTAAATTTCCACAATTTGGAAGCGTTGTTCTGGCGTTAAACAATTCATGATGACTTGCCAAACCTTACTGAACAGAAATGTCAACACAGTTTGACATTCTCAGCTGTCAAACCACAGTTATCGATAGTTCTCATACACCTAAAAAAACACCCTATACTAATTTGCTTCTTCTATATTGGTGAAATTAATTATAAGGGTATAAATTCCTTTTGGTTGGAATTATATTTAACAATTATTGGCATGGGGTGCCAATAAACAAAAATTATAACCACTACTGTCTCTTGCATATTTATTGGCAGTGCCAAAACTGAAAAAAAAAATTACTGAAATTGAGAAATCAAATGAAAAAAAGGATTGTGCTTTAGATGCACTAAAATAATAAGAACTAAGGGATTAGAGTGTTCTCTCTGCAAAAAGCTATGCCATAAGAGGTGTGTACCAAATGGTCACGAACTTCACGTTCCTGAAGATGAGGATGATTTATATGTCTGTCATATGGGTTTTAGGTGTGCAGATGATCATTCAGATATGGATGTATAATACTGAATATGTATCAAAGCGAAAATTTGGATCGTGTTTTTGCAACTGTAGCCCTCTAGCTCAACAAAAACAAAAAACTGGCTCCGACGCGAATAGTTGCTACAATATGATCAAAGTCACCCCATCTTACGTTATCTTTTAAATGCACAAATTTAATATATTGCACTGATCCATCCTGGCATATTTGTTTTACCTCATCATCATCAATGGCGCGACAGCCCAAATCGGTCCCTGGCCTTCTGAAGTCGTCGCCGCCAATCGTCTCGATCCAAAGACCACGTCCTCCAGCTGCTAATTTTTACGATGACTTTGCTGTCTTCATCAACCGAGTCTTCCCATCGCTTGCGTGGTTTGCCTACTGGCCTGTTACCACTCGCTTTGCCTTTAAGAGCACGTTAAAGGATTCTGCTGTCTTCCATCCGCTCTACATGGTCAGCCAACTGCAGTTTACGTAGTTGGATGAACGTTGAAGCTTCTGGCTCCTTAAAGAGTTGATACAACTCATGACTGTATCTTATTCGCCAGTCCGTTCCTTCCTTCACAGGTCCCAACAATTTTCGGAGAACCTTTGTTTCGAATGCGTTAACTGCTTTTTCGGAAGTTCGCGTTAATGTCCATGTCTCGCTGCCATAACAGAGTACAGGTCGTATATTCGTTTTATATATTCTTCAGCTTATTGTTCCTGTGCACTTTCTTGGATTTAATTATTGGAAGTACCGAATAATACGTTTTATTTGCTAGCATGATCCGTCGTTTGATTTCGTCCATTTCTTTGCCGTCTTTTGCTAGATTAGCCCCAAGGTATATAAAGTTGTCCACACTCTCCAAATTATATTTCGCAATTGTTATATTCTGTTTAATTGGCGTTCTCTTTCTTGTTTGCATTACTTTTGTTTTACTTTCGTTTATGCGTAACCCGACTTCTTTTGCGTCGGAGTCAAGAATGACAAATACCTCCTTAGCACTAGGGAAGGATCTTGCGAGGATGTTTATATCGTCTGCGTATGCTACTAGTTGGGTGGACTTGAATAGTAGTGTCCCATTGGTGACGACTGGGGTTTTTCGGATGACATACTCTAGTGCCAAGTTTAAAAGAATGGGGGCTAGACCATCTCCCTGCTTTAAACCACATTCCGTTCGAAAGTTGGTTGTGGAATCGGTTTGCATTCTTACTTGGGACTCAGTGTTCGTCATTGTGAGTCTCGTTAGCCCGACTAATTTTGGTGGAATTCCAAAATCAAGCATGATTTGGTACAGTACTATCCTGTCGATACTGTCATATACTTGTTTAAAATCTATGAAGATTTGATGCACATCTGTGTTATATTCCCAGCATTTCTCATGCACCTGTTTCACCGAGAATATCTAGTCTGTTGTAGATAGTCCGGATCTGAATCCACTTTGATTTTTTTTACCTAGTCTTGGTAAATACTAGAAAGTAATTTCAAAGCGGCTTCAGGCCATCATGGAAAATGAAAATCTTACACCAGGCAAGAATTTACTTAAATTATAATTCGCGAAAATGAGATTAGTTTCAACATCGCCTATATAGAATAATTCCAAGCAATGCCACCAGCTGTCAGGGTGTTTCGGATTTAGGCTTAATACACCCTCTGACGAGTCTATGCCATCCGATGACGAAACAGCTCCTTCGCACCCAGTCCAACACAGTCTTATAAAAAACTGGCCTATCCAGTGAAGGTTTTCCAACTGTCATGCCCTCAGGGACAGCGATTAATCAACAGTCGGGGATTTCGTGTTGGGGTTTCACACCAGAAACTCCACTAACGCCGGAAGACAACAAAAACTTAAACAAATTTGCTTCTATGGTAGCTTCTCACCATAAAAAATTCCATTCTTATAAAAATTGGTAAAAAAAAAATCAAATTGCTGTTGGCGGGATTCGATTCGGCGCTCTCAGCGTTGAATTTCATATATCATAGCGAACAACCAAAAATTCCATCAAATTGGTTGAAATATTGGGTGATCTTCAGTACCACCTACCTTTAGTACAAGGAGGCGAAGGCAATAATTTACTTAAATTATAATTCGCGAAAATGAAATTAGTTTCAACATCGCCTATATAGAATAATTCCAAGCAATACCACCAGCTGTAAGGGTGTTTCGGATTTAAACTTGATACACCCTCTGACGAGTCTATGCCATCCGATGACGAAACAGCTCCTTCGCACCCAGTCCAACACAGTCTTATAAAAAACTGTCCTATCCAGTGAAGGTTTTCCAATTGTCATGCCCTCAGGGACAGCGATTTAGGGATTTCGTGACGCCGGAAGACAACAAAAACTTATACAATTATTATTTTTTGCTAAAAAAGGAATATTAAAAAAATTAGCAAGTGGCCTATCTTTATCGCTAATCTCTTCTGAATCTAATTACATATCACCAATAATTGTAATTACCATTTTGGTACAAATAAAAATAAAAATATTAAGAAAGGTCTCTTATGAGCCAACCACTATATAGTTTACCCTATTTCGATTTCTCTTATATCTTCTTTTATTAATCATTTGGTTTATTTCTTTAATTTTGGCATCCTTTTATGAATTATTTATGCCTAACAAAATTATTACAGTTACTACTATTATACTGCACTAATTTATATTTACGATTCACTTTTGTAAACATAATTATCTACTTTGGATTTATTACCACTACTTCCATTATAACAGTTTTTGCTGTCTGGGAAGTACAAAAGAATAATGCAACTACGAACTATTACTATTTGTATGAAATATTGTAGATAGAAAGAACTAATGAAATAAATTGAATTTAAAAAAAAACTGTCATATTTTCCAGAATTCACACATTTTCAGTAATTTGAAATTGGGGAAATCGCAGTTCACTTTCCCGCTGGCGGGTTCCAAGTAATGAGTGACTATTTTCGTTATTTAGTTTTTACAGGCACGTGCACATGGGAAGGGCTTTTGGGGGTTCAGTTAAAACATATTCACCTCGTGACAAAATTCACTTTTATACTTCGTATCGGTGTACATGCATGAGATTCTCCACCTCTTTCCTTCAATATTGCTGTCTTTTTCACTCGTCGTTACCGATACCTGAAATACTACTAATCAATATACCCGTTATGACTGCCAAATTAAGCACTCTGCACACCTGGGAAAATCGTATGATGCAGAACACCAACTTAAACTTCCGAAGCTGGATGGCGATTGTAAGGTGTAGGATAGTGGATTAAGGTATTGGGTTCTTGCAGAGACGGTAACGTACTGCATTGACTCGTCACATTGATCAAAATCAAATTTCGTAAAAAATATTTCTTGTTGCTGATCAATCTGTGTGGTAGCGGCAGCTATTTCGACACATTTGAAATTTGGTGGAAAACCGCTATTTCGCAACAGAAAAAACTAAGAATTTTAGAATACTTATTTCATTTTGTTAAATCAGCTCTAATTCTATAGTCCAACAATCCGGCCCAATCAAATATTGCTCAACATATAATTTCAGTTCTTTTATTTTTATTTGTATTTTCTTAAAACGCTCCCAACATATAATTACCGTAATCACAAAATCGCGATTACCGCACATCGACAGGATTTAAAATACCTTAACCTTTCATTTTCCCTGCCCTACTTACGGCGTAAAATCAGAAATATCAACTTTATCTACACTGGAACTACACTGGTGGTTAGCCTGTAATACACAGTAGTGTACTGCACGGTTGCCAGACGTACGCGAATTCTCGTACACGTACTCGAATTGCGCCTTCGGTATGATGTACGAGGTAGAATATATTCTCGTACGCAAAAGTACGAGAATTTCGTTATTCATCAAATATTCTTAGTTATAATAAATTTTCAATTGATGCTCGGAATTCAGAATAAAATTCAAACGGAATTCACAGCACCTTACCCAAATTTGAAAAAAAACCGCCAAACTGCTCGAAATTGCTGACATCGATTTGTAGATGGCACGAAAACGGCGCGAATTTCATCAAGGTTTCATAGAATTTTTCCGCTTCGCTTTTTTTGTCTTCGGTCTGCTCTATCTTTCTCAGTGTTAACGCGAGGCGATTTTTTGGGGTAGCAAAATCAGCTACCTTTTTCAAAAAAGAGGTAGTAGAAACCGAATTTTAATAATAATACAATAACATTAACACATAGTAATGTACGAGGGCGGATTGATAATGACGTGGAAAAATTGAGAAAACATAATTTTATCCGGGAAAATTTATTTTAGTTTTCAACGTAGTCTCCTTTTAGCTCGATACACTTAGTCCAGCGTTTTTCCAAATTTTTGATCCCTTCCAAATAATATGATTTGTTCAACCCTTCAAAATAGGCGTTGGTTTCACTTATGACGTCAGTATTCGTGGTAAATCTCTTTCCAACAAGCCATTTTTTCAAGTCTGGAAATAATAAAAAGTCGCAGGGTGCTAAATCTGGAGAATACGGTGGGTGAGGGAGCACTTCGTACCGTAATTCAAACAGTTTTGCCGTTGTAACAGCGGACTTGTGAGCCGGAGCGTTGTCGTGATGAAACACTTTTTCTTCGCCAAATGAGGCCGTTTTTCCTTGATTTCAGCATCCAATCGAACCAATAACTCAGAATAATATGGTCCTGTTATTCTTTTTCCTTTCTCCAAGTAGTCGATGAATATTATTCCATTGGAATCCCAAAAAACTGTCGCCATAACCTTCCCAGCTGATGTAACGGTTTTTGCCTTCTTCGGTGCGCTTGAACCGGCTTCCATCCATTGTTTTGACTGTTCTTTGGTTTCTGGAGTGTAGTGGTGGATCCATGTTTCATCAACAGTTACGAATCGACGAAGAAATTCATTCGGATTACGTTGAAACAGTTGCAAACTGTGCTGTGAAGTTGTCACACGAGTGCGTTTTTGGTCGATTGTGAGCAAACGCGGCACCCATCTTTCTCATGTCCAAATGGTTTTTCAAAATATTCCAAACACGTTCAAATGAGATGCTTACTACGTTAACTATCTCACGCACTTTTACTCGACGATCTTTTATCACGATATCATGGATTTTATCGATCATTTCTGGCGTGGTGACCTCATTTGGACGACCTGCACTTGGTATGGTTTGTGTGCTCGTACGACCACACTTGAATTCAGAAAACCATATGTAAATCATTTGGATCGATGGTGCAGAGTCCCCATAATGCTTATCTAATTTTTCTTTGGTTACTTTAGCTGTTTTCCCTTTTAAAAAATTGTGTTTAATCAACACACGACATTCACTTTTATCCATTTTCAACAATTTTTGTTGCTTAGGCGGCTGCTTCTCGAAAATTAAACGAGGTATCAGGCTTAAACTTTGCAGGTAATCTATTTAAGGATGGTCCAGGTAAAAAAAAATAACGAATTCCTTACCTGCCCACTCCTTCTTTTTTTTTCCACGTCATTATCAATCCGCCCTCGTAAAATAATAATGGATTACATTCTTGTGCATTGCATTTTCTGTTTTCAATTTAACTTTCAAGAATTATCGCGAAAACGTAGTGTTTCATGACTTCAAATAGTAGTGCAGTGAATTTTAAAATTAAAAAAGGTAGTAAATCTGCTACATATGTAGTAAAACGGTAACGCTGATTCTTTCTTGTTCTCTCTTAGTTGTCGCAGTGCTGTCTGTGTGAAACTCAAGGTGGAAAAATGGATGATGGATGGATTGGTCGTTGGGCAATGCGTCCATCATCCATTTTTACACTTTGCGTTGCGCTTGCATTTTACTTGAAATTTATTGTCAATACTAATAATTGAAGTGTGAAAGTAAAAATGTTGTGAAGATTTTATAATGGCATCAAGTGATTATGATGAAGAACTCACACAAAAAAAAACTGCGAGTGGTTCTGACGGTTGCAGTTTTAAAAAGCATCGGAACCAAAAATACCGCCCAGAATGGGAACGAAATGCTAACCTCGGTACAAAAGTATCAGTTTGGTTACGGCCCGATCACTAGGATAAATATAAGGCAAGGTGCAATTTGTGCGACGTTTCTACACTTAGAGACTATTTCAAATCTGCGAGGCATCCACTGCAAGAGCAAGGAATAAGATCTAATGAAAAAATGACAAAATTTTTGCAAAAGTTGCACACACATACACCTTGATAAGAAAATTTCAGAGGCAGAGCTCAAAATAAGAGCATTTGTTGCCACACACAATTTGTCTTTCCAACCTTGCAAGCATGTTTTTCTGATTCCGCTATTTGCGAAGGCATACGATTGAAAAGAACTAAATGTTCAAAAATCGTTACTAATGTGATAGGGTCTAGCCATGTACGTGATATTACAGCAGTAATTAAGACTGTAAAATTTTCAATATAATCGGATAATTCCACGGATTTAAGGACCAAAACTTCGTGTGTTATGGTACGTTACTATGACCAGTCGGTAGGACGCATTGTTACCAGGTAAACTATTGCTTTTCTGTTTAATTAAAAAAATATTTTCAATGTTGATACTGAGTTGGAATATTTCTAAGCCCCTTCGTTATCAATAATGTCGGAAAATAGTACTTAGCATTATTTTATTGATACTGTTGCAGCCTATTTGATTTGCAGGATGTTTTTGCAATAGGTGATATTGAAGCTGCAGGCGAAGGTGCTACCGGCAGCCGACTTTATGATATTATTATAAGCACTTTTAAGACTAAAGGAGGTCCTATGGAGAATATAATAGGGTTTGCTTGTGACTCAGCATCCACAAATGTTGGAATAACAAATTCGATCATAAGTCGCATTCGACAAGAATGCCCAGGAATCATCTTAATGAAGTGCGTATGCCATTCAATGCATCGGGCCTCATCTGAAGCCTATAGATGTTTGCCTCGCTCATTGGAAGATTTAGCTCGTAATGTTTCTAGCCATTTCAAGCAGAGTGCTAAACGAAAGGCGCAACTTTATCAATTCCAAGTGTTTACTCATGTAGGTTTACTTATTTTACTCGGTTCTTTACGTTGCATTGTTTATGTCTGTTTAGGTCGAACCACATCAATTGCTGGCAATGTCAATGACTCGATGGCTTGCATTTCTGCCGGTAGTTACGCGCCTTCTGGAGCAGTGGGATGCGCTGTTACTATATTTTACAAGTACTTTTCCATGGGCAGAAGATCGGACTTTTGCCGCTGAGCAGATATTTCAGACGTTACAGGATCCTGTCATGAAGCTCTATTTTCACTTCTTGGCTTGGGTGCTTCTCAAAATTACATATATGAATGCGCAATTCCAATCAGCGTCAGTTATTGTCACTTCTCTTCATGAGCGGATTGAATCGACATTTCGCGAGCTCCTCGCTGCATACATGTCTGAAGAATATAATGCTAGAACAAGCATTGAAGAGTTACGTCCGGACTATGCTGACAAATGTCTACGCCTGGAGCAAATGTACCTTGGTGTGGGAGTTTTGGAAGGATTAAAAAAGCCTGAAGTGCTAGCTAGGCCTGATCTTATTACCTATTTTAGGACTAAATGCCGTGATTTCTCAATGACACTGTGCTCTGGAATCCAGCGTCGCTTTGCGTTTGGGGATGGACTACTTACTGCTCTGCCTGTTCTTTATCCTAAAAGAGCTTTATCAATGAAAGAACGAGAAACTTCCAACAGTCTAATGCCTCTATGTGACTTTTGCTCCCGGGCTAAGCCCACAGAACTGATCCGATTGCAACAACTGGATGAAGAGTGAAGAGCCTTTAGAAAAATTACCGGTAACTATTACTGAGGAGAAAGAGGTAGACGTATTTTGGCATAAGGTTTGAATACTCCAATACTTATTGTCTTATTTTTTCTGATTCATCCTTATTTCCATCCAGATAGCTCGGGAAAAACATTCCGATGGATCCTTAAAATACGTGGTCTTGCCGCGGTTTGCGCTAGACGTTCTCAGTCTGCCTCATGCCAATGCCGACTGTGAACGAGTTTTTAGCAAAGCCAACTTGACAAGAACAAAAATGAGGAATAAACTTGCCACAGCAACTTTGGAAGGAGCTCTGCTGACTTCACAATGCGTCAGAAGCCAGTCTAAGGATTGCTGTTACGGTTTCAAGGCAACAAGAGATATGGTGAATAGGATGACCTCTGCCACGATGTACCCTACAAAGCTGAATGACGTTGATCATCAAATCGATGTTGAAGAAAAAATTGAATTCTTGTGGACCCATTTTGTTATTTGCTAATTATTTTTGTCATAAAAACAATGATAAAATTTATTTACAACTATGTATACGCAATCACTTATTTCAAATCTCCTGGAAGGAAATTTTTCTTGTTTTTTACTTTTAAAAAGAAAATAAAGTCTTATTTACATTTTTTCATATAAATATATGTACGTAATTATTATATTTTAAATCTTGAGGAAGGCCTCTCTTTCTTCCTGGGTTGTGAATTTTGCCTAACGGTTAAAAAAGTAGATTTATTGCGTTCTCAATTCAAACTAAGAACAGAGAAAATCGAAACGTTGAACCTACGAGAATTTTGTGTGCGGTACGCGAATTTTCACAGGCTTATACGAGAATCGCTTCTTAGATTACTGGCAACCCTGGTGTACTGTCCAGTCAGCTTAGGTATGGGAGGTCAGAAATCGAACCGGGTATGGCAGTGTACTATTTTGTTACTTACATATGTATTTAAACAGACCAGAGCCGCGATTCTGGCGACATGCGAATTGCGAAAATTCCGCATATTTACCTACATATTCGAAACAGGGAAATTTGTCGGTTTCATGAGGCAAGGCTGTTGGCGAATATTTTCGTGACCTTCCTACGTATTCAAATTGAAATTCGCATATGTGAATTGAGGAAACTGCTTGTTTTTAGTTTCGTGTTTGTTGTAAATATTAGGTCTGTTCTTTTTGACTGATTGATTGGTTGCAGGCTGTTGGAATGGGGGGAAGAACAATGCGTCAGAATTGCTCGAAAGCTGAGATTGAAACATTCTAAAATTCATATCTCCTGAACGGTTGAAACTTTGATTGAGCTGTTGATTTTGTCTCAAAAATGTAAAGAATCAAGGAAGGGAGTACAAAATTTTAATACAAATCAAGTTTTTATGAAATTTGAACATTGTAAAAAAAAATATTTAATTGCGAAAAATATGTTTTATAAGAAATTGTACTGTTCATAATTTCAAATTAGCAGCACTTAAATAATTTTCACAAAATAAGATATGTAATGTGAAAAATAGTGTTACATTTTTTAAATGTTCCAACTTTATAAAAAATATTATAATATTAAATTAAAATCCAGTAACGTTTAGACTACCACTATATATTGAATTGGCAAATTCAAAATCAGCTGTTAACAACTATACTGACTCTGACAAGTGCCGCTAGCAATATAGTTTACTAATACATACATACATATATGTAAAAAACCGATTTCAAATTTTTAATTTTGCTCACCTAGTACATTTTATTCGAACCACCATGACGGTTCCGTTTGACGTTTCTCGTCACACATGGACGCGAAAAAGGAAGTTTAAATCCCTTTAGCCCCGCAGGGCTGCACGCAAGGTAGTTGAAGCGTAGCGCGCGACAGCCAAACATGATGGTGCATTTACACTTAACGTTTGAGGCGAGCCTCTATCCCCACCAAAAATTCAACCAATCAGATGGCTCGTGGAGTCGCAAGAGTCTAACATTCTTCAACTTTTTCTCCGACGCACGCTTCCATATGTGTACACACATACAATGAACTGTGGCAGCATGCACTTCGCAGCTAATCGTATTTCTGTCGTTTCGCACTTATAGGCAAGTTGTGCCGCAGAGGCATGTTGAGTGTAAATTGCTTTCAACACAGTAAAGAACACAGCCGACGAAAACCGGTTTGCAATGGCCTGATGGGGGTAGAGGCTCGCCTCGAGGCGAGCCTCAAGGGTGAGTGTAAACGCACCATGAACGCGAAAAGGGAGTTCTAATCCCTGCGCCCCGCAGGGCTGCACGGAAGGTAGTTGGAGCGTAGCGCGCGTCAGCTAAACATGCCATAATGGCGTCTCGAACTGTACTGGCTGGATGAAATCAAAAATGTTAAAACATTTTTATTGATTCTTTTACGTCCCGGATGTCAATAATTTTTATTGACCACATTCTAAAACAAACCAAAGTTTCATTTGGAACGTAAATCTAAAATATGAAAAATCTCTTACATTACTTTTTCGCTTGTGCGTGATACTAAAGCTTTTCCCAAAGTTTTTTACTCCAACCCCCAAATTCCCCTCCTTCAAAAATTTTTGCCCGTGTCTAAGCTCCTAGTATCCCATAAACAGCCAGAAAGATTCAACCGTCTGACATCAACCGTTCAGGAGATATGAGTTTTAGAATATTTCAATCTCAGCTTTCGAGCAATTCGGACGCATTGTCCTTCCCCCCATTCCAACACCCTGCAACCAATCAATCAGTCAAAAAGAACAGACCTAATATTTACAACAAACACGAAACGAAAAACAAACAGTTTCCTCAATTCACATTAAGCGAAGCAGGGTTTATCATTAGTTTGTGAATGGATTACGAAGCATAAATTAGCCTTAAATTCGAATAAAACTAAGTTTATTGTATTTGCCAACAAAACAAATTGTGAAAGACTAGCTTTGACCCTAAATTTTCATGAATCGTCAATCCAATGCGTCTCACAAATTAAATATCTGGGTGTTGAAATCGATGATAAACTTAAATGAGACAAGCATATAAGTTCAGTCTGCAGAAAATTGAGAAAAACTAAATATAAATTGTTGATGCTACGGAAAATATTGGATTTGCCAGTAATGAGAATGATATATTTCGCTTTAGTTCAATCCATTGTGCAGTATGGAATCTTAGTCTGGGGTTTTGCTTACAATAATGCGTTGCAACCGTTACAGAGTTTGCATAATAAAATAATTAAAATATGTATGTATTTCCAAATCCAAATTTTTCTCAACAGAATCCTTTTCAATTTTCAAAGTAATGACGATTCGACAATTATATGTATTTGTTCTATTAAAATTTACCTACGTAAATCTTAGTAACTTTGAGCAACATACTACAAGCTATAGCACCAGACGTCAGTTGTCACAACCACTAGCCACTACTATATGCAGTAAGAGTTTGACCGCACGACATGCAAGTATCCTTGGACCAAAGCTATATAATGAGCTCCCTCTAGTTTTAAAGCAAAGTCTATATAATATAAATTATAAGAGTAAGATTCAAATTTTTATTTACACGAGCTTTCGGGACCTAGCTAAATATTTATCGTAGACTGAACACTAATGATAATGGAAGAGTGAAACAAAAAAAAAAAAATTAACATTTTTATTGCATGTGTTATTTTGCCAATCATTTTCATTGCGCACGCTTCTGGATCTATGCTCCTAAATTTGTTTTTCTTTTTTGGTATCTATGTCGAGATCCTTTTTTTTACATTTTTTCTTTAAACCTGATCGCATAATTTTCTTTTAAATTTTTAAATGTTGGCTTATAATGTACATAAATTTATTATATAACATCAAGATAGAAGTCAGAAATCTTAATTTATAAGTATACTCAAGTTTTCATTATTTCTTTTTTGCTCAATTGAACACTTTATGTAAAGCACTCACACACAAGCTTCTGCTTTTGTGATTGCTGTTGTCCACAATGCGTCCAAAAAGCTTGAAAGCTGAGATTGATACATTCTAAAATCCATATCTCCTGAACGATTGATGTCAGATGGCCGAAATTTTGTAGTTGTATTAAGAGATACTAGGAGATTAGAAAGGGGTTAACATTTTTAAAGGAAGTAGTGAGGTATGGGGGAAGGGGGTGAAAAACTTTGAATTACAATATCTTCCGACTCAATTGTGCTAGGAAGATAAAATTTGGTTTCTGTATATCGCGGCTCAGAATAGCAATGCGGTGTTCCATTAACTATTAACATGTCTCACTATACGCACCCCATCCCATATTAATATATAACAGAAAACCAAAATAATGTTGAAATATTTTGTTCCTTACCGATTTTACTCGTGTTGTCTTGACATTCGACTGATATGATACTATTTGCAGCACTTCGTTGATCAGCTAAGTTTGATTCCAAACCAAGAACTTGCATTTCTATGCCGCATTCACTACCGCTATATTAAAAACGAAGTTGAATTATGTGACACTATTTAAGTTGAATCTTACCCCTGTTTTTCTGTTGTTTTATATGGATTCTTCGCATTTAATTCCGATATTGTATGGGAACGATCGTAAAGTACATGAAGTGTCATATTAACTACTTTTAAAATTGTCATCGTGAATGTAGTTATTAAGCAGTATGCACTCCATGTAGCAAATGTTTTCGGGAAATACTGCAAACAGAGAGCATTTATTTTTGATACTAAATAGCATTGCAAACCTGACTCAAGTGAATTTCGGTTTCTCCAACTTACAAGATATGTAAAGAATGGTCCACACACAAGAAAAAGCCAAATATACAGATGAACTGCATTACAAAACACATTTTGATGGGGATCATAAAACCAGCCTCCGGTCAGTGAGGCCCAAACGCCTTGGCGAAATATATCTAAGGTTTGTGACCCCATTACAATTCATTCTATTCTAATGTATTTCTCTTTTCAATCTTGTCATTTCACTGAACGTTACTTTGGGTTTAGTCGTTTCAAACTTTAATTCATTGTAATCAATGAGTAAAAATATTATTAAATCAAACTTAAACTCGAAGAAAGTGTCTTAGATTTTAAAATATTCAACTAAGCTGTCATAGAGTAATTGTATAGGAACCATAGAAGTCTATGGAATGGCTAATAACGAAAATTTTCCTAATGAAATCTGATTGGGCTAGTTCATGGAAGTATGAATTTGGTAAGCCTTTAGCCAATAAGCAACATAAAATGTGACATTTAACACCCAACATGTACATGTACTTCCACTACAAACTGTTGTTCTTCATTCTCTTTCTTTTGACACTGATGGACTCCGAGAGAACCTACTTGCATCTCACTTCTCCTACAATCCAATTTTCTCTTTCTCCTTCTCATGGAAAATTACTTTCATGTACACGGATCTTACTCCTATCACCACCCTTTGAAAGGAACTAATCCCCCTGGAAGAAAATTACCGGATAATGCTGTTATGACACTGGCTATTTCCTCGCTAGTTTCAAGTGCAATAAAAGTCAATCGTGCGACAAGGCGACCAATATAGAGAGAAAGAGATTACCGCTAAAAAATACCCTTGCTGATGCTACCGGCATCTAGTAGACGAAATTAACAACTGATTTGTTATAAAAAATACTGATCTTTGCGCGTTTCATAACATAACATGACACTTTCTATAATTTATACATAACGAACTGTCAAAAACAAGTCTGTAGCGACTGGAAAATCTAGCCGCCAGCGGATTTTTCTTGGATTAACTGCTAGAATGTTGCGAAACACTGCTCGAATGCGCTTTGTTGCCGCTTTTTTTTGACAGTTATGGATTGTTTTTTGACAGTTACCCATAGTTTGCTGTTCGGACTGTCTCCCTCACACCAATGTCTAAATTGTATGTTAAAGTCTCTATCCCTCTCCATTTGGATTGTCTAGCCGCTTTAAAGCCGTAAAAATAAATGATTAAAAGAAGCGTGTATTGCTTAAGTGCCAGATGACATTTAAAATGTTCGATTTAATGCTGCTGTTTTCAGCACTTCAAATAGATCGGGGTGGGTGCATATGTTTTTATTGCTCTCTCTTTCTATCTAGTGATGAAGAAAGGCAAGCACTATGCTGAAACCATAAAGACAATGTCTCGAAAGAGACTCGCGACCAACTGGGTACTGCTATACTACTGCCAAACTCCTGATCAGATATTCATGCATGTTTATTTACTTTTTTGAGTCAATGTACATATTTTTTTAGTTGATTTATTAGTTTCTCGAGTATTTCTGAATCAGTTAGTCAAAGTGTGGAATCGAAGCAGTACCATCAAGTGAAAAAACAAGTGAAGAAAAAAAAATGAAATCTAATATTTTAAATAAAATGTCTAAAAGAACGGTCTCTAATATGATGCGAACTCAGTTATCCGAATTTGAGCGTGACAAACATCGTTACTCTATGGTACATTCAGAAGTACTGCTATACTCCTCTTAAATTTATGCACGCGCAATCAATGTATAGTACTGCTATATTATTTCCGAAGCTACTTTTAGCAGTAGTACAAAAACACTTCTTATAATACGCAATCATGCCTTTGGCAGTACTATAGCATCACTGTTGCATCTTTTTTCTGTCCTACTCTCGCATATGGATAATAGGTTTATTCATGAAACAAAACACATAACACACACGTTCATATACAAGAAATATATAGGTGAAGTTTTGGGCAAAGCCGCTATCATTTGCAGCGAAAGCATTCAGGCTCATTACTTTAGCAGCACTATTGAAGTAGTACTGTGTGGGCTGTTTTGAATGAATACATACATGCAAGAATATTGAATGGCAATAAATTTGCAATGATAGAAGTGAAAGAATAAAACAAATAAAAAAGTTCGGAATTTTAGCTGTCATTTGTCTACACTAACCCGTTCTTTTTGCGCGATCTACACCCTACACTTTCAGTGTATTGTCTATTACACTGAAAGTGTAATGCTGTTATGACACTGGCTATTTTCTCGCTAGAAAAAAGTACAATAATAGCCAATCGTGCGACAAGGCGATCAACAATAAAAAGACAGAGATGCCGCTCTTTCCGACGCTAGCGGCATCTAGTAAACGAAATTAACAACTGGTATGTTAAGAAAAATACCGGTTCTGGCGCGTTTCATAACAGAACATGGCACTTTCCATAATTTATACGTACCGAACTGTCAAAAACTAGTCGGTAGCGGCTGGAAAATCTAGCCGCCAGCGGATTTTTCTTGGATTAACTGCTAGAAGTTGCGAAACACTGCTCGAATGCGCTTTGTTGCCGCTTTTTTTTTGACAGTTATGGATTGTTTTTTGACAGTTACCCATAGTTTGCTGTTCGGACTGTCTCTCTCACACCAATGTCTAAATTGTATGTTAAAGTCTCTATCCCTCTCCATTTGGATTGTCTAGCCGCTTTAAAGCCGCAAAAATAGCCAGTGTCATAACAGCATAAGCTACACTAAAGTGTTAACATATACCTCGTTCACGTGGTAGCGTAGCGTAGTGTAGCGTATTATGAAAGCCGGTTGATATATGAGTGTTCACGTGAAGTGAGTTGACGTTTCGCACTCTTGATTATTAATTGACAGCTGTCACAACTGGTATTTATTTTATTAAAAAAAATTACATTCGTCGTTTTATTTCTTAAAGAACCTTTCTTCTTTTATTTTTCAGAGAAATGGAGTCATTAAAGGCACTGGTATTAGAATCGTTGAGAAAATCCAAACAAATAAAGTTGTCTGTCAACACAGTTTTTTGACAATTCACTCGAAAAGTAATACGGAGCGCAACGGCAAGTGTTCTCGTGGGAAGGATTAGCAAATCCACTACACTACACTACGCGGTTTTGCTACGTTCTAGAAAAACCGCTCCGTAGCAAAATTTCGTGTGTTCACGTGGTACTACGAAGTGCTACGTAGCGGTACGTCGTTGACCACGTGAACGAGGTATAATTCTCATTTTTAAATATGTTTATAAACTATTTAACTTTGCTGCACTTTAATAGAAAACTTGGTTTTTATCATCCAAGTCATGCACCCGCCATACAAAATTGTTGTGATTTGTATGGAGCTGTCGTGTTTGTTATGACTGGTTTTTTGTCACATTATTGGCTCGTGTCCTGAAGCAGCGTGTCAAGTCTTGTGATAACCTGACACTTTCTAAAATATACATATAAATTATTCATTTTCTGGTACGAACTCGATTGGGCGTTGGAAGTCGCATCGCAATGGAGAATGAAACATTTAAACTTCATTCAAATGAACTCAAAAACGAAATGTGACTTTACTAAATATCAGTAAAAGTACTGATATTCTGCGAAAGTTTTCTAGCTTCCTGCATGTGAGTGGCTACGTGAAGTGATTTCCCTTTCTTACGTATTGCAATAGATGTGTGTAGTAAATGTATTAAATTTTCCTTTATTTATTCGGAGACATTTTTAATATAAATGTGGACTTAAATGTCCTTTGAAAATGTGTAGAGCTTCCATTAGTTTTCTACAGGTATGATCTGTCTGCTGGGTGCTTGGTGGATCATATCCATGGAAGTGTATGGAATGGCAATTAACGAGAATTTTCGTAATGAAATCTGATTGTTTTAGTCATGAAAGTATGAATATTGATAAGCTTTAGCCAATCAGCAACATGAAATTTGACATTCTACACCCAACATGTAATTTGTACATGGAAGTGTATGGAATGGCTGAGAACGAGAATTTTCGTAATGAAATCTGAATGTGTTAGTTCATGAAAGTATGAATATTAGTAAGCTTTAGCCAATCAGCAACATGAATTTTGACATTCTAACCCCAACATGGAAGTTGCATCATGCTTGCATCTCACTTCCACTACAAACTGTTGCTCTTCAGTCTCTTTCTTTTGACACTGGACACCCCAGAGTACATCTCACTTCCACTCGAATCCAATTTCAATCTTTCTCTTTCTCATGAAAAATTACGCTCATATACACGGATCATACGCGTATCACCACCGCTTGAATTTGCATCATGCTTGCATCTCACTTCTACTACAAACTGTAGTTCTTCTAGGTTCCTACTACATTGCAAGGGAAAGTTACATAAAAGAACCAAACTGTTAATTTATAAGCAGTTGATTAGACCAATCTTGGCTTATGGCTTCGCCTGTTGGTTTCCGTGTTCGACCATCATCGCCAGAAGATTATAAATTTTTGAAAGGGTGGTTCTTAGGCACTGCCTGGCAATGTTGTTTAGAGAAAGGGATAGGTATTTTTCCAATAACGTGATTTACAGGGAGGCGGGTTTTCCCCCTTTAATGACCTATCTGACGGCTCTTTAGAACAAGAGCGCCAAGAGACTTGAGGAACACGATAATGAGCTCCTAAGAGGGATCTTTCTCAATACGACGGGGCAGGGCTCTCAATTTTATTTATCCCCCCTATCGCTCGTGGACAATGTCTCCACTAATCCCGTTTCGAGTGGCAAGAAAATTATCGAGTTTTACAACGGTAAAGACTTTGACCATCACAGAGGTTAGATCCATCTATCTTCTTTCGGTGGGGTTTCCCTTCGGTATATCGGCGAGATTTGCTTCTTATCCATTTTCCCTTTTTTTTTTTTTTTCTTTCTCTTTCTCCGTGTTACTTCGCCCAGCAGATGTCTCCGGGGCTGCGCCGTGGTATGGATGTTTAATTGTGTTGGCTTATCCTTCTTCGCCGTCAGACGTAAAATGTAAATTTAGCTAAAGTCAGATAAAAGTATCGATTCCTGTAACATTCCTGTATATATGAATATCAGTATTATTCCCGTATTGATGTAAACATGTAATAATAACTCACACGTATTCCTTTCTGTACATACGAAATCAATAACGAAAGTTCCTCTTTAAGCTGGTAACAATGTGCCTTTTGTTCTAAGTTATATATACGTAGGCAAATTGTCCTTTTCTTTTTTTTCTTAAGGTTTATATCTTTTTATATGCACTGACTCCTTTCATTAGCATTATGTTGTAAATTTCTATCAATTAGTTACTCGTTCCTTTTATTAACCTTCTCATCATCATAGGATATATCACTATGTTAAAACCCCATTCGGGGCGTAATTTGTAATCCCTTCTCACTCTTTCCACGAGTTCATTTCTCGGTAATCATTTATTCAAGGTAGGTAATATCTATTTATCGATGCATTCGCTTTTTGTTAGTGCTTAGCACGAGTAATCAGAAAAATTGTTAATCTGAAACTCAAGGAAGGACAAAAAAAAAATCCTTTATAATATAATTATCAAAAATTTATTGGTTAGCTATGTAAGGAAAGTGAGAAATGGGAGTTACTTAATAAGTTACTCAATAAGTTAGTCTAAGGAATACTTTTGTTATTTAGCATAGTTTTGTATAATTTTTTTTCTCTTTTCTTTTCTTTCTTCTTTTAAAGAACAATAGTCTGAATTCATCCAATCGAGATGTCAGTCATGCGTAAGTTGCCAACGCATGAGCTTTTGTAATTCCGGTATGCTTTTGATGCGTTATTTATGTAAAACGTTAACGTACCTTATAAACAATACGGCTTAAATTATCATTGTGTACTCGATGGACACCTAAGTGTCGTAGTTTCCTGTAAAAATTAGTGTTAAGATGGAAATTCTGTATTAGTTTATTTCGCAATAAATATTTATCTTATCTTATCTTCTTCAGTTTCTTTCTTTTGACACTGGACACCCGAGAGTACCTACTTGCATCTCACTTCTACTACAATCCAATTTTCAATATTTCTCCTTCTCATGAAAAATTACGCTCATGTACACGGATTTTAGGCGTAACTCCACCGCTTCATCATATCAGACCTATAGTCACTGGATGAAGAAGAAGGCACTTAGGGCACTCCCTAAGTGCCTTCTTCTTCATCCAGTGACTATAATCAGACCAAGCGCTGGTGAAAAACCGCAAAATCCGTGTACATGAGAGTAATTTTTCATGAGGAGATAGGTTGAAAATTTGATTGGAGTGGAAGTGAGATGCAAATAGGTACTCTGGGGTGTCCATTGTAAAAAGAAACACTGAAGAATAACAAATTGTAGTGGAATTGAGAAGCAAGCATGATGCAAACTACATATTGGGAACAGAATGTCACATTTCATGTTGCCAGAGCCCTCTGAACTAGGGATGTTGATATCGAAGAAAAATATCTATTTATCGATATATCGAGAATGAAAACAATATCAATAACGGCTGATGAAATATAGAAAAAATATATCGATATATCGATAAATCGAATATTTTTTCCAATGAAAAATAAATTCTTATCTCCCTTCCCGTATCAAATTTAACGTTAAGAGGAGCACATCGCAAAGGCTTTTCAGTGTCAAATTCATAACCCATTTTCTCAGAAACCACTCGAATGAAATTTTGGACAATTATTCCTTACTATGCAAAACGAGCATATAGAGTGGAGTAAAATTTTCTTATTTTTGCGAAAGATGTATACAGGGTGTAACTAGTACTGAGGTTCAAACAAAAATGGGAGATAGAGGAACTTGTTCTGAGTAGAAAATCGTTCTGCACATACTCCCGTTTTTGCACCGTTCAAGAGATAGCGCGATTTTAAGGATGAAGGATTTTCATCGTATCTGTGATCACTGTTTGATCTCTAACTTCTGCTGTACTTAGCGTAACGTAATAGTTCTGGGCTCGTTGGAAAGGACACAAATTCTTCTTTCTAATTGCTATCAACTGTGTCAATCAGTGTTATACTGTCTGAGAAAAATTCATTTAAATGACACAAAATAATAAAAAATTAAAAAAAAATACAGAAAAGTCCTGTTTTCTCCAAGAAGGACCTAATTAACCACCAAATTTTATTACATTTTTGGAAAGCCCATAAAATTTCACTATACGTTTGATAACAGAATTTTTTCATATTTGCAACAACAAGTGAGTTCCCTGCACATGTTGGAAATACTGCTAAACATAGAATTTACCGCAAAACAGATGCAGTAATGAGCAACCATGTTAACAACACACGTATTGCTCTTATGTGTGGAAATTATGTTACAGGTAAGTAAAAATATGACAACTAATTAGATAGCGTCCATTTAAGTAAATTAACTAACATCCATTTAAGTTAATTAAGTAATATCCATTTAAGTAGGGCGTGGAGTTTACCTGCTCCCTTAAGGAACAGGAATGACTTCGTCCTACGTAGATTTTTCTGCGATAAAAGCATCGGGAGGAGGCAGCAGCAAACAGAATGTCATAGACATCATTACGAGCAACATGGCAAGCAATAGGAGGTCTTTTACAACGGAAGAAATGGCAGACATGCACTTCGTGTATGGGTTGTGCGACGCGAATGCTAGGCGAGCCGAAAGAGTTTACCGGGAACGGTATCCGGACAGATCTCGGTACCCCCATTATCGGATGTTCATCAGCATTCGTCGGAACCTTCGTGAACGATGTACACTGCAGCCGTGGCGGGAGACACAACATCCAGAACGGCGACACTCGGTACCCGTGGCCACGGAGGAGCGCATACTACGCATCGCGGCTAGGGACCCCACGGTAAGCACCCGGCGCATCGGCCATCGATTAGGCATCAACCACATGCATTTATTTCGTCCTCACTATTATTAATCATACTCCTTCGGCGAATGACGGGTGTCAAACCAGATTTACTTGAAGGGAACGTGCTTGATCACTGTTAGCCCCGCTCCTTTACAATTCAACCTATGAAGAAATTCTGTTACCAAACGTATACTGAAATTTTATGGGCTTTCCAAAAATGTAATAAAATTTGGTGGTTAATCAGGTCCTTCTTGGAGAAAACAGGACTTTTTTGTATTTTTTTTTAATTTTTTATTATTTTTGTGTCATTTAAATGAATTTTTCTCAAAAAGTATAACACTGATTGACACAGTTAATAGCAATTAGAAAGAAGAATTTGTGTCCTTTCCAACGAGCCCAGAACTATTACGTTACGCTAAGTACAGCAGAAGTTAGAGATCAAACAGTGATCACAGGTACGATGAAAATCCTTCGTCCTTAAAATCGCGCTATCTCCTTAACGGTGCAAAAACGGGAGTATGTGTAGAACGATTTTCTACTCAGGACAAGTTCCTCTATCTTCCATTTTTGTTTGAACAACAATGCTTCCACCTACAGAAACCATGTGTCTTGAATCTTTTTGTTTTGACAGAAATAGACTTTGCGTGATTGGAAAACAGTTTTCTAGTTTCAACCTTTCTGACATCCTTCATATACATTATTACATTGAATTTTCGTGTAGGATTTGGTTTGGTCACCTCTGTCATTGAAACCTCAATTGGGCCTATTGCGACGTCCCTCTGGAATATCATGGTTCCTCTTCGATCCCTGCGCTTTCAATGAAACTTACTGTTTTTCGAAGAGGAATAGCCAGGAAATCCGATGGTTTCATGAAACCCTAACCCAAGTGATAACGTCTTTTATGAGCAAGTCCCTCACATTCACAGAGGATGTGCTCTGGTGTTTCGTCTTCATCATCGCGAATTCTAAGTATTTTACTCTCAGAGAGACTAATCCCATGAAGATGCTTCCTCATGTGACAATGTCTAGTCAGAGCTCGCACTATGTTACGTGTCAGATGTTTGCTTAATTTTAGATATTCAGACGTTCTGTTTTCCGAATGCTTCGGCATAAGTAACTTATTAGATTGCCATGAAAAATATCAACTAGAAATAGCTAAATTTGCGACCAAAGCATGAGTACGTACATATACACAAAAATAAGAAGAAATGAAAAATGCCGTTCGAGTTCTAAAATATGCTATACCTAACAAAAAATATCGGCCAATATTATCGATATATCGTTTAAAAAATATCGCAATTTCGATATATCAATATTTTTTCAACATCCCTACTCTGAACTATAGTCGCGCAGCTGAATTGAACATAAAAAACCAGTCATAACAAACACGACAGCTCCATACAAATCACAACAATTTTGTATGGCGGGTGTATGACTTGGATGATAAAAACCAAGTTTTCTATTAAAGTGCAGCAAAGTTAAATAGTTTATAAACATATTTAAAAATGAGAATTATACCTCGTTCACGTGGTCAACGACGTACCGCTACGTAGCACTTCGTAGTACCACGTGAACACACGAAATTTTGCTACGGAGCGGTTTTTCTAGAACGTAGCAAAACCGCGTAGTGTAGTGTAATGGATTTGCTAATCCTTCCCACGAGAACACTTGCCGTTGCGCTCCGTATTACTTTTCGAGTGAATTGTCAAAAAACTGTGTTGACAGACAACTTTATTTGTTTGGATTTTCTCAACGATTCTAATACCAGTGCCTTTAATGACTCCATTTCTCTGAAAAATAAAAGAAGAAAGGTTCTTTAAGAAATAAAACGACGAATGTAATTTTTTTTTAATAAAATAAATACCAGTTGTGACAGCTGTCAATTAATAATCAAGAGTGCGAAACGTCAATTCACTTCACGTGAACACTCATATATCAACCGGATTTTATAATACGGTACACTATAGTGCTGGAAAACGATAGCGCTATCGTCACTATCGATGGTTTTCTGCTATCGTCGATTGTTTTTCATTATCATCGATAGTTTTCGATAGTGAAATCCCGATTTCACGTTGAAACCTATACTACGTTTACATGGAGAATCCAAAGATCGAAATTTGGATCGCGTTTATGACAACACCAGATCGAAACATTGGCAAATCGAAGAAATGACGAACGACATAACCGGTTTCGATCCGATTCAGGTCGAGGTTCGGATCGAGTCGATCTCAATTCAATCCGATCTGCGTCTACATGCGATTTTAGGGGATTGAATCCGGATTCAATCCTCCAGGTAAACGTAGTACTAGTGTCATAAAATGGTGCAGAGATCAGGGTTGCCAGGTCAGGCTATTTCTCGCCAATTGACGAATATACCATGTGCTCTGGCGGCAAATTTCGGAACCTTCTAAGATAGACAGCAACTGGCAGTTGCATGTGATTTTCATACAAAATTGAGATTGAGCTCAAATAAAAGTGTTTTACACCAAAATATCGCTTTAAGTGAATTTAAATGATAGACAAACGTATCATAACATATCAAAAACAAAATTTGTTTTCTCCAGAAACCAATTTCAAGCACCAAAATGAAAGAAAAATGTAACGAAAAAACGGTTTATGTTCCCTTTAAATAATTTAAAAATTATTCCATATTTTTTTTTTCCGGAATATTAAACATTTGTGAAGTTATTTCGAAGTTTATACCGCCCGTTCATAAAGAAAAATTGTTCATTTTCTGACTTCGTTGTGCGGGTTTAAGTCTAACATTTTCGGAATGTAGAACCGGAAATGAATACCGTACTATCAACCGCACCGATCGTCATCAATTTTTATTATGTCTTTTATAATGAAATTAAGAAAGAATCGAAAACTTCCCGAGCTCCAAATCACAAAATTACACACGAACCGCCAAATAACAGTCAGCTGACAAAAATTTGTCTATCTTAAAGGGTTGTTTTTTTTTGCCACCAGATGGAGATTTCCAACTTTACCATTCGTCAATTGGGCTACATTAGGGTAGGGTTACTGTATACGCACTCACACCAAAGCAGCCTCTAAGAGGGGTTTGGCAGATGCGTACCAAGGTGAAAAACCAGTAAATTTAATTTTTTTTCATGTTTATGGGATTTTGCTTTGTAAACATTCGAAATGATTGACTTTTCGCTGCAAAATTGTAAATTTCCATAAAAGAAATGAAAGAAATACGGAAATTTTCAATTGAAAACCACAATTTCGCGCACACACACTTCCATACCAAAGAAAAAGAAGTACTAGAATTGTGGAAGGGAACCGACAGCTTTTTTCCGTCTCTTCACATATTCGCACTAACACACCTCAAAAACGCAATTTGATAGCAATGTTCATTAGTACAAAAACAGGCGAACTAGTACATAAACAGGCGATTTTTGTGAGGTTAAATTACAATTTCTAGTACAGAAACGACCGAATTAGACGTATCTGCCAAACCCTAGGTAGAGAGTGTTGTGTGTGTATCTAGTGACCCTACATTAGGGTTACTGTATACACACTCACACCAAAACAGCCTCTAAGAGGGGTTTGGCAGATGCGTACCAAGGTGTAAAACCAGTAAATTTAAACTTTTTCCATGTTTATGGGATTTCGCTTTATAAACATTCGAAATGATTGACTTTTCGCTGCAAAATTGTAAATTTCCATAGAAGAAATTAAAGAAATAGGGAAATTTTCCATTGAAAACCACAATTTCGCGCACACACACTTCCATATCAAAGAAAAACACGTACTAGAACTGTGGAAGGGAACCGACAGCTCTTTTTCCGACTCTTCACATATTCGCACTAACACACTTCAAAAACGCTATTTGATAGCAATTCTCAGTAGTACAAAAACAAGCGAACTAGTACATAAACAGGCGATTTTTGTGAGGTTAAATTACAATTTCTAGTACAGAAACGACCGAATTAGACGTATCTGCCAAACCCTAGGTAGAGAGTGTTGTGTATATAGTGACCCTAGGCTACATTAGGGTTACTGTATACGCACTCACACCAAAACAGCCTCTAAGAGGGGTTTGGCAGATGCGTACCAAGGTGAAAAACCAGTAAATTTAATTTTTTTTCATGTTTATGGGATTTTGCTTCCTAAACATTCGAAATGATTGACTTTTCGCTGCAAAATTGTAAATTTCCATAAAAGAAATGAAAGAAATACGGAAATTTTCAATTGAAAACCACAATTTCGCGCACACACACTTCCATACCAAAGAAAAAGAAGTACTAGACTTGTGGAAGGGAACCGACAGCTTTTTTTTCCGACTCTTCACATATTCGCACTAACACACTTCAAAAACGAAATTTGATAGCAATGTTCATTAGTACAAAAACAGGCGAACTAGTACATAAACAGGCGATTTTTGTGAGGTTAAATTACAATTTCTAGTACAGAAACGACCGAATTAGACGTATCTGCCAAACCCTAGGTAGAGAGTGTTGTGTGTGTATCTAGTGACCCTAGGCTACATAGACCTTATTGGCGCTAGAAAAAAAATCAAAGTTTTGAATTATCTAACTTGGGCTATTTGTGATTTGAATCGGCGAATTATGGGCCATCTTGAATTAGACAAATTTTGGCCATTAAAGAGCGTAGAATGAACGCAATCGCAGTCGAATTGGAGTGTCAAAATAACGGAGGGGAAAAACGAGTTTCAAATGCATGTGATTGTATGTAGCTAAACAGAATGAACGCTATGGGTCGCAGATAGTCGCAAGTAAGTTCATAATATTTAAAATGATCGCAAGTAAACGCATCGAAATGTCAAATATGACATTATCATAAACTAAAACGCACTCTATTATTTAAAGAAGAAAATAATAAAATGGAAAATGAAAGAGATTTTGATGAGCATTAAAAATAATTTACCGATTTTCACGTCCATATCAATTTCATCAACTCAATCCGGTCATTGTGTTCGTGCAGCGTTTACTTGCGGTTTACAGCGTTTCATTGCATCTCGTTGCGACAATTTGACATTGCAATCCGACTGCGATGCGTTCATTCTGTACGGCTCTTTACCAAAATTCATACTTCCATGTGCCAACACAATCACATTTCATTAGGGAAAGTCTCAGCCATTCCATATACTTCCATGGATCAGACAGACACTTCAGAAATTCTGTTTTGTACACTAGGACTCTTGTGTCATTCCAGACAGAACCAGAACTATAGCCGCGCAACTGAATTGAACATCTAAAACCAGAGTCATAACAAACATGACAGCTCCATACAAATCGCAACAATTTTGTATGGGAGTGCAAGACTTGGATGATAAAAACCAAGTTTTCTATTAAAGTGCAAGCTTTTGTTAGGCAAAGCAAAGTTAAAAAGTTTATAAATACGTTTAAAATTATAATTAGACAAGTTTTCTCATCTGGAATTGAGTTTTCATAGAAAAAATTACGATGAAAAAAAAATCTCAGTTTTCAGCAAGCGGTGGTGATACGCGTAAAATCCGTGTACATGAGCGTAATTTTTCATGAGAAAGAGAAAGATTGAAATTGGATTGGAGTGGAAGTGAGATGTACTCTGGGGTCTCCAGTATCAAAAGAAAGAGACTGAAGAACAACAGTTTGTAGTGCAAGCATAATGCAACTTCCATGTTGGGGTTAGAATGTCAAAATTCATGTTGCTGATTGGCTAAAGCTTACTAATATTCATACTTTCATGAACTAAGCCAATCAGATTTCATTACGAAAATTCTCGTTAGCTGCCATTCCATACACTTCTATGGTTTTCAGTAATGTCGGCATTCAGCAATCCGCCATTTAAAAAATGTGCAGTTAAATTGTTTATTTTTTGAAAGTCAATTTTAGTTATATGAAACACATTGCATATAGCAATGATTCTGAATATTTGTTAATCATCATCTACTCTAGAAGGTTCATTAATTCTAAAGTTGTGTATTAAAACAGCTGCCTTTAGGATTATAAAATATTAGGTTTGTTCTTTTTGTATACACTTTCTACACTTTTCTGCACTCGCTCTCGAGTTAGTGCAGAGAAGTGTAGAAAGTGTATTCAAAAAGAACAAACCTAATTGACGAATATACCATGTGCTCTGGCGGCAAGTTTCGGAACCTTATAAGATAGACTGAAACTGGCAGTTGCATGTGATTTTCATACAAAATTGAAACTGAGCTCGAATAAAAGTGTTTTACTCCAAAATATCTCTTAAAGTGAATTTAAATGAACCTCATAATTAAATAAGAAGAACAAACGTATAATAACATATCAAAAACGAAATTTATTTTTTCCAGAAACTAATTTCAAGCACCAAAATGAAAGAAAAATGTAAAGAAAAAACGGTTTATGTTCCTTTTATATAATTTAAAAATTATTCCATATTTCTTTTTTCCGGAATATTAAACATATGTGAAGTTATTTCGAAGTTTATACCGCCCGTTCATAAAGAAAAATTGTTCATTTTCTGACTTCGTTGTGCGGGTTTAAGTCTAACATTTTCGGAATGTAGAACCGGAAATGAATACCTTACTATCAACCGCACCGATCGTCTTCAATTTTTATTATGTCTTTCATAATGAAATTAAGAAAGAATCGAAAACTTCCCGAGCTCCAAATCACAAAATTACACACGAACCGCCATATAACAGTAAGCTGACAAAAATTTGTCTATCTTAAAGGGTTGTTTTTTTTGCCACCAGGTGGAGATTTCCAACTTTACCATTCGTCAATAGGTTTGTTCTCTTTGCCAGGTTAAGTTAACACTTTAGTGTAGCTTACACTTTCAGTGTAATACACCTTACACTGAAAGTGTAGGGTGTAGATCGCGCAAAAAGAACGGGTTGGTGTAGAAAAGTGACAGCTAAAATTCCGAACTTTTTTATTTGCTTTATTCTTTCACTTCTATAAATGCAAATTTATTGCCATTCAATATTCTTTCATGTATTCATTCAAAACAGTAGTTTCACAAATTCAAAAAGTCAATTTTATCTGCATGCAGCCATCAGAGCCCTCTGAACTATAGCCGCGTAGCTGAATTGAACATAAAAAACCAGATTCATAACAAACGTGACAGCTCCATACAAATCGCAACAATTTTGTATGGCGGGTGCATGACTTGGATGATAAAAACTAAGTTTTCTATTAAAGTGCAAGCTTTTGTTAGGGAAAGCAAAGTTAAATAGTTTATAAACATATTTAAAAATGAGAATTAGATAAGTTTTCTCATCTGGAATTGAGTTTTCATAGAAAAAATTAGGTCTATCGCAATTTTCAGCAATGTCGTCATTCCGCCATTTAAAAAATGTGCAGAGAAATTGCTTATTTTTTTAAAGATAATTTTTGTTATATGTGTCGTGGTCATTTTAAAGTCTGATCTAAAACACTTTCACTCTGTTATCACTTTATTTATTTTACTCGATTTACTACTAGTAACTAACTAATTACTAACATTTCTACACTTACTTTATTTCACTAACTAGTAACTAACTAATTACTAACATTTCTACACTTACTTTATTTCACTAACTATTAACGAACTAATTAAATACTTTCACTTTTTAACGAACAACCAACTGGTTGGTTTGAAAACGCGATCAAAACTCTCTGTTTTTTGGACTTGCGAATCTCGATCAGCAATTATCGCTTAATCGGTTAATGTTCACCGTGCCGATAATTGCTGATCCGCATCGGTCATCGATCAACTCCCGGTAATCGACCCAAGTTGGGTTTTAGCTGATCGATAGCCGACGTCGCATTTTCCTTCCTGACCGTCGGGCACAGGTGTTCGAACTTTGTACTAAATAAAGTGCATCACCTCGTATCGGAAGTCACTACATACCATATATCGATATTCAATATACTTTCCGGTACGAGGTATGCCTGCATAGGAAAGTCGGGGTCAAACCGACCCACGACATTCCTCCCCTCTTGAAAAAACCGATGCCCGGCAGTCTAGAAAGTTATCATTCTGGACGTATCGTCTTTCGTTTGAATTTTATATAATATTTTCCGGTGGCAGAAGGCCGTACTAATACGCAAAAAATTAAGTTGTGGCTAATTTTAGTTTTTTCTTATAAATTTCCATTATTTTCTTTTTTATGGGATCTACTTTTTTCTTTTGTCTATATTGTTTTATGTTATCACGTTTCGTTTTTTTAAATGTTTCTTAAAACTAGTAATTATTTTTTTTTTTTTTTTAGTTATTAAATATCGTGTTTTACTTGCATGCTTTTTTTTTATCTCATAGTTTTTTTTTTCAATTTGTCTTATTTTTGTATTCCTTCAATTAAAAGTTAAGTTTTTTTATATCCCATAGGTTGTTTTTCTTTTATTTTGTTTCAAATTTTTTTTTTAAAAGTTTTTTTTTTTTTAGATTTCATTTTCTGCGTATTTTACATTTTTACATTACATCTAAAAATTTTTTTTTTTTTTATTATCTTTTAATTGTTTTTTATTCTTAGTTTTAGATGCTCTGAACAAGTGTATTACTTTCAATTTCTTCTGTGATGATTCTTCTGGATTGTTGATTGTTCTGTCCTTTTTTTTCTGTTTCCGTTTTTTTTTTTGTGAACCGCTACGTAGCTTAATGGTGTTGATGCTCAACTTTCGGACGGAGTCAGGTTATTGGATGCGATTGTACCGATCGAGTGGAGTTGGTGTAGAAAAGTGACAGCTAAAATTCCGAACTTTTTTATTTGCTTTATTCTTTCACTTCTATAAATGCAAATTTATTGCCATTCAATATTCTTTCATGTATTCATTCAAAACAGTAGTTTCACAAATTCAAAAAGTCAATTTTATCTGCATGCAGCCATCAGAGCCCTCTGAACTATAGCCGCGTAGCTGAATTGAACATAAAAAACCAGATTCATAACAAACGTGACAGCTCCATACAAATCGCAACAATTTTGTATGGCGGGTGCATGACTTGGATGATAAAAACTAAGTTTTCTATTAAAGTGCAAGCTTTTGTTAGGGAAAGCAAAGTTAAATAGTTTATAAACATATTTAAAAATGAGAATTAGATAAGTTTTCTCATCTGGAATTGAGTTTTCATAGAAAAAATTAGGTCTATCGCAATTTTCAGCAATGTCGTCATTCCGCCATTTAAAAAATGTGCAGAGAAATTGCTTATTTTTTTAAAGATAATTTTTGTTATATGTGTCGTGGTCATTTTAAAGTCTGATCTAAAACACTTTCACTCTGTTATCACTTTATTTATTTTACTCGATTTACTACTAGTAACTAACTAATTACTAACATTTCTACACTTACTTTATTTCACTAACTAGTAACTAACTAATTACTAACATTTCTACACTTACTTTATTTCACTAACTATTAACGAACTAATTAAATACTTTCACTTTTTAACGAACAACCAACTGGTTGGTTTGAAAACGCGATCAAAACTCTCTGTTTTTTGGACTTGCGAATCTCGATCAGCAATTATCGCTTAATCGGTTAATGTTCACCGTGCCGATAATTGCTGATCCGCATCGGTCATCGATCAACTCCCGGTAATCGACCCAAGTTGGGTTTTAGCTGATCGATAGCCGACGTCGCATTTTCCTTCCTGACCGTCGGGCACAGGTGTTCGAACTTTGTACTAAATAAAGTGCATCACCTCGTATCGGAAGTCACTACATACCATATATCGATATTCAATATACTTTCCGGTACGAGGTATGCCTGCATAGGAAAGTCGGGGTCAAACCGACCCACGACATTCCTCCCCTCTTGAAAAAACCGATGCCCGGCAGTCTAGAAAGTTATCATTCTGGACGTATCGTCTTTCGTTTGAATTTTATATAATATTTTCCGGTGGCAGAAGGCCGTACTAATACGCAAAAAATTAAGTTGTGGCTAATTTTAGTTTTTTCTTATAAATTTCCATTATTTTCTTTTTTATGGGATCTACTTTTTTCTTTTGTCTATATTGTTTTATGTTATCACGTTTCGTTTTTTTAAATGTTTCTTAAAACTAGTAATTATTTTTTTTTTTTTTTTAGTTATTAAATATCGTGTTTTACTTGCATGCTTTTTTTTTATCTCATAGTTTTTTTTTTCAATTTGTCTTATTTTTGTATTCCTTCAATTAAAAGTTAAGTTTTTTTATATCCCATAGGTTGTTTTTCTTTTATTTTGTTTCAAATTTTTTTTTTAAAAGTTTTTTTTTTTTTAGATTTCATTTTCTGCGTATTTTACATTTTTACATTACATCTAAAAATTTTTTTTTTTTTTATTATCTTTTAATTGTTTTTTATTCTTAGTTTTAGATGCTCTGAACAAGTGTATTACTTTCAATTTCTTCTGTGATGATTCTTCTGGATTGTTGATTGTTCTGTCCTTTTTTTTCTGTTTCCGTTTTTTTTTTTGTGAACCGCTACGTAGCTTAATGGTGTTGATGCTCAACTTTCGGACGGAGTCAGGTTATTGGATGCGATTGTACCGATCGAGTGGAGTTGGAGTTTGAGGGACGCAATTCCTTTTCATTGACTTCTTTCGGCATACAGTCTTTGATGTGTTGGCCGAGTCTATTTCGCCATCTTCTCTTGTTGTTAGATAGTTGATATGCATAGCGTCTGGCGGATGTAACTAATGGGGTTGTAATTATAACGGTCCCCGAAAAATCTAGCCGTTCTTATGACTATATGTGGTGCAGCTGACGATGTTACATAGCTGCATTTGAATATACCTCTTTACCGCGGTGGCTGCGATTTACCTTATAGCTGCGCGCCCAAGATAGTGACTCCCTTGTCAATTTTTCATTGAATGTTTATTAAGAAACTGTGTCCTCAATCATTACTAATATCACATGGTTGGTATTGTTTTTCATCTTCATTCTGATGTGCTCTGTTTGATTTCGTCATAATATTACAATAAATTTTTTTCGTTAACTGAGTTTTTATTTGCATTATAGGGGATTTTGTATCTTCCATCGGCTGCTTTCCTCTATTTTCGTTGATGTTGCCGTACCCAATCAAACACCCCCTCCGCTTCGAATATGATACCACGCATCGTTGCATCTCAAAAGTACTACCGCTGGTTTGGTGTATCGTGCCTCTTTAGCTTCCGTTTCTGTTCGCTGTTCTGTTCAGATCCCTATTTTGGCTAATGACAAACTCCTACTACCTTAAAATTTAGTCTTAATTCGAATCTTATATTATCAGTATTTCCGTTTTATCTTACTTCTAACTATTTATATATATATATATATATATATAATATCTCTGATTTTTTCTCTAGTGGTTTCTTTCCATCATAGAATTTAAAAGTTTTTTTTTTTCGTTATAGATTTTTTTTTTAATCTGATTTATTATTTTTTTTTTTCTTAAACATTGCTTCAATAAAACGTATTTTTTTTTTTTTTTTACTTTACTTCTCTCTTTCTTCTTCAAATATGCCATGACACTCATCTATTTTCGACGGCTGAGTGAACGCTCGACTTGTTACAACTTACAACTGATATGCAGATCCTCCATGGTAGCGCTGATAGTGTAATCGTTTGCCTAGAATTGAACTAAATGAAAGTTTAGTAAATTGCTTAGAAATAAAACAAAATTTTCTACATTATTTTTCTTTTCAACTCGGTGGTTTTTCCTTCGCGGTATTTAGTTTATTTTAGTACTATTCCCTTTTCAGTTTCTTTCGAAACCACTTGTGACACTTCTTGGTTGTGTTGGTCCAGTTATTTCGTTCTTCCCAACCAATATCTTGTCCTTCCCTAATATTGTTGTTTCTAATATCACCCTTTTCCTCAACTTCAGCTGTTTTTCCTGCTAATTGATTAAAATCCGCTAGGTTGCCGTTATTCGATCTTACAAACCCAACTCGTTCTCTCGGAGCCTCTCGTTTTTGGTTTGTGTTCGCGTCACTGGCACTATGCGGATATTCCTTAATTTTAGCTTGCTCTATACTATCATCTGATTCTACCTTCACTAGTTTCTCGTCGTTCGGACTCTTTGTTATGCCCTGCAGTATCTTTTTCTGATTCCACTTATTTCTTTCTTTTTCTATACCTGCGGTAATCGCTTCTCTCGGCCCTATTGTTGTGGTTTTCCTCTTTCCCTCTGATTCTTTAAGCGTCTTCAAAATAATTGGTTGGTTTATTTCTACATTCACCTTCTTACTTGTATTTACCTTATGATCCCAGTTTTTTTTCACTTCTGTATTTCCTCTTTTAGCAATATTTGCTGTATATACTTTTCTTTGCTTTTCTGAGCAACCAACACTCTTTTGAACCATGGCAAGATCTTCTCCCAGTATTTCATCTCCCGAGATATCCACAACTTTGCCAGTATTTCTTGGGCACTCTTTACGTAGACAGACATCATTGTGCCTATGGACTGCCTTTATTCGTTTCCCGAGCTGCCACCAGCGTCCTCCGCTAGATATTTTTTCAGGCAGTTGTTCGTACTGTGATCCTTCATGTCGCAGAACTCACAATACAACATTCTCTCTACTTCATAACTCGTTTTTGAGTTTGGCTCCTCGAATTTAACCCGTTTGGGAGGTGAGCTTTGACTTTCCGACAGTTGACTTGACCGTTGATATCCTTTACAGTCCCGTGTTTTGTCTCGTTGAAGCTGCCAACAGTCTCTTGCAAAGTGGCCTATTTTCCCACAATTGTAACAAACGAGACTGCCTCGGGTTTTACTACCAACTCCATTACATTGCCCGTTATCCTTTCCATTCGAGTTTATATTTTGAGAGCTATCCTGCCTCCTCCTCATACTCCTTATCTTTCTCATCTCTCCCTCATAGAAGATTGCCGTCGCTTTCACCTCACTTAAATCAGTCGTGTTCAGTCCAATCAAATACATTTGCGTGTCATTTTCACGCACCCCCGCCTTGAATGTAGCGATCGCATCTTTCTCCAGTTCTTGCAACAGTCCACTGTCTCCTCCTGGATAGCGGTCAGATACCGCTTCCTTCATCTGCCGCCAAATTCCTTCCAGGCGGAGCGCGTACTCTTCCATCTCTTCTCCCGGGCGCTGATTGCAAGAGCACAATTGAACTCGCAGTTCCCTCAAGGAGATTTTTGGTAGATATGCCTCTGTCAGAAGTTTTTCCAGTGTAGTGAAGTTATCCAGAGTTTCGGATGCCACCAAATAGTATGCATCGTCTACTAGTCTATACTTTACGCACTTCATGAAGATAGGTTTCTCATTCTCTTCTAGCCGAGTATACGTCTCACCGCAACAATCCAAAAACCGTCTTAGTTCCTTCCCCAACTTCGGAGTTCTTGCTCCCGAGAACAGGGGAATAAACTTGGACACCACGTTCATCATCTTATTCCAGATTTCGTTTGTAGACATTATCGTTGCTGTATTTTCGACAATATCTGTAACAATTTCTGTTGTAGGTGTTCTCTTGGCATTTTGGACCTTTGGTATGTCACGGCCTGTTGGCTCTACCCTTGTTAACGGCTTCGAAATTTCGTTATCTCCTTTGTTGTCCATTCTCTCCGCTTCCTCTAGCAGCGCACTTAGCCTACTGGCGTTTTGACGGAAATAATCTCTCTCCTTCCTACTTTCTTCAGCTTCTTTTTCCAATTTCATGTGCTTTTCCTTGATCGTTTTCAGAAATTCACAGAGCAAAATGTCTACCACCTCACCGCACCTTTGCGTGGTCTGTGTGGTTTTGTTCAAGATTGTCTCAATTTCTGAGTGGCTGTCTGTAATTTCCGCCTGCAACTGTTCTGCCAGATACTGCCAATCTTTTTCATGCTGTTCAATTTCCCGCTCGCACCTGTTCACTATTTCTTTAAGTTCTTCACGTTCTGCAATCAGAGCTCGAACATTTTCCAACTCCTCTCTAGTCAGAATATTAGATTTAGGGGTTTCCATTCTTACACTCTTTTTTTTTTTTTAAAAAAAACAATTTTGTCTAAAAGAACCGCAGTGATTACCACTATTATGTACTGAACGTAGTTCCCATCTTCTCGCAAGATTTATTTTACAATAAGTATAGTATGGCCACCCGCAACCTTGTTGTAAAAAAAAAAAAAACCCAAAAACCCTAAACCGCACCGTGATTTTCATGGTAATTATATTCCGATCTACATTTTTGTGTGGCTTTGTTCCCCACACAAAAACAAATCTTGGTGCCAGTATTGTTATTCTTTTTTTTTTTTACTAATCATACAAATGAGTATTCCCATTCCCGAACGGTACATTAAACACAGAAATCGGCACATATTCATTCATCCCTCGTACTATCACCCAATTAATGTATCATGCAGGGCAGTCCCATATGATATAAAAATTCTTTCTCTTCTTTCTAACGTATTTACAAAAAATTTAAAATTTGTAAAAAAAAAGTAACATAAAGGTCGCAGTGCAAATACACGAAGTCGTTGACTATATCCATCAATGTTCATTTACTTTGTCACATTTAAAACATTGACCTACCTCAACGGTAATTACGAGTGTGATCCGAGCAGAAGGTGCTATCCAATTACAATATAGAATATGTACAACATTCATCATTCTTACCGGTAGATCACACAGCGCATTATCGTGATATAAATAGCTATAGGCGGTTCATATTACCCATCACATATGTGGCCTCCATTCTTTATGAAGTATTGCGATGAACCAAATCGTCTTGAAAGATATCGAGACGGAAAATTAACTTCTAACCGATTTTATCTGTATCTTTCACTTTATTCTTCCCCAACGACAACTACAATTCTCATTGTGTTCTCTATTCTTTAATATGTTCCTACATTTATAAACGTGACCCGCGAAACAACCGTACCGAAGTCATTTCGGCCACAATATATATATATCAAAAATAAATTTTACAAAAGCAAAAAAAAGAAAATTTAAAAGATGTACGTATAGTTACTTACCTTGGATCGTTTTTTCCGGCTGCGCCAAATTGTCGTGGTCATTTTAAAGTCTGATCTAAAACACTTTCACTCTGTTATCACTTTATTTATTTTACTCGATTTACTACTAGTAACTAACTAATTACTAACATTTCTACACTTACTTTATTTCACTAACTAGTAACTAACTAATTACTAACATTTCTACACTTACTTTATTTCACTAACTATTAACGAACTAATTAAATACTTTCACTTTTTAACGAACAACCAACTGGTTGGTTTGAAAACGCGATCAAAACTCTCTGTTTTTTGGACTTGCGAATCTCGATCAGCAATTATCGCTTAATCGGTTAATGTTCACCGTGCCGATAATTGCTGATCCGCATCGGTCATCGATCAACTCCCGGTAATCGACCCAAGTTGGGTTTTAGCTGATCGATAGCCGACGTCGCATTTTCCTTCCTGACCGTCGGGCACAGGTGTTCGAACTTTGTACTAAATAAAGTGCATCACCTCGTATCGGAAGTCACTACATACCATATATCGATATACAATATACTTTCCGGTACGAGGTATGCCTGCATAGGAAAGTCGGGGTCAAACCGACCCACGACATATGAAACACATTGCATATTGCTATGATTCTGAACATTTGTTATTCAATATCGACTCTAGAGGGTTCGTCAATTCCAAAGTTTTGTATTAAAACACCGCGCTTTGGGATAATAAAATATTGTTACGAATTCGTTCCAAAAAAGATTCTCCAATGAACTGGTATATTTTCTGGTTTTGATCCGTGACGTCACACATCACATAAAAAACGAGGCATTTCTCACGATGAACTGTCATATGTGCGCGGCCTGAGTTTAAAGCCCCGAACATAATGCTCCCGTTCCGTTCAGCTGACCATGTAAATGCACACAACGGTCGTAACGGAACGGATCGGAAAAGTTGACCAAAATTCAACTTTTCGGATCACATAACCTCACTTGTCGTGTCGGAACGGAACGGAACGGGAGCATTGTGTTTGGGGCTTAAGTCGGCGGTAACAGCCATCAGAGCCCTCTGAACTATAGCCGCGCAGTTGAATTGAACATAACAAAACAGAGTCATAACAAACATGACAGCTCCATACAAATTGCCGCTCTTTTGTATGTAGGACGCACGACTTGGGTGCGAAAAAGTGTTTCTCCCGGCAAAATAAAGGAATTGGCTAAAAAAGGGTAAGTAAAATCGTTTAAAAACAGTGATATGTAAGAAATAAAACCTAGTGTACGAGTGAATACCGTGAATTTAATAGAACAAATGTGATTTAGCGGAATTGTGTGATTTTTTGCGATTTTCGGGAATCGGCTATTCACATATCGTGTAATTCATACGGCGCGTATTATGAACTTTCGTTGTATTGTGGTCTCAATGCTGTGGTTTATGGCTCTAAATCATAACATTTCGTGCTTAAGTGCCTATATTTCTGTATTTTTTACTTGGTGCATGATTTATTCTCGGGTTTTTACGGAAAGGCTTTGTAATGCAGCTAAATTGACATATTGTCAATGCAGTTTTTTCAACATCAATTTAATTTTTCCGTAGTTAAATCGGTCTTACAATGACTCTGTGTCTCTTGCCTATCGCGCGTTAATGTAAAATTTACACCGGAAATCGTGCGTATTGCAGGGTATATTTTTTAGTGCTGTGTTATCAATATCGTTTTTGTTTTATGTGTTCCGTATACTTGAAAGTATTTTGACTTGAGCGCGTACATATACGTAATTGTTCGGATATTTAAAATCAGAACACATGACTACAATATCAAAATTTAAATTTATTTTTTATTTCAGATGCCTAATAAATGCGCCATTCCACGCTGCAACGGACATAGCAAAACTATGTTCCGTTTGCCAAAGAATCCGGAACTGCGTGAGAAGTGGATGCGAGCCATTCCCCGGAAGTCTCGGGTGCCAAGCGAGACACGTGTGTGCCAGGAACACTCTGTAGCTACGGACTTCATAGAAAAAGATGAGTATTTTAAAAATGTTGGGATAAACTCGTTGCAGCGAGGTGGTCTTAGCGTTCCGTCCGAATATTTAGTTTATATATTTGTACATATTTTGTCTTTATTTCAGTGCATCCTCTCCAAGCCGGCTTGGGAAGCGGAGTTATTAAAATCTTCAGCGCCGAAGAAGATTTTATGGGATCTCACAAGGCGGAGCTTGCAATTCGATGGGTTTTCAATCGATTTTTCGGAAATATGTAATTGCGGCCTTGAAGTAAAACGTTTATATAAAATGGCAGGCCAAATTTTTGCAAATATTTTACTCAACAATTACACGAAAATTATAAACACAAAGGTTCTTCTTTCAAATAACCGCAAATTGCAAACTCTGTCTTAGATTACCGTATATTAGAGAAATTGTTTTTTTAAAGGCTGAAAGCCATTTATTTTTGTGATACTAACTATAAAATATGAACTAAGTTTTTATTTTATTTACTTTTTTGTGATATTTTTTAAACTAATATTTTCATTATTTATATATTTTATTGATTATGTTTAATTACTTTATCATTTTGGCTAGAAGCTATTCTTATTTTTGTGATATTTTTAAACTAATATTTTTATTATTTCTATATTTTATTGATTTTGTTTAATTACTATATTTTTTTTGGCTAGAAGCTATGTTCTTATTTTTTGATATTTTTAAACTAATACTTTAATTATTTCTATATTTTATTGTTTTTGTTTAATTACTTTATTATTTCGGCTAGAAGCCATGCCTTATTTTTGTGATATTTTACATACTTGGTTTTTATTTCATATTTTTTGCATTGGTGATATGTTATATTTTTGTTATAATCTGTTATTTATTCTATATTTTATTTATTTAATTAACTATCATATTTTATTTTATATAATAATTTTTTTTATGTACATATTTTATTTTATTTTTGTGATATTTTTATTTAATTGAATTGTTGATTAATTTTGTTTAATTTAATTTTATTAATTTTTTTAAATAATTTGTTAAATGTATATATTTGATTGTCAATTCCAAATCAGTAGATGAACACTCATAAATTGGATTTGAGTGAACTTCCTCGCTGGTTTGAAATGAAATAAAAAAATTTTTTACTTAATACCTTTTGTTTTATTTTTTTATTATATATTATAGGATGTTCGCATCGTGTCGTAGTGTAGTGGCGCATATTTAGAAAGGTGCTTGATATATGACTGTTTACGTAAAGTTTTCATACGTTCAAGCAATATATTCAGGTTTTTTTAGCCTAACTACTACATTTCATAAATAACAATATACTCCTGAAATTGTTCTCATCTTATACAAAAGTTTTTATTATAAGAAGTGCTGCTTTTGAATTAAAGATAATTTGTACGATGTAGTTGTAAAAAATGTTCTCCAATGAACTGGTATATTTTCTCGTTTTGATCCGTGACGTCACACAATCACATAAAAAACGAGGCATTTCTCACGACGAACTGTCATATGTGCGCGGCCTGAGTTTAAGTCGGCCATGCAGCCATCCATTTTGACAGATGGTAAAGAAGAAGAACTTACACCTGCTCCCGACCCAGTGTAAGAAAGTGTACACTGAGTACACTACACTAGACAAAAAGAACAGCCACCTCTGACGTCACACCGACAAAAAGAACAGCATTAGGGTAGAAAGTGTAACCTAGTGTAGAGAGTGTATGCAAAAAGAACAGACCTATAGTTACGAGTCAGTTCCTAAAAGGTTCTCCAATGAACTGGTGTATTTTCTCGTTTCGTTCCATGACGCAGCGCTGCCCTTCATCGTACTCAAAATGTACGATTTTTCAACTATTATGTCAAATTAAAAATGATAGCGAACATAAATTCACTTTGTTATATGTTAGTTCACAATAATAATAAAATAATTAAAAACATTAACCAAAACAGGTGGTTAAAATTAAGTTTCTTAAAAACAGGTAAAGCTTCGTATACGAGACCGTGTAAAAGCCATGTAACCCATGTTGAAATTTTGGGAACGATGTCCGCGGTAGTCATATATGTTTATAGGTACGTATCGTTTGTAAGAATATTTACGGCAATTCGTACGTATAATATTTTAGTTGCTTATAAGCATAGAGATATATATACTGGAGATGACAAGCAGCGATTGAGTTGAAGGCGGACGTCGTCGCATTCACTTGCACGCAAAAACAACAACAATTGACATAACGAACCTGTTTTGACTCACTCACTCTCACGTTAAAACAACAACAACGACCCTGTTTTGTCTCACTTCTCATCGTGTTTTTGGCTTCAAAGCGCTTTATACAAAACCAGTGGCTTGTCGTCTCCAGTAGCTCTATGCTTATAAGTAACATAAGTATGATCTTTTTACGTTCAAAATTGTGTTACTTCTATGAGTGGTGCAATGTATTTGTCCTCTCTTCATCTTTATTCCAGCCTACTATCTACAGTGAAAATAAATAAAAATTAACATTATTTTTACTGTTCTCAATGTAAATTTTATACACTACTCTGGACTGGATAAATGCGCAAAAAAACTAATGTGGACACTGAACCAGCCATACTTCGAATTCTTCTATTCTAAAGAATGTAAAACAGAAGTACAAATAAATGATAATGGGAAATCTTGAAAAATGTTCAAAAAAATAAAGTTCTAACTTTAAAACTTCGACGCATTATTGGCTCGGGCTCTGAGGGTGGTAAAAAACAAAATTAATATACGAGTATGTAGCTCGATAAGTCTTAGGGTATCCTGAAACGTCCTAAAAAATACATAAACAGAAATCTGTGATGTGGTGAGAATTTTCGGTGACGGAAGTCGCATCGTAATGGAGGAAGGAACAGTTGAATTTCACTGAGAACAACTAATTCAAACGCGGAATGCGTCGCAATCAAAATTTCATTTGAATTGACGCTGAACGGATCCGTGCATAGTTTCATGCTTCTTGCATTTGTGGCTACGTTCGGTGAATTCCCTTTCTTACACATTGCGAAAGATGAGTGTAGAAAATGTATTGAATTTTCCTAACATTTATACAAAGATTTTTTTAATAGCTGAGTATATGCCATCTCTATCGACCTAGATGTCCGTTGAAAATGTGTAAAATTTGATGACTACATATACTAATACTTCACCTACGTGAAGTAGAAAAATTTCTTTAATTTTTATTTATAATTTGAATATAAACATGACAAAATTAAATATTATTGTGAATTGTACGATGAAATCTGACTCGGTACGATTTTTTTTTTATTATTGTACGATTTTTTAGTTTTGGGAATATGGCAGTACAGCCGTGACGTCACACATCAGCTGAAAACTGAGGCATTTCTCACGACGAACTGTCATATGTGCGCGGCTTGAGCTGAGGTCGGCGTTGACAGAACTCAGAAATAGTGTGTTGCTTTTAGTGTAGTAATAACAGTGCGGAGGTATAAATTGTTATTCGAAATTTATATGGTTGAACTGCAAACTTCTAAAGAATTGTAGATTAATGTTGACAGTTGCTGTGTTGCATCAACTGAGCCGCTACTTAATACCTGACAAATGCGTCAACAATAGCAAATAATAGAAAAGGTAAACTTTTCCGCTCTTACTGTTTCTGATTTGATGTACATAACTCACTAAATAATATATACATATACTACTAACTAGCAGTTATTGTAAGTAATAGTTGCTCTACAGATTTGATTATTATCTGTTCCATTATGTAGGTAGTAGACGATTACGTATTTTTCATATTTAAGGTTAGTTATACTTTAGTTAAAACAATTTCTTCTTTAAAATTACATTTACTCTATATTACCGGTTTAATTCACCAAGTTATTAGGTTTAGGCAACCTATTTTACTTGACTTAGTAAAAAGTCTGCTCTAAACATGTAATTGTTTGACAAAAAAGTAAATACACATGACGAAATTGAAATATGTACATTTATATTGTATGTTGGTTTCTAATCGTTGTTTATCATAGATATTTTTCCCTTTTCGAGGTATTTGATCAGGAGAATTCCTTTTCAGCTGATGGAACGCATGTGGGCGGATTCTCCTCCTTCAGTCTGTTGTTTCGACAGTTTTGCTTCCGGCATAAAGTTTTGTCAAATTGTTTCAAAATGCCGTATAAAAGCCGCAAACTTCGTAAACGGTCGACAAATGTTCGCATGCAATTTCGTTTATTCTTCGGAGTAAGTAAACCCGTCACTCAAGTAATTGCATGTGAAACTCATGCAAAATGAAATATACTCGGTTATAGCACCATATGAATAAAACGTTTGATTACAAATTGCAAAATTTTTATATATGGTAAGTGTACCTATATTAGGCCATCCACCTAAGTTGGGACACTCAACTTGAACATGAAAAAACAAGCAAAATTATCTCAATCTCTTATCAAACAATGACGCTCATTGTTACTTTTTTGTATCCTTTCAACTGTGTGGTTTCGAAGAGATTAGTTGATTTTTTTTAAATTGACCTGCTACCTAACTGGATTTGTTAAGGTACTTAATAATGGAATTTTTTCATGGTAAACTGCCATCGAAGCAAATTTGAAGAAATTTTTGTTGTTTTCCGGCGTCAGTGGAGTGAAACCCCAACACGGAGCGACGCGCTTGCTTGCGGCCGGGCTAACTGCACCTGTGGGGGGGGGGGGGGGAATATACGTTGCTCGAAAATCAGACGATAAACCCTAGGCCTGTACAACAAAAATTCGTCGCGCCGACTTACCCTGGGAATGAAAATTTGGGAAATCTTTCGCAATAGATCATGAGAAACTGAGAAGCGACTTCGTCAGGGCGCTCTGGTGTTTTAGCGTAGCCTGTCTGCCCACCCTGCCTCAACCACGACTTTCCAAAAAAGGAATAAATACCCGGCCCATATTGAGGTTCAGGGTCAGGACAAATTACCTGCGAGGGTTCATTTATCTGGCCATTAGCCAATCATTATTTATGTAAAATAAACAACAAACCGAAAAAGAAAACAAACTGCAAAAATTTGATAAAAAAAATTACCCCTTTTTTATCAGTAGAAAGAAAATTTTTGTTATGGAGTTATCTACCTATCTATATATATAAAAGAGAATGTATGTATGTATGTATTACTAGGTTTACATGGAGGATCGAAAGATCCAAATTTGAATCGCGTATATGACTACACCGGATCGAAAGATCGAAACATTGGAAGATCGAAATGACATGTAACCTAACCTGAAATCTTTCTTTAATCGTACAAGTTCAAAGTGCAGTTAGCACTTCTGTGTGCTAATACTATGAAAATGATAGAAAGTCAATATTTATTGTTAATGAATTTGCGACGATCAAACTTTCGATCTTTCGATCCGCGTTTACATGAGAAGTTCGATCAGATTTCGACTCGATCCAGGTCGAGAAGTTCGTTCGGATCGAGTCGATCTCATTTCAATCCGATCTGCGTTTACATGAGATTTTAGAGGATTGAATCCGGATTCAATTCTCCATGTAAACGTAGTATATGTATGTATGTTCCCTATAGACTCCTAAACCGTTCAACCGATTTTGATCAAATTTTCAGGGAACATGTAGAATAGTCCCGGGATGGTTCCTGTAAAGTTTGGTACTGATCGAATCAAAAACAATTGTTTTTTCGACATTTTTTTCACGATTTTAGTGCCCTGGGCCCCTATTATAGAACACGAAACTAAATTTCAAGCAGCAATTTTCGTATAGTAGGCATCACAGAACTCGAAACATGTGACATTTCGGTCCGTTTTTTCGTATATTTTCTCATTAACATTTCAGCTTTCGAATTCAAGTAGTAGGTGTAAATTTTGCAAGCTTTTGCGATGTAAGTAGTCTTTATTTGTTAAAAAAAATAGAAAATTACGTGCAAATCAGTACAAAGTATGGTAGAACTCAAAAAACAAATATGACCCTGGAAAAATTAAAGCTTGACTTAAAGGAACGTGAACTAGCTCCACGAGAAGCGAACGAAAAGTGAATACAAAGATACAATTTTTGTGTTGATTTTTGTTGAATGTAAAGCAGTGTTTTTTATTTATTAAGTAGAGGTTCACAAAGTCTTGTTTTTTTAATTTAATAAAGAGTTTAAAATATCCTTTCTTAATCTTGCGGCTAATGAACCTTCTTGTAGATGATGATTCATGGCACATAATTTCTTCTCCATTATGTCTAAGACCAGACTTAAAACTGTAGAGCCAGTGGATTGAGACAGGCCAAGATTGAGCTCCTGCCCTGTTCCTCTTTGATATTCATCCTCGGCAAAGAATCTAAGCGCAGCAGCAATTTTCAACAGAGGTGGAATAGAAGAAGATCGTGTGGTTGGCTTGAACTCGGTCTGCAATTCATCTAAGATGTACTTAAAAGCATCTTTCGATAACCTGAAATTATTCTGAAACCTAAAATATCTTAGAAATTATAAGAAAAATGTATTGTACAAATTCTAAATCACACTTACTGGATGTTTGATATTTCAAATATTCGATTTATCTCGAATTTCCTTCCGAATAATTTTTAAATCTTGCTCCATGCGCAACTAAGATAAGGAACGGTCTTCTCGATCGGGTACTGGTGGTGTGTGGATGCGTCTAAAGTTTATAAACCACGGAAAGGTGCGAACCACTTCAAAATTTATTTTGTTCGCTATATTTATTATTATAATATTATTAATTTAACAGATTAATGAGCAAGCAATTTGTAGAAAACTAAAACTAAAACCGAAACTGAAATTGAATAAACGGAAATTTGAGAAAAACTAGTTTCTAACAAATTAAAACCAACAACTATTAATAATAATTTATTTATTGACGCGACTTCAAAATCTAATTCTGACATTGAATTTAACAATTAATTGTACAAATTGAAATGAAAATCTATTACGATTCAAATTTTTTTTCGATTTAATGAGGTAATGCTTTCCATACGTTTCGTTCGTATTGATACATCGAAGGAAATTTTTCGTATATAACTTTCGAGTTTTACGAAATTTCGTTTCGTGTTCTGTGATAGGGGCCCTGGTGCTCTAATTATTTGTTTGTTTGTTCCTTATGCCTTCCTATACCATTCATCCGATTGCGATGAAACTTTGATAATTTGATCGCACGCCCGCGAAGCTTTCTGTATTAGTAAAATTATTCTACAATAGATGGCGAGCGACACAAACAAATGAGTGTGATTCATATAGTTTAGCGACAGTTCGTGTGTTTTCTATGTGCACGTCTGACAAAATCGGACAACGGGAGCAACGGAAGCAACGGGAGCAAAGGGAGGAACGGGACAAACGGGAGCAACTGGAGCAATGGAAGCAACGGCAGTAATGGAAGCAACAGGAGCAACGGGCGCAAAGGAAGCAACGGGACAAACGGGAGGAACAAGAGAAACGGAAGCAATGTGAGCACCGGAGCAACGGGAGTAACGGCAGCAACGGGAGGAACGGGAGAAATGGGAGCAACAGGAGTATCGGGAGAAACAAACGGGCAAGATTGGAAACCGCTGGGTTTGCAGTTTCGATAGTATAGTACTATACAAACGTGAGCGTAGCCGCGGGACGCGGCTTGTTTAGTATAGTCTTTAAAAAATTTGTTAATCGCAAACTTTGTATAGGCCGCTATTTTGGTCTTTGGTATTATAAAATAATGTTACCGAGTCGACCTCTATGAACTGGGATTTTTTTCGTTTCGGTTCGTCACACATCAGCTAAAGTCATTTCTCACGGCGCATGGATACAGTCTAGACTTAGTTACGTCGGTAATTTGTGTAGCTAAGGTTAACTATAGCCGCAGCTAAGTTGAACATCTGATCACCGGAGTCATAATAAACATGACAGCTCCATACAAATTGCAACATTTTGTATGAAGTATCCATGACTTGGATTCTAAAAACCAAGCCTTCAATTAAATACCAAGATTGTGTTAGGCAAAGCAAAGTGAAATAGTTTATAAATAGTTTTTAAAGTGAGAACTAGACTAGTTTTCTTATCTGGAATTGAAAATTAAGATGAAAAAAATATTGCATTTTCCAGTAATGTTGACATTCAGCCAATTAAAAATGTGCATACTAGTTTTGTTATATGAAATACATTAAATATTGCTATGATTGTGTATTGAAAGAGGTTCTCCAATGATCAGGTATTTTTTCTCGTTTCGTGACGTTATACAGCAGCTGATACCTGACGGCATTTCTCACGGCGAACTGTCGTAACTGCGCGGCTATATTCTTTCGGTGGTACCGTCAATTGTGATATTTGTTAACTATCGATTATTCATCAGTCGCGCAAGTGACTTAGCCAAGTGCAGAAGTGTCCAAACTAGTTCGTTCTTCCTAAAGAGTATTCAAACCTAGCAGTCAAGTTCACAGTATTAGTAGCTAAAAATAGTGTCTTCATCTACACTTCCGATAAAGAGGTGCCGGGAGTCCTCCCCGGCTGAGATGTTTATTCGGAACAGACTCAAGCTACCCCGCAATGAAATAACAACAGCACCGAACTATCATAATTGGTTTCGTTTCCTGGCTATCCCAGATCCGGAGCCGAACAACGAGATGCGCACCGACGAGGAACAACCAACTGTGTCAACACCAACACCGCTGAAAAAGGTAAAACTTCCACCCATTACTTTCACGGAATTAAAACACAAATACATCGATGCAATAATGAAAGAACTCACGACTAAATACAGTTTTAAAAACATGTCAATTGGTATTGGCGTTCTCCTGTATACAATTGCCGAATACGAAAAGCTGAACGAGTACCTAATCGCTAAAAAGGTAAAATTCTTTACCCTTCAAAGAGCTGATATAAGGCCTACAAAAATTGTACTTTCCGGTCTACACGAAATACCACCAGAAAAATGATTATCCTACCTAAATAATACGCATAATTTGAAATGTGTTGACATCAAAAAATTTAATGTAAGCAACAACAACACTTCACATAGGCGTTCACCTAACTATTTGCTGTACTTCGAACGAGGCACCAAGTTGAGTGACCTCCGTGCACATAAAACAATCATGAACACTATCGTAACCTGAAAATCGGTCATACACAATGTCGCAATTGACAAATGTATGGGCACGGATCGTCTCATTGCCATTGCCGGAAAAATGCATGATTTGCAGCAAGGCGCACAATCATGCGCTATGTCCTCTAAAAGAAGATCAAACTAGTTTGATTAAATGCGCCGGATGCGGCCTCTCTCACCTATCAAATGATCTAAGCTGCAAGAAGCGTTTAGACTACATTGCAATCAAGGCAAAACTTTCACCGCAAATCAAAAAACAGTGTAAAGCTGCTGGCTTATCACTTGCCAATAACAATAACAATAATTTTCCTGCTTTACCATCTCGTTCGGCTGAAAATTTTTCGACTCGAAATCATCGCATGTATCAACCACTTTTCTCTAGCATTGCTAGAAACGTTCCGAATGTTATTGACACCGCAACGCCCAGTTCAGACTCAAACCAGGACCTATTATCACCTCAGGAGTTAATGCAAATGTCTGGAGAACTGATCAAAAACCTTGCACAATGCAAAACAAAGCAAGATCAATATAACGTTTTAGTTAATCTAGCAATTAAATTCTTATATGGCTAATGCCAAAATCAATTGTATTAATGTTGTACTTTAGAACTCGCAAAGTATTCGAAATAAAATTACGGAATCATTTGACTTTGCGGTTTCCAAAAACATAGATTTATTTCTGTTAACTGTAACATGGCTTAACCAATGTGGCAAATTAAATGATAGGAAGGAAGGGATTGGAGGAGGTGTAGCCATATGTACAAGCAAAGCTATAAAACATACTCTATTACCCGCGTTTAAAACAAATGTTATAGAAACAATTGGACTTCACATTACTGGTATAAATACTACAATTCTGGTTGCATACTTTCCTGGCACCAAACTATCTTCTCAAAAATTGCAGTTTTTTAAAAGCGATCTTGAACTACTTACAGACCTAAAACAAAAGTACATTTTATGCGGAGATTTTAACGCTAGGCACAGGTTGTGGAATTATGCGAAAGCGAATAAAGCGGGGAAAAAATATTATTTGAAATGATGTATAGAAAACAATTTTGCATTCATGCTCCATCGGAACCCACGTATTATCCCCCAATAGGCAGAGACTCAACATTGGATCTTGTCATTTCTAATGGGGCAGTACAAGTATCACAACCCATCACTACCCAGGACTTATCATTCCCTCACCTCCCAGTGTCCTTCTCAATTGACCACGATATTGAAAACAAAGTGCCGTACAACGAATTTCTCACATACAGTGAAACTAACTGGGTCATGTTTACATTTTTTTTAAACAGATCCATGACTACTGATAACTTGAACCTTACTAACATCACTAACATATCACAAATAGACGGAATGCTGCTTGACTTCAACACCAATTTATGGAACGCAGTAGAGCTCTATACCCCCAAGAAGGCTAGTAATAACTCTCAGGTTCTTAAGATTGACAACGTGACCAGAGATATCATCCAACAAAGGAACTCTCTCAGGCGGCAATGGCAAAGAACTAGAGATCCAGACATAAAATCTCGTGTTAACAGCCTAACCAATCAAATTCAAGGCAATATTAGGAAAATTAAAAACTCCAATTGGAATTCAATGCTATCGTCATTGGATAAGGGCTCCCAAAAGATTTGAAAGCTAAACCGAATTTTCAAAAAACGGCGTGAAAATTGTACACCTCCTCTTTTCGACAACAACAGCCAGTATTTATATACGGACTCTGAAAAGGCTGAATTGATAGCATATCAGTTCGAAGCAGCTTACCATACTACTGTCGGAATGGGTAACACTGTTGTTGATATGATAGTAAACAGTCGTGTAAGACTTATCCCACAAAATACGATCTTATGCCCTAATGACCTTTGTAAACCTTGAGAAATTATATGTGTACTTAAAAGGTTGAAGACCAAAAAATCACCAGGGATTGATAAACTTCCAAACATTCTTCTTAAGAACCTGACAAAGAAATCGATCGTCTTATTAAACCTTATTTTCAATTCTTGGCTCAAGCTAGGATATTTTCCGACTACATGGAAACATGCAATTGTCACTCCAATTCCAAAACCGGGAAAAGATGCCCGTCATCCTTACAACTACAGGCCTATAAGCTTGCTCTCTACACTAAGTAAAGTCTTTGAAAAGATCCTATTAAGTCGTATTCAAAAATATACATAAAATAACCGAATCATACCCGACTTCCAATTTGGCTTTAGACGAGGGCACTGTACAAATCACCAACTACTCAGAGTAACCGGTTACGAAAAAGATTCTCTCCGTCGGAAAACATCAGTAGGGATGGTATCACTCGACATTGAAAAGGCATTCGACTCTGTATGGCACGAAGGACTGATATACAAGCTGTTAACATTCGCTTTTCCAAACTTTCTAGTAACAATAGTCAATTCTTTCCTTTCGGACCGAACCTTTTCGGTAAGAGTGAAGACAACTTCCTCAAGCACTCGAACTATCACTGCGGGTGTTCTTCAAGGCTCCTGTTTAAGCCTGACACTGTACAGTACTTTTACTGCAGACGTTCCTACCTACCCGAACTGTGAATTGGCAGTTTTTGCGGACGACACTTGTCTCTACACTTACGGAGATGATGCCAACGATATCATTTGAGCTTTACAAACATTCCTAGACCGTCTCTATCAATTCTACTACAGATGGAAAATAAAAGTCAACTGCACAAAAACTAAAGCCATATTTTTCAGTAGAAAGAGAAAGCGCGCTAACCTTCCGAGTCGTGAAATCAACTCCGCTGGACAAACTGTTCCTTGGTCCGACACTTTAACCTACCTCAGTCTTACGCTAGACAGAAAAATGACATTTGCTAATCACATAGAAAATGCATGCTTCAAAATTTCCAAGTGTATTTATGCGCTCTATCCACTAATAAACAGGAAGTCATCTCTATCATTAGCAAACAAAATACTCATTTTCAAGACTATCATGCAGCCCACGCTGACGTACGGTGCTCCTGTCTGGGCTAGCTGTGCTCTGTCCCACAAAAAGAAACTGCAAGTCTCGCAAAATAAGTCGCTAAAGATCATTTCAAATAAACCATATTATTATTCAACGAAGGCATTACACCGCGGCAGTGGAGTGCTCAACGTCTAGAAACTTGCTGCAACCAGGTTAACAAGACTTCTAACGATGTCCCAAACGATAGACAAACCTCTAGTCTCTTCCTTGGCTAGTTACTCCTACCACTAGCGTTGTGTACCTTATTATTTTAATCTATTTTTAGTTTTTGTTTAGGTTTAAGTAGTGCTTAAGTTAGTCATTAAGGTTCTTCCAAGCAAGGTTTTTTGTTAAAAAAAATTTTCCTTGAACATTAAACTGTGTCAGATTAACGTAAGTTTTTGCAAATCGAATGAAAAATTTTCAATTACAGCTGTAAAGAATAAGATCTAATCACTTCTTATCATACAACCCAATGAATTTAAATAAATCATCTATCTATCTATCGATTATTGGAAAATATTAGAATAATATCAATCGATTAATTGCCAACGGGGAAGTGTATTGTACATTTTTCTATACACTACATGTTAAGAATGAAAATAACTTTCTTAATAACTTTATTTGTAACTGAGCTTATAAAATGTATTTTACAACTTATATACTAATTTTATGCTAATATTGCAAATCAATGGTAGCATGTGCGGTGCAAAGGTAGATCGGACGAATAATTGCAATGCTAGCATAAAGGTAATTTATTGCTTTATGCTAACATGAATTATATCCGCTGATCAATTAATATGCTCGCTGGTCATTGCCTTTATGATCACGTGGAGTGATCATCCTCCCCGGGAGCAATGCGTAGTATGGATCTTTTCGCTGGTATCGGAGTGACGGGTTTTACGGTGAAATTTGCTGTTTTAGACCTTTTAGTGTAGATTATGTACACTGTGATTCCTAATATCAGGGCAACTATCAAGTAGTTCACGATGTAGTGATGCACGTGGTGTATATTTAGATCCTCTGGAAGTTGTAAGGTCGGAGATGAAGTCTTAATCCTATCCAGCTCCTGGGTGTTGAGTGTGTCTGTGAAAGACAGTTTAGTTGCAGGTGAACCATCAACGTTCATCAATATGGATGCTAGATTCCTGGGTGGAAGAAATGACTTGTCCATGCTCGCTGTGAATGAAGTTTGTGATCTAAGAAGAATGGATGAGGTTTTGATCTCACAGTTCGGACCTAATGCCAAAATTCCGCTGCCTTGTAGCTGTTGTGTGAATGGTTTATGGTTGCATACAGATGTGATTACAGTTTCGTTTGGTGTAAAGAATATCCATTTGTTGGCGTCTTGAAGTTGGTGAAAATATAATATGGCTCTGGTAGTTCGAATAGTACATCGTAGCTTTGTAATTGGCTTGTGGTTTAATAAGCCAATTTCACATTGGTTTCCATGAGAGTTTTCTCGATATATAGGATGATCCTGTTTACAAATGAATTTCTGAGATTCTCGCTCAGAACATTGCTCTAGATCAATCCTTGATAATGGATAATATGAGTCCCGGTGAAGGTTTACAGCGATAAACTCACTGGATGGTTCGATAAATATGAGCTCACCTCCATATGTAGTTGGTGCTGGGTGTAGTTTGAAAAGTTGGAATATTTCATCGTTCAAGAGTGGGACGGTCATTTTGAAGATAATAATTTTGTTTACCAGTCGACTTTGAACTGTTGTTAGCCGATAAAAGGATAGCAGTGGTTCACTATCTTTTTCTCCAGGAATTAATAGAGACGTTGGTATATGATGCCGAATGATTTGTATCTGTTTCAATAATTGTACTGGCGTTATTAGGAACGGACTGAGTTTTCCGTCATTTGCAGTAACAATTAACTCGATTAGTTTTTTTTGATCTTTCTCGAACTTGTTCATGATGAGCGTGACATATTCGGTCATTAGGGAAAATGTTTGTCTCAGCTCTTGGCTTTTGATTTCTTTTGACAGTGCGTGGATGCTATTGGCCATGTGTTGTTCAAACACCTTAAATTGATCCTCTATGTCATGTATTGACTTCCGAAATATGTTAACAGTTCCATCGAAGATTGAAGTTTGATTCTGGGCCAGCTGCAACAGATATTTCTCATTTTGTTGGACCTTTTGGAGTTCTCCTTCTATATGTGTGGCATAATCCTGATCCAATAGGCCAAAGAGACTGCTTAGTATAGAACCTATGATGTTTAACGGGGCTTGTTTAATTCTATGTTGAGTATCATCGACCCGATTATGTAGAAGGATGTCGTTGTTGAGTATTTCTTCGTAGTTATGTTGAAATTCAATCAGGATCGATTGACAGTAATAGTTGAAGGTGGTCATCTGACCACACAATTTCTCTAGTTTTTCCACACAAGTGGTGAATCCGTGGAGTTGTTCGTAGTATCCCGTTAGATTTAGGTATATTATCGTAGACCATTCATTATTGATTATGTTTATTCTTCCCACGTTTTCAAAGTATAGACCAGGGTTGTGCGTAAATGTTGTGATCTTGATGTCAGTGATGGAAGTAGCAGTTGGTAGGATATGGTCGCCTTGCAAGTTCGTGCTTAATATCGGTAGCACGCAATTTAACAGTAATAGGGATGACACCAAGTTTGAAGGTTTTGCTTGTTTCCGTGGTGGAATGTTGGTTGGTGCAATCCGTAGTTTCGGTCGTTTTACGCTGCTTTCCTTTGGTATACTTAGTGGATTTTGTAGCGGCGGCACAACTTTATTTATCTCCATAAGATCTGGTTCGAGGTCTCCTGGCGTGGTTTCCTTTTGGATAGCGATGTCCACGGGAAGTTTGCAAAGCTTTGCAATGGGTCTCTTCAGAATTCCTCCTGTGGTTTGAACAGTAGCAACTCTTACTAGTCCATCTGTCCCGGGATGCGTTTCAATAATCCGCGCCATAGGCCACTTGGTAGGCGGTGTATTTGGCTCCTTAACAATTACTAGGTCACCATTCTTTAGGTTCTCCTGTGGATTTTGCCATTTTGGACGTTGTTGTAATCGTGAGAGATATTCGGTTGACCAAGCACGCCAAAAGTCTTGTTTCAGTTTATTCACTAGTTTCCAACTAGTAATACTGTGCAACGGTGTGTCGAAGGAAATAGGTTCTGGAGGTGCATTCAGTGCCGAACCAACCAGAAAGTGCCCAGGAGTTAGTCAGTCAGTCTCCAATAATTCGTTTTAAGTGGTGTTTGACAGATTTTACTCCAGCTTCCCACAGGCCACCAAAGTGAGGTGCTGCAGGTGGATTAAAGTGCCATTGTGTGCCAGTATTGATTAAATATGGCCTTGCTTCTTCTAGAGATTGTTGCACGGCAGCCTCGAATTGTTTGTTCATCTCTTTATTTGCTCCAACGAAATTGGTTCCGCAGTCGCTGTAGATGTCCGTGCACAATCCTCTTCTTGAAACAAATCGTTTGTAAGCCGCGATAAATGCGTCTGAAGATAGGTCGCTTGCAGCTTCAATATGTATGGCTTTGGTAGCAAAGCAAACGAATACTGCGATATATCCTTTATACGACTTTGTCCCACGTCCTTTGGATAGTCGTAACTGTATCGGTCCTGCATAATCAATTCCGGTATGCGTGAAAGGCTTGGATGGGGTCACTCGAGCGGCTGGTAAGTTTGCCATCATTTGTTGTGACAGGGCTGCCCGGTGTCTGGAACACGAAACACATTGGTGTATCACCTTTTTAACAGCGTTCCTTGCGTCTATTATCCAGTACTTTCGTCTAATATAAGCTAGTGTAGCTTGATTCCCTCTATGTAAGGTTTGAATATGAGCGTCTTGAATGGTAAGTGTCGTGAACTGATGAGAATGCGGGAGAATGATGGGATGTTTTTCGTTGTAAGGTAGTGTAGAGTGCTCAAGTCTTCCACCGACTCTCAGAACTCCGTGAGTGTCCAGAAATGGTGTTAATGAAATTAGTTTGCTCGTATGAGGTAGATGTTTTCCTTTTCCCATCACTTTAATTTCGTCCGGAAATTCCTCCCTCTGCACAAAGTACGTTATGCATTGCATTCCTTGCAAGATTTCTTCTGTGGTGAGAGCGCGGTTGTTTTTAGTTTGACGGCAATTTTTCAGAAAGCGTAATATGTAGGCGTATATCCTTGTTGTTGTACGTAAGTTTGAAGATCGAAGTCGTAGGAAATCACTGTCCAAGGCTGCTGTAGATGCTGCTGTATGTGCTGCAAAGTGCTTACGTTGCTCAATATCCGTTTCAAAGGTGCCTTGAAACGTAGGCCATTGGGTTTTGGCTTGTACTAACCATGATGGTCCATTCCACCACAATGAATGTGCTTTCAATTGTGAAGGATATAATCCACGCGATGCACAGTCAGCTGGGTTGTCATCAGTGCTTACGTGGTTCCAGTCATCAGTGTTGGTGACTGATCGAATTTCGGATACTCTATGCATGACAAAAGTTCCCCATCTCTTCGTTCTGTTTTTTATCCACGCTAGAGCGACTGTTGAATCCGACCAGGCAAATATGGCTGAAGTCTGTATGTTCAATGCCTTTTTCACAGTAGTAAGAAGTCGTGCTAACAGCTGTGCAGCGCAAAGTTCAAGTCGTGGTATGGTAGTAGTCTTTTTCAAGAGAGCTACCTTAGTTTTAGAAGTTAACATAGTAATAGTGACCTCACCATGTTCTGTTATTATTCTTGTGTATATAACAGCGGAGTATGCTTTCTCCGAAGCGTCGCAGAAGCCATGAATTTCTACTCCTTGATTGTAGGTAGTATAGTGGATCCATCTGGGTATGGAGATATTTCCTATCGATGAAAGTTCTTCTTCGAATCGTTGCCATTTATTTGAGAATGTAGTAGATAGAGGCTGGTCCCAAGTAATATCTGATAACCACAAATCCTGCATCAGTATTTTAGCGAAAATCATAACTGGAGCAAGCCAACCGAGTGGATCGAAGATTTTTGCAATTGTTGATAAGATTGTGCGCTTTGTAGGCATTCGGTCAGTCAAATTGATACGAAACTGGAACATGTCTTTTCCTGGCAGCCAGTTTATGCCCAACGTTTTGATGGGATTGCCATCATGTATCTCTCGTATTTCTGCGCCAACCATATCTTCAGGTAAATCGGCTATTAGTGTAGTCTGGTTACTCGTCCACTTCCGTAGTTTAAAACCTCCCTTGTTAAGAAGTTTTATGAGGTCCTGTTGGAGTTGTTTTGCTTCACGCAGCGTGTTTGTTCCTGTCATCAGATCATCCACATAAAAGTCGTTTATGAGGATCTGAGATGCATTTGGAAATGTATTTTTCTCGTCTTTCGCTAACTGCCGCATCGTTTTTAGGGCTAAAAACGGGGCAGACGCTGTTCCGTAAGTGACGGTCGTCAAGTAGTATTCCTTTATGGGTTCCTTAGTGGAGAACCTCCAAAGTATTTTTTGGAATTTTTGATCAGCGGGGTTGATCTGTATCTGCCGATACATTTTCTCAATATCGGCAGTAAGTACATATCGATGAAGGCGCCATCGTAATAATATTTCAGACAGGTTATTTTGTAGTTTTGGACCTATATGTGTAATATCATTGAGGCTCTGTCCGCTGCTGGACTTCATGGAGGCATCGAAAACAACACGGAGTTTCGTCGTGGTGCTGTCTTCCTTCAGTACTGCATGGTGGGGTATACAATAGCCGTCATTCGATGGTAGAGTTACTGGCATCATGTGTTTCCTGTGGAGGTAGTCCTTCATGAATTCCTTGTAGGATGTTTCCAGTTTTTTGTCGGATTCGAAACGCCTTTCGATTTGAAGTAATCTCGCAAGAGCCTTCTGTCTTGAGTTGCCTAGTTCTTCTTGATTCTTATTGAATGGAATTCGTACGGTGTAAGTTCCATCCCTTTTACGTGTGTGTGTTTTTTCAAAGTGTTCTTCGCATTGTTGCTCTTCTTCGGATGGTGTGGTGATTGTGGTCACCTCTTCCAATGTCCAGAATTTTTTCATAATGTCGTTAAGTTCGATATTGGACACCATGCTCGTTATGTTAATTTGTTTTGATGGAAGGCAATCCGTGTTTCCAGAGAAGATCCATCCAAACGCTGTATTTTGGGCCACAATTGATGGTTGAATATTTTGTAGACCATCTTGTATTATCGATGAATATACGTCAGCACCCAATAGCATGTCTATTGGACCTGGAGTACCATAAGTTGGATCTGCTATCATATTGTTTTGCCAAAATTTATCCTCGATATTAAGGTTCACCTTGTTGTCAGGTAGGAATTTAGTCAGTTTCGGCAATACGTATGCCATCAGGTTTAGTGTAAACTTAGATGGAAATCTCGGTTCCAACTGTAGATGAATTTTACATCGTGTTGTTCCTGCTTTTGTTAGTCCTAGACCAGAGATTTCTGCGTGTTCCTTTGTCTTCGGTAAGGCGAGTAACTGGGCTGTTTCTTCAGTAATGAATGACCCTTGGGAGCCCTGGTCTATAAGAGCGCGTAGATACTTCTTTGTGCCGTCAGCTGCATTCGCAATTACAAGCGCGGTTGCTAATAATACACTGCAACTGCGTTTTGCCATATGTGAGTTGACCTCTACTGGATTTGGTTTAGCGTCTTTTGGTTGTTCCAAATGGAGCATCGTGTGGTGCAATTGTTGACAGATGGAACATTTAAACTTGCTGTAACACTTTTCCCCAGCTGGATGGCCGAGACAATTGAAGCAAATCTTATTTTTCTTGATGAACTCTTTTCTGCGTTGAACGTCTAATGATTTCAGTTTCGGGCAGGAGTGTAGTTTGTGGTTTTCCTGACAATATGAACAAAGGCACGTAGGTTTAGTTGATGTATGGTGCACTTTCAGTTTATTTCCTTCTCCATATTTGTCTGGTTTGTTGTTTCTTGGTTGGGAAGGTGGCGCCGTTCGTTTAGCGTCCCGTAGAGATTCCAATGATTGGAATCTAGTTTCCAAAAATCTGTATATTTGGTCGTATGTTGGTGGATCTCGAGGTTTTTCGAGGTTTTGTTCATACAATTTATGGGATTCATAGTCAAGTTTTTGAATGACAATGTGTGCTATGATCGGAGCCCATGTTGTCGTATCAATTCCGATATTGTCTAAGGCATGTAGGCACTTCTTAGTGGTATCGTAAAGTTTCCTGATGTTCACAGCCGATTCGTGATCCAATCTTGGTTGATTCAGCAAGGTTTGTACTTGGGTTGCGATCAGTTTCCTCTGATTATTGTATCTATCATTGAGGAGTTTCCACGCGGCTTCGTAATTTGCATCAGAAATGCAAAGATGTTGAAGAAGGTTTGCAGCATCCTTCTTAACGTGTGTTTTGAGGTACTGCATTTTCTCCGCATTTCCTAGACTTTTATTCGTATGGATAAGTCGAGAAAATATGTCAGAAAATGATGTCCACGTAGAGTAGTCTCCCTCAAACACCGGTAATGTTAAACGTGGCAGCTTAACATCAGTATGTTGATGTTGTGGAGTTTCCAGACGTTCTAGCAGCTTTATTATGACATCCTGATATTTATCTTCTATTCCCTCGTATATTTTTTGTTCAAGATATACGGAGAATACTTCGTCCGGGTTGGCGATAATATCAGAATGGTTTGCTGATATCTTCTCCCAGTAGACTTGCATGGCGTTGAGTTTCTGCTGGTAGAAGAATCTTGATTGGTTCGGTGCGATTGTATCAGAACAATCAAGTAGGCGAGAAAGCAACCGCAAATGTTCTTGCTGTACTCGCAGTAGCTTTAGGTGTTGAATACCATCTCCAGTTGTCTCTTCTTTAGGCTGTTGTGCAGAAGTTGATGGAATGGTAGTTTCGAAGTTTTTCACAGCCTCGTCAGACTGCGTTTGAGTCGTTTGCTGCTCCAAAATCGAAATTTCACCCATCTTCAGCAGTAGGTGTTCCCGAAGGGCGAGGTAGACATCTTTCACAAGCTTGAAGTATTGCTTCTGAAAGTACTCGTGCTGTGGATTGACGGTCATCATCTCCTCCATAGTGTTATTTCTTCCCTCGAATTCCGCCCAAAGATCTTCAAGCGCAGTTAGACGTGTTGTAAGGTAGTTTTTCGTCTTCCTGCTTTCAGAGTCTTTCTTCATATTCTGCTTCAGCCGCATCATCTCGTCATAGCATTCGATCTGCTGTGCTGCCAAAGAGTCCATTTTTCGTCCAAGAAAATAACCTGTTAGAAAATTAGAATGGAATGGGCGGATATTGGGTTACTGGGAAACTGGGACTGTATTCTAAATAGTCGACGGGTTCGACTGTCTCGACGGACCAATGTTAAGAATGAAAATAACTTTCTTAATAACTTTATTTGTAACTGAGCTTATAAAATGTATTTTACAACTTATATACTAATTTTATGCTAATATTGCAAATCAATGGTAGCATGTGCGGTGCAAAGGTAGATCGGACGAATAATTGCAATGCTAGCATAAAGGTAATTTATTGCTTTATGCTAACATGAATTATATCCGCTGATCAATTAATATGCTCGCTGGTCATTGCCTTTATGATCACGTGGAGTGATCACTACACTTTCCGTGTTCTACATTTTACTTATGTGTAGGGCATATATCAATTTTCACCTAGTAAAAAGAACACGTTAGTGAAGAAAAAATTCAGATAAACTTGTAAAGTTTTTTATTGGCTTGATTTTTTGAATGGTTGCAATGCATACATATTTGTTATGCCGGAAAATAAAAAGACACACGATATCAAATTAATTCGTTTATTCGCCATATACTTTTCTACACGCCGTGGTAAGATACACCGAATCGCTTTATCGCCAGAGTTCGACTGCCACACGCCAACTTGTCTATGCATGTACGCTTGTACACTCATACACAGTACTACCATATGCCCTTATCGCCCTTTACTTACGCCACCGCCATCTCGCCGGTTCAAGTGTCATTCTGAAATGAAATTAATGTCCCCATTAATGTGATAAATTATGACTCGAACAGATCGATCAAATCAAGACGATCCACCTCTTCGCCTTCTTCGCCATCTTCGTCATATTCGCCCAATTCGCCATTTGTACTACAATATCGCCTTAACGAATCAACCGCCATAGTCGCCCTATATCGTTTGTAATCCCGTACGCCTTTAACTGACTCAATTACGTATCGATCATTCGCCATCATCTTAGCAACTCTAAACGGACCATCAAACTCATTCGCCAGCTTCTGGTTAACGCCTGAATTCGCCATGTTGGTAGCCGCCCATCGCCAAAGTACCAAGTCGCCCACTTTATATTCGGTTGCAATCTTTCGCTGCTTGTCATATCTTGACTTCATTCGCCCTGAAGACCTCTTAATATTTTCGCCCGCCCGTCTACGATTCGCCCATAGCTGATGATTTAACTGAGATGAAATGCCTTCAAAGTCGTCACTTTGTTGACTCTCAGGGGTACCTACAAGATCGTCATCCTGCTGGTTTCCTTTGGTGCCCGAAATATTCGCCATTTTGTTTCTCGTCCTTACGCCGGACGGCGCCTCGCCAGATGCTGTTTCGCCCACCGTGTGGCCTGCTCTTTTGCTCTTATTTCGGTCTGCCGCCTCACCATGCGTATTCTCCACGCTCGCCGAACTCTCGCCAGTCTTCGCCTCAGCACCATGCGTATTCGCCACGCTCGCCGGACTCTCGCCAGTCCTCGCCTCACTAGCTAGCTCGCCAAGCACCAAATCAGCTATCAACCCATTTTGATGTTTAAACATCAGACGAGAAGGAGAAAATTGCGTACTAACATTCGCCAAGTTATTGAGACCCCACACAATCGCCGGTAGTTTTTCGTCCCATCGCCTCTCTGTTTCCGCACTTGTACGCCTGTATAATTGTACGATTCGCCCTTTCCACTTGACCGTTCGCCCTCGGCGTCGCAATTGCAATCTGGACATGCCTAATGCCTTTTTCCGCTAGAAATTCGCCAAATTGCTTACTTGTAAAAGCTAATCCACGATCGCTAATAACACGCCTAGGATAGCCAAATTCGCCAAATACCTCTCGAAGTTACACAAACTTAGTAAATCCATCTATCACTATTAGCAAATATGAATTTCCATGCACACTTTTGACGAATGGACCCAAATGATCCACATGCACCGTGTTAAAAGGTATAGAACGCCGTTCAATTGGATGTAAATACCCCTCGCCACGCCCATAATCGCCTTTGGCAAATGCACACCGCAAACATGCCTTTACATATTTGAACACAAACCTTCCCATTTTGGGAAACCAATATGTTTCCTTAATTAGCGCCAAACACCTCTCAAATCCAGGATGACCAACACCGTTATAGTATTTATTCACCAGGCTAAACTGAGCCATTGCGGGTACATACAATCTTTCACCAGATAACGTCACCCGGTAAAGTCGCGCTTCCTTAATTTTATAATTCGCCTTAATATCCTTATCGGCTTTTTCTGACTTAAGCGCCAACACAATCGCCTGTGTTTTAGCATCCTGTAATTGAACAGTCAGAAACCAGTCATCCTCCGATATGGATATAATATTTACCGCCACCGAATTGCCGCCTAAAGTGTCTATTGCATCATCTACTATTGAATTACGACTCAATGCGTCTACATGCGCCATTCGCCTACCTGGTCGATGCTCTATTTCCATACCGAATTCCTGGATAGCCAACCACCACCTTGCAATTCTAGGAATCAAATCTCTTTTCAACAGAGTCGCCCTAACTGACACACAATCAGTCACCACCTTAAAATGTACTCCCACCAAATATATTCGGAATCGCCTTATTGATTCAACTATCGCCAACGTTTCTAGCTCATAGCTATGATACATCTGTTCACTTTTAGTAGTCGCATAGTAGTTTGCATAAGAATACCGCCTAATCCCCATTTACTTGCATCAGTATGCAGTTCAATATATTTCTCGCCATCATACATCATGAGTACAGGTCTACTTCCTAACAGGTTCTTCAGTTTATCGAACGCCTCGTGTTCTTTCTCGCCCCATTTCCACTTAAAACATCCTTTTTAGTAAGCTCAGTTAATGGCTTCGCCAATATCGAGAAGCCTTGTATAAATTTTCGAAAATAAGACGTCAGCCCGATAAACTGCCTAACGCCATGAACATTCACCGGAACCGGAAATTCAATAACCGCCAGGTACTTTATTTCGCCCATCATAAATGTACATTTTTCCAAATTCAATTTCAAGCCCGCCTGCTCTATTAGGTTTAGTACGATTTCCAATAATTCTGTTCCCTGTTCTACACTAACCGACGGAATTAGAAGATCATCCATGTACGCCAAAACATGATCATGCCTTAAACTCCCTAACATCTTATTGATCATACGCTGAAATACCGCCGGAGAATTCGCCAATCCAAACAGAACTCGCAAATATTCATATTGTCCGTCGGGCGTAATAAACGCCGTTTTATGAACTGATTCAGGATGCAATGGAACTTGATGATAACCCTGTGGAAGATCCAATGTAGTAAAATAGTACTTATTAATTGTTTCCTATCTTCCTCATCTATATCGCCACTTGCGCCTGATCAAAATTCAATTTACTGGATTTTTCTATGCTACAAAACCTTACCTCTGTCTCCTCGGATAATTCCTCGTCGTCTTTCAACTGGTCAGGATCTATCCTGCCAATGAGTCGCCCTTTCTTCCATCGTAGTCCGCCTCGCCCTAAATTTGTCACCGCTACTGCGCTAAGAGTTCCACATGTTAGTAAGCTGCCCGGTATCGCCACCAAAGCTTCTCCATTTCTGTACGATCGCGCTGACAAGAACGCCGTCTTACCAACCGGACCGTGCCTGATCTCTACCAACGCCCATCCGCATGAATGAGGTCGGCATTCAAAAATCTTCCCGCAGTGTGACTTGAAGTCTTGGCAACTCCGCCTCCAATTGCACTCGCCGTAAGTCGCCCAAATCTTCGTCTTTCGCCAATACTGCCTTTCGATTTCGGACCACCAACGTTACGCCAGGGATATTAATCGCCCGCTGTCCCAACAACAACACAATTCGCCCCATGTTACAATCTGTAATTAACGCCCTGATGCTCAATTCTACTCCGTCCATGGTCAGATCGAACAGAGTTACTCCCAACGCCTCTGCTTTACCGCCACCAAAGCCACAAAGAACTACATCTTCGCCTGTTCTGCGCACTATTAATCGCAATCTTATAGCGGCATCCTTTGTTATGATGTTCTCTATACTCCCTGTATCAATGTAGATCCGCAGCGCCTCGCCATTCACAAACCCTGCTTGCCTAAATGTTGCATCTGCTGGCTGAATGATTAAACTCACCTGCTTTTGTTCGCCAGTTGACCACACTCATGCGCCTTATGTCCACTGGCTTTGCAAGTCCAGCATCTGTCCACTCTCGCCTTGGGACAGTCTCGACTCATATGACTGCCCTCCGCCTGGCAGTTGTAATATCTGATCGCCAATCGAGAAGTTACTGCTCGCCTTGAATACGCCTCTTTCGCCACACCAGCTTTTTCAGTTTTGCTACTCATCTTATACGCCTCTAACCCCGCCAAAAACTGGTTGTATAGTGCTTCAGGCGTCGCACATTTCGCCGCATATGAGTTCGCCCGCAATTCATCCGGTAATCCGCGCACGATACATGACACCGCACTTTCGCCTCTAACTCCTACTCGACCACATAACGCCAGCTTTCCGTGGTAATATGTTGTCATCCGTTCCGTAGACAGTTTTCGCCGCTGCACTAATTCCTCCAACATTCCAGCAAAATCATGCCGCCGCGGAAAAGATGCACATAACTTCGCCTTCCATTGTATCCACGAGTGATCATACGATTCTAACCGCCGATGCCAAGTCCTCGCCGCACCATCTAATTTCGCATGTGCGATGGTACTCCTGTCATAATCCGACCATCCGTGAATGTCACCGAGCTGATCAATTTTTAACAGCCAACGATCCACATTAATATCGGCATCCTCCGGATTAAACCGCTCGATAATTTCGTCCGCCACACGAATAGCACGTCGACTACCTGCCATCGCCTCTCGATCCAACGATTCGGCCCCGGACACTTTACTAGCCGTCGACAACTCCCTTGTCTCCGCCAGCTCAGCAAAAATCAACGCCGCCTGTTGCTGTACGGCCGCCCGAATTTGCACCGTCAGTCCGCCATCCATCAGTGCCTGCACTACCGTGTTAACGTCAGACTTTTCCGCCGACATGCTCGCCTTCGGTTTCGCTCCCGAATCAACTTGAAACAACTCTTTTCTCGCGCCCGGTGAGTTATCTTCCGCCCCGAGTGACATTTCGTCCGACGACATTTTCGTTTGCTCTACTATTCTTCCTTTTCACTTAATTACCCGTATATTGAGTGTATGGCCCTCATCCACCGGTCACTCCAGGATGACCCATCAGCACTACATGTCCAGATCGCCACAGCCAGTATGTGTAACCTGCCAGCAACCGCTAACAATAAGACACATCCTGACCGAATGCCGTCTCACCAGGATATTCTTCGGCCACTCCATTCCCCCCTAAACTCCCTCCTAGACCCTTCAGCCCCTGATCCCCTCTTTCAACTCCTTAACCACCTTCACCTCTGTCATAAAATCTAAGTCTACGGTCCCTCCCTACTCTCCCTCCCTCCTTGAATTACCTTTGCTTTCATCCTGTACAATCTCTCTTCCATTTAACTTTTATAATTATATATTTTATTTTTATCTTTTGTTCACTTTACTTCCATCTTTTATTATTCCTACTAATTAATATATACTTTAACCTTGAATTACTAGTATGAGCATGAATTATTCGTAGTATTATTATTATTTCATTATTATTACTATTCATTATTATTTTTATACTCTAGATGAAATCATATAGAGTATTATAAGTTTAATCCAGCCCAAAAGTTTGTAACGCATAGAACCAAGCCTCGGACGAAAAAAAGTTATATATTATTTTTTGTTTATTTGTGGCCAAAAACCTCAAATCCGCCTGACGTCCGTCCGTCCGTCCGTCCGTCCGTCCGTCCGTCCGTCCGTCCGTCCGTCCGTCCGTCCGTCCGTCCGTCCGTCCGTCCGTCCGTCCGTCCGTCCGTCCGTCCGTCTGTCCGTGAACACGATAACTCAAGAACCCCTTCACCTAGGATCTTGAAATTTTGAATCTGGATGTTTGGTTGAATTTGTAAGGCTAAGTTCGTTAACGGGCAAAATCGTCCTACTCCTTCGGGTAGCTGCCATACAAAATGTCCTTAAAACACGTGTTCAAGAATATTGGTCGATAACTTCAGAAGGGTTTAAGCTACGACATTGAAATTTTGTACGTGTTATTTTTCCAATAGTTTGAGCTAAATATATGATTATGAAGAAAATCCGGTTAGTCCTTCGTGTAGCTGCCATACAAATATCCTGTCAAAATGTATTCACTTAATTTACAAAACTCACAATAACTCAAGTAATCTTTTAGCTACGAATTCGGAATTTTGTACAAATTAGTTTTGAGTGAAAACAAAGTTCGAGTTTACTAGTCAGCGAAATCCTTTTACTCCTTCGGGTAGCTGCGATACAAAATATCCTTAAAACACGTGTTCAAGAATATTGGTAGATAACTTTAGAAGGGCTTAAGCTACGGCATTGAAATTTTGAATGTGTTATTTTTCCAACGGTTGGAGCTAAATATATGATTATGAAGAAAATCCTATTAGTCCTTCGTGTAGCTGTCATACAAATATCCTGTCAAAATGTATTCACTTAATTTACGAAACTCACTATAACTCAAGTAATCTTTTAGCTACGGATCCGGAATTTTTTGAAAATTAGTTTCGAGTAAAAACAAAGCTTGAGTTTACTTGTCAGCGAAATCCTTTTACTCCTTCTGGTAGCTGCCATACAAAATGTCCTTAAAATACGTGTTCTAGAATATTGGCCGATAACTTCAGAAGGGTTTAAGCTACGTCTTTGAAATTTTGTACATAGTATTTTTCCAATAGTTGAAGCTTAATGTATGATTATGAAGAAAATCCTATTAGTCCTTCGTGTAGCTGCCATACAAATATCCTGTCAAAACGTCTTCTTTTAATTTATGGAACTTACAATAACTCAAGTAATCTTTTAGCTATAAATTGGAAATTTTGTACAAATTAGTTTTGAGTAAAAACCAAGTTCGAGTTTACTAATCAGCGAAATCCTTTTACTCTTTCTGGTAGCTGCCATACAAAATGTCCTTAAGACACGTGTTCAACAATATTTTTCGATAACTTTTGAACGCTTCAAGCTACGAATTTGAAATTTTGTACAAGTTCATTTTTAAATGGTTCCAAGGAAAAGGACAAATATGTAAGAAATCGAGTGAGCCCTTCCTGCACCTCTCATGTGAAAGTCCTTCAAAAAGGACATTTTTTTTGGTGACTTACCCAGTTCAAGATATGAAATTAAACACTGAATATTGTCTTTTAGTTTTGAGTAGCAATCTAATGGGAGTCCTTAATAAAGGACATACAACATGCACACACGTAATTCTACTTTATCCCCAACTACAATATAAATCGGAGTTCAGTATTCATCTAGAGTATTATACGATTGGCTTGCAGCCGATCGTGACTGCAGTATGTTTATTATTATTAACAACCTAATTTTCATTACTTACTCATTATTATTACCTTGAATTACTAGCATGAGAATGAACTATTTTGTAATATTAATATTATTTCACTATTATTGTTATTATTATTGCATCTTCATTTTACTACTTACTCATTATTATCTTCATTATTTCTATTATCTTCATTTTATTATTTTTTCTTTACTTTTATTTCTCACTAATATTATTTTTACTAATTTGAATTAATCTTTACTCTTGTCTCTAATTACCTCCTATTTTGCTATTATAACTTAATGTAATCGATGTGCCATATGCCCTTGTTGGCCTGGCCGAATTTCAATGGGCCTCTTATTGTATAAGGGGTCTCATTTCAATAAATAAAAAAAAAAAAAAAATAAATACTGAGTGTATCGCCCGTCACACGCACACCCGCTTGATTGCAATATATCGCCTGTTGCTCGCACACTTGCTTGATCGAAATCGCCTGTTGCACGTGCACTTGCCTGATCGCAATCGCCTGTTCCACGCACACTTGCTTGATCGCAATTGCCTGTTGTACGCACACTTTCTTGATCACAATGTATCGCCCGTTATTTCTTAAACAAAGGAACGGCGTCACTTCTAATTTTTCGCCAATTTCACCCACGAGACCACCGAAAAATCACCCTCTCGCAATGGAGACCCGCCCGCACAAATAATCCACTCGCCCGCCCGAGAAAACTCGCACAAAAACCACCCTGTCCGATACACGACGCCACTTGTTCTTCTTTTTGTTTTTACGCCACTCAACTTCCAATTTTTACACTTTCCGGCACGTAGACTTATCCCCCTTCTGATTTTGTTCCGGAAAATAAAAAGACACACGATATCAAATTAATTCGTTTATTCGCCATATACTTTTCTACACGCCGTGGTAAGATACACCGAATCGCCTTATCGCCAAAGTTCGACTGCCACACGCCAACTTGTCTATGCACGTACGCCCGTACACTCATACACAGTACTACCATACGCCCTTATCGCCCTTTACTTACGCCACCGCCATCTCGCCGGTTCAAGTGTAACATATTTTTACACAACTTCCATGCATGTTCAAGCAAAACAATAATGCAATAAATGCTAGAAGTTGACTTTAACCTTCATACAGTAAACTAGTTTCATAGATACTACTGTATGCTTTTTATAGCTGCTACCGGGCGGCTTAAATAAAATAGTTTTAGGGATATGAATAAGTTCCTGTCGTTTTTTCATAAAAATTAATAATTTACTTAAAAAAATGAAATAACATGTAATTAAACTATTGTCCATCACCAGCGACTACTTTCTTCCAGCTTTCTGGCAACATACGAATACCATCTCGAAAGAACGACTTATCTTTTGAGGTTTTCCACTTGGTCATTCAGGGCATGCCTCATCGATCGGAACAAGAGTTAATCGGACTTCTTTATATAGGGTTTTTAAGTATACTTGATGCAATATTACTAGACGTGTTTTTAGCTCGATCTTTTACATACAATACGAGGGAGGGTCAAAAAGTTCTCCGAATCAGGTAGTAATTAACTACATCTGAATAGTAAAACTAGTTTTTTGGGACTGATCCTGTTATTGTCATTCGAGTTCTCGTCCTGCAAGCAAGTTATAGTTAACACAGATTTAAAATATTGAAAAAATTAAGTTTTGCATCACTGTCGCAAAAATTTAATATTGGAGGATGTGTGTCCTTCGAAGAAATAGTAAATGCGCATTTGAGGGGAACCAGCCTGGTGAACTTCCCGCTTCACGAAAACCAACTTGCATTCCAAAGAGTGAGGAGTTCTTTCCGCATTATTGTGTAATCTGTTGGCGAAACCGTTGCTGTGTAAACTTAACGAAACAGGTTATCTCTCTAGGCTTTGGGGATGATGGAAATATCCTTTTAGACCCGAAGCTTACCTTCGATCCGCATCTGGGGTCTAGGGTCAGGACAGCCACAGGGATTTTCTCACAACTCTTTTCAAAGGCTAGAAACCTGGGACTTAGTCCCAAAATGGGCACTGGATCTACACAAGTATTTTCCGCCCCTACCTGATCTATGGTAGTTTGCAATAAGCGCTCAGAATACTGAGCTGCAACTCTCAAAACTCCAACGGCTGGCTAGTTTAGGCGAAACAGGTGCAATAACACAACACCGTTGGAAATCCTTTTCAACCTACCACCTCTCGATGCCTTTTTAAATATGAGGCAACGAGGAGTAGTGTCTGAATCTGGTTGATACTACTATCGTGAATGTCAATAGTATTGACTAGATAATATCATTAAATATATGATAACATACTAAACTAAATTGCAACTATTAAGCTTCTTAGACACACATGCTCTATCCAATCGCAGATTGTTAAGTTACCAGCAGCAAACGTGGCGGACTTACCATTTATTACATGTGATTTGAAATTCGCATACTCGGTATCACTGTTAAGTTTCTTTGTTTTCTAATTCAGCGAAATAGCTGAATATAATTTAAACCTGCTAGCCGTGAAATCAATAATTTATTTGAATCTGTTATTTGTTTTTATTTTGACCAAAGAAATGTATCCCGGACCATTAAAGCCGAAAACAAATAAACGAGCTAATTATTCTGAAAATACTTTTGATGCTATGTAACCTGTTAAGTAGATTTCCTGCCACAAAATCGAGATCGTATAATCGCAACTAAAAGCTAACAAACTGCGAGCGATTTATGCATCGAGATGCCGTTTTTGACAATTCAGCATTAACAGGCCTGCTTAACTAACAGAATGGTATCGAGTCATATATGTATTAGTAAACTATATTGCTAGCGGCGATTGTCAAAGTCAGTATTTGTTGGAAACAGATGATTCTGAATTTGCCAATTCAATCTGTTGATATTGCAGTGGCTCGCATGATTTTCATGTGAATGCGTTAATAAATAAATTGAACAATTATACATCAATTTTGATAATGGTTTATTAAAATGTGGCAATTTGAATTGTCGCCATTTGAATAATAATATTAATATGAATGGACTATTTATTCAACACATTTCATGTATTTTTTAATAATCTGTGATAAGCTTTAAATTTAAGAAAATATGCTGCACTGAAGTAAAATAAAATTAGAGACAGTAGTGCAGTTGCTAAACGCGCTAGTCTACAAAACCAGAGGTCGTGGTTTCGAATTCTACCTAGCTATGGACTTATTACTCGTGGTCTAACTAAAAAGAAATAAGATGAAAGCGATAACAGTCCTGCTGCTATTACTCCTCTATGGTGCGGAAGGGGTCATATAAAAAAAAAGGAACTAAGAAAAATCAGCCATAAAAAAACTGTTCGTATTAGTTAAGTTGTCCTCTTTCGTAGTTTGCGAGATTGAGTCAGAAATGGTTATAAGAATTAAAAATTTTATATGTCGGTCATGACATTTGTCACTAACTTAAAATTTGGGAACTATATCAGGTCCCGACTGAAGATCTTAAGAATAAATACCTTCGGGTAAAATGGTCACTCGCGTACAGTAGACTTATACTGATAGTCTATTTAAACCCATGTCTACTGTATATCGAAATATACTAGACTATTCCAAAATTAAATTCAAAAGCTACAGTATAGTGTTGAACTCGTTATTCAAACTTGAAACTTATATCATTTCGGCGTTAAAAGCCCAAAAAATATTTAGATAGATTTTAAAAGTTAGATGAAACTCTTCAGTACCATTCGAGAGCTCTTCTTAGTTCTCAGCAAAAACGACAAAGGTTTTTGACTTTGAATTTTATCTATTCAGGAATCGGTTTAAAAAAACTAATTGCTGTTTTAAATTATTTATTTCTATCGACGTAGATTTGAGAGCAAATTTAGTATTTAGTATGTTTCTAAAGAAGCATATTTTATTGTTATTAAAACCAGCTTATATAAATTTTTTTCAAAATTAAATGTTCTGCCGACTTCCCTGGGTTTGGAAATTAGATTTTTCGGTCAAAAAGAGCAGCTGATCTGATTTTTCCTATTCAACTCGTACTTATTGATTTTGTATTTGGAAAATATGACAGCTAGCAATATAGTTCTAATACATATATGTATCGAGTATGTGATATGTGTCCCTTATTACAATTTTAATTGAACACAATATGTGTTCAAATAAAGTTATTCTTGAGTACAAATTATTATTGTACAATTTGTTGATACAAATTTAATTTATTTACATTTTATTTTGTATTATATACAGGGTGTAACTAGTACTGAGGTTCAAACGAAAATGGGAGATAGAGGAACTTGTCCTGAGTAGAAAATCGTTCTACACATACTCCCGTTTTTGCACCGTTAAGGAGATAGCGCGATTTTAAGGACGAAGGATTTTCATCGTACCTGTGATCACTGTTTGATCTCTAACTTCTGCTGTACTTAGCGTAACGTAATAATTCTGGGCTCGTTGGAAAGGACACAAATTCTTCTTTCTAATTGCTATCAACTGTGTCAATCAGTGTTATACTTTTTGAGAAAAATTCATTTAAATGACACAAAAATAATAAAAAATTAAAAAAAAATGTGTCAATCAGTGTTATACTTTTTGAGAAAAATTCATTTAAATGACACAAAAATAATAAAAAATTAAAAAAAAATACAAAAAAGTCCTGTTTTCTCCAAGAATGACCTGATTAACCACCAAATTTTATTACATTTTCGGAAAGCCCATAAAATTTCACTATACGTTTGATAACAGAATTTCTTCATAGGTTGAATTGTAAAGGAGCGGGGCTAACAGTGATCAAGCACGTTCCCTTTAAGTAAATCTGGTTTGACACCCGTCATTCGCCGAAGGAGTATGATTAATAATAGTGAGGACGAAATAAATGCATGTGGTTGATGCCTAATCGATGGCCGATGCGCCGGGTGCTTACCGTGGGGTCCCTAGCCGCGATGCGCAGTATGCGCTCCTCCGTGGCCACAGGTACCGAGTGTCGCCGTTCTGGATGTTGTGTCTCCCGCCACGGCTGCAGTGTACATCGTTCACGAAGGTTCCGACGAATGCTGATGAACATCCGATAATGGGGGTACCGAGATCTGTCCGGATACCGTTCCCGGTAAACTCTTTCGGCTCGCCTAGCATTCTCGTCGCACAACCCATACACGAAGTGCATGTCTGCCATTTCTTCCATTGTAAAAGACCTCCTATTGCTTGCCATGTTGCTCGTAATGATGTCTATGACATTCTGTTTGCTGCTGCTTCCTCCCGATGCTTTTATCGCAGAAAAATCTACGTAGGACGAAGTCATTCCTGTTCTTTAAGGGAGCAGGTAAACTCCACGCCCTACTTAAATGGATATTACTTAATTAACTTAAATGGATGTTAGTTAATATACTTAAATGGACGCTATCTAATTAATTGTCATATTTTTACTTACCTGTAACATAATTTCCACACATAAGAGCAATACGTGTGTTGTTAACATGGTTGCTCATTACTGCATCTGTTTTGCGGTAAATTCTATGTTTAGCAGTATTTCCAACATGTGCAGAGAACTCACTTCTTGTTGCAAATATGAAGAAATTCTGTTATCAAACGTATAGTGAAATTTTATGGGCTTTCCGAAAATGTAATAAAATTTGGTGGTTAATTAGGTCCTTCTTGGAGAAAACAGGACTTTTCTGTATTTTTTTTTAATTTTTTATTATTTTTGTGTCATTTAAATGAATTTTTCTCAAAAAGTATAACACTGATTGACACAGTTGATAGCAATTAGAAAGAAGAATTTGTGTCCTTTCCAACGAGCCCAGAATTATTACGTTACGCTAAGTACAGCAGAAGTTAGAGATCAAACAGTGATCACAGGTACGATGAAAATCCTTCGTCCTTAAAATCGCGCTATCTCCTTAACGGTGCAAAAACGGGAGTATGTGTAGAACGATTTTCTACTCAGGACAAGTTCCTCTATCTCCCATTTTCGTTTGAACCTCAGTACTAGTTACACCCTGTATGTATACATTTTTTTAAAGGCCGTCATAATAGCTTAGGGGGTAACCTTTTAATGCGATTGAACAGCTAGAACGACATAGGCTGGGGACACAATGCTGTGATAGGGGATTTAGGGTGGTGGAACGGGAGGGAAGCGTCTGAAGTGTCGGTGAACGTTGTTTTTGAACTGCGGAAGGTTATACGTATCAGGGAACAGATCGGCTGTCAATGCGTTCCACATTACTGATATTCGGGGCTTAAAAGACTAAATTTCTAAATTAGATTGTCTCGACTTTCTGCAATTCATCAATTTCAGAGTCCCAAGTAGAATTGCGGCACAGAACCTGCTATGCCATAACAGCCAATCGATTAATGAGATCTGCAAATAAGTAATCTGCGAACCTGGATATTTTTAATACTAGTGTTCAGCATGTTAAGTCCTCACGATTATTTTATATTATGTTTTGTCTTTTGTTTCCTATTTATTTTTGTTTTACATGTTTTTATTTTAGGTTAGGTTATAGTGGCAGCCATCCAAACTATGGATCGACTCCCTTAGACCATTCGGTTGGTCCATTGTGATACCACACCCGTGACACCTTAATGAAGTCCCATATAGGGAGTTATCGTAGCATTGCTACAGGGGAAAGCTAGTCGAACCAGCCACAGATGCGAATGAACTTGGCTAGTTCATCAATTCGTGCTCCGGCCATGTCCCCGAGTCTGGAGAAGAAGTAGCTGCCCATGGCTCTGAACCTACAGCTGGCTAGCTGGGGACACTCACAAAGTAGATGCCTAACGCTCTCTTCTTCTTCTTCACTTCTGCAGCTTCTGCAGTAGTCATTATATTGAACGCTTAAGCGTTGTGCATGTCTGCCAAAGAGACAGTGCCCCGTTATGACTGCCGTAATGTTACGGGTCTCTATACGACTTCTTTTCAGAAGATCGGCAGTCCTTCTAGGATGTATTACTGGCCATAGCTGCCTGGAGGTTTCACACGTAGTTAGGTTGAACCATCTGCCATTGGTCAGCTCCATTGCCTTCCTGTCAAGATTACTCTTGACGTAATGAAGCGGTATTTTTACCGCTTGGGTTGCATGTATAGCAGCCATTTCAGATCCAGTTTTGGCCAGCTCATCGGCTGCCTCATTTCCTGGTATCCCTTTGTGTCCCGGAACCCAGCACAGGAAAACCTTATGAGCTGCGCCCAATGTTTTCAGACGCTCCCTACACTCCCTCACTAGCTTTGACTTGACTAGGTTGGAGCTTAGAGCTTTCATTGCTGCTTGGCTGTCTATGTAAATTTTTATACACGACTCTTCGGGAAGATTTGTTGCGGAATTTAGTATGTCCACTGCACTGCTTACGGCAAAAACCTCAGCTTGAAAAATACTGCAGTAGTCCGGCAGACGAAAGGATACTTGAATGTTCATGTCGGCTGAGAAGATCCCTGCCCCCGTTCCAGTATCCATTTTTGACCCATCCGTGAATATAGCAACTTCAGATTCCCTTATCACTTTTTGATTATCCCAGTCCACCCTAGTAGGGAAAAGGGTATGGAATCCTGTATCGAAGCTTAAAAACGGAGTTATATAGTCGGTGAGTTCACTAAGCCCACAATCTGGAAATAATGAAAGAATTTTGCTATGCCCATAATCCGCAGATTTCCAGCAGCCACCAGACTCTTTTAGTCTCAGGGCACTCTTGGCAGCAGCATTCTTGATTTGAATATCTATTGGCAGCAGAAGCAGCATAATCTCCATTGCAGCTGTTGGCGTTGATTGCAAAGCGCCCGTGATGCCTAAGCAAGCCGCTCTCTGCACTTTCGTTAGACTATTCTTGTGCACGCTTTTGTGCATGGCTGCCCACCATACCAGGCCACCATAAAGAACAATGGGCCTTACGATAGAGATGTACATCCAGTGAACCATTGCGGGCTTTATTCTCCATTTCTTGCCAAAGGTCTTCTTGCAAGTATAGAAGGCAATTGTTGCTTTCTTGATGCGCTCATCAAGGTTTTTCTTCCAGTTAAGCTTAGCGTCAAGAATAATTTCCAGGTACTTAGCTTCAGTTTTAAGCTCCAGAATGGTATTACCTATTTTTGGGAATTGTAAATGGGGATATTGCTCTCCTTCGAGTGAAAAGAACCAGTTCAGTTTTTGTGGGGTTAACCCCCAAACCACAACTTGCCGCCCATTTGTACAATTTCCGTAGTGCTCCCTGCACTAGTTCAGCTATCGTGGGTAGAAATTTGCCAGATACCAGTATAACTAGGTCATCAGCGTACGCTTGATCCCGTCCCTCTCGAGCTGGAATAAAATACGATCGACGACTAATACCCAAAGTAGAGGTGATAGAACTCCCCCCTGCGTGGTACCTCTGGACACAGTTCCAAATATTTCATTCTCACCAATGGATGCATGTATCATTCTACTCTCAAGCATTCCGTCGATCCAGTTGGTAATGCCCAGCAGAGCTTTCCGAATGGCATCCGTCTCAACGTTATTAAAGGCTCCTTCAACATCTAGAAAGACACCCATTGTGTATTCTTTATTATGCAGCGTACTCTCTATGGTCCTTACTACCTCATGTAGAGCGGTTTCTACCGATTTACCTTTCGTGTACGCATGTTGTGCTGTAGAGAGAGTGTTTACGTCCAGATTACATCTAATGGAGATCTCGAGCAACCTTTCTAGGGTTTTCATCAGAAAAGAGGTTAAGCTAATGGGTCTAAAGTCTTTGGTCATTGTGTGGCCCCGTTTACCCGCCATCGGTATAAATATTACTTTAACCCGTCTCCAAGCAATCGGAACTTACGAGTAGTATAAGCAGCTTTTATAAATAACTAATAGCCAAGGGATGATTGCTTCATGAATTTCCTGAAGCATTATGGGCAAAATTCCATCCATCCCTAGTGATTTATACGCCGCGAAGGATTGAATATTTTTATTTTGATTCTTATTTATTTTTATTCTTACCATAGTGTTAGTACATATGATATATACTGCTTAGTTACTCTCCTCATTTATCTTATTCTAATTTTATTATGAGATCTTATTTTTATTCATATATTTTTAACTGTTACAATTTTGTTACGTTTGGTGTACATAGTTAATTATAAGTTATTAATATTACCTTTATTTTTTATTATTTATCTTCTATTGTAAAATTATTCTTTTTTTGTTTTTTTTCAAGAGTCACGGCCCGTTAATAAACAAATAATTGATAAATAAATAAATATCCGAGGTCTATTGTACATCCCATTGGAACATCACTGATTATACTTTCAAGAATGTAAATTTTTTCACAAAATTGTGTTATATGGAAAACTTTTTTGGTTTCAGGTATGCGGATTTGGAGGACAATTTACTGCAAGCCATAAACTGGTAGAAAAGGAAAGCGGAGAGCCTGTGAAATAAGCATGAGAAAGTATAAATAATAAAGTTATATACATTTTAAACTCTACAACTTATAACTTGGAGTCTGTAGTGAAAAGACAAATATGGTTCAGAATCTTATGATGTAAGTAAAGTGCTTTTAATTAATTTGATAAAAGTTCCTTATCTGAGTCTAACCGGGCAATCTACAAGAATGGCTTAAAATTGTTCCATTTAGTTCTAAAAACGATCTAAGTCATGTTCCAGGCTGGGGACGATATAATTCGTTCCGGTTCTTAATCTGGAAGTATATAAAATTACACTTTTAAATACTCCACCTTTTAATTACAATTCTTTTATGACATAAATCATAGCCGTTCGGTGTGAGAAATGTCTTCAGATAGCAGCTAATGTGTGACGTCACGTAACGAAACGAGAAAAAATATCAGTTCATTGGAAAACCCTTTTTGGAATTTGACTCGTAACAATATTTTATAATCCCAAAGGCCGCTGTTATAATACAACACTTTGGAATGAATGAACTTCCTAGATTCGTTACTAATCAGAATTACAGTAATTCGATTGCCTAAAAAACGAGTTATCGTTTTCTAGATATAACGTTTTAAGTGAGTGAGGGTACCGGTCAAAAACACTTTTCTTAACCACCCTGTATCTCCACTAATATTGAAAATTGACCCACCCTGTAGAAAAATTTTTTTCTCCAAATATATCAAGGAATAACCCCTTACAAGGTGGCACACGCAGTGCCAAACACCCTGTATATTGTGAATTTGAGCCAAATCGTACCATAAATACGAAAAATCTAAATATCTCGACTGCTGTGCCACCTACCGGAAGTAAAATGAAGAAAAACTCAAGTAATCGTTTAGCTACGAATTCGGAATTTTGTACAAATTAGTTTTGAGTGAAAACGAAGTTCGAGTTTACTAGTCAGCAAAATCCTTTTACTCCTTCTGGTACCTTCCATGCAAAAAATCCTTAAGACACGTGTTAAACAATATTTTCCGATAACTTTTGAACGCTTCAAGCTACGAATTTGAAATTTTGTACACATTAATTTCTGAAAGGTTCCAAGGAAAAAGATAAATATGTAAGAAATCGAGTGAGTGCTTCCTGCACCCCCGCCCATGTGAAAGTCCTTCAAAAAAGAAATTTTTTTTCGGTGACTCACCCAGTTCAAGATATGAAATTAAACACTGAATATTATCTTTTAGTTTTGAGTAGCAATCAAAGGGGTGTCCTTAATAAAAGACATGCAATATGCGCACACGTAATTCTACTTTATCCCCAACTACAATATAAATCGGAGTTCAGTATTTCATCTAGAGTATCATACGATTGGCTTGCAGCCGATCGTGACTGCTGTATGTTTATATATTAAGAGTTGGATTCGCGATCTAAACGTCAGACATGACTGACGTGCCCGAATTGTCTTTATTGGAAAGCGAATTCCGAGCGACTATAAGAGCTTGCGTGTGCTGAGTACATTCGGTACGGATCCCGTGCGCGGTTTACCCCTTTGAGGTCCTCATTTAACTCCGCCTAGCGTTTCGAACAATTTTATTCGTCAGATCAGTGTTTGGAGGTTAGGGCCGAGGGCGCAATTTTTAGTGCCGGACTTTTGCGGCATATCGGGCTGTTCAGTGAAGTGCTACCCGTACCTAGTAACTTAAAGTGCATTCACGGTCCTTTTCTACCCTTACAGTGACAATACTCAAAGTCGTGGCCTGCTCAAAGTTTCGTTGAAAGTAAGGTAATTTCTTGTTTTTAGTGCACTAGACTGAATACTTACAAAATACTGCAGACTTCCTACCTCTCCTGCTGGCATGGCCAGCATAAATAAGTTTGCTGTCCTAGCGGAACCCCCCGACCCCCACCTCTCCCCCGCCAACTCGCCCAAAAGTAAAAGACAGCGCTCCAATAAGCGTGCAATTTCATCTGGTGAGTACTCCGTAAAGTACCCGGACGCACTCCCTCAACCGCTAAAACCCGCTGTTACACTTGAACCGGCGAGATGGCGGTGGCGTAAGTAAAGGGCGTATGGTAGTACGGTGTATGGGTGTACGGGCGTACCTGCATCGACAAGTTGGCGTGTTGCAGTCAAGCTTTGGCGATAAGGCGATTCGGTGTATCTTAGCACGGCGTGTAGAAAAGTATATGGCGAATAAATGAATTAATTTGATATCGTGTGTCTTTTTAATTTTCCGGCGTAACACCGCTTCTCCCACCCCCAAATTTGTTGTGGTTCAGTCCACTACTTCATACAAATCCTTACAGAAATACAACGTATTTATAGTTAAAAAAGGTATAGACCAAATTTCAACTCTATTCACCAACGCTTCCTTCCTCAGGGATGGAAGTCTGCTTCTGCTAACTAATACTGAATCCATCGCACAAAAGTTCCTAAAAGCCACCACCATAAATGGTATCCCGATTAAGTGCAATCTCCACGGCAGATTGAACACCTACAAGGGGATTGTTTATTCATCATCAACTAAATTCCTGTCCCAGGAAGATATCTTGGAGGGGTTGAAGGACCAACGCGTGGTTGAAGTTACGCAACTAAAAAATCCTTTAACTAATACACCATCAGGTCTTCTTATAATTACGTTTGATCTGTACACTCTGCCGGCTCACATCAATGTAGGCTTTGAGAGGGTAGATGTTAGGGAATACTTCCCGAACCCACTTCGATGCCGCAAATGTCAGAAACTGGGTCATACGAAGAATCACTGTGACTCGACTATAGACTTTTGTTATTCGTGCTCCGCAGCTCTCCCACACGAGACTAAGTGCACTGCCCCCTTCTGTGTGAACTGCCAAACTCCTGGTCATAGCCCAGGTAGTAAGGATTGCCCAACGTTTGTTCATCAAAAAGAAATCCTGAAGATCAGGACACAACAATGCACACAATTTGAAGCCAAGAAAATCTACTTCAAAAATACGCCCAGTAGCTCTGCCACCTCGTATGCTCAAGTGTCAAAAATCCCAACTAACCCCCCCGTCCGCCAACTCACCAAGCCATCCGCACCTTCAATTCCCTTACCCAGCTTTATCCAACCTACCCTTCCCATCATATTCACTCCACAACCCTCTTCCTCCTCTACACACACCCTACGAACACCATCCCCCTCTCCACCCACTACCAATTCTGCCCCAACCAACAGCAAACCTCCCACTCGCTCCCCTCAACCCACACCAAACAAACAATTTACAAGCACTACCTACTACCTGTACGGCGTACAGAAATAGTCTTAAGAAGACAGTCAAACGGGCCAAGCGAGAGTCTTGGGGACGCTTCTGTGAATCAATCGAGGAGACGAACGAAGCTGCTAGGCTGAGAAGGATTATATCCAAAGATCCAGTCGCACCGAGCTACCTCCGGGACTCTACGGGGGTTGGACGGAGTCCAGTAGCCAGACTTTGGAGCTGCTAATGAGCGTGCATTTTCCGGGTTGCTCCGAGGTACCACAGGACAGCACAGACAGTCCATTGAACGAGTACGTGGGTCAGGAATCCTGCAACTCTTTTGTCAGCTCGGGGAAGATAATATGGGCAATCAAGTCCTTCCTGCCTTTTAAATCGCCAGGAGTCGACGGGGTTTTTCCAGCTATGATGCAAAATGCGCTGCCCTGGTTAATTCCCTGGCTACTGGCGATTTTTAGGGAATACCTTGCTCTCGGCCACATTCCCTGCAAATGGAGGGAGGCACGAGTCATCTTCATACCCAAAGTGGGAAGACCAAGCCACACTTTAGCGAAGGACTTCAGACCCATAAGTTTGACCTCCTTCTTACTTAAAACCCTCGAAAGGTTGCTGGAGATATTCATCCGCGACAAAGCGGGGGTTATTGCCCTGTCGGGCTCACAACATGCCTATACCAAAGGTAGATCGACCGACACGGCGCTACACCAGGTAGTTTTGGAGATTGAGAAGTCTCTGTCTTTTAAAGAATTCACTCTCGCGGCCTTCCTAGATATCGAGGGTGCCTTTAACAACGTAAAAATTGGGGCGATCAGCGATGCACTGAGGAATGTAGGGGTGGAAATGGGGCTCCGTAACTGGATAACCGCAATGCTAAGCAGCCGTGTCATTGAATCGACACTGGGCAGTAGCACGGTACGCAGGTACACGGCCCGGGGTACGCCTCAAGGAGGTGTGATTTCACCACTACTGTGGCTCTTGGTAGTCAACACGATTTTAACTTCGCTAACCCGTCAGGGTGCGAAGGTGATCGCATACGCGGACGACTTAGCAATTCTGATATCGGGTAGGTTTCTGCCCGCTATAAGTGACTTGCTCGAAAGGGCACTCACACTAGTGAGCGCGTGGGCGGACAGCTGTGGACTGGGGGTCAATGCCTCAAAGACGCAGCTAGTTCTCTTTACGCGTAGAACCAAAGTCCCAGAGTTCACACTCCCTAAACTCGGGGTCTCACCCTACAGCTTAGAGACAATGCTAGGAACTTAGGTATTATAATCCTGGACCGGAAACCTGAAGTAAGAACATCGACGAGCCACTAAGGAAGGCTCTAGGGGCTCTTAACGCTTGCAAAAAGATGTTCGGGAAAAAGTGGGGGATTCAGCCAGGGATGGCTCACTGGATGTACACGGCCATAGTCAGGCCTATCCTAACCTCCGGAATTTTAGTGTGGTGGGTAGCGCTGGAGAAATCTACCTACCTCAATAAACTCACCAAGGTTCAACGTCTTGCTTCCACAGGAGCAACGGGCGTAGTTAGCACCACACCTACAGCGGCACTAGAGATAATCCTTCATCTTCTTCCGCTGGATATTTATGGGAAGAGTGTAGCAGCAAAAAGTGCCTAAGACAGTCAGGCAGCTGGGTATCTAGACCTGGGGGGCACAGCAGCATACTCGGACGGTTTAGTGAATGTAACCCGTTAGAGGATACAGACTACTTGATTCCGCAGCTCGAATTCTCTAGAAGATTCTCAACGAGGATCCCTAGCAGAGAGGGGTGGAATGTGGATCAGCCCCACGAAGGGGTCTTTCATATCTACACGGACGGTTCGAGGACAGACGCGGTTATAGGTGTAGGGGTATTCTCCGCCGACTTGAACCACAGCGAGGCATTCAGAATACCGGACCGCTGTAGCGTATTTCAGGCAGAGATGATGGGAATCGTTCAGGCTTGCAGTCTGCTAGAGACTTGTGCGATGCAAAACAAATCCGTCGGCATCCTAACAGATAGTCAGGCGGCGATCAAGGCGCTTGGCTCACACTTGATCAAATCCCGCCTCGTGAGGCTATGCAGGGATAAGATTAGTGCTTTATGCACCCTTTTGAACGTTACAATTTGTTGGGTTCCGGGTCACAGCGGGATTCCGGGCATCGAGGCTGCGGACGAACTCGCAAGGAGAGGTTCGGCGCTGAATCAAGCGCTAGCTCTTCCAGTGAGGAGGCCCATAGAGGACATTAAACATGCTATTGATGTGATGGCCATTTCAGAGGCTAACACAAGATGGTCAGGCCTCACATCGTGTCTCGTGGCCAGGCAGCTATGGCCGACCCTAAATGCGAGCAGGACAAAGTTTATCCTACTCGGAGATAGGAATACTCTTCGTATCCTAATTGGTGTACTGACGGGCCATTGCCTGATCGGCCGGCACGCCAGAAGACTAGGTGTTGCGGACGTTACAGATCTGTGCCGCAGCTGTGGTGAACCTGACGCCGAGGAAAGTATTTTCCACTTGCTTTGCGAATGCCCGGGTCTGGCCAGGAGGCGCGAACGTACTTTAGGTACGCGCTTCGCCATAGACTTGGGCGAATTCGCAAGCATTAAGCTGGACAAGCTGCTGCAGTTTGTCAGGCTGGCGGGGTGGTTTACTTAAGATGTTGTCTTGGGCACACGGGTACCTTTTCCCGTGCATGTGGGATCACAACGGACCCATTGGCGGTCTATCGCGAAGCGATAGACATCATCTTCAGATAATAAGCGACCATCCACCTTACCTAAGCCTAAACCTAATTGTCTCCGACGGCTCGTCTGAGTCTGAGGGAGTGCTCTAAATTCCCAGGAGAACAACCGTTGACTACACCTCCCTTCCACCCCTCCCGCAACCTCTGTATCCTTCAGTGGAACATCAGAGGACTCTATTCCAATCGTCCACACCTAGATATCCTTATCGCCCGATACCAACCCCACATTCTACTGCTGCAAAATACCAATATCCTTCCAGGCGAAGAACCTCTTAGGTTCGGATCCTACTCTCGGCTACAACACCTCCAGAGACACCAGGCATGGCGGTGTAGCCGTCCTGGTTCATAACTCTAGCCTTCGAACAAGTAGACTTGAGGGTTAACATTATGGCTTGTGCTGTCACGATCAGATCTGTCCCTCAGCTGACTGTGGTGTCGGCATATCTTGAGTGTGGACGGGGGATTACCAATGCTGACTTGTCCAATCTGTCAGTCACCATATTTGGTGGCGATTTTAACGCCCACAAATCCTTATGGGAGGGGAGCGTTGGGAGTGTGGGGGGAGGCTGGTGGCGGATTGGATAGAGAACGCATCCCTTGTTCTCCTCAATGATGGCTCACCCACTTTCATCTCGGCCAGATCTACCTTGACGGCCATCGACTTAACAATCGTCTCCTCCAGGCTTGCCCCGTTTCTGACATGGAATATCCATGCCAACCCAGAAGGCAGTGACCACATACCAGTTATCATCAGATCGACTAAAGGCTTGGCTGACTCTAGACCAACCATCAGGTACGTCACTTCACGTGCCGACTGGGAAAAGTATCGAGTGACTATGGACGAAACGGCAAAGAGATACCCGGCTTCGGGTAATGTGAACCAGGTAATGTGAACCACTTTTACAGGCGCCCGACGGATACAAACCTAATCACGTACCGGCGTGAGGCTGCACTTGTCGAAAAAAAGATTAAAGCTGCCAAAAGAGAAAATGGGAACTCTTTTGCTCGCTCTATTGATCCCAGCCTTAATCTAGCTGATGCTTGGAGAAAAGTTAAACCGATCTTCGGTGGCAGACCCCCGAGTCTGTTTCCCAACTTAACTACACCTCTAGGTACCCTTATCAACTCCCAGCATATCGCCGAACACCTCGCTCTATTCTGGACCAACTATGCCTCAGATACGAACTTCATCCCACAACAACTTGCCAACAAATTGTCGGCCCCCACCTCCATCTCGGTCCCGGTCCCAGACCCAGACAGAGTAATTGGTTACCCAATCTCGCTTGCTGAGCTAAGTTCGGTGCTTAGTTCAAGTAAGGGATCAGCTCCCGGACATGACGGAATCTCTTACGATATGATTAAGGAGTCCACCCTGAACCTCCAATTGAGGCTGGTGGATCTATACAATCGAATAATGGTGCTGGGCTCTTTTCCACATACGTGAAAGAGGGCTGTCCAGATTCCAATACGCAAGAGCTCCGTCTCATCAGCCTCGGCTATAGCTTCTAAGGATCTTCGTCCAATTTCACTGCTCCCTTGCATGTCTAGACTATTCGAAAAGATCTTGAGTAGGAGACTTGGCTCCCTACTGGAAAGTGTTTTGTCGCCAGAGCAACACGGTTTTAGACCAGGGCGAGGTACAACCTCGCTCTTGCTCGAACTCGAACATAAGGCTAGACTGCCACTCTACCAAAAACAGGAATGTCATATCTTATCCCTCGATCTTGAGAAGGCCTTTGACAGGGTAATCAAGACGGTAGTAACAGGACAACTATCTGTCTGGGGAATCGATTTCCGATTCATTCAGTGCATCGACAGCTTCCTATCTCACCGCTCCATAATGGTTAGAGTCAACGGTCACATTTCTAAGACGCACCCCATTGTCAACTCGCTACCCCAGGGCTTATCAAACGTATAGTGAAATTTTATGTGCTTTCCGAAAATGTAATAAAATTTGGTGGTTAATCAGGTCCTTCTTGGAGAAAACAGGACTTTTTTGTATTTTTTTTAATTTTTTATTATTTTTGTGTCATTTAAATGGATTTTTCTCAAAAAGTATAACACTGATTGACACAGTTGATAGCAATTAGAAAGAAGAATTTGTGTCCTTTCCAACGAGCCCATAATTATTACGTTACGCTAAGTACAGCAGAAGTTAGAGATCAAACAGTGATCACAGGTACGATGAAAATTCTTCGTCCTTAAAATCGCGCTACCTCCTTAACGGTGCAAAAACGGGAGTATGTGTGGAACGATTTTCTACTCAGGACAAGTTCCTCTATCTCCCATTTTTGTTTGAACCTCAGTACTAGTTACACCCTGTATATGCGGACAACATCCTTATTACCTCTACCCACCCTAACCTTAATGACATAGACAGACTAGTACGAACAACAATAGACAATTGGTGCATTAAGACGGGTGCTAAGCTGCCCTTCGAAAAAGGAGAGTTAATAATCTTTACGAGAAAAAGACAATCAAGAGCTAGATTATCCGATGACGCTCCATATCAATCGCGTAACGTTTGAAAATACTCGGTCTAACTTTCACCCCTAAATTATCGTAGAACGCGCATATCCGCAACATCATTACCGCGCTTGATAAAATCGCCAATTTAGTCCGCGCTCTTGTCTCCAGGAACCTGGGAGCCAGCACCGCGGTAATAATTCACGTCGCACAAACCCTCATCTGTGGCTACATTCAGTATTGTCTAGTAATATACACGAACACCACCAAGACGAATCGCTGTAAAGTTCAGGTGGCGATCAACAGAATTCTGAGAGCTGCCCTAGGTGCATATCGCACCACTCCCATTGAGTCGCTACTGATAGAGACGGGATGCGATCATTTTGACACCATGGTAGCGAAGGCACAGATCAACATGGCAGCCAAAAGTTGCCTCAACACCAGGAACCCGCATCACCGGACCATCAGCAACATTCTAACAACAGCCTCCGATCTCTCCAATCACAGATCCCTCAACTCCGCCATTTGGAACGCCCGCTCCACCCTCCTTCTACACTGTCCTAACATCCCTTCCCCCATTGCTGAAGAAGAAGAAGAGAGCGTTAGGCATCTACTTTGTGAGTGTCCCCAGCTAGCCAGCTGTAGGTTCAGAGCCATGGGCAGCTACTTCTTCTCCAGACTCGGGGACATGGCCGGAGCACGAATTGATGAACTAGCCAAGTTCATTCGCATCTGCGGCTGGTTCGACTAGCTTTCCCCTGTAGCAATGCTACGATAACTCCCTATATGGGACGTCATTAAGGTGTCACGGGTGTGGTATCACAATGGACCAACCGAATGGTCTAAGTGAGTCGATCCATAGTTTGGATGGCTGCCACAAAAACCTAACCTAACCTGGGTCTAAAACAAACGTCCAGACAGCAGCGTTTACCAACCTAATACATCTGTGTCCTCTACACAACTTCACCCAAATAGCAGTGTATTTGAAGCGGAAGTATACGCCATAGACAAAGCCGCAAATGCAGCCATACAAGCCGCCAATCCAGCAGTTATCTTCACTGACAGCAGATCAGCGGTAGAAGCCCTGTACAACCCCCGAGTCACCGACTCCACAATACGCCGCCTCTAAGGCACCTTAAGAGCCAACCCAGCCAAAACTAGGATCTTCTGGATTCCAGGTCACGTCGGAATAGTGGGAAACGAAAGAGCCGACCAGCTTGCTAGGGCTATTATATCACCGCACGAGGAAGAAATTGTCCCACCCCATATCAGCTTCATGCGACGAACGGCGAGGAAAAACTTAGCCCTACAAAAAGCACTACACTGGGCCAATCATACAACATTTCTGGCTAAACACTGGTCCAACACCTATCCACCAGCTTACAGTACCCAACTGGACAGAAAAGAAGCCGTCATACTGGTCAGAATCAGACTGGGTCACACTAGGATGACTCATGAATACCGGAACACCAGAACTCCGCAACCGGGTTGCCTTCAATGCCAGGTTCCGCTCACCGTCGACCACATGCTGACCAGCTGTGTTAAAACCACCCGATTCTTCTTAAACTCCGTCCCCCCCATCACCTCACTTCTTGATCCCTCCAATACCGACCTACTCTTCCAACTCATAACTCACCTACAGATCAAGCATCTCATCTAACCATCCTTAGAATCCCTGGTAATACTTACCCCGCTTTCTTACCATTGTAGTTAGTCATTTTCAATTAAACATTAGCCTGAATTTTAAGAGATATAAGCCTGAATGCATTTTACATTTTTATTTCTTTTGCTTTTTATTTCATTATACAGGGTGTAACTAGTACTGAGGTTCAAACGAAAATGGGAGATAGAGGAACTTGTCCTGAGTAGAAAATCGTTCTGTCCTGAGTGGAAAATCGTTCTACACATACTCCCGTTTTCGCGATTTTAAGGACGAAGGATTTTCATCGTACCTGTGATCACTGTTTGATTTCTAACTTTTGCTGTACTTAGCGTAACGTAATAATTCTGGGCTCGTTGGAAAGGACACAAATTCTTCTTTCTAATTGCTATCAACTGTGTCAATCAGTGTTATACTTTTTGAGAAAAATTCATTTAAATGACACAAAAATAATAAAAAATAAAAAAAAAAATACAAAAAAGTCCTGTTTTCTCCAAGAAGGACCTGATTAACCACCAAATTTTATTACATTTTCGGAAAGCCCATAAAATTTCACTATACGTTTGATAACAGAATTTCTTCATAGGTTGAATTGTAAAGGAGCGGGGCTAACAGTTATCAAGCACGTTCCCTTCAAGTAAATCTGGTTTGACACCCTTCATTCGCCGAAGGAGTATGATTAATAATAGTGAGGAATAAGTAAATAAAATGAAAGAGTTGAAGTATAGTTTATTACGTTTATTTAGTTTATTACGTTTACAAATAATTTTCAACATGTCTGCCGTTGTGGAGCAAGCAGAAGTAGTATCGCCGACGAATGGCCATGGGAGTTAAGTCGGGAGATCGTGGAGGCCATGCAATGGGACCGCCACGACCAATCCATCGATCCCGAAAATTCGCGTCGAGCCACCGACGGACATTAGCACCATAATGCGCTGGCGCTCCATCGTGCTGGTACCAAAACCTGACCAGTACACGGAGTGGTATATCCTCTATGAGATCCGGTAAAGTTTCCTCCAAAAATTCGGCATAATTGGTGGAATTGAGAATTGGGGGAAGAAATACCGGACCGATGAAAGTTCTTCCGATGATGCCAGCCCAAACATTCACACTGAAGTGATGTTGATGTGACGTATTTCGGCTGGTATGGGGATTTTCACGTGCCCACACATGCATATTGTGGACATTTTGTATGCCATCGCGGGTGAATTGCGATTCGTCGGTCCAGAGAATTCTTCCGAAAAACGCTGGATGTTCGTCTGCTCGCAGTAACATGGTACGACAAAAGTCTCACCGCTGTTCACGATCACCGGGCAACAGTTGTTGCACCGGTGTATTGTGATAGGGATACAGTCCTTCTCCTTGCAGAATTCGGAACACTTGCATGTGGTTAATGCCTAATCGATGGCCGATGCGCCGGGTGGTTACCGTGGGGTCCCTAGCCGCGATGCGCAGTATGCGCTCCTCCGTGGCCACAGGTACCGAGTGTCGCCGTTCTGGATGTTGTGTCTCCCGCCACGGCTGCAGTGTACCTCGTTCACGAAGGTTCCGATGAATGCTGATGAACATCCGATAATGGGGGTACCGAGATCTGTCCGGATACCGTTCCCGGTAAACTCTTTCGGCTCGCCTAGCATTCGCGTCGCACAACCCATACACGAAGTGCATGTCTGCCATTTCTTCCGTTGTAAAAGACCTCCTATTGCTTGCCATGTTGCTCGTAATGATGTCTATGACATTCTGTTTGCTGCTGCTTCCTCCCGATGCTTTTATCGCAGAAAAATCTACGTAGGACGAAGTCATTCCTGTTCCTTAAGGGAGCAGGTAAACTCCACGCCCTACTTAAATGGATATTACTTAATTAACTTAAATGGATGTTAGTTAATTTACTTAAATGGACGCTATCTAATTAGGGTGTCATATTTTTACTTACCTGTAACATAATTTCCACACATAAGAGCAATACGTGTGTTGTTAACATGGTTGCTCATTACTGCATCTGTTTTGCGGTAAATTCTATGTTTAGCAGTATTTCCAACATGTGCAGAGAACTCACTTCTTGTTGCAAATATGAAGAAATTCTGTTATCAAACGTATAGTGAAATTTTATGGGCTTTCCAAAAATGTAATAAAATTTGGTGGTTAATCAGGTCCTTCTTGGAGAAAACAGGACTTTTTTGTATTTTTTTTTAATTTTTTATTATTTTTGTGTCATTTAAATGAATTTTTCTCAGACAGTATAACACTGATTGACACAGTTGATAGCAATTAGAAAGAAGAATTTGTGTCCTTTCCAACGAGCCCAGAATTATTACGTTACGCTAAGTACAGCAGAAGTTAGAGATCAAACAGTGATCACAGGTACGATGAAAATCCTTCGTCCTTAAAATCGCGCTATCTCCTTAACGGTGCAAAAACGGGAGTATGTGTAGAAAGATTTTTTACTCAGGACAAGTTCCTCTATCTCTCATTTTCGTTTGAACCTCAGTACTAGTTTCACCCTGTATAGAAAAATTATGCTTACGTCTTGGGAATTTATAATTTAGAAAAAAAATATACATTGATGATAGTGGCTGAATATAGTACAGGCTAGCCACGTGATATGATGTCCTTGGGATATTGGATATATGGATGTCTGGAAATGTATGGAAAAATATCATAATTATGGAAAGATATGCTTTGGACACATGATCTTTGGACTTGAGGTAATTGTGGGAAAACATTTAATGTGCAAATATTATTATGGTCGTGGGAAGAAATGCGGTGTGTGTAATAATGATAGTAAAATTAACTGACGTGCGAAGATTGAACATTCTCCCCCGCCATGAAACACGTTTCAACATATGTTGCCTTGAAAGTTGAAATCCTGGTTCGGGGGCGTCCTATTTCTGGGTGCAGGTACTGGAGCAGCCGTCTTTGATGTACATCTTGTCCATAGAATATATCCTGCCAATGCCAATAGCAGAAAAAGATTTGAGTATGCAATGGAAAACTGATGAACTTCTTGTGTCGTGTCCTCTAGACTTGCGCTTTCGTTGAATTTTAGCTTCTTTAACTGCTCCTGAAGATAGGCGATTTCCTCGTTCCTGGGATGGTATTCTTCTTGTTTGCTTGATAGTTGTCTAAAAGGGTTAGTAGTGAAGTTGAGATCATGCCCAATAGTTGGCGTATATGAATTGTTAACACGCGTGGACACCATGTTGCGGGATGATATTGTTAGGTGTTCATCTTTGATGATGCAATTACTATCGATGCTCAGGACGCCAGAATTGACTAAGATGATTTGGGTCAGCTTGTCGTTACACACGATGTTGATGGTGCTTGATTTGTTGACAGAATAGATGCAGTCATTACGGCTGTGAAGAGGTGTCCATTTACGAAGCTCATCTGTAATGATTAAATTGCAGACACCCTTGGAAATATCCCCTTTGTTCAATAAATAAATTTCACAGCGGCTTTGGTCAGATCCTTTGTGAAAAATAGGGTGAGTTTGTTTACAAAAATACTCGCTTTCGAAGAGCTGGGTACACTTGCATTTCCTGAAATCGTCTATTGTGATTGGCAAGTATTGGTCTCTGTGTGGATCAATAATCAACATGTTTGTTGAAGGGATGACGTGTGCGTTCGTATTATTAATAACCATTGGAACTGGAATTATTCGAAATGTATCGTAACGCTCATTGGTGAGTAGAGGTATTCTTATTTTTACGATGATGAATTCAGGTGTAACTCGGCCTTGTAAAGTTATCAACCGGAACAGTTGCAGAATATTCAGATGGTTTTCGTAGTCTAGCAGCCGCCGAGTTAATGGTAGATGAGGTCGAATCATATGCATTCCTGCTTCCAATTGCTCAGGTGTAAGGAGCAGGGGACTGATAATTCCATGATGAATGTTGAAGATAACATCCAACAGCGCGGTTTGGATGTTTTTGTAATTCTGCATGATTAATGAGAGGTGGATTGCCACGGATGTCGTTAGTTGCTGTAGCTGCTGTAAATGCAGTTGAATCTATCTCTCTATCCATGTGTTTGAACTGTTCCTTTATATTTTCCTCGCCCTTTTTCAATATATTTGTTGTGGATTCAAGGATGAGTGTTTGAGTTTGGATCATGCTCTGTAGGCGGGCTTCGTTGTTTTGAAATATCTTGATTTTTTGGCTCAACTCCTTTGTATAGTCTAGATCCAGAAGTCCAAACAGAGAGCTAGCAATGCTTCCTATAATCTCCAATGGGGCTCTTCTCTTCCGGATACTTTGCTCGCGGTTGTTGAGAAGTTTGTTTTGCTCTTGAATTTGGTCAAATTGATGCTGCAGTTGTTCTTGTATAGCCGAACAATACTTATTGCTATCTGGACGTTTGCACAGCATCCCTAATTTGGTTACTTCATTTGCAAGATCCCTACCTTCTTTCCAATAGTTTGTCATGTTATAATACACGACAATTTTCCTTTCGTCTGTAATGAGATTTGTGACTCCTACATTTTCGTAGTAGAGTCCCGGTGGCGAAGAGAACGGACCTACTTGAATTGAACGTCCGAATGGTAGAAACAGGATCAACAACAATACACTGACCAATTCGTAGACGACGTTTTTTTGTGTCCAGGGTCTACCGGCGCTGACTGTGTTGGACTTCTGTGTTTGGTGGATGTTTGAGTCCTATTACTGGAGTCCTCATGTTCATTATTGCTTTCTTCAGGCGGTTTTGACGACGTATCTTCTTGATGCACGGGTAATAGACATAGACGATTTATGGGTCTGCGGTAAACACCAGTTGCAGTTCGGACGTCAGCTACGCGTACTAGTTTATCGTCTATTTCAATGGCCTTAATGACCCGTCCCATGTGCCATTGTAACGGGGGGAGAGAATCATCCTTAATAATGACCAGATCGCCAGGTGCAATGTTAGGAGATATATGCGTCCATTATATCCTCTGCTGAAGTCCACTCAAATACTCCTTCATCCATTGTTTCCAGAATTCAGTTTTAACGTACTGAACCAGCTTCCAACGTGTAAGCAGATCAGGGCGGTCAGTTGATATTCTCGCCTTCGGAACGCTTATGAGAGCTTCACCTGTTAAGAAATGACCTGGAATGAGAGCGGTTAAATCATTAGGGTTAGACGACAGAGGTGTTAATGGTCGCGAGTTGAGGATGGCTTCAATCTCAATAATCGCTGTTTCGAGCGCCTCATAGGTCAGTGATACCGGATGAATGGTTTTAAAAAGCAGCTTCTTTGCTGACTTCACTCCGGCTTCCCAAATTCCACCAAAATGTGGCGTTCGCGGTGGATTGAAATGGAAATCCGTTCCTTTTGAAAGACATAGTGATGCAATGTCTTCTTGACACTCCTTTGTTTGCAGTATTTTTTTTAACCTCCTCCAACTTGTTGTATGCCCCAAGGAAATTGGTGGCGTTGTCGCAGTATATGCTTCTGGAACTACCTCGCCATGCGAAGAAGCGTTTCAATGTTCCTAAGAAGCTCTCAGTGGTTAGGTCCGATACAAGCTCCAAATGGGTGGCTTTCGTGGAAAAACAACAAAATACCGCTATGTAGGCCTTCTGCGGACGCTTCCCCCGGATTTTATAGTGGATCTGTATTGGTCCACAGAAATCAACTCCAGAGTGTAAGAAAGGCCGGCTTTGTTGAATCCTTGGTGCCGGGAGGTTACCCATTAGCTGTGAACACATAACGGGTCTCGTCTTCACGTACACACTGCTGAAACCACCGAACGAGTCAGTAATTTACCTTGAAGTGGTCAAAAACGCTGTCGAACTATGGCCGTAAGAGCTTGCGGTCCAGCATGATAGTTTTCCTTGTGAATATCAGTGACCAACAGTCGAGTAAGAGCATGATTTCTCGGTAAGAGCATCGGATGCTTGGTGTCGAAGGAGATATTGGCCGCTTGCAATCTTCCTCCTACGCGTGTAACCTCCATCGATAAAGGGCGCCAAACTCGCGATTTTGTTGCGTTTGTCCAATTATTCCCCGTGGGTAAGAGTTGATCATCTGGAGTAATCCACTTGAAGTTTTATAAATTCCTCCTTGAAATGCTGCGCTTAAATGTCACGAACGAAAATTAGCAGCGCCTCATAATTTTCCTCTGCAGTAAGTGGACCGAATAACTTGTGTTCCATTTGAAGATTTTTTGTAAATCTTCTTACGTATGCCACGATGCGAGTGAGACGTCTGAAAGAATTTCTATAGTCGATTAGATGGATGAAACTATTTTGTGGTTGAGTGGTTAATAAATACGATGTTTGCTTTAGTTCAGATTGTTCATCCTCGAAGGAAGCGTCTTCTAATGGCCAATCGTATGAAGATTTTCTCAAGAAATCGGGTCCGCTGAACCAAAGATCCGACTGCATTAATGTTTTTGGATGTGTTCCTCGGAAGACTAAATCGGCGGGATTAAAACTCGTACTTACATACTTCCAACGCTGGAGCGATCCCTTACTTTGAATTTTGGCTATCCGATTAGCGACGAATGTTTTGTACGAGGATGATTCCGCCTTTATTCAGTGTAGAACTATCTTTGAATCACACCAATAAAAGAGTTGATCATCTGCCAGCTGTAGTATCTCCTTCACACGATGGATCATGTGAGCTAACATATGAGCGGCGCATAGCTCCGGCCTTGGTAAAGTTATGGTTTTGGTTGGTGCCACCTTTGATGCAGCACATAAAAGCCTGACTGCAACTTTCCCGTTGACGTCGATAGAGCGTAGATAAATAGCAACGCCATAAGCCTTTTCTGATGCGTCAGAAAAGACGTGGACTTGGAGTAATCCACTTGAAGCTATGACACAGGCCTGCTTTGTTATTTTCAGCTCATTCAATAGTGGTAACTCGTCTTGAAAATTTAGCCAGTAAGTTCTTCTGGTAGCGCCGCATCCCAGTCCAGCTTTAATTTCCACAAGTGTTGTAGAAAATTTTTTGAACGGATTTTCACTGGATTAATTAAGCCGAGCGGATCGAAGATGTGGGCTATGTCTGCAAGTATAGATATTTTAGTCACCTTTTTTACCTTTGACCAATTTGTTTGAATGGAAAACTGGTCTGTTTTGGGCAGCCATGTTAATCCCAACGTCTTTATGCCTTCGTCATCCTTGTTATCCAAGTCCAACCTAAATTCAATATCCGAATCAGTGACCAAAAGCATGGGGTGGTTGGAACACCATTTCCGAAGATTGAAACCGGCACCTTTAAGAAGCCCCTTCAATTGTGCCTGTGTTTGTAGAGCTTCACTTAACTCGTTGCTGTCAGTCATAACGTCATCCATGTAGAAGTCTCGCCTTGCCACTTCTGCGCCAAGTGGGTGTGAAATGCGTGCTTCCTCAGATAACCTTTGTAGACATTTAGTTGCAAGATATGAAGCTGATGTGGTACCATATGTCAATGTTTGGAGCTTCTAGAACTCTGTCTTGTCTTGTCTACTTCGATAGACTATTACCTGATACTTCTGATCAGCTGGATCCATTTGTATCTGACGATACATCTTCTCGATGTCTGCGGTGAATACGTATTTGTGTAGTCGAAACCGAATCAATATTGTGAACAAGTCATCCTGAAGAGTAGGTCCTTTATACAGTATCTCGTTGAGAGATATGTTGGTGGTCGTTTTTGATGCGTCAAATACTACGCTGACTTTAGTAGTAGTACTTGACGGCTTTAATACGCAATGATGGGGAATAACGTAATGTGAAGGTCCTATTTCGTGTTCGTCAACCTTCACCATGTCTCCCAATTTTAAATACTCACTCATGAATTGTGCATACTCGGTTCTCAGCTCTGGATTCTTCATCATCCCCTTTTCTAGATATATAAAGCGGCGAATTGCGATTGTAATCTTTTGGATGGGTTGGTTGGTCTGGTGGCACTCCAAACATTAATTCCGCGGGGACTCGAATATTCTTTCGGAAGATAACTCGGGAGGGAGTTTCTCCTGTTGTTGCGTGTACCGATGTTCTGTAGACCATTAAAAATAGAGGAATGTGTTGATCCCAGTCCTGTTGCCTTTCGCTGACGAGTTTGGATAGGTTCGAATTCAGTGTTCTTTGAAACGTTCCACCATTCCATTGGACTGTAGATGTAGTGGAGTTGTCCTCGTTTTGTTTATTCCCAGCATTTGACATACGTGTTTGAATGTTTGAGATTCAAAGTTGCGCCCTTGATCGCAGTGCAGTTCACGTGGAACTCCAAATCTGCTCACCCAGTTGGTAACAATTTGTTCTGCGACGGTAACTGCTTCTTGATTTGGAATTGCGTAAGCTTCGGGCCACTTGCTGAAATAATCAATGACTACAAGAATGTAGCGATTACCATTTTCTGATTCCGGAAATGGTCCAGCAATATCCATAGCAATTCTCTCGAATGGAGCTCCCACGTTGTATTGCTGCATTTCTCCCTTTGATCTGCGTTGCGGGCCTTTACTCGATGCACAGGTAGTACACTTACGGCACCAATTTTCGACGTCATCTCGGAGATGGATCCAATAGAACCTCTCTCGTATCTTTGCCAAGGTTCTATTTACACCTAAATGTCCATCGGAAGTACCTTCGTGATACTCCTTCAGAACTTCCTCGACTTTAGAATGCGGGACAATGGTTTGCATGAGATGCTATGTTCCGTCAACGGTTTCCCATTTCCGTTTTAATAATCCACCGTCTGGGTGGAGGGAGTTCCATTGTGCCCAATAAATCTTTAATGTTTCGCTGAATTGTGAGATGTCTTTCCACTCAGGCCGCTCCATTTTATCCTTCCATGCCATGATCGGTGAAATATTTGGATCTTTTCGTTGGGCATCTTCCAGTTCTTGCTGATTCCATCCATCCTTTGGTTTGGTCGTTATTCGCTTAATGGTTTCTCCGACTTCTTTTTCTTCTACGTGGTGACAATGCTTGCAGCTTGGTGGACAAGGACGACATGAGAGCGCGTCGGCATTACCGTGAATTCTCCCTCTTCGGTGAACAATTTCAAAATCGTAGGATTTAAGCCTTTCTATCCATCTTGCTACTTGGCCTTCGGGATTCTTGAACTGAAGTAGCCATTTAAGCGATGCGTGATCCGTTCGAAGAAGGAACTTTTGGCCACAGAGATATTTGTGAAAATGTTTTGTAGCTTCTACAATTGCTAATAGCTCTCGGCGAGTTACGCAATAGTTCCTTTCTGATTTTGAGAGTACTCGGCTGTAGTATGATAGCACTCTCTCTTGCCCGTCGATCTCCTGTGATAGTACTGCTCCGATACCGACATTGCTGGCATCAGTGTCTATGATGAAACCATGACCTGGTTTTGGATACGCCAGAACTGGAGAGTCGCAAAGTTGATCTTTTATTTTTTCGAATGCTTCCTGGCACTGTTGATTCCAAGTAAATGGTTTTCCCTTTTCTGTTTGCCGTGTTGGCAAAATCTTTTACGAATCGACGGTAATATGTCGCTAATCCTAAGAAGCTACGCAGCTGGTGTTTATCACTCGGAGTAGGCCAATTTTGACTGCCAGTATGTTCTCCGGATCCGTCTTTACACCATCAGCTGAAACGATGTGACCCAAGTACTTTACTTCTGCACTAAACAAAGTGCACTTTTTCGGACTCAGCTTTAATTTTGCAGCTCGCAGTCGCTGGAAGACTTCCTGTAGATTTTTCAGGTGTTCCTCGAAGGTCTTGCCGATAACGATCACATCATCTAGGTATACTAGACAAGTTTTCCAACTAAGGCCACGCAAAACAAATTCCATTAGTCTTTCGAATGTAGCTGGAGCATTGCACAGGCCAAACGACATCACGATGAATTGCCATAGTCCGCTGCCGACAGAGAATGCTGTTTTCTCTCTATCATTTTCGTCTATTTCCACTTGCCAGTACCCACTTTTCAGGTCCAACGTTGAGAACCATTTAGCATCTGTCAGGGTGTGGATGATATCGTCGATTCTAGGTAGTGGATAGCTATCCTTTTTCGTAACATCATTTAGTTGTCTGTAGTCCACGCAAAAACGGGTGCTGCCATCCTTTTTCTTAACCAGCACCACTGGCGATATCCACGAACTCTTTAACTCCTCGATGATTCCCTGATGCTCCATTGTTTTGACCATTGAATTGACTTCTCCTTGTTTCGCTAATAGTACTCTTCTTGGAGGTTGACGTATTGGTGTAGCACTTCCGGTATCTATACGATGCTTCACTAGGTTTTTTCTGCCATAGTCCTCATCACCAGTGGAGAAGACGTCGCTAAATCTTTCGATCAAATCCACTGCTTGCTTGTGTTGTGCTCCTCTAAGGTTGCTTGACTGAAGAACTGCTGATGTTACACTATTCTTCCTTTTTGAATTATGTTTAGAGGCTACGTCACAATGTTCTTCAGTGTCTATACTCGTCACCGCCGAGATTGGTTCGCAGCTGCCAATTACATCTCCTTTCTTTACGCTGGTAATGCTGTCCGAAACGTTGAGCACTCTTATAGGTACAATCATTCTCTCATTTCTTTTTACTAGCGTTTTTCCCAATATTAGACTTCGTAATGCCGGTGTCGTTTCTGGTTCGATGAGGTAGAATCGGTGGTCCCCGGGATCACCATCGAGCTCTGCCCAAATAACGTTCTCTGATGACTTTGGTATATCCGCATCTTCGCACAATATAACTCGCAGCTTGGTGGTGTTGGAGGATGTTATTTCCATTGGGATTTCGATATTTCGCCACTTCATTATTCGTTGTCCTAGGTCCAGCTGGATACCGTGTGGTTTCAGAAAATCCATTCCAAGAATACACTCGTCGGTAATATTAGCTACCACGAATACATGCGAGAATGTCAAATCTCCAAGCTGGATGTCACGTGATATTTCCCCATGGACTGTAGTAGTTTCTCCTGTTGCTGTGCGAAGTGCGTACTTTTTAGTGTTGTGAAGCCAAGTACGGTCTACGAGGTCAGATCTTAGCACTGATCGTGTTGCACCTGTGTCAATTGTTATTATGCAGTTTAATTTTTCGACTCGACCACTCATGCATAAGTCGTTTTCACCACGATATAGTCGAAAAACTGCGATGATGGTTCCGGGGGCGTCGATTCCACCAGCCAACTTCTGCCCCATGAAGTTGGCTTTTACTCGTTTCTCGGACTATGATTAGGCGAAGCGTGCTCTCGTGACGGTTCGCCTCGTTCTCCTTTTTGTTTAGCAGCGCAGCCAGAACAATAGTTGGTAGCTTTTCTTGGTTTTCGGCAGTCTCGTCTTAAGTGTCCTGCCTGTCCGCAATTCCAACATCGAGGGGCACCAGGTCCTTCGCTCCGTTTGGTGTACTCTGCTCTCTGACATACACGCTCTTCTGTTATTTCTCGAACTCGATAGTTATTTCTCGAGCTTTGCTTGGCAGCTTCAAACGTAAGCCCATATACTAGGGCTTCGCCAATCGTTTTCTTTCCTGCCAGTCTTAACGCATGCTGCAGCTCTCTGTCCTGTACAGCATTGTTAAATGCGAAAACAGCTGTATCGTTGCGTTGCTCTGTTTGCGCATTGGGAAGCGATAATAGTGTAAGTCGTTCAATATCGCGCGCCAGCTCTTGAAGAGTTTCACCATTCTTTTGGGTTCGGTTGTAGAGTTGTGTTTTGTAGATTTCTCGCATGTGGTCACTGCCGTAATGAAGATCCAATGTCTGTACCAACGTCGAAAAATCTTGTTGCTGCTCTTGAGGAATTGTTTGAAGAACTTCTGCTGGTGGACCTCTTAGCGCCAATATAAGAGCCGTTCCTCGTTCCAAATCATTCCAATGATTATTTCTTGCGGCAGCCTCAAATTGGGTCTTGTAGATAGCCCACGGTGTTTGTCCATCGAAGATCGGAGCTTTGAGATCTTTGTGTGTAACGTGTTCTGTCTTGATGACCCCAGTTGCTTTCACGTTATCAAAGTCCCTTTTAAGGCGTTCAACTTCTTCCACAATCTCTGATGTCTTTTCCGTAATTTGTTCTTTGAAAGTCTGAAGTTTCTTCTCTACATTTTCTTCGATGGTCTTCTATGGTGTCCATCGTCTGGCTCAGATCTTTAATTTTATTTTTTAAATCTTCTTTTAGCTCTTTCGTCTGTTCGCTTTGCTGTTCCAATTTTTGGTTGAGGTCTATTGATAGTTGATTGTGTTGTTGAGTTTGGTGGTCCAGTTCCTGATTGAGGTCCTTCGAAGTCTGGTCTAGTTTCTGATTAATGTCTTTCGATGTCTGGTTGAAATCCGTTGATTGTTGGTCCATTTTCTGGCTGAGATCTGCTGAGAGCTGTCCTTGCTGGTTCATCATTTGCATTAATTGCCTTAGAGAGTCTAACGTCTCTGAACACTCATCACTACTTGCTGCGCGAGCTTCTTCGATTGGAAACTCGAAATTGTTTGCGTCCTTGCCTTCAGCCTCAAGCACTTCGATCATTCGGCTGACAAGTTCAGTCTTGTTTCCTGTTGTAGATAATTCGCGTCTACCGAGCTCTTCCTTCAGCTCCATTAGTTTTAAGTCTTTTAAATAACGCGGCATTTTCACTATCTTTTATTTGTCCGTTAAAGATTTCTATTTTTCGCGATACAAATTCACTGAAATTCTCTTTTTGTCCGTACGAGAACTTTCCCACTTCACTAATTAAAGTTACCGCTCACTAGAGCACTCGAAAATATTCAATTTCACAAAATTCTCACTTTGTCCGTTCGAGAATTTTATTCTCACTTTTTCCACTCCCGATTTTAATCCGAATTAATCCTTGAAATCCACTTCTGACACCAATTATTGCGAGCTAGGGGTTCGCCGGGATTTCAAGTAAAACACAATTCGTTTAAAATCAAAATAAGTGTTTATTCGCACTATAATTCTTTTCACACAATAATTCGCACTGTATGCCAACACTGCCCGCTTATTTATATCGCTTGACTCGACCACTTTCGCTTTCTACCAACACGGTCGCGTATACACGCTGGCTGTCACAGTCGACGTAATAAAAATTACTATATCCCTCGCTGAAAGCTTCACCTGCTTTTATAGTAGCCGGTTGCAGTCTAGGATGTACTTGAATGTTCGCTCGGTGATGTATGTGGAATCTTCTCGGAAGCTTTAGAGCTTTCGATTTTGATCTTCGTTCGATTCTAGTACATTGGAGAGCATTCGATAAGAAGGGAGATACAATCGTGTTGTTTCTCCCTATATACTTCAACTAGGTTTCTGATTGGTTTACTTTGTAGCTAGGTATTCGGTTGTTGATGCGAAACGATCGAGTTGTGCGGTTGCCAGGTTTACATGTAACAGTATGTTAAAGATTTCACAAAAAAGGTCTCCGAGGCGATGGTAAGGTCACAACTTTGGCGATTCTTGATGGAATGACCCAATTGCGCTCACAACGTATATAATTTACATGGACGAGTACAATGACGTCTTGAAAATGACATTTACTGACACTTACACTGCTCACGGTTTTGAGGATAGAGACTGAGTACACTCTATGCACACGACCGGTCCAAATTGAAAGTGACATAAGTGTACCGATAATTCGGGCCGAACGTAAGCACTGCTATACGTAGTGATGCCCTATAAACCAAAAACACGAAAAATTCATGGGTCCTTATGTACAAACTACTACCATACTAGCACGCGCGCTTGTGTTCGTGGCGATATTGAGGATTAAATCAAAAAGTAAACATTTCCCCAACTTTTTCTCAAGTATGTTAAACATGCCGACCTCTTCCACCTTCCACCTAGTGAGTGAAAAAGACTAAAGTATGATCGCCAAATGCCTATACATCCGATCATCAAGTGCGTATCTACACGACCTGCAAATGCCATAACAAACTTAGACGTTCAACATCAACTGTGCAGTTCGTGAAACTCTACACGAATCTGATCACGGAACAAATAACTCTGCCGGCTAGTGCAATGGAAGTCGTGTTTCGATTGCACTAGTCGACGAACAACAAAATTGCATTCGGCGGCATGACCCGACGCCGAGGATCGATGCAGTGTCGACAGGCAAAGAATAATGGGCAGGTACCACATGCCACAGAGTTCTTATGCAATTTCATCCCTCCATTATTCGATGAGCGGTAGAACACAATTCATATGTAAATCCTTTCTACCGATCCTCGATGATCGTTCAGGTGGACTTCGTATGCAATTCAGATTCACTCCTCATCGATGACCAGTAGGTTCTACTTCATACTGACTTCAAACTCACTGTTCACTGAGTGCACGTATTGCTATCTCGTTCTTGCTCATTCCAATTTCAAATACAATGCGCGATAGGAAATCTGTTATGTCGAAGAGTGCGGATGAGATGGTCGGATGCATTTCAGTATGAGCAAGAAAGAAATGCGTTCCCAACTGATAATCTTTTTTCAGCGACAAGTTTCGAAACTGTTCGCTGCCTCTTCATCGCCTCTTCATCGATGTTTGGTTTATAGGGTGTAAGCACCGTGAGTGTACTTGTCAACTTGACATTAACCTTGTTAGGGTCTTAATTACTTTAGGACTCAAACTTTTTTTAGAAATGAGAGATGCTTTCCGTTATGAGCATTGAGATATATACACATATAATACTCTACTGTGATTATTCGTTTTCAAGATATAACGTTTTAAGTGAGTGAGGGTACCGGTCAAAAACACTTTTCTTAACCACCCTGTATCTCCACTGATATTGAAAATTAACCCACCCTGTAGGACAATTTTTTTCTCCAAATATATCAAGGAATAACCCCTTACAAGGTGGCGGACGGAGTGCCAAACACCCTGTATAATTCCAGAAGTATTCTATGGTATCATTCTGTAGTGTACAATGACAAGTTTGTTTGGATTGTTTCATTGGAATTGGAAATAAAAGCGCTGCGATAAATTTTCATGAAGATTGAAGTCATCTCAATTTCCGTGTAAGCACCAATAAAATTTTACGTGATTCGAAGATTTTCCACTTGTTTTAAATAAGAAATATATAATTGAGTGTTGTTTAAGTAATTATTTTTCCAAATAGCCTGGTGCACTACGAAAAATACGAGTATAAGTCTGAAGATGAAAATTGTGTCACTTATCTTAAAAAAGTTATTTTCCTGCCTCCTGTATAATTGGTATTATCACAAAATTTTATCACACTGCATTTGTATATATACAGGGTGTAACTAGTACTGAGGTTCAAACAAAAATGGGAAATAGAGGAACTTGTCTTGAGTAGAAAATCGTTCCACACATACTCCCGTTTTTGCACCGTTAAGGAGATAGCGCGATTTTAAGGACGAAGGATTTTCATCGTACCTGTGATCACAGTTTGATCTCTAACTTCTCCTGTACTTAGCGTAACGTAATAATTCTGAGCTCGTTGGAAAGGACACAAATTCTTCTTTCTAATTGCTATCAACTGTGTCAATCAGTGTTATACTTTTCGAGTAAACTCTACACTTTGAAAGTCACTTCATTTCCAAGGGTCGAGTGAACTTGACATTTCTTTCGAGTAAATATCGACTGTCATAATATTCAGTTCTTTTTACTCACACTTTTTTTTCGACTCAAAGTCGAGTGAAAGTCGACAAGTAGTCACTCGGTCGAATTTCATAATTAAAGAATGTTGAGAGTTTTTTGGTCGAGTCGATTTTCGTAATAGGCCTGATTGTCTTGATGGTTTGAGCCTTAGGTATGATATTGTTTATCTTTTTTCTTCAGTACTAAATAGAAAAAGATAGCATAGAAATATGTGCTCCTATCACAATCTATTTGAAGTGCAGAAAAAGCCGCATTAAATCGAACACTGGAAATGCCATCTTCCACTTAGACAATAAAAATGAAATGTGCGAGAAATGGTCATTCTAAGTTTTTTTCTCAAGTGCGTGTTTAATGAAAACAAAACAAGTGAAGTGATTTGAAGTTCACTACATAATATATTATTTATTTTTATAATATTGTGGTAAAATAACTTCGCCCGTGTTTCCGTACATTTCATTTCATCTATGTACGTGAAATATTTTTCATCGACTTGAAGGAGTGCGCGCTTGTTTTAATCATAAATATTTATTTATTTAATAGAATGAACGGACAATATCCTTATCGTACAAAATAGTATAACAATATTAAATTAAAAAAAGAGAAAAAAAAGTAGAAAAAGAAAGCATTAGAAGAAGTGAGAAAAGAAAAAAAATTATATGAATAAAACATTAAACGCGTTGATCGAAGTTACACATAGAAAATTCGTTTAATGTCAGCAATGGAAGTATTAAACAAGTCCACTTTTCTTGTGTAAGTATTGCCAGCTCGCATTATTCTTGAAACTGGGCTATATTTACCATAATCTGTCGAGTGGCAATCGACGGAAAAGCTGTCGATGGACCGAGATGAGTAACCAGGTACCCTGAAGTTGATGAGACCAAAAAGACTAGGACAATCCAACTCATTATTAATGACCTTAAACAATGTGACAAGCTCTGCTAGTTCACGGCGTTTAGATAAGGTGGCAAGGTGCAATTCCGACGACAACGAATCATAGTTCATTTCAGTGATGGGAATGTTTAATTTGAATGCTATCAGACGAAGAACCTTATATTGGATCGTTTCGATTCTACCTATATTCACATGAACATTAAAGTGAGGACTCCATATTGGAGAAAGGTACTCCAGCTGAGGTCGCACTAACGCACAATAAAGGTATTTTACCGTATGTATATTACTGAAGGACCTCGTGCTACCCGAGAAACCCAGCATTCTACGGGCACAATCGCAAATGCGGTCATAATGGGGAACAAAAGTAAATCCTTCATCGAATATAATTCCTAGATCCTTAACAGTTTGGACTTGAGGTAGGGAGACACTGTTAATTTGGTAGTCGAACCTAATAGCTTCTCGTGTCCTATTAAAAACAATAAAATGGCATTTATCAATGTTAAGATTGAGATGATTAGAGATACACCATGAATAAAGTGAGTTCAGATTTTTCTGAAGGACTAAACAATCATGGAATAACATATATTCTCAGCATAGGGTAATAAATTAGTCAAAGTTGATTTCCTTTTTTGGAACCCATGCTGGTTGGGTGAGATGAAATTCTTAAACAAAGGTGTTAATGCGTCAGTAATTAATTTCTCAAACAGTTTGGGAATAATCGACAAAGAACAGATTTGCCTATAATTCTTGATATTGCTTTTATCACCAGCCTTATGAATAGGTACCAGAAAGCCAATTTTCCAAACTGAAGACAGGCATCCCGTTTCCAGAGATTTATTAAACAGTAGTGACAGTGGAAGCGCGAGATACTCAATGCACATTTTTAAAAATAAAGCAAAGACGTTGTCGGGACCAGCACTCTTACTCACATCAAGATCGTTCAACGTTTTAAGGACGTCATCGGAATTAATATTAATAGGAGACACAACAACATGAGAACTGGAAATGAAATTGTAGTTACCTTATACTTTACAAACACAGACGCCAGAAAAGTAACGAGCAAGCAGATCCGCAATACGTTTAAGTCAGAAGCACTCTCCGACCCTAGAAACATTTCAGGGGGTAAAGTGTTGTCGGACCTAAGGGAATTGATGTAATTTCAAAACTGCTTTAGATTAGATGGGATAGTATTCTCGATCTGAGTAATATAAAGAGAATAATACTCCCTAGTCATCACTTTGCATGAAGACCTAAGCGTAGAGAAACACTCGTAATCGAGCGCAGTGCCAGATGACTTAAATTAAGCATGAACAGCTTTCTTGTCGGAATAAGTTTTTTCAGGTCAGCGCTATACCACCTTGGAAGCGACGAATTAAATACAAGTGAGATTGGCACAAAGTTATCAATTATATCATGAAGAATTATATCATAAAACTTGTTAACGGCATCATCCAAATCAAGCATCCCGAAAATACTAAACCAATGTAATAATGCGAGCTGTTCACAAATTCTAGATAGTCAGCTGATTTAAAATTATAATTCACATACGAAACAGGACGGTTCACATTAGAAACGTAAGATAATAGGACATTCAGCGCCGGATGATACATCGTGTCCAGTGGCAGAAGCTCAAACGATGATTACGACACAGTAGCAAATGACGATGTAAGCTTTGAGAACACCAGGTCAAGTAAACTGCCGTGCATTTCGCGGATATAGTTGATTTGAGAAAGGTCCGCGTCGCAGCATTCGTCTATGACTTGACGACAAGATAAGCAATTAGTTGATACATTCCAGCAGTTCGTATCCCATCGCACGGCTGGTAAGTTATATTCGCCAGCAATGAGAAAATCAGCCATCGAAAGGTTATTAATAATATTTTTGACGTCACTGCAATGATAAGCGAAAACCTCAGGCGGAGATGACGGAGGAATATACACAGCTCCTAGTACCAGTTGAAAGCTGCCCATATCAAGTAAGCAAGACGAAGATTTGCTCAACACTATTGGTCGACAGAAGTCTTGAAGTTAGTTAGTTTATCAGAAACTGCAATCAAACAGCCTCCACCTCTTTTGGAAGGGCCATTAAGCTGGCAACGATCAAACCGATAAACTATAAAGCGATGCAAGCCTAATTCGTTAGTTAAGATGACATCGTCCAACCATGTCTCACTAAGAATTATGACATCGAATTCGGCAGTCGCTAGATTCCTTCTGAACATGCATGGTTCGCATTCCCCTAACATTTTGATAGTACAGGGAGAGAACCTTGCGCGAAGAACAACTTATGGTATTACTGGTGGCGGTGAGGCTGCTACCACGTTTTTTGCACGATAAACAAAACTTTTGATCCGAACGGAGACAGGCCAGATGGCCGGATCCAAAGCTCGTTCAAGAAGGTGTACAGGAACTCCAATTTTAAAAGTGACGAGGCGAAGAGAAGAGATATCAACGTCTCTTTTCGTCAATCTAATGCATACCAGCTGATCCGCAGAAATGTTCAACCTATGAGCCGTGTAGTTTTTAACGGCATCCGACGTAGTCCCGCACTCGAAACGAGACAAATGCAACCATCTGATTTCGGGAATGACGTTAAATGCGTTACATGCAGAGGTGTCGGTGCCTGCAAAGTTTAATCGGCGTTGAGGCCGACGATTTATTTTAATATTAGACGCGGAGGTAGATGCGCCATTAGCCGAAGGTTGGACAGAGTGAGCACTCACAGTTGACGCATCAGCTACGGATAGTCCCCCCGCTTGCTCTGAGGAAGCGGTGAAAAAGTTGCGCAATTTTCAATAGACAGAGCAATCAGCTGATCGGTGTTGTTTACTTTAGACGATGTGAAAACAGGATCAGCTGATGGAGTTAACCCAGCGTCGGTTCCCATCGGAGAACGGTCGACCGGCGATGAATTGCCGTTTGACGAAGTCAATGCGGCATTTAGCGGATGAGCAGTAGAGTTGAAAGTCGAAATGGGTATTAGCTTCGACGAGACAACATTAGCGGCATTTGGCGGATGACCAGTCAGTATATTCGGTGAATGACCTGATGAGCTAGCACTGCTCGTTTTAGCACTAGAGCGAAGTACCCGACTATCGGGAATATGAATATGCAGCGGCTCTTTAGCCGGTGCGATGATTATCTGTGATGTCTTGGCAGCAGACGGCACCAGTGAATGTGAAGTATGTGCATTATCACCGTCAGTATTGACGGTTAGAAGCCTATCCACCTCGACGAGAGCGTCTAGAAATCTTTTGTTACAGGGGATTAAGGCATCGCTTGCGGAAGAAAAGGCGGCTTTTTTAGCCTAGTCACATAGCTCGGCATTGATGAAGATCTACATGTAGAGCAGAACCAGTAAATATCATTACCGGATTTGGCGATCACATCGCCTATGGTACCTTTAAGACCGACACCTATGGAACGATTTCCCGCATATACCGGCACAGAGCACAAATTGCGAACCATTAGGTTTATCCACGCACAACGACGCGGCACAGTCCGCCATAACGTTTTAAGTCAATAAATAGACAAAGATTCACAGACGAGCGCAAGAATTAAGAAAGTCCGAACAGTCAGCCCGAATCGCAAGAAACGGACGACAGAATCACTAGGTAGTAACAATTTGAAAATTGTTTAGCAGTTGAAATGAACACGTCCGACGCGGTTGAGAATCGATACGATATAATATCAACTTGTTGAATGTTGCTCTTTGTGTTCATACATATTTTAAAATAAAATAAACAAAAATAATATTTAATGTTCTGTTTATTACATAATATACACCATGTAATAAACAGAACATTAAATATTATTTTTGTTTATTTTATTTTAAAATATGTATGAACACAAAGCCAAATCTACATCAAGTCACCGTCAAACAGATGGGGGTGCACCAATAATAAATTTACTATCTCGACATTCGCAAACATGTCTTATTTCTGGGAGGATTTGTTTCGATACCGAGTAGTTTTTCATTAAGGCGTCTCGAAGAATCTCACAAACAGGCCGACATGTTTCCGAGAAATCCGCGAGATTCTCGCAGACGGGACCAACTGGGTTGGACAGATCTAGTGTCAAATAGTATGCACAAGAAACCAGTTTTTTGGTTGCTTTGGACCAGTGGCGGATCCAGACTTTGCTGTTGGGGGGAGCGGAAATTTTTTTGATTTGACTATTTTGTTTGATCAAGTTCTGTGTGAATTTAGCTACATAGACTGCACTTAGCAAAAACGGGATCATATTGTTTTCATCTTATTATGGGTCATCCCATCAAGAATCGCCAAAGTTGTGACCTTACCATTTCCGATTCTTTTGAAAATGTTTGTAATTGAAGAACTAGTGAAAAAAATAATTGAAATTTAAGTTTGTGTTTCTATCTCATTTTATAACTAACAAAAACAACAAAATCTTTAAAATAAGCCCTACTTTATTATTCAAGGATAAAAATTACCAGAGATATGAATTTTCAAAGAGGACTCGGACATCTTTTTTGGGAAATCTTTAACATACTATAACTAACAAAAAAATGAGATAGAAACAAAAACTTGAAATCATATTTTTTTTCACTAATTCTTCGAGTACATAAATTTTCGGCGATGATAAGGTCACACTCGTTCTTGATTAAATGACCCTTTTTCAATAAAATAATTGAGAACCACTATAATGTTCTTCGATTTTTTTGACCCCGATCCCATTGAGATCCCAAGTTAATTTTTGGATATTTTTTAAAAAACAGTATAACCTACAAAATATAAAAAAAAAACCGTTTTGAGATATTCAAGGATAAAGGACAAAATCATTATCCAAAAAATTTCGAGGATAATTTTTATTGCGACAACCTTCCCCTTTAAAATAAGCCATATTTTATTATTCAAAGAGGACTCGGGCACCATTTTTGCGAAAACTTTAACATACTATGACTAACATAAAAAAATGAGATAGAAACAAAAAATTGAATTTCGATTATTTTTTTCACTAGTTCTTAAAGTACAAAAATTTTCAAAACAATCGGAGATAGTAAGGTCCCAAATTTCGTCATTCTTGGCGGTTCTTGATGGAATGACCCTATTACCTACGCAATATGTTGTCTTGTAGTCTTTTTATCATGGTGCGTTTACACTCACCCTTGAGGCTCGCCTCGAGGCGAGCCTCTAACCCCCATCAGGTCATTGCAACCCGGTTTTCGTCGGCTGTGTTCTTTGCTGTGTTGAAAGCAATTTACACTCAACATGCCTTTGCGGCGCAACTTGCCTATAAGTGCGAAACGACATAAATACGATGAGCTGCGAATTGTGTGGTACCACAGTTCATTGTATGTCTGTACACATATTGAAGCGTGCGTCGGAGAAAAAGTTGAAGAATGTTAGACTCTTGCGACTGCACGAGCCATCTGATTGGTTGATTTTATGGTGGGGATAGAGACGCGCCTCAAACGTTGAGTGTATGGTAAATCCACCATCATGGCTCTGTTCTGTGCTTTGCATTGCACCGCAGAACTACAGTAAATGCTAATTACAGTCCACATTGCAGTGGAGTAAAAAAAGTCGGAGAACGGTTGAAGTATGTATGTTTAGAAAATTCGGAAGTGCTCTTGGGGGGGGGGGGGGGGCGGCCGCCCCCTCCGCCCCCCCCCCCCCCTGTATCCGCCAATGCTTTGGACATGCTAAAGTAGCTTATAACTGCTATAGCAAAAAATATGAACTGACAGAACCCTGTTATAATAGCAATGCTATGTTTGTGACGTCAACATACATTTTGCCCTTCGCTCGAACGAGTGATAGATTCGAAAAAGATGCGTAATTCGATTGCGATTATCTATGCGGTACGCGCTAGCACTATACTATATTTCTCAGTACAATACTTATTATTATTATTTTCTATGACGCTAGCCTATGAATATACCAGCGCATATATTTAAGTGCCAGGTCTTCTATAGCCATATGGCACTAGTGTATGTATTATAATGTGGCGGTTAAGTTATGACTGTTACTTTGTTGAAGAAACTTGTGGATTAGCTTGAAGTCATGGGTGTTACAGACTGTTCCTGATCTTCAAGTGGGTAAGGAGTTTTAGTAAAATGTCAGGGCTGGAAACTGGCAGGAGGTCTTCAATTGGAGGAGGGCGATACTGGAAGAAGGCCTTGGTGTGAGCGCAATGTAGAAGGATATGCTGCATTGTTAGCGGCTGCTGGCAAGCTACACATCCAGGCTGTGGAGCTTTGCACATGTAGTAACCGTGAGTTAGTTTCGAGTGTCCAATTCTCGCCCGCGTGACTGCCACCGTCAGTACAATATTATTAGACAGCTATTGATGGTACGCGATTTCGAATGCAAGACCAGAGGTGTGCATGAATTTTACATTTGATATGGTTTGTCAAAGTATCATATTTTTGGCGTACACAAGTTTTATAACGGCTAATTTTACCAGGGTAGCAAATTTAGTTATGTAGTAACATAGTAGCAAAAAATTGTCAATAGTAGCATTATGCTACCTTCGTAGCACTTGTGGTCACACTGACCGTCACTCACGTAAGCTTATCGGGCCTATTATGACTCGACTTTGAGTCGAAAAAAAAGCGTGAGTAAAAAGAACTGCGTATTATGACAGCCGATCGAGTGAGTATTTACATGAAAGAAATGTCAAATTCACTCGACTGCTGGAACTGAATTGACTTTCCAATTGTCTAGTTTCATAATACCAACTTTAGCTCGAGTCGAGTTACTCACTCGACTCGAGTTTCGTAATAGGCCCATATATCTTCAAAATTAATAACTACAAATAGCTTGTTTTTTAGGGCATTTATTTGATGCAACCGTCGAAATTATAACTGTACCCGATCTTGAGAAATTTTCTGAAGGAAATTAAAATTAAAAATTCGTTTATCAATGTTATTTTTCTCAAAAAACCCCATTTTAAAAACCAAAGAAAATGTTGATTTCGAAGATGACCGAACACACTGTAGTTCGATCACAATAGTCAGAATATTTTGAATAAGTAAAATAGGTTTCCAGTATTAAGAACTGCTTCTAAACTTCGTAATGTTCTTCTAACCATTTTCTAACTTATTTTAAAATAAACTAATGTAATAATTTGTTATATTTAGTCTAAATGTTGAATTTATTTTATGATTTAGGAAACTCGTGAGATATCCCACTGCACTATGCCGGATGGTTGTTGTGATAATAAACAATGTCTATTGTATACCAACATATGTTTTATGGATGACAATATTAACACCTTTAAAACGGATGAATTCTGAAGCTTACTACAAAATCGAAGGCTTATTTTTCCATTGGCTGCTGGCTGTAGTTTCAATGTGGTCTTATACGGCTGGTTATAACAGTAAACAAACATTAATATATTTTTCATTACTATAATAAAATATAATCTCTTTCGCAGTTGTAGAAGTTGGTGATGATATTACTGAATGTATAAATAAGAGGACGCTTGTAATAGCTAATCATCAGAGTACAGCAGATGTACCACTTCTTATGGCTAATTTTAATGCAAAAAATGATATATTGCCAAATATAATGTGGATTATGGATAGGCTATTTAAATATACAAACTTTGGGATTGTAAGCATTATACATCAAGATTTTTTTATAACTGCGGTAAGTTCATTACTTAACATCCATCAGTGCCTCTGTATGCATAATACGATAGTATATAGACGTACATATTGCCTCATTTTTAATTTCGAAATTTTAGTGTTTATTCAACAACTATAGCTTTGGCCCTTGGTTTTCTTGATTGTCAGCTAAAAAATCCACAAATAAAACTATAACACTGCAAACCAAAAGTATCATTAGTAGTTTTCTAGATAATCACCTAAGTGAATTTTTGTCCACTATTGAATGACTCCTAAATTACTGATCGGGCTAAATACACATTCACCGCAAAAAAGTTTCGCAAAGCAATGGTAAAACATTCGCTTTCAGCGAATATAGAACCCATTCAGTGAATAAAATATATTACCTTCACCCAAACGACGCGAAAGTTTAGCTTGGGAACGACTTCAGCGAGCCATTTTTATACTCTAGATGAAACCTGAGAGTATTATAAGTTTAATCCAGCCCAAAAGTTTGTAACGCATAGAACCAAGCTTTGGACGAAAAAAAGGTATATTATTTTTTGTTTATTTGGGGCCAAAAACTCCAAATCCGCTTGACGTCCGTCCATCCGTCCGTCCGTTTGTCTGTCCGTTAGCACGATAACTAAAGGACTCCTTGACCTAGGATCTTGAAATTTTGAATCTGGATGTTTGGTTGAATTTGTAAGGCTAAGTTCGTTAACGGGCAAAATCGTCCTACTCCTTCGGGTAGCTGCCATACAAAATGTTCTTAAAACACGTGTTCAAGAATATTGGCCGATAACTTCAGAAGGGTTTAAGCTACGACTTTTAAATTTTTGTATGTGTTAATTTTCCAATAGTTGGAGCTAAATGTATGATTATGAAGAAAATCGTATTAGTCCTTCATATAGCTGCCATACAAATATCCTGTCAAAATGTCCTCACTTAATTTACGGAACTCACTATAACTCAAGTAATCATTTAGCTACGAATTCGGAATTTTGTACAAATTAGTTTTGAGTGAAAACGGAGTTCGGATTTACTAGTCAGCGAAATCATTTCACTCCTTCTGGTACCTTCCATACAAAAAATCCTTAAGACACGTGTTCAACAATATTTTCCGATAACTTTTGAATGCTTAATTTTTAAATGGTTCCAAGGAAAAGGATAAATATGTAAGAAATCGAGTGAGTCCTTCCTGCACCTCCATGTGGAAGTCCTTCAAAAAGAAAAGAAAATTTTCGATGACGCACCCAGTTCAAGATACGAAATTAAACATTGACGAAACTGTCTTTTAGTTTCAAGTAGCAACCGAAAAGGGGTAATAAAAGACATGCAACATGCGCACACGTAATTCTACTTTATCTCCAACTACAATATAAATCGGAGTTCAATATTCATCTAGAGTATCATACGATTGTCTTGCAGCCGATCGTGACTGCAGTATGTTTCTAATTCCATTTGAGATTCTTCTACTATGGTGATACAAATTGGTAAACGAGTAGGTTGCTTCGTATGTATTTACGACGTGAGATCACATCCTCCAGTTAATTTTGTACGTCAATCAAAAATTTCTAATAAATTAAATCCAAGCTCTATTTAATTTAATTTAAAGGTACTGGTCAAAATATAAATATTGTTTATACAACAGGAAAAAATAATTTAGTTTACATTACATGTAAATACTTACGTACAAAAATATATATGTGTATGAATCATATTGGAAAGTCATATGATATTATCACTTTAGTTTACAGGCTACGTTAGAAAGTAAATGTTCGGAAAATCATCCTGTTTCATCTCATGATTTTTAAGAACATATCTTTTTAGTTATTATCTATCAATTTAAACTTATTTTACTGACATTGCTTTTATAATATCTTAATTTTTCCACTTGTATTGCGTTGACTTAAACTTAAACCTAATGATTTGTTCAGTATTAAGTTTCAAAGAATTCAAAAGTCCGTCTTTCAGCCATGTTCAGTCCATCTTTTGCTAATTTTTAATCATTTATGTATAATGAATAAATGTTTTTATCCCATTTTGAACACTAGTAATTATATTCAATGAAATTGCTTTAAGTGGATCTCATATAAATTCTTATATATGCATCCTGTGTCACTCTTGCAGTATTCCTTCTCTTTTCGTTAACCTTCAATATTCGCGAAACTTAGCTTCATGGTTCGCGGGGATGTTATAAATAGACATTAACGTCCGAAAAACTATGTTTGCACTCGTATAATGTATTAGAGGCCAGGAAACCGAAAGTCTCCCAAGTATTCCTTGTTTTTGAAGGGCGAAATTTCCGTACCTTTTTATAAATAAAGTTATGTTAAATATCCCATTTGAATACCTCATAAAAATAAAAACATAATAATATAAGAATGGAATTTTTCATGGTGAGAAGCTACCATAGAAACAAATTTGTTTAAGTTTTTGTTGTTTTCTGGCGTCAGTGGAGTTTCTGGTGTAAAACCCCAACACGAAATCCCCGCCTGTTGATTAATCGCTGTCCCTGAGGTCATGACAGTTCGAAAACCTTCACTGGATAGGCCAGTTTTTTTTATAAGACTGTGTTGGACTGGGTCCGAAGGAGCTGTTTCGTCATCGGATGGCATAGACTCGTCAGAGGGTGTATCATGCCTAAATCCGAAACACTCTTACAGCTGGTGGTTTTGCTGAGGATTATTCTATACAGGGTGTTTGGCACTCCGTCCACCACCTTGTAAGGGGTTATTCCTTGATATATTTGGAGAAAAAAATTGTCCTACAGGGTGGGTTAATTTTCAATATCAGTGGAGATACAGGGTGGTTAAGAAAAGTGTTTTTGACCGGTACCCTCACTCACTTAAAACGTTATATCTTGAAAACGAATAATCACAAGGCAAAGTGTTATAACTCGTTTTTTAGGGATTATTACCTTTCATTTCATGTAACAGTCTAAATTGTAACTGCACCCAATCTTGAGATATATACTCGAAAGCACAGATTTTTGCTACGTCAACCCTAAAAATTCAGTGATCAATGTAGTTTTTCTCAGAAAACCCCATTATAAAAATGTCATCTTAATTTTATTTTTTAATGAACCGTATTATAACATGAAAAAGCTGCATACGTATGTATGAGTTACGATTAACATTTTGGAAGTAATAGGTAAAAATACATATCGCATAAAAATTAAATATTTCAAAAGTCAGTGCCATAAAGTGGACCTCGTCTAAGAACCTGTTTAATTTGTCGGTAGTACTGAAGTATTTTTATTGCACATTTATTACTATTTAAAGTATGAAGGAAAACAATGAAATGTAAGTGAGTTTTAACATAATTGATTCTTTTACCTGAATGTGATAGGTAATACTGGGTGCGGTATTACGCCTTTTTAATAGGGTGCCTTACAAAATAAAAAGCCTATAAAAGCAAAACTATTTTCATATTTTTCTCAGTTTTAGTTACGTTGCTAAAAGAAGAAGGTGCCAGTAGAATTAAAAAAATAATTTCAAAATGCCTGAGTACTCCAATGAAGAATATGGGAACATTGTGTTAATTTATGGAGAGTGTCGCGGAAATGGACGAGCCGCGCGAAGGCTTTACCATCAGAGACATCCTCATCGACACACACCTGACAGGAGAGTATTTCAAGACGTTTACAGGAGAATTAGGGAAACTGGCAGCGTTAGAACAAACAGAGTAAATGCAAATCCTGCGCCTATAATCGCTGTTCAGATTGATGAAAGAATACTGCAAGCAGATTAAAATGATCCATCGGTCAGTATCCGACGCTTGGCATTGCAGTTTAACATCTCTAATTGGAAAGTTTGGAGTATTTTAAAAGTAGAACGCTTCCATGCCTACCATCACACACCAGTACAGGAGCTGCTACCCATTGATTTCCCCAAAAGGATGGAGTTTTGCAATGGGCTCCTTGAACGACAACTATAGATGACGATATCTTTTTCAACAATATTCTGTGGACGGATGAGGCCCAATTTACCAGAGACGGTATCACAAACTTCCACAACCTACATACGTGGATCCACACACAAGAAGAGCGGCATCATTTCAGTACAGATTCAGTGTCAATTTATGGGCAGGTGTGATTGGTACCGATTTCCTTGGACCTATTAGGCTTTCGCCTACTCTAAATAGCTCCAATTACTTACATTTTTTATCAAATGATCTACAGCGATCTGCAACGGTTTTATGACTGGTGTGCACTAAATTGTATGCCTTTGAATATTAGTAAGTGTATCACTGTATCGTTCTCTAGAAAGAAAACTCCAGTTACATTTGATTATAGTTTGGAAGGAAACCCATTATGTAGAACTGACAAAGTGAACGATTTAGGTGTATATTTTAATAACGAAGTTACTTTTAATGACCATTTTGATTATGTTGTCAGTAAGGCTAACTCCGTCTGGGGCTTTGTGCGAAGATGGTGCAAGGATTTCAATGATCCGCATGTTACAACAATGTTGTACTGCACATTTGTCCGTTCTATTTTGGAATATGCCTGCCCGGTATGGGCTCCATACTATGAGGTTTATAAAAATAGAATTGAGCCGGTTCAGAGAAGATTCTTGCGATTCGCACTTAAAGGTCTTCCTTGGCATGATCCACTGCATCTGCCTCCTTACCATGAGCGTCTTAAACTCCTGCCGATGGAGTCGTTGGTTGATACACGAGATGTCCTTAGAGCTGTTTTTGCATTCAAGGTAATTTCTGGTGATATTAACTCCCCGTCATTGCTGGAAGCCGTTACTTTCAAAGTTCCTTTTCGATCCTTGAGAGACTATGTGTTGCTGGATATTCCCCACCATCGAACAAATTGCGGCCAACATGAACCAATCACATCTCTTTCACGCATTTTTAATTATAATTACAGTCAAATTGACTTTAACATTTCTGTTCAACAGTTAAAATCGGCTTTATCAAATAAATAATGTAATATTATATTTAGGCATTTATGAGTGTACGGATATAATGATGTACTTTTGTACTTATTTTGTTGTACTTATTTTTTATTTCTTCTAATAATTTTATATTTTGTAATTTTTGTTATAAGTAATCAGTATTTGATGAATTTGAATAATAAATAAATAAATAAATAAATACAGGACTTGTTGGATGATATTCCACTGGTACGATTGGCTTCCATGTTTTACCAACACGATGGTGCTCCAGGTCATTACAGCCGACAGATCACAGATTGGTTAAATTCCAATTATAGCAATCGCAGGATCGGTAGAAATGGACCGATACACTGGCCTGCAAGATCTCCTGATCTTACTATTATGGATTTCTTTGTATGGGGACGGATGAAGGACCTTGTCTACGCAACGGCAGTAGTAACATTGAAAGATCTTAATACCAGGATCGATGCGGCAGCAATAGAAGTAAGGAAGCAGTTGAAGAATATGAATACTAAGAGAACACTCGCCAAACGAGCTTTAGGGTGCATTCAAAATGAAAGTGGCCATTTTGAACACTTATTATAATGAAAAAATTTTAAATAAAACATAGAAACCATTATTCAATTTTTTCAGTTCAAGCAAGTAGTGTAGATCAACATGCACATGCACTGACTTTTTAAATATTTAATTTTTATGCGATATGTATTTTTACCTATTACTTCCAAAATGTTAATCGTAACTTATACATATGTATGCAGTTTTGTAGGTAATAATATGGTTCATAAAAAAATAAAATTAAAATGACATTTTTATATTGGGGTTTTCTGAGAAAAACTACATTGATCACTGAATTTTTAGGGTTGACGTAGCAAAAATTTGTGTTTTCTAGTAAATATCTCAAGATTGGGTGCAGTTACAATTTGATCTGTTACATCAACACATGACTTTACTCTGCGAATTATATTGGAGCTAAATTCTTGCCATCGCATCCTTATACTAAAGGTATGCGGCACTGAAGATCATCCAATATTTCAACCAATTTCGTGGAATTTTTGGTTGTTCGCTAGGATATGAATATTGGATCTTCAGTGCTACCTACCTTTAGTATAAGGATGCGATGGCAAGAATTTAGCTCCAATATAGTTCGCAGATTATAAAATAGGTTTCGATATCGCTATATAGAATAATCCTCAGCAAAACCACCAGCTGTAAGGGTTAAAAACTGGCCTATCCAGTGAAGGTTTTCCCACTGTTATGCCCTCAGGGACAGCGATTAATCAACAGTCGGGGATTTCGTGTTGGGGTTTCACACCAGAAACTCCACTGACGCCGGAAAACAACAAAAACTTAAAAAAATTTGCTTCTATGGTAGCTTCTAACCATGAAAAAATCCATTCTTAGAATTTACTTTATTTTAAGGAAAGTTTAATTTTCAGTTACTTGGTTGGCAACTTTTTAAAGAGTAATTCCTTGATATATGTAAAAGAAAAAAAAATGTCGTACAGTGTTGATAAATTTTCAATATCTGCGAAAAGTGGCAAGGGAAAGTCTTTCCGACACGTACCCTCCCTTGAGTAAACTGTTATATCTTCAAAACTAGTAATTCTAATTCAGCATGTTATTGCGAGTTCAACTCGTAATTAGCACATTTCTTAAAGGACAGTAAAGTCTTATAGTGGTTTAACGTGAACTCTTGGGACGCGGATTGATTTGGTGACAGCAATCAGCGTCCCTCCGTAATAATAGAGGTATCAGTCTTTATAAGGGTACAAGCACTGTCATTCATACTGATGGATGCGAGACCTATCTAAATATCTGCCGTTCTGTGGGTCCCGGCACCCAATTGATACGCAACTCCACGTCGAGTCCACAAGGAAATCTGCCCGCTTTGGCTTAACCACATCCACCACGTTGTTCCCCTAGGCACCTCTCCAGTGTCGGGGGTGGAAGTTACCTTCCATGGGCTCCCGACTCCCGTGGTACCGGAAATAGAACCTCCGGTCAGGACTCGAAGCTTAATGACACTACTACTATATGTTTGAGATACTTGCAACTCGGGACTGGTGACCCTCCTCTTCGGGTACGTAGGGTAGGCACTCCCCAAAAGCTTCACTGGAGTTGACTTTATCGCCTTTCAACCAGTGATGGTATTTGGTACCGCCTCCCTGCGTAAACAAAGAAATACCAAACCACCACAAGGACAGACAGCTACCAAGTCAAAGAATCGAATACCAGGACCAACATCATTTAATAGCTCCCTCCTCCGAATGAAGGAGAGACGAGCAAACTCATTCAAACTTTCAATCGTTTCCCTACTTCTTAAACAGTCAACAAAATCACATGACCCAGCCAATAGTCTAACTCCCATATCATTCAGATCATGCAGTTTGGAGTATATCACACAGTCACATAACACATGCTTCCAGTCGTCAAGAGTAGCGCCACACAGGGTGAAAGTATCTACCTCCGACTAAACAAGTAACCATTCATACTACCATGCTAAGGAGGAAGCCCAGGCTTAGACTAAAGTCCAAGCCCCTGGCTCCTCTAGCAAAACATACATCCTTGATATACTCAAAAGTCACTCGACCTTTGATACTTTCATTCCATCTAGTATGCCACCTATACATCAAACACTCATCCAAGAGGTAATTCAAAGAACGAAGACTCAGGCCAATGTATGGGCCTGAGTCTTCGTCCTTCCTCATTCGTCAACCAATCATTATACCGCAATGGTATACCCCTCCGAATTCTGAAGGCCAGGATCCGACGGAGGACCTCCAGATTGAACGGAGCAGCACCCATGTGGAACCTGCATCGTCAGTAGAACCGTACGACATACAGATAGACATGCATACAGCACAACTCTGTGACACGCATACATCATTCGCTTGCCACGATCATACAGCATGCATTCACAAAACGACGATCCGTAGGTCGCAAGTGCAACAAACAGACCGCCGTAGATGGTTCTAACTGCCTTTCGTCTAAGGCCATATTCAACACGTAGAATTCTGCGAATTCTGCCACAGTTAGCAACTTTTCCTTGATAGGTGGATAAAGAAATTCATCCTCTCACTCATTGTAATGCTAAGGTATGTGACACTAGTCACATACCGCAGGCTTACTCCATTCATTCTTATCAATGGAGGCCGTCTGGGACAAAGTCTGCTTTTCAGCAGCATTGTCACTGACTTGTGCATTGACACATCAACACCTACTTTCAGACTCCATGCATGGATTATCTCCATGATAGCTGCACCTTTGCCCAAATCACTTGCTAAAAACGCTACCTACCGCTTCGGCTGCTCAGAGAACAGTCCTTCTGAAATGACAAGAACAATCATTAGTTTCCGGTATTTATAGAAATTGAATTGTGTAGAGAATTGCCTTGTTTTTTATGTATCATTCCTCCGACGCGCTGGTGGACGTCCGTCACGGCTCCGCAGTTAATGACAGTAAACTTAAAAATAAACGTAAATACATCGAATTAATACGAGTCAGAGTAAAAAGAATACACTGCATATTGGGGGAAGAGATGCTGGATGATGATTATGTTAGGTATGTTGTGAGTTTAGTTTCGTTTAGTTTAATAGGACTAGTAGGATAATGTATTAGGATTATTAGGGTATAGGATAACCATTTAATTATTGGTATAGGAGTACGGTTTAATTAGGGGTAAGCGACTACGACGGAGCCAACACTATGCCTAGCGAGTGGCAATATCGGCATCGACACCGAAAGGGATGCTCGCCCGAAAAGTCGGGGAGCGCCGCGCCTGACTTATATTAACGACGAATTCCCGGAATGAGTATTCTTCGATATAAAGCCGATACGATACAGCGAGCCGATCATGGGAAACACTTACGTGAATGTGAAGCACCGTCTTTCGGATGGCGAGCGACAAAATTAATTACAGAAAACCGAAAACATATCTTACAAGACTTACCTGGAAGCATCGACGAATAGCACACGGAACACTCAAACCACGTAAACATAACCGTGAACGTCAACATCATGTAAACTTCAAGCTAAATAAGGTTAAATATAATCATAAACAATAACTTAAAAATGCGAAGAACTGTCAGTTGACGTTTCGCCATTCAATGAATCCGTCGCCCATGTCTGCACTTTGAGGTACTAAAGGGTTACTCAATAGGTACATAAGAATTTTGTATTTTAATACCCTTAAACTTTTTTGCCAATGTCAAAACGTCGGTCAAAGTTTACATTTTTATCATGGTGAAGTTCACGAATGAGCAACGTTTGGAAATTATCTCAATTATTCTGTGTTTTATTTATATACAAAATTGTTATGTCCGTGTTCTAATAGCACCCGACTTATTTTGTCCAGGGTCGGCCGAGTAAATAGGAGGTCCCGAGGAGTGTTTAACGTATATTCTGTCACAAGTTGGTGACGTTGTTCGAGATTTTAAGCGAAGAAGAATCGGTTTCGAATCGATTCGTACATGTTTCCCGGAAGTCGAGCGGCAAGAACGATGGAGACAACGAGAACGAGGATCAGCGGTCAACGGGAGAGCAGTTACACTGGTGGCGTCCAAGCTTTTAAGTTTAAGTAGCAGGAATCGGGTTAGCGTGAGAAGTAGTTAATTTCTACTTGACTAAAGGAATAGGTGAATCCGTAATAATGTTTTTTAATTACCTTGCATTTCCTGTAACCGTCGAAATTGTAGCTGTAGCATTTGAAAATTAATGTGTACAAAATTTGGAATTTCTATCCTTAAGCCTTCAAAAATTATAGGAAATTATTCTTGAATATGTATCTTAAGGACTTTCTGTATGGGAGCTACCGAGGTTAGGTTAGATAAGGTAGACGTAACACATAGACCGCCAATAGGTTGGTGGTGTGATCCCACATATTCTCTTCATTGATACCCGTGTGTCCAACACCAAATCTTAGGTAAACCACTCTGCCAACCTGAGAAACTGCAGAAGCTTGTCTCAAGTTTGCGAATTTATGTTAGTCCCGACCTCCAACGCATGCCACCACACCAGTGACCCGTAAGTAAGAACAGGTCTAGGTTAGGTTGAGAAGGGTGGACTAAAGCAATGTGCCCCAGTCCATCACGAGAGATCACTGTGGATCCATTTTGGTCCCCTCGTATAAAAAACCGGGCTTTATACTACTGATTCCAAATATTGCTCTTCCTTATGAAGAGAGTAGTTCTCCATAAAGGAATCATCGCAAGTTCTGATAGATCGGTTAAGGAGAATTTCCCCAAGTACCGATGCCTGGTGCGCGCCAGACTATCACATTCACACACTAGATGCTCCAGTGTTAGCTCAACATTCTCGTCACCACAGCGACACAGGTCAGCCATGGGTATTCCCAGCCTTTCTCCATGCCTTCCAAAGGGACAGTGTCCCGTTAGGACCCCTATAAGTTGTCTGCAAATGTCCCTGCCCAGAGACAAAATGAAGCTAGAGTTCCTCCTATCAAGTTTCGGCCAGCAGATTCTTGCTTGCCGGCATCCCGAGAGATTCACCCAGGCCCCCTCCATCTGTCTGAGCGCTTCAATATCAATCATTCCCTTTACACATTCAATGGGACATAGAACCGACTCGTCGGCCAGCTCCATGCTCATCTCCGACCCCCTTCTGGCGAGCTCGTCTGCCTTTTCATTACCAGGGAAGTCACTGTGACCAGGAATCCAGCTAATCTTCAGGTTATTATTCATACCCACCATCTGCAATATTCTTTTACATTCTCCCACAAGCCTGGATTTAGTAATGTGCGCCTCAACAGCCTTGATGGCAGCTTGGCTGTCAACATAAATAGTTATTGTACCATTCACGCACTGTTTTCGCACAATCAACTCCGCTGCTTTTGTCAGCGCAAAAATCTCGGCCTGAAACACGCTCGAGCTATCCGGTAGCCTGAACGATTCCATAATGCCAAGGTCACAAGAGTATACTCCCGCGCCCGTTCCGCTTTCCGTTTTGGAGCCATCAGTGTAGATAGCAACCGTGTCTGGGGCGATGACTCCAGATCGCCACTCCAGTCTGGTGGGAATATTCACAGCATAGGAATGTCCAAAACTGCAAGACGGGGTCCTGTAGTCGGTGCGCTCCGGCATGGCGGAACACAGGGAAATTGACAAGATCCTAGTGTGGCCCACACTGCCTCCCAACCAATAGCCTGCCTCACGCAGGCGCAAGGCACCCTTTGCTGCTATCGATTTTACCGCTAGTTCCAATGGGATTATGTGGAGCATTACTTCCAGAGCCTGCAAGGCCGTGGTGCGTAAGGCCCCCGAGATCCCAATGAGTGCCATTCTTTGGATTCTGCTCATGGCTACCCTGTTAGTCCCGATCTCCAACGCATGCCACCACACCAGTGACCCATAAGTAAGAACAGGTCTAACTACCGTGATGTACAGCCAGTGCACTATTCTCGGGTTAAGGCCCCAGGTTTTCCCTACCATTTTCTGACAAGCGTAGTAAGCATTCGATGCCTTCTTGATCCTGTCATCAATCGTGAGTTTCCAGTTCAAACTAGGATGGAGATAGCTTCCCAAGTACTTCACACTAGGGGAGAGCGGGATGGTAACGCCATTCAAGCGTGGGAGCCTGAATTCTCGGTCTTTTTTCCTCGTAAAGAGGATAAGGTCGGTTTTCTCCGGATTGATGTTGAGACCGCAGTTACCAGCCCACCTGCTCAAAGATTTGAGCCCAACTTCTAGTAAATCGCTCAAGGTGTCCAGGAACTTACCTCTCACCATCAGAACGATATCATCCGCGTAGGCAACAACCTTGAAAGGGTTCACTTCTATTTCTAAAACACGTAGCGTCGCACCCCACCACGATGTTGATCTTCTTCCTTTCCACCATACTGATCAAGTGTCTGAACCCGTCAGGGGGTGGGTGTTCTTCGCTGTCATATGGAAGGTAGAGAGAGGTGACAGGTCTAACTACCGTGATGTACAGCCAGTGCACTATTCTCGGGTTAAGGCCCCAGGTTTTCCCTATCATTTTCTGACAAGCATAGTAAGCATTCGATGCCTTCTTGATCCTGTCGTCAATCGTTAGTTTCCAGTTCAACTTAGGATGGAGATAGATTCCCAAGTACTTCACACTAGGGGAGAGCGGGATGGTAACGCCATTCAAGCGTGGGAGCCTGAATTCTCGGCCTTTTTTCCTCGTAAAGAGGATAAGGTCGGTTTTCTCCGGATTGATCTCCACAGGGAGATCTACTACCTGAGATGAGTTCTCAAGCTCCGAGATGCACCCCGGGAAGTGCGTCTCCATCAGTAGATCCAGACTTTCCTGAATCGATTCCGTCAAGTTTCCGTCATTCCTCCTCAAGTACCCCGGAACACTGGGGTCCTTGGCGAGGATCCTACGCATTCTAGATGCTTCATTAATACATTCTATTTCCTCGCAGAGTTTTCTCCATGAACTTCGCTTGGCGAAGTTCAGCGACGATTTAAATTCTTTTTGGCTGAGTCTGTATGCGTCCCAGTCCAAATCATTCTGAGTTCTCTCTCGCCTCCTCGCCTTTCCTCTCAGAGTTTCAAGATCCTTCGACCACCACTTCGGACCACCTTTCCCACCCCCATTTGAGAGCGGGCAGGCCGATCTAAAGGCAGTCATCAAGGTTTCCGAAATCATTCCCACCTCCCTATCAAGTAGTTCCGCACTGCTTAAGCTGATGGTTTCCTGCCTAAGGTTCCTACCGACCACCCTTACGAAATCCGCCCAGTTAGTTCTTTTGATGTTACGGAAGGAGTTACCCCACGACTGATCATTACCAGCGGGCGCCCACGTGGAGGACTAAAGATAAGGATTTTGCGCCCGCCATGGGGTAACTTACAAAATAAAAAGCCTATAAAAGCAAAACTACCTTCATATTTTTATCAGTTTTAGTTACGTTGCTAAAAGAAGAAGGTGTTAGTAGAATTTAAAAAATAATTTCAATATGCCTGAGTACTCCAACGAAGAATATGGGGACATTATGTTCATTTATGGAAAGTGTCACGGAAATGCACGAGCTGCTCGAAGGCTTTACCATCAGAGACATCCTCATCGACAGACACCTGACAGGAGAGTATTTCAAGACGTTTACAGGTGAATTAGGGAAACTGGCAGCTTTAGAACAAACAGAGTAAATGCAAATCCTGCGCCTATAATCGCTGTTCAGATCGATGAAAGAATACTGCAAGCAGTTGAAAACAATCCATCAATCAGTATCCGACGCTTGGCATTGCAGTTTAACATCTCTACTTGGAAAGTTTGGAGTATTTTAAAAGTAGAACGCTTCCATGCCTACCATCACACACCAGTACAGGAGCTGCTACCCATTGATTTCCCCAAAAGGATGGAGTTTTGCAATTGGCTCCTTGAACGACAAATAGATGACGAGAATTTTTTCAACAACATTCTGTGGACGGATGAGTCCCAATTAACCAGACCAAACATTTTCGAACGGTGCTTGCAAAGACAAATTTGACATATCTCGCCTTACAAAAACATGCGAGCAATTCTTGAGTTCTTTAAAGACGAATATTTTATGGCTGGTATTGAACTTAGGTGGTTTTATAGGTAATCAATCAATCATATCTTTTTTTAAATTTAAAAGGCACCTGTAATCACGTTTATTTATTTTCTGTATTCGTTTTACACAACCGTCTCGTTCCACTGTTATTTCTTTTTTTTTTTGTTTGTTCTTAAAAATATCCCAACCCCTTTTTATTTCCGCTAGAGGGCTACCATTATTTTATCGCTTGACAATTCCCCTTATGGGGTGCGTTCACAATAAGTTAATTTTGCATTACAACTTGACCGCGACCAAGTTACTGTATACAAACATTACTTAAACAAGTTCAAAATTCTATTCTTTAACTTTACATAATTGCTCTATTATTATCTATGACTCCTTGCTGTTTACTGGGCTAGTGTTGCTACATCTCGCCATTACCGTCGGTCCATCCCGCACCAACAATTTTTTCATTCTCGTAGACTCAACCAATCCGTCATAATGGAGCTGAGTCAATTGGCAGTTTTCAACGTCTCAAATGACATACTGATCATTAGGTAACACCTTATGAATGACGTACGGTCCGCGATATTTAGGGATTCATTTCTTGTTTGTACCAACAGTTGTGTCGACATTCCTTATGACTACATAGGCCCCTAATTCATACACTTTGGCAGGTACATTATGCTTTTGGAAGTAGCGCAGATTATATCCTTGCGTTTTTTCTATGGCTGAGGAGGCCTGCACCCGAAGTTTATTTAGATCACGTTCAGGACATACATCTAGCTTTTCATCTAGGTATTCAGTAAGCTCATCAACAATCTCTCCGCGCTGTTCCACTCCGAACAACAACTTACTAAGGGTCTGCTTGGTTGAACTGTGAACTGTATTATTGAGGCCATACTCAATACGAGACAAGACATGTGACCAATTAGAATGATTCACCGGCTCACTGAGCTTGCTTAGCATAGCCTTTAGTACCCGATTTACTCTCTCGACTTGTCCATTGGCCTGTGGAGAAGCTACGGCAGCCTTTATATGCGTTACACTGTGTTTCGACAAATAAGTACCAAATTCTGCCGAGGTGAAAAGAGGTGCCTCGATCAGTGATGACTCGCCTAGGCCGACTATAATAACTGAAGTACTTATCTAGAGAACTTATCACTTCACGCGTGCTCGTTGAGTTGACAGGGTATAGTCTGACAAATTTCGTGAATCCATCTACAATTAACAAGATGTGTTTCCGCTTTGAACTTACAGACGGCAAGGGACCAAAGTGATCTAAATGGATTGTATCAAAAGGAACTGACTCCTTTCGTATATTGTACAAATTATGTTCGTTTGACCGAGGAGGAGCGGAATACATGATACACTTGATGCAGTTCCTAATGAACCTGCCCACTTTCTTCTTCATATTTGGGAACCAATAATGTTTTTTCAATTGCTCACAACATTTTTCGATGCCTAAATGGCCAATCTTTTCGTGATTCATTCTGATCACATTATCTTCCATTTCAGTTGGGACATATAATTGTAGTTTATCTAAGCTATTTCTTCGAAGACTAACCCATCTACCAGTTCATAATTGACCAATGGGCATGAACTCAATTGCTCTAGGAGAGACCAGATTATCTCATCTCGATTCTGAGTGACTTGAATTAGAAAATTTAATTCATCAGCATCTACCGCTCCCACACAGCTATACGGGCATATGGCACCAGGACCTAAAGATAACCTATTTTGCGTAGTTGCGCCACTCCCTTTTTGTCTCTGAACATTATTTGAATGAGTTCCTACTTCAGCATCACTGTTATACATTCGCTCACGATGTTTTGAGCAGCATGTGGCAGACTTATCGTCGCGACAATAGACATCAGAGGATATCACGTCTAAAGCAGCGGTATTATCGTAAGGGGCAGCGGTATTATCATAAGGGACAGCGGTATTATCATAAAGGACATCGGTATCGTTATGCAGAACAGAAGTTTTGCGCCGAAGACTAGCGAAAGGTATCGAGGGTTTGTCGGAAGCTTTGGTACAAAAGGCATCAAGAGTCATCATGTTATTGTCATACTGAGCACAAGAAGCAGCGGTATTTATCTCCGGGGCAGTAATGTCTTCGTTTGAGCAGCCTCCCTCCCTAAAGTATGCTCCAGGGTCTTTCAGGCAGTCAACGTCTGTTTTGTCACAATCTGTGCCAAGAGTTTTCTCACATTTGTTTAAGACAGCAGCTATTTCAACATTTTTTTCTCTTCACTCCAATCCGTGTGGCATCTGCTAAGTGCATCCACATGTCCCATATTCGTACCGCCTCTGTGTTGTATTGTATAGTTGTAATTTTCCATTTCTTAAGTCCATCTGGAAATTCTGGGGTCAATATGCTTCTTACTAAGGGTCATCGTGAGCGAATTGCAATCCGTAATAATTCTAAATGGGATTCCTTCGAGATAAACGCGAAAACGTCTCAGAGCATAAATTATGGCCAAAGTTTCGAGCTCGAAACTATAGTACCTAGATTCAGCAGGGGTAGTTGTTTTAGAAAAGAAGAGAACTGAATGGAACTTTCCATCGTCCTGCCTCTGCATCAGTATGGCCCCATATCCAACCGCGCTCGCATCGCTATGTAACTTAGTCTCTCTGCTGGGGCTATAAATTGCAAGAAGAGTGGCAGCGGATAGCTTATCACGTAGTTCTGTAAAGGCTGACATACAACCCTGGTCAAAGTCATATGGGACACCTTCTCGTGTAAGGGCTTGTAATGGGCTGGCTATTCTCGAAAACGATGGTATGAACCTACGGAAGTATGAGAACAGTCCTAGGCAATACTTAAGAGCTCGTGGGGGGCGGATAGCATCTTATTGCTTTTACATGGGAGTCACTCGGGCGTATTCCAGAAGCACTTACGGCGTATCCCAAATATTCTAGTTCCTCATACCTAAATCGATACTTGCGAAGCTTAAGTTCAAGACATTTCTCAGACGCTCGTCTCAACACTTTGGCTACCAGTTCCAAGTAAGCTTCATAAGAAGAAGTCGCTACCAGTATGTCATCCATATAAATGATAATATCTCTGGCTTTTACCGCGGTTTAAGTAATTTTCTCTAACTAGAGTTTCGAGGGTTTGTTACGCGTCCTTCCTAACTTGGGGTTGATATCTATTTCACTATCGAAGTCCGGAGCGCACCCATTCAGTTTGGTATAACAGTCATCCTGCAGTTCATTAGGAATGTCGACATCGGTACTAGTATCAATTTTTTTTTTATTAATTTATATTATGGGCAGCTGGCTCAGGGATGGAGCGACTGTCACTGGCACAATTTTTAATAAAACCTTCATGGATCAGGTCTGAGGCACAGAAGTGTGATTGTTTGTCAATAACTAATTTGTTTTTATCGGAACTTAAAAACTTTCTTTTATTCAGGCTTTCATAAAGATTAAAATCATCGGCATCAGCTTTACGTCGTCCGGCATAACTAAAAGCAACATAGATTGCTATTTGTTTCGGAATTTAATATTACACCGAATCTTACCGTAGGTTTGTAACTTATTATTTCCTAGGCCACAATACCCGGAAGTAAAGAGCTTATTGTTTACTGCAAGTGGGACGGATGACCTCCTAACAAAACTAACCGGACTACCGGTATCAAAAAGAGATAAAGACTTCGTTAATTCTGTGACCTAACCCTGTCCATAAACATAAGCAACACTCACCATATTAATTACGCTGACCATACCATCTAAGTCAGTAATGTCTTCTCCGTCATCCGAGTCCAGGGTATTTCTGCGGGTCCCGTCATCTTTCTCGGCGACAGCAACAATCCGGGTGGTCTACGCATTTGAACCGCGCACAGCAGTTTGGTTCTCAGTTCCTACAATCTTACTTGGATTGGGGCAGTTCGAGTGATTATGGCCCAGCTTCCAGCATCTGAAGCAGGACCCAGATGGTCTTTTTGAATACGGGCATCGGGATTGGTAATGCCTCATCTGCGAGCAGTTAAAACACCGCACGCCCTCTTCAGAACGGGCAGCAATGGTTTTGACGACAGTACTGGTCCGGGCCGAAGAAGTTCGGGATGTATTTTGTTCAGCCAGTCTTGGTCGGAGAGTAGTTTCAGTTCGGGCTGCAGCAGCGTTCGTAGAAGTACTGGCACCAATGTGAGTCAGTATACGTCCTTCATGTTAATCCATCAGATCTTTCAATTGTCTTACGGATTTAGCACTCAACAGCAGGTAGCTCTCCGCATGGCTCAAGCATAAACCATCTACAATGAAATTGATCAGTTCAATTTCGCTGATTGGCGCCCGTTTGCCAATCATTTGCATCTCGATTACGTATCTTTGCATTGACTCTGTTCGACGGCTCCAGATCCGAGCCTGTAACTGCTGTCACACCTCTTGCGTCGTAAAGCGCCGACAAAATTCGCTTGACGAAGTTCCAGGAGCTCCTTCTTTCTTCTAAGTAGCCGCAATTCATTTTCGATGTCTTGTTTTTCTTGATTTTTTACTTCGTTCATTGACAGCGCCCCAAACTTAGGCTCTAAATCATAATATGCATCAACGGAGAAGCAGCGGGCAGCAGTGGCAAAAGGTGCGACATAGGCGGCGGTTTCGACCGTAGCGGGGAAGCAGAAGTGGCAGCGAGCGCAGAAGTGACAGCAATTTCGCCTCGAGCATCAGGATCCATGCCGGCAGCGGATTCGTCCCCGGCAGATACAGGTCTATTAGCGGCAGCAGCAGTCTCACTATCACCGCTATCGCGAGGGAGGTTATCGGCGTCAACGACGGGCATGCGTCCATTACCACATATGGTCTGATGGATTGTGCGCAATTGTTCTTCGCCAGCTGATGGAGAAATCTCCATGCCGGCCGCCTCCATAGCCTCTACAATTTGCGCCTTTGTCAAATGTGACGCCATTTTTCACGAACAACCTTTGCTAGAATATTTTCGTTCGCACGGTCACATGATAGGGTATTTTGTTTTTGTGTGACCCCACACCTGAGTTGTAATCAAGGATCTTTTTTTAAATTTAAAAGGCACTTGTAATCACGTTTATTTATTTTCTGTATTCGTTTTACGCAACCGTCTCGTTCCACTGTTATTTCTTTTTTTTTTGTTTGTTCTTAAAAATATCCCAAGCCCTTTTTATTTTTGCATCGACGTACGACTTATCTTAGTTGCAACAACTAAGATAAACTTCTCTTCGACACTAGCAACGATTCAAGAACGTTGCACTCACTTAGGAGCTTGATTATAGGATTGAGCAAACCAGTTCAGTCCTCAACATTTGGTGACCCCGACGTGATCCGAAGGACATACCATCAGTCAGGCACATCCTCGGCTCACCGATTGTAGCATGGATAAGCTTTTCAACAAGCAGCAAAACACTGGAGAAAAGATCCAGCGTCTCATCTCTAACTTCAAACGCGATTCCGAAGATCGCAAAACTCATGACTACCACAACAAGAGGCTTGTCAACCTGGATGCGCTATGGGACGCATTCGAAGCATGTGACAACGAGATCCGGGTTAAGTATGGTCCGCACCCGTACTTCGAAAAAGGCTACTACGACTCCATCAAGACTAGATACGAGATTATGCGATCAACTTTTCTATCGAGGATCCAGACCTGGAAAGACATGGAAGGTAAATCTTCAAGGGCTCGCGAATCCGTCATCTCTGGCCAAGTATCTCAGGCCGCCACCCACAGTGGGACCGTCATTACAGAACACTACTGAGGCCTCAGCAACTGCTCGCGCTCTCATGAATAAGCGACGTGTCGTGATCAGCGCACTACAAAAGCCGTTATCAGGAGTATCTTTATCGGTTCAATATTCGGAACAATTCTATGACACCGAAGGATACTTCACACATGAGGAAAAGACTGCTGCTGCGCTGATTCACATAAGCGAGCAGGTTGAGAAACGCACACAGCAAAACGACAGCTCACCCACCGAAGCCAGAACATCAATCGTCAAAAACAGCGAAGTTAGGATGAAACTTCCACAAATCACGCTTTCGAAATTCAACGGAGACTACCTTCAATGGCGCGAGTTCCGAGATTTATTCACTCAATAGGTACATCATCAACCAATTGCAGACTGTCAAATACTCTGGTACCTTAAATCCAGTTTAACGGGAGATGCTGAGAAACTCATTCGGCATTTTACAACAGCTGATGCCAATTACATAGCGGCATGGCAAACGGTTACCGATCGATACGAGAATACCAGATGGCTTGTTTCAGCGCTTTTGAACAAGCTCTCGACTATTCCTGAGAGTCACACCTCCATTAAGGCCTTGCACGATACTACTCAAGAAAGCTTGCTGGCATTGCAAAACTTGGACATAGCAACCGAAAATTGGGATCTGCTGCTGCTCCACATCCTCACCAAAAGGCTGGACGTACCAACACAAGTGTTATGGGATCAGTCCACAACTCAGCCAAGAGCGTTACAGTCAATTCACGATTTCCTATCGTTCCTGGAAAGACGCTTTCAATCACTGAGATAACGACGCAACTAAGAAAAAGGCCCATGGAAATGCCGGACTTTTGTCATTAGAGTAGCCTGGTGAAACAGCGACGATATTGCCTCTCGCGTTAACAACAAACAGCAAGACTTCGTATGTGATGCTCGGTACAGTCACCCTGCATGTCATAAATAAGCAAGGAGTAGCTATTCCATGCCGGGCTATTCTCGATTCCGGGTCGCAGCTGAATTTCATCACTGAGTATCTAGTGAAAAAACTTGAGGTAAGGCCCAGCAGAGACGATGTTTGCATCGAAGGCATTGGACGGAAATGACAACGCGCAAAAGGAAGGGTGAATATCCAGATTCGCTCTCGAATCAATGGCTTCGACATGAGAATAAAAGCCCACATCTTGACCAACATCGTTACGGCTCAACCTGTTCAAGATATCGACATTTCTTCGTGGTGCATTCCGCACAATTAAAAGCTGGCAGACGTTCTCATCGGTGCGGATCTCTTCTACTCTATACTGGCGGTAGGTCAAATCAAACTAGCTGATGATCGACCGACGCTACAAAACACAGTTTTCGGTTGGATTGTTTCTGGTAAAGTTCAAACCGGTGGCTCCAACGTAAACAGGGTTTCCTGTGGTATAGCCAGTGAAACAGATCACTCAATCGAGCAACAGATCGAGAAGTTCTGGAGGCTTGAAGAAGTCCAGGAAACTGATAATTGGTCCACCGCCGAGAGACACTGCGAGCAACACTTCCTCAATACATGTGAAAGGGATGCATCAGGTCGATTTGTAGTGCAACTTCCGTTCAACCATCTCCTCAGCAAGTTGGGAGACTCGAAGCAGACGACCCTCCACAGACCCCAGGGTTTTGAACGCCGATTGTCGAAGAATCCGGAGCTAAAAAAGCAATACACCGAATTCATGCAAAAATATTCTTAGTTGGGCCACATGCAGGAGATCTGTTTGAAGAATCTGGAACATCCCTATTATTTTCTACCTCATCATGCAGTATTAAAGCCACACGGCACTACTACGAAACTGCGAGTCGTATTTGACGCCTCTGCAAAACCACGTCCAACTACTCGCTCAATGACGTGCTTTACACTGTGCCCACTATTCAAGACGACGTGTTCTCAATCTTATTACGATTCCGCTTACCAAAATTTGTATTCACCGCGGACGTCGAAAAAATGTACCGGCAGGTCATAGTCCAGGACAACGACAGAATACATCAGCTGGTGCTGTGGCACGAGAAAAAAGATAATCCGCTGAAGTGTTTTGAGCTTTGCACTATAACCTACGGCACCACATGCGCCCCGTATCTAGCAACGCGCTGGCTCAAGAAATTAGCAGAAGGAGGTTCCACAGATTTTCCTGATGGGGCTCAAGTTCTTAAAAACGATTTCTACGTCGATAACGTCCTAACTGGCTCCAACAGTCTGCCAGAATTTATGCAAATACAACAACAGTTCAACGCGTTGCTCTTGACTGCAGGCTTCCGGTTGCGCTAGTGGTGTACAAACAATCCTCGGCTGCTAGAAAGCATTCACCCTAACGACAAGGAATTGCAGCTCGATTTCGACAGCAAAACGATGGGTCTGACATGGCTGCCAAAAAAAGACACAGTCGTTATAAGCAGTTCGTTGCCTGACAATCGCACAGTTACAAAACGCATCGCATTGTCCGACATAGCTCACATTTTCGATCCGCTGGGACTTATTGCGCCAGTAGTTGTTGCCGCCAAAATCTTTCTACAAAAACTCTGGAGTTTAAAACTTGATTGGGATGCTTCTCTTCCACAAGAATTGCACTCCACGTGGCTGAAGTACAGGGACAGTCTTAAAGGTCTTACTCAAATCAAGGTTCCTCGACATGTCCTAAGTCAGCACCAGACCAAAACAATTCAGATTCACATTTTCGCAGACACATCAGAGAAAGCGGCACCGTACGCGTACGTGAGGTCAGTGGACAGCAACAAACTGGTCACTGTACGGCTACTTTGCTCCAAAAGCAGAGTAGCTCCTGCTAAGCAAGTTTCTCTTCCACAGCTTGAACTGTGTGCAGCAAAATTGGCGGCAGACCTCGCCACACGAATCAAGATAGATCTAAAGATGACAAGCCCATGTGTGTTTCTATGGAGTGATTCAGAAATAGTTCTGGCTTGGATCAATTCCACCACTTCATCGCTCCGCACATTAGCGACAAATGTGCGAATAGCTTCGATACAACGCCAAACGGCTCCCAAGCAATGGCGCCACGTCTCCTCTCAGGACAACCCAGCAGATCTACTCTCAAGAGGAGCACAGCCGGACAAATTAACCTCAAACACCCTGTGGTTTTATGGTCCCATCTTTCTTCACGGAGCAGAATCATTGTGGTCTCCCAACTCTAAAAAACATGCGGAAGGTCTCGACCATCAACAGGAGCCCAAAACTCCTTTGGGTAATCGAAGATCGACCAGTCGAGGATATTGCTCCAGTTGACGACATTGCTCTTGGAGCTGCCTGCTCGTTAACCGAAGAGCCCGTTGATAACATTGCACTGGGAACTGCACGCCCGCTAAACGAAGGTCATCCTTTTGACAGCATCAATCACGACAACTCTTTCCGACGACTGCAACGTGTTGTTGGGTATATGCTTCGTTTCGTAAACAAACTTCGACATCGATCTGGTGGAGATGACACATTGAATCTGACCATGGATGAAATCGACGAAGCTGAAAGGCTTATCATTAAGGCCATGCAACGACGAGAATACAAAAAGAACATAGCTGATATGAAACGCTATGGAGAAGTCTCAGGAAGCAGTTCACTCATCGAGCTCACCCCATTCCTCGACTCAGCAGGAATAGTACGAGTCGGAGGTCGTTTAGAGTCATCCAATCTGTCAACAGACGCGAAGCATCCCATGGTGCTACCACACACACATCAATTAACGAAGTTACTTCTCACTGACCTACCATACATGTTGAGAACAAGCACGTAGCTCCAGAAGCATTGTTAGCTACCGTAAGGCAGAAATACTGGCCATTAAAGGGTAAGACGTTGGCAAGATCAATTGTTCATCATTGTGTTCGCTGCGCTAGAGCGAAACCTAAAATGCTAGCACAATTGATGGGCAACTTGCCATCCGATAGAGTCCAACCTTCGCGCCTTTTCGTCAATGTCGGCGTCGATTTCTGCGGCCCAAGCTTAGAAGCTACCAAAGCCATAGAGAAAATAGCCTACGAATGTAATCTCAAGGAAGCTGATTTTCGTATGATACCGCCACAGGCTCCGCATTTTGGAGACCTTTGGGAAGCTGCCGTCAAAACTGCCAAATACCTACTACAACGTACTCTGGCAGCAGCTTCCCTCACCTATGAAGAAATGGAGACGGTAGTCGTGGAGATTGAAGCCATTTTGAATTCGAGACCGCTCACACCACTCTCTTGAGACCCAAATGACTTTAGCGCCTTAACCACTGGGCACTTCTTGATTGGCGAACCACTGAACGCTTCGGTTGAAACCATGGCTCAGCCTTTGAGGACTACCTTGTTAAGTCGCTGGAAACTGGTAGCACATCTAAAGAACGAATTCTGGCGAAGATGGACCCTCGAATATCTAAATACTCTTCAACATCGTCATAAATGAAATAAGCAAGTGACAGACGTAAAACTTGGAACCATGGTCATCATAAGAGAAGAAAATCGGCCTCCACTGACTTGGCCACTAGGCAGAGTGATCAATATCATTCCCGGACATGACGGACTCGTTCGAGTTGTAGATGTGCGGACCACAAATGGCATCTTTCGGCGGCCGATACACAAGCTTTCTCCGCTCCCCTTGCAGGAATTTTCGACAAGTGATGACGTTGAGACAACATCCGCGAGTAAGACTACGGACAGCACTCAAATTTCGCCACAAGCATACACATCACCTCACCAATCTACGGCGAAGAATCCACGACCACGAAAGAAACCACGCTTAACAATAGGAACGGCAATAATGACAACTTTGCTAACCTGTTTGACACTACCCATGTGTCTCGCAAATCCATTCGAGACAACAAGTTTCGAATCAAACCCGGGCATTTACTTTCAAAATCTGGGTTCCGCCAACATCATCGTCAGCGAATGGCTACTACAACATGCAGCCATTTTGGAGTGAATACAGTCTGTTAACGAAATGCAAGCAATCATTACACACGACTTGTGCTCTACTCAAGAATCAAGACTCATGTGCACAAATTGTTGCACAATTCAAAAAAAATTGTGGATGAACTCTCAGCAAACAATGAGCTGCTACGTCCTAGCCAATGGACCAGACAAGTGAGAGGAGCGATAAATTTCATTGGAAACATGGCGAATGCATTATTCGGTGTGCTGGACTCAAATTATGCTGACAATATGTCTAACACCATAGATCAAGTGTATGCAAACGAGGAACATCTCTCACAATTAATTCGAAACCAAACGCCACTCCTAGATGCCACAATCAATATCATTCAAAAGGACCAGGCTGTAATCAAGCAACAATTTCAACAAATAGAATCACAGTTTACCGAAACCGTCAAGCAGCTGGAAAACATCAACGACGAACTTCACCAAGAAAGACTAGCCCAACTATTCTTCTCAACCACCATGCAGGCCATGCTTGCAGTAACTAATTTCGTCCGGATTCAAAATTCAATAATCAATGTATTGGTCAACAATCATCAAGGAAACGTAAACCCTCAGCTAATTTCTCCAGACCAATTCATACGAGAGCTCGTTAAAATAAAGAACAATCTCCTAACTTCGGTTAGACTGCTTGGCACAGAAGACGACATCTTAAAATTTTACAATCTCGTAAAATTGAACCTTAGCGATGCCATAAAAGAAGATCGGCTTAATCCCGCTCTTCACCTATCACCACGACTGCAGCCCACATGACAGAATTGCAGACTATAAAGAAACAGGTGGAAGAGCTGCGCAATGGGTCCCCACCACACATCGGCCCACACGATGCACATCACTTCAGTATTGGATATATTGGACTCATCCTCGGCATTGGTCTCGTCCTCTACTTAATTTGGAGGTGCCTACAGCAATTAAAGGTCCATCGTCCAAAACCAGCCCCTCGAGGGCTCCGAAGGAGCGACAGTTGTAGCTTCAACGTGGACTTCGAATCTTGAGTGCAAACACTCAAGGCCGGGGAGAATGAACGAATCATCATCTTTTCGACCACAAAATTCCTAAAGTATAATATTTTCTTGTCTAATCACAAAATTCCTTAAGTATTACATTTTCTTGTCTAATCAACAGATTGTTCTAACTATTAAACTGTAACCAAACGCTAGGTGTCATCATGTCCCATGCCTCGTCGCCCAGACGAAATCTGATTCGTCTTAACTGCTACGAGGCATGGGCATTGGTGACCACAGATAATTGTACAATTTGTAAGTTTTTGTAAATAAATGAAGGCAGTTGCAATCTAGAATTTATGGCGAGTGGTTTTAATTTTAAACTTGGATGATTGTGAACGGTGACCAACATTATTTGTTTAGGGTATTTTTGAAGTTTTCGACTTTGTGTTTTGGTGGGTTATTCGAGGACTAATTTATGTTATTGTGATTGAACCTTTCGACTTCGTGGAGATGCTCGACGATCAATTGAGTTCAATAGAAAATTGTCGAGCGTGTGTTATCGTGCATCGACGTACGACTTAGTTGCACTGACTTGGGAGCTTGATACTTATGAGTGCGGTTATCGTGCATCGACGTACGACTTATCTTAGTTGCAACAACTAAGATAAACTTCTCTTCGACACTAGCAACGATTGAAGAACGTTCCACTCACTTAGGAGCTTGATTGCATTAGTCAAGCTCCTTTATAGGATTGAGCAAACCAGTTCAGTCCTCCACAAATGCCTTCATATTGTCAGTATGAATTCTCTGACAACCTTCACGTCGTGAAATGAAACGTCGTAGTGTGGCCAAGAAGGCTGAGTAGATAAGTCCAGCTCAGTGTCGAGATGCACAGCGCGAGTTGCCATGCAGATAAACATGGCGATATATATTTTTAGTGTTGACCTCGTAAAGGGGCTGCAGTAGTCGATGCCCGTTTCGTAGAACGAAAAGAGTTGACCTATTTGCTGTCGTGTGAATGTTGGATTGCAGCGGAAGCATACGATGCAGCGAGAGACCGTTTTCCTTGCTAATTGCGACCCACGAATCGGCCAAAAGTAGTTTCGAATGTGCTCTAGCATCGTCTTGGGTCCTGCGTGCAGGAGCTTTATATGCAAATATCGAAAAAGCGCTGCTACCAATGGATGATTTTAAGGAATAATAGCTGGTTGTCGTGCGTCCGTATGAATTTCTGCGTTGTGAAGACGTCCCTCAAGTCGGAGGATCCCATCTGAATCGAGGTGTGGATACATTGTTCGATGTTTGCTCTCCTTCGCGAGCTCCTTGCCGCCGTTGCGCATATTCTAGTTCCATACTGGTGTGTGAACCACGCCATGCGGACTTACCCTCGAATAGGAATCCTTCCTTGGAACCAACTAGTTTGGTAGTGAAACGTTTCAGCGCGAACACCGCGTGACACTAGGTTTTTGTTTTTTTTACGGCCGTCGTAATAACTTGTCACACTTTAATGCGATTGCATAGCTAGAACGACATAGGTTCTGGATAAAATGGTGTGGTAGGGGACTTAGGGCGGTGGAACGGGAGTGAAGTGTCGGTGAACGTTGTTTTTGAACTGCTGAAGGCTACACTTATCAGGGAACAGATCGGCCGGCAATGCGTTCCACATTACTGATGTTCGGGTGATAAAAGACTGCCTAAATTTCATTGTTCTCCACGAAAGGGGTTGAACGGTATACTCGTGTGCGCGTGAAGCCTGGCGAGTGTTACGGGGGGCTACTAAGAGTGGAGGTATAAGTTCTTTTAGTTCCTTACTACATTTACCAGGAAAATATCGATAGTTAATACATACAATACAGCATTCAAAACGGAGGGAACGTATCGCCACTGCTGCGATGAGACAACGTTCTGTATTTTCTGCACGCGATTACAGACGAAAGTGTCCCAGTTGTATGCCGGTTTCGAGATCCAATGCAACGTGATCTCAGAATCTGTCCAGAATGTGGTGCTTATGTTCGGCAATCCGATGTTTTCCTTTACACGCTGCACTAGTTCCACGCCAAGCAGAGCTGCACAGAGTTTCAGGCGTGCGATTGTTTGAACTTTCAGTGGCATACGGCATACGCCGATTTCTGTGAGCATTGTTTTGAGCATTTTCGGGATTGGACTAAGGCTTCACTTTTATTGTTGTTTCTCTTTTTGTTTCTCTTTTGCGTGTAACTATCGAAAATCAAATTTTAATATACTTATTTTCTTCTTTTACTTTATTATTTTCTAAAAATACGGTATTGTGATCGATTTTTAAAAAAAAAAAATTTTCTACCCTGAAAAATTTTTTTTCGCGTTTTATGACTCGTAGACACGAAAAAAGCAAAAATATTTCAGTCCGTCTGTCCGCCGTACGCCGTACGCAAAATCGTTTGAAGGCTCGTAGCTCCCAAACGGTTAGAGATATTAAATTGATTTTTTTTATGAATAGACTGGCTAGGCCCCTTGAAGTGACCAAATTCTAAGGGGCGGGGGTGTGAGGGGGAGGAGGGGAAAGCGTTTTAGACGGAAAATTTTGGTTTTTAGATCTCAGCAACCGCTTATGATAGGAGGCTGAAATTTTGAATTCATATAGATCTTCGGTAGTGGACCCATTTGCATAAAAATTGTCAATATGGGTAAAGGGGTGTGGGAGTGGGGAAATATAATGCGTCCGAAACGCAAAAAAGCCGAGATCGACACATTCTAAAATCCATATCTCCTAAGCGGTTAAAGATAAAAAATTGAAACTTAATGAGTATCTGTAGGTATACTAGGAGAATAGACCGCAAACAAATTTTTGAGTGGGGGCAGTGGCGTACGAGGGTGGGGGATAAAAAACTTTAGATTATGATATCTCACGAACCAATTGCACTAAAAAAATAAAATTCCCTTTATGTATAAAGGTTGACAAATGAAGTTTGCTGAAAGTAAAATTTTTTAAGGGGGTGGTGGATCATGAAAGTGGAGGAGATGCGAATTTTTCTAAAAAATCACGTCTCATATCTCAAGAGAACAGTGTGAGGTAGATGCTTAAAATTTTTACCAGAAGTAGGTCTAATAGACCCCTATCAGAAAAAAAAATGTTGGGTGTAATGATATAAAGCTGAAACATGGTATTTAGATAGAGCTATAGTAGTAGCATCTTGGAAAAATATAATTTTTTATAAGGGGGTGGGAGATGTTTTTCCTATCTATAGAACGGATTTTGATACAAAGTTGAAACTTGGTATGTATATGTAAATCAACTAGAAAAGTAATTTAGATAAAAAAAATTTCAAATATCCATTGACGTTCGGAAGAGGGGGGGGGGGGGGGGGGCGAAAAAATGTATCAGTGAAAATGGAATGCACAAATTTTCACGATTTTCGTCATAGCTATTAGGTCTTCCCAAATATTTAATTCATTTTTATTCAACGGCTTATAAATACCTAGAAAGCGTTTTCTGTTACACAATTTTTTCGAAATTCAAACCCCAAGTGGATGTAATGGGTTTGTATATGTTTTAACAATTCGTCATATCTTTTAAGTCTGATAAGGCAACAAATTCGTTTTTACTTCTATGTGCTTTTAGTGTACATAATATACCGAAATTCGTATAGTCTACAGGGGCTTTTTCAATGTTTAGTTGGCTAAAAATTCTCTATTTTAAATATTTTTATTTTAAGAACAAAATTAACTTTCCAAAAAACTTCATAATCTCGATACAACTGATGATATGCTCCGACTTTGACCGCTCCCGAACTTTGACCCAAAAAATAATAAAGTTTCGCCCAGACCATTGGCAGATTTTTTTTAATACCTTTAATTCTTATATTACTTGCTACACACTCATTATTTCATTAATTGCTTTATACCATTTTTCATTCTTTTTTCCTCTTTATCTTTTTTTTTATGTATTCATTTTTCTTGTATTTCATTCCTTTATTTGTTGAATTCTTTTCTTTTTCTTTCCTGTTTACTATTTTTATATTTACTTATTTTTTTATTTCCTTTATTAATTTATATTATACAAGCCGCGTACCGCGGCTACTCTCGCTTCGCTCACGTTGTTCCATCGCTCCTGTTACTCCCGTTGATCCCGTTGCTCCCGTTGCTCCCGTTGATCCATTGGTTTTGTTTCTCCCGATACTGCTGTTACTATCGTTGCTCCCGTTACTCCGGTTGCTCCCATTTCTCCCGTTGCTCCCGTTACTCCATCCACCATCCTCCATCCACCATCCTCCATCCACCATCCTCCATCCACCATCCTCCATCCACCATCCTCCATCCACCATCCCCTATCCACCATCCCCCATCCGCCATCCCCCATTTCTCCCGTCGCGCCGTTGCTCCTGTTGCTCCATCCTCTATCCACCATGCTCTATCCCCCATCCACCATCCTCCATCCTCTACCCACCATCCTCCATCCTCTACCCACCATCCTCTACCCACCATCCTCCATCTACCATCCTCCATCCTCCATCCACATTCCTCCATCCTCTATCCACCATCCTCTATCCACCGTCCTCCATCCACCATCCTCCATCTTCCATCCGCTATCCACCATCCCCCCTCCTCCATCCTCCGTCCTCTATCTACCATCCTCCATCCATCATCCTCCGTCCTCTATCCACCATCCTCCATCCATCATCCTCCATCTTCCATCCTCCATCCTCTATCCACCATCATCCATCCACTATCCTCCATCCAGTATTCCCTGTCCACCATCCCCCATCCCCCATTTCTCCCATCGCGCCGTTGCTCCCGTTACTCCATCCTCTATCCACCATACTCCATCCCCCATCCACCATCCTCCATCCCCCATCCACCATTCTCCATCCTCTACCCACCATCCTCCATCCACCAGCCTTCATCTTCCATCCTCCATCTTATATCCACCATCCTCCGTCCTCTATCCACCATCCTCCATCCACCATCCACCATCCTCCATCCTCCATCTGCCATCCTCTATCCACCATCCTCCACTATCCCCTATTTAACATCCATCGTCCAACTTTACCATTTAGTAATAGGAACGCATAGCTAATACATCGAAATCGAACGAACTGCCGCTAAACTATATGAAATACACTCAAATGTTGAAATAACTCGCGTACCACCAACTGTTAAATAATTTTGTTAATGCAGAAACCATCGAGGGCGTACCCTCAACAAATCACCAAAGTTTCATCGCAATTGGATGAGTGGTTTAGGAGCCTATACAGGACAAACAGACAAACAACATATATATAGAGATTCGTTCTTGCATCCAAATTCATTATGTAAACAAATTGTAGAGACTAACCGGTCATTGTATACATATTTTCGTAAACAATTAACATAAACATATGCGAGACCTTGCGCACAAAAGATTACAGGTAACAGGATTCTCATTTCGATTTGCGACGATATAGACTGCTGTGCCGTACGCGGCCTTCGATGCTTCTGAAAAGCAATGCAGAGTGATCTCACTGCCAGCGGGATGATCAAGATGAGGGATGACAGGTTGGTCAGACCCATTCGATATTCGTCCCAACGACGCAGCAATGGTTGGTTGACTGGCTCATCCCAATATATCTTTTGTGTCCACAGTTCCTGCATTAATCGTTTGGCATGAACAATGATCAGACTAGCAAGGCTTAACGGGTCGCAAATGCGCGATATGCAACTTAGGATCGCCCGCTTGCTGTTGCTTAAGCCTCCATGCTCGTCTACGACGTATCTGAAGTTCTTGAGGCCGTCCCAAATGAGCCTTAGTGTTTCGACTCCAGTTATCGTGACGTCGATGTCGATTTTCCTTTCGAGCCTATGCGCTGCGATATCGGCGAGTGCTGCCGGCTCATTGCTGCACCACTTGTGGAGCTCGAACTTTGCCGTCGACAATAGTTCCTTCAGTTGCAGGCAAAGTATCTTCGTTATTTTGATCGTGTCGGCACCACTTAAAATGTTGTCTACGTAGCAGTTTTTGATGAGTGCCCTGGCGGCTATCGGGTAACAGTTTGCGTTTTCTTCAGCTAGCTTTTTTATACAGCGAGTGGCTAAGAACGGACTGCATTCTAAACCGTAAACAATGCAATTGATTGCGTGCACTGAAATTGGTTCGTGAGTCGCGCTACAGAGTTAATTGATATCGCTGATCGTCCGGGTGTACATCGATCTGACGGAACATCTTAATTATGTCCGCTGAGAGGACATAAGGTTGGAGAAAAGCTCAAACTGCACGATCGGCACGGTGAAAAGAAAATCGGTGAGTGACATCGAGCATGACGTTATTGCCGAGCCATTGTAAACAAAACGTAACTCAGTAGTGGTGCTATCAGGTCGGCAACATGATGATGAGGTAAGTAGAAATTCGGTGGCTGGATGTGATCGAGGTGAAGAAACTCATGTATGAAGTCCATGTACTGTGAATTGAGTTCGCTGCAGCGAAAGCAGCCCTTGTCAATTCGCCTAGAATCTGCAAGAACATCAGGAGATTTCTCGAATGGCAGGCGTACTTGAAACTGACCATCTGGATTACGTCGAGTTGTTTACACGTAGTTCGTTTCGGTAGCTTCCTCGTCCGCTGTTAGTGGTTTTGGACCGGGTGCGCGTTCTATCGACCAAAATCCTTCCATGAGATTAGTCAAGTTGCTCAAGGTGCTTTGCTTCATTCCAGCATTGGTAGAGCTGATCCTGTGCAGGTCGCAGTAAAGATGGAACCCGTCCAAGAACAATCCATCCGAAATGTGTGTTGAGTACATTTTTGTGTAGAATGGGCTAACTGTGCTTCAGAAGTTTATAGAAAAGCAGAATGTCTGCGGTCTATGGAAACCTGAATCAGCAATTGGTATGTCTTGAGGCAGTTTCACAGTAGTGACATCAACAGTGTTTCCTGGTTGAGGTAGCGGTCTTTTTGTGTCCGAGTTGTGTCCAGAAGTCAGATGTGCGTGATTGGGCGATTGTCTGTATAAGTCAGCTGTGTCGGAAAACTCAGATCGTTGGGAGAGAAATAATTAGAAACAAAAAGAAGGTTTTAAATAGAAAACATAAATTTAATTCAAGTATTATTATGCTTGCGTGTTGAACGGTCGGGATTTGTGCTCGAACTAACAATTCAAAGCAAGATATAAATTCCTCTACTTGTATAAACTAAAGTGCAATACAAATGAAGAGCAAACTACGTTACGTTACATTCGTTGTGTGCATTTTGTTGTGAACGGAGGCCTTGGAGTGATTATTTTGACTTGAAAAAGTCAAAATAACCGAAGGAAAGGAAAGGTTCGTTAAAGAAGGGCCAATTCCGCCTACGTCCGAATTGGTGACTGAAATCAGAACGAAGGCGACACGCTTGCTGGCGGCCGCGACTAGCTACGGCAGTTGTGGAGGGTTCTTGTTCCGATTCCAGACCATAAAGCCATGGCCTTTACAACAAAAGATTTCGTGCCGACTTACTCCAGGGTGATTTAAAATGGGACATATTTTCCCCATAGGTCGTGAAAGACCAAGAAGCGATATAGTTGCGCGGCTTCGCGATTTGTCAAGGCGTGTTATTAGCGCCCTGTCTGCCCACCCTACCTCAGCCATGACTGTCCGAAGAATCAACAAATTTGGTCATGGCCCCTTAAAGAGGTTCAGGTTCGGGAGTTAAACGCTCGGGTTCATATTATAATAATTTTAGCCTTGTTGCATTTTCAGCGACTTAAAAAAAGGAATTATTCAACAGACATAAGGAAAAAATGCCTGTCGACGTTCGCGTTACGCTGAACAAAAAAACCTGACGACGAGTTTATACAACACGCACAGGCAGAAGTATACAGGGTGTCCGGTACTCCGTGGACACCCTTGTAAGGGGTTATTCCTTGATATATTTTGAGACAAAAATTGTTCTACAGGGTGGGTCAATTTTCAATATCCGTGGAGATACAGGGTAGTCAAGAAAAGTGTTTCGGACCTGTACCCTCACTCACTTAAAACGTTATATTTGAAAAAGTAATAATCAGAATTCAAAGTGTTATAACTTGTTTTTTAGGGAATCGAATTACCTTTCATTTGATGTAACAGCTCAAAATATAACTACACTTCAAAACACAAATTTTTGCTACTTGAACCCTAAAATTCCGTGATCAATGTAGTTTTTCTAAGAAAACTCCATTATGAAAATGTCAGTTTACTTTTATTTTTTTATTTCTCATATTATTATCTACAAAAGTTGCATACACTTTCATTGCATAAGTTAAGTTAAGTTAATAAATAAAGTAAAATTATGATTCCAAAAATATTGCACTTTTATGTAGAACATGTTGTTCTACACTCTTTGCTTGAACTGAAACAATTTAATAATAGTTGTTAAGGCCGGTTTACATGGCGGCTGCAAATAATGTTTACTGAGATTGTGAGGGAGCTAGCTTATCGAATAATATCTGTTCGTTTCACTCCTGATCAGTTTCTCATTAGAGAAAATCCTTCTCCCTCACAATCTCAGTAAAAATTGTTGCAACCTCCATGTAAACCGGCTTTTATGTTTTACTAGCCGCGTATCGCGGCTACGCTTGCTACGCTCTTGTTTTTTTGGTGTTATACTATCGTTACTCCCGTTGCTTCTATTACTCTGTTGCTCCCGTTGATCTCATTGCTCCCATTTCTCCCGTTGCTTCCATTTCTCCCGTTGCTTCTGCTGCTCCCATTTCTCCCGCTGCTTCCGTTACTCTCTTTGCTTCCATTTCTCCCGTTGCTTGCATTTCTCCCGTTGCTTCCGTTGCTCCCGTTGAATCCTTTGCTCCCATTTCTCCCGTTGCTTTCGTTGCTCCCGTTGCTTCCATTTCTCCCGTTACTTCCGTTGCTCCGTTGCTTCCGTTGCTCCCGTTACTCCATCCTCTATTCTCCATCCTCTATCCACCATCCTCCATCCTCCATCCTCCATCCACTATCCTCTATCCCTATCCAACATCCATCGTCCAACATTACCATTTAGTAATAGGAACGCATAACTAATACACCGAAAACGAACGAACTGCCGCTAAACTATATGAAATACACTCAAATGTTGAAATAACTCGCGTACCACCAATTGTAAAATAATTTTGTTAACGCAGAAACCTTCTCGGGCGTGCGCTCAACATATCAACCAAGTTTCATCGCAATCGGATGAATGGTTTAGGAAGGCATACGGAACAAACAAACAAACAATTAGAGCTAAAATCGCGAAAAAAATGGAAAAATGTCAAAAAAACAATTGTGCTGAAATGATGCCGCTCTTCTTGTGTGTAGATTGCTCTTAGCCCCCGTATGTAGGTTGTGGAAGTTTGTGATACCGTCTCTGGTAAATTAGGACTCATCCGTCCAAAGAATGTTCTTCATAGAATTCTCGTCATCTATTTGTCGTTCAAGGAGCCAATTGCAAAACTCCATCCTTTTGGGGAAATCAATGGGTAGCAGCTCCTGCTCTGGTGTGTGATGGTAGGGATTAGATTAGATTAGATTTGGAAATAGGGGTTGGTGTGGTTAACCTCTGTCACTGCAGCCACAGTTGGGCTTATTGTGACATCCCCCCGGTTTGATTATGATTCCTCTTCGATCCCTGCGCTTTCAATGAAGCCTAGTATTTTGCGAAGAGGAATGGTCAGGAATTCCGATGGGTTCATGAAACCCTGTCCGAAGTGACGAAGCCTTTTGCGAGTTAAACCCTCCCATTCGCAGAGGATATGCTCTGGTGTTTCGTCTTCGTCATTGCATATTCTGCAAATTTTAGTCTCAGGGAGACCAATCCTATTGAGATGCTTCCTCATGTGTGTCACATTTGGGCGCACTCCATAAACTCCTGCTCCTAGACCTTGATCCGTTTTAGATCCGTCTGTGTACCAGATTATGGATCCTGGTTTTGGAGTGGGTTTGTTTGTGGCCCAACCCTCCCTTTCAGGTAGGATAACTTTGAATGGCTTTGTGAAATTAAATTTCGGTACCATTGAATCAGAAAGAGGTATCGCTAGTATCGGGTCCTTGTTGAGTTCCGCGGAGAGAATTGGGCAAGCTACTTTGCGCTCTGACTCGTCCTCCGAGCTCAAAAGTTTGTATGTGGTGAATCTAGCTTCTTTCTGTATTTCTAAGTGTAGAGGTGCTAGGTTGAGAAGCACCTCTAAGGCAGCTGTGGGAGTGGTGCGAGTTTTGTGTTTCGTATCGAGCGAAATTAAAAAAAAACAAATTTATTAAATAGTGAAGCGAAAAGCAAGTTTTTTTATTTATAAGTTCTTTTGTTAATTTCTAAACATTTATTCTTATTATGATTCCTTTAGCTTAGCACTGGTGGCGGCTATTGGAATAGTTTTATAATATCGACTTAATAAGATTGAATATGACTGTCCTCCGTTCTAGGTTCTGACTTCAGTATTTATAGTATTTCTTACTTGATAAGGTTTGTAACAATCGGTTTGCATCAGTTCATGGTACAGTTTCTGATAGTAGCGATAACATATAATTTTTGGTATTTAATGTTAGTTTATTATTCGTTGCATTATCATCCTTCATATCTGGTTATTTAGGGTGATTCATACTTTGCTTATCAATATACTGTGGATTTAATATAGAGTTATGGTTATCGTATGTTTTGAGTGTATTGTTGGGCCAATACATAACTCCTCCCTCCTTAGAAAAAGAACTGTCCTCAGTTCGGACGTTATTTATTTTAATTTTTGTCTGCTTGTTTTTCATGTTCAAATATATGAAGATTGTTATAATTATTACAATGATTATTATTGTTGTAGTTATTCCTATTCCTGTATGTAATCTTTTTGTAAACTGTATTGATTCTATTTGATCTAAATTATGTATTTGTAAGTCTTGTATTTCTTCAATTGTATTTGTTATATTAACTTTTGGTATTACTACTGATACTTGATATTGTTCGTTGTATATCTTTTTATTATTTTCAAATATTATTCCATTGATATTTACGTTACATTGTTCGAATTTAATTAAATAGTTTCCTTTTATGTTCCATGTTCTATCGTCGCAATTACTTATTATTCTTATTTTTAATTGGTTTATTAGAAGTATACCCGGTACAATTTCTTTTACAAATGGGTTCGTTCTAATAGCCTTACATGTTGTATTAGTGTGAATGCAAAATGTACTTAATTTCAATTTATCAATATATTTTTCATTATTAAAAGCGTATATATTTTGATTTATTATTACTGTTTCTTGATTGTTTGTTAATATTTGATAATTTTTCTTATTTCCTAATGGAATTGTTCTATATACTGCATATGATTTTTCTTTAACTGGTATTTTGAATGCAAAAATTAATTCTTCTCGATTTATGTCAGTTAGTAAGTATGATTCTATTAATTCCATTTTTTGTAAATTTATATTGTTCTGCATTATTTCTCTAAATGAAAGCATATTTCTGCTCATTAAATTGTATTTTGAAGCTAATATGTTATCTTGTATCTTCTCGACGTGATCTTTTAATAATTGTATATTCATTATTAGTTTTAAATATCTTAATTGAACTTCTTCATCTTGTGTTAGTAAGTTCATTTTTATACTTATTAGTTTTGTTTGATTCAAAATATGATTTATTTTCTCCTGAAATTCCATGTTAATTTCTATTTGTTTGTTCATGTTTTTAATAACCTTATTTGTTCCTGATCTTAATTCTTCTAGTTTATCATTAATTAATTCTCTGTCTGAATCTGTCATTATTCCAAATAATGTATTATATATTTCTCCTACTGGATTCAAAAGTCCTCTTTTCCGTCTATTATTATTGAATTCTAATGTCTTAATTTGAGCTTGCAATTCCCTTGTTTCATGACTTAATCCCTTCTTTTGTTCTTCACTAAATTCATTGTCTCTAACATATATCTGTTTTTGAAATTCTATAGTTATTATGTGTAATTGGGTTATATTGATCTGATGTAATATTATTTTATATTGTTCTGCTAAATTTGTCGATTGTATTGGTATCTCTATATATCCATTTTCGCTGTCAATTGGTTCTACTGTTAGCATTGCTCTGATTGCTATCATCTTCAGAAATATGATTATTATTCTGATATCCATTTCCTGTAATGTTTATTTGTTTTTTTGCTTTCTTTATTAATTCTTTTGAATGTTTAATTTTATCATATTTGGTTTTTATAAATCTTGGTTCTAGTTTATATCTTCCTGCTTTTCTATTTTTATAGTATACTGTATTTCTGTCCTCTGTTGCTTTTTCTCTGTTTCTATTTAGTTTATTTATTGTTTTCTCTTTTGTATTCTTTATTTTTTCATGTATTTCTTTTATGTCTGCTAATCCTCTTTCGACTTCAAATGGTGTTTTTCCTGTTGTGGTATGTTTTAAATTGTTATAAATTCCTCCTATTTCTACTATGAGTTCCGTTAATGGTGTCTTGTTGTCTAGTTTCATTATTCTTAGTTTTTCTAATAGTGTACTGTGTAGTCTTTCTATATCTGAATTTCCTCTATGCGTATTTGGTTTTGTTAAATGTATTTTAATGTCTTGTTCTTTAAAATATTCTTTTAATATTAGCATATCAAATTCTTGGTCCATTATTAATTTCTTTGGTTTGCCCATTGTTGCAAATGCTTGTTTAAATCCTTTTCTTATATCAATAGCGTTGCTTGATTCAATTGTCGTTATTGTTGCAAATTTCGAGAACTTATCTATTATTGTCAATACTTTTATGTTTCTCTGTATGAAAAATATGTCTGCATGGCATATTTGTCTAATTTCTGTTGGAGTTTCTGTTATTTGTAATTTTTCTTTAAGTGGTCTCCTTTCTATTTTAGTTTTGTTACAAATTTCACACATGTTTATAAATCTGTGTATGAATTTCTTCATTCTTGGGAAAAAAAATTTTTCCTTAATTGTCATGTAATTTTCTAATATTCCTGAGTGTTTTGATTGGTTTTCATGTTGATTTTTTATTATGTCTTCTAATTCATTTTCGTCTTTTGGTTCTATTAATAGTTGGTTAACTCTATATGTAGGTATTTGTCGTAGATCGAATAATCGTACATATGTTTCTTGAAACTTGTTATATTCGCTATCTTCTACTTCTGTATATATGCCTGTTCTTTTATTACTTATAAATTTCTTTAATTTTTCTTTTAACTCTTCCGTTCCTAATTCACTTGTTTTTATCCATATTCTTTTATTTAATTGTGTTTTTATTTCTTGATTGTTGGATAGTATTATTTGTTGTTTATATTTGTTTATACAATCATCTTTTATTGGTATCAAATGTGATCCATCTTCTTCTGCTGTATGATTTGTTGATACTAAGTCTTCTTCTTGTGTCATATTACATTCTTCTTCATTTATTATTCTGCTTAAATAGTCTGCTGGAATATTTGTTGTTCCTTTTATGTATTTTACGTTTATTTTGTATTCTCCTAGTTTTAGTATCCACCTTTGTATTCTCTGATTCAAATCTCTTCCTTTGTATTTCTTGTATAGCCATTCGATTGGTCTATGATCTGTATATAAGTTAAATTCTTTTCCATAGATATATGGTCTAAAATAATTTACTGCATAAATTATTGATAAAAGTTCCTTTTCCGTTGTTCCATATTTCTTCTCATGTTCATTGAGAGTCCTGGATAAGTATGCTATAGGATGCTGATTTTGTGATAGTACAGCTCCTAGTGCGAAATCACTTGCATCTGTAGTTATATCAAATTTACTTGTAAAATCTGGATGCCTTAATACTGGGTCTGTTGTTAATATCTCTTTTAATTTTGTGTATGCTTCTACATAATTATTGTCCTTTAAATTTATTTTTAAATCTTTCTTTAAATATTTGGTCATTGGGTGAGCTAATTTGCTATAATCCTTTATAAATTTTCGATAATACCCTGTAAGTCCTAGGAATGACTTTATTTCCTTTTTTGTTTGTGGTATTTTTATTTTTAGTATTTTTTCTATTTTATCCTTGTTTGGTTGTATTCCTTCTGGTGTAACCATATGTCCTAAGAAGGTTGTTTCCTTCTTCAAAAATTCACATTTATCCATTTGTAGCTTTAAATTTGCTGTCTTTAATAGTCTTAATATTGTTTGTATATTCTGTAAATGTTCTTCTAATGAGGTTCCGAATATTAGTATATCGTCAAGGTATACTACACATATCTTGTTTATAACGTTTACTAGGATATCATTCATGATCCTTTGAAAAGTAGCTGGTGCATTCTTGAGTCCAAAAGGCATTTTTATATACTCAAAATGTCCTTGTGCTGTGCTAAAAGCGGTTTTCTCTATATCTTTTTTATTCATTTTAACCTGGTGAAATCCTTTTGCTAAATCTAATGTTGTGAAATAGTTTGATCTCCCTAATTTCTCTAATATGGTTTCAATGTTTGGAATGGGGTATTTATAGTCAATAGTTACAGAATTGAGTTTTCTGTAATCGATCACCATCCTGAATTTCTTTGTATTACTTCCATCTAATTTTTTCGTTACTATTATAACCGGTGCGTTATAAGGTGATTTACTTGGTCTAATTATTTCGTCCTTTAATAATTGGTTTATTTGCTTTTTTACTTCTTCATCGTATATTTGAGGATTTCTATACATCTTACTATATATTGGTTCTTCTGTAGTAGTTTTTATCTCATGTTCGATTTCTATATTCGCTTTTAACTTGTCTCCTTCTTTATAAAATAATTCCTTAAATTCTCTCAAGGTACTTCTTAATCGTCTATTTTCTTCGTCGTTTAAATGATCTGTTCTAATAACTGGTTCCTGAGGTTCTAACATATATACTTCTTCGTATTTCCATTCTGTTGTATTTATTTCTTCTTTACTTGTCTCATGTCCGTAGAATCTTATTATTCTGTCGTTTATTCTTAATTCTTTCTTTTCATAATTTATTTGTGCTCTTAATGCATCTAGAGTATCCGTCCCTATAATGGCATCATGTAAGCGTCCACCTAAATCTATTATTTTCCAATTTATTCTTTTCTGACTACCGAATTCTTCTGGTACTATCGTATTTACTTCGTAATTTATTCGTCCTAAACCTGTTAATGTTTTTACTTCAATATTTGTCTTTCTCCATTTTAAATTCCTTACTACTGTTTGATTTATCAATGTAATTGTTGATCCTGTGTCTATCAATGCTTTAATCCTTGTCCCCCATATCGTTATTTCTATCAAAGGTAATTTATTCTTTATTAAGTTATGTCTTGTTCGGAGGCTTGTAACTGAAAATTTTCCTGTCTATTTTCATTCTTTAATCGTGATTCATTTATTATATTATCTACTTCCATAGGTTGAGGTCTGTTAAATTGAGGATTTCTAAAATTATTAGAGTTATTGTGTCTAAAATTATTACTTGGATTTCTTGTTTGAAAATTATTTTGTGGGATATTATTCTGTTGGAAATTATTCCTAAAATTATTAGAATTATTATTTCTAAAATTGTTACTTCTTGGATACTGATGATTTCTTTGAAAATCATTTCTTGTAATGTTATTTCTTTGATAATTATTTTGTTTTACAGGATTATATTTTTGTTGTTTTTTAGCAATTTCTTTTAAATATCCGGTTCTTCCGGAACACAGTAAGTTTTGCATAACTTGCCTAATATCTGTATAATTCTTTAATTCTATCCATAAGGATGTATTATCGTCTATCTTGCTCTTAAAAATGTCTAATATAAGTTGTTCGTTGTTAGTCCTAGAACGTCCTTCTACTGCTGGAATAGTTAGGTCTGTTTTAGAGTTGAGTTTGATGAGGATATACTTTAGTTGGTCGTAGACGTCCTGTATACTTAGTCCTCGGATTGCATAGGCATCATATATTAATTTCTCAAACGTCTCATGTATACCAAAATGTTCCACTAAACTTGTTTTTAGCGTAACCCATGAAATGATCGGTGACCTGCTAACAATTTCTAACGCTGTTCCTTTAAATTTGTTAATGAACATTACTCCTAACGTTGTTAACTGTACTGGACTTGCGAGAGTTAGTATGCTTTCTACGGAAGCACAAAAGGTAGCTATGCTGTAATCGTCATCTCCCGAAAATATTGGTATTGATTTGAATAACGTAATGATAATTGATGTGTCTACTGTTTGAGCCATATTTATTTAGAATGTTACCAATTTTTTGTATAGTTGAATCTGTTGTAATAGTTTCCACTGATTTTTAGTTTGACGTATTATCGATTCGCGAAGTATGTAATAATTTACTGATTTTTAGTTTTTTATCACCTTCACTATGTTAATTGATTTTAACTCTTATAACCGTCTCTAATTTATTACACTGATTTTTAGTGCAGCTGATTTGTAGCAATTAGGTTGGTTATTTAATTGTTCACTAGTTTATACTGATTTTTAGTATAGCTGATTTGTAGCAATTTCTAGTGTTAATTTTATGAACTTTTTATCACTTTTCACGGTTCGTTTCACTTGTGGATTGATACTTTATTATACTTTCTCAATCCTACCGACTGCGCCAGTTTTGTGTTTCGTATCGAGCGAAATTAAAAAAAAACAAATTTATTAAATAGTGAAGCGAAAAGCAAGTTTTTTTATTTATAAGTTCTTTTGTTAATTTCTAAACATTTATTCTTATTATGATTCCTTTAGCTTAGCACTGGTGGCGGCTATTGGAATAGTTTTATAATATCGACTTAATAAGATTGAATATGACTGTCCTCCGTTCTAGGTTCTGACTTCAGTATTTATAGTATTTCTTACTTGATAAGGTTTGTAACAATCGGTTTGCATCAGTTCATGGTACAGTTTCTGATAGTAGCGATAACATATAATTTTTGGTATTTAATGTTAGTTTATTATTCGTTGCATTATCATCCTTCATATCTGGTTATTTAGGGTGATTCATACTTTGCTTATCAATATACTGTGGATTTAATATAGCGTTATGGTTATCGTATGTTTTGAGTGTATTGTTGGGCCAATACATAACTTGCGCATCGCCCCAGTAATACCCAGGCATGCCAGTCTTTGTAATTTAGTCAGCTTAAGCTGAGCAGTTTTCTGCTTTGTTTTCTTCCACCAGACGGATGCCACGTAAGTTATCATGGGCCTAGCAACGACGGTATACATGCAGTAGGTTAGTTTTGGACTCAGTCCCCAGTTTTTGCCGAGAAGGCTCCTGCAGGTCCAGAGAGAGATTCTGGCCCTTTTAAGAACTTTGTCCAAATGAGCATTCCAGGCGAGCTTTTCATCCAGGATAATACCCAGGAATTTTACCTCACTAGAATATTCTATGGATTCTCCAAAAAGAGTAGGCTTAGATAGCTTGTCCTTACACCTCCTTTTGGTAAATGCAACAATTGTGCTTTTCTTTGGGTTGATACCCAATCCTGCTTTAGTGCACCAGGTTACTACCTGGTTTAGGGTATTCTGAACTAGATCAGTCACCGTTTCTTCAAATTTACCTCTAACAAGGATGGCAAGGTCGTCAGCGTAACCCTGTACCGTGACTCCGGAGTTAGTTAGGTCTTGAAGAAGGTCGTCCACTACTAAGCACCAGAGGATGGGTGATAGTACCCCACCCTGCGGACAGCCTTTCGCAGCTGTGACTGTGACTGTTGAGTCGGCTAGTGTCGAAGTTATTTTCCTGCGTTCTAGCATGGCCTTGATCCAACTGCAGGTTTTTGGATCAATACCACGCTTTTGTACAGCAGAGTAGATACTTTCGTCAAAGGCCCCTTCGATATCTAAGAAGCAACCCACAGCTATTTCCTTGTCCGTAATCGATTTCTCGATTTTCGTGACTAGGTTTTGTAAGGCGTGGGTTGTAGACTTCCCTGGTTGATATGCATATTGATTGGAGTGTAAGGGTTGAGATTTCAAAGCCCCATCTCTGATATGCCTATCAATAATCTTTTCCATAGTTTTTAAGAGAAATGACGTTAAGCTGATAGGACGATACGACTTAGGATTATTGCTCGAGCGGCGCCCTGTTTTTGGTATGTATATCACCTTAACGTTACGCCAGGATATGGGTATGTAACCCCATGCGTGGCTTGCTCTAAATATGGATAACAGTGTTGGTAGAAGATGGTCCATTCCTCTTTGTAGTAAAGCGGGAAATATTCTGTCTTCTCCGGGGGATTTAAATGTTTTAAAACTACGTATAGACCATTTAACCTTGTTGGCAGTGAAGATCTTGGCTGAGTTTTTCCAGTCCAATATGGTTGGTCTGCTCGGCTTTGGGACAGTGTACCGTTCTTCATTGCTTGGTTGTATGGTTGAGGATCCTGGGAAATGAGTTTGTGCTAAAAGTTCTAACGTCTGTTTCCCATTTTCGGTAATCGAGCCATCGGGTTTCTCTAATAAGCCCATTTTATTAGTGTGTGCTTTAGAAAGTATTTTGTGTACTCTTGCGCTGCTGGGTAAATCGTTTATACCCTGGCAGAACAATTTCCACGAATTTCTCTTCGCACGTCTAATTTCGTGGTTGTACTCTGTTAGAGCCCTTTTGTACGATTCCCACTCACCAGTTTTTTTAGCCCTATTGAAGAGCTTTCTTGTTTGAGATCTGAGCTTATTTAGTGCTGGGTTCCACCAAGCTACTTTCCTGTTACTTGCTCTGGACCTTTCCAGGCAGGATGAGTTGAAAGCAGTTTCAATAGCATTGCGTATTTGTTCTGATGCTATTTCCATGCTGTCAATGTCCTTAATATTACGTATGGTGCCGGCCATGAATTCCGACAATTTCTGGACGTATAGTTCCCAGTTCGTCGTTTGTGGCTTCCTGTACGTTTCGGACAAAATGGTATTTGATTCTATGTTGAATAGGATATGCCTATGATTTGACATAGAAGTCTCATTAGAGACGTGCCAGTTGCAGATTTTTGTGCTCAGGAATTGAGTACAAATGTTAAGATCCAGGACCTCCTGCCTGACTCTGTTTATGAAAGTGGGTTTGTTACCTCTATTGAGAATATTTAGATTTTAGATTTAGATTTTATTTATACCAACAGTATAAATAAAATCTAGCAGCAACTCACCCGGTTCATTGATGTTGGAACTTGACCACATAATGTCATGTGCATTGGCATCACAGCCAAGTACCAGCTGCTTGTTAGTCCTCCGGCATAGGTCGACGATATCCCTGATGACGGGTGACGCTGGTTCAGTGCAATCCCCGGGAAGGTAGGCTGAGCATATGATGAACTCTGTCCCACCCTCCGGGAAGGGCAGCTCTACAAAGGCTGCTACAACGTCCTTCGTACAGTAACCTGGAATTGGAACATATTTAGTATTCTTTTTGAAAAGTAAACATGCTTTGGGTCTACCGGTATTGGTAGAGTCATACAAGAGCTCGCCCACGGTCAACCCTCTTACCTGGTCCTCCGTTAAGTATGGATCCTGGATAAGAGCGACGTCAAGGTGAGCTTCAGTGAACCTGCGAGAGAGGACTGCTGACTATGCTTTTGCATGTTGCAGGTTCACTTGAAGGCACCTGAAGGCGATCATTGATCGGCAGTCGGGTTGGCCCTGTCAGAGTTAGCTGCCTGAGCAGCATCTCTGATGCGCTGAATCCTTCTCTGCAATGCCGACGGCACTGGTGGTTTCGCTAGCTCTGAGCCTTTAGTCGCCTTCTTCCCTCCGGCTTGTAGACCTTTTGGAGTGTTGCGCTGTGGCTTGAGGTGCTTTTTAGCGAGAGTTTTTTCACCAGATGTTGGGCCTTTGGAGGAGCCTGCGTGAGGTTTGACTCTGCGCTGGACTCTCTTCCACTCCAAGGGACCTTGTGGCGGTCCGGACTGGGGCGAGTTGTAGATGTCCTGAACATTTAGGTTAGTGGCAGTTCTAGACTCTACATCCATGGGTATAGGAGCTTGTGATGTTGCAGGTTGAGTGTTGATTTCTCTGCCCTGATCATCTGCTTCTTCTGTTGGTTTGGATGATCCTGATACCTGTGGTATTTTGTGGGGCTACCTTTACGGTGTTGACTTTCTCTGTCCCTTCCTTTTTGATCCTCACTTGGATATCTGAAAAGTTCAGGAATAGGCGACACTTAAGTGATTCAAGTTCAGCGATTGAAGCGTCGTCTACAGAGAATACGAAGGTCTGTCCGCCATTCTTCTCCTTCACAATGCGGAGAACCCGCCATGGTTCGGTCCTGAGGCTTGGGTTTTGTTTGCCTAGACGGAGCTTGAACTTGTCACCCGTCAATTCAAATCCTGGTGGGACATAAGTTACGCAGGTAGTTGCCTTCGGTAGTTCGGACCTATCTACCGCAACGAGCTGTGCATCCTTCCAGGGCTTTAGCATAGGGGTGATCCTGATGATCCAGTCCCTGCTCGGTTTGTTATTGCACGTGATGGAGAGCCAGCCGCTAGTCTGACTTTGTGCAATAAATTGCGGATGAGGCCCGCCAGCTTCAATCATGTCCACTTCGTCCATGATCGATCGCTTGACGTTTCTCATTTGGTTTTCAGTGAGAATGACCGCAGGGTGCATGGAGTGCGTAATAGCTACTTTCATTTGAGACGTTACGTTACGGGATGAACGAGCTCTGTCCTTCCACCGGCTTTCCTTTTGCCCTTTTTGCGCTTACTGTAGTGGCTGGTTTGGTCTTTGTCGAGGAGACCTGAACCTTGTCAACGACTACTGGTTTGGTTTTGCTAACCTGAACCGTGTCGACGACCGCCGCAGTTTTTTCGGTTTTCTGCACCTTTTTCAATATCTGTTCTGGTGTGCTACCATCAGATCTGCCTCTTTTGCCAATGTGTGTTTTGGCACCTTCCGAGTTGCGTTTGGCTACAAGTTCTCTGACTTGTCTCCGCGCTTCTTCTGGATCCACGCCACTGGCAATTTTGTCACTGATACGTCTCCTAGAGGCTCCGGAGAAGTATTCATACTGCCTCTCTGATTCGATTTGTGGTAGGTCCACAGGAGCAACTACCGCATTTGGGACCATTGGCTCCTGAATGCTGATGTCGTTCGTGCTTACTACCGCTCCTCTGCACAGAGATGGGGTGAGCAGGTTCCCCTCTTAATGATGGTCCGGCGGTGTGAGTAGTAGGGTGTCTTCACACTCTACATCCATCTCGCCATCAATGCCCACAGCAAGTACCACGTCAACTGGGGTCCTAATTCCAGAGAACACTTCGTCGGTGTTTTTAGATACTGTTTTGATTTTGTTCCCACGAGTATGGCGAGAAAAAAAAGGTCCGCATCCGCAGAGCTCCCAATACGGATGTAAGGCTAGGTTATAAGGGGGTTTCGTCCGGTGCCCCCAGGAGATCGTTCAAGGCATCACATTTATACACCTGATACCATGCAGCCCTCGGCACGAATACTTATCCACCTTGGCTTGAGTGTGGATCCCTTTTCGTTCACCGCTCCTCTAGAGTAGTCAGAGTCACCCCCAACTATCTCCAGATTTGCGACACAAGCCCCCCCACCACGACAAGGTAGAGATCAACCGGGGGGGGGGGGGGGGGGGTGGTAGGGATGCAAGTGTTCTGCTTTTAAAACACTCCAAACTTAGAGATGTTCAACTGCAATGCCAAGTGTCGGATACTGATTGATGGATAATTTTCAACTTCCTGCAGTATTCTTTCATCGATCTAAACAGCGATTATTGGCTAGTGCTGCCAGTTTCCTCAATCCTTCTGTAAACGTCTTGAAACACTTTCCTGTCAGGTGTCCGTCGATGAGGATATCTCTAATGCGATCGCGCCGCTCGTGTATTTTCCTGATATTCTCCATAGATGAACATAATGTCTCCATATTCTTCATTGGAGTACTCAGGCATTTAGAAATTATTTTATAAATTCTACTAATACCTTCTACTTATAGCAATGTAACTGAAACTGATATAAATATTAAAGTAGTTTTGTTTTTATAGGCGTTTTATTTTGTTAGGTACCCCAATAAAAAAGCCAAAGTACTATACCCAGTTATATCTACCACATCCAAATAAGTGCTTCAATCATATTGAAACTCATTTACATTTAATTTATTTCCTCAATACTGAAAATAGAAATAAATTTGCAATAAAAATTCTTAAGTAGAACCAACTATTTAAACAGGTTTTCTGAACGATTGCCACTTTATGTCATATTTAATTTTTAAGCGATATGTATTTCCGCCTATTACTTCCAGTAAAGTAAAACGTAACTCATTCATATGTACTATGCAGCTTTTGTAGGTAATAATATGTTACAAAAAAAAAAATAAAATTAAACTGATATTTTTATAAGGGGGTTTTCTGATGAAAAAAAAACACTACATTGATCACGAAATTTTAGGGTTGAAGTAGCAAAAATTTGTGTTTTGAAGTAAATATCTCAAGACCGGGTGCTGTTACAATTTGAGGTGTTACATCAAATAAAAGGTAATTCGATTCCCTAAAAAACATGTTATAACACTTTGAAATCTGATTATTTGTTTTCAAGATATAACGTTTTAAGTGATTGAGGGTACAGGTCCGAAACACTTTTCTTGACTACCTGTATCTCCACGGATATTGAAAATTGACCCACCCTGTAGAACAATTTTTGTCTCAAAATATATCAAGGCTGTCCACGGAGTACCGGACACCCTGTATATATTTTAATTAATTAAACCGATAAGAAATATGACAACATTAAAACGCGTAATAAAATGAGACGAAGAAGTAGTCTGGGTGGCTTAGTGGCTAGAGCACTTGCCTTCGGCGCACCTGTTACCTGGTTCGAATCTGCTTGGCGACAAATAATTTTCGAGAAAGGGATTGAGTGCCGAACTACCAGTTCACTCAGCTGTAAATGAGTACCTGAGTTAAAAATCAGGGTAATAATTACGGACGAGCATGTGGCTGACCACTTCACCTCCTAGTGTTCCGTTGGTCTAGTAATGAAGTAACTCTAGCATTACCTCAAGGCCTAGGCCCAATTTGGGTTGTTGTGCCATTGATTATTGTTATTAATAAAATAAGACGGTAATGAATTTCACTAGAAAGAAATATTACTAAAATTGAAAGATTATATTTCTAAAAAAAAAAAAAAATTTATAAAAATTAAATCATGACTAGACAGGACTGACGGACGGAAATAAAAATAATAAATTTTTCTAATAAAACCATAAAAGTAACATTAAAGTGAAATAATTTACTCAATGCAATTACGGGTGAGTTTTATTAATTTTTTTTCTTATTTAATTTTTTTTATTTAAAATTTTTACATCAAATTCCTTACACGCAAATAATTATGCATCCAGTTATATATAGATATGCACTTGGGCTGGTTCGTCGGTGCCTACCGATTACATACTTCTTATACCTAGTGATGGTATGGCATGGTATTTGCCTGTGCGTGTGTATAAACTCGTCGTCAGGTTTTTTTGTTCAGAGTTTTTCAAGTCAAAATAATCACTCCAAGGCCTCCGTTCACAACAATTTTCAACATCCTCCGGGCCAGGGTTGACTTCCAAAGGGTAAAGAAGCTGAATCGGGCTTCGTAGTTGAGTTCCATTGCTGAAACGTACCAGACAAGCTCGTATCTTGCCATCACGACCCATATACGTCATCTGTATTAAAGCCAACTTCCACTAAACTCGAGGCGTTGCTTGATCGTATACCAAAACCACGTCGCCTTCTTTGATGGACGATGAAAACTGTCGATGATTATTATGAGCAGATCTCAGTTGTTGTACATATTCAGTTTTAAAGCGTTTCCAAAATTGCTTTGTTGACCGCAACCGTGATTTCCATTTAGATTGAATTTCTGCGTTTGTTGAAATGGCAGGTTCTGTGTTGATAGTAGAATAGGTTCCAGCCAGAAAATGAGCCGCGGAGTCAACGGATTTAGGGCAGAAGCGTCGTCGCAGATATATCTGATTGGTCTAGCATTGATAACGGCTCCCGCTTCCGTTAACGTCGTTTCAAGCTGCTCGGTGGTTAGAGTATTTCTACCTATGGTGGCTCGAAGGACTCACTCTTACTAAACGTTAATAAAAGTCTCCCCACCATGGTGCACGTTCGACAATAAACTGCCAGCTGATACCAGAGTTTGATGCGTATATTTAGGGCACATTCCTCACAATTCAATAGGGAGCAGTTCATTAAGGGGGTACATCCGAGTAGAAAGCAGAAAAAATAGGTGAATTTTAGAAATTATTATCTCAAAAACTATTTGCTCGATTTTATCCAGGTTGGTTTTATTCGAAAGTATATATGTTGAGGTACGCTCATAATTTTTTTTATAGATATATATCAATCAGGGGCGCTGCTGTCAGGGTCGGCGTAAAGAAAGTCCGTCGCTCGCACGCTCTGCGGTTCCCAAGATTACATGCAGGCGGTTGATTCAAAACAAAAATTTCAAATAGATTCTGAAAATGTAAAGTATGATGCTCTTCGCTACGTAGGGGTTTTTGAAAAAAAAAATTTTTCACAAAATGGCGGCCGATTGAACTTGATTTTCAGTTTTTAACCTCAATTATCGACCATTTTGGCTTGATAAAAAAAAAGTAAATAACTTAAAAAAAAGGTTCTACGTAGCGAAGTAGAAAACCTATCCAAAAATATTATGTGAAGTTTTGGAAGCAATCGGTCAAGCCGTTTTCCGAAGATTTTGGGGAACGTCTTTGAAAAGTATGTTTCGAGATAATCGCGTTTGAATGCCGCTCCATATAGAGAATTCATGAAGGTCCCATTCCGGTTAACTGCCCATAACTTTCACAATTCTTGAAATTTCAATATGAAATTTACACACAATATTCTTAAGACTGCAAACTTTAAGATGAGTGAAAAAAAATTTTTTGAAAATAAATAAATTTCTACTCGGATGTACCCCCTTAAGGCAAGAAACTCCTGCAAGTCTACTATCAACCATGCAAAGCTTCAACATGATCTAAAAATAAGACGTAATATCCTGGAGTGCCCCAAAGGATCGAAATCGTTTTGGTCATTTGCGAAAGCGGATAGCAATAATTTTATTTTGTCATCTACACCTCCTCTTTCTGATGGTAACCGCTCAGTCGTTGATTCCATAGAAAAAGCAAAGCTTTTGGCTTCGATTTTTGCGAGAAACTCTACTCTTCCACCTAGTGCACAGTCCGCCCTCCCAACTGTGTTATCTAGCAATATAGAACTCCCGCCCATCAAATTTCGCACACGTGTCATTTCGAAAATCCTTCAAGCTCTCAATATTAATAACTCCGCTGATCCAGATGGCATTCCAACCATCACCCTTAAAAAATGGTACTCTTCTTTGGCTAAACTTCTTCGCAATCTTTTCTATCGCTCTTATTCTTCTGGTAAGTTTCCTTATCTATGGAAACTAGCTAATGTTCAGCCGATACCTAAGAACGGTAGTAAAACGAACCCTGCAAATTACCGCCCATTGCCATTACTTCTATTCTGTCTAAACTGATGGAAACTGCTGTCAACCGTGAGATCGTGCAATACCTGGAAAGCAACCGTCTCCTTGATGACTGTCAATATGGGTTTCGGCCACGAAGATCCACCGGCGATTTCTTGGTATACCTGACTGAACGTTGGAACGCTTGTATCTATAACTTCGGTGAGGGTCAAGTACCTGCACTTGACATTGTTACGAATATGTTTTCGGCCGCTTGGGCAGCCTCCATTTCGCTTCCAGAATAATGGGCCCCTTTGGACCTAGACAGCATATTTCGCCGACTGCTCAGGAGCCGAGGGGGGGTTGAAAAAAATGTGTCCAAAAGGGGCACCATCCTTGTTGATGCTGTCAAAAGAAGAAAAAAACCTATAAGGAAAAGAATGAGGAAGAAAACCAAGGGGAACAAAAAAACATAGCCGCACCACTACCGTCGCGACTCATTTACACATCTAGAACCGCGGCCCGAGAGAGAGAGGAAGAGAGGAGAGATCGGAAATACCAAAGCCATCCCTGCCTGATGGAGCCCCAGGGCTCCCTTCTAAGGAGATCTACTCCATTATGCCACCAAAATTATATGAGCGAACGAAAAAACAAAAAAAAAGTAAGAAAATTATGCAACACGCTGTCGTCTTTGCTTCTCCACTAGACAGGAACCTGTACAAAACGCTACTTGGAATAAAAATTATAAGTTATACATGCAAGAGAAAAAAAATCATGTATAGTTCGTCAATTAATATATAATTCAATAATTCAAGGAAAAAAATTATGATTAATGTATTTAGTAATTTATATGGATTTTATTAAAGTGATCGTGTTGGTTGATCGTTGAACGCTGCATCGTTGGGGCCCTTTACATCCGTTTTTTAGGCGGTTACATGCATGTTTAACAAAGAAAATTTTTACCTGCAGGGTTTTTTCTCCTTCGTACTGAGTTCAGCCGAGATTTTGCTATTAGGTTGAACCACACAAAAGTTTTATAGTTTTAGTTCTATAGTTTTTCACTTCAGCCACTGTGCGAATAGTTATATAGCTTTAGTTTTAAAATTGTTCACTTGAGTCACTTGCGAAGGTAGTTCAAATTGTTTTTATCACTCAGGAAGTCAAATTGTTTTAGGGGTTTCACTTTTTCAGTTTTAATATTTTTCCGGGAAATTATGTCAAAGTACACTTTTCGATCGTTTTTGAGTTTTTATCCACCCACTTCAGCCGTCACACCCAGAAGCAACAGAACTTTTTCATCTCACGATCGCCGTGAAAAAAAAACGGTTTTTCATGACGAACGCGATGTGTCATTTACGCGGGAAGCGATGTTCTCTTCGTTTTCTCCTCGTACCCCCAGATGCCGCCAGTAGAGTATCCAAGATCCGAATCCAAATTTTCGCTCGATGGTTTTTACTATTATTATGGTTATCATTATCTTTACATTCTAACTTATTTTTTTTTTACATGTGCACTGGAATACAAAGGTAACATGCCTTGTGGAGCGGTCGCGTCAAAAAAACCCAGAGCCAATATTATATCGAAACGATCACTGTATGACTACACCACAACACATTTTGAGTTTGAGACCATTTGCATGAAAAAGGAATGAACATCTATATAAAGAAAATTTAGCCGGGCTGCATTCGTAACAATCGTGGGGACGACCCAGACCCAGGAGAGACGTCTCATAAAATTAGCCGGGCTTCGTATATAAAACCAACTGAAAGGGATGGTTGTCTAATAATTAGGTCTTAATATCCTTACTGTGGTATATGCCAATAATGTTTCCGGTTCCATCCTCAAGTTGATAGGAAACATTTCCTATCTTTTCTTTTATCTTGGCTTCAATAAATTTCGGAGCAAACTTAGCTGCAAAGCGATTGACGGCACTACTTTGTACAAAGTTTCTTACATATACTGTTTGCCCTGGTACAAAGGATTTGGGTGTACTACGCAGGTTGTAGGTATGCGCACTCTTTTTGGAAGCTAATTCTAGATTTTGGCATATTTTGTCCTGTAACATTCGGATACGTTCGATATGGGGTGTTATGGATATATCCCCCTCTCCTAAAGAGTTTAAAGCTTGGAGGAGCTCATAATCTGATCCATGGCGTATTGCGTGATAGCCAAACATCAAGAAATGCGGTGAGTAGCCAGTCGAAGCGTGTACCACATTTCGAAGTGCTGACGATGTCTCGCTGAGATGATCATCCCAATTTCGGTGATCAGAACCCACATACGAGCGTATGGCCGATAAGATGGTTCGGTTGACCCTTTCGGAGGCATTAGCCTGTGGTGCATAGAAAGGAGAAAGTGTGTGCTTTACACCAAAATTATCCAAGAGCGTTTTAAACGCTCTGGCAGTAAACTGTCCGCCATTGTCTGAGTGGATATATTCGGGAACACCGTAGGTTAGAAATACTTCATTTTCCAGAAACTTAATGACACGATCTGATGTGGCGCTCGGCATTGATTTCAACCAAACGAATTTCGTGAATTTGTCCAGCACAACAAAAATGAACTTGTTTCTGCCAATTGACCGAGGATACGGACCCAAGAAGTCAATGTACAAACGTTGCATGGGACGAACGACTTCAACTCTTTCACCCATTGGGGGACGCATGGTGTGGTTCGCGGGCTTGCTTTGTTTACAAACTACACAGGATGCAACATAATTAGCAACGTCCTGTCGTAGCTTCGGCCAATAGTAGAACCTCTGTAAAAGTTCCACCGTCTTTTGTACCCCGCAATGAGATGAAATTGGGTCATCATGCGCCTTCGAAATCAGTTCTTCAGTTGCTGAATGTGGCACCCACAGTTTATGCATTGGGATGTCAGTGTTTGCCACGGTTTTGGGGTTAGTGCAGATAAAAATTTTCCCATCCAAAACACTGAGATTCGAATAGCGGTTCGGGGACTCTGATATTCGAGAGACTAAATCAGTGTACGTCGCGTCATCGAAAGCTGTCATTGGTACGGCTTCATCGACATGGAACGGAAAATCTTCCTCCAGCTCTAATTCGCTACAAAACACTCGCGAAAGTGCATCCGGAACAACATTTAGCGTGCCTTTCCTATGCTCAATTTGGAATTTGAAACCCTGCAGTTTTAAACTCCATCGTGCTAAGCGCCCAGACAAATCCTGTTGCTGCATGAGCCACTTTAAGCTTGCATGATCCGTAATTATCGTGAACTCAAGTCCTTCGACGTAGGCCCGAAACCTCTTCACGCTCTGGACAGCAGCCAAACACTCTAGCTCTGTCACACTGTAGTTACGTTGTGCAGCGTTGAGTTTTGCAGACATGAAGGCTATCGGATGTTCTTCACCTAAGTCCGTCTTTTGGAACAGGACGCTCCCGATGCCTGTGGCACTTGCATCGCATTGAATGAAGAATGGTCTTGAAAAGTCCGGATTTATCAATACCGGCGCGGTTGTGAGGAGTTCCTTCGTCGCCTTAAAGGCCTGATCTGCAGAGCCATTCCACATGAATGCTTTCTTTCCCTTGAGTAGGTCAGTTAGCGGTGAAGTGACTGAGGCAAAATTTGGTATAAATCTCCTGTACCAGCCGGCCATACCCAAGAATCTGCGCACTTCCCGTGTGCTTTTGGGGATCGGGTACGCCGTAATACCAGAGATTTTTTCCGGGTCAGTCTTAAGTATGCCGTCACTAACAACATACCCTAAGTATTTTATTTCCTTCATGAGGAATTTGCTTTTCTCCACATTTATTGTGAGATTGGCAGTTCGCAAGAGTTGAGCAACATGATGAAGAAGATCAAAGTGTTCTTCCAATGTGCTGGAGGTGATGAGCAAGTCATCCAAGTAAACGAATACCTTGTCGTGAAGCTGATAGGGAATGACTTTATGCATTAGACGGCACATTGTTTGTGGCGCGTTGCACAACCCAAAAGGCATGACCGTAAATTGGTAGAGCGGTCGCCCAGGTACCGTAAACGCAGTTTTATCGCGCGAAGATGGACTCAATGGTATTTGCCAAAAAGCATCCTTTAAGTCCAGACTCGAGATGAATTTAGTAGCTTGCAAACGCGAGAGAAGACCGTCAATTAACGGAAGGGGGTAAGCGTCCTTACACGTAACCTCATTGATCCGCCGAGCGTCCAAACACAACCTAACTTTTCCATTGGCCTTGCTCTTCAACGTTACTGGAGAACACCAAGAGCTTGAACTCTCCTCGATTACGCCTAGCTCTAGCATCCGGTCCAGTTCATCGTAGAATTGCTTTTGAACGACCGGGGATACGGAGTAATGACGCTGCTTAACCGGTGCTGCGGAACCCACATCAATTTCATGTGAAACTAGAGAGGTTTTCCCTAAACCCATGCGATTGAATGATGGAAACGAATCTGCGACCTCTCTTAGTTTTACTCTGTCTTCTTCACTCAAATTATGTTGTACGGAATTTATAGGGGGTGGTTGCCAAACTATTTCTTCAACCTGCGTTGGAGCCAATCCAAAAAGATCCCAGAAATCAATGCCCAGGTATAAAGGGTTTTTCAGGGATGGAGCAACTAGAAATCGCATCATTCGACTCTTTCCTGCGAATGTAACCAAAACACGAACATAACCCAATACTTCGCACTTTTGACCGCATGCGGTAGATAAGTGTGAATGCAGAGAATGAACCGGTAGTGAGAGATCTGTGATGAGTTTGGACCCTTCGGCCCCGAGTACGCTCGAACTGGCACCACTATCAAGTAACCCCTTAAAACGTTGCCCTTTTATAAATATCTCGGCATACGGACGGTTGTCGCCATTTATTTGGAAGATTGATGACACATCGGCTTGTTTTAATTGCCGACGAATTTTCCAGTAACGGAGGGAACGTGATAAGCGTGAGCGTTTACGATTTGGTGGACTAGTCTGACATACCTGAGTTTTAAGTTTAGTTGGAATTGAGATCTTTCCTATATTGTGGATTTGGGTGGCGGATCCATATTGGTAGTCTGGTTCTGATAGGGACTCTTTGTAGATTGGATGCGACTCGTCCCAGTTTGATTCGCACTCCTCTGACCGTTTTCCGACTTCCGTTTACATGTTGCGCAGTTTGGTTTTACAACGTTTGGTGTACCGCATCCGAAGCAAAACGTATGTGTGATTTCCTTTGCACAATCGGAAAATACGTGTCCAATATCTTTACAATTCCAACAGATTGCCATTCCTCTCCCTGAACCGGGTTCCCGTTGTACTACACCTTTAGATCTTTGCGCTGTGCTTACGTGAGCGTCAACTTGGATTTCGCTGACATGTTTTCGACCAGAGCAATTCGAGTCACCATCATACCCAATCCTCTTCCAAGTATCTTCAATGGTGACGCACCTTCTCTTCAACTGCATTACAGTTTCAAAGTCGATCCCAGCTAAATGTGCCTGTAATCCTGGACGCATATTGCGCCACAGGATTTGTTGCAGCTGCTGATCTGACAAAGGTGAACACAGCTGAAGAGCAAGGTTATCAATTGCATCCGCGAAATCCCGAAATGGTTCCTTAGCTTTCTGAAAGCGACCGTCTATTAACCTACGGACATCTAAATCTGTGTTTTGTGTGTCAAAGCGCTCTCGTAATGAATGGCAAAATTCAGGCCATATAATATCAGGCATAGTTTCCCGCAGAGTCCAATACCACTCAGCAGCTGGACCTCTCAATAGAACAAAAATCTCCGAAACCAATTCCAATTCGGAAATCCCATTTGATCTGCCCAATGTCTCAACCCTGAAAAGAAACCTATTGACATTCATGCTCGTGCTAGATCCATCAAAAGTAACACCCCACTTTGACATCGGAATAAAACGCTTTTGACCATGTGCTGCAAAGTTCGTATTGCGCGAAACAGGGATAAAATCCTGACGAGTGCTTGAAAAAGGCCAAGCAGGTGCTTGATAATTTAGCGGTGCCTGTTCGCGTTCCTGCACTTGTGCTGGAGAAATGTCATTGTGAGCCTTCAGTCCTCTTTCCGGAGCATCACACTCGCCGATACTGTTTGGAGCTTCTACTCCAGGAGCCCCTCCTTGGAATTTAAGAAATGTAGCCCCTGCATCCGGAGAAGAGGTGGTACTAAAATTTATCTCTGAAAGCTTTCGATAAAAAGTTTCCAGGGCTACCTCATCAGGCTTAGCTAAAAGATCCTCAATCACCGAATTTAGCTCTTTGATTTTTCCTAAATGTTCCCGACCCGTAGCTTGAATCGACCCCGAAGAGCATTTCACTAACCGCGTTAAACGACCAGTATAGTGCTTGAGACGAGAAAGACACTTATCCAAATCATCAGATTTTCCCATCTTACACTCTTTTAAAATACTGGAAATGTCGTCTAAGCCCTCTTGACAATTTTCGAGTTCCCTTGGTAGATCTCGGAGAATGATTTCCGGCAAATTTGAGCTTGGTCTCAAGACCGGTCTTTCCTTTTCCAACTTCAGCTGCGACTCAAGACTTTCCAACTGGCCCAGACCCGTCCCACTAATGCCACGAATGATGCATTCCATCTGGAACTCATCGGGTTCCAAATGGTCCACGGTGAAATTCATTGTATTGAATGCAAATATATAGTAATAACCAAAAAAAAATAAAGAAAAATAAAAAACAATGTGCGAAATAAAGATGCACAAAAAAAATATAATATACGAAATCCTAAAATCCTTGAATTGCGTACATGTGAATAGTCAATAACCAAGTGTGTTGTATAATCGTAAAGAAATCAAAGGGGGTCCTGGGATCCACCAGACTTCGGAATGCAACCTACTCTCTCTCTCTCTCTTTGTATAAAAGAAATTCGGGAAAACCCCAAATAAACAATTCGCTCCCAACCGATGGCTGCGGTAGATGGTACGACGTGCTATAGCTGACCATTCTAAATTATTTTAGAATTACAAAAAAAATTCGGGAAGCTCATCGATGTGATTTCTGTTTCGACAAACGAAATTATTCGTGAAGCTGCACAACAATTGCTGCAACTGACGGAACCGCCCGGATTAAATTCCGCGAGAAATCAAATCGAGTCTTAGTTCGCGACATTGAATAGTGGTTTTGTACTTACACAGGTATTCGATAGGTCATACGAAACCGACGCAAATGCGGATAACCTGTGCGCACACCCGTAAACAATGTGATTTTAGCAGGGGTTAGATAAAAACAAGTATATTCGGCTTCAAAGTAGCTCGGCACTTAAGGTGTACTTGTATCCCCTAATTGAAGAAAGGAACGCGCGAAAATAATTGAAAATGCTCAACCATAACTCCAAACAATTACAATAACTTTTTACAAGGAATAGAAAAAAATCTACAGGAAAAAAATAATGAACACGCACATTTATGTACGACGTTACTCATTATGAATCGTAAAATTATTCTTAATTGAACTCTAAAGTGTTGTTGTACCACCTAGCAAACGAGGCACTGCATATTGTATGCAAAATTCCAGTCACAACAAAGGCAATCAGCTGTGAGAAGGTTGAAGGTATTGAATTGCATATTTCTAGGATATTGCGATTTGTATTAATTGTTCAGCCATGTACTAAGTTACCTAAGCAGTAGCTTCAAGTCAACTCATGGCAACCATCACGCGGGTGAACCTGGATCGAATCCTCAAATGGACCGATTTTTTTATTTAAGAATTTTCGGAAATATGCAATGACATCGCTGGATAGGCAGGCGCTATACAAAAATATCCAAAGTAGAAAGCAAATCCGGTTGCAACAACACCAAGAATTTTAACGAAAAAAAAATTTAATGAAGTTAAGCGAAGTCATTCGCCTCTCAGCTAGAACGGAAAATTTCCTAAGCCTGTATTTGATATTGCTTGATATGAAACTGGATCCGTATAATTAGAACGGGATTAGGGATATTACAATTAAAAGAAAGACATGAAATTGATTTTAATTGTATAGGTAGGAAATTGGAAATTTTTAAGGCAATAGAAATGTAGACGTGTACACACACACGCTTGGGCGCCTCTGTTACGAATAGTTATATAGCTTTAGTTTTAAAATTGTTCACTTGAGTCACTTGCGAAGGTAGTTCAAATTGTTTTTATCACTCAGGAAGTCAAATTGTTTTAGGGGTTTCACTTTTTCAGTTTTAATATTTTTCCGGGAAATTATGTCAAAGTACACTTTTCGATCGTTTTTGAGTTTTTATCCACCCACTTCAGCCGTCACACCCAGAAGCAACAGAACTTTTTCATCTCACGATCGCCGTGAAAAAAAAAACGGTTTTTCATGACGAACGCGATGTGTCATTTACGCGGGAAGCGATGTTCTCTTCGTTTTCTCCTCGTACCCCCAGATGCCGCCAGTAGAGTATCCAAGATCCGAATCCAAATTTTCGCTCGATGGTTTTTACTATTATTATGGTTATCATTATCTTTACATTCTAACTTATTTTTTTTTTTACATGTGCACTGGAATACAAAGGTAACATGCCTTGTGGAGCGGTCGCGTCAAAAAAACCCAGAGCCAATATTATATCGAAACGATCACTGTATGACTACACCACAACACATTTTGAGTTTGAGACCATTTGCATGAAAAAGAAATGAACATCTATATAAAGAAAATTTAGCCGGGCTGCATTCGTAACCGAATGTTACAGGACAAAATATGCCAAAATCTAGAATTAGCTTCCAAAAAGAGTGCGCATACCTACAACCTGCGTAGTACACCCAAATCCTTTGTACCAGGGCAAACAGTATATGTAAGAAACTTTGTACAAAGTAGTGCCGTCAATCGCTTTGCAGCTAAGTTTGCTCCGAAATTTATTGAAGCCAAGATAAAAGAAAAGATAGGAAATGTTTCCTATCAACTTGAGGATGGAACCGGAAACATTATTGGCATATACCACAGTAAGGATATTAAGACCTAATTATTAGACAACCATCCCTTTCAGTTGGTTTTATATACGAAGCCCGGCTAATTTTATGAGACGTCTCTCCTGGGTCTGGGTCGTCCCCACGATTGTTACGAATGCAGCCCGGCTAAATTTTCTTTATATAGATGTTCATTTCTTTTTCATGCAAATGGTCTCAAACTCAAAATGTGTTGTGGTGTAGTCATACAGTGATCGTTTCGATATAATATTGGCTCTGGGTTTTTTTGACGCGACCGCTCCACAAGGCATGTTACCTTTGTATTCCAGTGCACATGTAAAAAAAAAAATAAGTTAGAATGTAAAGATAATGATAACCATAATAATAGTAAAAACCATCGAGCGAAAATTTGGATTCGGATCTTGGATACTCTACTGGCGGCATCTGGGGGTACGAGGAGAAAACGAAGAGAACATCGCTTCCCGCGTAAATGACACATCGCGTTCGTCATGAAAAACCGTTTTTTTTTCACGGCGATCGTGAGATGAAAAAGTTCTGTTGCTTCTGGGTGTGACGGCTGAAGTGGGTGGATAAAAACTCAAAAACGATCGAAAAGTGTACTTTGACATAATTTCCCGGAAAAATATTAAAACTGAAAAAGTGAAACCCCTAAAACAATTTGACTTCCTGAGTGATAAAAACAATTTGAACTACCTTCGCAAGTGACTCAAGTGAACAATTTTAAAACTAAAGCTATATAACTATTCGCACAGTGGCTGAAGTGAAAAACTATAGAACTAAAACTATAAAACTTTTGTGTGGTTCAACCTAATAGCAAAATCTCGGCTGAACTCAGTACGAAGGAGAAAAAACCCTGCAGGTAAAAATTTTCTTTGTTAAACATGCATGTAACCGCCTAAAAAACGGATGTAAAGGGCCCCAACGATGCAGCGTTCAACGATCAACCAACACGATCACTTTAATAAAATCCATATAAATTACTAAATACATTAATCATAATTTTTTTCCTTGAATTATTGAATTATATATTAATTGACGAACTATACATGATTTTTTTTCTCTTGCATGTATAACTTATAATTTTTATTCCAAGTAGCGTTTTGTACAGGTTCCTGTCTAGTGGAGAAGCAAAGACGACAGCGTGTTGCATAATTTTCTTACTTTTTTTTTGTTTTTTCGTTCGCTCATATAATTTTGGTGGCATAATGGAGTAGATCTCCTTAGAAGGGAGCCCTGGGGCTCCATCAGGCAGGGATGGCTTTGGTATTTCCGATCTCTCCTCTCTTCCTCTCTCTCTCGGGCCGCGGTTCTAGATGTGTAAATGAGTCGCGACGGTAGTGGTGCGGCTATGTTTTTTTGTTCCCCTTGGTTTTCTTCCTCATTCTTTTCCTTATAGGTTTTTTTCTTCTTTTGACAGCATCAACAAGGATGGTGCCCCTTTTGGACACATTTTTTTCAACCCCCCCTCGGCTCCTGAGCAGTCGGCGAAATATGCTGTCTAGGTCCAAAGGGGCCCATTATTCTGGAAGCGAAATGGAGGCTGCCCAAGCGGCCGAAAACATATTCGTAACAGCGAAGGCATTTGGCAGAGTTTGGCACAAAGCCCTTATATCCAAACTCAATGCATTTGGTATTAATGCTACTTGTATTCGATGGATTGAGAGTTTTCTTTCTGAACGTACTATACAGGTTGTATTGGATGGCATTTCATCATCCCCTTTCCCTATTAACTCCGGCGTCACTAAAGGCTCAGTTTTATCACCTACCTTATTCCTAATTTTTATTAACGACCTTCTGTCGTCCACTCTCAATCTTATCCATAGTTTCACAGATGATAGTACACTTGACAACACCTACAGCTTCAACTCTATTACAGAGGCACGCCAGTCTTCTGTACCCTCTCAACGTAATCAGGTATTTGATTCTTTAAACTCCGATCTCATCTCAATCCTGGAATGGTGCAGGGACAACCGAGTAGAGTTTAATGCCTCAAAAACACAAGCCTGTCATTTTTCCCTTAAAGGCGACACGTCGGTGCCTGATCTTATTTTTGATGGTGATTGAACACTTCGGAGCATTTCCACCTTCTAGGTATGAACATCAGTAAAAAACTTGATTGGAGTCAGCACATTTATGATGTAGCTCTTGACGCCTCCAAGCGCCTAGGTTTCTCTCTCGTACAACCAGAATGTGGAACGCGTTGCCTTCGACCGTGTTTCCTAGCGGATATGACTTACAGTCCTTTAAACGTAACATCCACCGATTGTTTCCTCTGATCCCTTTTACTTTTAATCCTATTTTTCATTTGTTTTATTTATTTATTTGTATTTTTATTTTTATATTAATTTTTTTTTCTCCCCACCCTATACTGAATGGACTGTACATATTGTCATAAAGGTTGACCCCTAAGTTCAGTGGGGTGCTATAAAAAAAAGGATTGAACTTCTTCCGAAAATATGATATCTCCGAATGCTTTAAACTCTTGTGCGCCCCTTTTAAACGTCTTAGCGTTATCCGATATTTACAACTTCGGCAAACCCCTTCGTGCTATGAATCTCCTCATGGCTAGGATACAACACTCCGTACTGAAATTATTCACAAGCTCTGTATGAATAGTGCGAACTACTCCACAAGTAAAAGCATTACGTAAATATTACGACGAACGTTTTCTTGTGATGGATCCTTGACGTAAAGTGGACCAGCAAAGTCTACACCCGTAGATTCAAATGGACTTGTAGCCACCAGTCTCGGTAACGGCGCAAGAGGCTGCGTTGCTGCTTTCACAGTGGTTAACGATAGACTTTGTTATTTTTTTACTTTATTATTTTTTAATAATAAAGTATTGTGATCGACCTGAAATTTCAAAAAAGTTTGCTACCCTGAAATTTTGTATTTACACGTTTTAGGACTAGTAAACCCCAAAAAAGCAAAAAAAAAATGTCCGTCTGTCCGCCGTAGACGCCGTACGCCGTCCGCCGTACGCAAAATCGTTTGAAGGCGCGTAGCTCTCAAACCCGTTAAGATATTAAATTGAAATTTTTATGGTGGGTAGATTTGGTGAACCCCTACGACTGGTATATTTTCGAGGGGTGGGGGTAGAAGGGGCGAGGAGAGGGGAGCGTTTTAGACGAAAAATTTTGGTTTCTAGATCTCAGGAACCACTTACGCTTGGAGGCTGAAACTTGGAACTTATGTAGTACTATGATAATGGACTCAATTGCAAAAAAATGGTCGATATTGGTTAAGGGGTGTGGAAGTGGGGGGGGGGGGAAAACAATGAGTCTTTAACGTATGAAAGCCGGGATTAAAACATTCTAAAATCGATATCTCCTGAACAATTGATGACAGAAGATTCAAACTTTGTTGTTGTCCTTAGGGATACTTCCAGATTAGACAAGAGCTAAAATTTTTAAAAGGATTACAATATCTTCCGAACCAATTACACGAGGAAGATAAAATTTAGTTTCCGTATATGGGATCACAAGAGGAGTCTACCAAAACTAAATTTTTTGAGGAGGGAGGTGGAGCACGAAAGTGAGGGGACAGCAATTTTTCAAAAAATGTAATTTTTATATCTCAGAAACCGTATCAGATATGATCTTGAAAATTTTACAGGAGTTGGGGTCGGTAAACTTCTAGTAGGAAAAAAAATGTTGATGGTGTGGGTGTTGGGGGTGATGGTGAAAGGGGGTAGAAAGGAAAACATTCTGATTTTTATTTCTCAAAAACCATAATGAATAGAAAGCTAAAAATTTAGGATTATATAGAACCACTATGGAGACATCCTAGAAAAATAAAATTTTTGATAGGGGTATCAAGGTACGGGGGAGAGGGGTGGTTTTTTATATCTCAGAAACGGCTTATGCTAGAAAATTGAAACTTAGTACGTATATGTAGATGTACTATTAGAGTAATTAAAGCAAAAAAAAAGTTCAGATTTTTATTGGCGTTCAGAGGTTGAGTAAAAAAAATGTCCGTGAATCCACATTTTCACAAATTTCGTTAAAACTTTTAGACATGTCGAGCTATCAAAGCAATTGTACTTCTGCGGGCTATTTATATAAGCGCCTAGTAACGGTCTTCAAAATTTTTCGATATCCAACCCCTAAGGGGGAGTAAATTGGTTGTGTACATATTCGCGAATTCTGATATATTCCTAAGGTATATTGAGATTCACTGATTCCGAAAATCTCTTAGGTTTAATGTAATGGAATTCGCTTTTACTACTATGAATTATTCTATTGATAAAAAAAATACGTAAATAAAAAAAAAATCGGCCAACAGTCTGGGCGCAACTTTATTATTTTATGGGTAGAAGTCCGAAACGTCTTTAATGATGAGATACGGTGTTGGGTACTATGCGACTGACAACCTAAAAAATAACCATTAGGCTATTTGGAACGTTGGAAAGAAATAGCCAGGAGGCTATTTGGAACGTTATTTTTTAGGTTGTCAGTCGCATAGTAACCTACACCGCATCTCATCATTAAACACGTTTCGGACTTCTACCCATAAAATAATAAAGTTGCGCCCAGACTGTTGACAGATTTTTTTTTATAAAAATGCTTTATTTATTCAAATTCAAATATTTTTAGTCTACGTATGCACAACTCCCCCTTCTAAGGATATATCCTTGTGTTAGGGGTGAGGAGTCTCTACAATTTTAACATTAAAAATTCATTTTAGTTTCAGTTGCAGGCAAGGTAATTGACATTACTAATAACTAATAAATAATTTCAATGTTATGTACAAAAAATAAAAAAATTAATATATAATAAAATATTTCTACGTTTTATCACGCCACTTTCGATAAGACAGTCCATATTTTGTATTAATGATTTCCTGTTAAATTCATATATCGCATGTTCCAATATAATACAATTTTTTTAAATTCGTTTTGAAGTTAACAAGGCTAATGCTTGGCAACTCATTGAAAAGCTGACAGCCTTGGTAATAATGTGTAGTATAAGTATTAAATTTGATTTGTCCAGCTTGGATCTCTTTGTATATTTGGATTGTGATGTAAGATTATATATTTGTCGAATATTCAGAATGTCCAAAAGTGGGTAAAGGAGATTAGAGGGATATGTTCGTTCTGAATACAACAATAATTCTTCCCAGTTTATCGTTTTTTCATTATTTACTAAGGATTCTAAATTAATGCGTTTATATTCGTTTGGATTACGCACTATCACATTTTTTGAGCCACAGTTGAGTAGTAGTGCTGTACTATTATGATCTGTTATATTTGATTCTATAACCGCCGATTTTAGTTCATGTGATAAGTTTTGGAATTATATGGTCTAAAATACTTTTTTCTCTAGTAGATTTATTTATAAGAGATATATATCCGCTTTCATTGAGCATTGTAATATACCATACTCGTCATTTGGCAGTCTGAGGTCAATATTTATATCGCCTACGAGTACAACATTATCGTTTCCGGTTTTTCTAACTATGTTATAGAGTGCGTTATTGAATTCTTATCTCCATTTGGTGATCTATACAGGGTGTTTGGCACTCCGTGTGCCACCTTGTAAAGGGTTATTCTTTGATATATTTGGAGAAAAAAATTGTTGTACAGGGTGGGTCAATTTTCAATATTAGTGGAGATTCAGGGTGGTTAAGAAAAGTGTTTTTGACCGGTACCCCCACTCACTTAAAACGTTATATCTTGAAAACGAATAATCACAAGGCGAAGTGTTATAACTCGTTTTTTAGGCAATCGAATTACCTTTCATTTGATGTAACAGTCTAAATTGTAACTGCACCCAATCTTGAGATATTTACTCGAAAACACAAATTTTTGCTACGTGAACCCTTAAAATTCAGTGATCAATGTAGTTTTTCTCAGAAAACCCCATTATAAAAATGTCATTTTAATTTTATTTTTTTATGAGCCGTACTACTACCCACAAAAGCTGCATACATATGTATGAGTTACGATTAACATTTTGGAAGTAATAGGTAAAAATACATATCGCATAAAAATTAAAAAGGGTCCAGTTGTGTGTTGTTATTGTATGGTCATAAAATGTAGATGCCAACATGGAACTACGCTTTGCTTATTTATCCTTTTTATACTCTAAATGAAATTTCAGAGTATTATAAGTTAACTACTTTATAATTTCAATTATAAAATATTGCAATCGTATTTTACATACACAATTTGCTATCTTTATATTTTGTATTTGCCCGTATGACCAGTAAACCTCAAAACTGTACGCAAACGCGTTTGAAGATTTGTATCCAGTGGCGGCTCGTGTCTTTCTTAGCAGGTGAGGCTGAATTGGAATATTAAAATACGACTTTGTCCTACTAAAACTATATAAGTAAAGACCAGTGGCGTGGCGTGATAATTCAACAAGGGGAAGCAATTGGTTAATATCCAAAATTATTATACTGGGCCTAACTCCTGTAAAATTTCTAAGATCATATATGGTACGGTTCTTGAGATATACAAATGAAATTTTATTAAAAATGGCTATCGCCCCACTTTTGTGCTCCACCTCCCACTACAAAAATTTTAATGGACTCCACTTGTAATCCTATACAGGGTGTAACTAGTACTGAGGTTCAAACGAAAATGGGAGATAGAGGAACTTGTCCTGAGTAGAAAATCGTTCTACACATACTCCCGTTTTTGCACCGTTAAGGAGATAGCGCGATTTTAAGGACGAAGGATTTTCATCGTACCTGTGATCACTGTTTGATCTCTAACTTCTGCTGTACTTAGCGTAACGTAATAATTCTGGGCTCGTTGGAAAGGACACATATTCTTCTTTCTAATTGCTATCAACTGTGTCAATCAATGTTATACTTTTTGAGAAAAATTTATTTAAACGACACAAAAATAATAAAAAATTAAAAAAAAAAACAAAAAAGTCCTGTTTTCTCCAAGAAGGACCTGATTAACCACCAAATTTTATTACATTTTCGGAAAGCCCATAAAATTTCACTATACGTTTGATAACAGAATTTCTTCATATTTGCAATAACAAGTGAGTTCCCTGGAAATACTGCTAAACATAGAATTTACCGCAAAACAGATACAGTAATGAGCAACCATGTTAACAACACACGTATTGCTCTTATGTGTGGAAATTATGTTACAGGTAAGTAAAAATATGACAACTAATTAGATAGCGTCCATTTAAGTAAATTAACTAACATCCATTTAAGTTAATTAAGTAATATCCATTTAAGTAGGGCGTGGAGTTTACCTGCTCCCTTAAGGAACAGGCATGACTTCGTCCTACGTAGATTTTTTTGCGATAAAAGTATCGGAAGGAAGCAGCAGCAAACAGAATTTCATAGACATCATTACGAGCAACATGGCAAGCAATAGGAGGTCTTTTACAACGGAAGAAATGGCAGACATGCACTTCGTGTATGGGTTGTGCGACGGGAATGCTAGGCGAGCCGAAAGAGTTTACCGGGAACGGTATCCGGACAGATCTCGGTACCCCCATTATCGGATGTTCATCAGCATTCATCGGAACCTTCGTGAACGAGGTACACTGCAGCCGTGGCGGGAGACACAACATCCAGGACGGCGATACTCGGTACCTGTGGCCACGGAGGAGCGCATACTGCGCATCGCGGCTAGGGACCCCACGGTAAGCACCCGGCGCATCGGCCATCGATTGGGCATCAACCACATGCATTTATTTCGTCCTCACTATTATTAATCATACTCCTTCGGCGAATGACGGGTGTCAAACCAGATTTACTTAAAGGGAACGTGCTTGATCACTGTTAGCCCCGCTCCTTTACAATTCAACCTATGAAGAAATTCTGTTATCAAACGTATAGTGAAATTTTATGGGCTTTCCGAAAATGTAATAAAATTTGGTGGTTAATCAGGTCATTCTTGGAGAAAACAGGACTTTTTTGTATTTTTTTATTATTTTTGTGTCATTTAAATTAATTTTTCTCAAAAAGTATAACACTGATTGACACAGTTGATAGCAATTAGAAAGAAGAATTTGTGTCCTTTCCAACGAGCCCAGAATTATTACGTTACGCTAAGTACAGTAGAAGTTAGAGATCAAACAGTGATCACAGGTACGATGAAAATCCTTCGTCCTTAAAATCGCGCTATCTCCTTAACGGTGCAAAACCGGGAGTATGTGTAGAACGATTTTCTACTCAGGACAAGTTCCTCTATCTCCCATTTTCGTTTGAACCTCAGTACTAGTTACACCCTGTATACACAAACCAAATTTTACCTTCCTGGTATAATTGGTTCGGAAGATATTTTAATCCAAAGTTTTTTACCCCAACCCGATTCAACAATTTTAGCTTTTGATTAATCTCCTATTATCCTTTTTTGGTGAATGTTTTCACAGTACATGTTGAAATGAAAATACAAGTTTTCCGGGTTCAATACTGTTCTTATTTATTTTGCGTGACGTTTCGGACTCGACTGAGTCCTTTATCAAACTGATCGACAATATCTTTACAAACTGTTTTTATATGAAAGCAGGTAGAAAAAAGGTTACAATATTTAAACAAGCGAGTCAATTAAAAACAAAGGGGGAAATTACGTTAAGAAGGGTAGTCATAAAACTATTAAAAGGAGCGGAGTTAATTAAAAGGGGATATTTATGAAATCTAAGCTTAATTGGTTTTTGGGATCGATGATTTTTGATAAATCGTGTTTTTTCCAAAACGTAGAACAGGTAGCCAAAGTGAAGAGAGGTTGTATCCAGCGTCTCGGTTGAAGTTTTGTGGGTGTTTGGCTATCTTAATCGTTCCCTTACGATTCTTTGATAGTAGTGTTTTTTCTTGGCCAATATTTTAACGTTGTTAAAATCGATTGAGAGGTAGCGGAGTGCAGCGGTAGAAAACCACTCAATCGATCTTAACAACGTTAAAATATTGGCCAAGACAAAACACTACTATCAAAGAATCATAAGGGAAGCGATTGAGATAGCCAAGGTAGGTAGGTAGGTAGGTACGCGTGGCTGCCCGTGAGAACACGGACACACTTAGACCTGAAAGGTCCGTTGTGTTACCACAGGATCATCGAATCCGGTCCTACTCGTCGAACCATTTAGAGCTTGCAATGAAGCGTTGGATTCTCGCGACCTCCATTGCGGCAAGATCACCGAGACAGTTGAAGAAGTAAGCTCCAAGATGAGCTTTCCTTCTGGCTGATAGAGCTGGACAGGTACAGAGAAGGTGAAGGACTGTCTCCTCCTCCTCCTCATCCAAGCAGCTTCTACAGAAGTCGTTTGAGAAGAGGCCGAGTCTTTTGGCATGTCGACCAATAAGACAGTGTCCAGTCAGGACACCGACTGTGGTGCTGATATTCGCCCTTTTGAGCAAAGTCAGCCTTTTAGAGCGTTTCAGATCCAGCTCCGGCCAGATCTGTCTCGCAGTGTGACATGTAACACCATCTGCCCATCTTGAGTTGGTTTTCTCGATTGAGTCCAATCCCAGTAGCAGTTTACATGTAGAGAGAGGCACACCCAGATTCCGATGTTCCGGCATAATCTGAAGGGTAGTGCCGCGACGGGCGAGTTCGTCAGCCATGCAGTTCCCTGGAATATCCCTGTGTCCTGGCACCCAGCACAGAAGAATATTGAACTGTTCTGCCATCTCCTTAAGAGATGATCGACATTCTGCGGCGACCTTTGATGTTGTTGAGGCCGATTCCAGGGATTTTATTGCCGCTTGGCTGTCTGTGAAAATGCTAATATCCCTAGTAGATATTACATTACACCTCAGCCAGGACAAGGCCTCCTTGATCGCCATAAGCTCCGCCTGAAAGACACTACAGTGGTCCGGAAGGCGGAAGGAGCTGCTAATGTTAAGCATGTCAGAGAAAACACCTCCACCTACTCCGCCTTCAGTTTTGGAGCCGTCCGTATATATGTGGGCGGACTCCTCCGTCCGTACCGAATCCATTTCCCATTCTAGACGGGTTGGGATGGTTGTTAGGAAATTTTTGTCAAAATCATAACTGGGAGGGGTGTAGTCGGTGTTTTCAGGAATATCATTGAAGTTATTCAAGATTGTTGAGTGACCTGCATATATGCCAGTCCACTGTGTAGAGGCTCTAAGTCGAATGGCTGCACTGGCTGCCATTTGCTTGCCAAAAATGTCTAGGGGTGGCAGACTGAATAGCATGTCTAGTGCTGCAGAGGGAGTTGTTCTCAGAGCTCCACTGATGCATATGCATGCTGATCTCTGTACCTTCCCTAGGGTGGTGCAGTTAACTGCTTTGTCTAAGGCCGTCCACCAGACAATAACACCATACATAAGTATCGGTCTGATGACGGACACGTAGAGCCAATGAACTATTCTGGGTTGCATACCCCTTTTTTTGCCAATGGCCTTTTTGCACGAGTAAAGCGCAACTGTTGCTTTCCTTACCCGTTCCTGAATGTTAGGTTTCCAGTGAAGTTTCCTATCCAAAATAAGACCCAAATATTTTGCGCTATCGGTGAAAACTAGACTAGTACCATTCAGAGAAGGAGGGTCTACGTGAGGAATTTTATATTTCCTGGTGAAGAGGACTAATTCTGTTTTGCGTGGGTTCACACCCAACCCGCATTCAGCTGCCCATTTGGAGAGGATAGAGAGAGCATTCTGCAATATCTCACTCAGCGTGTTGAGGTGCTTCCCCGAGACAGCAATTGCAACATCATCTGCATAAGCAATCACTCTGCAGCCCGCCCCTTCCAGTCTCAATAGCAGTTTGTTGACCACTAAATTCCATAGAAGAGGGGAGAGCACACCACCTTGTGGTGTACCTCTGCTGACAAACCTTCGAGAGGAGAACTCGCCCAGCTTTGTGTTCACAATCCTGGATGTTAACATCAAATTGATCAGCGCGCCAAGCGAGGACTCCACCTTCAGGATAGAAAGTGCGTCAGTGATTGCCTCTGGTCTGACGTTGTTGAAAGCTCCCTCGATATCGAGAAAGGCAACCATGGTGTATTCTTTAATACTAAGTGATTTTTCAATGGTGCGCACGAGCGAATGTAAGGCCGTTTCGACCGACCTCCCCTTCCAGTACGCATGTTGGGATATTGACAGCAAACGCTTGTCAATATTGTCGCGGATGTGCACATTCATTAGTCTTTCCAGTGTTTTCAAAATAAAGGATGATAGACTGATAGGTCTGAGGTCCTTAGGGCAGACATGAGAGCTTTTTCCTGCTTTGGGTATGAAAACCACCCTGACTTCCATCCATGTTTCAGGAATGTAGGTTAGATCCAGGCAGCCTTTCAAGATAACCTTTAGCCAAGGCAGAATTATATCCGAGGTCTGTTGGATTTCAGCAGGAATAATTCCATCCGGTCCCGCAGACTTAAATGGTTTAAAGCCTTCTATCGCCCAGAGGAGCTTGGTCTCTGTTATAAGAGCGTCAGAGTTGAACGGTGCATGGTTTCCTGCAGTGCTTGCCCGCTCCGATTCAACATGCGAGCTACCAGGGAAGTGGGTGTCCAGGAGGAGATCAATGGTTTCTCTGCTTGAGGTAGTCCAAGATCCGTCCGGTCTCCTCAGGTAGCATGGTGTGGTTGGATTTTTAGAGAGAATTTTACGGAGCTTGGATGCCTCGGAGGAATCTTCTATTTCACTACAGAAGAGTCCCCAGGCTTTGCGCTGCGCCTTTCTCAGTTCATATTTGTATTTACGAAGTGATCCTTTATAGGAGTCCCAGTCGCAAACGTCTTTGGTGCTTTTGGCTTTGTTAAACAGTTGCCTACAGCATTTTCTAAGAGCCCCGAGTTCTGCGTTCCACCATGGCGGCTTATGTCTCCCTCTTGGCCTGCTCTCAGGACAGGAGTTCGACAGTGCCTCGTTTAGGGCGCGCGTGAGGGTGGTGACCAGACTGTCGAGGTCAGCTGAGCTACTCGGTTGGAGTGGCGGTGTGGATGGGAGTAAGCTGCTAAGAGTTTCCCTATATTTGACCCAGTCGGTCAGTCGGTGGGATAGTTTTGTAATCTTTCAGATTAAATTGGAGGTAGCGGTGATCCGAGAAGGAATTTTCTTCAGAAACCTTCCAGTTGCTAACCATGTGTGAGATATTATCGGAAACCAGGGTTATATCTAAGACTTCTTGTCTATTCCTGGTTATAAAGGTAGGCTCTTGCCCTGTGTTACAGAGAAGAAGGTTAGTGCTTAAAAAGTAGTCAAAAAGCAACTCGCCTCTATCGTTTGTGTCAGTGCTACCCCAGACTGCATGATGCGCATTTGCATCACACCCTAGGATGACGCCAGTGTTGAGCTTACCAGCTTCAGTGATTAGATCGCTTATAACCCTCGGCGGCAGTGGGCCTTGATGGTCATGGGCCAAATAGGCCGAGATCAGCCAGTGAGTCTTGTTATTCAGTTCAAGGCTGACTGCGATGGTGTCGGGGTCGCTGAAGCTGTGTAGCAGAAATATATTTAAACTGTTCTTTGCAAGGATGCATGCTCTTGGCTTGCCATTATTTCTTACATAGAACAGAGTATAGTTTGGAGTCTTGAGACCGGTTACCACGTCATGCACAATCCATGGTTCCTGGATCAAGACATGGTCTTCTCCATCTCTGGCTAGACGGAGAAGTAAGGAGGCTGATGCCGTTTTCGAGTGGTGGAGGTTAATTTGCAGTATTCGCAGCATTAACCTCGATCACGGTTTGGTTCGCATCTTCCGGGTCTTCCGGGTCAGATGCCAACAGATCTTCTTCGTTTTTAACGGGAGGACCAGTCGAGCCTTCATCCGATCCAGTATCCGAGTCGAGATCACCTTCGTCCGTTAAGATGCAGTGTTCCCGACACGCCAGTACTGAGTCGGACTCGGGTTGCACCGGGTCCAGTTCCATCGCCAGTTCAGACTCAGCGAGTTTTGAGTCGTCACTAAGGACGACGTGGGAGGCGGGATCCGTTTCCATTTCCGAGGCCTCGATGTTCGATGCGCTCGGGAAGGGATTCGTCTCGTCCGCCTTGTAAACCCTGAGTGTGATATGACCAAGTCCGAATCTCACCACACCCTTCAGGTTGGCTAGAGGGGCCAGGGACTCCTTATTGATCACGATTGTCGCGATTCTTTCGGCCCCTTTTGGCTCCTCCATCTTAGCGATCTTCCAATTGTGCGTTGGAAGATCTGGGTTGCAGATCTTTAGGATCTCCAGGACAGCCGCCGCGTCAGAAGGCTTGCTTGGTATCCTGGCTCTTGTTCGAGGTCGGCTTGGGATGTCCTCCCTTGCCACAACCTCCAACTTTGCTCCAGGCCAAACCTCGCCTAGACCAGCAATTGCCTCCTTGTAGAAATCCGCCGATCTCTGGTCGGAGCAGATCACCAGCTTGACGTGGCCCTGATGCCACCCACCGTCATGGCAGGAGGGGATAGGACCAGGATGATCCCTCATGAGTTTGAGAAAACAATCCGCCAGCTCGCTCTGCACATCTTTCCATTTATCTGGAGTGATCCTTCCGTCATCGTCACTTCTGTCGATGACGGCCATCACGAGGTGATCCTTCAGGACTTCATTGAAGGGCTTTAAAGGTGCCGCGGTGCTTGAGTTGCCCGTCTTAGCCCTTTTAGCTGCCTCGGGAGACTCATCCAGCGATCTGTGTCTCTTGGACACTTGACCCTTTTTGGATGGTCCCCAACCCTCTGTGGTCAGCTTTAACGCCCAATTAATAGAGGCCCGTTGCTTGTCCGTCCGCTGTTCCTCTGGTATATTACCGAGGCGTTTCAGGACTCCCTGGGCCGTTTTCTTCTCTCTATAGAGTAGTTTAGAAGGAGCAATGTGGCGTGGAGATTGGTCACTACCAGTCCCTAGAAGTCCGATTGTGCCGTTACTTTTTGGGATGTTAGCAGCTCCCTTTCCTGTGCTAATACCCGGTTCGGTAGCCAAGGTATTTGCAGCTTGCCCCTTCCCCCCCTTCGCAGTAGGGTGAGGCCTGCGCTCCTTCTTGAGTGAGCCAAGACCGGGTCTGGTGTCCGAAGTCTTGGCCGTGGTAATTGGACCGGGTTTGGCGACCGAAGTCCTCTTTTGAAAATGTCCACTTAGACCGGGTTTGGGAGCCGAAGTCTTCGTGGATGTTGGGTCGCTTGGACCAGGTTTGGTTACCGGAGTCCTCGCGGGTAAGATGCTAGGACCAGGTTCTGTGACCGCAGTCTTCGCAGATGACCCCATTGGGGTGGAGGAGAGGGATGACTTTTCGTCCGTCTCTCCGTCCGGTTTTTTAAGAGATCCGGACTCTGTTTTTTTGTTTTTTTGAATACATAGTGTTCCCACGAGTAGCGGAGAACGAAGGTCCATCTGCACAGAGATCCGCATTGTACAGATAAGGCTATTTAATCCGGAGGTCGCCAGGTATCCGGATACTCCGTTCGCGACTGGGCTATTTGTATGGGCCCCCAGCCTGGTCGATCCTCGGCACGGGTCGTATGACACCTTGATCCAGCCCGGATAGATGGAGTGAAGGGATATTGGGAGATGGAAGGAGAGGGGAAGAGGACGTTGACCATCTCTTGGTTTCACAAGCCAAACACCCACAAAACTTCAACCGAGACGCTGGATACAACCTCTCTTCACTTTGGCTACCTGCTCTACGTTTTGGAAAAAACACGATTTATCAAAAATCATCGATCCCAAAAGGGATTTGAGGAAAAAAATTCGTTTGGAAGTTAGCATATCATCATGGTGTGTTTTTTTCAAATGTCTTTTTTCGGGCTAAAAACACCGGAACTATTTTCGAAAAGTATCAGGAACGCTAGAACTATACTCCACGTGCTAACAATTTGTCTTTTTTCGTGATATGCTGGGCAAGGAAAAAATTTCGTTTGGAAGTTAGCATATCATCGTGGTGTGTTTTTTTCAATTGTCCTTTTTCGGGCTAAAAACAGTAGAACTATTTTCAAAAAGTATCAGGAACGATACAACTATGCTCCACGTGCTCAGAACTGGTCTTTTTTCTTGACATGCTGGGGAAGGAAAAAATTTATTTTGGAAGTTAGCATATCATCGTGGTGTGTTTTTTGGGCTAAAAACAGCAGAACTATTTACGAAAAGTATCAGGAACGATATAACTATGCTCCACGTACTCAGAACTGGTATTTTTTCTTGATATGCTGGGGAAGGAAAAAGTTTCGTTTGGAAGTTAGCATATCATCGTGGTGTTTTTTTTTTCAAATATAATTTTTCGGGCTAAAAACACCAAAACTATTTTTGAAAAGCATCAGGAACGCTAGAACTATGCTCCACGTGCTCAAAACTGGTCTTTTTTCTTGATATGCTGGGCAAGGAAAAAATTTCGTTTGGAAGTTAGCATATCATCGTGGTATGTTTTTTTCAAATGTCTTTTTTTGGGCTAAAAACACCAGAACTATTTTCGAAAAGTATCAGGAACGCTAGCACTATGCTCAGCGTGCTCAGAACGTCTTAGCGTTATCCCATATTTACAACTTCGGCAAACCCCTTCGTGCTATGAATCTCCTCATGGCTAGGATACAACACTCCGTACTGAAATTATTCACAAGCTCTGTATGAATAGTGCGAACTACTCCACAAGTAAAAGCATTACGTAAATATTACGACGAACGTTTTCTTGTGATGGATCCTTGACGTAAAGTGGACCAGCAAAGTCTACACCCGTAGATTCAAATGGACTTGTAGCCACCAGTCTCGGTAACGGCGCAAGAGGCTGCGTTGCTGCTTTCACAGTGGTTAACGATAGACTTTGTTATTTTTTTACTTTATTATTTTTTAATAATAAAGTATTGTGATCGACCTGAAATTTCAAAAAAGTTTGCTACCCTGAAATTTTGTATTTACACGTTTTAGGACTAGTAAACCCCAAAAAAGCAAAAAAAAAAAATGTCCGTCTGTCCGCCGTACGCCGTACGCAAAATCGTTTGAAGGCGCGTAGCTCCCAAACCCGTTAAGATATTAAATTGAAATTTTTATGGTGGGTAGATTGGGTGAACCCCTACGACTGGTATATTTTCGAGGGCAGTCATCTATCCTCTGATGTTACATATCCCAAGCGCCAGGAATACAAAACAATTAAAGCCAATATTAAAAACCGGACGCAAAAAACGCCGAACGCCGCTACTCAACACCAACCAAAAGCACTTCATTTCAACCTGAACTGCACAAAAGAACAACCAGTCGTGCGCCTTAATTGGAACACAGTACATTGCATCATTTACCTATAGTGGTATCTTGTCTAACTCACAATCAGCAATGTGTGATTCGAACGATGATCTGTTTACATCTGATCAGCTGATCAAAATATCAACTGAACTTATCAGCCGTCTATCAGCTTGCCGCAGCAAACAGCAACAGTACCAAGTACTAGTCGAACTTGCCACCCGTTTCCTCTATGGATAATTCAAACCTCATAAAATGCATGCTATGGAATGCTCAGAGCATTCGTAACAAACATCTAGAAACATTTAACTTCATTGAAAATAATAATATAGATATATTTATAGTTACTGAGACATGGCTAAAACCAAATGATAAATTATATAACCCAAATTATAAAATTTTCAGGAACGACAGAGAGAATCAAACCGGCGGCGGTGTTGCTTTCGCGATTAACAATTGAAAACCTCTCAATAAAGCTTACAGACAGTAATACCCAGATTACAGCATTGTGTTTTCCCGGTTCTAAATTAAACTCAACTATTCTTAGGGATTTTCAGAATGATCTTAAGACACTGATTCGTAACAACTCCAATTTCATCATATGCGGTGACCTAAACGCTAGGCATAGCCACTGGAATTGCAGCAGGTCCAACAAAGCTGGCAAACTACTCTTCGATATTATATCACATAGCAATTGCGTTCTCGAAAATCCTACAGAACATATGTTCTACTCGTCTAACGCTCGTGGATTCACATTAGACCTAATAATAAATTCTGGAGTTACTCTAACTCAACCCACAACAATCCACGAACTATCCTCTGTTGGATCGTCAGTTACTTTTAGAATAAAAAGACGTCCCAACCTGTGGGCAGCTCCAATTCAACTGATGTATATTTTTCCTAAAATGCTCTTAAATGTAAATTGAAATAATCATTGGTTTATTGAAAAATATAAATGCACAATGATTGATGTATATAGGTGTACCATGTTTTAGGTATATAATCGTATTGTGTGGATTATATACCTAAAACATGGTACACCTATATACATCAATCATTGTGCATTTATATTTTTCAATAAACCAATGATTATTTCAATTTACATTTAAGAGCATTTTAGGAAAAATATACATCAGATGCTATTTCATATTGTTATTGTTTCATAAGTATCATAAAATTTTGGGTTCCGACTCTAACGGGATGCGCTATTGTATTGAATATTCTAGAAATGAAATTGTCGGTAATGCGCTTTCTAATTGCATGGCTAGTAAATGACAATATTACAGGGTGAATCCGAAAATGTATTTTAATGATGTTTATTTTATTTTCTTTCTTCTTTTTCTTATGAATTAGTTTGTGCGATTTGGCATGTGATCGCTACACCTCTCCGCACTTACCTGTTATATTTTCAATCTCAGGTAAAATTACCCGATACGATAATTCTGCCTTCCATTACTTCAATTTCGCATAAAACGAATTGGAGTAGATTCCATAGACTCCTCACTCGCGACCTCGACCTCAAAAATTTCAATCTCGCCCAAGTAAACCTCGCTGAAGTAAGCCACATGATTGAACATTTCACCAAATCGGTGTTCGAAGATGGAAAGAAATGTGCCGCTGTGTCCACGATTCCCAACAAAAAAACTGAGTTAAGCATCCAAATCCAGGAACTTATAACTCATCGAAATATCCTGCGTCGCCAATGGCAAAGAACCGGTAACAGTTCAATCAAAACTAAAATTAACCGACTCCAAAAGTGAATAAATTTTGAAATAGCCACATCCAGAAACCAGAGCTTTAATCGGAAACTATCTGAAATTGAGTGGTTGAGTAGAAGAGTTTCCTAAGACACATTGAATTCTTTGTGTTCCAAACTTATTTATTCACCACAGTATCAGTGTATAAGCTATACCAAGATATTGTGGCTATCGGACGTGTACTCTGATTTTCAAAAAAAAACGCAAGAATTCAATACGAAATACAAGATTTATTGAAATTAATATTCTACTATCGACGGCTACTCGCGAACAAGAAAAATTAATTATTGTTTCGTGTCGGTATTGGGGATCAAGAAAATTTAAGTTTCCAACAAAATGGAGCTCTGGAAAAGCTATCCGTTCGCTTGTCTTTTGAAGTCTTATTAACGTTCGTAATAAATCGGATAATAAGGTTTGACAGGAACTCCAATTGCTTTTCCAGCACCTCCATTTTGTTGGAAACTTAAATTTTCTTGATCGCGAATACCGGCACGAGACAATAATTAATTTTTCTTGATCGCGAATACCGGCACGAGACAATAGAGTCAAGAAATATGTTGATATTACTTTTGATTTTACACTGTTATAAACACAGGTACAAACTTTCAGAGCACGCAAGTAGGTAAGAGCAACTAGATTGCACGAGTTCATAAACGCGAGTATCGCAGTTTTTCCACTATTGAATTTTTTAAGAATCTTCTAGCGTTGTCTTGATCGAGAACGGAACGAGCGTACCGATGCTTTTTTTTTGAAGCAGAATATCCGGCTCGACGGACCAAATGTATAAGTTATACCAAGATATTGCGGCTATCGGACGTGTACTCTGATTTTCTAAAAAAACGCAAGAATTCATCACGAAATACAAGATTTATTGAAATTAATGTTCTACTATCGACGGCTACTCGCGAACTGGCCGGCAACAAGCAAGAGGTACAGAATCCAATGTAATAAAGCAACGGTCTCTATTTCGGTACATAATTTAATTTATTGAACTAGAATAAGCAAGGCAAGTAACTGAGTTTAGGTATTGAAACTAGAATTAGCAAGCATATAACTGAAGTTGCCAGGCCAGATTTGTGAATATTAACAATTTATGATTATTACAGACAAGGCGATGATGATGATTTTGAGAGGCTCAAACAATCAGTATACATTGCTTGACAGTATAACAAAATAGAAATTATTTCTTTTTGAGAGTAATTTTTCAAATTACGTCTAAGTTTAGAGTCCGATATTTCGCAGTAATTGTGGGTTAGGCAACTCTTCCACTGAACCACTCAATTGGTAAAGGTTCTGACAAACTCTGGAAATTAAATAAACTGCTCCGGAGGAAAAGTCAGTTCTTTCCAGACCTTAAAATGAATGATGTTAGTTATGTAACGGAAAATTAAAAACAGGAAAAGTTCCGGTAAGGACTTGGTTCCAAATATTCTCCTAAATCGTCAATTGGGATAGGCTTTGAAAGAATACATAGCCGTTTCAAAACACACGCAGATGAAAACTCCTTAATTCCAAACTACCAGTTTGAGTTTCGACAGCGACATTCAACAAACCACCAGCTCTTAAGAGTAACAAATTCGACCAAAAATTCCTTTAGAAATAAAGAATCGGTAGGATTGATCATACTGGACGTCGAAAAAGCTTTCGTCTCGTTTTGGCATGATGGTCTAATTCACAAATTAACACAATTTTCTCTTCCTATCTATCTTATAAAGCTCTTACATAGTTTCCTCCAAGAAAAATCCTTCCAAACTCGAGTTAAATCTGCTCTTTCAAGTAACCCCATTATACCAGCAGGCGTCACACAAGGATCATCACTAAGCCCCCTGCTATATAATATTTACACCTCTGACCTGCCTAAGCAAACAAGCTGTGAGCTGGCAATTTTTGCAGATGATATAGCTATATACTCAACGAACATATTTCCTCAAAGTTTAGTAAATACATTTCGAGAACAGCTGGAACAAATTCAAAAATATTTTTTCCTATGGAAAATTAAAATTAATCCACACAAAACTAGCGCTATATACTTCACCAAGCGCAGCACATATAAGTACCTTCCTAACCCCAACATAAACATATTAGGAGAAAGCATTCCATGGTCAAAGAACATAAAATACTCAGGCATTCATCTTGATAGCAAACTTACGTTTCAATATCATACCATGGAAGCCGCATTCAAAACCATGAAAAGTATACGTATCTTCTACTCACTTATCAATATAAAGTCAAGGCTTGTCAAGGAAAATAAATTACTTATAATATTATATTTACAAGACGGTAATGCGACCCTTTCTAACGTATGGCGTTCCAATATGGAATGTATGCGCCAAGGTACATAAAAACGGCTCCAGATAATCCAGAACAAGTATCTCAAGATCATCCTGAATAAACCCTGGGATTTTTCTACTCGATCGTTACACTAATTAGCTGAGATACCGCTAATCGAACCATTTGCCAAAAATACAAGAAGAAAACTTCATTGCAAAGTGTGCACTCTCAGAAAATCCATTGATGCTCTCTATCATTCCATTATAAAATAATCTACACTATATGTATTCACACGCTAGTCAATTTAGTTTAATTTAGCCTAACCAATAAGGTTTTTGTTCTTCCAATTTTCCTTATGCAAATTAAATACTAATCACAAATAGCTTCAATATATGCACAAAAGAAACACTTTACAGAAATATTGTACAAATACTTTTATAAATATTTATTGGAACGAAATAAACATCTATGTATCTATCTATGATTGTTATTTGCATAGGCAATTTTATTTTGGTTTTAGTACGGAAAAGCTGTAAATGGAAGATTGATAAAACTATCTCCCAACAACAAATTTATTTTTGTACAAATAGAAAACTAAAAATAGTACCTAGCCTCACGTGTAGTACATTCTCGTAGACGGCTACTGTCAAAATTTCAGCCGAATCGGACTCGTGGTTTTGTTTTGACCGCGTGTGGAAGCCGGCGTGTCCGGGGATTTTAGAAAAATGGAAAAGAGCATTATCGGTTGGTGATTCGATTCTTGTTTTTGGAAGGGAAATCGCGCAGCGAAATCAAAGAGCGCTTGGCGACCGTCAAAAATTGGTTTAACGAGTTTCAACGTGGTCGCACGTCGGTTTTTGATGAGCCACGCCCAGGTGCCCCGAAAACGGCTACCACGGAGGATAACGTGACAAAAATCCACGATCTCGTGTTGGCAGACTGCCGATTGAAGGTGCGCGAGATAGCTGAGACAGTAGGCATCTCAAAAGACCGCGTGGGTCATATCTTGCATGAAATTTTGGGCATGAGAAAGCTGTCGGCGCGATGGGTGCCGCGTTTGCTCACCACTTCAGAGCAGTGTTTGACGCTGTTTAAGCGCAATCCGAAGGAGTTTCTGCGTCGTTTCGTGACCGTCGACGAAACATGGATCCACTGGTACACACCAGAGACCAAGGAACAGTCGAAACAGTGGACTTCACCCGGCGAACGTGCTCCGAAGAAGGCGAAGACTGTCCTATCGGCCGGAAAGGTGATGTCCACCGTTTTCTGGGATTCACAAGGTGTGATCTACATCGACTACCTGGAGAAGGGCAAAAAGGTCACAGGGCTCTACTATGCCGAATTATTGGGCCGATTCGACGCCGAATTGCAGAAAAAACGGCCCCATTTGGCGAAGAAAAAAGTGCTCTTCCACCATGACAACGCACCGGCTCACACCTCCGCCAAATTGGTCGAATTGGGCTACGAACTGCTGCCCCATCCACCGTATTCTCCAAATTTGGCCCCCGTGCGACTTCTTTTTGTTTCCAAACTTGAAAAAGTCACTCGCCGGGCAGAAATTTGAGTCGAATGAGGAGGTCATCGCCGTCATGGAGGCCTACTTTGCAGACCTCGAGAAAACATATTTTTCAGACGGGTTAAAGAAGTTGGAGCATCGCTGGGTCAAGTGTATCGAGCTGAAAAGAGACTATGTTGAGAAATAAATCGCCACTTTTCCAAAATTTTCATTTTTCTTTTGTAGGCTAAGTACTTATCGGACCGCCGTACATATGTGTATGTTTGGTATTACTAATTTATATTATTATATTTACTTGTATAGTTTAATTTAATTTGATTTTACTATAGTATATTTATAAGAAATATAACCTTTTATTCTTTTATGCTATATGTGTATTATTTCGATTTAACTCATATTTTACTTTATTATTTCAATAATAAAGTATTGTGATTGATTTAAAAAAAAAACGCAGATTACGATACCAATTCCGCTTGAAAAATGAAATTGGGTTTATGTATACAAATTGAGTTTGCTGAAAATTTTTTAGGGATGCGGCGGAGCATTGAAGTGGGAATGATAAGAATTTTTTAGAATATCAAGCTACTGCAAAAATAATCGGATACTCTCTCCGATAATGCATTAGCATATTATTATTGATATAAAATATCGAAAGATCCTTAAGTTTATTTTTAAGCACTTGAATGTATAGCTCGTCAAAGGGAAGCAAATCGCTACGTTCTAAGAATATTGGAAAAAAACCTGAAATCAATTTTAAGGTAATCGCTTAAAGCTCGTGGCAATAAAATCGAATTTGACGTCTGACCATCTTAAGAGATCCGGCTGCTTTTATAAAAATAAATTGGACCCTTTCACATCCTAAGATAATTAACATAAAAAAATGTTGAAATCTGTTTTTATTAAATTTTGCACAGTGGATGTAGAAACTATTTCAGTATGCTGTACTAACTCTTCAATGTCAAGAAATAAGGAAAAATTCATGAAAATATATTCAATATATTCAATATATGTATATAATATATTCAATATATTCATTCCATCAAGAATCGCCAAAAATGACGAAATTTGTGACCTTACCATCGCCGATTCTTTTGAAAATTTATGTTCTCGAAGAATTAGTAAAAAAAATGATTTCAATTTTTTCTTTCTATCTCATTTTTTTGTTACTTATATGATAGTATGTTAAAGTTTTCGCAAAAATGGTGTCCGAGTCCTCTTTGAAAATACATATCTCTCGTAATTTTCATTCTAGAATAATAGAATAGGGCTCATTTTAAAGGGGAAGGTTGTAGCAATATAAAAAAATATGAATAAAAATTATCCTTGAAATTTTTTTTTTATATAAAAACAATGTCCGTCTGTCCGCCGCAGACGCCGTACTTCGTACGCAAAACCCTTGAAATATTAAGTTGAAATTTTTATGGTGGGTAGATTGGATGAAACCCTACGATTGGTGCTTGGATTGGGTGGTAGGTGTGTGAGGGGGGAGGAGGGTGGAGCGTTTTAGACGAAAAATTTAGGTTTCTAGATCTCAGGAACCATTTACTTGTAAATTATGTAGAACTATGATAGTGGACCAATTTGCAAAAAAATGGGTTGAGAGGTGTGGGAGTGAGTGGTGGAAAAAAAAATTAGTCCGAAACGCTTGAAAGCTGGGATTGAAACATTCTAAAATCCATACCTCCTGAATGATTGATGTCAAAAGGTTGAAACTTTGTGGTTGTCTTAGGCGATTTGACAAGGGCTAACATTTTAAAAATAAATTTAAGGGGAGGGGGTGGTAAGGTATGTTGGTGGGGGGTGAAAAATTTTTGGTTGCAATATCTTTCGAACCAATAACATCAGGAAGATAAAATTTGGTTTCTGTATATGGGATCACAAGGTAACTCTACTGAATGTAAAATTTTTGTGAGTGGAGGCGTAGCGCGGATTGATTGCCTAAAAAACGAGTTATAACACTTTGCCTTGTGATTATTCGTTTTCATGATATACCGTTTTAAGTGAGTGAGGGTACCGGTCAAAAACACTTTTCTTAACCACCCTGTATCTCCACTAATATTGACCCTGTAGAACAATTTTTTTCTCCAAATATATCAAGGAATAACCCCTTACAAGGTGGCACACGGAGTGCCAAACACCCTGTATATAGCCAACCCAAACCAAATTAGTTGAAACAAAAAACATAAAATATATTTACAAAAGTAACAAACCATAACGAACTAAACAGTAAATATATTAAACCTTTTTCGATTTTTATACTAATAAAAAATAATAGAAAATACCGAATTATAATAATTCAATAGTTTTATTTAAGTTTTGATAAGAATGGAATTTTTTCATAGTGAGAAGCTACCATAGAAGCAAATTTGTTTAAGTTTTTGTTGTTTTCCGACGTCAGTGGAGTTTCTGGTGTGAAACCCCAACACGAAATCCCCGACTGTTGATTAATCGCTGTCCCTGAGGGCATGACAGTTGGAAAACCTTCACTGGATAGGCCAGTTTTTTATAAGACTGTGTTGGACTGGGTCCGAAGGAGCTGTTTCGTCATCGGATGGCATAGACTCGTCAGAGGGTGTGGGGAGGGTGAGGTCCAACTGTCATGCCCTCAGGGACAGCGATTAATCAACAGTCGGGGATTTCGTGTTGGGGTTTCACACCAGAAACTCCACTGACGCCGGAAAACAACAAAAACTTAAATAAGTTTTGATAAGTCAACGGATATTAAAATTTTAAAAAATCTGCCGACAGTCTGGGCGCAACTTTATTATTTTATGGGTAGAAGTCCGAAACGTGTTTAATGCTGAGATGCGGTGTAGGTTACTATGAGACTGACAACTTAAAAAATAAAGGTCCAAATAGCCTCCTGGTTATTTCTTAGGTTGTCAGTCTCATAGTAACCTACACCGCATCTCAGCATTAAACACGTTTGGGACTTCTACCCATAAAATAAAAAAGTTGCGCCCAGACTGTTGGCAGATTTTTTTTATTTATTTACGTATTTTTTTTATCAATAGAATATTCCATAGAAGTAAAATCGAATTCGATCATATTAAACGTAAGCGATTTTCGGAATCAGTGAAAATTTGAACAATACCCCTCGGGGGGTTTAATAGAGGAAAATACTTCAATCGGTTTTTTCCCCCGACTATGTTTAAAGCTTATAGAAGTGAATTCCAAATCGCAATACAGGGTGTTTGGCACTCCGTGTGCCACCTTGTAAGGGGTTATTCCTTGATATATTTGGAGAAAAAAATTGTTCTACAGGGTGGGACAATTTTCAATATTAGTGGAGATACAGGGTGGTTAAGAAAAGTGTTTTTGACCGGTACCCTCACTCACTTAAAACGTTATATCTTGAAAACGAATAATCACAAGGCAAAGTGTTATAACTCGTTTTTTAGACAATCGAATTACCTTTCATTTGATGTAACAGTCTAAATTGTAACTGCACCCAATCTTGAGATATTTACTCGAAAACACAAATTTTTGCTACATCAACCCTTAACATTCAGTGATCAATGTAGTTTTTCTCAGAAAACCCCATTATAAAAATGTAATTTTAATTTTATTTTTTTATGAGCCGTATTATTACCTACAAAAGCTGCATACATATGTATGAGTTACGATTAACATTTTGGAAGTAATAGGTTTTCTGAGAAAAACTACATTGATCACTGAATTTTAAGAGTTGATGTAGCAAAAATCTGTGTTTTCGAGTAAATATCTCAAGATTGGGTGCAGTTACAATTTAGACTGTTACATCAAGTGAAAGGTAATTCGATTGTCTAAGAAACGAGTTATAACACTTTGCCTTGTGATTATTCGTTTTCAAGATATAACGTTTTAAGTGAGTGAGGGTACCGGTCAAAAACACTTTTCTTAACCACCCTGTATCTCCACTAATATTGAAAATTGTCCCATCCTGTAGAACAATTTTTTTCTCCAAATATATCAAGGAATAACCCCTTACAAGGTGGCACACGGAGTGCCAAACACCCTGTATACCTAAGAAATATATCAGAATTCGTGAATATGTACACAACCACTTTACACCCCTTAGGTGTTGGATATCGAAAAATTTTGAAGAACGTTTCTAGGCGCTTATATAAATAGCACGCAGAAGTAAAATTGCTATGATAGCTCGACATGTCTAAAAGTTTTAACGAAATTCGTGAAAACGTGGATTCACGACCATTTTTTTTACTCAACCTCTGAACGCCAATAAAAATCTGAACTTTTTTTTGCTTTGGTTACTTTAATAGCACATATACATATACGTACTAAGTTTCAACTTTCTAGCATAAGCCGTTTCTGAGATATAAAAAAACCACCCTTCACCGCCGTACCTTGCTACCGCTATGAAAAATTTTATTTTTCTATGATGTCTCTATAGTGACTATATAATCCTAAATTTTTAGCTTTCTATTCATTACGGTTTTCGAGAAATAAAAATCAGAATTTTTTTCCTTTCTACCCCTTTTACCATCACTCCCTACACCCCCACGCCTAACATCTTTTTCCCTACTAGAGGTCTACCGACCCCAACTCCTGTAAAATTTTCAAGATCATATCTGATACGGTTTCTGAGATATAAAAAAGAAATTTTTTGAGAAATTGCTATCCCCCCACTTTTGTGCTCCACCTCCCCGCTCAAAAAGTTTACTTTCACTCTTGTGATCCCATATACAGAAACTAAATTTTATCTTCCTGGTGTAATTGGTTCGGAAGATATTGTAATCCAAAGTTGTTCAATACCATTAAGATTTGTGGCCATGAATTCAGGTAAATGAGGCATAACAATCTGGTGCATATCTATCATATCCCTATATGCTCGTGGTGCAATGCTACCGATTCCGACCAGATGGATATTTTTAATTTTTTTTTATACAGGATGTTTGGCACTCCGTGTGGCACCTTGTAAGGGGTTATTCCTTGATATATTTGGAGAAAAAAATTGTTCCACAGGGTGGGTCAATTTTCAATATTAGTGGAGATACAGGGTGGTTCAGAAAAGTGTTTTTGACCGGTACCCTCACTCGCTTAAAACGTTATATCTTGAAAACGAATAATCCCAATGCAAAGTGTTATAACTCGTTTTTTAGGCAATCGAATTACCTTTTATTTGATGTAACAGTTTAAATTGTAACTGCACCCAATCTTGAGATATTTACTCGAAACCACAAATTTTTGCTACGTGAACCCTTAAAATTTAGTGATCAATGTAGTTTTTCTCAGAAAACCACATTATAAAAATGTCATTTTAATTTTATTTTTTTATGAGCCGTATTATTACCTACAAAAGCTGCATACATATGTATGAGTTACGATTAACATTTTGGAAGTAATAGGTAAAAATACATATCGCATAAAAATTAAATATTTAAAAAATCAGTGCATGTTTTTTTTTTTATACAATATTTATTTATTTAAATTAGATTTTTTAAAATAAAGTAGAAATTCACAAAAGCAACGCTTGTGCGTGAATACTAAGGTATTAACAATAATTATAAAGATTTGGTGACATGAGTAAAGTATGTAAACAAAATATATATAAACTGATAGAAATAGTTAATAATAGTTAATAATTCAATTAGATTTAAATTAAAATTTAAATGCAAGCAAAACAGATGATCAAGATAGAACCCGGTTAGAGAATGCCGTGATTGAAAAACATTACATTCCATATAGGAAACAGAAAATTAGAAGAAAAAAAGAAAAAAAAAAAGATGTAATAGTAAGTATAAAGCATGTACTGATACAGACAATAATAATCGTCATGGAGTTAAGTTATATTAAATATTGGGTAATTTCATGGAAACTAGATTGGACATATTTTTTTAGTTGCAGTTTATAGTTAGTATGGTTCATGGTTTCTTTGACAATTTGCGGAACAACATTATATAACTTGGGCCCTTGAATGCTAGCATGCTTCTGGTACATGGTAGTAGAGAACTTAGTGATAGCGAGAGGCATCATCAATTGGCCACGAGTTAGATAGTTAGAGGTCCGTACATTAAATTTGGTAATGTTAGCATACGTGAATTTCAGTAAGCAATAAGCGAAAATTTGTCGAGTAGTCATGACGTTAAAACTTGAAAACGCTGCAGTCGTCGAGAAGAATTTATTTTGGTTAATGCATAGTTTAACAGTCTTACTTAATAGCATGTTAAGAGGCTTAAGAGCAGATTGATAGGCAGATCCCCAAGCAATGATACCGTACTGGTCAATCGACTGCACCAAAGCAAAATAAACCATTCTCATTATTGCCTTGTCCACGACTTTACGTAGCATGAGTAGTTTATAAATGGATTTTCTGATGCGTTTGCATACGGAGTTAATGTGAACGTCCCACCTTAATTTGACATCGATTGTTATCCCTAAGTACTTAATTTCAGTGACAGACTGCAGGGAAATATCTGCAATTTTTATTGGCGCAATGCCCGCGCTGACATTATTGAACCCGAAACTTACATATTTCGCTTTATTTAAATTTAAGACAAGCTTATGATTTGCTATCCATTCTGAAACAATTGACAAACCCTGAGTCGCACTATCCAACAAAGTATGCACGTTCGCGTCACTAAACAGCAACACTGTATCATCAGCAAAAGCTACAATATGTCCTTTAAAAATGTTGTTTTCAAGTTTACACAAATCATTGATGTATAGTAGAAAAAGAATCGGCCCCAGTACAGATCCCAGGGGAATTCCACACGTTAATGAAAGTGGCTAACTGAAAGATTCCCCAATCTTTACGACCTGGGTCCTACCTGACAAGTAAGAGCCAAATAGAGCTAATTCCTGATTTTTAATGCCGCTTTTAAATAATTTACTCAATAGTATGTCGTGATTAACGGTATCAAAAGCTTTCTTGAGATCAAGAAATAGACCTATAGCCATTTTCCCTTTGTCCGCAGCTGAAGTGATAAATGATGTCACATCGTATAATGCATGCTCTGTACTTACGCCGTTCTGAAATCCATACTGATTATCCGCGAGTAACTTATGTTCACCTAGAAAGCTCATTAGCCTACGTTTGATACATTTTTCAAAAATCTTTGAAAAGTTGGGAAGCAGGGATATTGGATGATAGTTACTCATATCAAGCGGATCACCACTCTTTAGGATTGGAGTTATAACCGCTTTTCTCAACGAGTCGGGAAAGATTCCAGACTGCAGTGAAATATTAAAAATGTAGGCTAATGGATTACATATATAAGAAGAGATATTCCTCAGCACGTTAGAAGTAATTCCATCAATACCACAAGCTTTGTTAGGCTTTAGGTTGGAGATATGAAGATAAATTTCATCAGGGGTGATAGGTTCCATTACAAAGGAATGTCTTGTTTCTTCAGGGACAAAATTATACACGGTAGACGGCGAGGTTGTTCCAGCTATTTTTTCTCCAATACTAATAAAATATTCATTAAATTCCGATGCAATCGATGAAGGTTGATGGATAATGCTACCCTCCTTGGATTTAAGTTGCCCTAACTCAGAAGTTGCGCTTTTGGTGAAAGTAATATTATTAATTAATTGCCACAATTTTTTCGGGTTGTTCAAGGCATTGTTAACTTGGTCTTTGTAGTAACTGGACTTGACGGATTTAATAATACTATTCAGCTTGTTTCTATAGGATTTATATTCAGCAAAAAGTTGCACGTTCAGGGGATGTTTTTTTACTTCCTTATACAACTGCTCCTTTTTTCGTATAGATGTTAAAATATCTTGGGAAACCCACTCTTTCAAAATTCTCATAGACGACTTTATCATCTCGTGTGTCGTGTTGTTACCTCATTCCGGGTTTCCGTGAATATTTTATTCATAGCTGCCATAGCTGTGTTGGGGTCCGAACAATTATAAATAGGGGACCAATCCGTATTTCGTATTTTGGAGATTAGCTTTTTATAATTAATGTGTGTTTTCGTTATTGTATTATTACCAGTACTCAATTTTGTGTTAAATACGATGCATGTGCATGTTGATCTACGCTACTTGCTTGAATTGAAAGAATTTAATAATGGTTTTTATTTCAAATATTTTTATTATAATAAATGTTCAAAATGCCCACCTTCATTTTGAATGCACGCTAAAGCTCGTTTGGCGAGTGTTCTCTTGGTATTCATATTCCTTAACTGCTGCCTTACTTCTATTGCTGCCGCATCGATCCTGATATTTAGATCTTCCAATGTTTTTACTGCCGTTGCGTAGACAACGTCCTTCATCCGTCCCCATACAAAGAAATCCATAATAGTAAGATCAGGAGATCTTGCAGGCCAGTGTATCGACCATTTCTAACGATCCAGCGATTGCTATAATTGGAATTTAACCAATCTGTGATCTGTCGGCCGTAATGAGCAGGAGCACCATCGTGTTGGTAAAACATGGAAACCAATCGAACCAGTGGAATATCATCCAACAAGTCCTGTAGATCATTTGATAAAAACTATAAGTAATTGGAGCTATTTAGAGTACGCGAAAGCCTAATAGGTCCAAGTAAATCGTCACCAATCACACCTGCCCATAAATTGACGCTGAATCTGTGATGAAATGATGCCGCTCTTCTTGTGTGTGGATTGCTCTCAGCCCACGTATGTAGGTTGTGGAAGTTTGTGATACCGTCTCTGGTAAATTGGGACTCATCCGTCCACAGAATATTGTTGAAAAAGTTCTCGTCATCTATTTGTCGTTCAAGGAGCCAATTGCAAAACTCCATCCGTTTGGGGAAATCAATGGGTAGCAGCTCCTGTACTGGTATGTGATTGTAGGCTTGGAAGCGTTCTACTTTTAAAATACTCCAAACCTTCCAAGTAGATATGTTAAACTGCAATGCCAAGCGTCGGATACTCATCGATGGATCATTTTGCACTGCTTGCAGTATTCTTTCATCAATCTGAACAGCGATTATAGGCGCAGGATTTACATTTACTCTCCTTGTTCTAACGCTGCCAGTTTCCCTAATTCTCCTGTAAACGTCTTGAAATACTCTCCTGTCAGGTGTCCGTCGATGACGATGTCTCTGGTGGTAAAGCCTTCGCTCGTGCATTTTGGTCACACTCTCCATAAATTAACATCATGTCAGCATATTCTTCATTGGAGTACTCAGGCATTTTGAAATAATTTTTTAAATTCTACTGACACCTTCTTCTCTTAGCAACGTAACTAAAACTGAGAAAAATATGAAGGTAGTTTTGCTTTTATAGGATTTTTATTTTGTAAGACACCCTATTAAAAAAGGCATAGTACCGCATCCAGTAGTACCTACCACGTCCAGGTAAAAGCATCAATTATGTTGAAACTCACTTACATTTCATTGTTTTCCTTCATACTTTAAATAGTAATAAATGTGCAATAAAAATACTGTATTACTACCGACAAATTAAACAGGTTTTTAAACGTGGTCCACTTTATGGCACTGACTTTTAAATATTTAATTTTTATGCGATATGTTTTTTTACCTGTTACTTCCAAAATGTTAATCGTAACTCATACATATGTATGCAGCTTTTGTAGGAATAATACGGCTCATAAAAAAATAAAATTAAAATGACATTTTTATAACGGGGTTTTTTGAGAAAAACTACATTGATCACTGAATTTTAAGGGTTCACGTAGCAAAAATTTGTGTTTTCGAGTAAATATCTCAAGATTGGGTGCAGTTACAAATTAGACTGTTACATCAAATGAAAGGTAATTCGATTCCCTAAAAAACGAGTTATAACACTTTGCCTTGTGATTATTCGTTTTCAAGATATAACGTTTTAAGTGAGTGAGGGTACCGGTCAAAAACATTTTTCTTAGCCACCCTGTATCTCCACTAATTTTGAAAATTGATCCACCCTGTAGAACAATTTTTTTCTCCAAATATATCAAGGAATAACCCCTTACAAGGTGGCACACGGAGTGCCAAACACCCTGTATATAAAAGCAAATAATAAATTAGCACTTTACTAAAACACACCTTAGACTACACGCTATATGTATTATAAAACATTGATGATTTAACCAATTAGTAGCTCAATTAAATTAAATTATTGGAGAACTAGCTTAAATTTATGATTTCAAGAGCTGCCCATATATTTAGTATCATAAAATTAAATCCTCGTTACATACGAGTAAGTAATTAAAGTAATTGTAATTGATGTTCATAGATTTTTTTGACCCCGATCACTTTGAGATCCCAAGTTGATTTTTTGGTATGTTTTGAAAAACAGTATTGTTACGTGCAAGCCTGGCAGCCGCGCACCTTGATCGATTACGAATAGGGAAACAGCAACAACCGAATACCTAAGCTGCAAAGTAACCCAACCAGAAACCTAGCTGAAGTAAATAAGGCGAAACAGCACGATTGCATCTCCCTTCTTATCGAATGCTCTCCAATGTACTAGAATCCAATGAGGATCTAAGTCGAAAGATCTCAAGGTCACTAGAACCCTCTACATACACCACCGAACGAAGATCAAAATCGAAAGCTCTAAAGCTTTCGAAAACAATTTAACACATCACCGAGCGAACATTCAAGTACATCCTAGACTGCAACCGGCTAGTATAAAAGCAGGTGAAGCTTTCAGCGAAGACAGTAATTTTTATTACGTCGACTGTGACAGCCAGCGTGTATACGCGACCGTATTGGTGGAAAGCGGTCGATTGCGTGTGATCGAATCAAGCGATATAGATAAGCAGGCGGTATTGCCATATAGTGCGAATAATTGTGCGAACAGAATTAAAGTGCGAATAAATAAATTGTTACTTATTTTGATTTTAAACGAATTGTGTTTTACTTCAAATCCCGGCGAACCCCTAGCTTGCAACAGTATAATATAAAAAAAATAAAAGAAATTGGAAATATGCTAGGTATTCAAGGATAAAGGACAAAATCATTATAAAAATTGAATTTGAATTGTTTTTTCACTAATTCATCGAGTACACGGAAGGGATGGTAAGGTCACACCTGTGGTCGTTTCTTGATGGAAAGACCTTACTTATAGGCAGGATACACATAATTTTGTTCTACCTGTGCCAATTAAACATGGATAATTTAGTTACTTCCAAGAATTTTTGCAAGATACAGAATAAAATGTTTGAGCAATTTTTTTCCCCACCACTCACTGTACCTCTTAGATCTGATGGGATGTCGATTTGTACTTCCTCGTTCTTTCTATATAATAACGGATAATTTAATTTCAGGATTTTTGGATATTCAGCGCCCAACGGGTTGCATACGTTTTCACAATTTTCGGTATCCATCACTTTCAGAATATTTTGGAAATTCAATCTCAAACTGGATGCATTCGTTTCTCAAATTTTGCAATATCTTATAGGACTTATAACATATGCTTTTATCCTTTCCACTCTTTTGCAATCACCAAAAAACTTATTTCTCGATTTTCGTAATTCAACACCCAAATGGGTGTAAAAGGATTGTATACGTTTCCATAAATTTCGTAGTACCTGTAAGGTCTAATGAAGTAGCGAACTGGTTTAAACTTCTATTCTTTTCTTGTAATCAACTAAAAACTAATTTCAGGATAATCAACGTCGAAGAGAGTGTAACGTCTACAAGGGCTTTTTATGTATAAACGGCCAAAAATCGATATTTTCGATATTTTTACTTCTGTGAGCAGTTTATTTATCTCAATATTTGTATGAAAGTCTATCTTTTTCTTTTTTCAAAGGAGTCTATATGAATTACATGCTTCTTGATAAAACTCAATTTCATGATGACATTCATGACAATATGAATTTCATGACAATATGAATTTCAATATGAATTTCATGACAATATGAATTTCAATATGAATTTCATGCATGGATGTAGTAGTATAACTGGATCGGCGATAAATAAAATTTTGCCTAATGAGCTCTGGTTGTGTTAGTTGTCTAATTGCGTTAGTGTAAGTGTGCAGTGGCTCCATACAAAATAGTACGCTTTCGGCGACAAAAAATTTAAATTTAAAGCAAAGGCACGGATTTGAGGATTGTACGTTTTACTTATCAATTTTCTCCAAGTTTAATAATTAACTGGTTTAATAAATAACAAGTAACATACTTTACTAGCTAGGAAAATTTTTTTAATTTTAACAGAAATGGAACAAAAAGCATTTTTATTCTAATTAAACTATGTAATAATGAGCAGTACGCACAAACGTAACTGGAGTGGGTCCATTTTCCACCTAACTCCACATATGATGAGAGAGAAATAATTATTATCATTCATAATTCAAATAAACCTTCAGAAGTAATTATAACATACATTTAATAAATTTTGTGCAGCTATATTTGTTGAAACGTAAATAGGTAAAGGAAAAACTTCATGTAGCAATTCTACAGGAGTCTAAGACCGGAAAGATTAAATAAAAATAGTTTAATACAGAAACTATAGCGTTATATGAAATTATATTTACTGATTCCATTCTTACACAAGAAGTAAACAGCCCTGTTTCACCATCGTCAGTGTCAGGTTCAAAAGAATAACTCTATCTCTATATATAAAAATGAATGTTTGTCTGTCTGTTTGTCTGTTTGTCCTGTATAGGCTCCTAAACCACTCATCCAATTGCGATGAAACTTTGGTGATTTGTTGAGGGTACGCCCTCGATGGTTTCTGCGTTAACAAAATTATTTAACAGTTGGTGGTTCGCGAGTTATTTCAACAGTTGAGTGTTTTTCATATGATTTAGCGGCAGTTCGTTTTCGGTGTATTAGTTATGCCTATTCCTATTATTAAATGGTATAAGAGGATAGTGGATGGAAGATGGAATATGGAGGATGGAAGATGGAGGATGGTGGATAGAGAATGGAGAATGGATGATGGAGTTTGGGGGATGGTAGATGGAGGATGGTGGATGGTAGATAGAGGATGGTGGATAGAGGATGGAGGATGGTGGATGGTGAATAGAGGATGGATGATGGAAGATGGAGGATGGATGATGGAGTTATTTCAACATTTGTGTGTTTTTCATATGATTTAGCGGCAGTTCGTTTTCGGTGTATTAGTTATGCCTATTCCTATTACTAAATGGTATAAGAGGATAGTGGATGGAAGATGGAATATGGAGGATGGAAGATGGAGGATGGTGGATAGAGAATGGAGGATGGATGATGGAGTTTGGGGGATGGTAGATGGAGGATGGTGGATAGAGGATGGTGGATGGAGGATGGGAGATGGTGGGTGAAGGATGGTGGATAGAGGATGGAGGATAGAAGATGGAGGATGGTGGATGGTGGGCGGAGAATGGTGGATGGAGGATAGAGAATGGGGGATGATAGATGGAGGATGGTGGATGGTGGGTAGAGGATGGATGATGAAAGATGGAGGATGGGTGATGGAGTTATTTCAACATTTGAGTGTTTTTCATATGATTTAGCGGCAGTTCGTTTTCGGTGTATTAGTTATGCCTATTCCTATTACTAAATGGTATAAGAGGATAGTGGATGGAAGATGGAATATGGAGGATGGAAGATGGAGGATGGTGGATAGAGAATGGAGGATGGATGATGGAGTTTGGGGGATGGTAGATGGAGGATGGTGGATAGAGGATGGTGGATGGAGGATGGGAGATGGTGGGTGAAGGATGGTGGATAGAGGATGGAGGATAGAAGATGGGGGATGGTGGATGGTGGGCGGAGAATGGTGGATGGAGGATAGAGAATGGGGGATGATAGATGGAGGATGGTGGATGGTGGATAGAGGATGGTGGATAGAGGATGGAGGATGGTGGATGGTGGATAGAGCATGGATGATGGAAGATGGAGGATGGCGGATGAAAGATGGAGGATGGTGGATGGAGTATGGTGGATGGGGATGGTGGATGGAAAATGGTGGATGGTGGATAGAGGATGTAGGATAAAGGATGGTGGATTGGAGATGGGGGATGGAGGATGGAGTAACGGGAGCAACGGGAGAAATGGGAGTAACGGGAGAAATGGTAGCAACGGGAGTAACAGGAGCATCGTGAGAAACAGGAGCATCGTGAGAAGCAGGAGCAACGGATCAACGGAAGAAATGGGAGCAACGGAGAAATATTAGCAATGGATCAACGGGAGAAACAGGAGCAATGGATCAACGGGAGAAACGGGAGTAACAGGAGCGATGGAACAACGTGATCGAAGCGAGCGTAGCCGCGGTACGCGGTTAATAATATATAAAATATTACATTAATAACACAAATAAAATTTTTAATAGTATGTAGCTAGCCGTTCCCGCTGGTACAACGTAATATGGAAACGATATATTTCCATTACATTGAGATTCCATACTCGTTTCGAAGCCCTAAAATTTAATTGGCAATAGAAAGACTTAATAATAAATAAATAAAATTACGAAAACAGTGTTGCTCAACACTGGCCCTTCAATATATGGAGTCAATTTATTTTATATTATATATATTTAAGATTGGCTAGATGACCTAATGTATGTATGTAATTTTTACTTACCATATTAATGCTCAGGAAAGGAACTGCGATACTTATTAACCTTTTGTAGCGTTTACCGGGAAATAACAGAGTTTCGGATTCCAAAAAGTGATCCTCACATATCACACTTCCCTTGCTTAAGATTAAGTTCGGCTCCCTTATTGCTTCCAACCACATTTTCCTCATTTAAATTTTCTTAGGAAATCTGAAGTAGGTAATTTATTGGTTAATTTAATTATTTATTATTGGTTTTAAAATTGATTCTCAATAGCACTTTTTAAAAATTCACTGATTTTATTCATAGTTTTATTACTATATAATATGTACTCTACCCCAGAAATATTTTTGCTCCGACGTTGTGATGAAAACAACTGTCAGAAATGATTGTCATTAAAACGTAAACAATTTTTTTTTTAGATAAAATGTTTAAATTTTCACTTAAATTAGCACTAATTTCGAAATGTTGGGCTACTAATGTTTTGCTCAATTGACTAAATTGTAATTTATATAGTGTACTTACTTGAAAAACGATTTTCCTGGCGAGCAATGCGATTTATTCAAACAACCGTTCACTTCGCACTTCATTGCAATTTTTTTACTTTTTTCTGCATGGTTCTCACTGAAAATGTTTAGAAAAAAGTTTTTCGGTTCACTCCACGTTAATTTTAATCAAAAACTGGTTATTTACTTACCGTTTAACTGCAGAAAACTACTTTTTTATTTTGTGCTTTTTACAAGTCCAAAATCAATTTGACATAATAGAACAAATGTTCAGTATATCCCTTTCACATCGATGTTTAGTCTTTCTCTTGACGAATTAGTCTCACATATAGGAACTTTACACAATACAGCCGATCCAGTTATACTACTACATCCATGATTTCATGACAATATGAATTTCAATATGAATTTCATGACGAGTTTCATGATGAATTTCTTACAATTTTTTTTTAAATTGATAGAGGAGACGATGAGACACATCGAATATACGTGAGAATTATTACTTTTGCGCAGCGGGTAGGAAATACATAATCGGTTGGTTAAAGTTAAAGCTTTTGATGTTTTAAATTTGTTTCATAGTATATGTGAAATTATGGAATCTTGGTTACTAGGATATCTCTTTAAAAAATTTAAAGTGTGTGTGAATCTATCTAATTCATCAACATTATCTTAATGTCCATTCTTCTATCATTGGCAGACCCGGAGTCCTTTCGGGGATCCCGCAAAGGAAATTGTTCTATTGATATTTCCATATCTTATAAATAAACTCTTTCCTTTCGAAATCGCTATACCCTGTGTACTTTTCGCAATTTTTTATAAGTTCTGATGTTAAATCATGATTAACAATAATTTTTTTTTTTATGTTTGAATAGGGTAAAAGAAACCGCGACGAGTCAATACTTGCCTTGAGAGATCATATAAAATCTTCTTTTTTGAAGAGGGACCGGAAATGGATGGTATTATTTCCAGAGGGTGGATTCTTACGGAAACGCAAGGAAGTTAGTAAACGTTTCGCAAAAAAGAATAATTTACCAATTTTGGAGAATGTTTCTTTACCTCGTGTTGGAGCTCTAAAAGCAATAATGGATGCTATGTCTGAAAAATCTGAACAAATTTCTTCACATAGTTCTCTGTTACATTCTGTACCTAATGGACTTTTTAAAGAGAATGAGAATATGTCAATTTGTTCAGAGAATGGAAATATGGAAAAGTCGCTTTTAGAATATATATTAGATATAACAATTGCGTATCCTAATGGAAGACCTTTAGATCTCCCCGATATTCTAATTGGAATCCGAGAGCCGTGTGAAACGTACATGCTCTATAGGCTATATAAAGTTGCTGATGTGAGAAGATTTTTATTGATTTATTAAATTCGTCCTTTTTTAATTAAATTATAATTCTTCTTAACATTTTAGATACCTAAGGATGGGGATGATTTGACGCAGTGGCTCTATGATCGATTCATTGAGAAAAATGCTTTATTAGAGAACTTTTATAAAATAGGGAGTTTTTATACCGAAGAACCTATGAATAGCCATTTCATACAACAAGATTTTCTTCGTTTTGTTCTAGTTAACATATTTTTTATAGCATCAACATATTTTCACTATCAAGTTTTATGCAAATTATATACACACATTGTTTATTTCTCCCACGCAATAATATTTTCCAAATATTTTTTGTAATAAATTTAATTACTATCTAAATTTGTTATTAAAAATTGTGCTATAAACCATACTTAAAGTAGAATTACAGATTAATATATGAATGTTACTTTATTTAATAAATAATATAATTGGTAGTAATTTTATAACATACACGAAAAAATACATAGATCTTTGAAGTGTCCTACAGCTGTAGCTTGTCCAAATGTGCAATCATGCATTACACTACTTTAAAAAATGTAGGTAAAAGCTATGACAGGATAGCATTTTTTTTAGAAACTTTGCACCCAATTACGAATTTAAAATGTCATTCATGGTGTGGACTGACCAGCTGCACATTTGAATGTTACGTGCCCTTTATTAGAAAATTGTTGCAAAATCGGTTTTTTAAATGGTTACACTAAAAAAAACCCTGAAAATGGGTATTCCTATTACCTTCTTTTTAGAAAGATTCTTTTTGTATTCTACTTCAAACTACTAGCAAAATAAGCGTTGTTTAGGAAATTTATTATAATTACTGTAGAGCGGGAAATAATAAATGATTTATGGAAATGAAAAATACGTAGTACAGTTTTTTTCGTATCACAGTCGTTGTAAGCTGATGTCATCAACGGCGGTTCTACAAAAAAAACAACAATTGATTCACGTATTCCTTCTCATAGCAGGACCGAACAATAAACATCACGAATATCCCACACCTTTCAGTCGAGATAATAACGGCTGTCCTTATCATCTTTAAGATGTTGTAATGATTGGGGTCCGTCGGAGTATCTCATAGGCAATGGCCGCACACGAGACGACTGAAACCTGACCGATTTCAAATCAGTCTGCAACTAGTTGAGTGCAATCGTATTTGCTAGTCACAAAACAGTTTAGTTGCATGGTTGCACGCTCAAAAGTTAAGGGAAGGGAACAGTTAAGAAAAAGTAAAATCGATTTTTTATACTCTAGATGAAATCAAATAGAGCTTTATAAGTTTAATCCAGCCCGAAAAGTTTGTAACGCATAGAACCGAGCCTCGGACGAAAAAAAGTTTATTTTGTGTTCAGTTGTGGCCAAAAACTCCAAATCCGTCCGTCCGTTTGCACGATAACTCAAGATCGCGTTGACCTAGGAAGTTGAAATTTTGCCACCACCTGTAAAATAGAAAAAGTAAGGCTAAGTACGTTAATGGGCGATATCCTTCCACTCCTTCGGGTACCTCCTATACAAGAGTCCTTAAAACACGTATTCACAACTATTGCTCGAATGCTTCAAGTTAGGAACTTGAAATTTTGTATACTTAAAGTTTACAATGTTTGAAGCGAAAGTTCCGAATATGATGCAAATCGAATGAGTCCTTCGTGTAGCAGTCTACAAAAGTCCTTCAAAAATGTATACAAGTTACAGAATCCACTATAACTCTAGTATGAGTTAAAGCAGGGATTCAAAATTTTACAGGAATTAGTTTTATATCAAAAGAAAGACTGAGTTCATTAATTAGTGCCATCCGTCGACTCCTTCGGGGTAGCTGTCATACAAAAGTCCTTAAAACATGTGTTCACCAATATTGAACGATAACTTTAGAATGCTTTAAGTTACGACTTTGAAATTTTGTACACGTTAATTTTATAATAGTCTCAGCTGAAAGTTTAATATGAAAAATATCCCATAAGTCCTTCATGTAGTTGCCATACAAAAATTTTGTAAAAATGTCCTAACTTTATTTATGGAACTCACTATAACTCAAAAAATCGTTTAGCCATCCATCGAGTAGCCACTATCCAATAGTTTCTACCTAAATAAAAGGTCATGCAATAATTGTATGTGCACTCCTCATTCTTTTGATATATTTCCAACTAAAATATAAATCGGAGTTCAGTATTTCATCTAGAGTATCATACGATTGGCTTGCAGCCGATCGTGACTGCGTTATGTTTTTATTACGTTTTAATAAAATACAACTATTTATGAACAATTTATTTAAGATATAAAACACAAAATTTGGGTTAGTCTAATTGGGTTAAAATTTTTTTTAACAATAAGTCTTTCTGCATCTCATACTAGTAAACGCGCAACTTTAAACCGCTTTCCTGAAAAATTATATTTTTGTATGTTTAGGTACACATAACTTCCAAATGGAGAGACCAATCTGGATAAAATTTTTATCATTTTAAGATGAATGTACTCACTAAAATCTGATCGATGGAGAAGATAATTGAAGTTATATTTTTTTTCTTATGCATTTTTAATCTTGACAAAACAATATGTTTTTCAGAAATGCACACAACATTACTAAAACATGATTAATAAAAAAAAACAATCGATCAAATCTAATACTATGTTCAGACTACGAGATTAACGCGTTTAAATCGAGTTAAGTGCGCTGAAAACAATTCCCGGGCGCGTTTACGAAAACACGTAGCTACTACGCGTTTAACCGAAAACATGTACTGCGAGCCTCGCGGAAATCGAAGTAAACTTAAAAAGAAACTATTTAATGCTGCAGAAACTGAATTTTGTGCTTGTGCAACGACTGCATTAGCTAATAAATTCCCTTTTCATTACTGGTATACAAACTAATTGGTTTCAAACAATTTAGAAAGCATAAATTTGCTAATGAAACACAGCTGAATATCTACTTGTCAAAACAAATCACATCAAGCTATCATGTATCAAAATTAAACGAGTTGCCTAGTCTGAACACTACTTTTTTAACATGTTAAATTTACCTATTTAAATGCATTTAAAATGTACAGGGTATAACTTTATAAAGTGACAAACAAGTTAAAAAAAAGTCGAACCAAAAAGTTATGTGCAACTATAGATGAGAAGAGTAGTATACAGGGTGTTTGGCACTCCGTGTGCCACCTTGTAAGGGGTTATTCGTTGATATATTTGGAGAAAAAAATTGTTCTACAGGGTGGGACAATTTTAAGGACAATGGTTAAGAAAAGTGTTTTTGACCGGTACCCTCACTCACTTAAAACGTTATATCTTGAAAACGAATAATCACAAGGCAAAGTGTTATAACTCGTTTTTTAGGCAATCGAATTACCTTTCATTTGATGTAACAGTCTAAATTGTAACTGCACCCAATCTTGAGATATTTACTCGAAAACATAGATTTTTGCTATGTCAACCCTAAAAATTCAGTATTTAATGTAGTTTTTCTCAGAAAACCCCATTATAAAAATGTCATTTTAATTTTATTTTTTTATGAGCCGTATTATTACCTACAAAAGCTGCATACATATGTATGAGTTACGATTAACATTTTGGAAGTAACAGGTAAAAATACATATCGCATAAAAATTAAATATTTAAAAGTCAGTGCCATAAAGTGGACCTCGTCCAAGAATCTGTTTAATTTGTCGGTAGTACTGAAGTATTTTTATTGCACATTTATTACTATTTAAAGTATGAAGGAAATCAATGAAATGTAAGTGAGTTTCAACATAATTGATGCTTTTACCTGGACGTGGTAGGTACTACTGGATGCGGTACTATGCCTTTTTTAATAGGGTGTCTTACAAATTGATGATTTTTTAAATATTTAATTTTTATGCGATATGTACTGTTACTTCCAAAATGTTAATCGTAACTCATACATATGTATGCAGCTTTTGTAGGTAATAATACGGCTCATAAAAAAATAAAATTAAAATGACATTTTTATAATGGGGTTTTCTGAGAAAAACTACATTGATCACTGAATTTTAAGGGTTCACGTAGAAAAATTTGTGGTTTCGAGTAAATATCTCAAGATTGGGTGCAGTTACAATTTAGACTGCTACATCAAATGAAAGGTAATTCGATTCCCTAAAAAACGAGTTATAACACTTTGCCTTGTGATTATTCGTTTTCAAGATGTAACGTTTTCAAGATATAACGTTTTAAGTGAGTGAGGGTACCGGTCAAAAACACTTTTCTTAACCACCCTGTATCTCCACTAATATTGAAAATTGACCCACCCTGTAGAACAATTTTTTTCTCCAAATATATCAAGGAATAACCCCTTACAAGGTGGTACACAAACTAAAATAAGCAAGAATTTCACAACTTTATGTAATATACAAGATTATCAAATCCACAGGAAAAACTAAAACAAACTACAACAAACTAAATTAAACAAAAATTTCCCAATATTATGTAATAATTTATATTGAAAAACTAATATTGTTACATGCGTTTTTATTGAATAGTGACTTTATTTTTCAGAAACATATTTATCTTTCGCTTAATGGGCTCGTTGCACTGAGATGTATACTATGGAGACTTCGATTTACTATCTCACATAGCCGACGTTTTTGAAATGTCATTATTTCGAAAAAGTTGTCCATGATAAGCCGAGGTTTTGCATTATTAAACAAAATTCATATGATTTTAAACACTCATTAAATTTGAAATTGGTAATGCAAATAAAATAATTTTTGATTGAAACATTTCTTTTGGTTTCTTTCAAAAATTCAATTCATTTTAAGTTTAAAGAAACTTCGAAAGTTATCCGGGGTACAAATATTTATTAAAATATCCACTTCTGTACAAATGCTTTCCATCGAAAGAAATCTTTTCGATGACTAGTCTCCCTTGAGTTCACAATAATATAGCCTTCTCATTAAATTAGTATTAGTAAAATGGTTGCATTATTGTTAAAAATAAGTCTGACGAAATATCAAAATTTGGTGTTTATCAAAAAAGTACGTATTTGAAAAAGCTACACGTTTCTGGTATATCTGGTGCAGTTACAATTTAGACTGCTACATCAAATGAAAGGTAATTCGATTCCCTAAAAAACGAGTTATAACACTTTGCCTTGTGATAATTCGTTTTCAAGATATAACGTTTTAAGTGAGTGAGGGTACCGGTCAAAAACACTTTTCTTAACCACCCTGTATTTCCACTGATATTGAAAATTAACCCACCCTGTAGAACAATTTTTTTCTCCAAATATATCAAGGAATAACCCCTTTCAAGGTGGCGGACGGAGTGCCAAACACCCTGTATAATAAAATACCATGCATCTGCAAAGCATACATACATAGATTACAAAGAGATAGATAGTTTTATACTCTAGATGAAATCTCAGAGTATTGTAAGTTTAATTCAGCCCAAAAGTTTGTAACGTTTAGATCGAAGCCTCAAACCAAAAAAAGTTAAATATTATTTTGTGCTTATTTGATGCCAAAACCTCTAAATCCGCTTGACGTCCGTCCGCCCGCCTGTCTGTCCGTTAGCATGATAACTCAAGAACGCCTTGACCTATGATCTTGAAATTTTGAAGCTGAATGTTTGATCGAATTTGTAAGGCTACATTTTTTAACGGGCAAAATCATCCTACTCCTTCGGGTAGCTCCAATACAGAAAGTCCTAAAACACGTGTTCAAGGTTACTTTCCGATAGTCTTTGAACGATTCAATATGATGTTTTGTACAACAATAGTTCTAGGTAAAAGGATGAATAAACTAGAAATCGAGTAAGTCCTTGCTGCACCTCCCATGTGAAAGTCCTTGAAAAGGGAAAATTTTGCTTTCGGTGACTCATTGAGAGCCAGATATGAATTGAACATTGATGATATTGTCTTTTAGTTTCGAGTAGCAACCAAATGATAGTCTTTAATACAGGACAAACTACATGCACGATCTTTATTCTACTTTATCCCCATTTACAATATAAATCGGAGTTCAGTATTTCATCTAGAGTATCATACGATTGGCTTGCAGCTGATCGTGACTGCAGTATGTTTATGCAATATATTTAATATATCCAAAAAAACATTTAAAATGCGCGCCATAATGTTTGCCCCTAAAATAATCAGTTTTGTACGCTTAGCTTTTACTTTGACATGCGCATAAAACAACATGGCTCTTTTTTATTGTGGCATGGCCAATCCTTTTAGGTATATTATCTAAGTTATGGTCCTTCATTCATCATCAATCTTATCATCTATTCGTTCTCATTGCATGCTGTATTTGAACTATTTCACTATCAATGTTTTTTGTATTATTTCCTTTCTTCCATTTTCAACTCGATATTTATTAATTTCAAGATTTTATCAATTTCTGTATCCACATGAGGTTTTGTTGCTGCATCCTCATTATTTAGGGGGTTACTCAGATTTTTAATGTATTTCATATTTAAATCATGTTGAAATAATAAAAACACCGGTTCTAGATTTTTAAAAGTGCCTCTATTTAATGCTACCTCTTCTGCGTCTACAATGGACTGGGATAAATCTAATACAGCTTTGCAACATCAAGCACAACTACTATCATACCAATACATTTTTGTAACATCCTCTGGGCCGGCAATAAGAAAATTCAGGATAACTGTCGTAATTCTAGAGGGTATAGTAGTTGCGACTGATCGCTTATACCTGTACCCGTTTAGTAGTGTGATCAAACAGGATCGAATCTTCCTGTCTCTTCCTGGAAATACCTCTTCAATAACGGCTAGTTTCCAAAATGATTTAGGTGCAATGGCGTCATAAAGCAGAACAACATCGCCAGTTGAGACAGTACTTGAGAATTTCTGCTTTTACTGATGATGAGCCGATCGAAGCTGCTGTAAATATTCGTTGTGCCAGCGCTTTCGAAGTCACCAAGCGCTCGTAGTCTTTCTTTCCACAGTTTTCGTAAGTTGCGATCAGTCAACTCTTGATCGCCCATATTTACATCAGGGGAATGTAACGTTGTTGCCGCAGCGTTTTGCAAAAAGTGTGCTGGCGTCAGAGGTAATAAGTCCAACGGATCCTCTCCGATGTATGTTAGCGGTCTACTATTAATTACACCCTCGATTTCTACTAACAAGGTCCTCTCGTCCTCGTTCAATGATGCTCGACCAATAACAGCTCTTAAAGACTTTTTTACTGATCCCAAATCTCGCCCAAAATCCTCCCCACCTACTATAAACTTCCATGTTATTCCGGTAGTGTTAAAGAATCCATGAATCTTCTCATCGGTACCAATTTTTTGTAGCTTGCGAAGTTCGATAGATGATCGTTTAAATAACTTCGCGTTGTCGGAGTATATTGTTTTGGGAACCCCGCGACGAGCAATAAATCGCCGAAGTCCAAGAATGCAGCTTTCAGCTGACATATCCGGTGTAAGTTCGAGGTGTACCGCACGTATTGCTACACAAGTGGACAACATGATGTACATCTTCTTTGGATCGGTTGACGTTTTGATGTATAAAGGGCCAGCAAAAGCCTACCCAGTAATTTCAAATGCTCGATTCTGTAGTAGCCGATCCCGAGGAAGAGGAGTAAATGGTTGCGATATCGGCTTCGAACGCAATACTCTGCAAGTAGTGCGAGTTGACGTCCTCGAGGTATCCAAAACCGTTCTCTTATGCGTGACATAACAACATCACTGCCACCGTCCTTAATAATAACAGCTGTCAGATGTGAACATTTTTCCTAGATAATAGGATGTGCTCTTTCAGTATCCTGCACCAGAAACTGCAGCCGTCCTCCTACTCGAATACACCCATTCTCATCTAAAAAGGGGCTTAGATCATCATTAGCTTTGAACTCAAAGAAATACCCTTTTTGTCCTTCAGCGCTGCTAGTTCATCAAAAAAATGATGTCGTTGAATGAATTGAATCCAGTGTTGCTTGTTGTAACACGCGTTAACCTTCTCCAAGTACTGAAGTCTTCAAAATGTAGCAAGTGTTTAGTGTTATCAGGAATATAAATGGAAGACCGTCTGTGTTGTTAGGCTAGCAGCTACAATGTAATGCTCAGTTATTCTTGGTCTTGGCTAATGCTCTTCGTCGCATCTAAGCCATGCTGAACCCCACATCCAAAGAGTTGATTTTGATAAAGCGTTTCCGCTAATGCCTCTCGTTAATAAATCGGCAGGATTCTCCGATCCTGGACAATGTTATTACTGACTCGTATCCGTTAGCGTGCGGATCTCTTGTACTCGGTTGTAGATGTATGGCTTCCACCTTTTGTCACCCGTTATCCACGCAAGTGCAATCTAAGAGTCTGTCCACAGCCATACTTCATGCTGTAATAACATGAGCTTGAAATGTTCGTTTAAGTAGTGTAACTTTCTGGCGGCTATTAACGCAGCAGTTAACTCTAGTTTCGGTAAAGTTAATTCGTTGGTACCATTACTGTTAATCGGAGCCACTCTGTTTTTTGAAAATAAGAACCGAATTGATATTTCACCATTTTCCTTCACGGTTCTCTAATGCGCAACTGATCCGTACGCCCTTGAACTGGCGTCCGCAAATATATGTATTATTTGCCTCCTAACGTGCTTTGCACAGAATCCAACTTCTCTCGGTATCGATATTTCTTCCATTTGTTCGATGTCCTGTGCACATTCATTCCAATTGCGTTGCACTTCATTGGGCAGATGTTCATCCCACTGAATTTTCATTTTCCATAGACTTTGGAATAAAATCTTCCATCGAATTGTGCACGGACCTAAAATGCCTAACGGATAATAAATCTTTGATATTACCTGTAATATGCTCCTTTTCGTTCCTGCTGGATTCGTTTTAAGCAAGGCCTTGCTAGTTTCTAAGTCCACTGATAATTCATCGGTGATAACGAACCATCTCAATCCTACAACTTTCTGGGAATCTGAAGGTACTTCGTGTTCATTGAATAATTGCCTGATACGGGGCTTATTGGAATTCCACTTTCTCAAATTCATTACCGTTCCCTGCATTATTGCATTGGCATCTCGATGAATATTTGTCGCTGTTTCTTCATTGTCGGTGCTTATTATCAAATCGTCGATATAAAAGCTACCTTGCAATACTTCACAGGTCTTCGGAAACCTTTCAGCTTGATTTTGAATCAACTTTAGGATTGTAGCTCCGAGCAAAAATGGGCTGGAGTTAATGCCAAATGCCACTCGCGTCATTCGGAAGGTATTTAGTGGCGGCAAATGGTTTTTTTCGATATTTAATTTATCATGAAACCAAAGAAATCGATGGCTATCACGATCCTTATAATTTAGTAGAATTTGTAAAAATGCCTTCTCGATGTCGGCTACTAAATTGATTAGCCTCTTCACATACACATACATTTAAAGATATACATAATTGCAATCTGCGAATTAGCACTGGAGAAAGACACTGAAGATGATGGACCTTGTAATGTCCAACCGAATACAACTTCTCCGTGATACGTTTATGCTCTCCTGTTACCTCTCCTGAGTCGGCTCCGATGAGCATGCTAATCCCTTCTTCTGGCTCTCCTATAATTCGCGCGTCGGCCAGCATAAATGGCATGAAGAACGTATTTTTTTCATTTGGGACAGCGAGCACATCAACACAAATCTCTGGAATTTCAAGCGCTTCCAATGTCACCATATTTTCACTGTACTGGCTTTGAAGTGTCACACGTACGCGATCGCAATGCACACAAAGTTTATAATGCTGAGGTTTTGAGAGCCAACTATAGGCAATTTTAACTTTCGAGCAACTGTTTTTCGTATGAACGAAAGCTGAGTTCCTCCATCCAGTATAATACATATTAATTGTTGCTGTCGAGAGGCTTCACCAGACACGAATACACAAGCAGTTTGAAGGAATACTTGTTGACTAGTGTTCGTAGCATGTATGTAGATTCAGCGATTTTTGCGGAAGAGTTGCAACAACATTTGATGGTGACGACGACGATCTACTCTCATTCCTTGCTTTGTTGCCATCAGCTCTTGAAGCTTGTAATTCAAGGAGGTTACTTAGCATACAGGGTGTTTGGCACTCCGTGTGCCACCTTGTAAGGGGTTATTCCTTGATATATTTGGAGAAAAAAATTGTTCTACAGGGTGGGTCAATTTTCAATATTAGTGGAGATACAGGGTGGTTAAGAAAAGTGTTTTTGACCGGTACCCTCACTCACTTAAAACGTTAAATCTTGAAAACGAATAATCACAAGGCAAAGTGTTATAACTCGTTTTTTAGGCAATCGAATTACCTTTCATTTGATGTAACAGTCTAAATTGTAACTGCACCCAATCTTGAGATATTTACTCGAAAACACAAATTTTTGCTACGTGAACCCTTAAAATTCAGTGATCAATGTAGTTTTTCTCAGAAAACCCCATTATAAAAATGTCATTTTAATTTTATTTTTTTATGAGCCGTAATATTACCTACAAAAGCTGCATACATATGTATGAGTTACGATTAACATTTTGGAAGTAATAGGTAAAAATACATATCGCATAAAAATTAAATATTTAAAAAATCAGTGCATGTGCATGTTGATCTACGCTACTTGCTTGAATTGAAAGAATTTAATGATGGTTTTTATTTCAAATATTTTTATTTCAAATATTTTTATTATAATAAATGTTCAAAATGGCCACCTTCATTTTGAATGCACGCTAAAGCTCGTTTGGCGAGTGTTCTCTTGGTATTCATATTCCTCAACTGCTTCCTTACTTCTATTGCTGCCGCATCGATCCTGATATTTAGATCTTCCAATGTTTCTACTGGCGTTGCGTAGACAACGTCCTTCATCCGTCCCCATACAAAGAAATCCATAATAGTAAGATCAGGAGATCTTGCAGGCCAGTGTATCGGTCCATTTCTAACGATCCAGCGATTGCTATAATTAAAATTTAACCAACCTGTGATCTGTCGGCCGTAATGAGCAGGAGCACCATCGTGTTGGTAAAACATGGAAACCAATCGAACCAGTGAAATATCATCCAACAAATCCTGTAGATCATTTGATAAAAACTGTAAGTAATTGGAGCTATTTAGAGTACGCGGAAGCCTAATAGGTCCAAGTAAATCGTCACCAATCACACCTGCCCATAAATTGACGCTGAATCTGTGCTGAAATGTTGCAGCTCTTCTTGTGTGTGGATTGCTCTCAGCCCACGTATGTAGGTTGTGGAAGTTTGTGATACCGTCTCTGGTGAATTGGGACTCATCCGTCCACAGAATATTGTTGAAAAAATTGTCGTCATCTATTTGTCGTTCAAGGAGCCAATTGCAAAACTCCATCCGTTTGGGGAAATCAATGGGTAGCAGCTCCTGTACTGGTGTGTGATGGTAGGCATGGAAGCGTTCTACTTTTAAAATACTCCAAACCTTCCAAGTAGATATGTTAAACTGCAATGCCAAGCGTCGGATACTGATCGATGGATCATTTTGCACTGCTTGCAGTATTCTTTCATCAATCTGAACAGCGATTATAGGCGCCGGATTTGCATTTACTCTCCTTGTTCTAACGCTGCTAGTTTCCCTAATTCTCCTGTAAACGTCTTGAAATACTCTCTTGCTAGGTGTCCGTCGATGACGATGTCTCTGGTGGTAAAGCCTTCGCGCGACTCGTGCATTTTGGTCACACTCTCCATAAATTAACATCATGTCAGCATATTCTTCATTGGAGTACTCAGGCATTTTGAAATAATTTTTTAAATTCTACTGACACCTTCTTCTCTTAGCAACGTAACTAAAATTGAGAAAAATATTAAGGTAGTTTTGCTTTTATAGGATTTTTATTTTGTAAGACACCCTATTAAAAAAGGCATAGTACCGCATCCAGTAGTACCTACCACGTCCAGGTAAAAGCATCAATTATGTTGAAACTCACTTACATTTCATTGTTTTCCTTCATACTTTAAATAGTAATAAATGTGCAATAAAAATACTTCAGTACTGCCGACAAATTAAACAGATTCTTGGACGAGGTCCACTTTATGGCACTGACTTTTAAATATTTAATTTTTATGCGATATGTATTTTTACCTGTTACTTCCAAAATGTTAATCGTAACTCATACATATGTATGCAGCTTTTGTAGGCAATAATACGGCTCATAAAAACATTAAATTAAAATGACATTTTTATAATGGGGTTTTCTGAGAAAAACTACATTAAACACTGAATTTTTAGGGTTGACATAGCAAAAATCTGTGTTTTCGAGTAAATATCTCAAGATTGGGTGCAGTTACAATTTAGACTGTTACATCAAATGAAAGGTAATTCGATTCCCTAAAAAACGAGTTATAGCACTTTGCCTTGTGATTATTCGTTTTCAAGATTTAACGTTTTAAGTGAGTGAGGGTACCGGTCAAAAAAACTTTTCTTAACCACCCTGTATATCCACTAATATTGAAAATTGACCCACCCTGTAGAACAATTTTTTTCTCCAAATATATCAAGGAATAACCCCTTACAAGGTGGCACACGGAGTGCCAAACACCCTGTATAATTCGTGATAATAAAAATTGGTTTCAAGATCACCTATATAGAACAATCCTCAGCAATACCACCAGCTGTAAGGGTGTTTCGGATAGTAGGCATGATACACCCTCTGACGAGTCTATGCCATCCGATGACGAAACAGATCCTTCGGACCTAGTCCAACACAATCTTATTTAAACTGGCCTATCCAGTGAAGGTTTTCCTACTGTCATATCCTCAAGGACAGTCGGAGATTTCGTGTTGGGGTTTCACTCCACTGATGCCGGAAAACAAGAAAAATTTCTTCAAATTTGCTTCTCTGGTAGCTTACCATGAAAAAAAAATCCATTATTAAAAATTGGGAACGAAAAATAAAATTACTGTTGGCGGGATTCGATGTCGCGCACTTAGCGTTGAGCTTTATATATCCTAACGAACAACCAACAATTCGAATGCGAAGGCAAGGAGGTTACTTAGTATATAATTCGTTATAATATTGTTACGTGTAAGCCTGGCAACCGCGCAACCGTACAACTCGATCGTTACACATAATGAAAACAACAACAACCGAATACCTAGTTGCAAAATAACCCAATTAGAAATAAGGCGAAACGGCACGGTTGTATCTCTCTTCTTATCGAATGCTCTCCAATATACTAGAATCCTCTGAAATCGAAGGCTCTGAAGCTTTCGAGAAGATTCCGCAACTGAACGAACGTTCAAGTACACCGGTGAACATTCAAGACTGCAACCGCCTAGTATATAAGCAGGTGAAGCGTTCAGCGAAGACACAGTAATTTTGATTACGTCGACTGTGACAGCTAGCGGGTACACGCGACCGTCTTGAGAGAGAACGAAAGTGAACGAGTCAAGCGATATATGGTATAAGCGGGCGGTATTGCCATACAGTGCGAATTATTGTGCGAATATAGTTCTGTGAATTTAAAGTGCGATTAATAAATAATCACTTATTTTTATTTTAACCGAATTGTGTTTTACTTGAAATCCCGGCGAACCCCTAGCTCGCAACAATATATATTGGTTTGAAGATCACCTATACAGGGTGTAACTAGTACTGAGGTTCAAACGAAAATGGAAGATAGAGGAACTTGTCCTGAGTAGAAAATCGTTCTACACATACTCCCGTTTTTGCACCGTTAAGGAGATAGCGCAATCTTAAGGACGAAGGATTTTCATCGTACCTGTGATCACTGTTTGATCTCTAACTTCTGCTGTACTTAGCGTAACGTAATAATTCTGGGCTCGTTGGAAAGGACACAAATTCTTCTTTCTAATTGCTATCAACTGTGTCATTCAGTGTTATACTTTTTGAGAAAAATTCATTTAAATGACACAAAAATAATAAAAAATTAAAAAAAAATACAAAAAAAGTCCTGTTTTCTCCAAGAAGAACCTGATTAACCACCAAATTCTATTACATTTTCGGAAAGCCCATAAAATTTCACTATACGTTTGATCACCAGACCAGAATTTCTTCATAGGTTGAATTGTAAAGGAGCGGGGCTAACAGTTATCAAGCACGTTCCCTTCAAGTAAATCTGGTTTGACACCCGTCATTCGCCGAAGGAGTATGATTAATAATAGTGAGGACGAAATGAAAGAGTTGAAGTATAGTTTATTACGTTTATTTAGTTTATTACGTTTACAAATAATTTTCAACATATCCGCCTTTGTGGAGCAAGCAGAAGTGGTATCGCCGACGAATGGCATTGGTGGGGTTCACACGCAGTAGTTGGGCTCTTAACTGATCGCATGCTTCGGTGATACGGGAAATGAGCTGTTCTCGTGTATGAATTTCCTCTGCGTAGACGATGCTTTTCAAATACCCCCAGACATAAAAGTCCATGGGAGTTAAGTCGGGAGATCGTGGAGGCTATGCAATGGGACCGCCACGACCAATCCATCGACGGATATTAGCACCATAATGCGCTGGCGCTCCATCGTGCTGGTACCAAAACCTGACCAGTACACGGAGTGGTATATCCTCTATGAGGTCTGGTAAAGTTTCCTCCAAAAATTCGGCATAATTGGTGGAATTGAGAATTGGGGGTAGAAATACCGGACCCATGAAAGTTCTGCCGATGATGCCAGCCCAAACATTCACACTGAAGCGATGTTAATGGGACGTATTTCGGCTGGTATAGGGATTTTCACGTGCCCACACATGCATATTGTGGAAATTTTGTATGCCATCGCGGGTGAATTGCGATTCGTCGGTCCAGAGAATTCTTCCGAAAAACGCTGGATGTTCGTCTGCTCGCAGTAACATGGTACGACAAAAGTCTCGCCGATGTTCACGATCACCGGGCAACAGTTGTTGCACCGGTGTATTGTGATAGGGATACAGTTCTTCTCCTTGCAGAATTCGGAACACTTGCATGCGGTTGATGCCTAATCGATGGCCGATGCGCCGGGTGCTTACCGTGTGGTCCCTAGCCGCGATGCGCAGTATGCGCTCCTCCGTGGCCACAGGTACCGAGTGTCGCCGTCCTGGATGTTGTGTCTCCCGCCACGGCTGCAGTGTACCTCGTTCACGAAGGTTCCGATGAATGCTGATGAACATCCGATAATGGGGGTACCGAGATCTGTCCGGATACCGTTCCCGGTAAACTCTTTCGGCTCGCCTAGCATTCCCGTCGCACAACCCATACACGAAGTGCATGTCTGCCATTTCTTCCGTAGTAAAAGACCTCCTGTTGCTTGCCATGTTGCTCGTAATGATGTCTATGACATTCTGTTTGCTGCTGCTTCCTCCCGATGCTTTTATCGCAGAAAAATCTACGTAGGACGAAGTCATTCCTGTTCCTTAAGGGAGCAGGTAAACTCCACGCCCTACTTAAATGGATATTACTTAATTAACTTAAATGGATGTTAGTTAATTTACTTAAATGGACGCTATCTAATTAGTTGTCATATTTTTACTTACCTGTAACATAATTTCCACACATAAGAGCAATACGTGTGTTGTTAACATGGTTGCTCATTACTGCATCTGTTTTGCGGTAAATTCTATGTTTAGCAGTATTTCCAACATGTGCAGGGAACTCACTTGTTGTTGCAAATATGAAGAAATTCTGTTATCAAACGTATAGTGAAATTTTATGGGCTTTCCGAAAATGTAATAAAATTTGGTGGTTAATCAGGTCCTTCTTGGAGAAAACAGGACTTTTTTGTATTTATTTTTAATTTTTTATTATTTTTGTGTCATTTAAATGAATTTTTCTCAAAAAGTATAGCACTGATTGATACAGTTGATAGCAATTAGAAAGAAGAATTTGTGTCCTTTCCAACGAGTCCAGCATTATTACGTTACGCTAAGTACAGCAGAAGTTAGAGATCAAACAGTGATCACAGGTACGATGAAAATCCTTCGTCCTTAAAATCGCGCTATCTCCTTAACGGTGCAAAAACGGGAGTATGTGTAGAACGATTTTCTACTCAGGACAAGTTCCTCTATCTCCCATTTTCGTTTGAACCTCACTACTAGTTACACCCATAGACAATCCTCAGCAGTACCACCAGCTGTAAGGGTGTTTCGGATAGTAGGCATGATACACCCTCTGAAGAGTCTATGCCATTCGATGACGAAACAGCTCCTTCGGACCTAAACCAACACAATCTTATAAGAACTGGCCTATCCAGTGAAGGTTTTCCAACTGTCATGTCCTCAAGGACAGCGATTAATCAACAGTCGGAGATTTCGTGTTGGGGTTTCACTCCACTGACGCCGGAAAACAGCAAATATTTCTTCAAATTTGCTTCTATGATAGATTACCATGAAAAAATTCCATTATTAAAAATTGGGGACAAAAAATAAAATTGCTGTTGGCGGGATTCGATGTCGCGCACTTAGCGTTAAACTTTCTCCAAATTGATAATAATAACATAAAAAAATGCAAAACAAAAAATATGTAGTTTTGCGGTGTAGTTGATCTGCCGCTGATGTTAATGATTCTCGCTCTTTCTATTATTCCGAGATATCGATCGGACTGTGAAAGTGTGCCCTTGACATGAGACTAATTCAGCATATAAAAAAAATATATATATATCCTAGCGAACAACCAAAAATTCCACCAAATTGGTTGAAATATTAGGTGATCTTCAGTGCCACCTACCTGAAGTATTAGGATGCGAAGGCAAAGAGGTTACTTAAGCCCCGTTTACACGGTGATAGTTTTTGCAATAGTTGATGTCATGATAATTACTATCGTCATAACTATCATCATGTAAACTTCTCGATAGTTACTTTCGCGCTATCATGATAGCACTATCGCACTTTCAAGCTTGACTAGATAGTTGGTAGAACTATCGCGATAATTTTATCTTGACATAGACGAGAAATTTTATTTTGACATTTACAAAAAAATATCAAATTCCGTCACGCAATACTTTTTTTTTAATGAAAATGTTTTGACTTGAACTTGTAAAATTTAAAAAATAAAATAAAATTGGAAACAATGTTAACATTGGAGCCCCGTTTATTATAGAAACTTACATAAATAATTAAAATATGTGCAATGACTTCGAAAAGGTTTATCACAGCTTCGGTCAATTATGTGGAATTATGGTGCAAAATCTTCGAAGCGTACAAGCAAAGAACAATTCCTACATTAAGTAAGTTATTAGTTAAAATATAAACGAATTTAAATTGATCACAACTTCGTTAAATAACAGAGTGAAATCTCTGTCAGCAGAAAAGAAAGACATTAACTGGGAGTACTACAGAGTAGGGATGTTAAAAAAATTTCGATATATCGAAATTGCGATATTTTTTGAACGATATATCGATAATATAGGCCGATATTGTAAAAAGCGATATATCGATATATCGATATTGAAATCCGACTATCGGACTCGATATTTTTTTTAAGTATAGCATATTTTAGAAATCGAACGGGTTTTTTTCAATTAATCTGCATTTCTGCTTATTTATGTGGGATGCCAGAAACATTGAAAGTAGAAAAAAAAATTTCGATCACGGAAACCATATCTGTCGAAACTAGGTTCAAGGCACGTGATATATACGGGCACATGCACGCAAATCTTCACTTCAGGCGCCAATTCAAATATATGTACGACGAGGCAACCAGCCAACTATCAGAAATACCTGATTGTCCCTGCCTCATCGATGTCATCCGAAAGAGTTGCGTCGGCAATAAATATTGTGGTGCCAAATAATCGGCTTACTGGAGAGCATATTAAGGAGCGAATATTCTTAACAACTGTCCCAGAAAAGTACTGGTTCTCATAAGCTTACATTTTAAAAATATGTCAATATATAATATTTCATTAATAAATAATTAAAATCAAGTTTGCTCTTAATTCGATTTCGATTTTGCCCCTTTTATCCTTATTTTTTAAACATAACGCAGTCACGATCGGCTGCAAGCCTATCGTATGATACTCTAGATGAAATACTGAACTCCGATTTATATATTAGCTGGGATTATATCAAAAGAATGAGAAGTGCACATACAATTATTGCATAACTTTTTATTTACAGGTAGAAACTATTGTATAGTGGCTACTCGATGGATGGTTAAATGATTTCTTGAGTTATAGTGAGTTCCATAAATTAAGTTGGGACATTTTTACAGAATTTTTGTATGGCAACTACATGAAGGACTTACGGGATATTTTTCATATTAATAAAGGGTTTTCCAATAGGGACTTGACAACTTTGAATTCAATTTGTGAACGCACCCTTTCACTAATCATCGAACTGTCACTGTCAATTTATTCAGTAAACTTAACATTTTTATCATGGTAAAGTACACGAAGGAACAACGTCTGCAAATTATAAAAATTTACTACAGAAATTCGGAGTCGGTGACCGCTACTTTAAGAGCGTTAACTCCGATTTTCGGTCGTAATTCTCGCCCTAGTAGACAGGCAGTAACAAGTTTAGTGCAAAAATTTGAGTCTACATATTCGTTGTGTGATGTTGCCGTGCCAGTGAGACAACGGGTTGGTCGAAGTGTCGAAAATATCGCTGCCGTTGAAACGTCCGTAGCAAATGATCCAAATCAGTCAATTCCACGGCGTTCTCAAGTGTTGGGCATCGCCCAGACCACGTTATGGCGAATTTTGCGTAAGGATCTTGGTTTACACCCATACAAGATCAAGCTGACTCAAGAATTGAAGCCGATGGACCATTTGAAGCGACGTACGTTCTCCGATTGGGCTCTGGAAAAGATGCGCCAAGATGATCAATTTCATCGCAAAATCATCTTCAGTGACGAAGCTCATTTTTGGCTCAGTGGGTTCGTCAATAAGCAAAATATGCGTTATTGGTCCGGTGAAAATCCACATGTGCTTCATGAAAGACCACTTCATCCACAAAAAATAACTGTTTGGTGCGGTTTGCATGCTGGCGGCGTCATAGGGCCATATTTTTTCGTCGACGATAATGATCGTCACGTTACTGTGAATGGTAATCGTTATCGCGCCATGATTACCGATTATTTTTGGCCCGAATTGGAAGATATGGACTTGGACAACATGTGGTTTCAACAGGACGGTGCCACAAGCCACACAGCACACGTTACAATCGATTTATTGAAGAGTAAGTTTGATGAGCGTGTTATCTCAAGAAATGGACCAGTCGATTGGCCGCCTCGTTCGTGCGATTTAACGCCTCTGGACTTTTTTCTTTGGGGCCACGTCAAGTCGTTGGTCTATGCCAACAAGCCGACGACGTTGGAAGAGCTCAGAGCCAACATTGAACACGAAATAGCAGCCATTTCGGCCGAAATGTGTGGCCGAGTCATCGAAAATTGGGTCCAACGAATCGACCGCTGCAAACGTGCCCGCGGTGGCCATATGAACGAAGTCGAGTTCCATTCATAAATGTTTTGATTGTACTTCAACCCGATAATAAAGTTTTTGAAATATCTCAAATGGTTTGCATTTTATTTTGAAAAAAAGTTGTCAAGTCCTTATTGGAAAACCCTTTACCTTCAGATGCGACTATTATAAAATCAACGTCTACAAAATTTCAAAGTCGTAACTTAAAGCGTTCTAAAGTTATCGTTCAATATTGGTGAACACGAGTTTTAAGAACTTTTGTATGACAGCTACCCGAAGGAGTTGATGGATTGCGCTAATTAATGTAATCAGTCTTGCTTTTGATATAAAACTAATTCCTGTAAAATTTTGAATCCCTGCTTCAACTTGTACTAGAGTTATAGTCGATTATGTAACTTGTATACATTTTTGAAGGACTTTTGTAGGCTGCTACACGAAGAACTCATTCGATTTGTATCAAACTTTTCGGGCTGGATTAAACTTATAATACTCTATATGATTTCATCTAGAGTATAAAAATAATATATTTAAAAAGTAACAGTATTTCTATCCGGAAACTTTATTTCGATCAAAAAAGGCATTATTTTGATTTCATAAGTCAACTGAGAAGAATTTTCCGCTTTCCAGCAACATTTCCAATAGTTCAATCAAAAAACTCTCAGATATTGAAATTGAATTTCAGACTCTAAAAATAGCTAAATTTGGCAACTGTAACCGAAGGCAACGAAATCAAATGTCATTTATTTATTACCTTTCGGCTTACTAAAAGCCGCGTGCTCCGTATTTTTTTATTAATGTTAATTTTGATGCAGCATTGGAGTTTATTTTTCATTGGAAAAAATATTCGATATATCGATATTTTTCTCCGATATATCGTCAGCCGATATTGATATTTTTTTCAATATCGATATATCGATATTTTTTTCCGATATTAACATCCCTACTACAGAGCAAACGTAAGACCGGAATTTTTACCAATGGTCGAAGAATTCGAAAAGAAGTACACCGAATTCTAGTTCCCTTACTCAGAAGATCACTATTCCGAACTAATCGAAAAATTGGCAGTGGAAGTATGTTTTTTAAAAGCAGTACAATTTTAATTGTACGTATTATTTATTTATTTATTTTTTAATGTGGCTCTATTATAAATAAGCGAGCCCATTGGTGTTCGGCCAAGCCTACCAGGGCATATGGCACATCGTATTACATATTTATGAATTTGTGTAAAGTAATAAAACAAATTAAAAGGAATGTAAGTAAAATGACATGTAGAGAAGCTAGGTGGGATGTATAAAGATGTACAAGAGAAGTATCCAAGCAAAAGGACGACAAAAATTCAAATGTGCTAATTCAAGCTTAAAACTTAGTATTTCAAACTACTAAAATTCAAGATTACTTCATGCTTAAAGGTAAATAATTCATGCTTAATACTAAATCATGCGTGCTTAAATCTAATAAATAAAAGGATGAAGAAAAGTAAATAAATTCATGCTTCAATGAAGATTAAACAATGCAAAATAAAATTCTTATTTCTAATATGATAAAGCAAATGTAAATTCAAGTAGAGCAAAAGAGAATGTAGATATAAAGATTAGCAATAGTATTTATAAACAAGCAGGCATTAATGCTTCCAAGCAGAGGAAGGAACTTAAGCTTATTGTAAGCGAATAATAATGGAGAGAGAGGGAAGCAAAGAAAAATAAAAATATACAAATATGGAAAGTATGCACTACAAGTACATTGAAAGGATCTAAAACTTTTAAGGTGGGTATTGGGCGTTAAGGAGGTAGGAATATGGAGAGGTCTGGTGGTTGGCTAGAGAAGGTGTAGGAAGTTGTGATGATTGAGAAGTTGAAGGAGAGGTTCTGGGTTGGAGGGGGAGAGAAGGGAGCTTAGGGAAGGTAGGGAATAGTTGAAAAACCTCAACGTCTTTCTGTACTCGGTTAATAAATGCTCCATAGTCAATGGTTTCTGGCATTCCAGGCACCCCGGTTGTGGTGTTTTTATTATGTAATGTAGGTGCGTTAGTTTTGTGTGACCTAGTCTGGCCCTAGCCAACGAGACACCTTCTCTTCTTCCAAGCTGCGGATCGTATTTCGGTGGTTGGGTGGTGCGCCAGTGCTTTGCTAGGAATGTCGTGTTTACGGCCCAGGCAGTGGCCCGTTGCTGGGCGAGCGTTATGCTGGCGTTACGTCTCGCAAAGCTGATGCACGGGGTCACGATTTCGGCTTCGTGTGATGATATTCTAGTGCTTGCCAGTCGATCCGCCATATCGTTGCCAGGGATGCCTACGTGACCCGGAACCTAAAAAAGTTCCGTACCTGCAGGGTTAGCAGCTATGGTCATTCTCGTGAGGATGACAAAAGGTTCACGGTCGCTGTTGTGTTGTATCGCGCTGACTGCTGACTTAGAGTCAGTAAAGATGGCTGCTGGTATGGCGGTCTCTTGAGCGGCGTCGGCCGCTTTTAAGATGCCGTACAATTCTGCCTCGAAGACACCGGAGTCAGGGTGCATCTTGAATGTTTGTTGCCTGGACACATTGTTGGAGTCTGCGAGTACGGCTACAAAAGCCGCCGAAGATTGTAGGTCTGTTTTAGATCCATCCGTGTAGTATCTAGTTCTTCCTGGTAGATTATCCAGGTGTCTGGCGTGTAGAGTTTTAAATATTGAGGCGGGGGTGTGTGATTTTTTTGGGTATTTTGGTGGGATGGAAATGGTGCGGGAGGGTCTGGGGAGGGGTTCAGAAGTGAAACTGCGTATGGGAGTGGGTAAGTTGGGGCAAAGTTGTGTTAAGGTAGCGCGAGCGATCTGAAGTGCTGAGCTCTGCTTGTTGCCGATCAGCTCTGATGATGTCAAGTCTACGTTGGTGATGGACTGATGGTGTGGACTTCTCCTGTTGATGCAGCTTCTAGCTGCTAGGTAGATTTGTGCTTTGGAGAGCATATATACAACGCTGTCGCATCCAGTTTCAATTAGCAATGCTTCTATCGGAGACGTGCGGAAAGCACCCAAGGCGGCTCGCAGAACTTTATTGACTGCCACCCTTCAGGTGGCTTCATTTTTGCAAGTTGGTGCTGGTCGTGTTACCGTATATCGTGAGTCCATACAAAATGTGGCCTTTTATTAAGACATTGGCGACGTGTATTATTGCTGCAGAGCTGGCTCCTAGATTTTTGCAAGCCAGAGTCCTTACGAGATTTAAGATTTTCGCTAGTGAGGTGGTGACGTGGTTCACTTGTTCATTCCACTTGAGTTTGGGAGAAAATTTTAGTCCCAAAATTCGGCATGAAGGAAGCGGTATCAAATGTGGTTCCTCCTAATGGGATATGTTAGGAATGTCGGATAGGAGTTGTGAAAGAGAATGAATGTAAACGTTGAAGAGTATAGGCGAGAGCGGCGAGCCCTGGGGTAAAGAGTTGTCAATGTTGAGGTGATTCGAAGTGAAGCCGTTGGCTCGCACCATTATGGAGCGAGAAGAGAGGAAACTATCAATCGTCTGGATGAAGCGGTTATCAACACCCCAGGCAGATAGTTGTCTTGTAACTACGGTTTTGATCACCCGGTCAAAGGCCTTCTCGAGATCAAGGGATAGGGCCCGGCATTCCTGTTTTTTGGAAAGTGTGATTCTGACCTGATGTTCGAGTTCGAGCAAGAGAGAGGTTGTGCCTCTCCCCGGCCTAAAGCCGTGCTGCTCGTCCGTCAGCACAGTCTCCAGTAGGAGTCCAAGCCTCCTACCCAAAATCCTTTCGAAAACTCTTGACAGGCAAGGGAGCAGCGATATAGGACGAAGATCCTTTGGAGTGATAGCCGAGGCTGAATGTGTGGACCTCTTGCGGATTGGCACTTGTATAGCCCTCTTCCACATATGCGGAAAAGAGCCCTGCGCCAGAATCAGATTATAGAGTTCCACCAGCCTGAATTTAATTGTACGCTAAACCACAAATTTTTGATTATTTTTTAAGTGCGAAATTTTCAAATATTATTATACCCTGTACAGACTATGCATTTTAAACGCATTTAAGTAGGTAAATCTAACATGCTAAAAAAGTAGTGTTCAGACTAGGCAACTCGTTTTATTTTGATACATTTATTAGCTAATGCAGTCGTTGCACAAGCACAAAATTCAGTTTCTCCAGCATTAAATAGTTTCTTCAAAAGTTTACTTCGATTTCCGCGAGGGTCGCAGTACATGTTTTCGGTTAAACGCGTAGTAGCTACGGGTTTTCGTAAATGCGTCCGGGAAGTGTTTTCAGCGCATTTAACTCGATTTAAACACGTTAATCTCGTAGTCTGAACATAGTATACGGCTGCTTCAGACGAGCGCATCGAAGGATACGAACGAAGAATTTGCTATATCCTTTCACAGAACAAATCAAATCGGAACCAGGTACCGTTCCAGCAACTCTTGATGTCGATCAGAGTGCAACTGATCAAAAGGGCGGAAATGTTCAGACAAAAGTGGCTAAGAAAGCTTCGGAACATGAAAAAGAAAGTGAGGAAAAAACACAAATTGATGAACAAAAGTCAGTTGAAACTAAAAGGAACAAAGTGGAAAACGAAAGTAATAAAGATAAATAAATAGAATAAAATACCGAAAGTTTTTTAACGCAATTAAAAAAATTAAAATTTATTTTATTTTAATTGTGTACTATTTATTTATTGTTTGGGATGTAGTGCAACAAACCCGAAAAGAGTAAGTATTTAACACGGGGGCGCTTCAGTGGACGGAAACTGATTTTAATCCTTGTCTAAGTCGACTAAAATACAGATTACTACCCCGCTTTGTGTTTTATTTTAAACAGCTTCACCAGTGACTCCAGCTGCAACCAGCTCTACTTGGAACATTTTCCATAATGATACCGCAATGTTTGACAATATAAACAATATAACTATTGCCTAATTTCACTGTTGCACTATCGCGCCGTGTATACAGCAGACTGTCGCACTATCCCACTCTCACACTATCGTGCTATGCTCTCGCGAAAGTACTATCGTTAAAGACTATCACCGTAATAACGGGGCTTTAGTATATAATTCGTGATAATAAAAATTGGTTTCAAGATCACCTATATAGAACAATTCTCAGCAATACCACCAGCTGTAAGGGTGTTTCGGGTAGTAGGCTGATACATCCTCTGACGAGTCTGTGCCATCCGATGACGAAACAGATCCTTCGGAACTAGTCCAACACAATCTTATTTAAACTGGCCTATCCAGTGAAGGTTTTCCAACTGTCATGTCCTCAAGGACAGCGATTAATCAACAGTCGGAGATTTCGTGTTGGGGTTTCACTCCACTGACGCCGGAAAACAACAAAAATTTCTTCAAATTTTACTTCTATGATAGCTTACCTTGAAAAAAAATCCATTATTAAAAATTGGGAACAAAAAATAAAATTACTGTTGTCGCGCACTTAGCGTTGAGCTTTATATATCCTAGCGAACAACCAAAAATTGCACCAAATTGGTTGAACTATTAAGTGATATTCAGTGCCACCTACCTGAAGTATTAGGATGCGAAGGTGGGGAGGAACGATATGTATCCATCTGCTCGGCTTACTGGAATACTTGATGTAGGTGGAAGCATTTTCTTGATGAGTGCCAACTGTTCGTGTAGTTGACTTGGAGTCAATAATAACGGATTGATCGTTCCCTGGTGAAGATCACGGAGTACACTCCAAAGTGCTGCTTGAGTCTGTTCATAATTATGTAGAGCCATCATGGTGCGAATACATAATGTAGAAAATATTTGCTGCTGGCTATTACTGCTAATATCGTGTGTGAGTTGTGTTAACTGTCCGCTTATGGCTCTAAATTATTGTTCGATGTGTTCTTCCTTCCTCTTAAAGATGTTCACTGTAGTTTCCATTATAGAAGTTTGATTTCTTATAAGGACTTGTAAATGATTTTCGTTGAGCCTTGTCTTTTTTATTTCTTCGTCCAAATAATTGGCGTATTCTACGTCCAACACACCAAACAGTTTGTTTGCAATGGATCCAACGATGTCGAGAGGAGATCTCCTTTTACGTGATTGATGTTCTGCTCCACCTCCTCTATTATGAAATTGTTTGTTTATTTTTTCGATTTGAGCGAGTTGATGTTCGAACTGTAGTAGAACTTGCTGACATACGGCGCCTTGTACGGTTACGGTATTGTAAAATTCTTTCATATCTAATATGCTCTTCCTGATCCCTATGAGTTCTTACCAGTATTGTTTCATATCATAAAACGTGATGATGTTCCATTCGCTGCTGGTAAGGCTCACTTGTCCAATGGTTTCAAAGTAAACTCCTGGATCCTGACCATCGTTTCCGGTTATGGTGGATTCTATTCGTCCCAGTTGCCATTTTAACAGAGGGATATTTTCGTCCTTGATTAGAACGAGCATACCTGGTTGGATGCTGTTGGATCTGACCTTCCATTTTGATCTTTGTTGTAATTCACAAAGATGTTCAATTGACCAGCGACGCCAGAACTCGTTACGGATATACTGTACGAGTTTCCATCTGGTAAGGAGATTCGCATTGATTGATTAATTGTCGAAGTTAATGGCTCTCCGTGGAGAAATTGCCTGGTGTCAAAGCTGTCAAGTCGTTGGAATCGTTTGACAAAAGCGAAATTGGTCGTGAATTGAGTACAGCCTCGGCTTCAGATATAACTGTGCAAAGTTCTTCATACGTTAGTGATGCTGAAGCTATCGATAGCTGGAGTAAGTGCTTTGCTGATTTGATGGCAGCTTCCCAGATTCCGCCAAAATGAGGACTTCGTGGAGGAATGAAATGGAATTCGATTCCCTTTTTACTGGTGGTATGGGGTATGTCCTCTTGTGATTTCTTGTCATATATTATTGATTGAAGCTCTGCGAGTTGATTCCGAGCACCGACGAAATTGGTGGCGTTATCGCAATATATATTTTGACAGCATCCTCGTCTGGCGATAATGCGTTTTAAAGCAGCAATAAATGAATCTGTAGATAGATCAGAAACTACTTCTAGATGACAGGCCTTTGTACTGAAGCAACAAAACACGCAAATATATGTTTTCGTGAGTCTTTTGCAGCGGATTTTATAATGGGTGTAAACGGGTCCACAAAAATCAATACCAACATTGATAAATGGTCTTGCTGGTAGTACTCGGGTATCTGGCAGGTATCCTATCATCTGTCCAAAGATCTTAGGGTTGAAACGGGTACATCGAATACAATCATGAACGATGGTGGATGCTAAGTGTTTCCCGCGAAGAATCCAAAACTGCTGCCTGGATGCAAGTGAATCAATAGTAATTTAGTGAACGGATGCGAGGACTGTATCACTATCGGATGTTTGGCATCATATGATAACTCGGCTCCTTGATGTCTGCCACCAACTCGAATGATTGATTGCTGGTCCAGAAATGGTGCTAAGTCAATAATCTTACTGTTACGGTCGACTGGCCTTTTGTTTTTTATAGCAGTTATTTCTGGTTGAAAATCTTCTTTCTGCATTTGCTTTACGATTACACTTAGAGCACTTTCTAATTCGGTAACGGTCAGAAATTCGGGTGTGGTAACGGTCCTTTTATGGAAGAGGTTGACTGCTCTTAACACGTACGCCACTATTCGCTTCAGACGGTTGAATGAATTGCCGTGATTCACTGAGTAGAGGAATTGATTGCTGCTATCGTTCATTAATAGAACTGTTCGTTGTGGCCTTTCTTCTGCTAGATTTGTTGGCTCGACGATGATATCACATGGCCAATCAGTTTCGGCTCTCTGGAGAAATGCTGGTCCGCTGAACCGGTTAGTTGAGCTGATGAGTTCAGTTGGACGTATTCCACGAGATACCAAATCGGCTGGATTTAGTTTGGTGTTGACATATTGTCAATCCGATATATTGGTCAATTCTTGGATTGACGAAATCCTGTTGGATACGAACGTGTGGAATGAGGATGACATAGACCGGATCCATGCAAGGACTATCTGGGAGTCGGTCCAATAATGTGTTTTGATGATGTCAACTTTAATATTGTTTTGACACGGAAAACGAGGCGTGCCATTAGGTTAGCTGCACATAGTTCCAATCTTGGCAGAGTAACGGTACGGACTGGCGCTACTCTTGATTTTGAACAGAGAAGCGTGACTTTAACTTCTCCATCTCCTTCTCCTCTCCAATTTCACTGCGTACGTAGATAACTGCTCCATATGACCCCCTTATTACGGCGTTCTTAGTTTGCAAATATCTGGGAACGCGAATTTTATTGATCTGCATCAGTTCCTCACGAAAATTAATCCATCGCCTATGCAGGTCTACTGGAAGAGATGCATCCCAGTCTAGCTTGAAAGCCCAGAGCTGTAAAAATATTTTTGCGGCGATTATGACGGGGCTCACCAGTCCTAAGGGATCAAATAGACGTGCGATGTCAGCTGATACTGTACGTATATCATCAAGCTGAACGGACGATGTTGTCACAGCAAAGTGGTCAGACCGAGGATGCCATGTAAGTCCCAAAGTCTTGATGGCCGCTTCCACGTCGGTTTCGGTTTGATGCTACTGGATGGCTTGAGAACGCAATGGTGCGGAAGGAAGTAGTTAACCTTCGGAATCGCTTCGCGACGTACTTCCTCCATATGATTTAATTTCATATATTCGTTGAGAAACGCTGTATATTGACGTTTCAGATCTGGGTTTATGTTGAGCTTTCTCTCCAAGAAGCGTTTGATTGCTAAGTCTTCTGACTGACCAAGCACGGATGGATTTTGACAAAGAGGTAGGTTCACTTCGAATCGACCTTGTTTGTTTCGTTGGAGCTCAATCGGAAGTTCCTGCCTCCTTGGTGATGATGGTGGAGATTCTTCGACCGTCCAAAATTTTTCCAAACGGCGGTCAAGATTAAAGTTCCTTATACCACAGAATAACGCCTCGGCTTGATTTATTGTTGTTCGTCCCAGAATCACCCATCCAAATACCGTGTTTTGCATTGTGGGTAAATTTGAGTCCAATTTTATTTACCCACCAGACATCAATTCACAATATAGTTCTGCTCCTATCAATAAATCCACTCGTCTGGGCTTATTGAAGTCTGGGTCGGCCAATTTGATGTTTTGAGGAACTGGCCACGAAGAAACTTCAAGGAACATTTGTGGCTGGACTGTTGATATGTCGGGGATGACATACGCCTCCAATCTTGAAGAGTAGTCTTTGTGCAGAATAGTATTGTGTCTGCCTTGACACTTGAAGCAACTCCTAGATTTGCACTGACTGACTGAATGGCCATCCTTTAGACAATTGATGCACAACTTTAGAGTCTTAATTTTTGTCAGGCGATCCGATTCAAGAGCTGTTCGCAGGAGAATATCTTGTGATTCGTTTTGCAGTTTTCACAAGTAGAGGCTAAATGGTTAGATGATGTTAGTGCCGAGTTCTTAGACTGTGCAGACCTTTGTTGAACCGGCTGACGTCTTTCGTTTCCTAGAGCTTCTAACGAATTTGAGGAAGGCGTCAATAGTTTCGCATTCGCGTGGTTCCTTGAGCGACTGCTCATAAAGGCCGTGCGTTGCCTTGTCGTTTTCTTCAGCAACAAGTGGATCAGGATAGGATCCCATGTTGTTGTGTCGATGCTAAGATTAGCCAGCCCAAGAAGACATTCGTTCATTGTGTAATGAAATCTTCTAATGGCCTGGGCTGACTCGACTGATATTATTGGTTGCGACAATAATTTGTCCATCAATGCTGACACCAATAAACCTTGATTATTATATAGGCCTTGTAGGATGTTCCATGCTACAGTGTTATTATTGTCTGAGCTTCACCGGATAGATTACTTTTCAAATACCACATCTTCTGTGTACTTCCCATGGGCTGCTCGTGGATCCTTTGACGGAAAAATTCATAAAAGTGTTTCCATTTCATATAATCCCCGTCAAACTTTGGCAATAATTACCTTTGGGAGTTGCAATGTGGCAGTTGTTGTTGAAGCAGCCGATGGTGGTTTTGAACTGCATTTTTCCGAACACTGCGTCAGGAAAATTATGTTGCTCTGGATTAAGTCCTCCAGATTGAAATAATCTTCTGGATTATAGCCGTAAGTTGAAACGTCATCGGAACACTCAATAATTGCCTGGTTAATTTCTCGAGTTTCGTCCCAATACCGCCTCAAAGTTGCCAATTTCACCTCGTAAAATTGACGTGACTGGCATTCCGGTTCTGCTTTTAAGCCGGATCAGACCTTGAATCTTCAAGGTGATGTGATTAAAAAGTCCCTCTTTGCTGGACTCTATCGTCATCTTGTCATCTGATGAAGCGGCATTGCAATGCGCTGGGTTGGTGTTGACTGCGATGAAGCGCTGGGTTGATTTTCCAACATCTGCATGAGGTTGGTCCTTGTCTTCATAAACTCCTCGCTGATATTCGAATAGTAGCTTTGTGTGAAGTATCGGTGGTCCGGGAACTTTTCAGCGAACGGCGGAAGTTTTTTGTCCATTGCGTCGAAGTTAGCCCAGAGTTCCTCCAGTTGATTCAACTTGGCGTCAAGGTAAGTTCTGGATTTCGTGCTTGCCGAATCCTTCCTGTAGATACTTATCATCTGCTGAGTCGTCATCGATTCCCATGATTGATCTAAGTTCTCCATCCTAGTCGACTAATTACGTTAGAAACACAAAAAAAATATTTAAATTAATCTTTTTTTGTATTTAGTCGTATGACTCGATGTGTCCTGTTCGAAGTTCGGGGTCACCAAAATGATTGTAAATAATCGTAGAATTAAAGAAAACTCAAAGCGCCATGGACAATTTTATTATACATGTGAATCTTATATACTAAATTACAATTCGATTTTGCTTAATAATACTAATTATTGAACTTTGTGTTTAGTGCTTATCCAGATCTTTCTTGGAGTGTGCCAGACGAATATGCATTTAAGGTCCCATGAGTCCGGTGTGAAAATTCTGTATTCTATTTTGATTTTTCTTTCTTGAAAGGGGAAAAGTCAATTTCAATCGTTTTTCGTTCGTGCATTTTCGTTGTTCGCCGTTTCAGTCATGAATCGAATGGCTCTTGTGTCCATCGCCTTTACATGCGGGAATAGCCTTTACGTGCGGGAATCAGCGTGAACAATACTACAGCATGAGTGAGGGAAGTATTATCGGTTTGAATTTATGGTTTATTGTTTTGTCTTTGCCGTCGTGTAATTTCAGGTGTCGATTGTCGGGTCTGTTTTGTAATCAGTCATCACTCATCATAAAGCTATAGCTATAGTCACTTAACCAAAAGCATATCGGTGTTCTGCGCATGACATCACTCAGAGTTCAGAATTCATATACAGTAGCACCTTGATTCCTTAGTTGATGGAATAATATTTGTACAAATGAAAGTTTAAGTTTAAAATTAAATATTACTCCTATATTTTTATGTGACAATTTTCTTCATCTTATTATTTCTCTTGTCTTTATAAAATATATTTCATTTTTTTTAAGTATGTATTCGCAATTCGATTGTAATTCCTAATTCTATAATAATTTAATTTTTATTTTTTGGACAATCGATATCTTTCGCTTTTTCTAATATCGATTTCAAAAAGTTTCTGCAAATATACAAGGAACTGTTAGCATTTTGAAGTACAGTTGAAGATAATATTTCAAAATTCTGCTGCAATTTTCTATGAAATCCTTTTATGGTTTTGAAAGATCTCCTCTGATAGATGGTTTACTCAAGTTCACCAGTAATTTGCGGTTGGTTGAATTGCAATCTGTGGAGAACTATTTTTTAATTTAGGCGAATAGAACCTACTAAATTTTCTAGTCCATCCATTAATAGGAAGAATTATTAACAGTTTTGAATCATTTGCATAAATTGGTACAAACCCGAGAAAATTGGCTCTATATCAGGAGTATTATCTATAATTGCGTTCGATCTATTTATAGAACTACCATCATTGTGTCCAACTATGTAGCTTCGGAGCCTGAACTGGAACTCACGTTGGTCAGGATGATCATGTAGGCTACCTTTACTACGAATGGCAGAGAAAAAAATCTGTTAGTCCTTCGTGTAGCTGCCATACCAATATCCTGTCAAAATGTATTCACTTAATTTACGAAACTCACTATAACTCAAGTAATCTTTTAGCTACGAATTCAAAATTTTGTACAAATTAGTTTTGAGTGAAAAGGAAGTTCGACTTTACTAGTCAGCGAAATCCTTTTACTCCTTCTGGTAGCTGCCATACAAAATGTCCTTAAAACACGTGTTTAAGAATATTGGCCGATAACTTCAGAAGGGTTTAAGCTACGTCTTTGAAATTTTGTATGTGTTATTTTTCCAATAGTTGGAGCTAAATATATGATTATGAAGAAAATCCTATTAGTCCTTCGTGTAGCTGCCATACAAATACCCTGTCAAAACGTCTTCACTTAATTTACGGAACTTACTATAACTCAAGTAATCTTTTAGCTATGAATTGGAAATTTTGTACAAATTAGTTTTGAGTAAAAACAAAGTTTGAGTTTACTAATCAGCAAAATCCTTTTACTCCTTCTGGTAGCTGCTATACAAAATGTCCTTAAGGCACGTGTTCAACAATATTTTTCGATAACTTTTGAACGCTTCAAACTACGAATTTGAAATTTTGTACACGTTCATTTTTGAATGGTTCCAAGGAAAATGATAAATATGTAAGAAATCGAGTGAGTCCTGCCTGCATCTCCCATGCGAAAGTCCTTCAAAAAGGAAATTTTTTTTCGATGACTTACCCAGTTCAAGATATGAAATTAAACACTGAATATTGTCTTTTAGTTTTGAGTAGCAATCTAATGGCAGTCCTTAATAAAGGACATACAACATGCACACACGTAATTCTACTTTATCCCCAACTACAATATAAATGGGAGTTCAGTATTCATCTAGAGTATTATACGATTGGCTTGCAGCCGATCGTGACTGCAGTATGTTTCTTTTTATTGTCAGTATTACACCCATAAATAGCACCACGCATTGCCAACAAATTGTCATTTGCACCACTAATAACAATAATAACTCAAAAACGCTAAATATACAAAATCGCCTAGCTAGCACTCAAATTGTTACAAATCTGTTACAATACAGGATATACATTCTTTCGCTGTTAAACGACTCCACAATATTGCTTTGAACGTCATAAATCAAGCTTCTTGAATGCTGTACTAAAAAAAATACAGTCTTCCAAATATGAAATTTTGGCTTAACTATAGAGGAATTAGTGTATTGCGATTTTAATTTTCCTGCAGTAGTTTGACATGATTTTTGCACTCAATTTTCTCGACAGTAATATTTTGATAAGACCTTGCTTGTAATATTTTGTTATAAGTGCTGGAATAACCATCAGCAATCTTTTGTGAGTATATCAAACCACGTTTTATTATAGATGTCTTGAAACCTTCTAAAATTATATCAGATGCCATGCTTGTAGAGCTACCATCGTGTTCTGAAGGGCTCTGACATTTATTTTCAGCTTTCTTGCATACAAGGCAATACTTATTTTCCACTTACATGTAAAGTACTTTTTTTGAATATAAAATGACTATTGCCGCTACTCTTGAAAAGGCTGAGTAGTTTGTACCTTAGGACCTTTTTGACCAACAGCCATCGGCGACCACAGTAATTACGGGGATTCCATGTTCATCTACGCTTCCTATATCTTTTGCATGATCTGCTTCTAACTGCGCAGCATCTATCATAGACTTCTCAGATACAACATCCAACCAATTACAAACCATTGTCTGAACCTTTTTGTGCGTTTTTTTGGTCATGAAGGAATTTCTAGTGGTGAAAATAGTTCGTCTAAATTATTGTAGTCGATTCCTATGGAATGAACCGCTGCCACGGTAGTTGCATTGATATCCATATCAGTATCTACATTTGAAGGTATTGTTTGAAGATCGAAACAAGAGGAACACATTTTACATTTCAATTTAAACGTATATATGAATCCATTTCGCATTTCAGATACTATTTTGATATATGACAAATCACATCCAAAACGAATAGAATGATGTGATATCTCTTTCATTTTATCAAACAAATATTTAAAAGTTACAAAAAAATTTTAAAATGCGTTTTTTTTTTAATATTTTCTAAACTAGTAAATGGTGGTCCTTTCATCAAGAATCGCAAAAAAATGACGATATAGCCTCACCTTAGCCGATTCTTTTAAAACTTTGTGTAGGGTAAAGTACCCACTCCTGAGCCCTCTCACCAGTAATGAGCCCTCTTTGCAAAATTTTCACCAATAGCTAAGAACATGATTGGTTTAGCTAAATTTTGTTATTTTCGTTAAATGCCGTTATTCATACACTTTCCATGTGGTTCTCCTTCTGTCGGAAGAAATATTTCGTGCCGAACGGACTGACCTCCTTAGTGATGTGAAAAATTAACTATTCTTGTGCAAATGTATGTATGTATGTGTATAAATGTAAGTACCGTATTTCAATCTTAGGTTTTACTATAGTTCATACTGATAGATTTATACATTTCCTACATATTTAAAATAAAAAGAAATTAAAGAATTTCTTGCGAAATTAAAGGGGGGCTCATTACTGGATCAAAAATTTTATCTAGTAATAAGCCATAGTGGGGCTCACTACTGAATTAATGGAAAAATATAGCGTTCCAGTAATAAGCCCAGTGATATTTTATAGTCTAGATGAAATCTATATAGGGTGTCCCGAACTCCGTGCATAACTTTGTAAGGGGTTATTCATATAAAGGGTTTTCCAATAGGGACTTGACAACTTTGAATTCAATTTGTGAACGCACCCTTTCACTAATCATCGAACTGTCACTGTCAATTTATTCAGTAAACTTAACATTTTTATCATGGTAAAGTACACGAAGGAACAACGTCTGCAAATTATAAAAATTTACTACAGAAATTCGGAGTCGGTGACCGCTACTTTAAGAGCGTTAACTCCGATTTTCGGTCGTAATTCTCGCCCTAGTAGACAGGCAGTAACAAGTTTAGTGCAAAAATTTGAGTCTACATATTCGTTGTGTGATGTTGCCGTGCCAGTGAGACAACGGGTTGGTCGAAGTGTCGAAAATATCGCTGCCGTTGAAACGTCCGTAGCAAATGATCCAAATCAGTCAATTCCACGGCGTTCTCAAGTGTTGGGCATCGCCCAGACCACGTTATGGCGAATTTTGCGTAAGGATCTTGGTTTACACCCATACAAGATCAAGCTGACTCAAGAATTGAAGCCGATGGACCATTTGAAGCGACGTACGTTCTCCGATTGGGCTCTGGAAAAGATGCGCCAAGATGATCAATTTCATCGCAAAATCATCTTCAGTGACGAAGCTCATTTTTGGCTCAGTGGGTTCGTCAATAAGCAAAATATGCGTTATTGGTCCGGTGAAAATCCACATGTGCTTCATGAAAGACCACTTCATCCACAAAAAATAACTGTTTGGTGCGGTTTGCATGCTGGCGGCGTCATAGGGCCATATTTTTTCGTCGACGATAATGATCGTCACGTTACTGTGAATGGTAATCGTTATCGCGCCATGATTACCGATTATTTTTGGCCCGAATTGGAAGATATGGACTTGGACAACATGTGGTTTCAACAGGACGGTGCCACAAGCCACACAGCACACGTTACAATCGATTTATTGAAGAGTAAGTTTGATGAGCGTGTTATCTCAAGAAATGGACCAGTCGATTGGCCGCCTCGTTCGTGCGATTTAACGCCTCTGGACTTTTTTCTTTGGGGCCACGTCAAGTCGTTGGTCTATGCCAACAAGCCGACGACGTTGGAAGAGCTCAGAGCCAACATTGAACACGAAATAGCAGCCATTTCGGCCGAAATGTGTGGCCGAGTCATCGAAAATTGGGTCCAACGAATCGACCGCTGCAAACGTGCCCGCGGTGGCCATATGAACGAAGTCGAGTTCCATTCATAAATGTTTTGATTGTACTTCAACCCGATAATAAAGTTTTTGAAATATCTCAAATGGTTTGCATTTTATTTTGAAAAAAAGTTGTCAAGTCCTTATTGGAAAACCCTTTATATATTTTGAGACAGAAATTGTTCTACAGGGAGGGTCAATTTTCAATATCCGTGGAGATACAGGGTGGTCAAGAAAAGTGTTTCGGACCTGTACCCTCACTCACTTAAAACGTTATATCTTGAAAACTAATAATCAGAATTCAAAGTGTTATAGCTTGTTTTTCCGGGAATCGAATTATATTTAATTTCATGTAACAGTTCAAATTGTAACTATACATATACACCCCATCTTGAGATATTTACTCCAAAACTCAAATTTTTCTACTTAAACCCCATTATAAAAATGCCATATTATTTTTATTTTTTATGTTCTACTTAAGAATTTGTATTGCCCATTTATTTATATTTTAAGCATCGAGAAAATCAATTAAATGTAAATGAGTTTCAACATAAGTGATGCACTTACCTTTATGTGGTAAGCAAAACTGGGAACAGGACTTTGTATTTTTTAATGGGATACCTAACAAAATAAAAAGCCTATAAAAGCAAAACTACCTTCATATTTTGATCAGTTTCAGTTACATTGCTAAAACTAGAAGGTATCAGTAGAATTTAGGGCCATTATTACGATCGTCAGTTAAACTCTAACTGGAACCTTAACCGGAAATTTTGTATGAGAATCTGTTAAAGTTCCAGTTAGAACGTAACTGAACATCGTAGGAATATGAATGAAGAATATGGCGACATTATGTTCATCTATGAAGAATCGCAGGGAAATGCACTAGCGGCGCGATCGCTGTATCGCTAGATATATCCTAATCGACGGACACCTGACAGGAGAGTATTTCAATACGTTTACAGAAAGATTCGGGAAACTGGCACCATTGGGACAAGCAGAGTAAATGCAAATCCTACGCCGATAATCGCAGTTCAAAATGATCCATCCATCAGTATCCAACGCTTGCATCATTACCATCACATACCAGTGCAGGAGCTGCTACCGATTGATTTGCCCAAAAGGATGGAGTTTTGCAATTGGCTCCTTGAACGAGGATGACGAGAATTTTATGAACAACATTCTTCGGACGGATGAGTCCCAATTTACCAGAGACTGTATCACAACCTACATACGTGGGCTGAGAGCAATCTACACACAAGAAGAGTGGCATCATTTCAGCACAGATTCAGCGTCAATTTATGGTCAGGTGTGATTGGCGACGATTTCATTGGATCTATTAGGCTTCCGCCTACTCTAAATAGTTCCGATTACTTATTTTTTGTACCGTTTTTGAATGGTCCGAAGCAATCTAAATGAATTTTTTCCAATGAATTATCGGCCATTGAGACAATTCTCATAGGGTTTCTCATGTTTTGCCTGACAATCTTATTTTTCTGACTGCACTAAATTTTTTTATATACTCTTCGATATCCTTTCTCATATTAGTCCTGCGTTTAATATATTCTTCAGTGGACAGCCCCTGTGACCTCCTAAAAACCCGTCATGCGCTTCTTTTATTAAACCATTTCGTATTTCGTCATCGTGTATTTCATTCGTTTCATGGTCATCTATATCCTCAATTGTTGCGTCCTCAGAAACTCTTTTTGAGTTATTGTCTTGATTGATTGGTTGAGGTTCTTCTCTGTTTCGTTCTTCATCCTTAGAATTAGCTTTATCCTTATTGGATTGCTCCTTCTGACTTCCTTTTGATTGAGTCATATCGTCACGTGAGACAACTCCAAGTTCGTTCAACATCTCTATTACATCATTATCATATTCATTAGCGTTCATCATTCTAACGTTTCGGCTTAACTCATCCGCCACTACATTGTCTTTTCCAGCTTTATATTCGATAGAATAGTCATATTCTTCAAGTTTCAGTCTCCATCTGATCAAACGACTTCCAGGATCTTTTACGTTGAACAACCATAACAATGGTCGATGGTCTGTCCTTATTAAAATTTTGTTCCATAAAGGTAATGTCTACACTGTTTGACTGACCAAACGATTGCTAGACATTCCTTCTCTGTAGTTGCATAGTTCTTTTCAGCCGTGTTTAAAGTTATCGATAGATATTGAATAGGTAAGTCTTTCCCCTGATGCTCTTGACTTAAAACGGCGCCTATTCCGTAATTGCTTGCATCGGTAGTGATAATGAATTGACTTTCGAAATTTGGGTACTTTAAAATTGGTTCTTTCATTAATTCTTCCTTTAGTTTTTCGAATGCGTTTTGTTGTTCTATACCCCACTCAAATTCCTCATTTTTCTTGAGTAGCTTATTTATAAATATGCCACCTCTTTCCTAAGGAATTCGCACTTTGCTGGTTGAATCCTCAGATTCGCTTTTCGCAATCTATCAAAGACTGCCTCTAGTTTGTCATTATGATCTTTCAGATCTCTTCCATAAATAACTATATCGTCAAGGTAGACGAAACACCGTGTACCTTGTAATCCACTGAGTACCGTGTTCATTGCCCTCTGAAAACACGTATGTCCGTATGGAGTTGAGAACGCTGTTTTTGCCTGGTCCTCTTTTCGTACTGGAATTTGGTGAAATCCCGAAGTGAGGTCCAGTGTGGAAAAGTACTTGGCATGTCCCAACTGGTCTAATATTTCCGAAATATTAGGCAGTGGGTAACTGTCCGACCATCCTCCACTTCACTTGCCCAGAAGAATCATTCTTCTTAGGAACGATCCAGAGTGATGCATTCCATGGTGAGTTACTTTCCCTAATAGTTCCATCTTTCAGTAGTTTATCCACCTGTTTGTTCACCTCTTCCTCGTTCCTCGAACTTTTGGATACCGATAAAGTTTGACATGAACAGGTTTTGATCCTTCAATCAAATCGATAGTGTGTTCGGCAACCTGTGTCAAATTTACCGGATCGATTTCTTGAAACAACTCATTATATCTGTCTATTACTTCATATATTGACTTCTTTTCTTCGTCATTCATATGACTATCTCGAATTTTAATTTTGGTATCACAAGTTTCCAGAGTTTCTTCTGAAAATTGTTCACCTTTCATTTCATGAATACTACAAATTTTGTCGTCTTCATTCGTATTTAATATAGATACCTGTCCCCTACCCGTATCATCAATTTTGGAGAAGGTATTCTTATGCTATCTATATTAACTTCGTTGATAAGAACTGCATCTCCAATTTTCCCGATTATTGGAATATATCTTCGTATTTCCCGTCTCCGTTTCAACTGAAATTCATCACTTTCCAAGTGAACCTTAAAGCTTGAATTTCCAAATGATTCCGTCTCATAATTAATTGAAATCTTATTTGACTCGAAAAAGTCCGTTCCCAATATAGCATCATAATTTTTTATGATGTCACAGTTTACGACATGAAATACTGTTTCTAAATTCTGATTCCCAATTTCCATTCCCAGCTTTACTTCCCCAATAGCTTCTGTGCTATTATCACTATGTATACCATTGAATTTAATCCTGTTTTCTTTATCTACCTGGTCTTCAAACACTTTATTTTTTTTTATAAGACTTATTTCCGCACCAGTGTCTACTAAAACTTTTATCATTTCACCGTTTATTTTTACGAATATATGAGGACTATTTTTAAGCATTTTTTTAATTTCCACTACTTGATTAACTAGCCTTGTTTTAAACTCATTATCTTCACTAGATTTTACAGTACTTCCGTTTTGATTACTGTTTCTATTCGTTTCACTTTTCTGATTCCCTGAATCCTGTTTATTTAAGTTCCCTGAACTATTATCATTTGTCTTGTTTGTTACTTTACGACTCTGATTATTTTTTCCTTTTGACCTGCTATCTCTTGCATAGTTGACAATTTTTCCACAGTTATAACACTCAAATTTTTTGTTTACTACACTAACCATTGGCATTGCGTTTCGATTCGAGAAATCTTTATTAGTATAAGTCTTAAACGTGTTCTGTCTTTGCTCCCCTTCCTGAACAATTCTACATGCCTCATCAATTGACATCAGTTGACATATTGGCACAAAGTTGATTTGAGACCATTTATGAATACCGTTAAGGTTTCTTCCGCAAGATACGCTGTTTCACCAGCCTTATGCTCAGCCTTTACAATTGAACTTCTAGCCTGTAATATTCTTCGCTGAAGTGTCTGGACTCGCTGCGTGTAACTTATGACCCTCTCATTAAAATTTTGCTTAATGGTGATTAATTCCCTGTGAAATTGCAAAGCAGTGTGCGGCTCTTGGTACACACTTTTGATTTCTGCTTTCAAATCATCCCATTTTTCAAAATCTTTATTTAAAGGGATTAACTGAGCATTTCCTTTTATTTTCGTTTGAATATACTTGAACAATATTGGCACTTTGTCTGGCGACGCCAAGCTAATTGCCTGATTGCAACTGTTTATAAAGTTGAAAGTGTCGTCGGCTTTTCCATCGAATGGATGAATAAATTTGAAAAGATCGCTCAAATTTACCGCCATATTTTCGCGCACAATTTCGTTTTCCGATTTCTCACTTTCGTCTGAACTTGATTGAGATTTCCTACTATCGTTATCAATTAATAGCCTATCGCAGCTCCAAAACCGTTTCATGGAACTTGTAGCTAAACAATTAAGAATTCCGCCGTCGGAATTCACACAAAACACAGAAACTTCTAGGCCCGTAGCCAGCTAGGTGCTGAAGGGAGCTGAGCTCCCCCTGAGATTTGGGGAGCACCTTCTGAGATTTGGGAAGCTCTCTTATAAAAATTCATTCATCGAGAGAAGAATTTTCCGATTTGTGTATTCAAACCAATTTCAAATGTTTCGCGCGTGTCTAAACCATTTTTATACTCTAGATGAAATCATATAGAGTATAATAAGTTTAATCCAGCCCAAAAGTTTGTAACGCATAGAACCAAGCCTCGGACGAAAAAAAGTTATATATTATTTTTTGTTTATTTGTGGCCAAAAACCTGAAATCCGCCTGACGTCCGTCCGTCCGTCCGTCCGTCTGTCCGTGAACACGATAACTCAAGAACGCCTTCACCTAGGATCTTGAAATTTTGAATCTGGATGTTTGGTTCAATTTGTAAGGCTAAGTTCGTTAACGGGCAAAATCGTCCTACTCCTTCGGGTAGCTGCCATACAAAATGTCCTTAAAACACGTGTTCAAGAATATTGGTCGATAACTTTAGAACGGTTTAAGCTACGACATTGAAATTTTGTATGTGTTATTTTTCCAATAGTTGGAGATAAATATATGGTTTTGAAGAAAATCCTGTTAGTCCTTCGTGTAGCTGCCATACAAATATCCTGTCAAAATGTATTCACTTAATTTACGAAACTCACTATAACTCAAGTAATCTTTTAGCTACGAATTCGAAATTTTGTACAAATTAGTTTTGAGTGAAAAGGAAGTTCGACTTTACTAGTCAGCGAAATCCTTTTACTCCTTCTGGTAGCTGCCATACAAAATGTCCTTAAAACACGTTGTTATGTGTTATTTGTCGAGCAAGTAGCATTCGCCTTCACTACACCCTCCTTTCCTCTTTCAGGTTGAAATCAAGGACGGGAAGGGAAGGATGGAACCTGACCAGGAAGAAAGGTCTAACCGTGGATGCGACAACCTCCGAAGCCGAGAAGATATGGCGGAGTTTCGTCAACTTGTTAAGATTATCTGTAATGGAAAAAAAAAACATTGTAATCTCTTCTTTTATTGTTTCTACGATACCGAATTCCGACGGATCCTAGCCCTGTTGTTACGGGAAGTGGGTTCCTCCACGCCCTTAGCGCAAACCGGGTAGGGCGGTGCAGCCGTAGCAGGACCTGGTAGGGCGGGGAATGTGCAGGTTAACTCGCGAGCGACGGCCTATTTTGCGCTTCATCCTCCGACACCGCCGTTCACGCTGTTGCAAATAATGCCAGCAGCCGGAACACTGATCCGCGTGGACACCCCTCCACCGCAGGACGAGCAGACGGGCGAATTCCCACAGCGTCAGCTACCGTATGTGAATTCCGGTAGCTGACGGGATAACTGAAACTATATTGGGCGGAGAAGGAGCGGCCTGGATCCTTCCTTCCCGACAAAACGAATTCTCCGAACAATAACTCAAAAACTTCTACTGAAACTTCCCCAGAGCGCTCCTGTCAAACACTACTGTCAGTTGGAAGGCCATGTCAGACGGCGGAGACATTCCAGTTGACGTTCGGAAAATATTGGAAACGCCTGGAATCGGACCGGAAACGAATATATCCGAGGCGTTGCCATCCGGAAACTTTTTAAGGAGCGATTTTGATTTTGGCGGGGCTTTTTGGTGTACGACCGCCGGATAGGACGGTTTCAAGTTGGAGTGGAGTAAGAGAAGTCGGAGTGGTGTAGCAGCGAAACAAGGGGTTGTCGGACGAGGAAAAGGCTGAAAAATTCCGGAGCTGGTTATCTGGGAGGATACGGAGAAGCACCGGAGAGAGACTGTCGGAGGCAGGAATTGCGCAAGGCGTACACGGTGGATGTCGGGGTACGCGGACGAGTAAGGTGAAGTAGGTTAAAATCAAGTAGGTACACATTCCCTTCTGTAGCAGGTCTCGAAAAGAAAAACGCGAAGAATTTCGGAAACCGTGGTCGTGGAGGAGCTTGTTGGTGGAGATCCGTCGGACTAGGGTCTTGAGAGTTTTCTTTTCTTTTATTTTATTCTCCAATATACTTTTGTAACGTACGTTCAGTTCCTGGTTTCATTTATCGGTACGGAAGGAGGTTTCCTAATCGTCCTCCCAAAATTACAGATTAGGTGGCGCCCATTTTGAAGAGGACATTGTCTTCGAAGTAGTTCCCGATTCCCCCCTTCTCCGGCGGAGCGTAGCCGGCTCAGATTAAGTTGGTTACAAAGGAAGAACGGAAACAAGAAGACCGCAGCGGCTTTTCTTTTTTTTTTCTTCCTTCATGGTAATAATTCTGCTTTTGTGGCCGTCGTATTACATTGCCGAAATGTGTAGGTAATAACTGGCGCCCAACGTGCGTTTGGAACTACTTCGAAACTTTGGAAAATTAAGCTTAAGTGAAAAGTGAATTAAAAAGTGAAACTAGTTGGATCAGTCAGTTTGAGTTGTTGGTTGAGTGCATTACATTATAGGTGTTGCGGGGGTGTATGTTATTTGTTTTTTTATTGTTTCGGTCGGAAAGAGTGATACTTCGTCGGTGTACACAAATTAAAAAAAAATACGGGTTAACAGTTCAAAATTTCGGTTGGATCGGCGTACGAAGCAAAAGCGGTTTTCCTAGACAGTTGCGGTAAACGATCGGTAGCGGTTTAATCGGTTAACGTGAAGCTGTTCAAAATTCCGGTTTTATAGGTGAACGACTTAAAAGCAGTTTTAAGCGACAGTTGACAAAGGCATTCATTAGCCTAGTGGATCGATATACGACTTTATTCCGTTGGGTTCCGAGTTCGAAGCTGGTAGTCATATATTTTCTTTTTTTTTTTTATTTTTATTATGTTTCTCTATTTTCCACTGAAGAGTTATTGTTTCATTACACAAACCTTGCGAGATGTGTTAGTATCATAGTGATTTGAAATTAAAGTTGTTTAGGAGTTTTATCGTGAAGGAAAGGAAAAAAAAAAAACAGCCCCGTTTAATCGGTCAACGGAGGAGGAGCGGTTCAAAACTCTAGCGGGATCGGTGAACAAAATAAAGCGGTTTTCAACGACTGGTGACCGAAGTGATCGGAAGCTTAGTGGATTGATTAACGACTTTATCCCGTTGAGTTCGGTGATCGAAGCTGGAAATTAACTTGAGTACTATTGTCTTCTTGGAGTTATTATCATTATTCTTTTTTTTTGTGTTCCAATTGTTCTCTTGGAGTACTGATGAGTTATCGTTGCGATCATATAGTCTGTGTGAGATTTGTTAATGCCGTAATAAATTAAATTGAATTCATATCGGAGTTTTATTGTTGAGTACTTGTGTCGTCTTTCTATTTCCTACCTATATACCATTTTTATACTCTAGATGAAATCATATAGAGTATTATAAGTTTAATCCAGCCCAAAAGTTTGTAACGCATAGAACCAAGCCTCGGACGAAAAAAAGTTATATATTATTTTTTGTTTATTTGTGGCCAAAAACCTCAAATCCGCCTGACGTCCGTCCGTCCGTCCGTCCGTCCGTCCGTCCGTCCGTCCGTCCGTCCGTCTGTCCGTGAACACGATAACTCAAGAACGCCTTCACCTAGGATATTGAAATTTTGAATCTGGATGTTTGGTTGAATTTGTAAGGCTAAGTTCGTTAACGGGCAAAATCGTCCTACTCCTTCGAGTAGCTGCCATACAAAATGTCCTTAAAACACGTGTTCAAGAATATTGGTCCATAACTTCAGAAGGGTTTAAGCTACGAGTTTGAAATTTTGTATGTGTGATGAAAATCCTGTTAGTCCTTCGTGTAGCTGCCATACAAATATCCTGTTAAAATGTCTTCACTTAATTTGCGGAACCCACTATAACTCAAGTAATCTTTTAGCTACGAATTCGGAATTTTGTACAAGTTAGTTTTGAGTAAAAAGGAAGTTTGGGTTTACAAATCAGCGCAATCCTTTTACTCCTTCTGGTAGCTGCCATACAAAATGTCCTTAAAACACGTATTTGGTCAATAATTCAGAAGGTCAATAACTTCAGAAGGGTTTAAGCTACGACTTTGAAATTTTGTATGTGTTATTTTTCCAATAGTTGGATCTAAATGTATGATTATGAAGAAAATCCTATTAGTCCTTCGTGTAGCTGCCATACAAATATCCTGTTAAAATGTCTTCACTTAATCTACGGAACCCACTGTAACTCAAGTAATCTTTTAGCTATGAACTCGGAATTTTGTAGAAATTAGTTTTGAGTAAGAACGAAGTTTGAGTTTACTAGTCACCGAAATCCTTTTACTCCTTCTGGTAGCTGCCATACAAAATGTCCTTAAGACACGTGTTCAACAATATTTTTCGATAACTTTTGAACGCTTCAAGCTACGAATTTGAAATTTTGTACACGTTCATTTTTAATGGTTTCAAGGAAAAGGATAAATATGTAAGAAATCGAGTGAGTCCTTCCTGCACCTCCCATGTGAAAGTCCTTCAAAAAGGACTTTTTTTTTCGATGACTTACCCAGTTCAAGATATGAAATTAAACACTGAATATTGTCTTTTAGTTTTGAGTAGCAATCTAATGGCATTCCTTAATAAAGGACATACAACATGCACACACGTAATTCTACTTTATCCCCAACTACAATATAAATCGGAGTTCAGTATTCATCTAGAGTATTATACGATTGGCTTGTTTTTTATTCTTAATTGATCTTGTGGGTCTCGTTATACTTTTCCCTCTTAACCATGGACATCAATAGATTGTCGGCGGATGAACTAAAATACGAGCTGGCGGTGGTTGGTTTGAAAGGCCAAAATGTGGATGAAATGAGGAAAGTGTTGCGGGCTACATTGAAACGACAGTCTAGCTTCTCAAGGCCGGAATATCCTTTCTCTTTTAATAAAGATAAGGTCGCGGTGGATAAAAAACTGGAGGAAATTTCGGGGCTTATAGAGCATTTTGAAGGGGACGAAGACTGCGGGGAATTTAAGAAAATCGATGCCAAGGCGAAGTGGGCCCTGAGAAGACTAGACAACCTGCAAACGGAGATAACGGAATCTAAAGAGTATGTCTCAGAGTCGCGTCAGAAGATAGCTGAGTTGTTCGCGCTACTGGATTCCAAGTTGGTACCAGTTGGTAGCAGCGAAGAAGGAGATACGAATCTCAGTCTGGGCCTCGTGGAAGAAATGTCTTTCCGTAGAACAGGGAAGGGGGCAGTACGACCGGGCACCTCACACTCAAAGTTAGGTCCGAAATGTGCATCGTCTACGCAAATCGGTAAAGGAGCTGCGGATATGGATTCGCATTCGTGCACTTCTGGAGCCGCAGCGGGCACCTCACACCCAAGGGCAAAGTTAGGTCCGAATTGTGCATCGTCTCCGCAAATCGGTAAAGGATGTGCGGATATGGATTCGCATTCGTACACTTCTGAAGCCGCAGCGGTGTCGGTTTATAAATGGGGAGTGAAGTTTTCGGGCACAGCCGGGGAATCACTTAGTGGGTTTCTCGAAAGAGTCGAGGAGTTAAGGGAAGTACGGGGTTGTTCGCTGCAACGGCTTTTCGAGTCGTCGGTTGATTTATTCGAAGGGAAAGCGTTGATCTGGCTTAGGGCAAATAAACCTTTCGCAAGGAATTGGAGAGAACTAGTGGCGAGGCTCAGGGACGAATTTTTGCCTCCGGGCTACAACGACCGGCTGCTAGATGAAATACGTCATCGCTCCCAAGGTAGCATCGAGAGCATTGGGATGTTTGTCAGTGTAATGTTGAGGCTATTCGGTAGATTAAGTGGACCTTGTACCGAAGCGTTGAAATTGTCCTTCATTCTGAAAAATATAGCCCCTTTCTACTCAAACCATTTAGCGTTAGTCGAGATCACTTCTATCGAGCAGCTTCTCGTAGTCGGGAAAAAATTAGAGGCTGCGCGTTTTAATGTGGAAAGCTACATACCGCCACCTTCACGTAAACAGACCAATTTATTGGAGCCGGATTTGGCATATATCTCTGTTTCGGAATTAGCTATGCCATTACCACTCGAGACGCAACCCGCAGTACAGACAGTGGCTCAATCAAATCTGTCGGCAAATGCTAACCCTTTTAGGAGCAATAACTCGGTAAGCAGTGTTCGAAATGCAAAAAGAAAAATACGCTGCTTTAACTGCAACGAGGAAGGGCACATGTCAAACGGCTGCTCGCAACCTAGGCGGTGCTTTGGTTGCGGACGGGAGGGCGTGCTCCGAAAATATTGCACTACATGCTCGGGAAACGAATCGCGAACTCCTGGCGCGGCAGGTCAGTGAATTCGAAGCCCAGCACATCTGCCGTCAGAGGGGGAAAGGGTGGGGGTTCCATTAGTAAGAAAGACGTAGTGATGGGCAAAGTGGTGAGTCTAGATTATGTACTAGACAAGTGGGAAGGTGATAATCGCCCCTATTTGCTGGTTAGTGTCTATGGGGTGAACCTGTGTGGCCTGCTGAATTCAGGTGCCTCACGTACCGTTGTTGGAGGAAAAGGTTGGGATATTTTAAGGGATCTGGGGTTTATGGTGGATAAGTCATCGGTTGCGGCGGTATCGTTGGCGGATGGTTCTAACGTCGCGGTGTCGGGTACCGTGACGATTCCATTCGGCGTTGAGGGCAGAATAGGGCTAATTGAGTCGTTGGTTATTCCAAATTTACCGCAAACACTTATACTGGGAGCCGATTTTTGGGTAAAATTTGGAATTGTACCGGACCTCAGTAGTAATGCTTGGGAGTTCTCAAGACCCGAGCTGGCATCCATCGGGGATTCCGTACACACTTCAGGCTTGACACCATCTCAGTCACGAAGGTTGGAGGAACTGACTACAAAGGTTTTTCTATCTGACGAACCTAGTCTGGGCCGTACACATCTGGTGGAACACAAGATCCGAACCGACGCAGAACCGATTCGCCAGAGATACTACCCGGTTAATCCAGTTGTCCAAAAACAGATCGATGCGGAATTAGACGATATGTTAAAGGAGGACGTGATTGAGCCGTCAAAAAGTCCGTGGGCATCTCCGATTGTGCTCATTCAAAAGAAAAACGGGAAATATCGTTTCTGCGTAGACTACAGGAAGCTGAACAAAGTTACTGACCGAGACGCTTACCCGCTGCCATTTGTCTCCGCGACACTGGATAAGCTAAGGAACGCCCATTTCCTCTCGTCACTCGATATCAAATCCGCGTACTGGCAGATACCAATGGAGCAGGAGTCAAAAGCCTTAACCGCGTTTATAGTACCCAATAGGGGATTATTTCAATTTAAGCGTATGCCGTTTGGGTTACACAATGCTCCTGCGACGTGGCAACGCCTAATTGACCAAGTACTCGGCGCCGACCTGGAACCTCATGTGTTTGTCTATCTTGATGACATCATAATCGTCACAGACTCGTTCCAAAAGCACATAGAGGTATTGCAAGAAGTCTTCAGGCGTTTGACGAGTGCGGGGCTCCAGGTGAGTAAGGATAAATGCCAGTTCGGTCGGTCTCAATTGAAGTATCTAGGCTACGTGGTGGACGCTCATGGCTTACACGTGGACCCGGACAAAGTGGAAAGTATTGTACGCATTCCGACTCCAACATGTGTGAAGCAAGTACGTAGCTTTATAGGCACGGTGTCGTGGTACCGTCGATTTGTCCCAGACTTCGCTAGCAAAACCTTTGACGGAGTTATTGAAGAAGAATAGGAAATTCATATGGTCAGATGAATGTGAAAATGCATTCAAGATGGCGAAGGAATGTCTTATTTCAGCCCCTATTCTGGCCTGCCCTGATTTCGACATTCCATTTGTGGTACAAACGGATGCCTCGGATTATGGTATCGGAGCAGTGCTATCTCAGGAGCGCGAAGAGGGAGAGAAGGTGGTAGCGTACTTAAGCCGCTCCCTAACAAAATCGGAACGGAATTACTCGACCACCGAAAAGGAGTGTTTAGCGGTGGTATGGGCAGTCGAGAAATTGCGGCCTTATCTGGAAGGGATGCGATTCAAGGTAATTACTGATCACCACTCCTTGGTGTGGCTCGCAAATCTAAAGGATCCGTGTGGTAAGCTAGCTAGGTGGGCGGTCCGAATGCAACAGTACGACATGGAGATCGTGCATCGGAAAGGTAAGGAACACGTCGTACCCGACATGCTATCGCGATCGGTGCCCGCAATTGCATCAATATCAACAGCAGTTCCAGACCCCTGGTGCAGCAAAATGATGTTGCGAGTTTCCGAAAATCCGCTGTCATTCCCGGACTGGCGGATTGAAGATGGAAAACTCTATAAGCATGTGAAACCTCGGTATTGCGGTTTGGAGGAGAACGACAGCATGTGGAAGTGGGTTGTTCCGAAGAGTTCGCGTAAGGATTTTCTACACCAATACCATGATAACCCCCTCGCAGGACATATGGGAGTCCATAAAACTTACGCGCGTCTAACTGATAAGGTGTACTGGCCAAAAATGAAGGCGGACACGGCCAGTTATGTTCGCAGGTGCCAGGTGTGCCAGAGGGTTAAACCAGAGCAGAAAAGGGCGGCAGGATTGATGACACAAAGGAGCGGTACGACTCGCCCGTAGGAACTTATATGTGTGGACCTAATTGGACCCCTCCCGCGCTCGACGAAGGGTTTCAACTACATATTGACGGTGGTAGACTACTTCACCAAATTTCCGATGTTGTTCCCACTCCGATCGGCTACGGCTCCCGGCATCTGCCGAGAACTAGAACAAAACGTGTTGATGCTGTTTGGGGTACTCAAATTCGTAGTGTGTGACAATGGACCCCAATTCCAAAGTAAGGTTTTTAATGAGCTCTTTGAGTCCCACGGCACGTCGATCTCGTACACGGCGCACTATCACCCTCAAGCCAATCCGGCCGAGCGAATGAATCAGATAATTAAAACCACTCTGAAAGCTTACGTGTCAGAAAATCATCGAACCTGGGACGCCCAACTGGCCAAAGTAGCATGCGCAATTCGTACTGCCCAGCACGAAGTCCTGGGAGTATTCTGCTCAATTTTGGGAGAGAAATGGTAATTGACGGTGGTAGTAATGCACTTCCCAAGGAAGGACCTGTTGAAGTCGCGTCAACGGACGTTCACTCGTACCTTGATAGACTGAAGGTGCTGACCGATTTGCGCGAAGACATTCAGCGCAAATTAAAGGACGCCTCGCTGAAGGCGAAGGAGGGGTACGATAAACAACGCCGCGACGTGAAATTCTTGCCGAACGAATTGGTGTGGAGGAGGAACTTCGCCTTGTCAAACGCGGCTAATTTTTATGCGGCTAAACTGGGCCCAAAATTTGTGGGACCATTCAAGATTTCAAAGTGCACATCCCCGTGTACATACACACTAGGGGATGATAAGGGAGCGGAAAAGGGTTCATGGCATGTGAAAGACCTGAAACCTTATCACGGTGAAAAGGACCCCGTAGAGAGTAGGCCTCACACTAGTAGCTTCCTTCCTCGTTGCCGTTATCCTTTATGAAGTCTTTCCAACTTTGTACAGAGTACCTGGGGTCCGTATGGGGCTGGTGGTGGCAAAAGATTGAACCTAATTGTTAAGGAATGCTTGGCATATGGTCGTTTAACGTATTCGTTCAGTAATAGGTGTTGTGTTTTATGGTTTATGGTGGCGGTTAGTATGGCTGTTCTAGCGTGGTGGAATAATTCAGTGTAGTAACACGGTTCGGAGGTGACGGTGGAATTGTTATGTGTTATTTGTCGAGCAAGTAGCATTCGCCTTCACTACACCCTCCTTTCCTCTTTCAGGTTGAAATCAAGGACGGGAAGAGAAGGATGGAACCTGACCAGGAAGAAAGGTCTAACCGTGGATGCGACAACCTCCGAAGCCGAGAAGATATGGCGGAGTTTCGTCAACTTGTTAAGATTATCTGTAATGGAAAAAAAAAACATTGTAATCTCTTCTTTTATTGTTTCTACGATACCGAATTCCGACGGATCCTAGCCCTGTTGTTACGGGAAGTGGGTTCCTCCACGCCCTTAGCGCAAACCGGGTAGGGCGGTGCAGCCGTAGCAGGACCTGGTAGGGCGGGGAATGTGCAGGTTAACTCGCGAGCGACGGCCTATTTTGCGCTTCATCCTCCGACACCGCCGTTCACGCTGTTGCAAATAATGCCAGCAGCCGGAACACTGATCCGCGTGGACACCCCTCCACCGCAGGACGAGCAGACGGGCGAATTCCCACAGCGTCAGCTACCGTATGTGAATTCCGGTAGCTGACGGGATAACTGAAACTATATTGGGCGGAGAAGGAGCGGCCTGGATCCTTCCTTCCCGACAAAACGAATTCTCCGAACAATAACTCAAAAACTTCTACTGAAACTTCCCCAGAGCGCTCCTGTCAAACACTACTGTCAGTTGGAAGGCCATGTCAGACGGCGGAGACATTCCAGTTGACGTTCGGAAAATATTGGAAACGCCTGGAATCGGACCGGAAACGAATATATCCGAGGCGTTGCCATCCGGAAACTTTTTAAGGAGCGATTTTGATTTTGGCGGGGCTTTTTGGTGTACGACCGCCGGATAGGACGGTTTCAAGTTGGAGTGGAGTAAGAGAAGTCGGAGTGGTGTAGCAGCGAAACAAGGGGTTGTCGGACGAGGAAAAGGCTGAAAAATTCCGGAGCTGGTTATCTGGGAGGATACGGAGAAGCACCGGAGAGAGACTGTCGGAGGCAGGAATTGCGCAAGGCGTACACGGTGGATGTCGGGGTACGCGGACGAGTAAGGTGAAGTAGGTTAAAATCAAGTATGTACACATTCCCTTCTCTAGCAGGTCTCGAAAAGAAAAACGCGAAGAATTTCGGAAACCGTGGTCGTGGAGGAGCTTGTTGGTGGAGATCCGTCGGACTAGGGTCTTGAGAGTTTTCTTTTCTTTTATTTTATTCTCCAATATACTTTTGTAACGTACGTTCAGTTCCTGGTTTCATTTATCGGTACGGAAGGAGGTTTCCTAATCGTTCTCCCAAAATTACAGATTAGGTGGCGCCCATTTTGAAGAGGACATTGTCTTCGAAGTAGTTCCCGATTCCCCCCCGGCTCAGATTAAGTTGGTTACAAAGGAAGAACGGAAACAAGAAGACCGCAGCGGCTTTTCTTTTTTTTCTGCCTTCATGGTAATAATTCTGCTTTTGTGTAGGTAATAACGTGTTTAAGATTATTGGCCGATAACTTCAGAATGGTTTAAGCTACGTCTTTGAAATTTTGTATGTGTTATTTTTCCAATAGTTGGAGCTAAATATATGATTATGAAGAAAATCCTATTAGTCCCTCGTGTAGCTGCCATACAAATATCCTGTCAAAACGTCTTCACTTAATTTACGGAACTTACTATAACTCAAGTAATCTTTTAGCTATGAATTGGAAATTTTGTACAAATTAGTTTTGAGTAAAAACAAAGTTTGAGTTTACTAATCAGCAAAATCCTTTTACTCCTTCTGGTAGGTGCCATACAAAATATCCTTAAGACACGTGTTCAACAATATTTTTCGATAACTTTTGAACGCTTGAATTTGAACGAATTTGTTATTTTGTATACGTTCATTTTTAAATGGTTCCAAGGAAAAGAATAAATATGTAAAAAATCGAGTGAGTCCTTCCTGCACCTCCCATGTGAAAGTCCTTCAAAAAGGAAATTTTTTTTCGATGACTTACCCAGTTCAAGATATGAAATTAAACACTGAATATTGTCTTTTAGTTTTGAGTAGCAATCAAATGGGAGTCCTTAATAAAGGACATACAACATGCACACTCGTAATTCTACTTTATCCCCAACTACAATATAAATCGGAGTTCAGTATTCATCTAGAGTATTATACGATTGGCTTGCAGCCGATCGTGACTGCAGTATGTTTATAATTAGCATTGTGTCATGTTTCTTATGTTGGCAGCATTTTGCGTGCATAATCGAGCTGTCATGTGTCAACCACTATCATATTACTGTTTCATTCGTTACCGAAAAAATGAAGCCGAAGCGTGAAAAGAAAACACCAAAGGATGTGGTGAATCAGAAGAAAATCAAGTCTTTTTTTGGTAAGCCGGCGAAAAAAGTGAATTTTGTTCGTGAAATAGCTTGTCAATTGCATTCCTTCGAGTTTGAGGTCAGCGTGTTTGTGGTGTGCGATTCAGACTGTGTTCAGGGTTCGGATAATGTCTTTCCAGAACCATCTACTAGTTCGTCTGCTGAATCACGTGAGCCGAGTTCGAGTGCAGTGAAATCGACAGTTGCTATCGAAACGGACAACATTCAAAAATCAGCGATTACGACAACAGCGACAGTCACTGCGACGATCACGGTATCAAATCGTAAGTTGATGTTGAACGATTTTAGATTTTTTTTTGCGTTGTCAAAATTTAATTTTTGTGTGTAACTTTCAGCTACAATTAATTTCAAGCCGAAAATTATCGATTCGAGCGCAGCAAATAATTTGCCGCCCGACATTTCACCGGGTGGGGAAAAATGCAAACAAAATCTTCAAGGGCACCGTTTTCCGAAACACAGTGACAGTGGCCGATCGTTTCAATTGAAATGGCTGGAGAAACATGATTGGTTGGTATATTCGATAGAGAGAGACACCGTTTACTGCTACCCTTGTCGTCAATTCGGAATCGGTAATAAGAGTGACGTCTTCTGCACCAGCGGTTTCAACAATTGGCAGAAAGCGCTTTCCAATAATCAAGGTTTTCAACGTCATGAAAACAGCTCGATGCATGTTTCTTCAATGCTTTCGTGGAAAGAGCATCAATCGAGAACTTCGAGAAAGCATGAAGTTTCGAGCCTTCTCAATGAAACTGTTCTTGAGAAGCGACGTTATTATTTTAAAGCCATCGTTTCTACTATTTTATTCTTGGCCAAAAGCGAGTTGGCTTTCCGCGGTGATTGGAATGAAGAAGAAAATGATGAGTATGGTCATTTCCGGAACCTGTTCAAACACACACTTGACAAGGATGAGCGTTTACAACAGTGCCAAAAAATCATGCCAGCTAATGCGTTATATACGTCGCCGCAAATACAAAATGAAATCATTCATATCGCAGCGGAAATTCTGCGTGAAAACATCGTGTCTGAAATTAATGAATCATCATTTTTTACTCTAATGTCAGATGGTATGCGAGACAGAAATGGCAATGAAATTTTGTCAATCGTCTTCCGATACATAAAAGACGGTCAACCAGTTGAAACACTCCTTGGATTCGAAAAAGCAATCGACATTAATGCACGAAGCCTTAATAAGATAATTGTCGATAGTATTCAAAAATGTGGTCTGGACGAAAGAAAGTTTTTGAGTCAATGCTTTGACGGCGCGTACGTCATGAGTGGCAAGGATAGCGGAGTTCAAAAATTAGTTCGAGAACACTACAACAGACCGATTCCTTGTGTACACTGTTTCAACCATCGCCTCCACCTGGTTGTTATTGCTGTCGTATCGGAAACAGATAGCTGTCGCCTTTTCTTTGATCAAGTACGCCTACTACACAATTTCTTTAATCGTTTCAAAATTCCCAAGGAATATGAGGGTACAAACATTCCGCGGCTAATTGAAACGCGTTGGTCCGGCCATTTAAAGGCGACTGAGTGTATCAGTAAACATACTGCAGTCACGATCGGCTGCAAGCCAATCGTATAATACTCTAGATGAATACTGAACTCCGATTTATATTGTAGTTGGGGATAAAGTAGAATTACGTGTGTGCATGTTGTATGTCCTTTATTAAGGACTGCCATTAGATTGCTACTCAAAACTGAAAGACAATATTCAGTGTTTAATTTCATATCTTGAACTAGGTAAGTCATCGAAAAAAAATTTCCTTTTTGAAGGACTTTCAAATGGGAGGTGCAGGAAGGACTCACTCGATTTCTTACATATTTATCCTTTTCCTTGGAACCATTCAACAATTTCAAATTCGTAGCTTGAAGCGTTCAAAAGTTATCGAAAAATATTGTTGAACACGTGTCTTAAGGACATTTTGTATGGCAGCTACCAGAAGGAGTAAAAGGATTTCGCTGATTAGTAAACTCGAACTTCATTTTCACTCCAAACTAATTTGTACAAAATTCCGAATTCATAGCTAAAAGATTACTTGAGTTATAGTAAATTCCGTAAATTAAGTGAAGACGTTTTGACAGGATATTTGTATGGGAGCTACACGAAGGACTAATAGAATTTTCTTCATAATCATACATTTAGCTCTAACCATTGGAAAAATATCACATACAAAATTTCAAAGACGTAGCTTAAACCCTTCTGAAGTTATCGGCCAATATTCTTAAACTTGTGTTTTAAAGACATTTTGTATGGCAGCTACCAGAGGGAGTAAAAGGATTTCGCTGATTAGTAAACTCGAACTTTGTTTTTACGCAAAACTAATTTGTACAAAATTTCCAATTCATAGCTAAAAGATTACTTGAGTTATAGTGAGTTTCGTAAATTAAGTGAACACATTTTGACAGGATATTTGTATGGCAGCTACACGAAGGACTAACAGGATTTTTTTCATAATCATACATTTTGCTCCACCTATTGAAAAAGTAACACATACAAATTTTCAAAGTTGTAGCTTAAACCCTTCCGAAGTTATCGGCTAATATTCTTGAACACGTGTTTTAAGGACATTTTGTATGGCAGCTACCCGAAGGAGTAAGACGATTTTGCCCGTTAACGAACTTAGCCTTACAAATTCAACCAAACATCCAGATTCAAAATTTCAAGATCCTAAGTGAAGGCGTTCTTGAGTTATCGTGCTCACGGACAGACGGACGGACGAACGTCAAGCGGATTTGAGCTTTTTAGCCACAAATAAACAAAAAATAATATATAACTTTTTTTCGTCCGAGGCTTGGTTCTATGCGTTACAAACTTTTGGGCTGGATTAAACTTATAATACTCTATATGATTTCATCTAGAGTATAAAAATTACACTGAAATATTCGCTGCGCTCAAAATGATATCGGACGGGAAATGCACCAAAAGTAAAATTGACGCAGAAGATGTGGCATTGGCTGCCGGAATAGCTACAGCAATAACAGATAAGAAATTCATTTTTGTACTCCATTTTATGAGCGAACTTTTGGATGTCATAGAACCAGCAAATCGACTCCTGCAATCTCGTGATATCGGCATCCGAAAAGCAATGCCGATTATTGAAGCGGTAATGGAAAAATTACTTAATTTGCGAACCGATGAACTGCACAATCATTATCTGAAATTAACAGAAGATACTATGATCGCCAACGGACTCACAACGACGCGGAATCTGGGAAGAATCCGTCGACGATCATTACGTCTAAGTGATACTGTTGTGATGAGCACTCTTGGCGAAAGACAATCTGAAAACGAAGCGTCGCTGTTTAAATCGGTTCATTTCGAAGTGGTCGACCACGTTATTTGTGAAATGAGAAATCGATTCAACCACAACAACAATATTTTGTTGGCGATTGCGGCAGCTAACGAAATCGATCAGGATGATTTCGAATTGGAAATATTACTGCCATTGACTTCTCTTGGTTTAGAACTGCCTTCGCAAGCTGAAATTTCTGTCGCTAAGGCTTTCCTAGCAAAAGAGAAAATAAAACCAGAAAATCAAGGCTGCAGTGCGTTACAAAAGTTGTGTTCGGTAAAGAGCGCTCTCCCGCAGACATATCGCTTGTTAGAAGCCGTTGATACCTTCGGCAGTAGTACTTCTGTTTGTGAATGTGCATTTTCGGCTGTATCGAGAATCGACACTGTAAGACGTATGTCGATGACGGATCAACGGATGTGTGACCTGTCATTTCTTGCTTTTGAGAAGAAGAAACTGTCTTCCGTCGATGAAGATATGATCACGCGAAAATTTGCAACACAGAATCGAAAAATTCAACTTTATTAATATATTCATTCAACTAGTCTCATTGGCATTCTGAATTACCCATATAAAATAAACAACTTTTATAAAATGAGATTCATTCAAATATATTGATTTTATCTTGTCGAAAATTGAGTATTTTTTCAGCTTTAATGTTATGTGAAAAAACTTCAAAATCTCCTCAGCACTCTCGAGAATTCAAACCTGGCTATGGGACTGAAAACTTCTTAAGTTTTGCAAACAAAAACAATCCCAATAGTGGATACTTTAAACAAAATTTATATTTTTTTTCAACTATAATATCCCAGCCAAAAATCACCAATATTCACTAGTATCTCTCACTTAAAAAACGCGCACAAAATATATTTCATTCAATATTTATTTTTGCTTTAAAACTGTTGCAAAAATTAAAAAAGAGAAAACAAAATTTTGACTTACATGTACATCATAATTACTATCGTCATCTTCATCTTGGATCCGACGTTGGCTACTGGTTAAAAGTGTCTTCCTACGTGTTGACTTCCGTTGGCAGCTAATGAAAAGCGTCTTCCTTCGGTTGTGATTTTCTCGATTTTTTTTTTGGTCTTCTTATTCCGGATACCCACTCGTAAGTATCGTTGGGGCGTATACTATGCCGTTGAACTGCCCAATCGTCGGGAATTTCTATTTGAAAATTCGATTCGAATCCAGTTTAGGAAAAGCGTTGGTTGAATTTCAGTTTTATCCAATTTGCTGGATTCGTATCACTGAATGCACTTTATTTTATCGAAATAAAATATCACTGGGATATATATACAGGGTGGGCCAAATACAAGTTTCTTTTTAAAAATGCAATAAAATTAACAAAATTAAATTTTTTTCCATGTATTATGGCTTTATTAGTAAGAGTAAACATTCCCATTTATGATGGAACACAATTTCGTTCAAGTGGCTGCTTCGGCTGGCTGCGCAGTAGCGCATTCTGTCACTCCAATTTTCGAAGACCTTGTTGATGGTTTCGGGCTGTAGCTCACGGATTGCTTGGATGATATTGGCCTTAAGAACAACCACCAGCTGTAAGGGTGTTTCGGATAGTAGGCATGATACACCATCTGACGAGTCTATGCCCTCCGATGATGAAACAGCTCCTTCGGACCTAGTCCAACACAATCTTTTAAAACTGGCGTATCCAGTGAAGGTTTTCCAACTGTCATGTCCTCAAGGACAGCGATTAATCAACAGTCGGGGATTTCGTGTTGGGGTTTCACACCAGAAACCCTACTGACGCCGGAAAACAACTAACATTTAATCAAATTTGCTTCTATGGTAGGTTACCATGAACAAATTCCATTCTTTCTATACAGGGTGTTTGGCACTCCGTCCCTTGTAAGGGGTTATTCCTTGATATATTTGGAGAAAAAAATTGTTCTACAGGGTGGGTTAATTTTCAATATCAGTGGAGATACAGGGTGGTTAAGAAAAGTGTTTTTGACCCGTACCCTCACTCACTTAAAACGTTATATCTTGAAAACGAATAATCACAAGGCAAAGTGTTATAACTCGTTTTTTAGAGAATCAAATTACCTTTCATTTGATGTAACAGTCTAAATTGTAACTGCACCCAATCTTGAGATATTTACTCGAAAACACCAATTTTTGCTACGTGAACCCTAAAAATTCAGTGATCAATGTAGTTTTTCTCAGAAAACCGCATTATAAAAATGTCATCTTAATTTTATTTTTTTATGAACCATATTATTACCTACAAAAGCTGCATACATATGTATGAGTTACGATTAACATTTTGGAAGTAATAGGTAAAAATACATATCGCATAAAAATTAAATATTTAAAAAGTCAGTGCCATAAAGTGGACCTCGTCTAAGAACCTGTTTAATTTGTCGGTAGTACTACAGTATTTTCATTGCACATTTATTACCATTTAAAGTCTGTAGGAAAACAATGAAATGTAAGTGAGTTTCAACATAATTGATGCTTTTACCTGAATGTGGTAGGTAATACTGGGTGCGGTACTATGCCTTCTTTAAAAGAGTGCCTTACAAAATAAGAAGCCTATAAAAGCAAAACTACCTTCATATTTTTATCGGTTTTAGTTACGTTGCTAAAACAAGAAGGTGTCAGTAGAATTAAAAAAAATAATTTCAAAATGCCTGAGTACTCCAATGAAGAATATGCTGACAATGTCTTAATTTATGGAGAGTGTCGCGGAAATGCACGAGCCCCGCGAAGGCTTTACAATCAGAGACATCCTCATCGACGGACACCTGACAGGGGAGTATTTCAAGACGTTTACAGGAGTAGGAAACTGGCAGCGTTAGAACAAGCAGAGTAAATACAAACCCTGCGCCGATAATCACTGTTTAGATTGATGAAAGAATACTGAAGCAGTTCAAAATGATCCATCGATCAGTATCCGACGCTTGGCATTGCAGTTTAACATATCTACTTGGAAAGTTTGGAGTATTTTAAAAGTAGAATGCTTTCATGCCTACCATCACACACTAGTACAGGAGCTGCTACCCATTGATTTCCCCAAACGGATGGAGTTTTGCAATTGGCTCCTTGAACGATAAATAGATGACGATAATTTTTTCAACAATATTCTGTGGACGGAGGAGTCCCAATTTACCAGAGACGGTATCACAAACTTCCACAACCTACATACGTGGTCTCAGAACAATCCACACACAAGAAGAGCGGCATCATTTCAGCATAGATTCAGCGTCAATTTATGGGCAGGTGAGATTGGTGGCGATTTTTTTGGACCTATTAGGCTTCCGCTGACTCTAAATAGCTCCAATTACTTACATTTTTTATCAAATGATCTACAGGACTTGTTGGATGATATTCCACTGGTACGATTGGCTTCCATGTTTTACTAACACGATGGTACTCCAGGTCATTACGGCCGACAGATCACAGATTGGTTAAATTTCAATTATAGCAATCGCTGGATCGCTAGAAATGAACCGATACACTGGCCTGAAAGATCTCCTGATCTTACTATTATGGATTTATTTGTATGGGGATGGATGAAGGACCTTGTCTACGCAACGGCAGTAGTAACATTGGAAGATCTAAATACCAGGACTGATGCGGCAGCAATAGAAGTAAGGAAGCAGTTGAGGAATATGAATACCAAGAGAACACACGCCAAACGAGCTTTAGGGTGCATTCAAAATGAAGGTGGCCATTTTGAACATTTATTATAATAAAAAATTTAAATAAAACATAAAAACCATCATTAAATTCTTTCAGTTCAAGCAAGTAGCGTAGATCAACATGCACATGCACTGACTTTTTAAATATTTAATTTTTATGCGATATGTATTTTTACCTATTACTTCCAAAATGTTAATCGTAACTCATACATATGTATGCAGCTTTTTTAGGTAATAATATGGTTCATAAAAAAATAAAATTAAAATGACATTTTTATAATGGGGTTTTCTGAGAAAAACTACATTGATCACTGAATTTTTAGGGTTGACGTAGCAAAAATCTGTGTTTTCGAGTAAATATCTCAAGATAAAAAACGAGTTATAACACTTTGCCTTATGATTATTCATTCTCAAGATATAACATTTTAAGTGAGTGAGGGTACCGGTCAAAAACACTTTTCTTAACCACCCTGTATCTCCACTGGTATTGAAAATTAACCCACCCTGTTGAACAATTTTTTTTTTCCAAATATATCAAGGAATAACCCCTAACAAGGTGGCGGACGGAGTACCAAACACCCTGTATTATCTACACTTTAAAGCGCATATTAAATACAGAGGATTTGGTAACAACGTATAAAACTCTATTTCAATCAGTGCTAACATATGGTATCATAAAATGGGGAGGAGCTTTTGAGTCGTATTCGAAATGCATCCAAATAACTGATAAACGTGTACTAAAGATTATCACCGGGGTTTCCTCGACATATCCATCTAACCAAATTTGTACGTTAACTAATACACTGAACTTGAAAAATTTATATACATTAAAAAAACACACTTAATGACCAAAAACGGTGGACTTACTCCAATTAATCATAATATACATACAAGAGCCAGAGACACTAACATGATAACATCCTACGTAAGCTCAGCACTTGAACAAACACATTTTACATATTCAGCACCTAGACAGGGTGTAACTAGTACTGAGGTTCAAACGAAAATGGGAGATAGAGGAACTTGTCCTGAGTAGAAAATCGTTCTACACATACTCCCGTTTTTGCACCGTTAAGGAGATAGCGCGATTTTAAGGACGAAGGATTTTCATCGTACCTGTGATCACTGTTTGATCTCTAACTTCTGCTGTACTTAGCGTAACGTAATAATTCTGGGCTCGTTGGAAAGGACACAAATTCTTCTTTCTAATTGCTATCAACTGTGTCAATCAATTTTTGAGAAAAATTCATTTAAATGACACAAAAATAATAAAAAATTAAAAAAAAATAGAAAAAAAGTCCTGTTTTCTCCAAGAAGGATCTGATTAACCACCAAATTTTATTACATTTTCGGAAAGCTCATAAAATTTCACTACACGTTTGATACCAGAATTTCTTCATAGGTTGAATTGTAAAGGAGCAGGGCTAACAGTTATCAAGCACGTTCCCTTCAAGTAAATCTGGTTTGACACCCGTCATTCGCCGAAGGAGTATGATTAATAATAGTGAGGACGAAATAAAAGAGTTGAAGTATAGTTTATTACGTTTATTTAGTTTATTACGTTTACAAATAATTTTCAACATGTCCGCCGTTGTGGAGCAAGCAGAAGTGGTATCGCCGACGAATGGCATTGGTGGGGTTCACACGCAGTAGTTGGGCTCGTAACTGATCGCATGCTTCGGGGATACGGGAAATGAGCTGTTCTCGTATATGAATTTCCTCTGCGTAGACGATGTTTTTCAAATACCCCAGACATAAAAGTCCATGGGAGTTAAGTCGGGAGATTGTGGAGGCCATGCAATGGGACCGCCACGACCAATCCATCGATCCCGAAAATTCGCGTCGAGCCACCGACGGACATTAGCACCATAATGCGCTGGCGCTCCATCGTGCTGATACCAAAACCTGACCAGTACACGGAGTGGTATATCCTCTATGAGGACTGGTAAAGTTTCCTCCAAAAATTCGGCATAATTGGTGGAAGAAATACCGGACCGATGAAAGTTCTTCCGATGATGCCAGCCCAAACATTCACACTGAAGCGATGTTAATGGGACGTATTTCGGCTGGTATGGGGATTTTCACGTGCCCACACATGCATATTGTGGAAATTTTGCATGCCATCGCGGGTGAATTGCGATTCGTCGGTCCAGAGAATTCTTCCGAAAAACGCTGGATCTTCGTCTGCTCGCAGTAACATGGTACGACAAAAGTCTCGCCGATGTTCACGATCACCGGGCAACAGTTGTTGCACCGGTGTATTGTGATAGGGATACAGTTCTTCTCCTTGCAGAATTCGGAACACTTGCATGTGGTTGATGCCTAATCGATGGCCGATGCGCCGGGTGGTTGCCGTGGGGTCCCTAGCCGCGATGCGCAGTATGCGCTCCTCCGTGGCCACAGGTACCGAGTGTCGCCGTCCTAGATGTTGTGTGTCCCGCCACGGCTGCAGTGTACCTCGTTCACAAAGGTTCCGATGAATGCTGATGAACATCCGATAATTGGGGTACCGAGATCTGTCCGGATACCGTTCCCGGTAAACTCTTTCGGCTCGCCTAGCATTCCCGTCGCACAACCCATAGACGAAGTGCATGTCTGCCATTTCTTCCGTTGTAAAAGACCTCCTATTGCTTGCCATGTTGCTCGTAATGATGTCTATGACATTCTGTTTGCTGCTGCTTCCTCCCGATGCTCTTATCGCAGAAAATCTACGTAGGACGAAGTCATTCCTTTTCCTTAAGGGAGCAGGTAAACTCCACGCCCTACTTAAATGGATATTACTTAATTAACTTAAATGGATGTTAGTTAATTTACTTAAATGGACGCTATCTAATTAGTTGTCATATTTTTACTTACCTGTAACATAATTTCCCCACATAAAAGCAATACGTGTGTTGTTAACATGGTTCTCATTACTGCATCTGTTTTGCGGTAAATTCTATGTTTAGCAGTATTTCCAACATGTGCAGGAAACTCACTTGTTGTTGCAAATATGAAGAAATTCTGTTTTCAAACGTATTGTGAAATTTTATGGGCTTTCCGAAAATGTAATAAAATTTGGTGGTTAGTTAGGTCCTTCTTGGAGAAAACAGGACTTTTTTGTATTTTTTTTTTTAATTTTTTATTATTTTTGTGTCATTTAAATGAATTTTTCTCAAAAAGTATAACACTGATTGACACAGTTGATAGCAACTAGAAAGAAGAATTTGTGTCCTTTCCAACGAACCCAGAATTATTACGTTACGCTAAGTACAGCAGAAGTTAGAGATCAAACAGTGATCACAGGTACGATGAAAATCCTTCGTCCTTAAAACCGCGCTATCTCCTTAACGGTGCAAAAACGGGAGTATGTGTAGAACGATTTTCTACTCAGGACAAGTTCCTCTATCTCCCATTTTCGTTTGAACCTCAGTACTAGTTACACCCTGTATATGAAAGCCGTCAGGTAGAATCTCGCACTCACTCATGCATAGGCCAAGGTAGGGATGTTAATATCGGAAAAAAATATCGATAAATCGATATTTTAAAAAATATCAATATCGTCTGACGATATATCGGAGAAAAATATCGATATATCGAATATTTTTTCCAATGAAAAATAAACTCCAATGCTGCATCAAAATTAACATTAATAAAACGCGGCTTTTAGCAAATCGAAAATAAATAAATGGCATTTGATTTCGTTGCCTTCGGTTGCAGTTGCCAAATTTAGCTATTTTTAGAGTCTGAAATTCAATTTAAATTTTATCATTGCAATTTCAATGTCTGAGAGTTTTTTGATTGAACTATTGGAAATGTTGCTGGAAAGCGGAAAATTCTTCTCAGTTGACTTATGAAATCAAATGCCTTTTTTGACCGAAATAAAGTTTCCGGATAGAAATAATATTATTCTTTAAATATATTATTTTAAAAAAATATTTAAGAGCAAACTTGATTTTAATTATTTATTAATGAAATATTATATATTGACATATTTTTAAAATGTAAGCTTATGAGAACCAGTACTTCTCTGGGACAGTTGTTAAGAATACTGGCGATTATTTGGCACCACAATATTTATTGCCGACGCAACTCTTTCGGATGACATCGATGAGGCAGGGACAATCAGGTATTTCTGATAGTTGCCTGGTTGCCTCGTCGTACATATATTTGTATTGGCGCCTGAAGCGAAGATTTGCGTGCATGTGCCCGTATATATCACGTGCCTTGAACCTAGTTTCGACAGATATGGTTTCCGTGATCGAAATTTTTTTTTCTACTTTCAATGTTTCTGGCATCCCACATAAATAAGCAGAAATGCAGATTAATTGAAAAAAACCCGTTCGATTTCTAAAATATGCTATACTTAAAAAAAATATCGAGTCCGATAGTCGGATTTCAATATCGATATATCGATATATCGCTTTTTACAATATCGGCCGATATTATCGATATATCGTTCAAAAAATATCGCAATTTCGATATATCGAAATTTTTTTAACATCCCTGGGCCAAGGGTGACCGACAGTTTCACTGATAAACCAGGAACTTTGTTCTAAATAGGCTAATGTTCAGCACGATAAAGTTAATATTAAATGAATTATTTTGTCGGTGTCAAGTAATAAGTGCAGATAATGTTAATACATATCTTGGAGACATAAAAGAAGAACAAATTTGCTTCTATGGTAGCTTTTCACCATGAAAAATTCAATTCTCAAGACAGTATAGGAATCGAAAAACTTTTCATGTTAATGCTACATCCCCAAAATCACATTTTACACATCACGCACTTTTAAACATATTAATTAATTTTTTGCACCGACAAATAACAACTCTAATTGAATTATGTCAATGTAAAATATTCTGAACATTGTAAAGATTTCTAATCCAACCACACTTTTTGGCAGCAAAATAATTTCGTAAGTTTTCTCTAAATCAATTGCGAATTCACAAAAGTTTTAAAGCGAAAATGAAGTACAGACTTGAAATATTTACATTTTCACTTGTAACTTATTAATAAATTAAAATAATTGCGCAAAACCTACCCACGATATTGAACGCGCACTTTTTAGCTACCACACGAAAACCGAAACTGAAAACTAACCTTTTCCTTGTTTTTTGCTGTCCGTGTCTTGGCTGCTTATATTTGGCTCCACTGTCGTAAAATTATTCCGTTCTTATGCCGGTTTTCCACCAAGCAGACAAGCTAAGTTTTTGTTTTGTTCATGTTTTGGAAAGCACGGAAAACAAAAACTCGAACTCGAACAAATCTAAAACACTGTTTCAACCAAACCGACAGTGCTCTATCGCAGTTTTGTTTTCAGTATCTCCACGAAGCGGTCTCAGTAAGAAAACACACCGAAACCTTTTGAAGTTACCGCTTCTGGTCGGGACACGAAAAACAGAACAGAAACAGTCGAAAAAAGCTCGAGTTTGTAAAAAAATTATGAAAAGTCAAAGATTTGTTTTTTTCGACACGAGCTTTTGCTGAGTTTTTGTTTTGTCCGTTTGGTGGAAAACCGGCATTAGGCACTGGATAATAATAAAGAACGATGGATGACTCGACTAGGACCGAACTCGCGCACTTGAAAAAAGAACTATTGTTGTGGGGACGTCTGGTTCGCTTGGTGATCGGTAATTGACTGGGGGGAGTGTTAGTACTCGCGCTCGCACATTGCTCGGTTTCTTGTGTTGTCCGTCGCTTGCGCTAGTGTCGTAGCAGTGCTGCAAATACTAGCACTGAACATCCGACTCGGCAGTGCTGCCAGGACGGCTCATTACAAAACGTCATTCTAATGATAATCGACGTGACAAAACCGAATTTCGAGACTGCCTTAAAGAATTCTTCATGTCTTCATTCTTGAAAGGTAATCGTAACGTGTAACGTCCGCCTTCTTCCTGAGTAAATACTGGAAGTGGTTGTAGTTCCTCTAATTCCCAAAACCTTTGAAGTTGTTTATTTAATTCAATATCGCCTTGAATTTCTATTTTGAAACTTTGATAATTGTTTGTCGGCTGCGAATTGCGTTCACCAGAAATGATCCAGCCTAGTTGTGTATTTTATGCTACTGAACCAAAAGACAATTTGCGAATATCACCGAGTATACACGAGCATACACGTCGGCGCCAAGTATGAGGTCGATCCGACCAGGACAGTCAAAGTGTGGATCTGCTAGTTGCAGATTATCAAGGTTGTGGGCTTTTTATATGGACTACACTGTGTTCAACTAAAAGGCCACACAAAATGTTAAATTCCTATTTCAAATTGAATTTGTAAAATGCACTTTGCATTATGAATTGACCGTTAGGTCATCTTGCGTATCACAATACTGAAATTGCCAAAATGCACTTAGCATTGAATTATGAATTGACCGTTAGGTCATCTTTTGTATCACAAGACTGAAATTGTCAAAATGCACTTAGCATTGAATTATTAATATTTAAATGAAGAGGGGATTAACCAAATGTTATTCTTTTGTACATAAATAGTTAAATTTTAGGCAAATAAATTAGAAGTGAATTAGACATCGAGCGGCTCAGTCGTTTTATTCGAGCTACTGGTATTGGCTTTGCATCCGAGGGGCGAATCTCTTGTTCAGTATCTGATTCCAGTTCTGTTGAGAACTGGGGTCAAATACGAAAGGAGTAAAAACACATAGTAACGATTTCAGTTCTTACTGGAGCTGAAATCGGCGTAAAAATCCAGTTCTTCTCAGAACTGAAGTGAGTAAAGAAAACCCAGTTCTTCTCAGAACTAAAGTAGACGCCAACGGCTTGAAGTCGGAACCAAACCCGCAATTCAATAGATCTCGCCCCCGGACGCTGGCGAGGCGCATGAGCACCACTAGCTCTTATTAGAGCTCGGCGACTTCCCGTGCCATCGGACCCTAGCGACCAGTACGCGCCGCCGTCGTTATACCAGTTTCGCCCCCGAACGCTGGCGAGCAGGACCATCCTAGCTCCTTATGTGGCTCACCGCCATTCGGTGACGCTACATAACTGGTGACCCCGACGTCAGAGTCACACACCTGTCGACCCCGACACACTCTCCTTTGTAAAGTCAACATCATCAAAATCATCAACATTATCAAAATCATCAACATCATCAAAATTATCATCAAAATCATCATCAAAATCATCATCAAGATCATCATCAAAATCATCATCAAAATCATCATCAAAATCATCAACATCACCATCATCATCAACATCAGCAACATCATCAACATCCCCATCATCAACAACATCAGCAACATCATCAACATCACCATCACCATCAACATCAGCAACATCATCAACATTAACATCGTAATTAGCAACAACCTACTAGAAACAAATGCACGTATGTAAAAATTATTTTCATTTCTTTTTCAAACATTTTTTTTATAACTTGAGATGTAATACATCGGAATTCGATTGTGCGCGACCCTTTTTCTTTAATTAAGTGAAATATCGGTAGTGATCCGCAAACAAAGTTATCCCTTTTGCTCGTTTCGCGAAATTTAAAACGTGTACACTCATTCCTAATCAACGTTACGGTGATATATAGCATTGATATATATATATATATACCATATATATATTTTTAAACGATTTCAATTTACGCGCATTCTCTTTGCCTTTCTGTCTTTTCAATCGAAGATGACGGAGGAAGAAGTAGAACAAGGCTCCCTCTGCATGGTTTATTGCAGCAGAGGCTCAATTCGCCGCAAAGAAGATTAGGAAAGATACAAGCAAATACGCGTATGTTTTAGCTTCATTGCCGGTCGAAGCAATTAATTCGGTAATAGATATTTTAAACGCTCCGCCCGAATCCGAAAAATACGAGAGTTTAAAAGAAACATTAATTAAGCGCCATAGCGCATCTGAGGAAAAAAGGTTAGAGCAGTTATTAAGCTCGGAGGACCTAGGCGATCGCAAGCCTTCAGAACTGTTCCGACACATGTCAAATTTGGCCGGAAATATTTCCGACATTGGGGACTCGATGATTCAAACTCTTTGGGAACGGAAACTACCTGCTACAGTTTCCATTCAAACTCTTTCGCAAGGTAGCATCTTTAGTGGCAGAGAGAGAGTATTTGTACAATAAATATCGACGGCTTAAAAGTGAATATACGAAATGCTTGTACAAACTTGCGCGTAATGCTGCTACAAGTGCCATAAAGAAAGCCAAGCGCCATTTTTTCGGTCTCAAATTTGACTCTAAGTTACCCTCGAAACGTATTTGGAGCAACCTTAAAAACGCAGGTGTATGTGGAAAAGAGTCAGCAAATCGTACTTTAGATTCTGATGAACTGAACCAACACTTCGTTAACTCTTGTCCCATTTCTTCACAAGTTCCTCCTCAGGCCTTTTTCGAAAGTACCATTGAAAGTGGTGTTACGTCAGAAACACGTTTTAATTTCCGATGCATAAGTTTAACCGAATTATTTTCAGCTGTTAACTCCATTAAATCGTATGCCATGGGACCTGACGACTTACATCCTAAATTTATAAAAGCCATATTCCCATGCATAAGTAACTATGTTTTACACATTTTGAATTCATGCTTATCTATGAGTATTTTCCCTTCTGCGTGGAAAGTTGCAACGGTGCTGCCAATTGCGAAGACCAACTGTCCCTCAACTGTTAGTGACTACCGTCCTATTAGTATTCTTTGTTTTCTATCAAAAGTACTAGAGAGAGTTATGACAATGCAAATGCAGGATTACTTACATAACGCAAAATTAATATCCCGCTGGCAGTCTGGTTTCCGTCCGCATCATAGCTGTGAGTCAGCATTATTGAAAGTCACTTCCGATGTAAGAAAGGCCTTGGATTCAGATATGATCATCTACCTCGTCTTATTAGATTTTTCCAAAGCTTTTGATTCAGTGGACCACAAAAAACTACTGCATAAGTTATCATCGACCTTCAACTTTGATCTAGGCTCAGTTTCGCTACTCCATAGTTTCCTCCGTGATAGGCGGCAGCAAGTTCGGTTGGATGATGTTCTATCATCATCCCTTCCAATTGTTCGAGGTGTGCCTCAGGGATCAATATTAGGTCCACTACTTTTTTCTCTTTATATTAATGACTTGCCTGAGGTACTTGTCGATTCTAGTGTGCACTTATATGCAGATGATGTCCAACTTTACCTAAGTCGTCCAATTGGACTTGTTGAGGATTGCGCGAGTCGTATCAATGACGACTTGGAGCGAGTTTTCAATTGGTCTGTTCGGAATAATTTAAAACTTAATGAGCTCAAGTCACAGTGCTTTGTCTTTTACCAAGATTGTAGCCTTCTTGAGGAGTGCCTTCCAAGGGTTATCTTGAATGAATCATTGCTGCCTTTTAACTCCATTGTCAAAAACCTAGGTGTATCCCTTAATAGCTCTATGAGTTGTTGTTCCCATGTATCCACCATATTGAGGAAGGTTTATGGTGGTTTACAAAGGCTCTGGATTTTCGCCAGTATCCTACCATGGAAAATTAGGTTAAAGCTGGTACGTTCACTCATAATTCCTTTCTTTACATATGACAGTGTTATTTTTCCCAATTTCGATTCCAACTGCCAACGAAAACTAGATATTGCCTTCAATGATTGCTTACGTTTTGTATTCCGCTTCAGACGCTACGATCATATTTCTCCTCACAGGAATGAATTGCTGGGTTGCTCCCTCTCAATTTATTTGAATCGGAAAATCTTGTTGGTGTTGCATAACATTCTTGTTACAGGTGAACCATCTTATTTAAGAGAAAGCTTAGAACCGTTAAACTCGAAGCGACATCAAAGGCTTCTTGCACCACGATATTTGAGGTCAGTTGGAGAGAGCTCCTTCCTTGTTCAGTCGATTAGGCTTTGGAATAATCTTCCTGTCAGTGTTCAGCGCGCAGGCAGTTCTAGTGCTTTCAAGAATCTATTATGCAGTTCTATTTTAAATAATTAATTATATTTGTTTCGACTCTGTATTATATCATCCAGTTTTTATTTTTATTTTATTTTTATTTTTATTTTTTTCTCTCTTTCATACAATGTAATTTTTCATTACTGTTATCTCTTGCTCTTTAACTATCTTTTCTTTTTTCTTCTTGCTTTGATTGTTCTTATAGTGTTATTATTACTTTTTGGATTTATTGGATTCTATTTTGATTTTAGTTGTACTGTTATATAAGATGTACAATCTTGTAGTACTATATATGTATATAAATAAACAAACAAACAAACAAACATTCCCTTAGCGGTCGCTAAAGACCAAAAATTCGAACAAAGACTTGAACTCGCGGATAAAATGTGGGAAGTGACGCAAAAACCCAGTATTAGTGCGATTGTTTCGACCCGCGACAGCGATTTGGAAGCATTAAAGAAAGAAATTAGTGAATTGCGAAACGAAATTCGCGGTTTTAATCGTAATCGAGGATCGAACCGCAGTCGCAGCCGCACGCGAAATAATTACAAAGCTGACAAAGGTCAGCAGAACACGTCTGCGCGGTCGGGTGACACTAGTTGTTGGTATCACGCACGTTTCGCTGAAAAAGCAACCAAATGCGTCAGTCCTTGCAATTATACACCGAAGAAAATTACCGGGGAAAAAAACTAAGCAACCCGACTGTCGCCACAACAGACAGTCGGATTAAACCTGCACAACGTTTATTCGCGCGTTGTTCTGAGAACAAATGCAATTTTTTAATCGACACGGGTGCTGAGGTGTCAGTTATCCCAAAAAACTTATTTCCCAAAGAAAAATTCGTTAAAACTGAAACGAATCTCACTGTCGCCAACGGAACCGCTATCAAGACATTCGGTATCAAATTATTAAAGCTCGACATAGGCTTACGGCGACCTTTCATTTTTCCTTTCGTGGTCGCAGACGTTCAAAAACCGATCATTGGCGTAGTTTTATTGAACAAATTCGGCATTCTCATAGACATGCGAAAAAGAAAATTGATTGATTCAGCAACTAAGCTATCAGTTGACGGGATCAGGTGCAAAGGTTTTTCGGAACCACCCAAAATAAGCAAAAATAGTGAAAATTATGGAACAATTATTCAAGAATTTCCAACCCTCACCACAGCACCCGACTATTCTCTACCAGCAAACCACAAGGTCGTCCATCACATTGTTACAAAAGGGCACCTTCCTTTCTCAAAACCCCGTCGATTGAAACCTGAAAAACTTAGGCCAGCCAAAACAGAATTCGATCACATGCTACAGTTGGGTATATGTCGTCCATCATCTTCACCTATCTCTTCACCACTGCATCTGGTACTCAAAAGGGATCCAAACGATTGGCGCCCATGTGGCGACTACCGGCGTTTAAACGCAATTACTACGCCCGATCGTTATCCAATTCCACACATCCACAATTTTTCACTCCAACTACAGGGGTGCACGGTTTTTTCAAAAGTGGATTTAGTGCGGGCGTACCATCATATCCCGGTAGCGGAAGAGTGCTACGAATGCAGCCTCGGCTAAATATTTTTTTGTCAAAATTTAATTTTTTTTCCATCGTCATGCGATTTGTCAATCCTAAATGTGTAGTGGTGCAGTCGCACAGTAACAATTCCTTTACGATGTTTCCTCCGCTTTTCTTGACGCGATCGCTCCACAAGGCATGTTACCTTAGCTTTTCATTCTATTTATATGTATTAATAACAATAATAATAAGCATAATAATTATAATATTAAAATTCATCGCGCGAAAAATAAGGTGTGAATCCTGGCTATCTTACTGGCGACATCTGCTGTGTACGAGAAATAATACGAGTATATCGCTTCCCGCGCAAAAGGTCAACATCGAATTCGTCACAAAAACCGTTTTTTTTCCGGCGATCGGGAGTTGTACATTTTTGTTGAGTTTCGAAAAAAGGGGAGAAGTGACAGAGCTCGAGCGTGAAGGTCGTGTGTAAGAGACGAAAGTCCACCTTCCTAAATTTTCCTTCCTTTGGAAGAAGTAACGTAGAATCCGTTAAGAAAGTGAACTAGAACTTAAGTAGCGCTAGCGTGAAGTGAAAAAGTGGAAAGAGAAAAATTATAAAACTTGTGTGGTGATTATCTAACACAGAAGTCGGTGGACTCAATAAGCAGACCTATAGTGTAAATAAAACTAAAGACTTAAAAGACAATTTTTGTTGAATTGAGGGAAAACCCTGCAGGTAAATTTTTTCTTATTAACTCATATGTGCCAGTCGCCATGATGGAAAGGGCCCCAACGACGCAGCGCTCGCCAATTAATTGATTCTCGTTTAATAATGGAAACTTTAACAAACATATATAACGCATCATTCATACATTCATATACATATTTTTCATTGAATTAAATATCTTTTGAATTCTCTTTGTAAACAAAATTTCTTTTTCTTCTGCATGCACACTTGTAGCTTCCTTTAAGTAGTTTTTGTTTAGGCATCCTGGCTTGTGGACGAAACGAAGACGACACCAAGGTAATAAGGTTTTTTTCAGATTCACGTTCGCCAGCCTTATTAGAGGCATAATGGAGTAGATCTCCTAAGAAGGGAGCCCTGGGGCTCCATCAGGCAGGGATGGCTTTGGTATTTCCGATCTCCCCTCTCTTCCTCTCTCTCTCGGGCCGCGGTTCTAGATGGTAAATGAGTCGCGACGGTAGTGGTGCGGCTATGTTTTTTTTGTTCCCCTTGGTTTTCTCCCTCATCCTTTTCCTTATAGGTTTTTTTTTCTTCTTTTGACAGCATCAACAAGGATGGTGCCCCTTTTGGACACATTTTTTTCAACCCCCCCTCGGCTCCTGAGCAGTCGGCGAAATATGCTGTCTAGGTCCAAAGGGGCCCATTATTCTGGAAGCGAAATGGAGGCTGCCCAAGCGGCCGAAAACATATTCGTAACAGTGGCGCCCAAACGTGTGTGTGTGTACACGTCTACATTTCTATTGCCTTAAAAATTTCCAACTTCCTACCTATACAATTAAAATCAATTTCATGTCTTTCTTTTAATTGTAATATCCCTAATCCCGTTCTAATTATACGGATCCAGTTTCATATCAAGCAATATCAAATACAGGCTTAGGAAATTTTCCGTTCTAGCTGAGAGGCGAATGACTTCGCTTAACTTCATTAAATTTTTTTTCGTTAAAATTCTTGGTGTTGTTGCAACCGGATTTGCTTTCTACTTTGGATATTTTTTGTATAGCGCCTGCCTATCCAGCGATGTCATTGCATATTTCCGAAAATTCTTAAATAAAAAAAATGGGTCCATTTGAGGATTCGATCCAGGTTCACCCGCGTGATGGTTGACTTGAAGCTACTGCTTAGGTAACTTAGTACATGGCTGAACAATTAATACAAATCGCAATATCCTAGAAATATGCAATTCAATACCTTCAACCTTCTCACAGCTGATTGCCTTTGTTGTGACTGGAATTTTGCATACAATATGCAGTGCCTCGTTTGCTAGGTGGTACAACAACACTTTAGAGTTCAATTAAGAATAATTTTACGATTCATAATGAGTAACGTCGTACATAAATGTGCGTGTTCATTATTTTTTTCCTGTAGATTTTTTTTCTATTCCTTGTAAAAAGTTATTGTAATTGTTTGGAGTTATGGTTGAGCATTTTCAATTATTTTCGCGCGTTCCTTTCTTCAATTAGGGGATACGAGTACACCTTAAGTGCCGAGCTACTTTGAAGCCGAATATACTTGTTTTTATCTAACCCCTGCTAAAATCACATTGTTTACGGGTGTGCGCACAGGTTATCCGCATTTGCGTCGGTTTCGTATGACCTATCGAATACCTGTGTAAGTACAAAACCACTATTCAATGTCGCGAACTAAGACTCGATTTGATTTCTCGCGGAATTTAATCCGGGCGGTCCCGTCAGTTGCAGCAATTGTTGTGCAGCTTCACGAATAATTTCGTTTGTCGAAACAGAAATCACATCGATGAGCTTCCCGAATTTTTTTTTTGTAATTCTAAAATAATTTAGTATGGTCAGCTATAGCACGTCGTACCATCTACCGCAGTCATCGGTTGGGAGCGAATTGTTTATTTGGGGTTTTCCCGAATTTCTTTTATACAAAGAGAGAGAGAGAGAGTAGGTTGCATTCCGAAGTCTGGTGGATCCCAGGACCCCCTTTGATTTCTTTACGATTATACAACACACTTGGTTATTGACTATTCACATGTACGCAATTCAAGGATTTTAGGATTTCGTATATTATATTTTTTTTTGTGCATCTTTATTTCGCACATTGTTTTTTATTTTTCTTTATTTTTTTTGGTTATTACTATATATTTGCATTCAATACAATGAATTTCACCGTGGACCATTTGGAACCCGATGAGTTCCAGATGGAATGCATCATTCGTGGCATTAGTGGGACGGGTCTGGGCCAGTTGGAAAGTCTCGAGTCGCAGCTGAAGTTGGAAAAGGAAAGACCGGTCTTGAGACCAAGCTCCAATTTGCCGGAAATCATTCTCCGAGATCTACCAAGGGAACTCGAAAATTATCAAGAGGGCTTAGACGACATTTCCAGTATTTTAAAAGAGTGTAAGGCGGGAAAATCAGATGATCTGGATAAGTGTCTTTCTCGTCTCAAGCACTATACTGGTCGTTTAACGCGGCTAGTGAAATGCTCTTCGGGGTCGGTTCAAGCTACGGGTCGGGAACATTTAGGAAAAATCAAAGAGCTAAATTCGGTGATTGAGGATCTTTTAGCTAAGCCTGATGAGGTAGCCCTGGAAACTTTTTATCGAAAGCTTTCCGAGATAAATTTTAGTACCACCTCTTCTCCGGATGCAGGGGCTACATTTCTTAAATTCCAAGGAGGGGCTCCTGGAGTAGAAGCTCCAAACGGTATCGGCGAGTGTGATGTTCCGGAAGGAGGACTGAAGGCTCACGCTGACATTTCTCCAGCACAAGTACAGGAACGCGAACAGGCACCGCTAAATTGTCAAGCACCTGCTTGGCCTTTTTCAAGCACTCGTCAGGATTTTATCCCTGTTTCGCACAATACGAACTTTGCAGCACATGGTCAAAAGCGCTTTATTCCGATGTCAAAGTGGGGTGTTACCTTTGATGGATCTAGCACGAGCATGAATGTCAATAGGTTTCTCTTCAGGGTTGAGACATTGGGCAGATCAAATGGGATTTCCGAATTGGAATTGGTTTCGGAAATTTTTGTTCTATTGAGAGGTTCAGCTGCTGAGTGGTATTGGACTCTGCGGGAAACTATACCTGATATTATATGGCCTGAATTTTGCCATTCATTACGAGAGCGCTTTGACACACAAAACACAGATTTAGATGTCCGTAGGTTAATAGACGGTCGCTTTCAGAAAGCTAAGGAACCATTTCGGGATTTCGCGGATGCCATTGATAACCTTGCTCTTCAGCTGTGTTCACCTTTGTCAGACCAGCAGCTGCAACAAATTCTGTGGCGCAATATGCGTCCCGGATTACAGGCACATTTGGCTGGGATCGATTTTGAAACTGTAATGCAGTTGAAGAGAAGGTGCGTCACTATTGAAGATACTTGGAAGAGGATTGGGTATGATGGTGACTCGAATTGCTCTGGTCGAAAACATGTCAACGAAATCCAAGTTGACGCTCACGTAAGCACAGCGCAAAGGTCTAAAGGTGTAGTACAACGGGAACCCGGTTCAGGGAGAGGAATGGCAATCTGTTGGAATTGTAAAGATATTGGACACGTATTTTCCGATTGTGCAAAGGAAATCACACATACGTTTTGCTTCGGATGCGGTACACCAAACGTTGTAAAACCAAACTGCGCGACATGTAAACGGAAGTCGGAAAACGGTCAGAGGAGTGCGAATCAAACTGGGACGAGTCGCATCCAATCTACAAAGAATCCCAATCAGAACCAGGCTACCAATATGGATCCGCCACCCAAATCCACAATATAGGAAAGATCTCAATTCCAACTAAACTTAAAACTCAGGTATGTCAGACTAGTCCACCAAATCGTAAACGCTCACGCTTATCACGTTCCCTCCGTTACTGGAAAATCCGTCGGCAATTAAAACAAGCCGATGTGTCATCAATCTTCCAAATAAATGGCGACAACCGTCCGTATGCCGAGATATTTATAAAAGGGCAACGTTTTAAGGGGTTACTTGACAGTGGCACCAGTTCGAGCGTACTCGGGGCCGAAGGGTCCAAACTCATCACAGATCTCTCACTACCGGTTCATTCTCTGCATTCACACTTATCTACGGCATGCGGTCAAAAGTGCGAAGTGTTGGGCTATGTTCGTGTTTTGGTTACATTCGCAGGAAAGAGTCGAATGATGCGATTTCTAGTTGCTCCATCCCTGAAAAACCCTTTATACCTGGGCATTGATTTCTGGGACCTTTTTGGATTGGCTCCAACGCACGTTGAAGAAATAGTGTGGCAACCACCCCCTACAAATTCTCTACAACACAATTTGAGTGAGAAAGACCGCTTGAGACTAAAAGAGATCGCAGACTCGTTTCCGTCATTCAACCGTATGGGTCTAGGGAAAACCTCTCTAGTTTCCCATGTAATCGATGTGGGTTCCGCAGCACCGGTTAAGCAGCGGCATTATTCTGTATCTCCGGTTGTTCAAAAGAAATTCTACGATGAACTGGACCGTATGCTAGGGCTAGGTGTAATCGAAGAGAGTTCAAGCTCGTGGTGCTCGCCAGTAACGTTGAAGAGTAAGGCAAATGGGAAAGTTAGGTTGTGTTTGGACGCTCGGCGGATCAATGAAGTTACGTGTAAGGACGCTTACCCCCTTCCGTTAATTGACGGTCTTCTCTCTCGTTTGCAAGCCACTAAATTCATCTCGAGCCTGGATTTAAAGGATGCTTTTTGGCAAATACCATTGGATCCATCTTCGCGCGATAAAACGGCGTTTACAGTACCTGGGCGACCGCTCTATCAATTCACGGTCATGCCTTTTGGGTTGTGCAACGCGCCACAAACAATGTGCCGGTTGATGCATAAAGTCATCCCCTATCAGCTTCACGATAAGGTATTCGTGTACTTGGATGATTTGCTTATCACCTCCAGCACATTGGAAGAACACTTTGATCTTCTTCATCATGTTGCCCAACTCTTGCGAACTGCCAATCTCACGATAAATGTGGAGAAAAGCAAATTCCTCATGAAGGAAATAAAATACTTAGGGTATGTTGTTAGCGACGGCATACTTAAGACTGACCCGGAAAAAATCTCTGGTATTACGGCGTACCCGATCCCCAAAAGCACACGGGAAGTGCGCAGATTTCTGGGTATGGCCGGCTGGTATAGGAGATTTATACCAAATTTTGCCTCAGTCACTTCACCGCTAACTGACCTACTCAAGGGAAAGAAAGCATTCATGTGGAGTGGCTCTGCAGATCAGGCCTTTAAGGCGACGAAGAAACTCCTCACAACAGCGCCGGTATTGATAAATCCGGACTTTTCGAGACCATTCTTCATTCAATGCGATGCAAGTGCCACAGGAATCGGGAGTGTCCTATTCCAAAAGACGGACTTAGGTGAAGAACATCCGATAGCCTTCATGTCTGCAAAACTCAACGCTGCACAACGTAACTACAGTGTGACGGAGCTAGAGTGCTTGGCTGCTGTCCAGAGCGTGAAGAGGTTTCGGGCCTACGTCGAAGGACTTGAGTTCACGATAATTACGGATCATGCGAGCTTAAAGTGGCTCATGCAGCAACAGGATTTATCTGGGCGTCTAGCGCGATGGAGCTTGAAACTGCAGGGGTTCAAATTTCAAGTTGAGCATAGGAAAGGCACGTTGAATGTCGTTCCTGACGCACTATCACGAGTGTTCTGTAGTGAATTAGAGTTGGAGGAAGACTTTCCGCTCCATGTCGACGAAGCCATACCAATGACAGCTTTTGATGACGCGTCGTACGCGGAATTGATCTCTCAGATATCAGAATCTCCGGACCGATACTCGAATCTCAGTGTCCTTAATGGCAAAATCTATATCTGCCCTAATACCAAAGTCGCGGCAAACACTGATATCCCAAAGCATAAACTGTGGGTCCCGTATTCAGCGACTGCGGATCTTATTGCGAAGGCGCATGATGACCCAATGTCATCTCATTGTGGGGTACACAAAACGGTAGAACTTCTACAGAGGCACTATTTTTGGCCGAAGCTACGAAGGGACGTTGCTGACTATGTCGCATCCTGTGTAGTCTGCAAACAGAGTAAGCCCGCGAATCATACCATGCGTCCCCCAATGGGTGAAAGAGTTGAAGTCCTTCGTCCAATACAACGCTTGTACATTGACTTTTTAGGTCCCTACCCTCGGTCAATTGCCGGAAATAAGTACATTTTCGTTGTTCTGGATAAATTCACGAAATTCGTGTGGGTGAAACCAATGCCAAGTGCCACATCAGACCGTATCATTAAGTTTCTCGGAAATGAAATCTTTTTAACTTACGGCGTTCCTGAATGTGTTCACTCAGACAATGGCGGACAGTTCACTGCTAGGGCGTTTAAAACATTTTTGGGGAACTTTGGTGTAAAGCACACCCTTTCCCCCTTCTATGCACCACAGGCTAATGCCTCTGAAAGGGTCAACCGAACTATTTTATCGGCTATACGCTCTTACGTGGGTAATGATCATCGAAATTGGGATGACCATCTCAGCGAGATACTGGCAGCGCTCCGAAATGTGGTACACTCTTCGACTGGCTATTCACCGCACTTCCTGATGTTTGGGTATCACGCAATACGTCATGGATCAGATTATGAGCTCCTCCAAGCCCTAAACTCGTTGGGAGAAGGAGACATATCTATAACGCCCCATATCGAACGTATCCGAATGTTACAGGATAAAATATGCCAAAACTTAGAATTAGCCTCCAAAAAGAGTGCGCAGACATACAACCTGCGTAGCACATCCAAATCCTTTGTGCCAGGGCAAACAGTATATGTAAGGAACTTTGTACAAAGTAGTGCCGTCGACCGCTTTGCTGCCAAGTTTGCTCCGAAATTTATTGAGGCCAAGGTAAAAGAAAAGATAGGAAACGTTTCCTATCAACTTGAGGATGGAACCGGAAACATTATTGGCATATACCACAGTAAGGATATTAAGACCTAACCATCCCTTTCAGTTGGTTTTACGTACGAAGCCCGGCTAATTTTATGAGACGTCTCTCCTGGGTCTGGGTCGTCCCCACGATTGCTACGAATGCAGCCTCGGCTAAATATTTTTTTGTCAAAATTTAATTTTTTTTCCATCGTCATGCGATTTGTCAATCCTAAATGTGTAGTGGTGCAGTCGCACAGTAACAATTCCTTTACGATGTTTCCTCCGCTTTTCTTGACGCGATCGCTCCACAAGGCATGTTACCTTAGCTTTTCATTCTATATGTATTAATAACAATAATAATAAGCATAATAATTATAATAATAAAATTCATCGCGCGAAAAATAAGGTGTGAATCCTGGCTATCTTACTGGCGACATCTGCTGTGTACGAGAAATAATACGAGTATATCGCTTCCCGCGCAAAAGGTCAACATCGAATTCGTCACAAAAACCGTTTTTTTTCCGGCGATCGGGAGTTGTACATTTTTGTTGAGTTTCGAAAAAAGGGGAGAAGTGACAGAGCTCGAGCGTGAAGGTCGTGTGTAAGAGACGAAAGTCCACCTTCCTAAATTTTCCTTCCTTTGGAAGAAGTAACGTAGAATCCGTTAAGAAAGTGAACTAGAACTTAAGTAGCGCTAGCGTGAAGTGAAAAAGTGGAAAGAGAAAAATTATAAAACTTGTGTGGTGATTATCTAACACAGAAGTCGGTGGACTCAATAAGCAGACCTATAGTGTAAATAAAACTAAAGACTTAAAAGACAATTTTTGTTGAATTGAGGGAAAACCCTGCAGGTAAATTTTTTCTTATTAACTCATATGTGCCAGTCGCCATGATGGAAAGGGCCCCAACGACGCAGCGCTCGCCAATTAATTGATTCTCGTTTAATAATGGAAACTTTAACAAACATATATAACGCATCATTCATACATTCATATACATATTTTTCATTGAATTAAATATCTTTTGAATTCTCTTTGTAAAACAAAATTTCTTTTTCTTCTGCATGCACACTTGTAGCTTCCTTTAAGTAGTTTTTGTTTAGGCATCCTGGCTTGTGGACGAAACGAAGACGACACCAAGGTAATAAGGTTTTTTCAGATTCACGTTCGCCAGCCTTATTAGAGGCATAATGGAGTAGATCTCCTAAGAAGGGAGCCCTGGGGCTCCATCAGGCAGGGATGGCTTTGGTATTTCCGATCTCCCCTCTCTTCCTCTCTCTCTCGGGCCGCGGTTCTAGATGGTAAATGAGTCGCGACGGTAGTGGTGCGGCTATGTTTTTTTTGTTCCCCTTGGTTTTCTCCCTCATCCTTTTCCTTATAGGTTTTTTTTTCTTCTTTTGACAGCATCAACAAGGATGGTGCCCCTTTTGGACACATTTTTTTCAACCCCCCCTCGGCTCCTGAGCAGTCGGCGAAATATGCTGTCTAGGTCCAAAGGGGCCCATTATTCTGGAAGCGAAATGGAGGCTGCCCAAGCGGCCGAAAACATATTCGTAACAAGAGGACGTGTGCAAGACAGCAATCACGACGCCTTTTGGACTCTTTGAGTTCACCCGAATGCCTTTTGGCTTACGCAACGCAGCCCAAACCTTTCAGAGATTTATGAATGAGGTGACACGAAAGCTTCCTTTCGTTTTCGTCTATATTGACGACATACTCGGTGCAAGCAGATCCCATGCAGAGCACGCAGATCACCTACGAAAACTTTTTACGCAACTTGCCTCCTATGATCTAAAAATCAACAGCGCCAAGTGTAAATTTGGAGTTGAAGAGATCGATTTTTTAAGTCACAAGATCAACCACAAAGGAATCCTTCCTTCGGAGATTCGCATACAAGCAATTAAAAATTTTGCCAGTCCGAACTCACTTCGGCTCACTCAGCGTTTCGTGGGATCCCCAAGCTGGCAGAATTTTTGGCACCAATTCACACTCTCATCGCACAACACTCCAATAAAAAGAAAAAAATTACAACATTTAATTGGCCAGAAGAGTGTGAGGATGCCGTGGGTAAAATTAAGGAAGCAATAATTAAAGCGACGCTTCTCGTTCACCCTTCGAGCGACGCAAAACTACGGCTCACGGTAGACGCCTCAAATATTGCAGTAGGAGCGGTACTAGACCAATTAAGCGACAAAAATCATTGGGAACCTTTAGGGTTTTTCTCGAAAAAGTTGAGTACCGCTGAATGCAAGTATTCCGCTTTCGATCGCGAACTTCTTTCCATTTACCTAGCGATTAAACATTTTTCGCATTTTTTGGAGGGTCAGTATTTCACCGTATACACGGACCACAAGCCATTAACAACGGCATTACACACAAAAGCGGATCGAAGCCCTAGACAAACGCGACATTTAGATTTTATCGCCCAACATACGAGCGATATACGGCATATCAAAGGTCGCGACAATGTAGTAGCTGACTTATTGTCTCGCGCAGAAAATTGTTCGCTTTGTTCTGTAGACAGTGAAAAATTAACCATGGAAAACCTTACCAAACTCCAGGAAGACGATCAGGAATTGAAAGAACTTCTTTCGACACCCAAATCAAAAACCTCGGAATTCAAACTCGAAGAACGGGTGTTTCCCATAATAAACCTTACAGTTTGGTGCGAAGTTTCGACCGCTCAAATACGACCTTTTGTACCTCAAAAACTTCGTGCAGCAGTTTTTAAATCACTGCATAACATGACTCACCCCGGAATCCGTGGCTCAAGAAAGCTAATTAGTGAACGATATTTCTGGCCAAAAATGAATACAGATATCAATCGCTGGGCGAAAAACTACATTAATTGTCAGCGCTCCAAAGTTACTCGGTACACCAGGGCGCCTCTTGGCAAGTTTACGCTACCAAATAGTCGATTCGAGCATATTCATATGGACATAGTCGGTCCCTTGAAGCCTTCGAACGGTTTTAGTTACCTTTTAACTATAGTCGACCGTTTCACTCGTTGGCCAGAGGCATATCCACTGCGAGATATTACAGCAAACACTGTCGCAACAGCGTTTTTCCGGAAATATATCTCTCGTTTCGGCGTTCCGTCCAGAATCACAACCGACCAAGGCACACAGTTCGAGTCAAAACTATTTATAGAATTAAATAAATGCTTAGGAACTCATAGGATTCGCATGACGGCTTACCACCCGCAAGCGAATGGAATGGTCGAACGTTTTCACCGCCAGTTAAAAACCGCTCTGAAATGTCGCGAGAACCAAACAAATTGGACGGAAGAACTCCCGATAATCCTTCTAGGACTTAGAGCAGCTTTCAAAGCGGAAACTGTTCGCCGGCAGAATTAGTTTTCGGTCAAACACTGAAACTTCCAGCCGAATATTTTATTGACAACTCATCAGGCGATTTTGAGCCTGCAACTTTTGTCACCCAACTGTGTAGCAACATGTCAAAGCTAAAACCAACAAACGCGAGGGATTCCGACACCCCAGTTTACATCCCAAAAGACTTAGAAAATTGCGAGCGGGTATTTGTTCGAGTTGAAGGAATTGAACCAGGTTTGCAACCGCCATACGAGGGCCCTTACGCGGTAGTACGCAGATTCAGAAAGAATTACATAATAAATATCAACGAGAAAAATACTAACATAAGCATCGATCGTTTAAAACCAGCTTTTGTCATGGAATCGAATTCCGAGAGTACAATTAAAAAAGTAACTTTCAATTAAAATCATTTATAATATAAAATTTTCCTTTCTGCCGAGTTATTGTTTTATTTTTATATATATATTTTTTTTTTTATCAAAATTAAATTATTACGCCCTCGTCTGGAAAGGGGGTGATGTGGGCTTTTTATATGGACTACACTGTGTCCAACTAAAAGGCCACACAAAATGTTAAATTCCTATTTCAAATTGAATTTGTAAAATGCACTTTGCATTATGAATTGACCGTTAGATCATCTTGCGTATCACAATACTGAAATTGCCAAAATGCACTTAGCATTGAATTATGAATTGACCGTTAGGTCATCTTTTGTATCACAATACTGAAATTGTCAAAATGCACTTAGCATTGAATTATTAATATTTAAATGAAGAGGGGATTAACCAAATGTTATTCTTTTGTACATAAATAGTTAAATTTTAGGCAAATAAATTAGAAGTGAATTAGACATCGAGCGGCTCAGTCGTTTTACTCGAGCTACTGGTATTGGCTTTGCATCCGAGGGGCGAATCTCTTGTTCAGTATCTGATTCCAGTTCTTTTGAGAACTGGGGTCAAATACGAAAGGAGTAAAAACACATAGTAACGATTTCAGTTCTTACTGGAGCTGAAATCGGCGTAAAAATCCAGTTCTTCTCAGAACTGAAGTGAGTAAAGAAAACCCAGTTCTCCTCAGAACTAAAGTAGACGCCAACGACTTGAAGTCGGAACCAAACCCGCAATTCAATAGATCTCGCCCCCGGACGCTGGCGAGGCGCATGAGCACCACTAGCTCTTATTAGAGCTCGGCGACTTCCCGTGCCATCGGACCCTAGCGACCAGTACGCGCCGCCGTCGTTATACCAGTTTCGCCCCCGAACGCTGGCGAGCAGGACCATCCTAGCTCCTTATGTGGCTCACCGCCATTCGGTGACGCTACAAAGGTGTTTCCAACTAGTAGTTACGATAACTCGCGATGGTAATACATTAGTTAATTTATCTAAAATTAACTCATCAAAATTCAATGGCATGGCTGCTGACTCTATGATAAGAGAGGCTTGTGATCCTTGATCAATAAGAACTCGTAAAACTGTGGGGTCACTTGGTGCTTCTAGTGTGACTAACGCTGTTGCTAATAGAATTTCCCTTCGTGAGCTACTGTTGACGGAATTTACATCAACATTTTTAGTTTCCAAAGTTGAAGGCTGTTGTACATATTTTGGTTGAGGATCCTCTTTATGCAACAGAGTGTGATGAAGTTTCTTGTATTTGAAACATCTCGATTTACTAGGGCAATTCGCTACTAAATTACCCTTTCTTAAACAGTTGAGACACAATCCGTTTCGGTTTACTGTGTCGAGTTTATTTGCATGCGCCAAATTAATAAATTGTGTGCACTGTCAAAGTGGATGGGCTTCTTTGCATAAAACACATAATTGCAGGGAGTCGCTTTGTGAAGCATGTATGTTGTGAGTATTCGAATTTATTGATTTCTGTTGTTTAGGTCGTTCAAACCCCGCAGCCTTTATGGCTCTGAAGCGACGCTGTAAGAATGTTGTAAGTGTTTCAAACGTAGGTATTTCGGGCTGTAGGGCTTGTTGCTGTTCCCAAGATTGTCTCGTTTCTTGTGGGAAACGTTGCGTAGTCAAATAAATAATGTCTGAATGCTATAATTCACCCACTTCTAAATTTTCAATTGATTGTATGCTTTCGACCGTATAGTCTAGAAGCATTTTTAGAAAAGACGAAGATTCGTTGGCATTTTTCAGATTAAAAAGCCTTTTATAATGCGTATTCAGGAAAACATATTTGTTGTCATAGCGCTAATTTAGTATTTTCCATGCAGAATCGTAATTGGCCTCAGCTATTGCACATTGTCTTAACAAATTCTCTGCTTCGCCCGTGAGACTGCATTTCAAATAGTGTAATTTTTCGACTTTGGACAAAGTCGACCACCTATGAATCAACGATTGGAATAAATCGCGGAATGAAATCCACTCATCATAGCTTCCAGAAAATTTTGGCAAGCTAATCCTAGGTAATTTCAATTCAAATTCATCCTGCGATGTTGAATTTCCCAGAGTGCTTTTTTCTGCGTCCCCTTTCAATTTACCCTCGTCCTGTGCCCCTTGTAATAAGTCTTCCAATTCTGACTGGAATGTTGAATGTGCCGAATCAAAATTATTATAACACTCTTCCGTGAAATATGGCTTTTCTAAATCTTTTTCCCCTTCTAAAAAGTTCAATATCCTTCCGTGGACTTGTACAAATTCTTCATACATTGCTTGTACCTTTCCGATTAGTTTAGTTAGGTAGGCAATCGTTTTCCGCGACTTTGAGTCTTTCCGAAAATTTATTTGAAGCTTGGCTAATTGTTCAGTTTTAAGCCGTTACTGTATCAATAAATTTTCCATTGTTGGAAACTGTACCGAATCAATTACCGTACTGACCTTAATTATCGAAATTTTACGGTATCGACAACGCAATGTTCCAACGAACGAACAAATTCCACGTATTGTACAAAGTACTGCAACTGTACTAGTGAATTGAAATTGTACAGTATTTCGTCAATGCGAAATATTTGAAATGAACCGAATTCCACGCATTCCGTATAGATCACTTCGGCAATGTTTTATAATGTAGTTATATGTATAATAAGAAGCACTAATAAAGTAAAAGGGACTTACAAGATCCCGCTCCACAGACCAAAATGTATCGGATCAAAACTAATATTTTGCACTCTCAGTAAATTCAAAAACCAATAATAATATAGTTTCGTTTTATTTAAGGTTCACTTCAATTCAATTTTCTAATTTTTTATACAAAGTAAGTATTCGATTCTTAAATTCACTTTTCTCTAGTTAGTTCACTGATCAGCAAGAGAATATGGAAAAAAATTCTCGTAGGTATAGCGCGCTAAAACTTTTCCAAGACAAACTGCACATAAAGGTGTCCATACTGTACAGAGGGTGATCAACGAATTATGATCACTTACGTTTTTTCTAGAAAATATTAAAACTAATTGTTTTATGAAGGTATTACAGTATAATTAGTTGTCAACTTCACCGGAATGGGTTCCGGGTACTTTCTGAAGGTAAAAGACATATTCTTTAATGACCTGTCAGCAGGTAGAAACCCTTATTTTCGAAGAAAGTAGAGTTAATGCCCATCCCACCAAAAAGCTTTCTTATGTAGAAGTACTGCCTACTTAAATAAGATATAAATATACTGAGGTATTCAAAACAAAACTATTCTGAGATTGTTCGTGGTTAAGTCAAAGTGAAGTTTAAAGTTTTAAAGTGGGTAAATTAGACGCTAAGCAGCTTACAACCAAAATTAAGAGTGTTTTCAAAAAGTGTTCATAATGGGACGTGCAAAAGACATTACTGACTTAAAAAAAGTTGCCATTTCAACGCTGTTGAAACAAAAAATATATTCCTATCGCGAAATTGCCCGAAAAGAGTGCGTTTCTTACGGAACAGTAGCAAATATTGCAAAAAATTTGGAATTAGGACTGTCTCCACGTGCGAATAAACGCAAAAACTGCCGTGGAAAACGGAAAACAACACCGCGTACGGACAGACAAATTATTAATACCGCTCTGCAACATCGCAACGCACCCATTGGAGCATTAAACGCAACAATACGAGAAGATGGCATCAATTTATCTGCAGTTACAGTGCGAAGAAGACTTTACGAAGCAAATATAAAATGCAGGCGTCCCGCTAAAAGACCACGAATAACCGAAGTGATGAAGAAGAAACGGTTAATTTGGGCGAAACTTCACAAGAACTATACGGAAAGTGATTGGGATAAGGTAAATTAAAAAATAAAATTTGTTCATACTAGTAGATTGCTTAATATTAGACTTTTTAGTATTAAAATATTTTGACATTTACACAGGTTATCTTTAGCGACGAGTGTCGTCTAGAGGCGTTGACGGAATCAACACAATTTGTCAGAAGACGGCCGCAAGAGAGATACCATAAAGACTGCGTGGTAACAAGGGTGAAACATCCCCCCACAGTGATGATATGGGGTTGCATAACATCCGAGGGACCAGGACCGGTCCATTTTGTAGAAGGGAATCTTCGTCAAGATCAATACAAAAACATTTTGCGGGATGAGCTTACACCATTTATGGACTCCTTACTCCTCGGAAGATCGGAATACACATTTATGCAAGACGGGGCACCTTGCTATACAGCGGCATCCATAAGAAGATTCTTTGATGAAGAGGAACTCATGGTTTTACCTTGGCCAGGCAATTCTCCGGATATGAATCCTATAGAAAATTGTTGGGCGCATCTTAAAACCTTAGTGTATCAACGGCAGAATACTAATATTAATATTTTAAAAGAAAATATTCGAGATGTATGGGATAATAACTTAGATTTTAAGAACTTAGTGATAAAAAATATGAAAAGCATGACGAATAGAATTAAAGAGCTTCTAAAAGCAAGGGGGGGCTTTACTAAATATTAACACAGAATGTTTATTTTACTGTAAATACTTAAACAAGAATACATTTACAAGTTTCAATTAAAAAAAAAAAGTTTTTCTTAATTTTTGTGAGTTTCTGAGATAATTAAAGCCGAAATCGTGAAAAATTTCGAAGTGATCATAATTCGTTGATCACCCTCTGTACATAGGCGTACGAATTTCCTTTCCGAACTGCACATAGTGGCATATAAATTTCACTACTGCGTCACGATGATGATTTTAAACAGAACCAAAAAATGTAAAATAATGTCTTTTTGATAAATTTATTGCTTCATTTTTGACCTCTTGGTTATTTTACAAATCTAAAAATAACTTTTTATAGTTTCACCATCATAGCAATATTTAATTTATTTTGTAAGTATTTAATTATTTACGTAACAGTTTTAAATAAATATGAATACAAAAAACAAGTGTATAGAAATTTTATCGATAAAGATTATAAAAACAAGTCTGAATTATTTTATTAAACTAATAATTAATAAAATTTTATTAGTTCTAATAATTATTGCTATAATCTATGACTATTCTTTTCTATCTCTCTGGATAACTTGTGCCATTGTAATGTATTGACGGACGAGTCTGGATATTTCATGTGCTTGCTCAGTTTGAACTCGTATTACTCTCTGTTGCATTAAATTGCCTACTTTCATATCTAAAAACAGGGCACCGTCTTCCGAGCGAACCTGCAAAATTCACAAAGTATGTATATTACGTTATGACAGCGTTAAATATATGTAGTGAACTCACCTTCCTGGTCGATATAACTTCCATGAACGGCCAATGTTGAAGGGTTTCGTGAGTATTCGGATCTAAAAATAGGACACCGCGACGATTGAGTGCTAATATTAAATCTCGCCATATCGGATTCGAATCTTCGACGTGCGGACCTTCTTCAGCCCAAATACGCTTAACTGCAAAGAAACTACTTCCAAATAGTGGCCATGTCGACAATACACTTAAAAATTGTGCTTTAACTTGTCCTGGACTGAGACCTCCAACTGTTGGCCACGTGGATTGTACGAGAGCTACCCATTGTGCTGGACGCAATTCGCGTATTCCTAAAGCAGGCTTAGGCAATAAAAATTTGATTTCCTTCGTTGCGGGTACGTGATTCAGATCAGCAGCTCTATGTAATAGTGCTGCTATTTTGGCCATGTCATGAACAACATCTGGATTCGGTACAACATTACTTGGTAGTTCAACCAATAATCCTTCCAAATAGTCAGGCGCTACTTGATTAAACAATACTTCAATATATAGCGGAGTGGGAACCGGATCTCGCTTTAGAGGGAAGTGCCATACTGATCTACAGAATATTAAATAAAATGGTTGTCCCGACTTCAGAAGTTCTGTAGTTACGTCTAATATATATTCGTCAGCTGCCAAAGGCATTGTAAATGCATCGCCTTGAACTATACAATACAAAGAGAACTCCTGCTGTTCGGCTTCAGATTCAATGCCGAGCAGGGAACATAATTCAGCAATCACATCAGCAACAACTGTTGAACACCTGGTATTAACGACACGTTCAGCACCTCCTGGTAGCCTATAAATTTGCCTTCTTGCAGATCGACCCGCTGACACCGCTGTAACTTCTTCTACGCTTGGAACATTTTTCCGACCACCGCATCGTGCAGTTTTTCTTAGGTTCGTTAGGCATACTGCAGCAGTTCCATGACACGATCGCCGGCGATCTGAAGCTGCTGTTGTAAGATGTTCCATAAGATATGGCCGAAGAGCGTCGGAACATCCAAAGTACGCAGCCAAAATACTTAATAGTCGCCAAGCACGTTGTGCAGAGTCTGGACAAGGAGAACGATTGGCAGTTGTCTGTTTCATAAGTTGACAGTAAACTTCATCTCTAAGTGTTAAGTATTTATGACAATGCTGTAAAATAAAGAATGGTTAAGGTTAATAATTTTCAACGTATAGACTTTAGATATTTGTATACTGTTGCATGAATATATAACTATAGATCGAGAACATAATTTGTGTAAAGTTCTCATAAGTGCGACCAATTTGTCAAGAGAAGAATAAAACGTCAGTTACGAAAGAGATGCAATGTCAAATTTGCTCTGATCTCTCAAATTATATTGCTTGTTGGCGGTAAAAAATGTCTCTGCAGGCTATTCAATGTATATCACGTATTTGGTAATACCCATGTGCGAAATGCCGGAGTCCAACCAGAGTTGTGTACACTGCCCAGAATTGACATCGCATTGTCCCCCAAGACTTGTCGATCGGTATTGGTTTGGTACTGACAAACCACCAGACCAGTGACGGGCCAATCCTGGTGATCAGTACTCCCACTTGATCTGAGCCGACTTTGGTCCGAGTTGCTGGGCGTATGTCGAGTCCAGAATTGGCTTATTATTGGTGTCTAAGCTCTTTTGGCATTGGCTCGACGGTTGGCTCTGTGTTGGGCACAGCTTGGTAAAAATATTTTTTGTTTCTCAACATATCAATTGCTTCAACCCTATTACGAGAATATTTCAGATTGGCCTAGTGGGTAGCGTAGCGGACTAATGCGTGACGGGACCATGGTTCGAATCCGAGAGTGTGCTATATGTAAGTAAATTGAATTCGCATTTAAAAAAAAAAATAATAATTTACAGGAAAATAAATTCGTAGTTGGAAGAAAAAAAAAACAAAAGGAAAAAAATTTTTTATTTTGGTTTTTTTTTTACTGACGCCCCAAAACTTGCAGTCAGTATCGGGTCAGAGTTTCACCAAGAGTAGAACCAGTGTGATCAAATCGACATTGGGTCGACAACGATTTGGTCTAGACCACATGTTGGACCCGAAACATTAGCCAGTACTGGCAACTTTGGCACCAGTACTAAGCCTGTGCTGTGCCGTTCTGCTTTTCGTACATGGGTATCTCACGAACCAAATGCACTAGAAAAATAAAATTTGATTTCTCTATTAAGGTTGATAAATAAAGTTTCCTGAAAGTAAAATTTTTTAAGGGAGCGGTGGAGCATGGAAGTGGAGGGCATAAGAATTTTTCTAAAAAATCACGTCTCAAATTTCAAGAACAGTGTAAGATAGATGCTTCGAATTTTTACCAGAAGTAGGCCTAATAGACCCCTAGCAGAAATAAAATCTTAGGGGTGTAGAGGGTGAGGTTGGGGAGGGTGAAAAGGAAAAAGCTCCGATTTTTATATCTCAAGAACCTATAATATAGCTAAAACTTAGTATTTAGATAGAACCATAGTAGTAGCATGTTGGAAAATATAATTTTTTATAGAGGTAGTATGGTACGGGTGTTTTTCCTAACTATTGAACGGCTTATGCTAGAAAGTTGACACTCGGTATGTATATATGTAAATCAACTAGAGAGGTAATATTGATTAAACAAAATTCAAATATCCATTAGCGTTCGGAAGGGGGGCAAAAAAGTTATCAGTGTCATATCTATTAGGTCTTTCCAAAAATTGAATTCATTTTTCTTCATATCAATACCTAGAAAGCCTTTTCAGAATTTTTTGAAATTCGACCCCCAAGGTGGTGTAAATGGGTTGTACACATTTTCACGAATTCAGCCGCATCCCTCAGGTCTGATTAGATATCGAATAACTTTTTACTTCCACGGGCTTGTTCACCTAAAACTCGTTTTAACTTTTTTTCCTTTTTCAACCCCTAAGAGGGTTTGAACGGGTTAAACACGTTTTCACGAATTCCGTCATATCTCTTAGGAGTGATAAGACATCGGATTGGTTTTCACTTCCTCGGTCTTTTTTTTATATATATCTAAAAACTTATTTCAGGATTTTTGGATATTAAACCCCAAAGTGGGTGCAAGGGGGTTGCATATGTTTTCACAAATTCCTATATATTTCTTAGTTCTAATGAGATATCGAATTCATTTTTACTTCCTAAGGCTTTCTACATAATCGTCAAAAAGTTGATTTCAGGATTTTCAGATATTCAACTCCAATAGAACGTAAGGCTTTCGACATATTTCTTAGGATTGATGAGATATTAGATTGGTTTTCACTTCCACAGACTTTTTATATAATCGCCTAGAAACGCATTTCCGATTTCATGTAATGGCCCAAAACCAAATCACGAAAAACCTCCTAATCACGTAACAACTGATATTAATTATACTACAAGTTAGACTGCGTCCCCTCCAACGACGACTGTCCACCTTGCCGTGGTGTTGGGGCTGAGTAGGGTCTTGCCCGAAACCAAGAGATGGTCAACCTTCCCCCTCTCCATCCATCTCCCAATATCCCTTCACTCCACCTATCCGGGCTGGATCAAGGTGTCATACTTATACAAATAGCCCAGCCGCGAACGGAGTATCCGGATACCTGGCGACCTCCGGATTAAGAAGCCTTATCTGCACAATGCGGATCTCTGTGCAGATGGACCTTTCGTTCTCCGCTACTCGTGGGAACACTATGAATTCCAAAAAACAAACACAAACATAAAAACCAGAGTCCGGAGCTCTTAAAAAACCGGTCGGAGAGATGGACGAAAGTTCTTCCCTCTCCTCCACCCCAATGGGGTTATCTGCGAAGACTGCGGTCACAGACCCTGGTCCTAACAACTCACCCGCGAGGACTCCGGTAATCAAACCTGGTCCGAGCGACCCAACATCCACGAGGACTTTGGCTCCCAAACCCGGTCCAAGTGGACATTCTCAAATGAGGACTTCGGTCACCAAACCCGGTCCAATTAACATGGCCAAGGATACCAAACCTGGTCTTGGCTCACTCAAAAAGGAGCGCAAGCATCACCGCTCTGCGAAGGGGGTGAAGGGGCAAGCTGCCAATACCTTGGCCACCGAACCGGGTACTGGCAGAGGAAAGGGAGCTGCTAATATCCCAAAAAGTACCGGCACAATCGGACTTCTAAGGACTGGTAGTGACCAATCTCCACGCCACATCGCTCCTTCAAAACAGCTCTACAAAGAGAAGAAAACGGCCATGGGAGTCCTGAAGCGCCTTGGTAGTATACCAGAGGAACAGCGGACGGACAAATAACGGGCCTCTATTGATTGGGCTTTAAAGCTGACCACCGAGGGGTGGGAACCATCCGGCAAGGGTCAAGTGTCCAGGAGACACAGATCGCTGGATGAGTCTCCCGAGGTAGCAAAAAGGGCCAAGACGGGCAACTCAGGCACCGCGGCACCTTCAAGGCCCTTCAACGAAGTCCTGAAGGATCATCTCGTGATGGCCGTCATCGACAGAAGTGACGATGACGGAAGGATCACTCCAGACAAGTGGAAAGATTTGCAGAGCGAGCTGGCGGATGGTTTCCTCAAACTTATGAGGGAGCATTATGGGTGGCATCAGGGCCATGTCAAGCTGGTGATCTGCTCCGATCAGAGATCCGCGGATCTCTACAAGGAGGCAATTGCTGGTCTAGGCGAGGTTTGGCCTGGAACAGAGTTGGAGGTTGTGGCAAGGGAGGACATCCCAAGTCGCCCAACAAGAGCCAGGATACCAAGTAAGCCTTCTGACGCGGCGGCTGTCCTGGAGATCCTAAAGATCTGCAACCCAGATCTTCCGACGCATAATTGGAAGATCGCCAAGATGGAGGAGAGAAAAGGGGCCGAGAGAGTCGCGACAATCGTGATTAATAAGGAGTCCCTGGCCCCCCTAGCTAACCTGAAGGATGTGGTGACATTTGGCCTTGCCAAATCACACTTCGGGTCTACAAGGCGGACGCTGAGAATTCCTTACCGAGTGCCTCGGACATCGAAGCCTCGAAAATGGAAACGGATTCCGCCTCCCACGTCGTCCATGGTGACGACTCAAACCTCGCTGAGTCCGAACTGGCGATGGAACTGGACCCGGTGCAACCCGATTCCGATTCAGTATTGGTTTGCCAGGATCACTGCTCCTTAACGGACGAAGATGATCTTGGCTCGGATGCTGGACTGGATGAAGGCTCGACTGGTTCTCCCGATGGCAGTGAGGAAGATCTGCTGGCATCTGACCCGGAAGATGCGAACCTAACCGTGATCGGGGCTTAATGCTGCGAATACTGCAAATTAATTTTCATCACTCGAAAACGGCATCAGCCTCCTTACTTCCCCGTCTAGCCAGGGATGGAGAAGACCTTGTCTTGATCCAGGAACCATGGATTGTGCATGACGTGGTAAACGGTCTCAAGACTCCAAACTATACTCTGTTCTATTCAGGGTGTTTGGCACTCCATGTGCCACCTTGTAAGGGGTTATTCCTTGATATATTTGGAGAAAAAATTGTTCTACAGGGTGGGTCAATTTTCAATATTAGTGGAGATACAGGGTGGTTAAGAAAAGTGTTTTTGACCGGTACCCTCACTCACTTAAAACGTTATATCTTCAAAACGAATAATCACAAGGCAAAGTGTTATAACTCGTTTTTTAGGCAATCGAATTACTTTTCATTTGATGTAACAGTCTAAATTGTAACTGCACCGAATCTTGAGATATTTACTCGAAAACACAAATTTTTGCTACGTCAACCCTTAAAATTCAGTGATCAATGTAGTTTTTCTCAGAAAACCCCATTATAAAAATGTCATTTTAATTTTAGTTTTTTATGAGCCGTACCTACAAAAACTGCATACATATGTATGAGTTACGATTAACGTTTTGGAAGTAACAGGTAAAAATATATAAAAGTCAGTGTCATAATGTGGACCACGTTTAAAAACCTGTTTAATTTGTCGGTAGTAATACAGTATTTTTATTGCACATTTATTACTATTTAAAGTATGAAGGAAAACAATGAAATTTAAGTGAGTTTCAACATAATTGATGCTTTTACCTGGATGTGGTAGGTACTACTGGATGCGGTACTATGCCTTTTTTAATAGGGTGTCTTACAAAATAAAAAGCCTATAAAAGCAAAACTACCTTCATATTTTTCTCAGTTTTAGTTACGTTGCTAAGAGAAGAAGTTGTCAGTAGAATTTATAAAATTATTTCAAAATGCCTGAGTACTCCAATGAAGAATATGCTGACATGATGTTAATTTATGGAGAGTGTGACCAAAATGCACGAGCCGCGCGAAGGCTATACCACCAGAGACATCCTCATCGACGGACACCTAGCAAGAGAGTATTTCAAGACGTATACAGGAGAATTAGGGAAACTGGCAGCGTTAGAACAAGGAGAGTAAATGCAAATCCTGCGCCTATAATCGCTGTTCAGATTGATGAAAGAATACTGCAAGCAGTGCAAAATGATCCATCGATCCGTATAGGACGCTTGGCATTGCAGTTTAACATATCTACTTGGAAGGTTTGGAGTATTTGAAAAGTAGAACGCTTCCATGCCTACCATCACACACCAGTACAGGAGCTGCTACCCATTGATTTCCCCAAACGGATGGAGTTTTGCAATTGGCTCCTTGAACGACAAATAGATGACGACAATTTTTTCAACAATATTCTGTGGACGGAGGAGTCCCAATTTACCAGAGACGGTATCACAAACTTCCACAACCTACATACGTGGGCTGAGAGCAATCCACACACAGGAAGAGCGGCATCATTTCAGCACAGATTCAGCGTCAATTTATGGGCAGGTGTGATTGGTGACGATTTACTTGGACCTATTAGGCCTCCGCGTACTCTAAATAGCTCCAATTACTTACAGTTTTTATCAAATGATCTACAGGACTTGTTGGATGATATTCCATTGGTTCGATTGGCTTCCATGTTTTACCAACACGATGGTGCTCCTGCTCATTACGGCCGACAGATCACAGGTTGGTTAAATTCCAATTATAGCAATCGCTGGATCGGTAGAAATGGACCGATACACTGGCCTGCAAGATCTGCTGATCTTACTATTATGGATTTCTTTGTATGGGGACGGATGAAGAACCTTATCTACGCAACGCCAGTAGAAACATTGGAAGATCTAAATATCAGGATCGGTGCGGCAGCAATAGAAGTAAGGCAGCAGTTGAGGAATATGAATACCAAGAGAACACTCGCCAAACGAGCTTTAGCGTGCATTCAAAATGAAGGTGGCCATTTTGAACATTTATTATAATAAAAATATTTGAAATAAAAACCATTATTAAATTCTTTCAATTCAAGCAAGTAGCGTAGATCAACATGCACATGCACTGATTTTTTTAAATATTTAATTTTTATGCAATATGTAATACGTAATGTAATACGTAATAATACGGCTCATAAAAAAATAAAATTAATATGACATTTTTATAATGGGGATTTCTGAGAAAAACTACATTGATCACTGAATTTTAAGGGTTGACGTAGCAAAAATTTGTGTTTTCGAGTAAATATCTCAAGATTCGGTGCAGTTACAATTTAGACTGTTACATCAAATGAAAGGTAATTCGATTGCCTAAAAAACGAGTTACAACACTTTGCCTTGTGATTATTCGTTTTCAAGATATAACGTTTTAAGTGAGTGAGGGTACCGGTCAAAAACACTTTTCTTAACCAGCCTGTATCTCCACTAATATTGAAAATTGACCCACCCTGTAGAACAATTTTTTTTCACCAAATATATCAAGGAATAACCCCTTACAAGGTCGCACACGGAGTGCCAAACACCCTGTATAAGGAATAATGGCAAGCCAAGAGCATGCATTCTTGCAAAAAACAGTTTAAATATATTTCTGCTACACAGCTTCAGTGATCTTGATATCGTCACAGTCAGCCTTGAACTGAATAATAAGATTCACTGGCTGATCTCGGTCTATCTGGCCCATGACCATCAAGGTCCACTGCCACCGAGTATTATGAGCGATCTAATCACTGAAGCTAGTAAGCTCAACATTGGTGTCATCCTAGGGTGTGATGCAAATGCGTATCATGCAGTCTGGGGTAGCACTGACACTAACGAAAGAGGTGAGTTGCTTTTTGACTACTTTTTAAGCACTAACCTTCTTCTATGCAACACAGGGCAAGAGCCTACCTTTATAACCAGGAATAGACAAGAAGTCTTAGACATAACCCTGGTTTCCGAAAACATCTCACACATGGTCAGCAACTGGAAGGTTTCTGAAGAAAACTCCTTCTCGGATCACCGCTACCTCCAATTTAATCTGAAAGATTACAAACCTATCCCACCGGCCTTTAGGAACTACCGGAGGGCCGACTGGGTCAAATACAGGGAAACTCTTAGCGGCTTAATCCCTCCCATACCGCCCCTCCAACCGAGTAGCTCGACTGACGTCGACGGTCTGGTCACCACCCTCACGCGCGCCCTAAACGAGGTATTGACGAACTCCTGTCCCGAGAGCAGGCCAAGAGGGAAATATAAGCCGCCACGGTGGAAGGCAGAACTCGGGGCTCTTAGAAAATGCTGTAGGCAACTGTTTAACAAAGCCAAAAGTACGAAAGACGTTTGCGACTGGGACTCCTATAAAGGATCACTTCGTAAATACAAATATGAACTGAGAAAGGCGCAGCGCAAATCCTGGGGACTCTTCTGTAGTGAAATAGAAGATTCATCCGAGGCATCCAAGCTCCGTAAAATTCTCTCTAAAAATCCAACCACACCATGCCACCTGAGGAGACCGGACGGATCTTGGATTACCTCAAGTAGGGAAACCACTGATCTCCTCCTGGACACCCATTTCCCTGGTAGCTCGCCTGTTGAGTCGGAGCGGGTAAACATTACAAGAAACCATGCACCGTTCAACTCTGACGCTCTTATAACAGAGACCAAACTCCTCTGGGCGATAGAAGGCTTTAAACCATTTAAGTCTGCGGGACCGGATGTAATAATTCCTGCTGAAATCCAGCAGATCTCGGATATAATTCTTCCTTGGCTGAAGGTTATCTTGAAAGGCTGCCTGGATCTAACCTACATTTCTGAAACATGGAGGGAAGTCAGGGTGGTCTTCATACCCAAAGCAGGAAAAAGCTCTCATGTCTGCCCTTAGGACCTCAGACATATCAGTCTATCATCCTTTCTTCTGAAAACACTGGAAAGACTAATGGATGTGTACTGTGCTGTCAACATCCCAACATGCGTACTGGAAGGGGAGGTCGGTCGAACGGCCTTACATTCGCTCGTGCGCACCATTGAAAAATCTCTTAGTATTAAAGAATACACCATGGTTGCCTTTCTCGATATCGAGGGTGCTTTCAATAACGTCAGACCAGAGGCAATCACTGACGCATTTTCTATCCTGAAGGTGGAGTCCTTGCTTGGCGCACTGATCAATTTGATGTTAACATTCAGGATTGTGAACACAAAGCTGGGCGAGTCCTCCTCACGAAGGTTTGTCAGCAGAGGTACACCACAAGGTGGTGTGCTCTCCCGTCTTCTTTGCAATTTAGTGGTCAACAAACTACTATTGAGACTCGAAGGGGCGGGCTGCAGAGTGATTGCCTATGTAGATGATGTTGCAATTGCTGTCTCGGGAAAGCACCTCAACACGCTGAGTGAGATATTGCAGAATGCTCTCTCTATTCTCTCCAAATGGGCAGCTGAATGCGGGTTGGGTGTGAACCCACGCAAAACAGAATTAGTCCTCTTCACCAGAAAATACAAAATTCCTCACGTAGACCCTCCTTCTCTGAATGGTACTAGTCTAGTTTTCACCGATAGTGCAAAATATCTGGGTCTTATTTTGGACAGGAAACTTCACTGGAACATTCAGGAACGAGTAAGGAAAGCAACAGTTGCGCTTTACTCGTGAAAAAAGGCCATTGGCAAAAAATGGGGTATGCAACCCCGAATAGTTCAATGGCTCTACGTGACCGTCATCAGACCGATACTTAGGTGTGGTGTTATTGTCTGGTGGACGGCCTTAGACAAAGTGGTTAACCGCACCACCCTAGGGAAGGAGGAGAAGGTACAGAGATCAGCATGCATATGCATCAGTGGAGCTCTGAGAACGACTCCCTCTGCAGCACTAGACATGCTATTCAGTCTGCCACCCATAGACATTTTTGGCAAGCAAATGGCACTCACTGCAGCCTCTACACAGTGGACTGGCATATATGCAGGTCACTCAACAATCTTGAATCACTTCAATAACATTCCTGAAAACACCGACTACACCCCTCCCAGTTATGATTTTGACAAAAATTTCCTAACCACCATCCCAACCCGTCTAGAATGGGAAAGGGATTCGGTACGGACGGAAGAGTCCGCCCACATATATACGGACGGCTCCAAAACTGAAGGCGGGGTAGGTGGAGGTGTTTTCTCTGATATGCTTAACATTAGCAGCTCCTTCCGCCTTCCGGACAACTGTAGTGTCTTTCAGGCTGAGCTTATGGCGATCAAGGAAGCCTTGTCCTGGCTGAGGTGTAATGTAATATCTACTAGGGATATTAGCATTTTCACAGACAGCCAAGCGGCAATAAAATCCTTGGAATCGGCCTCGACAACATCAAAGGTCGCCGCAGAATGTCGATCATCTCTTAAGGAGATGGCTGAACAGTTCAATATTCTTCTGTGCTGGGTGCCAGGACACAGGAATATTCCAGGGAACTGCATGGCTGACGAACTCGCTCGACGCGGTACTACCTTTCAGATTATGCCGGAACATCGGAATCTGGGTGTGCCTCTCTCTACATGTAAACTGCTACTGGGATTGGATTCAATTGAGAAAACCAACTCAAGATGGGCGGACGGTGTTACATGTCACACTGCGAGACAGATCTGGCCGGATCTGGATCTAAAACGCTCTAAAAGGCTGACTCTGCTCAAAAAGGCAAATATCAGCACCACAGTCGGTGTCCTGACTGGACACTGTCTTATAGGTCGACATGCTAAAAGACTCGGTCTCTTCTCAAACGACTTCTGTAGAAGCTGCCTGGATGAGAAGGAGGAGGAGACAGTCCTTCACTTTCTCTGTACCTGTCCAGCTCTATCAGCCAGAAGGAAAGCTCATCTTGGAGCTTACTTCTTCAACTGTCTCGGTGATCTTGCCTCAATGGAGGTCGCGAGAATCCAACGCTTCATTGCAAGCTCTAAATGGTTCGTCGAGTAGGACCGGATTCGATGATCCTGTGGTAACACAACGGACCTTTTAGGTCTAAGTGTGTCCGTGTTCTCACGGGCAGCCACGCGTACCTACCGACCTACGTCCCGGAGTATGACCCAATTATGTAATTCATATGTTATATGTGGCAGCGGCGTAGGTATTCTAGCCCATTATAACCGCTTCCCGAACTTTTTCTTAGGTTTTCAGTCACATAGTAACCTACACCGCGTCTCAGAATTAAATGCGTTCCGGACTTCTACCCAAAAATAATAAAGTTGCGCCCAGACTGTTGGCAGATTTATTTTAATGCTTTACATAATCTGTCTTTTTTTAATGGAATTTATAAGACCCTGTGTTATCCATGGTTTTAATTTTCGGTTTTTCGCATTTTTTTATAAATCTGCGTATTTCTTTTAAAAAGATCCGTTAAAATATTGTTGAAGTTATTTGCACAGATGTTAACATCTGTTATATCAAAAAGAAGCCTGTCCCAATTAACTACGCTCAATACATTAACTATATTATTATAATTTATAGTTTTAATAATATAACTTTCGGAATCATCCCGTGTAGATGGTGGTGAAGTTAGTTTTAGACTACCATTTTGTACTGTTTTCTGTTATCAAACGTATAGTGAAATTTTATGAGCTTTCCGAAAATGTAATAAAATTTGGTGGTTAATCAGGTCCTTCTTGGAGAAAACAGGACTTTTTTGTATTTTTTTTTTATTTTTTATTATTTTTGTGTCATTTAAATGAATTTTTCTCAAAAAGTATAACATTGATTGACACAGTTGATAGCAATTAGAAAGAAGAATTTGTGTCCTTTCCAACGAGCCCAGAATTATTACATTACGCTAAGTACAGCAGAAGTTAGAGATCAAACAGTGATCACAGGTACGATGAAAATCCTTCGTCCTTAAAATCGCGCTATCTCCTTAACGGTGCAAAAACGGGAGTATGTGTACAACGATTTTCTACTCAGGACAAGTTCCTCTATCTCCCATTTTCGTTTGAACCTCAGTACTAGTTACACCCTGTATAGTACATATGTAAGAAATTCTCCAAAACAAAAGCATAACATTGTAATTGTATGCATCTAGCTCAATGTGATATGCTTACATACATTATGATAAAATCCAGAAGACAATAATTATTCTGAGTTACTTAACTTCCTATAGCTATTCGATTACCCATGGCTATAAACTCCATGCACGAGGAAGATTCGTGAATGAAATGATTACTGTTCACATTTTTACATAAGTGAAAATTGTATTTTTTTGCCATTAGCAGTTTTTTGCAAAGTGCACAAAATTAAACCGAAGTGCGTTGCTCCTCTATTCAGGTGCAAATGAAATATTTGTATATACGTCCCGCCGATTGTGAGGTTTAATTAATTATGTTTTAAACAGTGAACAAGTCTTTTAATCTAAATAGTCGGCTTTCTTTAGCCTTTAGTTCCTAACATTTTCTAAGAGCAGCTCTATCTAGCCTTCACAAGGAGAATAGACGCGCCGATAACTCGTCTATCCCGTCAGATCATAATTACCTGCACTTCGAATATTTTCTTGGTAACTCATCAGATAGTAAATTGACTACCGTAAAAACACATTACACTATTATACTCGTACGAGTATAAGAAAAAAAACATACTGCAGTCACGATCGGCTGCAAGCCAATCGTATAATACTCTAGATGAATACTGAACTCTGATTTATATTGTAGTTGGGGATAAAGTAGAATTACGTGTGTGCATGTTGTATGTCCTTTATTAAGGACTGTCATTAGATTGCTACTCAAAACTAAAAGACAATATTCAGTTTTAATTTCATATTTTGAACTGGGTAAGTCATCGAAAAAAAATGTCCTTTTTGAAGGACTTTCACATGGAAGGTGCAGGAAGGACTTACTCGATTTCTTACATATTTATCCTTTTCCTTGGAACCAGTTAAAAATAAACGTGTACAAAATTTCAAATTCGTAGCTTGAAGCGTTCAAAAGCTATCGAAAAATATTGTTGAACACCTGTCTTAAGGACATTTTGTACGGCAGCTACTAGAAGGAGTAAAAGGATTTCGCTGATTAGTAAACTCGAACTTTGTTTTTACTCAAAACTAATTTGTACAAAATTTCCAATTTATAGCTAAAAGATTACTTGAGTTATTGTAAGTTCCGTAAATTAAAAGAAGACGTTTTGAAAGGATATTTGTATGGCAGCTACACGAAGGACTAATGGGATTTTCTTCATAATCATACATTTAGCTTCAACTATTGGAAAAATACTACGTACAAAATTTCAAAGACGTAGCTTAAACCCTTCTGAAGTTATCGGCCAATATGCTTGAACACGTATTTTAAGGACATTTTGTATGGCAGCTACCAGAATGAGTAAAAGGATTTCGCTGACAAGTAAACCAAAGCTTCGTTTTAACTCAAAACTAATTTGTAAAACCAATATTCTTGAACACGTGTTTTAAGGACATTTTGTATGGCAGCTACCCGAAGGAGTAAGACGATTTTGCCCGTTAACGAACTTAGCCTTACAAATTCAACCAAACATCCAGATTCAAAATTTCATGATCCTAGGTGAAGGCGTTCTTAAGTTATCGTGCTAACGGACGGACGGACGGACAGACGGACGGACGGACGTCAAGCGGATTTGAGGTTTTTGGTCACAAATAAACAAAAAATAATATATAACTTTTTTTCGTCCGAGGCTTGGTTCTATGCGTTACAAACTTTTGGGCTGGATTAAACTTATAATACTTTATATGATTTCATCTAGAGTATAAAAAATAAACTTACCATTAGAACGGTATAGACACATTTGACTTCCGTTAACTCAGGGTCTGGGGGAATGTCTCCACAATATCTCAGGATGCACTCGAAACATTCTAGTGCCAATGGCGATAAGTCTGGCGGAAGCCGTAGAAGTGGAGCTCGAATTGTTGCACCCTGCCATTTGACTAAGTCCGCATGCGGTTTAGAGGATAACTGTTTTTTATCGTCACGCATCCCGGTAGCTGAAGTCATTCGGAACTCATCTGGAGCTTGACTGAAAATTAAAAAGAATTAAAAATGTTATGTAGATGAGAACGATACAATGAATTAAGTTCAATTCAAAAGTAATGTTTTAAGCATATTACGCAATACTGACCTCGGCCAGAGTTCTTACTACGATATACAGGGTGTAACTAGTACTGAGGTTCAAACGAAAATGGGAGATAGAGGAACTTGTCCTGAGTAGAAAATCGTTCTACACATACTCCCGTTTTTGCACCGTTAAGGAGATAGCGCGATTTTAAGGACGAAGGGTTTTCATCGTACCTGTGATCACTGTTTGATCTCTAACTTCTGCTGTACTTAGCGTAACGTAATAATTCTGGGCTCGTTGGAAAGGACACAAATTCTTCTTTCTAATTGCTATCAACTGTGTCAATCAGTGTTATACTTTTTGAGAAAAATTCATTTAAATGACACAAAAATAATAAAAAATTAAAAAAAAAATACAAAAAAGTCCTGTTTTCTCCAAGAAAGACCTGATTAACCACCAAATTTTATTACATTTTCGGAAAGCCCATAAAATTTCACTATACGTTTGAAAACATAATTTCTTCATATTTGCAACAACAAGTGAGTTCTTTGCACATGTTGGAAATACTGCTAAACATAGAATTTACCGCAAAACAGATGCAGTAATGAGAACCATGTTAACAACACACGTATTGCTTTTATGTGTAGAAATTATGTTACAGGTAAGTAAAAATATGACAACTAATTAGATAGCGTCCATTTAAGTAAATTAACTAACATCCATTTAAGTTAATTAAGTAATATCCATTTAAGTAGGGCGTGGAGTTTACCTGCTCCCTTAAGGAACAGGAATGACTTCGTCCTACGTAGATTTTTCTGCAATAAAAGCATCGGGAGGAAGCAGCAGCAAACAGAATGTCATAGACATCATTACGAGCAACATGGCAAGCAATAGGAGGTCTTTTACAACGGAAGAAATGGCAGACATGCACTTCGTATATGGGTTGTGCGACGGGAATGCTAGGCGAGCCGAAAGAGTTTACCGGGAACGGTATCCGGACAGATCTCGGTACCCCAATTATCGGATGTTCATCAGCATTCATCGGAACCTTCGTGAACGAGGTACACTGCAGCCGTGACGGGAGACACAACATCCAGGACGGCGACACTCGGTACCTGTGGCCACAGAGGAGCGCATACTGCGCATCGCGGCTAGGGACCCCACGGTAAGCACCCGGCGCATCGGCCATCGATTAGGCATCAACCACATGCATTTATTTCGTCCTCACTATTATAAATCATACTCCTTCGGCGAATGGCGGGTGTCAAACCAGATTTACTTGAAGAGAACGTGCTTGAAAACTGTTAGCCCCGCTCCTTTACAATTCAACCCATGAAGAAATTCTGTTATCAAACGTATAGTGAAATTTTATGGGCTTTCCGAAAATGTAATAAAATTTGGTGGTTAATCAGGTCCTTCTTGGAGAAAACAGGACTTTTTTGTATTTTTTTTTAATTTTTTATTATTTTTGTGTCATTTAAATGAATTTTTCTCAAAAAGTATAACACTGATTGACACAGTTGATAGCAATTAGAAAGAAGAATTTGTGTCCTTTCCAACGAGCCCAGAATTATTACGTTACGCTAAGTACAGCAGAAGTTAGAGATCAAACAGTGATCACAGGTACGATGAAAATCCTTCGTCCTTAAAATCGCGCTATCTCCTTAACGGTGCAAAAACGGGAGTATGTGTAGAACGATTTTCTACTCAGGACAAGTTCCTCTATCTCCCATTTTCGTTTGAACCTCAGTACTAGTTACACCCCGTATATCTCTACACGGTGTGTAGAATAATGAAAAAAGCTAAACAAAGTGAAATTTATTTTACGAGCGATTTTTTGTAATTATATGCCATAGGTAATAATGTCGGCAATAGTTAATTCTATATACACATAAAAAGTCTGAAAATCCGTTTTGGTTTAAAAAAAGATGTCAAAATTATCGTACCGCAATGCAAATTAAATAACATATAAATGGGGGCAGGAAATTGCTCCCCACGGTTTAAGCGCCATTCTATTGGTCGATGAACGAAATGTCAATTCGTGGCAGAATTATGATAGGAACACCACCAAACAGAAAGCCAACACGAAAATCAAGTTAGAAAATTCTGCCAACTGTTTTTACATGCATTTTATATACATATGTAGGTGGCAAAATTCTGCTAGACTTTATTGGTAAATTCTCGTACCTAAGCTTTATGCTCTAGATTAGCGATACTCAACGTGCTTGCCTTGCATGTTTGTTACGCTAAATGTATATGAATTATTGATATGTTATGAAGTTAGAACCGGTGTTCAGACTTCACTGAACATGGCCATATTGGCCACTATTGCACACGGCCACTGTGAACACTTACACTTTCTTTTCGCCGCTTCGACGAAAAGATGGTTAAGGGAAAACAATAGGAAACCCTTCAGACCACATTAAGTTCACTTCAGACTCCCCCTTGAGTTGCGGTTCTACTTCCAAGGAGTATTTTGAAGAAGGAACAGCGCACCCAAAAGGTTACAAAATTACCGAAAAATTTCAAACAAAAAAAAATAAAATTGATAATTACAACTCACAAATCGGCATTTTTTTATTTCTTAACCTTTCCCGATTTATTTCAGGAAAGAAGGGTTCGGACGTGAGAGTCCGAACATTTGGTCCGTCGAGCCGGATTTGTGAGCTGTTTTCAATAGGATGTTTCGTGGATTATCCACCGGAAAATTACAAATTTTATATACAGGGTGTTTGGCACTCCGTGTGCCACCTTGTAAGGGGTTGTTCCTTGATATATTTGGAGAAAAAAATTGTTCTACAGGGTGGGTCGATTTTCAATATTAGTGAAGATACAGGGTGGTTAAGAAAAGTGTTTTTGACCGGTACCCTCACTCACTTAAAACTTTAAGTCTTGAAAACGAATAATCACAAGGCAAAGTGTTATAACTCGTTTTTTAGGCAATTGAATTACCTTTCATTTGATGTAACAGTCTAAATTGTAACTGCACCCAATCTTGAGATATTTTCAAAATGCACGAGCCGCGCGAAGGCTTTACCACCAGAGACATCCTCATCGACGGACACCTAGCAAGAGAGTATTTCAAGACGTTTACAGGAGAATTAGGGAAACTGGCAGATTGATGAAAGAATACTGCAAGCAGTGCAAAATGATCCATCGATCAGTATCCGACGCTTGGCATTGCAGCTTAACAGCTACTTGGAAGGTTTGGAGTATTTTAAAAGTAGAACGCTTCCATGCCTACCATCACACACCAGTACAGAAGCTGCTACCCATTGATTTCCCCAAACGGATGGAGTTTTGCAATTGGCTCCTTGAACGACAAATAGATGACGACAATTTTTTCAACAATATTCTGTGGACGGATGAGTCCCAATTTACCAGAGACGGTATCACAAACTTCCACAACCTACATACCTAGGCTGAGAGCAATCCACACACACCTGGACCTATTAGGCTTCCGCGTACTCTAAATAGCTCCAATTACTTACAGTTTTTATCAAATGATCTACAGGACTTGTTAAATGATATTCCACTGGTTCGATTGGCTTCCATGTTTTACCAACACGATGGTGCTCCTGCTCATTACGACCGACAGATCACAGATTGGTTAAATTCCAATTATAGCAATCGATGAATCGGTAGAAATGAACCGATACACTGGCCTGCAAGATCTCCTGATCTTACTATTATGGATTTCTTTGTATGGGGACGGATGAAGGACCTTGTCTACGCAACGCCAGTAGAAACATTGGAAGATATAAATATCAGGATCGATGCGGCAGCAATAGAAGTAAGGCAGCAGTTGAGGAATATGAATACCAAGAGAACACTCGCCAAACGAGCTTTAGGGTGCATTCAAAATGAAGGTGGCCATTTTGAACATTTATTATAATAAAAATATTTGAAATAAAAACCATTATTAAATTCTTTCAATTCAAGCAAGTAGCGTAGATCAACATGCACATGCACTGATTTTTTAAATATTTGATTTTTATGCGACATGTATTTTTACCTATGTTAATCGTAACTCATACATATGTATGCAGCTTTTGTAGGTAATAATACGGCTCATAAAAAAATAAAATTAAAAATGACATTTTTATAATGGTGTTTTCTGAGAAAAACTACACTGATCACTGAATTTTAAGGGTTGACGTAGCAAAAATCTGTGTTTTTGAGTAAATATCTCAAGATTGGGTGCAGTTACAATTTAGACTGTTACATCAAATGAAAGGTAATTCAATTGCCTAAAAAACGAGTTATAACACTTTGCCGTGTGATTATTCGTTTTCAAGATTTAACGTTTTAAGTGAGTGAGGGTACCGGTCAAACACACTTTTCTTAACCACCCTGTATCTCCACTAATATTGAAAATCGACCCACCCTGTAGAACAATTTTTTTCTCCAAATATATCAAGGAATAACCCCTTACAAGGTGGCACACGGAGTGCCAAACACCCTGTATATCAAAATTTGCAATATTGCAAATGAAAATTTGCACCTTTTCGGTGATATGACAACCGGCACTTGTCGGCAATCAAGTAACAAACACACTCACACTCAGCACTGTGTCACATGGTGCAACAAAATTATGTCCCAGTCGGACTTTTCGTAAGAGATGAATTTGTAATCAATGAGTAAGAAATGAGTTCGTAAGGCCTTACCAAAGTAATGCAGGGTGTAATTGCTGTAAAATATTCTCGAATGCTCTCTCTGTACAATTATGGCCAACATTCTTGGCTTCAGTTACTATTTACGGAAGTAATGGTTTAGAAGCTAGTAAGTAATAAGAGGAAGAAATCCGAGACGTTACAGTTTTGTCCAACGGTATAGGCTGTAGTATCTACTTACGAAAGTAATGGTTTAGAAGCTAGTAAGTTATGAGGTGGTACAATCCGAAACCTTACAGTTTTGCCAAATGCTCTTGGCTTTAGTAACAATTTACGAAAGTAAGTCTTAGAAGCGGATAAGTAAAGGGATGATGCAATCATTAACGTTTCGTTTTAATTTTATATCAAAGGGCCCATAATTAAATTCAGTTCGTTCCGAGTGTTTCAAATGTTGCGAAGTGCTGTTCATATGTAATAAATTCCAATAAGTGTTATTTATATAAAACGAAGTAAACAATTAGTTTAGATAGAGTTTTTTCTTATATTTATGAATCTTATTTTTGCTAATTTTTTATTTTGTTTATTGAATGAATTCTTATGTAATATTTACGTGTTTTAATTTATTTTATATTGAATAAATGGTTTTTACTGTTGAAACAATTTCGATTTTTCATATTGTTGTTATTTGCAACTCAACAAAGTAAAGGCTAGTTTAAATTGGAGACGAACACAATACTTTATAAGTATTTACAACGGTATAAGTATTTTCTTGTCCTGTGCTTTTAAGCGTTTACACCCTAGGTCCTATGCGGGTTAAAGTAATTAGATCTGTTATCGAAAGAGTAATGTGTACAAGTTGCTAGTACGGAATCAATTCAGTACACATTACTGATCTGACTATTACAAGACCTTACTTTTCATACATTTAAAGTATTTACCACTCACTATTGATATAATGCCTTACTTTTCATGTAATTTGTATGTTGCTATCACTCTCTAATGAAACAAGGTCTTACATGTAATATGCTTTGTAACTATTTACTACTCTTCAACGAAATAAGGCTTTTCTTGTAGTGTGCTTTGTAAGCGATTACGCCCTAGGGCCTATGCGGGTTAAAGTAATTAGTTCTGTCATCGAAAGAGTAATGTGTACGAGCTGCTAGTATATTGTACGGATTCGATTCCGTAGACATTACTGTTCCGACTGGGGTAGTTTGCATAAGCAAACACATCAACACAAAAATTGCCTCAGGCAAATCACCTCACTAACATGCTGCTATCCTATAGCACTTGCAAATCAGTCCTCAACACTGAAAGCATTACAACAAAAATGCTGTGTTGAGTACTAACACTCTAAACTTTCCCAGTCGGAACAGTAACAGCTCTAATTACTTTAACCCGCATAAGCGCTAGGGTGTAAACGCTTAAAAGCGCAGGACAAAAAAAGACTTATATCGTTGTAAATACTTGTAAAGTATTGTGTTCGTCTCCAATTTAAACTATCCCTTACTTTGTTGAGTTGCAAATAACAACAATATGAAAAATCGAAATTGTTTTAACAGTAAAAAAACCATTTATTCAATATAAAATAAATTAAAACACGTAAACAATACATCAGAATTCATTCAACAAACAAAATAAAAAATTAACAAGAATAAAATTCATTAAGATAAGTAATCTAAACTAATTGTTTACTTCGTTTTATAAATAACACTTATTGGAATTTATTACAAATGAACAGCACTTCGCAACATTTGAAACACTCAGAACGAACTGAATTTAATTATGGCCCTTTGATATAAAATTAAAACGAAACGTTAATGATTGCATCATCCCTTTACTTATCCGCTTCTAAGACTTACTTTCGTAAATTGTTACTAAAGCCAAGAGCATTTGGCAAAACTGTAAGGTTTCGGATTGTACCACCTCATAACTTACTAGCTTCTAAACCATTACTTTCGTAAGTAGATACTAAAGCCTATACCGTTGGACAAAACTGTAACGTCTCGGATTTCTTCCTCTTATTACTTACTAGCTTCTAAACCATTACTTCCGTAAATAGTAACTGAAGCCAAGAATGTTGGCCATAATTGTACAGAGAGAGCATTCGAGAATATTTTACAGCAATTACACTCTGCATTACTTTGGTAAGGCCTTACAAACTCATTCCTTACTCATTGATTACAAATTCATCTCTTACGAAAAGTCCGACTGGGTTCTGTTCCGACTGGGGTCGTGTTGGCTCACCAATACTTTGAGCGATTCGCGCATCGAATCGCCTTAAATCAAAACCACCCAGTCGGACTTTTCGTAAGAGATGAATTTGTAATCAATGAGTAAGGAATGAGTTTGTAAGGCCTTACCAAAGTAATGCAGAGTGTAATTGCTGTAAAATATTCTCGAATGCTCTCTCTGTACAATTATGGCCAACATTCTTGGCTTCAGTTACTATTTACGGAAGTAATGGTTTAGAAGCGAGTAAGTTATGAGGTGGTACAATCCGAAACCTTACAGTTTTGCCAAATGCTCTTGGCTTTAGTAACAATTTACGAAAGTAAGTTTTAGAAGCGGATAAGTAAAGGGATGATGCAATCATTAATGTTTCGTTTTAATTTTATATCAAAGGGCCCATATTTAAATTCAGTTCGTTCCGAGTGTTTTAAATGTTGCGAAGTGCTGTTCATTTGTAATAAATTCCAATAAGTGTTATTTATATAAAACGAAGTGAACAATTAGTTTAGATAGAGTTTGTTCTTATATTTATGAATCTTATTTTTGTTAATTTTTTATTTTGTTTATTGAATGAATTCTTATGTAATATTTACGTGTTTTAATTTATTTTATATTGAATAAATGGTTTTTACTGTTGAAACAATTTCGATTTTTCTTATTGTTGTTATTTGCAACTCAACAAAGTAAAGGCTAGTTTAAATTGGAGACGAACACAATACTTTATAAGTATTTACAACGGTATAAGTATTTTCTTGTCCTGTGCTTTTAAGCGTTTACACCCTAGGTCCTATGCGGGTTAAAGTAATTAGATCTGTTATCGAAAGAGTAATGTGTACAAGTTGCTAGTACGGAATCAATTCAGTACACATTACTGATCTGACTATTACAAGACCTTACTTTTCATACATTTAAAGTATTTACCACTCACTATTGATATAATGCCTTACTTTTCATGTAATTTGTATGTTGCTATCACTCTCTAATGAAACAAGGTCTTACATGTAATATGCTTTGTAACTATTTACTACTCTTCAACGAAATAAGGCTTTTCTTGTAGTGTGCTTTGTAAGCGATTACGCCCTAGGGCCTATGCGGGTTAAAGTAATTAGTTCTGTCATCGAAAGAGTAATGTGTACGAGCTGCTAGTATATTGTACGGATTCGATTCCGTAGACATTACTGTTCCGACTGGGCAAAAACAAAACACTTAATGGCGAAAAATCCTATCGCCAAACACCAAAATCGCAAACCACTTCGTTGTTTTTTCAACATTTCGGCAACGCTAAACTTGCACTGCAAATCGAAGTGGCAGATTTAACGTATAGCCAACTTTTTGAAGCAATCAAATTGCCACAAAAACACATTACAACTTTGACCGTCGAATTCACGGATCATTTTGGCAATATTGTTTTGAAAAGCGCGTTCAAATTCAGCGCAATCAAAACAAGATTTAACCAACATAATCCTCGAAATGGCGGGAATCACTACAAAACTCAAACTATTAGATTGACCCGGCTAATCAATTTGAAAATTCAAAAAAAAAAAACATTATTCGAGTCGATTCGACTCACAAAACAACCGGCGGCGTCGTCGCAAAGTTCACGATACTAACAATACTGAATTCGCACAGTACGTGCTCGATTCGGCAACGTCGTTGCACCTCGCTCCAACGCATAGACTTTGTAATAACAAAGGATTGCGTTGCACTTTATTGCACGCAAGTGCAAGTAGCAAGAACGAAAGTAGAATCCATAGCAAATCTCATACAAGAGAAAGTAGGACAACCCATTTCAAGAAAAACAAAGCTTAATCATGGAAAAGCTCATGAAGGAGCAGGACGCCTTGTTCAAAGTGGTGAGACAATCAATCTCCAATTTTAAAAAGACAGGAGAGACCAGTGGCGGTCATAGGGGGGCGGGGGGGCATGGCTCTCCCCCCACCCTAACAAATTCGTAACCCGTGATTACTTTATCCCGTCTGCTTTGAAGAAAAATTATATGAGACTATAAGATTAATAGATACACTTAATAACGTATAATGCACTTAATAAAGTATAATGCAATTAAATCGGATTCCACCTTATGTCTTTCTTTAATCCTTCTTTTGTCTTTGTCTCCTGATTAAAAAGAAGACTGTGTCTAATTAAAAATATTTCAATCGAAAAGTAATAAAATTTCGAATATAAATATATATATAATCAATCGTTGGGTTGTGATGTGTTCTGTTAAGGAAGTAGCTTTTACTGTTTGCAACTTATTTTGAAAAATTTGGATTTGGATTATACTTGGACAATTGTCATTATGTGCGTCCTAATCCTAGATTAAAACGTAAGTTGTGGTAAATGCAGCGAAACAAAATATCATTGCTGTCCAGGTCGTTTTGAGTGGATTATGAACTATGTTTTCAAAAAACCTAGTCACCAGAGCAGATATAAAACTTATTCAAATTTACCGGTAATCCAGTAATCTTAATAGTTTTGTCGAAATCACGAGAGAAATCAGCTATAAGAACTTAATTATGAATATTTACAGTAACTATTATATTACATATTAATAACTGATTTACATCCAAAGATTTAAAACTTAGATTTCGATTTCGATTTCGATTCTATCTAATTCTAATATATTTCCCATATTTGTATGAATTTGAAATCTACTCGGGTAAAAAGGGTAGTTCAAACCCTAATCAAAGCTAATCACTCAATATAAAAATTTGGATTTTTTCGCAGCACCCATCCCGTTTTTTAAGTTTCATCTCGATAAAATAGTAAACGTGTCTCAAGGACCTTAAAGAAACCAAAATTGTATAAGATTCCGGAAACTCCCAAGATATCGACATAGGGCCTAGTATAGTATCATTCTGTGGGTGATTGTAACTCTAAATATATATAGGTGGTGTACCATCGAAAATGCCATCTAGTGCCTAAATTCAGCAATTTAAGTTTTTCTTAAAAAATTAATGTTTGAGCGTAACTTTGGAACGGTAAACGATACGAAGTCATTTAGAGTGCTCAATATTATGGAAAAAAGAAAAAAAGGAGTCCTCAAGCAAGGACGAAAAAGATGATGTTTTACATTTAATCACTAATCCGTCAAAGTTTTTGAAATCGTACTTGATGAAGGACTTTCTGAACCGTTTTCTCTTTCTATAATATAATATTGAGCATTAGAAATCAGATCATTTTGCCGACGATACTAACTTCGTATTATTAACCATTATAAAAATACGGTCGAAACTGATTGAATATGAAAATCTTCACTTTCTCATTACGACCACTAGATGGTATTTCCGATGGTACATAACCTATATATTTAAAACTACAACCATCCACAGAATAATATTATTTGGCCGTTTTGTCAATACATCGGGACCCATTTTTCAGAATCTAAATTTTTTGTTTCTGATCGGTGTGAAACTTAAAACATATATATTTTACACTAATTAGAATCATTATAAGAGGTACCGCGAAAAAAATCCTCAATACAAATAATAGTCACTGAACAGCCCTCAAATTATCTGTCACCACAACTACCTGTATAAAATATTACAAAATTTCAAATTGCATGATAATGCAAGCTTTCGACTCTTGTTCATTCAATTTAAATTTCCTCGTTTCCAAATGTTAACTGACTGTTTGGGCCGGCGCTTCAAAACGAAACAGTCGATGGAAAGTGATATCGGTGGATGTTAGCTCATTATGTCTGTCCGCAAATGCGTGAGAAAGGTCTGGATGGTTACTGGTTTCAACAAGACGGTGCGCCATGCCACGCTGCAAATGAAACAATTCAGTTTCTGCAACGAAAATTTCCTAGGCGTCTGATGACGAAAAGAGGCGACATTGACTGGCCACCGAGATCCCCAGATTTAACTCCTCCGGACTTCTTTTTATGGAGTTATTTGAAAAGCAAAGTGTACGCGAGCAAGTCTCAGACCATTGACGAGCTCAAAGCAAACATTCGTGCCGAAATCATCGCTATACCGACCGAGATGCTTGAAAAAGTAATGGAAAACGCAGCAAAAAGGGCACATTTTGCTGTGGCCAATAGAGGCAGCCACTTGATTGATGTTGTATTCAAAAACTAATCCAAATAAATTCTAAAGGACCAAATTGAATAAAAATACCTCACATATAAAAATCACTTGTTTTTTTCAAAGTTATTCAATACTTACATACCGATATAAAAGATGGCGCACCCTTTATATAATATATATAGTATGTATATTAATAATATACGACCAACCCCCTCCTATGACATCGCCGTGTTAATGATAATGAATATTATCACTCTAATTCAAGTCAGAACAAATACTTCAGATTAAGTCTTCCAACATGTGAACATGTTACGAAGAGACATATACCAACCAAGCCGATTAAGGGCCGGTTTCACAGTCGAATTTTAAACCAAAAATTTGGTTTAAAATTAAGAATAAACGAATAAGTTCCTAAGTTTAAAGCAAATTTTTGGTTTAAACTTCGACTGTGAAACCGGCCCTAAGATGTGCAGCATTATTTAAAATGTCGTAATATAATAATAAATAAATAAGAAATACATATGAGTATAACACACATACTTTAAATAAATAACTTACTCGTTTCTAAAGTGGTGAATTGCGAATTGTAACAGTGAATATTTAGTAATTGAAGGTGGTGTGTTTGATAAGGAGTCATCATCCTTGCCCATAGACAAAACATTCGATTCCTGTTGGTTAAGATTCGAGCTTTTTCTGTGATGCATAGTACTAGCTTGTTTAAGCAAACGATGATTATCTGTTTGGTCTGGACTGTTAGCTTGGCGATTTAGATTAAGCTCATTGTCAGGATGTTGTTGATGATAATGGCTGTTACCTAATTGATCTGTCCGTTGATTAAGATGCTTCTCGTGAATAGCTGGAGATGGTCCATGGGCAATATCGCGTGTTGACTCCAAGCTTTCAATTGGAACGTTTAGCGTTTGCGCGGCAGCTCGCGCGCCTGATGATATAGTTGATGACTTTGATTGCATCTACAACAAAGAAACCAAATGATTATTACTATGTTTAACTTTAAATAACAATAAAATTTAAAATGCTAAAAGGGATACTTAAATACCGTCTTTAAGGCGGAGCTTATGGCGATCGAGAAGGCCTTGAGCTGTAATGTAATATCTACCAGGTATATTAGCATTTTCACAGACAGACAAGCGGCAATGAAATCCTTGGAATTGGCCTTCATAACATCAAGGGACGCCATGGAATGTCTATTATCTCTTAAGTAGAATGCAGAAAAGTTCCATAATCATCTGGACTAAGTGCCAAGGCACAGGAGTATTCCAGTTAACAGTACGGCTGACGAACTCGCTTGACCCGGTACTACCCTGCAATTATGTTGGAATATCGGAACCTGGGTGTGGCTCTTTCTATATGTAAAGCTGCTACTTGAATGGAACTCAGTGGGTCAGTTCTGTAGCACATGAAATGAGAAATTTCTCATCAAAACGTCATAGTGAGAGCGAACGCATTCAGTTTTGTCTCTATATTCTCACCTAATGAGAAGCAGGGTAAGTGACGTCATACACTGGAATAGTCCTGGAAACACGTGAGAACAATGTTTCTGTAAGCAAGTGCTTAGTAGGTTCTCACAAATAGTGAATTGATTTTCATGCAGTTTATAGCTAGTGAAAATAACAACAACTGAAAAATTAGTGCAAGGCATGACGGTCGCATTTCGTAGCAATAAAAAAAATATACTGCACGACCGGCTGTAAACCAATCGTACGATATTCTAGATGGAATACTAAACTCTGATGTATAATATAGTTGAGGATAAAGTGGAATAAAGAGTGTGCATGTAGTTTGTCCTTTATTAATGATTCTTGTTTGGTTGCTACTCGAAAGTAAAAGACAAATACCTTTAGTGCTCAATTTCATATTCCGAACTAGGAAAATCACCGAAAGAAAAATTTTTCTTTTCAAGAATTTTCACATGGAAGGTACAGGGAGGATTCAATCGATTTCTTGAATATTTATACTTTTCCTTGGAACCATTGAAAAATTAATGTATACAAAGTTACAATTCCTAGCCTGAAGCATTCAAAAGTTATCGGAAAATATTGTTGAACACGTATCTTAAGAATTTTTGGTGTGGGAGCAACCGGAAGGAGTAAAGAGTAAAAGGATTTCGCTGACTATTAAACTCGAACTCAAAAACTAATTTTTCAAATTCGTGGCTGAACGATTGAAGACATTTTTAAAAGATATTTGTATAGCAGCTATACGAAGGACTAATCGAATTTTCTTCGTAATCATATCTTTTGCCCGAACTATTGGAAAGTCGTAGTTTAAACCGTTCTGAGGTTAGTGGCCAATATTCTTGAACACGTCTTTTAAGATCTTCTTCTATGGCGTCTACTCAAAGGATTATAAGAATTTTGCTAACTAAATTTCGTAGTTAAATGATTTCTTGACTTTCGTCAATTGAGCCAGGACATTTTTACAGGATTTTTGTATGGCAGCTCTCGAAGGACTCATGAGAACTTTTCATATTCTAACCTTTAACTGCAACTATTGGAAAACTAGCGTATACAAAATTCTAAAGTCGTAGCTGAAGACGTTTCGAATTGGCCAATATTCTTGATGACGTTTTGTACGTCAGCTACGCCAAGTAGTCGATTTTGACCCTTAACGAAAATGGTCTTATAATTTCGACCAAACGTCCAGGTTCAAAATTTCGAAATTCTAGGTCTAGGCGTTCTTGAGTGCGTACGAAAAAATAAACTTTTCTCACTTTTCAGATGGATAGGTACTCTATATTTATTATTTAAAAAAACCGTATGTAAACACAAAAAACTAAACATAAATTCTTAATATGTGTTGTTTGTATCATAATTTAATTTAAAATTTATTTATTTCTCTTTTTTATTAAGACTGACATTGGAAATTTCCTGCAGTTGAATGGAACGATGAGAACTATCATAATCGTTCTCATGTGCGATTACAGAAACGGTTTTCATTTCCAAGGTGAGAAGTACGTGTTAGAATTACGGACTACGTCTCACTAAAAATTACAAAACTGAGCATTACATGTCACATTGCGAGGCAGACCTGGCCCAAGCAGGATCTGAAACGCTGTAAAAGATTGACTTCGTGAGTATCAGCACCACAGCTTGTATCCTGACTGGGGATGAAACGAATATATTAGTATTAGCTATAATATTACTAATATTAAGATATATCGGATATTAGTAACATGCTGATATCAGACATTCGAATATCATGATATTCACTTCCCATCGACTTCTTCTCATACTCTTCTTAAAGTGCACTTGCTGACATGCATATCATCATTAGACGAAGAAAAGGGAAATAACAATCGCCTTATGCGACGATACTTTTTCTTTCAGCCTAATGGTATAATGATGATATGCATGTCAAATGCACTTTAAGAAAGGTATAAGAAAGAGTCGATGGATAAACAGGAAAATCTATTCAATTTCGCACTTAGGTGGTTAGCCTTTAATACACAGTAGTATACAGTCCAGTTCAGTCTATCTGCTCAGGGATGTTAGATTTGAATAACGAATGCAATATAAGTAAGTAAGGAAAGAATGTCACGAGTGTCAAACCAGTAAGTGAAAGATTGTGTGCAATCCGAATAAGAACTGAATTTTTCAATGTTTGGCTAATCAACGTCCACGCACCAACAGAAGACAAGGACGAGATAACTAAAGACGACTTTTATACCACTCTAGAGACAACCTATGATTCACTGCCCTCGAATGACCTCGGAATTGTCTTAGGGGATTTTAATGCAAAAGTCGGAAAGGAGGAGGCTCATAGAGGATCAACAGGAGGGCACAGTCTCCATGACATAACCAACGACAATGGCCAACGTGTTATTGATTTTGCAAGCAGCAAAAATACCATAGTAAGCTCTACATGCTTCCCTCATCGCGATATTCACGAACGAGGGCATCACCAGATGGTCACACCTTCAAACAAATAGACCACGTTCTAATTGAGAAAAGGGCTGCTTCTAGTATAGTTGATGTACGACCCCTCCGCGGTGCTAACTGTGACTCTGATCACTATCTAGTCAGAGCTAAATATCGATGCCGAATAGCTTGTCGTGGTTATTCGAAAACGAGTAGAGCTCGCAAATTCAATATCGACAAACTCAAAGACGAAACGGTGGCACAGGCAATATATGAAAACGTCTAGAGTATGCCATTGGAGAGCATGTGGGCGAAAATACGAGATGGCATCAAATCCTCGGCAGAGGAGATAGTAGGATATCAAACCCGGCGAATAAATAATGACTGGTTCGACCAAGAATGTCGCGTTGCAATAGATACAAAGAACGAGGCTTACAAAACTTTTACTGAACGACCAAGACGAGCGAAAAATAGATATGACGAGCTTAGACGATTTGCAAAAAAGACCTGCAGGCGAAAGCAAAAAAAGTACCGTAATGACAAAATACAAAAAATGGACGACAATATGAGACAAAATAAAACGCGGGACGCATACGCAACAGTAAAAGACATAAAAAGGGGATATAAGCCCGAAACCAGTCTCTGCAAAGACGTAGAGGGCAATACCATCAGCGACACACAAGAAATTAAAAGGAGATGGGCTTCCGACTTCGAACATCTTCTCAATCCCACTCCATTAGCACCGATTACGACCGATATGATCTCAATTGAGGTTTCAACTGACGAAGAAGTACCATCATCGACACCGACATCGACCAGAAACTAAACAAAGCGCCGGGAATTGACAAAATACCAGATGAACTTCTGAAAAACGGTGGAAACTGTGTCACAAAATGATATGCAAAATTTGGACAGAGGAAAATATACCCGACGATAGGCGAAAAATCATTATATGTCCAATTTACAAGAAAGGAAACAAACTCTGCTGTGAGAACTACAGAGGAATATTATTGTTGTATACGTCCTACAAAATACTGAAAAAAATAATTTAACGTCGTCTTAAGCCCTATACTAACGAAACAATTGGCGAATACCAAGGTGGATTCAAAACCGGACGATCTACAACAGACCAGATATTCTCGGTGAAACAGGTGCTTGAAAAATGCTGGGAATATAACACAGATGTGCACCAAATCTTCATAGATTTTAAACAAGCATATGACAGTATCGACAGGAGGGTACTGTACCAAATTATGCTTGATTTTGCAATTCCGCCAAAATTAGTCCGACTAACGAGACTCACAATGACAAACACTGAATCCCAAGTAAGAATACAAACCGATTCCACAACCAGCTTTCGAACGGAATGTTAAAAGCAGGAAGATGGTCTGGCCCCCATTCTTTTAAGCCTGGCACTAGAGTATGTCATCCGAAAAACCACAGTCGACACCAATGGGACACTACTATTCAAGTCCACCCAACTAGTAGCATACGCTGACGACATAAACATCCTCGCAAGATCCTTCCCTAGTGCTAAGGAAGTATTTGTTATTCTTGACTCCGCCGCAAAAGAAGTCGGGTATAATTGTGGAGTATAATTTGGAGAGTGTGGACAACTTCATATATCTTGGGGCAAATCTAGCAAAAGACGGCAACGAAAAGGACGAAATCAAGCAACGGATCATGCTAGCAAATAAAACGTATTATTCGGTACTACCAATAATGAAATCCAAGAAAATGCACAGCAACAATAAGCTGCGAATATATAAAACTATTATACGACCTGCGCTCTGTTATGGCAGCGAAATGTGGACATTAACGCAAACTTCCGAAAAAGCAGTTAACGCATTCGAAAGTCCTCCGAAGAATTTTGGGACCTGTAAAGGAAGGAACGGAATTGCGAATAAGATGCAACCATGAGCTGTTTCAACTCTTCAAGGAGCCAGAAGCTTCAACGTTCATCAAACTACTTAAACTGTAGTGGGCTGGCCATGTAGAGCGGATGGAAGACAGAATAATCCCCAAACGTGCTCTTAAAGGCAAAGCGAGTGGTAACAGACCAGTAGGCAAACCACGCAAGCGATGGGAAGACTCGGTTGATGAAGACAGAAAAGCCATCTTAAAAATTAGCAGCTGGAGGACGCGGTCTTTGGATCGAGACGATTGGAGGCGACAACTTCAGGAGACCAGTGTCCGACTTGGGCTGTCGCGCCATTGATGATGATATCAAATTCGATGATAGCATCATCAAGTACCAGTTCGTCATGATATAGTAGATATTAGTGATATTCTCGTACCAGTTTAGATATTATAATAACTCGTGAAGAATATATTCATACTAGGTAATATCACTGGGTTAATACCGATATACGTATTAACCCATCACTAATCCTGACCGAATACTGTCTTATAGACTAGCATGTTAAAAGGCTGGGTCTCTTTTCAAACGACTTCTGTAGAAGCTGTTTGGTTGAAGAGGAGAAGGAGACAGTCCTTCACCATCTCTACCCCTGTTCAGCTCTATTTGCTATGAGGAAAGCTCACCTAAGAGCCTTCTTCTTTAACAGTCTCAGTGACATTGTCGGCACGGAGGTTACGAGAATTCAACTCTTAATTATAAGCTCTAAATGGTTTTGCGAGTAGAACCGGATCCAAAGATCCTTTGGTAACATGGATCTTTTAGGTCTAAATGTGTCTGTTAATGTTCCTACAGGAAGCCGCGCGTACTAACCCTACCTAAATTTTACTCTTTCTCCAGGTCCTATCAACCCTACTAAGGCTATAGGGCTGAAATAGTGCTCGTTTTGTGGGTCCGTTGCTGATTTTGATACAATTTTTGTTTTCATAGATCATAAATACTCGTACACAGCCTTTGTACTAGCTCGCTTAGCTAATTTTATATAGTCTAGATAAAATCATAGTGGGTTATAAGTTTTCCACCGTTTGTACCGCATATACGCAAAATACGAAAAAAAATTACTTTTTATTCAGTGATGACCAAAAGTTCAAAAATCCGTTTGATATCCGTTCGAGAAATGCATTCTTATCAGATCTAAGAAATATGAAGGAAATTGTGAAAACATATGCAACACCTTACACCTTACACCTTACCTTACACCAATTTGGAGGTTGAATATCCAAAAATCCTGAAAGAAGTTTTTAGATAAATATAAAGAAAGCCCAAGAAAGTAAAAACCTATTCGATGTCTTATCACCCCTAAGGCCCGTTCCTACGATGTTCAGTTACGTTCTAACTGGAACGGTAACTGACAGATTTTCATACAAAACTTTCAGTTAAAATTCCAGTTAGACTTCAACTGAATATCGTAATAATGGCCCTAAGAGATATGACGGAATTAGTGAAAACGACTTCAAGCCATTTAAACCCTCTTAGGGGTTGAAACAGGAAAAAACTTGAAAACCGGTTTTAGGTGATTATAAAACAAGCCCATTAAAGTGAAAAGTCAATCGATATCTATTCAGACCTGGGGGATACGGCTAAATTCGTGAAAATGTATACATCCCCTCAGGGGTCAAGTTCCAAAAAATCCTGAAAACACTTTCCAAGCATTTATATGTACAATCCGTAGAACAAAAATTGATTTCAGAAAGCGTCAGGCGACATGAGGATATGATTTTCGTGGAAATGTATGCATCCCATGTTCATTGACAATTTTTTTGACCCCCCCCTGTACGCCAATGTATATGTCAAGAAAAATTGTTTAATCTAAATGACTTTTTTATTATTTTTACATAGAATCACTTTCTACCATACTACCGTTTTACAAATTTTTATTTTTCAACATGCCACTACTGGGTCATTCCATCAAGAATCGCCAAAGTTGTGATCTTACCATCGCCGATTCTTTTGAAAATTTTTGTACTTGAAGAACTAGTGAAAAATAAAATACAATTTCATTTTTTTGTTTCTATCTAATTTTTTTTGTTAGGTATAGTATGTTAAGGATTTCGCAAAAATGATGTGCGAGTCCTCTTTGAAAATTCATATCTCTAGTAATTTTTATCCTAGAATAATAAAATAAAGCTTATTTTAAAGGGGGAGGTTGTCGCCATAGTTATATTCTTTTGAAAATTTATGTACTCGAAGAATTAGTGCAAAAAAAAATATAATTTAATTTATTTGTTTTTATCTCATTTTTTTGTTAGTTATAGTATGTTCAGAGTCAACAGAGTACCTAGGAAGTGGATCAGTTGGTTAACAACATATGAACTGATTCATTTCTTATGCAATAACTGCATAGTACTGCATATCATCAATTGTCATTTATAAATATTGCAATTTGATGGTAAGCAGTATTATGGCCCAGTTTTTTATGTGCTCATTAATAATTACCATATGACTTGGTAGCAATTAATATTACGCAATACTTCTAGCCTAATTATACTTTAGCAATAATAATAATTTTACTTTGTGTATAAAAGATTATCAATAACGTAATTTAGAGTTAGTGTTATATAAGATATACTCGGAGAAAGTCTTTATATTTCAAGTCCAAGCACAGTACAGTACTGTGTCTTTCAACATTGGTCCGTCGAGCACTAGGTGAACAAGCCAGAAATTTTCTGTGCGCGGCAGCGCAGATTACCTAGCGAAGAAACCACGAAGCGTGTATTGGATCACACCACTAACAGCAGCAAAAATTCAACACTTTTCAACAATTCTGTACTTACAATGCAGTAGCAGAAGAAGCGATAACATGGGGAATATCGCCCAAGACCAGAAAGGAGTTGGAGAACTTGCTCAAATCCTCATCAGAAACTACGGCAAAGATGCCGATGAAACAGGCAAACCAGAGAGTATCTGGAGAAGAGGCTCTCGGATCTTATTAAATATTTCAAGGAATTCGACGCCAATCATCGAATTGCCTTGAAGTATGAAGAGCAGCATGGAACTCATGAATATTTCGTCAATAAATATTATGAGACCATGAGAGATGTAATGTCGAAAACCATAGCGGACATCCAGAAGAGAATGGCAGCAATGGAGGGTGCATCCAGAGACGAGGAGCGCACCAATCAACAACAAGGTCACCACAAAGCTGAGGACATCACTAAACAAAGGCCAAGCGGAGGTACAACTAGACTAGATCGCAAAGGAGTTGCATCCAATATCCCAGAGGTGGTGAGTATTGTGCAGCGAAAACTAAAAGTGAAAACTCAATCGTTCATAATACTCGTTGAAAGCATAAAAACCGAGTTAGAAGAAAATAGACCCAGAACATTCTTCAAAATTAAAGTTGAAGCAATGACAAAATACTGGGATAGTCTCGTCGAATCATTCGAAGAAGTAGCAGTCGAAAGGGATTGAGATGAAAACAGTGCAGAGTTTCAGGCATTGAAGAATCTTTTTTACGAAACGTCAATCAACCTTCAAAACAAAATGGATTCAAAGCCTGCGCTGTCTACATCCGAAGAACTAAGGCTTTCCAGACTGAACATTCCGTCGTTCAATGGTGAGTTCAAAAATTGGCAATCGTTTCACGATTTATTTAAGTCAATAGTACTGGAAAGGAAAATGCAATATCTCAAAGCGAATGTAAACGGAGAAGCTGCAACGTTGATTCGCCATCTGCAAGTAACAGACGCAAACTTTAATGCTGGATAGAAAATTCTCGAAGAAAGGTACGCTAATCCACGTATTCTGGTCTCTGTTCAGTTACAAACCTTACTAACACAACAAGTGATAGTGAATGATCCATCAACGGCTATTAAATGCCTGCACGATACCACAGTTGAATGTATTCATGCTTTACAAAATTTGGGCATTGAGACCAGTATATGGAGTCCAATGATCGTCCACATAATTACACAAAAAATGGATAAGGAGACACACAAGTTATATGAGCAATCATTAGTTTCATCAAAGGAAATTCAGTCGCTGTAAAGTACACTAAAATTTCTCGAAAGCAGATTCCAAGCTTTAGAAGCAATAGGGGAAAAACATTTCAACAAGAAAGACGCAGGATCTACAAGCACAACAAACCAAAGGACGAAGGAACCGTCGACAAGAACATTTAAAACGTATCACACATCTACAAATACTGAGTGTCCATTGTGTCATGACAAACATCCACTATTCAAATGCGGAAAATATTCAGAATTGTCGGTATCTAAGCGTTTCAACGTTGTGAAGGAGCATAAATTATGCAGAAATTGTCTAACAGCCGGTCATATTGCACGAGTATGCCGAAGTAAAAATTATTTTAAAAACTGTAAAAGTTTACATCATACAACACTCCATGACACTAATGCCGACAATAATCATCAAGAAGAGAAACCAGCAAAGCAACAATCAAGGGAAGAAAAAGTTCAGTCACTCACAACAAGCAATGTGATCCAAAATAACGTCATATTTGCAACGGCATTATTCAAAACAATATCCAACAATGGTAAAGAGGAATTATTGAGAGCTCTCATTGATCAAGGGTCTCAAGCGTCATTTGTTACCGAAGATGTTGTCCAAGGACTTAAACACACAAAAGTACATGCCACCATCAATGGATTAGGAGCAGCATCGGCTGGAGTAGCAAAATTCAGCGTACAACTCATTATACGGCCAAGATTCCCATCTAAGTTCGAAGTCACAATCACGGCATTGATATTATCGAAGTTAACAAACATAATGCCACTCGAGGAGCCATCAAAAAATGTGATCAACCATATTAGAAAGGTAATACTGGAAGATCCAACATTTGACGTTCCTGGTCCAATAGACGTAGTACTTGGAGCAGACGTGTTTCCAAGTTTAATATTAAATGGAATAATAATAGGTGGATTCAATAGTCCAGTAGCACAACGTACTGAACTGGGATGGATAATCTCTGGACGTACTAATCCGTCGACTCAACCTCACATTAACTGCTTCATAACAACCGATGAAGGTGATCTTAAAAAGTTTTGGGAACTAGAAGATTTGACACCGGAAAGGCAAGCAACAGAAGCAGAACAGTAATGTAGCGAATATCTACAGCGACAACGGGACGAACTTTGTGTTGGCGAACAAAATTTTGACATCCTATTCTCATGATGAAATGGAAGAATACAACTCAGAACTTTGTTCTGAGATGGTAAAAAATGGGACCCAATGGCACTTCTCGTCTGCTGCAGCACCACACTTCGGTGGATTGTGGGGGGCTGGTGTAAAATCGGTCAAATATTATTTAAAGAGAGTTATTGGTGAACACTCGCTGACCTTTGAATAAATCCAAACACTATTAATTCAAATTTAGGCATGTCTGAACTCAAGACCTCTTTGTCCACTGACGGAGGATCCAGAGGATATCGATATTCTAACTCCAGGCCATTTCTTGATCGGAGCTGCACTTACCGCGCCGCCAACAAAGGATTTGATACAGAAACAAATTAATTTACTGACAAGATGGCAGCTTCTGGATAGAATGACACAAGACTTCTGGAAAAAATGGAATGCAGAATATTTACGCAGACTTCAGCAGAGACCAAAATGGGTCATGAAAGAACAACAGATCAACAAAGGTGAAATCGTTCTTATTAAAGATGAAAATCTACCACCAACCAAATGGATATTAGGAAGAATACGAGTGGTTACAGTAAAAAACGAAAAATAACGTAATCAAAAGGCCAATAACGCAGATCTGTCTGTTACTTGTCTCTGAAAACTACGAAAAGGAAATCATAGAAGTAAAGGATACCCAAGTATAGACAAGCGTTTTGCAGCCAGCAAGCTCGGTTAAAATTACACGTACTACATTCGGCGAAAAGGATATAGGTAATAAGCCAACGAAGCGCAAGGCATCTAAGGAAGAATTCAAGGCTGCGGTAGAACATGCCAGAATGGTTATCACTTCCAGCAAGCAAAAGTCAACGCGTATTAAGCCAGTTCAAGGGTATAGGACATTGATACCGGAGATGTTAAACAAAAGACCTTACGAAGATCAGGATCAAGATAGGAAAAAAATCCAAAAGAGTGCCAATGAAAATATCAAACAACCGCTGGGGAGAATTTATGGTATATTTACTTCTCATATGGTTAATAAAACTTGGAAGAAGTGCAGAACAACCTGAAGAACTAATACCATACAGTGTTATACCATTTAGTTCAAATCCAGGAATTTGCTTTGAAAAATTGACACAGGTTAACATAGTTGTCGATGAGTGGAAATTCATTGTGCTCATTGACTTACTACCATTACAGTATGAGAAATTCAACCTGCGGACTCGACTTAAGAAAATACAAGAACTATGTAGCAGCGGAGTAACTACCATGGATTACGAACTTTTATTAAAACAGTTAACCTGGCAACTGGAAGAGGTCGAAGCGAACAATGAAATGCTGTACATCCACAACAGCGGAGGTCCAAGAAGTAAAAGATCACCATTTGATATTGTTGGAACGATAGCAAACAATCTGTTTGGTGTGCTTGATCACGAAGATGCAAAGAAATACGATGAACATATCCTGAAGATGAGGAATAATGAGGCTCATCTATTGGAACTATTAGAAAATCAGACGTCAATATTAGAAACAACTGGCAATATCATCCAAAGAAACAGGGAACAAACGATTGATCGCCTTCAGTCAAGTCACTGGGGAACAAGATAGACATCAAATGCTGTTCACTCTTATGGCACACACAATGATGACAATCTCAAATTATCGTCATTTACAAAGAGTGCAGTGATGAATGTTGTAGCCAATACACAGGCAGGAAAACTAAGCCCACTTTTACTAACGCCAACACAATTAGAAGAACAACTAAGGATAATACGAGAGAATATACCACCGAACACAGTCCTACCTGGAGATAATGAAGAAGGTAACTCTCTGCTGATGATCTACAAGCTGATGACAGCAAAAGTTTGGATCACGAGTACAAACGTAGTCGTAGATATAAAAATTCCATTATATCTCAATACTCAAATGGAGCTGTTCCATGTCGTTCCAGTCCCAACTAAACATGGAGACAAATATGGAGTTATTCTTCCAGAAGCAGAGTACATCATCGTGAATCTTCATCGAGACGAGTACTATCCCATATCCATAACCGAGTTACAAGGCTTTACTACCCTGCGAGATAGCACAATCTGCAAACAGCAGCATCCAATTTACACCCTTCAATCAAACATAAGCAACTGCGAGATGAACTTGCTTCGAAACAACAAGATATTAGCACCATCATGTCGAATATATGAAGTTGAACCCTCAAAGCTTGGTTCCAGCTTCACACAGCCTATTCATGGATATTTGTATTAGACGAAGAATATGGATTTAATATAATCTGCGGAAAGAAAGTGGTATCAGGACAATTGTCAGAGAGCGACATCTTACAACTTCAACCAAAATGCACAATAAAGCTGTCAGAGTTGACTTTACGATCACAAGGTGCAGAAGTCGGAGAAATTCATGAATCATTTATTCCATCAACTGACCCAACAGATGAACATCAGCAATTACCGAGTGAAGAGTGCTAACAACGACAACAGTGGAGAGACTATCATCAACCTAAATAAGGGAATTAAAGATATCCGAGATGAGGAGGAAAACCCTGAAGAGTTGGACGTGCATGACATCCACCACTATTCAGTAAGTTATGGCATACTTCTAATCAGTGGCGGTCATATTGCTTGTTCAAGGGGGGGCCATTGAAGTTCAGTAGATACTGTAGAGAAAATAGGTGAGGTAGCTACCCGTTAATGCAGCGTGGATGAAGGAATTTCAGAATATTAAAAAGTATTAACATTGGTCTGAAGGGATTTCTTTAACATCGCTCAATTTATCAACTGATTATATGATATCAAAAATTTGAACCTGTGTTGTATGATTGTAATTCCTCAAGCAATGGAAAATTGAATAGCACGGGTAGGAGCTAGAAAATAAAATTAATTGATTTCAAAGCTTGGTGAACATAATTTTCGATTTCAGTAGAAGTCGATGTCGATCCCGATTTTGGCAAAATTTAGAAGCCCAAACAGACTTAAAGATCTTTTACATGTATGAGAAAATTTCGAGATTTCGCCAAATCCAGTTTGAAACTTTTGGATGTAAATTAGCTGTTTTTTGAGATCACTAGAAAAGTAGTGTATTTAATTCTTATTGGTTCTACTATCATACATATTTGATGAAACTCAATATTGGGCATTAAAATCCGAAGTTTATATCTCATAATCTAAAAACTTCAAGCCCGACGAAGAAGTGATCACCCCAATTATTAAGTTATCCTACAATACTTAAAATCTACGAAAGAAATATTTTATGTCAATGTTATTTATTAGGTATATATACATATTCACTGAGTCTCCTTATTGAGTCGATCTATAGTTAAGATGACTGCCACCATAACCTAACCTAACCTACTCTTTTAATTCAAAAATTTAAAAAACCAAACTCGGAAATTCTCTAAAACTATTTTCAATTATAATAACATAAGCAGTATCTTATACCTGATTTACATCGCAAGATTTTGGCAAGTAGATTTTGAAATCTCGAAAAGTGTTTACAACGCTCTGAAGACATTTGTTTGACAACGACTCTGATGATAAAATTTTTAATTTTTTTTGTAAGAGTTAACATTTGGAAACGAGGAAATTTAAATTGAATGAACAAGAGTCGAAAGCTTGCATTATCATGCAATTTGAAATTTTGTAATATTTTATACAGGTAGTTGTGGTGACAGATAATTTGAGGGCTGTTCAGTGACTATTATTTGTATTGAGGATTTTTTTCGCGGTACCTCTTATAATGATTCTAATTAGTGTAAAAAATATATGTTTTAAGTTTCACCCCGATCAGAAAAAAAAAATTTAGATTCCGAAAAATGGGTCCCGATGTATTGACAAAACGGCCAAATAATATTATTCTGTGGATGGTTGTAGTTTTAAATATATAGGTTATGTACCATCGGAAATACCATCTAGTGGTCGTAATGAGAAAGTAAAGATTTTCATATTCAATCAGTTTCGACCGTATTTTTATAATGGTTAATAATACGAAGTTAGTATCGTCGGCAAAATGATCTGATTTCTAATGCTCAATATTATATTATAGAAAGAGAAAACGGTTCAGAAAGTCCTTCATCAAGTACGATTTCAAAAACTTTGACGGATTAGTGATTAAATGTAAAACATCATCTTTTTCGTCCTTGCTTGAGGACTCCTTTTTTTCTTTTTTTCATAACATTGAGCACTCTAAATGACTTCGTATCGTTTACCGTTCCAAAGTTACGCTCAAACATTAATTTTTTAAGAAAAACTTAAATTGCTGAATTTAGGCACTAGATGGCATTTTCGATGGTACACCACCTATATATATTTAGAGTTACAATCACCCACAGAATGATACTATACTAGGCCCTATGTCGATATCTTGGGAGTTTCCGGAATCTTAAACAAATTTTGGTTTCTTTAAGGTCCTTGAGACACGTTTACTATTTTATCGAGATAAAACTTAAAAAACGGGATGGGTGCTGAGAAAAAATCCAAATTTTTATATTCAGTGATTAGCTTTGATTAGGGTTTGAACTACCCTTTTTACCCGAGTAGATTTCAAATTCATACAAATATGGGAAATATATTAGAATTAGATAGAATCGAAATCGAAATCGAAATCTAAGTTTTAAATCTTTGGATGTAAATCGGTTATTAATATGTAATATAATAGTTACTGTAAATATTCATAATTAAGTTCTTATAGCTGATTTCTCTCGTGATTTCGACAAAACTATTAAGATTACTGGATTACCGATAAATTTGAATAAGTTTTATATCTGCTCTGGTGACTAGGTTTTTTGAAAACATAGTTCATAATCCACTCAAAACGACCTGGACAGCAATGATATTTTGTTTCGCTGCATTTACCACAACTTACGTTTTAATCTAGGATTAGGACGCACATAATGACAATTGTCCAAGTATAATCCAAATCCAAATTTTTCAAAATTAGTTTCAAACAGTAAAAGCTACTTCCTTAACAGAACACATCACAACCCAACGATTGATTATATATATATTTATATTCGAAATTTTATTACTTTTCGATTGAAATATTTTTAATTAGACACAGTCTTCTTTTTAATCAGGAGACAAAGACAAAAGAAGGATTAAAGAAAGACATAAGGTGGAATCCGATTTAATTGCATTATATTTTATTAAGTGCATTATACGTTATTAAGTGTATCTATTAATCTTATAGTCTCATATAATTTTTCTTTAAAGCAGACGGGATAAAGTAATCACGGGTTACGAATTTGTTAGGGGGGGCCATGCCCCCCCCTCCTATGACAGCCACTGCTTCTAATCATCATTACAGTCAGCATCTTTATCGGACTACGCAAATTGAAGAAACGACAAAAGGCCACAACTTCTCGCAAAAACCCACAACCCCTGCCAAGAACAAGGAAGTCTGAGTTCATAGTCGAAATGGATGATCTAAGTACAACCGGGGAGCATGTTGAGGGTCAACAGAGTACCTAGGAAGTAGATCAGTTGGTTAACAACTTATGAACTGATTCACTTCTTATGCAATAACTGCATGGTACTGCATATCATCAATTGAGGTGATCGAGTCCTCTTTGAAAATTCATATCTCTAGTAATTTGTATCCTAGAATAATAAAATAGGGCTTATTTTAAAAAGGGAGGGGAGTTGCAATATAAAAAAATACGAATAAAAATTATCCTTGAAATTTTTTTTAAGGATAACGATTTTGTCCTTTATTCTTGAATATCTCAAAATCAGTTTTTTTTTATTTTTTTATTTTTTTACATTTTGTATGTTATATTGTTTTACACAAAATTAACTTGGGATCTCAATGGGATCGGTGTCAAAAAAAATTAATATCCTTGAAAAAAATGTAGAAACAAAAAATTTAAATTGAATTTTTTTTCACTAATTCTTCGAGTACATAAATTTTCAAATCAATCGGCGATGGTAAGGTAACAAATATCGTAATTTTTGGCGATTCTTGATGGAATGACCCTACTATACCTCTATCTAAATACCTAGTTTGAGCTATTCACCATTACAGGTTCTCGAGATATAAAAAATCTGCCAACAGTCTGGGCGCATCTTTATTATTTTATGGGTAGAAGTCCGAAACGTGTTTAATGATGAGATACGGTGTAGATTACTAATAAAAAAAAAACTCTGTGAATATCATCCCTTTTTGTTGGACCCGACACCTTTTTTTACATTTTTTAAAATGTTTTTTTTTATATATCACGACTTTTTGTTGTACCGAAAAGATTTTTTTACAACATAAACAATTTGTGTGTTCGTTGGAGATTTTGAGGAGACTTTGTAAGAGGGACACAAACACAATTTGTGTTGGTTGGAAACTTTAAGAGCGGGACTTTGGGAGAGGGACCCGACAATTTTTTTTACATTTTTGGATCAGTATTACTACTCTCGTTGATTTACATATACATACCGAATTTTAATTTTCTAGCATAAGCCGTTCTATAGTTAGGAAAAACACAGCTCACCCCCGTACCATACTACCCCTAAAAAAAATCATATTTTTCCAACATGCTACTACCATAGCTCTATCAAAATACTGAGTTTCAGTTTTATATCAGTATAGGTTCTCAAGATCTCAAGATAAAAATATTGGAACTTTTCTCTTTTTACCCTCCCCCACCCTTACCCTCTACATCCTCATCCCTCAAATTTTTATTTTCTGCTAAGGGTCTATTAGGCCTACTTCTGGTAAAAATTTTAATTTAAGCATCTATCTTACACCGTTCTTGAGATATGAGACGTGATTTTTTAAAAAAATTCTTTCCCTCCCAACTCCCATGCTCCACCTTCCCCTTCAAAAATTTTACTTTCAGCAAACTTTGTTTATCGACCTTTATACAGAAATCGAATTTTATTTCTCTAGTGCAACTTTGTGAGCTATCGTAATCTAAAGTTTATAGCATATACACATTATTAGCATATACACACTTTAATCTCGTGTACTGCCATCTGGTGGTATTAATTTGCAACAGAGATTGGCAACGGAGATTGGCAACGGAGATTCTGTTCGCATAGTGACGTCATCGACGTCTGACTTGAAAATGATCAATGAAATTATAAATTCATCTGAGCTTTTACCAGATTTCACGCATACACATGCGTGAAATGTATGGCGAGTATCTAGAAAGCGCTCATGTACACAGCATACAGATAAAGCCGCCGTTGACATGTGAGTTCTGTGCAGTAAAGAACGTACGGTCGTTGCTTGGGGTTTTGAACCCGACGAGCACATTCGACCGAACGTCCTGATGAGACAGACAACCTAAAAATAAAGTTCCAAATAGCCTAATACCTAGCCTAATACCTAATTAAAATTCGTGAATATGTACACAACCACTTTGCACCCCCTTAGGGGTTGATTATCGAAAAAAATTTAAAAGCGTTTCCAGGCGCTTATATAAATAGCCCGCAGAAGCAAAATTGCTTTGATAGCTCGACAGGTCTTAAAGTTTTAACGAAATTCGTGAAAAAGTGGATTCACGGACATTTTTTTACTCAACCTCTGAACGCCAAAAAAAGTCTGAACTTTTTTTTTGCTTCATTTACTCTAATAGCACATCTACATATACGTACTCAGTTTCAACTTTTTAGCATAAGCCGTTTCTGAGATATAAAAAAACACCCTTCAACCCCGTACCTTGATACCCCTATAAAAAAAGGATGTCTCTATAGTCGCTCTATATAATCCTAAATTTTTAACCTTTCTATTCATTACGGTTTTCGAGAAATAAAAATCAGAATTTTTTTTTCCTTTCTACCCCCTTTCACCATCATCCCCTACACCCCCACCACTAAATTTTTTTTCCCTACTAGAGGTGTACGGACCCCAACTCCTGTAAAATTTTCAAGATCATCTCTGATATGGTTTCTGAGATATAAAAATTACATTTTTTGAGAAATTGCTATCCCCCCACTATCGTGCTCCACCTCCCCCAGCAAAAAGTTTAAGTTCAGTAGACTCCTCTTATGATCCCATATACAGAAACTAAATTTTATTTTCCTGGTGTGATTGGTTCGGAAGATATTGTAATCCAAAGTTTTTCGTCTAATCTTAAAGTATCCCTAAGGAGAACCACAAAGTTTCAAACTTCTGGCATCAATCGTTCAAGAGATATGGATTTTATAAGGTTTCAATCCCAGCTTTCAAGCGTTTTGGACTCATTGTTTTCCCCCCCACTTCCACACCCCTCAACCCTTATCGACCATTTTGAGTGAGTCCACTATTATAGCACTACATAAGTTCGTTTTTCGTCTAAAACGCTGCCCCTTCATCCCCCCTTACATTCCCACCCCTCCAAAAGATGCCAATCGTAGGAGTTTACCCGATCTACCCACCATAAAAATTTCAACTTAATACCTCAACGGGTTTGGGAGCTACACGCCTTCAAACGATTTTGCGTACGGCGTCTACGGTGGACAGACGGAAATTTTTTTTTTTGCTTTTTTGGTGTTTACTAGTCCTAAAACGTGTAAATACAAAATTTCAGGGTAGCAAATTTTTTTGAAATTTCAGGTCGATCACAATACTTTATTATTAAAAAATAATAAAGTAAAATTGCCACTTTTCCTTTTCACCCTCCCCACTCTCACCCCCTACACCCACACCCCCAAAATTTTTTTCTGCTATGGGTGTATTCGGCTTACGTCCCTTAAACATTCTAAGCATACATATATCTTAAACTGTTCTTGAGTTATGAAACGTGATATTTTTGAAAAATTCTTATCCCTCTCACTTCCATGCTTCACCGCCCCTTTAAAAAAATGTATTCTCAGTAAACTCCTTTTGTCAACTTGTATACACAAACCGAATTTCATTTTTCTAGCGCAATTGGTTTTTGAGATATCGTAAACTAAGGTTTTGTAAATTCGATGATTTTAGCTGGTATAGCCTTTTTTAACTGCCATCAACGCCATCTAAAAGTGAAATCAACTGAAATTCTAATGAATGACAGTTGTGGATTTTTATATCCTTCCGTCAGTTAAAATTGTTTGAGCGTGTTTTCATCTTTGCGTGTGATGTGATGGTCCGCTTTCAACATTTCTTATTAGCAATGAAAGTGCTTTTCGCCGGAACATCATACTGCGACGTTTGGCACGCAGAGCTAGCAGTCGTAGCCTTTTTTTCTTCGCTGCTAAAATTTCGGAATGGACTTTTAACTGTCCCAAATTAATTATTAAATTTTGTTGCTGCGTTGAATTCATATTTATTTTAAAATATCACAATACAAGCACAATACTACGATTGATAGACGCTTGAAATCAAAAATTTTGTCTTTGACAGCTAAATGTCAAAGTATAACATGTATGGGCTGTGTATCATGCCATCTTGTATCGCATATCATGATTTGAATAAAGTAATTTGTATAACAGCAGTGTATCCATGGTATTACTTGAAATTCCGGCGATCCTTTAGCTCGCAAGAATTTGTTGATCTATAATTGTAGAGCAATTTTCAGAAAAGTTGTCGACTTTGGTGAAGGGGTACGGGAATTCGGGGAACAACAATGCGTCTGAAGAGCTCGTACGCTGGAATTCAGATAGTCTAAAATGTAAATCTCCAGAACGATTGAAACTTGGTGAATTTTTGTGGATATACTAAGAGAATATAACCAAAATAAATGTTTTAGGAGCTAAGTGTTGTGCAGGGTGGAGGTTAAAGAAATTTATATTACAGTATCTAACGAACCAATTGTGCCAGAAATTTGATTTTTAGATACGGGAGTTTGTTGAATATAAAACTTTAGAATGTGGCGATGTAGCACAGAAGTGGGCTGATAAGAATTTCTCCAAGAAATCACTGACGCATATCTTAAGAACAGTTTAAAATAGGACTGTGAAATTTATAAGGAGACAGACCCCCTAGACTTCTAGCAGAGAAACAAATTTTAAGGATGAGAGTGTGAATAGAAAAAGAAATCGATTTTAATACCTCGAGAACTGCTAATTGTGGATAGCGAACACTGGGAATTTACTTAGAACTATAGTGACACGTTCAAAAAATATAATTTTTAATATCGGTAGTAGCGGTGGGGGTGTTTTTCCTGCCTCGGCTAATGCTAGAAACTTGGTGGTTATATGTAGATGTACTAGAAAAGTAATTGAGGTAAAAAAAAACCATATATTTTTTGTCGTTCGTATGGTGTTGTGAAAAAAGTAGTCAGTGAAAATATGGTGCATATATTTTCGCGAATTTCGGTCCCTTCGGTCTTCTGAAATATTTCAGAATTCGATATATATGCATCCTATTTTCATTGAACTTTTTTTGTCCCATCTCGTTCCGCCAACAGATATTCGAAAATATTACGTAATTGACTTCTCTAGTATATATATACAGATACATACATATAGATACATACACCTGTCGTGGCCGGCTCAGGCGACAACTGTTTCTATGCATGCCTCATACTGGTAATTGTGTTCAATATTCGAACTATGTCTCAATTTGGTGATGCACTTAGTACGGGGGATCAAACGTATGTGCTCGACGGCCAGAAAGAAAAATGCGATATCGTCTATCGATCAGCTAAAATTTAACTCGAGTCAAATATCGAGAGTTGATCGATGGACGATGCAGATCAGCATTTAACGGGTCGGTGAACATTAACTAACTAATCGAAAATTGCTGGTCGATTTTCCCAAGTCCGAAAAACAGGAAGTCTTGTCGAGACTTTAAGTGAAATGAGTTAGATTGTCGCTGCGATTCAAGCCGGTAGTTTTTTAAAATCAAGATTGTGTGATGTCTTTGTAAAACTAAGTTCTTTAAAATTTTATGTGTATCGAAATTACAATTTAAATTTTTAATACTGTGAACCTAAATATTCTTTGATCTATGATTTTTCTCATTCCTATTATTAAAATACCATTTTAATTTCATTTGTTACTATTTATTTCTAGTTTTCTCCAACTATTTCTAATCCTTTATGTCATAGACCACGAGATATCCGATTTAAAACGAATTTGTGTTTTTCATGTAAAGAAACCGCAAACTCGCTGTGTCAAAAGAATAATGACGCAGTTTCCTTTCAGCTTCACTTCTCATGGCATACTGCTTTTCCTCGTATCTTTATTCAAAGGGTTTGTGAGCTATAATAAGCCTTGAAACGCGTTTGCGTATTGCACTTCTGTATGCGCCCACAGTATACTACATAAAACATAGATGAATTTCTTTTCAAATTAAATCTTTTTTCAGTGAAAACTTTCGAAAGTATTCATTGTGTTTTCATTGCTTTTCTTCGACCTTTGGTTCGTTCCACTGTATTGCAGCACAGGACCTCCTGCAGCAGACGATTTTCGAGCAACGGTTCGACCTCGCAATCCTGTGCGAACAACATCACAACGTGGACGGATGCGAGTGGACGACGGATACATCCAGCAAAGCAGCGATATGGACACTTGATGGTAGGGTTTACCAAAGTAGAGCTTCAGTAACCTACACTGTCTTCACTTGGGTGAAATGTGACGGAATTTACTTCTTCTCATGCTACGCTCCACCCAGTATGAACATAATTCAATATGAGCGGATGCTAACGGAGCTGGTGACGGAGGCCAGATCAAAGTTCCCGGCATTTATTGGTGGTGACTTTAACGCATGGTCGACGACATGGGGCAGCAGGAATACGAATCGCAGGGACTGGCTTCTTATGGAATATCTTGCGACACTAGACTTCGAACTTTTAAATAATGAACAGCACACGTTTGAGGCTGGGACCAGGCGGTCGGTGGTGGATCTAACGTTCGCCCACAACTCGATCGTCCGAAACGCTACATGGAGCGTCGGAGATTTTTGCTCGCATAGCGATCATCGCGCTATTGTCATCGAGCTTCAGCAAACTAGACGTCAGAGGCGAATAGCCGTTGCACAAGCCAAGAGATGGAAACAACGTGCCTTCGACGCAGAAGTTTTTGAGTTGGTGTGGGACGATACAAAAACAATGGACGACGAAGCCACCAGTATGGCGACAAATATCAAGGAGCGATTGAGCGTGGCATGCGACGCAGCAATGCCAAGAAGGTCGGGTGCACCAAAAAAAACCCCAGTCTACTGGTGGAATGAGAACATTGCCGAATGCAGAAGGCGCCGCAATCATGCAATCGTGCGCGAAATCGTACCACGTGGCAATCATTGCATTATAGCACAAAGTATGCCGACTACAGCTTAAGAAAGCGAATCAAGACGCCAAGGACTCCACATTCCGCGACCTGCGCGAGAACTCGGATATCGACCCCTGGGGCAAGGCGTACAAGGTAGTGATGAGCAGAGTAAGAGGACCTAGACCGCCGCAACCCTCGCATCCCGCGCTTATGGACAGCGTAGTAGCGGCACTCTTTCCGCACAGAGCGAACGGACGCAAATATATCACCTACCCGCAGATATAGGTGATATTATTCCCGTGACAGCTGAAGAGGTTCTACTGACATTACGAAAAGTGACCGACAACAAAGCACCTGATCTGGACGGCATTCCTAACGTATTGATGAAAACGGCCATCCGGAAGGATCCCGCGACGCTCGCTAGGATGTACACAGCATGTCTCAATGAAGGAGTGTTCCCCGCTTTTTGGAAGCTCCAAAGCCTGGTGCTGCTATTGAAGCCCGGAAAGCAACCTGAACAACCATCGGTATTCCGGCCACTATGTATGCTGGACTCATTGGGAAAAGTACTGGAGAGCATTATCAGTAACCGACTGCAGGAGTCACTCAATAGATCTGAAGGTCTATCTGAGCAACAATTTGGATTTCGCAGAGAGAGATCCACCATTGACGCCATCCATGCTGTTATGAGGATTGTGCGTGATGCGACATCCGGTAAAAGATGGAAAAACGGCGACAAAAAGTACTGCGCAGTGGTAACACTTGACGTCAAGAATGCCTTCAACTCAGCGAGCTGGTTGCGAATAATGCAAGCAGTAAATAGTTTCAACGTACCGGGATATCTACAGCGAATCATAGCCAACTACTTCGAAGAAAGAGTTCTTCTGTATGACACCGAGGACGGCGTCAAGCGCTACGACGTTTCACTAGGAGTCCCACAGGGCTTAGTGCTTGGCCCCACATTATGGAACAACATGTATAATGACGTTTTTTGTATCGAGCTTCCAACGGACACCACATTTGTTGTCTATGCGGATGATATCGAACTAGTGGTAGTAGCGAAACATCTCCACACCTTGGAAGTTCTATGCAGTAATGCGATCGATAGAATTATGCAGTGGTAAAGTAGTGCGGACCTTGGCTTCGCATAAAACGGAGGCGGTTCTTTTGAGCTCTCGAAAAGTGCGCGAAGTTTTCACATTCAGAGCCAGAGAGCACGAGGTCATCTCGCAGCCAAATCTGCGATATCTTGGGGTGTTAATCGACACTCGGATGTCCTTCAAGGACCATCTTCTGGCGATTAGCGAAAGAGCTTCAAAGGTGAATGGTGCACTCTCGCGCATCATGTCAAACACTGGAGGAACACGCTCCAGCAGGCAAAAACTATTAGCAACGGTCACGAGTTCCGTAGTGCTATACGCTGTACCGATCTGGACAGATGCAACGAAGAAGAAATCGTATATAGCCCGAATCCGATCAATCTATCGTCTGAGCGCACTAAGGATTGCTAGTGCTTTTCGAACAGTGTCCGATGAAGCAATCGGAGTAATATCGGCAATGATACCAAGTGACATACTAGTGTGTGAACTTCAGCGATTCAATGTAGCAGCAGTTGAAGCATCGAAAGTGGACGAGCGACGGCGGAGTATTCAGGAATGGCAAGGACGCTGGGAAAGCGCGAACAAAGGGAGATGAACATTCACATTGATTCCAAACATCGACAGCTGGATAAGCCGCAAACACGGAGAAGTGGACTTTTCTGTGCCTTAGCTGCTCAGCGGACACGGTTGTTTTAAGCAGTATCTTCACCGCTTCAAGCATGAGGAAGACCCGTTCTGTCCCACGAGATTGAGGACGCGCAGCATATCTTACTGCACTGCCCGCGCTTCGACGTCGACCGAGCCGAGGTTGCGAAGGCCTTCAGAGAAGCTTCGACCTCAGAAAACTTCGTTAGACACTCTTGTGACATAGCCCTCACGTGGCAAGCTTTCCAGACTGCAGCAGCACGGATTATGTCGACACTTCGCCGCTATGAGCGAATAAGAAACATCCAACGCGACGGACCACAGGAGACGACTGACTAGACCAGACAGACAATAACTGACGCTTTTAGCAATATTGCAATGACGACCTCCCGACGCAATACCTAACGGTGGTTCTGGTAGGAGCCATCCATACGACTGACGAGATATTTAGCAGGTTAAAGTTCCGCACTGACTTAGGCTTTCGACGCTTTTACTCCTCGTTAAAAAAAATCCCTTGGTTCGCAAAACAATACAGAGAGTCTTTTAAGGCCTCAGTCTACTTTGAACGCCCCAAAAAAGGGCTATTTTTAGGAATTTTTTTAGATTTTACAAGAATAAATATCGATGTCATTCTTTTTGGGTTTAATGAATATACTCTAAAACTAGCTAAAAACATTTTTTTTTATTTACTTTTTACAGTTTTTGTTGTTTAAAATACTCGTTAAACGTAACTGTATGAAAAATACATAGGTGGCTGACGGGATTGATTTTGTTCAGCAGATTCATCTGACACAAAAAAATGAAAAAGTTATAGATTCAGTATAACTGTGATTCTGTCTGAAACTAGAAGATTTGATATTCATGCATAAATAACAAAATGGCGGACTTTTTCGGAAAATTACCAAAAAATGGTACTTTTTCCACTAGTTTTTGCATCAAAATTAATAGTAAAAATAAAAATATTCACTTGGTTCTAGTTCCAGACGAAATTATATATTTTAGGGATATGTGGTCTAATTTGCATCAAGATCGGTTGAATGGTTTCGAAAATTTCAGTCCCGGGAGCCGAGAAAACGTTGTTTCGAGAAAAACGAGGTTAAAGTTTTTTTCTACGAAATCGTGAAAAAATCATACGTACGCCTAATCAGCGATGCCCAGACCATACAGGATCCCTTCTGCCTTTTCCAGAATTTCCTGTCCTTACAGTTTCAAATGTGGACATATAACTGCCGGTGAAAGCAGTAGAGCAACCTCAAATGTCGTAATATAACTGCCGGTGAAAGCAGTAGAGCAACCTTTAATAAGTTTGTGTTAATGCAAACAGCTGTTCGACATTGGCTATTAGACTGCTCGGATCTTTATGAATTTTTCTCACAATATTTTTGAATGTACATACTTTCGAAAAATGCAAAAAAAAAAACCATTTTTTTAAACGGTCACAACTAGACTGATGCCTTAAGTGTGACTGTGTAGGTATTGATATTTGTAGCTTGGTGGCAGAGCGATGAATCGAATGTCAGGGTCTTTGACTATTATATCGGGCACCTAATCCCTCAGACATTTCCAAAACTTAATAAGCTCATTATTTTTAATAAATTCTAAAAGTAAATATTTTAGTTCTATTTATAAAACATCAATTTGCTTGAGCACCGTCCTCGAAACATAGCGCACATTTAATACCTTTGGGTGCAAATATAACTACATCGCTAAGTTAAGTTGCTACTGTAGAGGATTAAAATCTTAATCCATTCATTGAATAATGTAAATTAACAATTCTATGAATTATTGTAATCCATTCGTTGAATATTATAAATTAACAATTCTATGAATATTGTAATCATTTCGTTGAATAATAGAAATTAACAATTCTATGAATTGTAAACACAAACTTTATTAAATTTAATGTAAAAAATAATATTAAATTAACATTTGAAATAACTCTTAATATTGTTTAATTAATTTATTTTAAACTTGAACATTTCTTTTTATAAGTTATTGCGGTGAAAATCAAATTCGGACTCTTTATTTTTCGTTCTAATTTTTTTATCTAAACTCGTCGTATACTTCTATCGATTAAATTTTACAGAAACAAGTTTTCTTTAACACATAAAAAACTACTACTGCAAACTCAATGTATCGTGCGGCACCACACTACATTGGGAAATAAAAATGAAAGGCCTTCGGTGGCTACGCCAATCGAGAAACATTCATCGCGGGTTCGATTCCAACCAACAGCCATGGGTTTTATTAAGTAGGTATGTAAAAAATAATATTTGAAGTAGAAATGCAAATACATAAACAGGAAGATAAAGAGTGTTGTTACACTCGAAAATCTTAACTTTTGTTTGCAATGTAGAATTTTACGCAAAAGTTCCGCACACCGAAACGAAGTTTACAAAACTGCTTCTAAATTAAAGTGTAATTTACACCGAAAAGTGGTGGATGCTATTGAACTCCATTTTTCTTAGAGTGTAGCTATTTTATTTATCTTCTGAAACATTTAATTATGCTTGTATGTATAGTATATATATTAAGTAGTTTGATTTTTAACTCAGCATTTCACCATTAATTGATTCATATATATCTTATGATGGCCATTATACAGAAATTATGCTTCACTTGAACTACATTTATTACTTCACACCTATAAACTAAAAATGGAATATAAATAAAATATATCAAATATAAGCAATTTATTTATAACCTAGTTCATTCAATCAACTATGTACGAATATGATCATAATATTACTTTATTATTTCAATAATACAGTATTGTTATCGATTTTTAAAAAAAAAAATTTGCTACCCTCAACTTTTTTTTTTTCACGTTTCATGACGAGTAGACACGAGTAACAAAAAAAAATTTCAGTCCGTCTGTCCGCCGTACGCCGTACGTCTACCGGTGTACGCAAAATTGTTTGAAGGCTCGTAGCTCCTAAACCCTTTGAGCTATTAAATTTAAATTTTTTTTATGAATAGACTGGGTAGGCCCTTTGAAGTGGCCAAATTTGGAGGGGTGGGGGTGTGAGGGGGGAGGAGGGGAAAGCGTTTTAGACGGAAAATTTTGGTTTCTAGATCTCAGCAACCACTTATGCTAGGAGGCTGAAATTTGGAATTTATATAGAACTTTAGTAGTGGACCCATTTGCAAAAAAATTACCGATACAGGTGAAGGCGTTTGGGAGTGGGGGGAAAAATAATGCGTCCAAAACGCAACAAAGGTGAGATCGACACTTTCTAAAATCCATATCTCCTAAACGGTTAATGTCACAAAATTGAAACTTAACGAATATCTGTAGGTATACTAAGAGAATGGATCGGAAAATTTTTGAGTGGGGACAGTGGTGTACGGGGGTGGGGGGTGAAAAACGTTAGATTACGATGTCTCACGAACCAATTACACTAGACAAATAAAATTCGGTTTGTGTATAAAAGTTGACAAATGAAGTTTGCTGAAAGCAAAATTTTTCAAGGGGGCGGTGGAGCATGAAAGTAGAGGAGATAAGAATTTTTTTAAAAAATCACGTCTCATATCTCAAGAACAGTGTAAGATAGATGCTTAAAATTTTTACCAGAAGTGAGCCTAATAGACCCCTAGCAGAAAACAAAATTTTGGAAGTGAGGGTGTAGAGGGTGAGGGTGGGGGAGGGTGAAAAGGAAAAAGTTCCGATTTTATTATCTCGACAACCTATAATGATATAAAGCTGAAACTTGGTATTTAGAAAGAGCTATATTAGTAGTATGGTACGGGGGTGGGGGGTGTTTTTCCTATCTATAGAACGGCTTATGCTACAAAGTTGAAACTCAGTACGTTTATGTAAATCAACTAGAAAACTAATTTAGATAAAAAAAAATTTCAAATATCCATTGGCGTTCGGAGGGGGGGGGGGCAAAAAAAATGATCAGTGAAAATGGAATGCATATATTTTCACGGTTTTCGTCATATCTATTAGGTCTTCCCAAATATTGAATTCATTTTTATTCTACGGCTTCTTCATATAAATACCTAGAAAGTTTTTTCAGGATTTTTTAAAATTCGACCCCTAAAAGGGTGCGAAGGGGGTTGTAAACTTTTTCACGAATTCTACTATATCCCCACTTCTTATCAGATATCGAATATCTTTTCACTTTCACGTGCTTGCGTAATAATCGCCTAAAACTTGATTTTAAGTTTTTTCTTTTTTCAGCCCCTAAGAGGGTATAAACGGGTTGAACACGTTTTCACGAGTTGATAAGAAATTGAATTGGTTCCTACTTTCTCGTGCTGTCTTCATATTTATTTATTAACTCCTTTCAGGATTTTTGGATATTCAACCCCCAAGTGGGTGTAAGGAGGTTGCATATCTGGTGATATATCGAATTCATTTTTACTTCCTAAGGTTTCCTATATAAAAAAGCCAACAAGTCAATTTCAGTATTTTAGATATTCAATCCTAATGGGTGTAAGGGGACTGTATGCTTTTCAAAGTTTCGACATATTTCTTAGGTTCGATGAGATATTAGATCGCTTTTCATTTCCACAGACATTTTTCATTTCGCCTACAAACCCATTTCTCAATTTTTCGATATTCAACCCCCAATTGCTTGTATATGTTTTCACAATTTTTGCCATTCCTTAGTTCTGAACCAATTCACGATTTTTCGAATTTCCAGAACCAAGGAGCTTGCTTACATTTTCACAAATTTTTCAAAATACGTATTGTCTCATGAGATATCAAGTTGCTTCTTATGAAATCGTCTAAAAACCTATTTCACAATTTTTTTGAAATTCAAACCCCAAGTAGAAGTATGTAATGGGTTTGTATATGTTTTAACAATTCGTCATATCTCTTAATTCTGATAAGGCAACAAATTCGTTTTTGCTTCTATGGGCTTTTAGTGTACATAATATACTGAAATTCGAATAGTCTACACGGACTTTTTCAATGTCCGGCTAAAAATTTCTATTTTAAATATTTTTATATTAAGAACAAAAATAATTTTCCAAGAAATCTAATAATCTCGAAGCAACTCATGATACACTCCGACTTTGACCGCTCCCGAACTTTGACCCGAAAAATAATATAGCTTCGCCCAGACCATTGGCAGATTTTTTTTATCTGTAATTCAAAGCTGTTATATGATACATATCGTACATACATTTAAACGCATAAATCTATATGTGTTTTATAATAAATTATAACACAATCTATTATTTTCTTTAACTATATACTTCAGAATGCAATTTAGAAACTGTTATAAGCATTTTAGACAAATCCGTATTGACATTAAATATACATTATTTAAACACTCTACCCCGCACGTGAAGCGTTAAATAGAAAAAAGGCACTTTTCTGTGCAGTCATACCTTAATGATCTTGGCGGTTACACGTAATATATTAAAACTGTTTAGCTTAAAATTACTGATCGTGATGATGATATTTCAACCATCAATAATAAGATGAAGAAATAATACCACGAGCAATGCATATCTGCTAGCTATTAGCACATAACAGTTTGATACGTAATATACCTGAAGTTACCAGAAGCTCCATTTATTGGTTTTGTGTTCCAGATTTCTAGATTATATTCTTTAAGCATCAAGAGGCTATATTCAGGCTATGACACGGAGTTTATTGCATAATATACGTGTCTAGCTGTTTGGGATGATTAGATAATATATGCCACACTTTACACTTGCCTTAAGTATAGGCTACGAATAAAGATATAAGGAAATGAAATGGGTCGAAAGTAGTGTGACCACAAGTGCTACGAAAGTAGCAAAATGCTACTATTGACAATTTTTTGTTACTACATGTATAAATTTGTTACGCTGATAATGCAGCCGTTAAAAAATTATGTACGCCAAAAATATGCTACTTTGGCAAACTTATCAAAAGTTATATTCATGCATTCGAAATCGCACATACTTCGATAGCTTTCTAATATTACTGTACTCTACTGATAGACCAAGACCTAGCGCATCCCATGTGCAAAATGCCGGAGTCCAACCAGAGTTCCGTACACTGCCCAGAATTGGCATCGCCAAGACTTGTCGATCGGTATTGTTTTGGTACTGACAAACCACCAGACTAGTGTCGGCCCAATCCTAGTGATCAGTACTCCCACTTACTTGATCTGAGCCGACTTTGGTCCGAGTTGCTGGGCGTATGTTGGGTCTAGAATTGGCTTATTTTTGGTGTTTTAGCTTTTTCGGCATTGGCTCGACGGTCGGCTCTGTATTGGGCACATCTTGGTAGAAATATTATTTGTTTTTCAACATATCAATTGATTCGGCTTCAACCCTATTTCGAAAATGTTTCAGATTGGCCTAGTGGGTAGCATAGCGGACAAATGTGTGACGGGACCATGGTTCGAATCCGAGAGTATGCAAGGTGTATGTAAAATCAATTCGCATTTTTAAAAATAAAGAAAAATAATAATTTACTGGAAAATAAATTCGTAGTTGGAAGAAAAAAAAACAAAAGGAAAGAAAAAAAAATTGTATTTTCCTTTTTTTTACTGACGCCCAAAACTTCCAGTCAGCATCGGGTCAGAGTTTCACCAAGAGTAGGACCAGTGTGATCAAATCGACATTGGTTCGGCAATGATTTGGTCTAGATTACATACACATACTGGACCCGATTTTAAAATAATAAATTAAAACCGTAGTCGGGATACTGTTTTCTAATTTTTTTTAAAAAAATTATGATCCTGGGGTAAAGTTAAAATTTGGTTTGTGTGTATATATGTATATAAGTTTATAAATGGAGTACATTAATAGTTAATTTTTTGAAGAGAGCGGTGAAACAAAAATCTTAAGATAAATATAAATTTTAATATCTCAGGAATCGTACCAGATATTGCCTTGCAATTTTTACAACAGTTAGGGCCATTAGACCTCTAGAAGAGAAGAAAAATTGGCTGTTGGTATATAGAGGGTGAGAGTAGGAGAGGGTAGAAAGCAGAAATTTCTTATTTTTAGTACTAGAGAACCGCCAAGGATAGAAAGCTAAGAGTTAATATCTGTGTAGAGTTACGCTGGTTGCGTCCATGCAAACACCCTTAAAAATTTACCAGGAGGCTATCTGAGAGGTTGCTATTAAAATGCTAAAAAATCTGGTTTATTATATATACAGAAAACCCCATTCTAAAAATGTCATTTTAATTTTATTTTTTTATGAACCATATTATTACCTACAAAAGCTGCATATGTATGAGTTACGATTAACATTTTGGAAGTAATAGATAAAAATACATATCGCATAAAAATTAAATATTCAAAAAGTCCGGTCCAGTACCGGTCAAAAACACTTTTCTTAACCACCCTGTATCTCCACTGTTATTGAAAATTAACCCACCCTGTAGAACAATTTTGTTCTCTAAATATATCAAGGAATAACCCCTTACAAGGTGGCGGACGGAGTGCCAAACACCCTGTATATTTCGAAGAAAATCTCAAAAGTTAACATTTTTGATACATAGGCTTGAAAAAAAGATTATTTATGAAATCATCTAGTATTATAGAACGGAGCCTCGGACGAATAAAAGTAATTTATATTATTTTCTGTTCAATTGTGTCTCCAAAAACCCTAAGTCTGCATGCTGTCAGCCAGTCTGTCTATCTGTCCGTGTGTCTGAACACTCGATAGCTCGAGAACGCCTTGAGCTAGTATGTCGAAATTTGGAATCCGATTGTTTAGTCGAATTTGTAATGCCGGGTTTCCACAAAATGGACAAGTTAAGTTTTTGTTTTGTTCATGATTTTGAAAACACGGAAAATAAAAACTCGAACTCGGACAAATTCAAAACACTGTTTCAACCATACCGGCAGTGTCTTATCGCAGTTTTGTTTTTGTTTTGATCCCGTTTCAACTGAGTGAACAAAGTTATTTCAACAGAACTGTTAAAAGAGTAAGTTGAAATAAATACCCAAATGGAGGCTTTTTGGTCACTGTCAGAGCCTCCTATATATTAAAGTCATGAAGTATAATTTTTTTCTCAATCAAGACCCGGCCACATTTGGGTTTTTATGTATTTAATAATCCCATTGTGTCTGGATCTTTCTTTGGGAAAATGTATACTGCACGGCTTTTACATATGTATATGTAGAAGGCTCTATCACTGTCAATAATATGATAGAAACAGGCAACTTTTTTCACAATACGCATGGAAAATTTACTCTGTCTTGAACCAAAAACACAAACTGATCAAAACACAGCTTCAGTGTTTCCATGAAGGGGATTCAGTTTTCAAACCTACTACTACTACCGCTACTGGTCGGTATACGAAAAGCAGAACAGAAACAGTCGAAAAAATACGAGTTTGTAAGAACATGGTGGAAACTCGTAGATCTTTTTTTTCGACACGAGCTTGTGATGTATTTGTTTTGTCCGTTTGATGAAAATCGGCATAAGGGTAAGTTCGTGAGCAGGCAAAATCGTCCTTCTCCTTCAGGTATCTGCCATACATATCAGTTCAAAAAATACGTGTCAACTTGAGAACGCTTTTGGGTGCGATTTTAAAACTTTGCTTGTTTTGATGTTCTAGTTGTTGCAGATAAAGGGTTGAATTTGATGAAAATGCCATGAGTCCTTTGTTTAGCTGTCATACTAAACCATGTAAAAGTTTTTTTTTTCTGAATTTACGAAACCCAAGAAATCGTTTGAATTTTTATTAAGGTCGAGTTCATTAGTCAGCTACATTCTGATACGTTCCATACAAAAGTCCTTAAAACACGTGTTCACATGTTTTGGTCGATAAAAGCGTAACGCTTCAAGCTAGAAATTTGAAGTTGGGTACACAATTATTATTCAAAGGGAAAGTGGTGAAAATGCTGAAAATCGAGTCAGGGCATTCTGCAAATTCCAAGTCCTAGAGTAAGGGAATTTTTTCATACGGGATTAACCTTCAGTTTTAGATGCAGGAAATGAAAGATTTCGATTAGCAATCAAACGGCAGTCTTCTAAAAATAACGGTTGGTTGGTTAAATGTCCCGGCTTTGCTTGGTGGCACGTATTCGAGAGGTCCAATTTTCGACGACTTTGTATCATAAATCTGACTGAATTTGCTGGATGGCGTTCGTTATATTGACTTAAATGTCATCAGTTGTTTGCGGATTATACGCATCGATCTCCTATTTAAGATAGCCCAAAAGAATAAGTCTAAAGATTAAATCGCACGAAGTGGGAGGAAAACAATGAGTTCAAAACGCTTCAAAGCCGGGATTGAAACATTCTAAAATCCATATCTCCTGAACGATTGATCTCAGAAGATTGAAACTTTGTGGTTGCCCTTAGGGATACTTGAAGATTAGACAAGGGCTAAAACTTTTAAGGGGGTGGGGGGGTGAAAAACTTTGGATTACAATATCTTCCGAACCAATTACACCAGGAAGATAAAATTTAGTTTCTGTATATGGGATCACAAGAGGAGTCTACTGAAAGTAAATTTTTTGATGGGGGAGGTGGGCACGAAAGTTGGGGGATAGCAATTTCTCAAAAAATTTCATTTTTATATCTCAGAAACCATATCAGATATGATCTTGAAAATTTTACAGGAGTTGGGATCGGTAGACCTCTAGTAGAAAAAAAATTTAGTGGTGGGGGTGATGGTGAAAAGGGATAGAAAAGAAAAAATTCTGATTTTTATTTCTCGAAAACTGTAATGAATGGAAAGCTAAAAATTTAGGATTATATAGAGCCACTATAGAGACATCCCAGGAAAATAAAATTGTTGATAGGGGTAGCAATGTACGGTGGTGAGGGGTGGTTTTTTATATCTCAGAAACGGCTTATGCTAGAAAGTTGAAACGTGGTACGTATATGTAGATGTGCTATTAGAGTAACTAAAGCAAAAAAAAGTTCAAATTTTTATTGGCGTTCAGAGGTTGAGTAAAAAAAATTTCCGTGAATCCACATTTTCACGAATTTCGTTAAAACTTTTAGACATGACGAGCTATCAAAGCAATTTTACTTCTGCGGGTTATTTATATAAGCGCCTAGTAACGTTCTTCAAAATTTTTCGATATTCAACCCCTAAGGGGATGTAAAGTGGTTGTGTACATATTCACGAATTCTAATATATTCCTAAGGTATACTGAGATTTGGAATTCACTTTTACTTCTATAAACTTTAAACGTAGTCGGGGAAAAACCCTATTTAAGTATTTTTCTCTATTAAACCTCTTGGGGGTATAGTTCAAGTTTTCACTGATTCCGAAAATCTCTTAGGTTTAATGTGATCGAATTCGCTTTTACTACTATGAATTATTCTATTGATATAAAAAAAAAAAACCTAAGTAAATAAAAAAAATCTGCCAACAGTCTGGGCGCAACTTTATTATTTTATGGGTAGAAGTCCGAAACGTGTTTAATGATGAGATGCGGTGGTGGGTACTATGCGACTGACAACCTAAGAAATAACCAGGAGGCTATTTGAAACGTTATTTTTTAGGTTGTCAGTCTCATAGTACCCAATACCGCATCTCATCATAAACACGTTTCGGACTTCTACCCATAAAATAATAAAGTTGCGCCCAGACTGTTGGCGCCCAGTCTGGGCGCAACTTTATTATTCTATGGGTAGAAGTCCGAAACGTGTTTAATGATGAGATGCGGTGTTGGGTACTATGCGACTGACAACCTAAGTAATAACCAGGAGGCTATTTGAAACGTTATTTTTTAGGTTGTGAGTCTCATAGTACCCAACACCGCATCTCATCATTAAACATGTTTCGGACTTCTACCCATAAAATAATAAAGTTGCGCCCAGACTTTTGGCAGATTTTTTTTATTTACTTACTTATTTTTTTTGTATTCAACTGTGTTTCATTAGCAAATTTGTGGTTTCTAAATTATTTGAAACAAAAGTGTTTGTATAGCAGTAATGAACTGTGAATTAATTAGCTAATGCAGTCGTTCCACAAGCACAAAATTGAGTTTCTGCAGCATTAAATAGTTTCTTTTAAAGTTTACTTCGATTTCCGCGAGGGTCGCAGTACATGTTTTCGATTAAACGCGTTGTAGCTACGTGTTTTCGTAAACGCGTTCGGGAAGTGTTAACAACGCGTTTAACTCGATTCAAACGCGTTAATCGTAGTACGTAGTCTGAACATAGTATTAGAAGTGGCACACTTTTTGCAAATGGATAAAGACCATTCCATGTACAAAAAGCAGAACGGCACAGCACAGGTTTGGTACTGGTGCCAGAGTTGCCAGTACTGGCAAATGTTTCGGGTCCAGTATGTGGCCTAGACCAAAGCATTGCCGAGCCAAAGTCGATTTGGTCACACTGGCCCTACTCTTGGTGAAACTCTGGCCCGGTACTGACTGCCAGTTTTGAGGCGTCAGTAAAAAGAAGAAAAGAAAATAATTTTTTTCTTCTTCTAAATACGAATTTATTTTCCTATTATTATTTTTTTGATAAATGCGAATTGATTTACACACCTTGTACACTTTCGGATTCGAACCATGGTCCCGTCACACATCAGTCCGCTACGCTACCCACTAGGCCAATCTGAAACATTCTCGTAATAGGGTTGAAGCCGAATCAATTGATATGTTGAAAAACAAATAATATTTCTACCAAGATGTGCCCAATACAGAGCTTACCGTCGAGCCAATGCTGAAAGAGAACTATTGTATTATATATTGCATTTTTTGGTACGAGTGAAAGCGATTTTTAATAACCTGTGAGCAAATTAAATTTTAGACTTGCAGCCAAGTCTAAAATCACCACTTAGAAGTTACTTGCCAAATTATCGTTTTGAGCAAGGGAACTGATAAACTACCCTTACTTAAAGCGATAATCAGGCAACTTGTGTTTGAGTTGCCGTTTGTTACTTACCGACAAGAAGCATTTTAGTCCGCCGTATAACTTATTTTCAAGGCTTTTGCAATTGTTGCCGCAAGGGTTTTTCTTGCCTACAATAAGCCGCCGACAAGTTACATACGAGTTAAAATGTTTGGTGGGATGCCCTAGAATTGTTAGCGGAAGGCCTGAAATAAGTTCGATCAAGAGTTTTATGTATTGTGAGCTTCCCTGTTCCCAATCGGCCGAATAAATTGTTGGTGGTGCTACCAGATTAATGACTGAAACGACTGTTTGTAGAGAACGTGTCGAATTATTTGTTTTCTTCTTTTACTTATTGTGAATGACTTAGGTTTTCTTTTGTGATGTTTTCTGTTTTTTTAGCAACTTGCTCCCATACTTCACTGTATCGAACAAATTCGTAATTCTTGCTCCATTCATTGATCTCTTCAAGACCGCCCTTTACCTTTATTCTCAACTGCTTTAATGTTCCAGTATTTTTATGAAATTGTTCCGAGCTCCGCGAACCAACCGCATCAAAGATCAAAGGTACTAAAAACTCTCGAATTTCCAAATCACAAAGTTATGTAACGCCAATTTATTACCATGTTAATAATGCACGCCGAATGAATCATATATTAAGAGACTGTGTCGAAGAGTCTTAATTTTTCGGTTCAATGATGGTGGATTTACACTCAACGTTTGAGGCGCGCCTGTATCCCCACCATAAAATCAACCAATCAGATGGCTCGTGGAGTCGCAAGAGTCTAACATTCTTCAACTTTTTCTCCAACGCACGCTTCAAATGTGTACACACATACAATGAACTGTTGCACCACACAATTCGCAGCTCATCGTATTTCTGTCGTTTCGCACTTATAAGCAAGTTGCGCCGCAGAGGCATTGTGAGTGTAAATTGATTTCAACACAGCAAAGAATACAGCCGACGAAAACCGGTTTGTAATGGCCTGATAGGAGTAGAGGTTCGCCTCAAGGGTGGGTGTAAATGCACCATCGCACTAATGCTCAACACATTGATGTCTTTGATTGGTTTTGTGAGTAAAAATCTTATCCAATCGATGGAAAAACAAAAAGAGGCTTATACCCTAGAACCACGCCATACACACTCTTAATGCCCATTTAGGTAATGTGTGTCATGTGAAAATTTGTCATAATGGTCTCATATAGATCATAATGGTCTCATATAAATCTTCAATTTAGATTGGGCATTAAAACCTAAATTGTGAAAACATGTACTGCAAAGAAAAAAAACATGTCGATTCTTTTAAATTCTGCTGTCAAAACTATATGAAAATAAAAAATCTGCCAACAGTCTGGGCGCAACTTTCATATTTTTTGGGGATACGTTCGGAACGAGTTTAATTCTGAGCTGCGGTGTAGGTTACTATGTGACTGAAAACCAAAAAAAAAGTTCGGGAATCGGTTAAAATGGGGTCGCGCTAGAATACTTACGCCGCTGCCACATATAACATATGAATTACATAATTGGGTCATACTCCGAGACGCAGTCTAAGTCGTACTATAATATCAGTTGTTACGTGATTAGGAGGTTTTTCGTGATTTCGTTTTTGGCCATTACATGAATTCGGATATGCGTTTGTAGTCGATTATTTAAAAAGTCTGTGGAAGTGAAAATCAATCTAATATCTCATCAATCCTAGGAAATATGTCGAAAACCTTACGTCCAATTGGAGTTGAATATCTGAAAATCCTGAAATCAACTTTTTGACGATTATGTAGGAAGCCTTAAGGTGCTCTTACACGAGCGATTAAAATTGCTCAATTTGCAGCAATTCCAGACAATTTTGACGTCACGAAAGCATACAGCAACATTCAGCAACATCAGCAATTGACGATATGGATCAATTGGTGGCCAACTCATTGCTCAGCAGTGACTAGCGATTTGGAGCAATACTCAGCAATTTAGCTATGAGATCATACACGGACAATTCAGTGCATGCAATAAATCAGTCATGACTGAAGACAAAATTTTAGTAGCTGCGTATGCATTAGTTATTATTCATTATAAAAAAAAGAAGAAAAAAATCGGCCAACAGTCTGGGCGCAACTCTATTATTTTATGGGTAGAAGTCCGAAACGTGTTTAATGCTGAGATGCGGTGTAGGTTACTATTCGACTGACAACCTAAAAAATTACGTTCCAAATAGCCTCCTGGTTATTCCTAAGGTTGTCAGTCCCATAGTAACTTTCTCCGCTAGAGGTCTACTGGTACTAGCTCCTGTAAAATTTTAGATCATATCTGATACGGTTCTTGAGATACAATAATTTAATTTTTTGGAAAATGACTGTCCCCCACTTTTACGCTTCACCTCCACCCTCAAAAAGTTTACATTCAGTAGACGCTACTGATAATTTTATTTACAATCAGGAATTCGATGCTTTTAAAAGCAAACCATCCACTGGCTTGAGAAACAACACTTTTTTTTTGCTCCTTCTTGCTCTTATTTTTGAATTAGGTTCTCAGATTTTTAAATTTTTTTTTGGCTTCATCAGCACTTATGTTTAACTTGGCCCTAATCACACTCCAACCGTCAAGTTCTGATTTTTATAGTAGGAAATGTTTGAATTCCACACACAATTCCGACAACGAACAGCGTCAATAAAAGTTATTGTTTTTTCGTTGTTCCAAGCCATTTTTAAAACGAAACTTGACAAAATACGAAACTCAATATAAAACTTGACATTTAAATCAACGCACGAGTACAATTTCTCGGAATTTTCCAAATTAGTGGAAATACAGCAATTATAGGGCGAGCAATTAATTGCTTGAAAAATTGCTCGTGTACAAGCACCTTTAGGAAGTAAAAACGATTTCGATATCTCACTAGAACTAAGGAATTTGTGAAAACATATGCAACCCCCTTCCACCCACTTTGGGGTGAATATCCAAGAAACCTGAAATTAGTTTTTAGATATATATCAAGAAAGCTCGAGGAAGTGAAAACCAATCCAATGTCTTATCACTCCTAAGAAATATGACAGAATTCGTGAAAACGTGTTTAACCCGTTTATATCCTCTTAGGGCTTGAAAAAGGAAAAAACTTGAAAACGAGTTTTAGGTGATTATTAAACAAGCCCGTGGAAGTGAAAAGTTATTCGATATCTAATCAGACCTGAGGAATACGGTTGAATTCGTGAAAATGTATACAACACCATTACACCACTTTGGGGGTCGAATTTCAATAAATCCTGAAATGACTTTCTAGGTATTTATTTATATGAAGAATCCGTAGGATAAAAATTAATTCAATATTTGGAAAGACCAAAACGATATGACGAAAATCGTGAAAATAATCGGTGTTTTTTTAGGTGCATGAGAACTTAAAATTATAATACAAGACAGAAATATTGTTGGAATGAAATTTTTTTATTATACGAGTTACATGGTCCATTCGATCAGTCCAATTTTTGACTACTTTTTCCAATAAATCTGGCCGTATGGCGTCAATAGTGGCTTGAATATTGGCTTCCAATGCTTTAAGAGTTGCTGGCTTGTCGGTATAAATGCATGACTTAATATAGCCCCATAAAAAGTAATCCAGAGGCGTTAAATCGCACGAACGAGGGGGCCAGTTAACAGAACCACTTCTGGAAATCAAGTTGTCACCAAATTGATTTTGCAATAAATCGATTGTTAAGCGCGCTGTATGGCAAGTTGCGCCGTCTTGTTGGAACCAAATGTCGGCGATGTTTAGCTGATTAATTTTTGGAAACAAAAATTCAGTCAGCATGGCTCGATAGCGCTGGCCATTCACCATGGACGAAGTGCTCTATGAACTTCGCGAACAGATTTATTTTTTTCAAAGTAAATTTCTACAATTTGAAAGTGTTGTTCTGGCGTTAAACGATTCATGATGACTTGCCAAACCTTACTGAACAGAAATGTCAACACAGTTTGACATTTTCAGCTGTCAAACCACAGTTATCGATATCGATAGTTCTCATGCACCTAAAGCAACACCCTATATATGCATTTCATTTTCACTGATAATTTGTTTTGCCCCCCTTCCGAACGCCGATCGATATTTTAATTTCTTTTTAATTAAAATTACTTTCATAGTTGATATAGTGCAATGGGTTTGACGTAAAGTTTTTCACCTCCCACCCTCGCACGCAACTGCGCCCACTCAATAATTTGTTTCCAATCTATTCTCCTGGTATACCTACAGATGTTCATTAAGTTTTAATTTCGTGACATTACCCGTTTACGAGATATGGATTTTAGTATGTCTTGATCTCGGCTTTCTAGCGTTTCAGACACATTATTATTCCCCCACTCCCACACCCCTTCACTCCTATTGACAATATTTTTGCAAATAATATCAAATCTCTATATATATATATTCCAAGTTTCAGCCGCCTAGCGTAAGCGGTTGTTGAGATCTAGAAACCAAAATTTTACGCCTACAACATTCCCCCACCTCCCCCCTCACACCGCCATCCCTTAAAATGTGGCCACTTAAAGGAATATACCCAGTCTACCCACAAAAAAATTAGGTTTAAAAAATTTAGGTTAATAGCTCAAAGGGTTTTGGAGCTACGAGCTTTCAAACGATTTGCGTACGGCGTACAGACGGACTGCAATCTTTTTTTCCTTTTTTGGTGTCTACTATTCATAAAACGTGAAAAAACAAAATTTTCAAGGTAGCAAATTTTTTTTTTTTAAAAATCGATGGCAATACTTTATTATTAAAATAATAAAGTAAAAATCGAACCTCTTGGACTGCAAACAATGAAATATGGCAAGAAAATATTTGATTAATTATTTATTTCAAAACTGTAAAATGGTAAATCTTCTTCTTGATCATTAGTAAGGGCCGTGTGTATGCAAATTTATAATTGCCAATATGAGTCTAATTTATTAAATTAGCAATCTAGGTAGCAGTGTGTCTAGGGTATTTCATTCTTGGATGTGTTCATGATTTCTGCTATACCAGCTATTAGCACCTTTTGTATACTTTTGTGTGTCCAAAGCAACTGAAAAGCTGTTTTCTTGTGCTTGCTATTCGACACTAGACCTGTTCAAGATTTTTAAAAAGCCATGGCTGCTTTTTGTTGCTCATACTCCCGACTGTGAGCCAGAAAGCGCAGTTATTGCAATATGCATGTGTGTGTAGCTGTTACTTTTGTCGGAACGTAATTTTCAGTGTTTAATATGGAAATAATGGAAATTAGGGAAAAATTCATTTTCACTTTATATTTATTATCCTTTTTTGATCGATGCGGAAATGAAATGAAAAAGTTGATATTTTCAAGCAGTAAGAACCGCAGGGACCATAACATTTGTACAATTTCCATCCTCACTGTACTAGTGGCTAACCACCACACCTAGTCTCTCTAAAGTAGCTACTGAACATCAGTGGCCCCCTCTTGGAAAAGCAATATGACCGCCACAGGTCAAATGTCACACGGAAATCAATTATGGATGCTAAAATGAAAGAATTGTGTGTAAAGTGTAGCGTCCCAAGATTATTTCACTTAAAATTCCAATTATAAATAGAACACAATTAGGCTGGACCGATATTTTGAATCGGTAAATTTAAAAGTAAGATAAAATTAAATTAAAATAAGAAATAAATACGCCCCAAATGTTGCTAGCCATTTAAAATAGGATTTAGAATGGTTGGATATTGTCCAACAATAGCGACCCTTTACGGTAAACCCATGGATGAAGTAGTGCAACTGGATCGGCGGTAAATAAAATTTTGCCGAATGAAGTCCGATTGAGTTAGTTTCCAATTGCGTTTGTATGTGTTCAGTGCAGGCGTTAAAAAAGCCAAATGTGCGTGGCGCAATATGAAAGATATTTTATTTTTCAACGCCGACACTGTTATGAAAACAACTCTAGAACAAAAAAATTTGACAGGCTAGCACTGTAATATATTAAATACTGAACGCACCCAACTAGTACTAAAATGTTACCAACTAAGTATGATTATGAAATATAGACCACTTGATCGTGAACAGTCACAGAGTACACATTTAATACCTGATCTCAACCTTATCCCAGTAAACCAGTATATAACATGGCGCAGCCGATAGTACTTTTGAGGAAATTTTACCAACACTAGTAAATAAGAAATATTTCAGTGTTTTGGATTTAAATAAAATTAAATAGTGATTCAAGTAATCTTTGTGCATTCAGCACGCCATTTGGTAGCTATAAGTTTCTAACACTTCCGTTTGGGCTAAAAATAGCACCGGAAACTTTTCAAAAACTTAATTAAGAAAATTTTAAGAACATTGAAGATATTGTTGTTTACATAGATGACATACTAATTGCAACAAAAACAATTGAGAAGCATCAAGAAATTTTAAAGAAGGTTTTAGAAAGAGCTAAACAACTTAACATAAAATTTAACAAAGGTAAGTTGCAATATTGTGTCAAAGAAGTTAAATTCTTAGGGCATATAATATCCGATCAGGGTATTTCGTTTGACAAGGAAAGAATTCAGGGAGTTCTAGATATTGGCATACCGGAATCTAAAAAAGATGTTCAGAAATTATTAGGTATGGTCAATTATATGAGCAATAGTATACCAAGTTTGGCTGAGATTTCAAACCCTTTGAGAGAATTATTAAAGAAAAATGACATTTTCCATTGGCAAACGCCACATACTAATTGCCTGGAGCATATCAAACAAATGATAATCAATGCTCCAGTATTAAAGCACTTTGATCCAAAAGCATCCTTAGTAATCCAAACTGATAGCAGTCAAAACGGCGTAGGATGTTGTATCATGCAGAATGATAATCCCATTTCTTTTGCATCCAAAAGTCTTTCTGATGCTGAACGGAGATATGCTCAGATCGAAAAAGAGATGTTGGCTATCTGTTATGCATGTCAAAAATTTCATAACTGGATTTATGGGAAAAAAGTTATTATTCAAACTGATCATAAGCCTTTACTAGGTATAATTAAGAAAGATATTAATAAAATTGCGTCAGCAAAACTGCAATGCATGAAAGTAAAATTGTTAAAATATAATTTAGAACTTCAGTTTGTACCTGGCAATAAAATGTATATCGCTGATTTATTGTCGAGGTATTATAAAAAGGTGACAATACAGAAACAGTGAATGGAGTAAGTGAAGTAGTTCATTCAGTAAATGTTAGTGATGAAAAATTACTAGAATTCAAAAAAGAAACCGACAAAGATATGGTTTTGTCAGAATTGAAAAAAGTAATCTTGAATGGGTGGCCTTAAACTAAAAAACACTTTGCCCGAAAATATAAAACCATTTTGGAAATTCAAAAATGATTTAGTAATAGAAGATAATATAATATTTTTAGATAACAACATTTTTGTCCCTTTAACATTGAGGAGGTATATACTCGTACTTACGGTATTACATAGATCACATTTGGGTATAGAAAGAACAAAAAGTAGAGCAAGAGAAGTCGTGTACTGGCCTGGAATAAATACAGACATTGAGGATCTAGTAGCAAGTTGCAAAATTTGTCAAAAATTTCGCAGTGCATCTAGACGTGAACCTCTTTTGCCGCATAATATACCTGAATATCCTTTTATGAAAATAGGAATGGACATTTTTGAATTTAAAAGCAAGAATTATTTAGGTATTATAGATTATCACTCCAAATATATGGATATTTTAAAATTAAGCAAGAAAAATGCGTCTGAAATAATTATGAAATTGAAAAATATTTTCTCTGTAGATGGGATTTCTATGGAAATTGTCGCAGACAACGTTCCTTTTAATAGTTTCGAATTTAGGCAATTTGGAAACTTATTTGGAATAAAAATAGTTACGTTGAGTCCAATTTATCCACGCTCAAATGGTCTAGCAGAACGAGCTGTTCAAATAGCAAAGAATATGTTAAAAAAAGCTGGCGAGGAAGAACTTTGGCTTTCATTAATGGAGTATAGAAATACACCTTTGAAGGATTTAGATCAGGCTCCAAACAAACTTCTAATGGCTAGAACTACACGTACATTACTTCCGACAAAAAGTTCAAATTATAAATTTTCTGTGATGCCTAATTTATCCAATAATTTTAATATAAAAAGAAATAGAAATAAGAAATACTACAATAGAGGTACAGTTCAGAAAACTGACTTTGAGCAAGGTGAAAGAGTTATGTATAGAAATGGAAGTACATGGACCGGAGCAGTAGTAATTGAAAAAGATTTAGCACCAAGATCTTACTGGATTAAAATAATTGAAACCGGAAAAACAATAAGACGGAATTCTTACTACTTAAAGAGAATTTAAAATAAAAAATTGAATAATCATGTCCTTGTGAATGAATTGTAACATAAGACATGCAAACATACTAATTTAACATATGTCTTTTCTTTTTCCAATGTTTTATCTTGAATTTTTGTAATTTTGAATATTATCTAATGTAGTAATAAAATTTAATCATTGAACTTATTAATAAAATGCACTTCTAGATACTAAACTAATTCACACAAAATTAAAATACATAGGTAGTTAAAAAAAAAAAAAAATTAAATATTGTTGAAATTATTAGAAGGGAAGATGTAGATAATACTTATAGTTAAGAAAATTAATGAAGAATAACATAAATTTCATTTTATTTTTTTACTTTTATATACTATAGAAAATTAATCATGAATAACATAAATCTCATTTTACTTTTATACTTTTATTTAAAGGGGAAGATGTAATATATTAAATACTGAACGCACCCAACTAGTACTAAAATGTTACCAACTAAGTATGATTATGAAATATAGACCACTTGATCATGAACAGTCACAGAGTACACATTTAATACCTGATCCCAACCTTATCCCAGTAAACCAGTATATAACAAGCACAAAAATCTGCCAACAGTCTGGGCGCAACTTTATTATTTTATGGGTAGAAGTCCGAAACGTGTTTAATGATGAGATACGGTGTTGGGTACTATGCGACTGACAACCTAAAAAATAACGTTTCAAATAGCCTCCTGGTTATTTTTTTGGTTGTCAGTCGCATAGTACCCAACACCGTATCTCATCATTAAACATGTTTCGGACTTCTACCCATAAAATAATAAAGTTGCGCCCAGACTGTTGGCAGATTTTTTTTATTTATTTACGTATTTTTTTTATCAATAGAATAATTTATAATAGTAAAAGCGAATTCGATCACATTAAACCTAAGAGATTTTCGGAATTAGTGAAATCTTGAACAATACCCCCAGGGGGTTTAATAGAGAAAAATACTTAAATCGGGGTTTTCCCCGACTACGTTTAAAGCTTATAGAAGTAAACGTGAATTCCAAGTCTCAATATACCTTAGGAATATATCAGAATTCGTGAATATGTACACAACCACTTTACACCCCTTTAGGGGTTGAATATCAAAAAATTTTGAAGACCGTTAGTAGGCGCTTATATAAATAGCCCGCAGAAGTAAAATTGCTTTGATAGCTCGACATGTCTAAAAGTTTTAACGAAATTTTTCAATATGTGGATTCACGGACATTTTTTTTACTCAACCTCTGAACGCCAATAAAAATATGAACTTTTTTTTGCTTTAATTACTCTAATAGTACATCTACATATACGTACTAAGTTTCAACTTTCTAGCATAAGCTGTTTCTGAGATATAGAAAACCACCCCTCACCCCCGTACCTTGATACCCCTATCAAAAATTGTATTTTTCTAGGATGTCTCCATAGTGGCTCTATATAATCCTAAATTTTTAGCTTTCTATTTATTATGGTTTTCGAGAAATAAAAATCAGAATGTTTTCCTTTCTACCCCCTTTCACCATCACCCCCAACACCCACATTACCAAAATTTTTTTTCCTACTGGAAGTTTACCGACCCCAACTCCTGTAAAATTTTCAAGATCATATCTGGTACGGTTTCTGTGATATAAAAATGGCCTTTTTTTAGAAATTGCTATCCCCCCACTTTCGTGCTCCACCTCCCCCCTCAAAAAATTTAGTTTTGGTAGACTCCTCTTGTGATCCCATATACAGAAACTAGATTTTATCTTCCTGGTGTAATTGGTTCGAAAGATATTGTAATCCAAAGTTTTTCACCCCCCACCCCCACACACCCCTCCCCTCTTAAAAATGTTAGCCCTTGTCTAATCTTGAAGTATCCCTAAGGACAACAACAAAGTTTCAATCTTCTGACATCAATGGTTCAGGAGATATCGATTTTAGAATGTTTCAATCCCGGCTTTCATGCGTTAAAGACTCATTGTTTTCCCCCCCACTTCCACACCCCTTAACCAATATCGACCATTTTTTTGCAATTGAGTCCATTATCATAGTACTACATAAGTTCCAAGTTTCAGCCTCCTAGCATAAGTGGTTCCTGAGATCTAGAAACCAAAATTTTTCGTCTAAAACGCTCCCCTCTCCTCTCCCCTTGTACCCCCACCCCACAATATACCAGTCGTAGGGGTTCACCCAATCTACCCACCGTAAAAATTTCAATTTAATATCTCAACGGGTTTGGGAGCTACGCGCTTTCAAACGATTTTGCGTACGGCGTACGGCGTACGGCGGACGGCGTACGCCGTCTACGGCGGACAGACGGAAATTTTTTTTTTTTTGCTTTTTTGGGGTTTACTAGTCCTAAAACGTGTAAATACAAAATTTCAGGGTAGCAAACTTTTTTGAAATTTCAGGTCAATCACAATACTTTATTATTAAAAAATAATAAAGTAAATTATCATTGTCTCTCTTTCGTATCCGATGTTTTGTCCTGGTCTTAACGTATTAGTCTTACATACAGGAACTTTACACACTACAGCCGATCCAGTTATACTACTACATCCATGGGTACAGCCTATGGCTTATAATGCACCGACTGTAAAAGCAATTGAAACCCAAAATAATATTATGTACCTAAGCACTCCGACTCAAAATGCAAATGAATATTATGTACAATATCTTTATATCATACCTATATAATTGAATTATTGAATAGCTAGTAAGGTAGTGTAGTTAGTCGTAAGTTTTAGTTTTTAGTTTAGTTTGGAATAAAACTTTAACGAGAAACATTCAATATTTTATTTTATAAGTAGGTATATCCCAGTAGTATTCGCACATCCTACAAATGTTTAAGATGTTTTAAACATATAAAAGTTTAATTATTATTCCGTACGAAAATTGATCGAAATCGCATATTGTAGATAACCTTCGATTAAGAAAAATTGGTTCCCTCCGGTTTGTCTTTTTGCACCCATGGATAATCAGATTCGAAAACAAAAACTACATAATTATACGTTTCGTGGAATTATACAACGGGAAAGAAGAAATAAATAAAATATTACAGTCACAATAGGCTGCACACCAATCGTATGAAATTCTAGATGAAATACTGAACTTCGATTCATATTGTAGTTAGTAATAAAGCGGATTATGGAGTGTGCATGTAGTTTGTCCTTTTTAAGGAATCCCGTTTGATTGCTACTCGAAAATGAATGACAATACCATCCGTTTTCAATGTCGTATCGGGAACGTTAGGTAAATCACTGAAAGTAATTTTTTCCTTTTCTCAGGACCTTCACATAGGAGCTCCAGAAGTATTTCAATTTCCAGCATATTTATCCCTTTACCTGCAACCATTGAAAAATTTATGTGCACAAAATTTCAAGCTCTTAGCGTGAAGCGTTCTGACGTTATAGTACACTCGTTGACATGTGTTTTAAGGACTTTTGGGTGTGAGCCACGAATTTAGGGGATTTCTTTTAATTGAGACTAATTTCAACCAATTTTGGACATCTTACCTTATCGATTTATCCAGTTATAGTGGGTTTCGAAAAATGAATGCACATATTTTTCAAGGATTTTTGTAACACGTGCGACTCACTCCATTTTCTTCATACTAATTCGTCTATATGCATTAATTGAATTATTAAATACGACAAAATTTAAAAATTTCTTGCTTGAAGCGTTCTGCAGTTATTGGCCATTATTCTTAAAGACGTTTATTACGGACTTTTTGGGAATTTTCGGAAGGAGTTGATTAATTTCGTTAACTAATAAACTCGAACTTCATTCTCATTTAAAACTAATTTGTACAAAATTTTGACATCGTGGCTTAACAGTTTCTTAAGTTATAGTGAGTTTGTTAAATTGAGTGAAAACATTTTAACGGGATTTTTGTATGGCAGCTGCACGAAGGACTAAAAGGATTTTTTTTATACCAAGAATTGGAAAATCAACGTATATAAAATTGTAATGCCATAGCTTCAAGCATCCTAAAGGTATAGGCCAATATCCTTGAATATGCTTTTTAAGGACTTTTGTATCGAAGGAATCGGACGATTTTGTCTCGTCAGGAACTAAGCCTTACAAACTCAACCAAACATAAAGACATTCAAATAGATGGACGGACAGCAAGCGGATTTTAGGTTTTTAGTAATAATATCAAATTATAATATATAAAGCGAAAAAAAATTCAAATTATGCACGTATTAATTACTTGATGAATTTGCTCAGCACGGTACTACTCTCCAATTATGCTGGAATATCGGAATTTGGGTGTGCCTCTTTATATATATAATCTGCTTCTTGAATTGGACTCATTTGGGAAAACCAACTTAAAATGGACAGAGTGCATTACATGTCACATGATCTAGCCTAAACAGGATCTGAAACGCTCCAACAGATTGACTTCGCTCAAATGGGTCAAGTATCAGCTGTTGGTGTGTTAACCGGACACTGTCTTCTAGGCCAGTATGCCAAAAGACTTGGCCTCTTTTCACTTCTGAAGAAGCTGCTTGGGTGAAGGGGAGGAGTTCCTCATCTTCTTTGCACTTGTCCAGCTCTATTCGCTACAAGGAAAGATCACCTAAATGCCTTCTTTTTCAAACAGTCTCAATGACCGATGACCGTGCCCAACGAAGATTACGAGAATCCAGCGTTTCAATATAAGCTCTAAACGGTTTAGCGAGTAGGACCAGATTAAATGATCCTAAATGTGTCCGTAAATGTTCTCACAGGCGCTTCCAGTCGCGCGTACTTACCTATCGCCAGTGTAACTCGAAAATGCACAACTTAATTTTGTACTGACAATTTTTTTGGACCAACTTCATTTTGTACCGAAATTTGTTTTCGATGCAGTTTTGCTCCAAAATATAAATATAAAATTAGCACTTTGCAAATTGTACTGACGAAATGTATTTTCTGCTATATACGTACATATGTTTGTATGTTTTTACAATATCTCAAAATACATATGCAGTTCATGCATTCAAAAGACAACGATTTCAAGCAAAATAATAAGAGACATATGTATATGCATCACTAACATTGATTGACAATGATGAAATTCCATAAATAACAAGACGTTATATGTATCAACTGACTCTGCGGAGTAAACGATTTGCAAATGTCCAGTTATATGTGAAAAATAGTGTGCAGGTACAAAACGAGGGTATGGTAAGATTTCACCAGTGGATTTTGCAAAGAGAAACCGGTCAGTCCAGGTAACCGGGAAAAATAGGAGAAAAGTAGATCTATAGAGGCGAAAGAATTTTTCTTTCACTATAAGTTAGTGTGTACATAAATTATAAAAAGTAATGCAATCACCTCAACTGAATTCATTGTCTCGAATCGCGCCAGAATCTCTTTAACTGAAATTTTTGGTTCAATAGGTTCTTCCAAAATGGTTTCCATACGACCGACAGACCCTGAGCTAGCGATACTTGCGCGCCTGTTATTTCGCATAGAAGAGGTGATCGGAGAACCCGTTGATATTGTACCAAAACCAAGATCACTCTTTTCGATGTAATCGCTATCGTTACTACTCTGGATACTAATACCGTCACAGTCATAAGAAACTTGAGTTGAAATTTTGCCTGGCGAAAAATCCTTCAATTCTGCAATATCACTGCGTCGATGCACTTGGACCGACGTTGTTCCTGTAATGTGGGCAATCTCTGGATCGGAGTCCGAGTATATTTCCACGTTTTCGCCGATACTATGTTGATCTGAATTATTTAAACTATCTATCGACGAAGAACGATGCATTATTTCATCACTATCACTTTTCGACACAAATTTATTACACTTTTCACTTTTTTTTATTGTACAGTCCTTGTTCACTACATCATAGCAATTATGTGATGGATTGGAATCTCGTAATCGGAGAGTCTTTTTTCGGGATCGATCCGATCGTATGCTTATTGACATATTTGTTTAAATTTTTATTAATAATTTCTTGTTAAGAATTTATTGATGTGTTTACATATATTTACGTTTACGACAAAAACAACAAAACGCTTTTTTTGTTAACCACTTGCAAATTTAATGGATATTATTCATTGATTGCAATATGATTGCTTACATTTGCTATATTAACAGTTTTTAATGTTTATACATAATATAGTAAGAGTTTGCTTTCGTTCGATTTCACCAGGCCGGGTGATTTCTTTCTTTAACTCGCGTACATACTGCATATGTAACCGTTCGCGTTTTATTCGACTCAATTCGTTTGGGTTATTGAATCTGCACTAAAGCATTAAAATATGTGAAAACCAACAATAAAAATTACGATTAAATGACCTCTGCATGTGATCTTAACGCCGACAAGCTATTCGGTATACATATGTATATAGTCTTTGGGGCTAATGTAAAATTTTATTCGCGATGAGCAGGTAAATTAAGATGGTTTATAACAACAAATTAACGGGAAAGCGGTAGTTTCGAAATGGAAGAGTAATGAGATCAAATTATCTTGCCTGCTGGTCACTGGAGAACTTTGGGCTATAAACATTTATATAAGATGATACCTAATAGATTTTACAATACATACCTATCTATGTAATACAAATATTTTTTCAATAATTTCTCGCAATAAAGTTAGTTTAGTATTAAATGATAATAAGCACTAAAGTAATTGATGTTTTGTTAATATTGATTACCTACTTCTATTAGTTGTAGGTACAGGGAACCCCCGCAACGCCTTCATATTCAATGTTATTTATAACGCTTAAGCCTCGTGTACACTAGCAAGTAAAACTTGTTAGAGTTGCTCTAAGAAATTTATTGCTGCATATGTATACGGTTCCGAAAGCGCATTTGCCCAAGTTGTTGCTCTAGCCAGCAAATGCTTGCCTTTTCAAGCAAGTTGTGAATGTACACGCTAACTTGCGAGAGTTGAAATCTCGCAAGAAAGTTCCGATCGGTTCCGACATTTTTCAGCAAGTCAGTACAGTTGCATTGGGAGTGAGGTTAAGTTCAGTTTTAGGTGTCAGTTCCATAGTTTACGTGCGAAATATGAACGGAAAATCCAAGAGGGGCTCGGAGTACACGTTTTTGTTCATTACCTATGTGGAACTATATCCAGAGTTGTAGTATTTTTCCTTTTCGTTTTGACAGTTCAACGAAACTTTGATGATGAAGTGTACACGGAAGAGCAAGTTTTATTTGCAAGATTTTTGTAGAGCTACTTACTAGAGTAAAATTGCTGCAATTTGACAGATAGTGTAAACATCGCAGCAAATTACTCTAGCAAGAAATGTCGCAAGTTACTTGCTAGTGTACACGAGGCTTAAGTACCTATGTATATTAATAGTCGGATCCCCTGTAATACTTTCTACAGAATAGATATCAATACTAAAGTAATCCAAAGACGCCATCAGGCAATACAAGGTGGAAGTTCTTGAAAAAATTGTTAAAGTAGGAAATCGTTGATAACAGGAATTTCTTTTAAATTCAAATAAAGTTTTGGCGATATGGAGATTTTTTAGTTCTTTTTAGAATTTCGTAGAGATTAACATTACATTACATATATTATAAATGGAGAAATATTCGGCAATACTACCATTTAACTCTAGGATAATTTCATAACACACCCTCTGATGAGTGAAATTCAAATCGATGACGAAACAACTCCATCGGACCTAATCCAAAACAGTTTCCAATATGACGTTTCCAGTGGATGATCACTCAATGGTAATAGCTAGGGCAACGATCAGTTCCAGTCAGGACTGGTGGTCTTCAAAAAGAAATCCCCAGACGAAAAAAAATTGCTTCTGTGTAGTTCTACCATGAAAATACAGTAAGGAGCGGGATGATACAGAGCTCAAACGATTAAGAAAAACACTCACCAATATAACCAGGAGGTTATTTGGAACGTTATTTTTTAGGTTGTCAATTGCAAACACCGCATCTCAGCATTAAAGGCGCTTCGGACTTCTAGCCTTAAAATAATAGAGTTGCGCCCAGACTGTTGGCAGATTTTTTATCATATGCTTATTTACATGAGTTTTCTGTTGTATGATTAATTCTTTTTGTTTATAACGAGAAACAAACATCCTGGAAATTTATTAATAATTCAAAATTTGTTGAATAACAGAAGGTACGGTATTGCTGATAATCAATTTTTAACTAAAATTCAAAATATCGATAGAAAGAAGGTATTTTGAATCTGTTTTGTTTGTTAAAATTAAAATATTTTCAAAAATGTTGAAGCTATCGCTATGAACCTTCACTGATATAGCTTTATGAAAGCTCCATTTGTAATCTTTTTAACGGTAAAAAATTATTCAAGTAGCATTAATGATTCGGAAGTTATTAATATAAATAGAAAAAATGGGAAAAATGCTTAAAAACAGCATATCTCGAAAACAGCACGAAAAAGGACTTATACGAGTATATGGCCATTTTTCTAAGTTTACCAGAATCAAATTAAAATATGTCAATTTAATTTGATTTAATAATGGGGTTTTCCGAGAAAAAATCAAATTAATCAAAGAATTTTTAGGGGTACAGTAGCAAAAATTTGCATTTTGAGGTAAATTTCTTGAGCTTGGGTACAACTTTTACAGCTATTATAAATGAAAGGTAGTTTGATTCCCTTAAAAACAAGCTATCATACAATATGTTGAATTTTGATTTAGTTCCGAAGATATAACAGTTTTTGTTAGTAACGGTCCAATGCCGAAAGACTTTTCTTTATCACTATGAATCTCCGCGGATATTGAAAATTGATCCACACACTGCGGATGAAATTGGAACCCCGATTTATATTCTAGTGAGGGATAAAGCAGGATAGGAGTGCACATGTAGTTTGCTTTTTTTTAAGGACCCTCATTTGGTTGCTCCTCGAAAGTGGGACACGATATCTTCCGTTTTCGATTTCATATTTGAAACTTATATTTGGGCTGCAAGAAGAACTCACTCGATTTCTAGCGAATTTATCACTTTAATTGGAACCATTCAAAAATTAAAAAAATTTAAATTTAAATTTCCTAGCTTAAATCATTCAAAAATTATCGGCTAATATTCGTGCACACGTATTTTAAGGACTTTTGTATGAGAGCTACAAGAAGAAGTGAGTGGATTTCGCAAAATACCAAAAGTGATCCCAATTTCAGCTCAAAACTAGTTCCTATAAAATTTAGACTTCCAAGCTCAGCGATTTATCTAGTTATAGTGAGTTTCAAAAATCAAGGGCAGCTACACGAACGACTCAAACGATTTTCTTCGTACCAATTCTTCTTTATGCCACCATTGAAATAACAAATTCGGGAAAAAATTCAAATCTTTGGATTGAAGCGTTCTGAAGTTATCGGTTAATATTCTTGAACACGTGTTTTAAGAACGTTTTATATGTTAGGTATCCGAGGGAGTAAAGGGATTTCGCTGACTAATAAATTCGAATTTTACTTTCAATCAAAACTAATTTGTACAAAGTTTCGACTTTATGGCCTAACGATTTACGCATTTGAATACGGAATTGAGACACAGCTTTGCTATGTCTGACGTTATAAACTGTTATAACTAGACGTAGACGTAGACTAAGCAAAGTATTCGAATACGACCTAAGTTCCGTCAATGAAGTTGGGATATTTTTACAGGATTTTTGTATGACAGCTACACGAAGCACTCACAGGATTTATTTTCATAGTCATACCTTTAACTGCGAAGATTATAAAATCAGCGTACAACAAATTTCAAAGTGGTAGCTTTAAGGTTGGCCGCACACTGAAAGAGCAAAAACAGTCTTAGTCAAAAACGTTGTTGACTAAACATGACTATGTGTCAATAGCAATTCAATGATCAGAGCACACTGATTAGTCGCGTGCCTTGAAGCGAGCTCGACTAATCAGTGTGCTCTCATCATTGAAAAGGAACCAAAAAATGATACTTCCTTCACTGTTTTGTGCAACAAAATAAATAGTAAAAGTAAAAATGTTGACTTGGTTCTAGTTCCGGACGAAATTATACAATACATTTCAGGAATATGTGTTCAAAAATTCATCAAGATCGGTTGAGTGGTTTCGAAAATTTCAGTTCCGCGAGAGGAGAAAACGTTGTTTCGAGAAAAACGCGTTTACTAGCAAGAATCACGCACGCGTTATTTGCTCAAATTTAGAAATGTAACTGCCGGCGAAAGCATTAAGCCAGAAATACATGTGCAGAATATATGCACGCAGCGATGCATGCATCTCTGCATGTGAAACAGACGTGCAGAGTTTTTGACTGATCTCTTAGTTGTTTTTGTCATAAATCACCGCATTTTCTGATAGTCAGTTTGAGTTTCAGTTTCAGTTTATTTTAATATGCAAAAAATGATCTTAGTTTTGATCCCGCAAAAATATGTTTTTGTAATTTCGACTGGTTTTATCGAATACAAATTGGCTATTTTTTATAAGTTCGATGAAACGCTCCTACCTTGCTACTCCACTCCACAACTACAACTAAAAAATAACCTGTCAAACCACTTTTTTCTTTGTCTGTGTTGGTAAATTTCAATCTCAAGTTGTGGCAATACTGCCGCTGCGCAGCAAAAGTAGAAGTAGAGACATGTTGCAGCGCTCCGCTGCATGCAGAATAAGCGTGTGTTTCGTCGCATTTAAACTCAAGCGTTCTAAATCTGTTTTGCCGCGCTGCCTGCAGAAATATGCACATGTATTTCTGGCTTTAAAGCAACCATTACAATACATTTGTGTTCATTGACAATAGAATCAGCTGCTCGAACGATCAATGGCAAGGAATGCCAAGACCGAGACCGCACTCAGGTAGCAATGCAAAAGGCATGGAAAAATCACGGGCGTGTATGTATACCGGTCTGGAAACTACCATGGTGGGGTAGACAGAAAAACAGTAAAGTTTACAAAAATGGAGCTCACCTTCGTTCAAAAGTCCCAACTGTATTACCAACAAATGAAATTTCGAGTCAGGTCTATTAAAATAAAAAGTCGAAGTGATACTTTATCAAAAAACTAATTGACATTTCGGCTTCAAGTCACGCGACTAATCAGTGTTTGTCTGAAAATTAAATTTGCCTTTAAGCAGAAACGAAAAACATGTTTAGTCAAAAACGTTTTTGACGGTTGAGAATGGCACGAAAGAACGCCAATGAAACCTACGAGGAATTTGTGTATCATGTACTTATCATCACAATGAAACCTACGAGGAATTTGAGTATCGTGTACTTATTATCGAAATGTTGACACAGTATGTCATTGATGACGACGAGAGGAACAAAACGATATTATATACGGTCTTTCAATAAGGACGTACAATTCTTAAATGTAAATAAAACAAGTTGTATGTGAGATATCCACCCAATTCTTTTTTTTATCTGAAAGAATATTTTATGGCACTAAGTATGGGATATAAAGTCGTTCAAATATCCGCCAGGCTTTGCATGATGGCACATATTTGAGAGGTCCAATTTTCGACGAAATCTGACTGAATTTGCTGATTCGATATGTTGACTTAAAGGTCATCAGTTGTTTGCGGATTATACTCAACGACCTGCTATTTAAGATAGCTCCAAAGGAATAAGTCTAAAGGCGTTAAATAACACGATCACGGTGGCCAGTTCAAGTCGCCGTCGCGCAAGATAACGATGCCCTCAAACCGCTCGTGCAGAATGTCCATCGTGACATGTGCTGTGTGGCATGTAGCGCCGTCCTGTTGGAAACATATGTCGGCGGTATCCATATCATCCAGTTTATGCCACAAGGAGTTGCTTATCAGCGATCGTTTGACGGTAATGTGAATGCCAGATCTGATAATTCGCCAGACCAAAATCCGCACCAAACAGTGACTTTCTCGGGATGCATTTGGTGCTGGTATATCTCGTGTGGATTGGTATCGTTCCAAATCTGACAATTTTGGTTGTTCACACATCCATTCATCAAGAAATGGGCTTCGTCGTTAAAAATCACGCAATGTACGAAACCTTTTCCGAACGGAGCTCTGATTTTGAAAATAAAATTTGATGATTTGCACACGTTGTTCAACGCTATAGCGTTCTATAGTGATTTGCCATTCACTACTGAACAATTTACAACAAATTCGTCGGATGTTGCTTTAACAACATGGCCGCTATAACCTAATAAATTTCGAACGTTCCTATTGATATACCCTATACATGAAACTGAGACTATTTCAAAATTTCATAAAAAATTGGCGATGTACGAAATCCAATGAAGTCGGTCGGTAGCTAGACTAAAACGTGGCGAAAATTTTAAAAGAAATAAGAGCACCGAAAAGACGGACGGAGAATGCTTTAGTAAAATCAAAAGTGTTAAGAAGTACTTCAAGTGAAATCCACTCATCAATGATAAGTGGATAAGTGATGAAAATATTGGGCCTAGCGTGTCCGACTAGAAAGGACATTCCAGTGGTTTTGGTTGCAAAGAAGAATGACTAACAACGACTATGTATCGATTTTCGTAAGCTGAATGCAATGGTGATTAGCAAGGAACGGATTTTGCCTATTTTTGCCTTTTTTGGTTCATATTAACTTTTTTGTCCTTTTTTTATTTATTCTGCCTTTTTGTCCTTTTTAATTCATTTTGTCCATTTTATCCACATGCTTGCTCAGCCAAATTAAAATTCACTGCGCATAACCCACCGATGACACGCTGGAAGATGCGCTGGGGAGGGAAGCAAAGAGCGAATTCCGCACAAGACTTGTGTAAAATATCTCGGAGTACACGTGGATCAACATTTATATTTCAATGATCATTTCAACATCCAGCTTGAAAAGGCACGTAAAGCATGCATGTCCCTAAAACGACTTTTTTACGCGAAACATTTACACCCTCGAGTTAAAATCATTTGTTACCAAGCATTGGTTCTCACTTATGGCTGCCCCATCTAGTTTAATATTAGTCCATCTTATATGGAAAAATTCAGACTATTTGAGAGAAAATGCTTACGCGCGTGTACTGACTTTTATAGAAAGGCAGAGACAGATTTTCTTCATTTTATATCGAACGAAGAAATATATAATGTGGCAGAAATCTCCCGCGTTGATACGACGATCATTAGATTAATTAGAAACCATATTGAAAGATCCACTATAGACCAAGATCTTAACCCCTGGATGCACCAACCCTTTTTTCCCAAGCCAAAATATTTCCAAAAAAGAATGACAACTGGTTTTATTCCACCTGAAGCCTTCGTGTACCTCGATGAAAACGGCTACATATTATACTCTGACTGCGTACCAATCATATATCATGCATATAGGCGCGCAACAGATAAAAAAATAGGATACGACCCCAATCTGAAAACTAGTGACCCTCTGCCCTTATGGCGATACTCTTCCGTGAACCATATTGACGTTGACTGAGATGAGCGAGAGGCTACGAAATACTGGTGGCCTAATCAATAGGACCTTTAGTTATTTTTCCTAGAATATGATAACTTTAAACTAACCGAAAACAAGAAAGAAAAGAAACTAGTATAAGTACTAACACTGTTAGCAGCTTTCCTAGTGTAAGGCATGCTGGACCGAGACATTCGCTACAGGAACTGATAGCCTTCAGCTATCGGTCCAAGTGACGAATGCCTCAGTCTGGATTAGTTATAAGAAAATTATTAATGTACAAAAAAACTGTTATATTTAAGGAATATTGTACTAAATAAAGCGACTCATATCCCACCTATATAATCCTTTCTTCACGCATTATTAAATGTAAATATTGTATGCTGGACTTCGTGGGTATTTTATTCGATAGCCCCAAATCATCCCCCACTAAATTTATTTTTTAGAGAGCCCATTGAGGCCATTAAGAATGTTAGCAGAATAGAGATTAATTTAATTTTAGCTTTAGAATTAAGACGAAAAATTGTTAGGTTTACGATTTAAGCCTCAGTTATAATGGTTCCGATCCGATCCGGCAACGTCGGAGGAGAAAAATTTCAAGGCACAATGATTCCGTTCCGACAATCGTCAAAGTGACACTATCGAGGTGTAATTTTGATTTCTAGTGAGGCGAAAGAGGTGGTGAAATTCAATAATTCACCTCTTAGCTTCGGACCGGATAGAAGTTGAAAGTTGGTCAACTTTACCCCTCCGTTTTGTGTCTCGGCTAATTAACGGAACGATTGTGACTAGTCGTTTCGAAATTCCCTTTAGATGTGCGTCGGATGGAGAAACTCAAGACTGTCCGTTTTCCGGATCGGATCGGCTCGGAACCATTATTACTGAGGCTTTAAGGCAAAAATAAAGCGCTGGAAAATGATACAGCTTGCGTTAGATTTTTTAAGCAATTGCTTGCAGATGACACGGTTAAAGATAAGTTAAGTTTACAGAAAACATTCTTTTTAACATTTCTATTTTATTAATTTTTCTGCTGCTTCTGATACAAATTGGAGCGAAATTGAAAGAGGCCATGTGACTAGTTGCAGAGGAAGTAAACAAAATTTGCCGCTAGTTTACTGCCAACGAAGGGCTCCAAAAATAAAAAAATATTACATATTTGGAATAAATGCCATTTTTGGGGTTTCTGCCTTTTTTGCAAGATTTTGTTTGCTTTTTCCAATTTTTTAGGTCCACAAAATCCGTTCCATAGTGATTAGAGATCGTTTCCCGTTGCTGTTAATGGAGGATCAAATTGACAGTTTGCGAGAAGCCACGGTTTGACTACAAGCTGGAGTTGAAAAATAATTTTTTTCATGTGCCTATCTCTAGCATTAAATATAGGTACGTCATTTGTCGTTTCAGATGGCCAAGTCGAAATTTTAAGAACGCCATTTGGGTTGTCTAATTCTCCTGCTGTATGCAGAGTACCGTATACTGGGCCGTAATTAACGAATGGTAAAGTTGGAAATCTCCACCTGGTGGCAAAAAAACAACCCTCTAAGATAGACAAATTTTTGTCAGCTGACTGTTATATGGCGGTTCGTGTGTAATTTTGTGATTTGGAGCTCGGGAAGTTTTCGATTCTTTCTTAATATCATTATGAAAGACATAATAAAAAATCTGCCAATAGTCTGGGCGAAACTTTATTATTTTTAGGGTCAAAGTTCGGGAGCGGTAAAAGTCGGAGTGTATCATGAGTTGCTTCGAGATTTTTAGATTTCTTATGGAAAATTAATTTTGTTCTTAATATAAAAATATTTAAAATAGAGATTTTTAGACGATTAAACATTGAAAAAGTCCGTGTAGACTATTCGAATTTCAGTATATTATGTACACTAAAAGCCCATAGAAGCAAAAACGTATTTGTTGCCTTATCAGAATTAAGAGATATGACGAATTGTTAAAACGTATACAAACCCATTACTTCCACTTGGGGTTTGAATTTCGAAAAAATTGTGAAACAGGTTTTTAGACGATTTCATAAGAAGCAACCTGAAATCTCATGAGACAAGACGGATTTTGAAAAAATTCTGAAAACGTAAGCAAACCCTTCACATCTCCTTGGTTCTGGAAATTCGAAAAATCGTGAATTGGTTGGCCGTAATAATCAATAGTACATCTCATCAGAACTAAGGAATGGCAAAAATTGTGAAAACATATACAAACCCTTGGGGGTTGAATATCGAAAAATTGAGAAATGGGTTTGTAGGCGATTATATAAAAAGTCTGTGGAAATAAAAAGCGATCTAATATCTCATCGAACCTAAGAAATATGTCGAAACTTTGAAAAGCATACAACCTCCTTACACCTTTTTGGATTGAATATCTAAAATACTGAAATTGACTTTTTGGCTTTTTTACATAGGAAACCTTAGGAAGTAAAAATGAATTCGATATATCATCAGATATGCAACCTCCTTACACCCACTTGGGGGTTGAATGTTCAAAAATCCTGAAAGGAGTTAATAAATAAATATGAAGACAGCACGAGAAAGTAGGAACCAATTCAATTTGTTATCACTTCTAAAAGAAATGACGGAACTCGTGAAAACGTGTTCAACCCGTTTCTACCCTCCTAGGTGGAAAAAGGAAAAAACTTAAAAACAAGTTTTAGGCGATTATTACACAAGCCCATGAATATGAAAAGATATTCAATATCTGATAAGACGTGGATATAGTAGAATTCGTGAAAAAGTTTACAACCCCCTTTGCACCCCCTTAGGGGTCGAATTTTAAAAAATCCTGAAAACACTATCTAGGTATTTATATGAAGAATCCATAGAATAAAAATGAATTCAATATTTGGGAAGACCTAATAGATATGACGAAAACCGTGAAAATATATGCATTCCATTTTCACTGATCATTTTTTTTGCCCCCCCCTCCGAACGCCAATGTATATTTGAAATTTTTTTTTATCTAAATTAGTTTTCTAGTTGATTTACATAAACGTACCGAGTTTCAGCTTTGTAGCATAAGCCGTTCTATAGATAGGAAAAACACCCCCCACCCCCGTACCATACTACCCCTATAAAAAATTATATTTTTCCAAGATGCTGCTAATATAGCTCTATCTAAATACGAAGTTTCAGCTTTATATCATTATAGGTTGTCGAGATATTAAAATCGGAACTTTTTCCTTTTCACCCTCCCCCACCCTCACTCTTTACACCCACACTTCCAAAATTTTGTTTTCTACTAGGGGTCTATTAGGCCTACTTCTGGTAAAAATTTGAAGTATCTATCTTACACCGTTCTTGAGATATGAGACGTGATTTTTTAGAAAAATTCTTATCCCCTCCACTTTCATGCTCCACCGCCCCCTTCAAAAATTTTGCTTCCAGCAAACTTCATTTGTCAACCTTTATACAGAAACCAAATTTTATTTATGTAGTGCAGTTGGTTAGTAAGATATCGCAATCTAAAGTTTTTCACCCCCCACCCCCGTACGCCACTGCCCCCACTCAAATTTTTGTCTCCGATCTATTTTCCTAGTATACCTACAGATATTCACAAAGTTTCAATTTTGTGACATTAACCGTTTAGGAGATATGGATTTTAGAAAGTGTCGATCTCACCTTTTTTGCGTTTCGGACGCATTATTTTTCCCCCCACTCCCAAACCCCTTCACCTATATCGGGCATTTTTTTGCAAATGGGTCCACTACTGAAGCTCTATATAAATTCCAAATTTCAGCCTCCTAGCATAAGCGGTTGCTGAGATCTAGAAACCAAAATTTTCCGTCTAAAACACTTCCCCCTCCTCCCCCCTCACACCCCCACCCCTCCAAATTTGGCCACTTCCCTATCTAGTCTATTCATAAAAAAAATTTTAATTTAATAGCTCAAAGGGTTTGGGAGCTACGAGCCTTCAAACGATTTTGCGTACAGCGGTCGACGTACGGCGTACGGCGTACGGCGTACGGCGGACAGACGGACTGAAATTTTTTATTGCTTTTTTCGTGTCTACTCGTCATGAAACGTGAAAAAAAAAATTTTGAGGGTAGCAAATTTTTTTTTTTTAAAAATCGAAAACAATACTGTATTATTAAAATAATAAAGTAAAATTGATGACGATCGGTGCGGTTGATAGCACGGTATTCATTTCCGGTTCTACATTCCGAAAATGTTAGACTCAAACCCGCACAACGAAGTCAGAAAATGAACAATTTTTCTTTACGAACGGGCGGTATAAATTTCGAAATAACTTCTCAAATGTTTAATATTCTGGAAAAAATAAATATGGAATAATTTTTAAATTATTTAAAAGGAACATAACCCGTTTTTTTATTACATGTTTCTTTCATTTTGGTGCTTGAAATTGGTTTCTGAAAAAAATAAATTTTGTTTTTGATATGTTATGATACGTTTGTCCTTCTTATTTAGTTTTATTCGAGCTCAATCTCAATTTTGTATGAAAATCACATGCTACTGCCAGTTTCTGTCTATCTTAAAAGGTTCCGAAATTTGCCACCAGAGCACATAGTATATTCGTCAATTGAGTGATGATACTACATATAAAGAAAACAAGGTCGAGTTGAATCCACTTACGTAATTGTCATAGCACGGGAATGTCAACACTTAAACTTTTGATTTTACCATGAGTCCAGTGCCTGAGCCCCGAAACACGACTAGTAAAGGCTAGTAAAGGCCATGGTTTGCCTGGATTGGCAATTTTCATTTATAAATAAACTTCGTATGCGTTTTTGACAGATGTAGCAAAATAAGTTATTTTTACAATTTCTTGAAGACATGTTTTTTAAGTATGTATATCTTTCAAATTTCACTAGAATGTAAATTTGCAACGTCAGTGTTACTCCAAAATTATTTATGTAAATAATACCCGCTCCTACATTTCCAATTCAGTCTTCAGAGGAAGATATGTACAATGAATTAGACCGTTACCAAAACCAGTGTCGCCAACTCGGCTAAAATCGGCTAGATATTCTTGATTCTAATTACTTAATCGTAAAGCATGTATTACACTCTATGCTACTATGTCAAATTTGCAGTAATAAGCAATGCAAAATATCGAATTTGGCCGACCGGATACTGTTACTATAATTCTAATTCAATATTTCGCATTGCTTATTACTGCGAATTTGACATAGTGGCTGTCGGCGATCTTGACGTGCCAAACATAATTAAATTTGCTTTTAATCAATTTCAATTTCATCAAAATAAATAAATAAATATTGAATTCTGAATTTATAAATGACTGTTTGTTAAAAGTTTTGGAGCAGTGAAATTCACGCCAGCGAAGCAAGTTCGGTATTTTTACTTTGTGAATTAAGTGTGCGGGATTTCAGTCTGAAAAACCCCGAACATTTTGGCGACCGAGCAGGGACTTAATTGATTAAATCGGTCGGTAACAAGAGTGCTGTGCATAAATGATTCACATGAAAGAATTCAAAAAGCAACACGTGTGCATAAAGGGCCAATTCACGAGGCTGAAGGAATACATGGAAAAAGTTGTCGAATGTCGATGCAACGGTAGTAGCAGATGCAAAAGTTATTCGAGTTCGTCTAGAAAAATTGGAATCCCAGTATGTAGAGTTTCAAAAAATTCAGTCAGAAATTGATCAACAGGAAGAGACTGAGAAGGTTAAAAAGGGTGCAAACGAAGAACGGTATTTCGAATTAAGAGCGGAGTGTTGAAACATTATGCTGGCGCTTGAAAACTCTCCTGCTTCCCGTCATTTAATCGATAATGTAGATAGCATTGAACATTCTATACGCGTACTTCATGATCACAAAACATATTTAGGTGAATTGCTAGAACGGTTGGTGTTGAGTTCAACTCATATATGTATTAGAACTATATTGCTAGCTGTCATATTTTTCCATATAAAATCAATCAGTACGAGTTGAATAGGAAAAATCAGAATCAGCTGCTTGTTTTGACTGAACAATCTAATTTCTAAGTCCGGGAAAGTCGGCAGAACATTTAATTTGGAAAAAAATGTATATACATTTTTTTAATAACAATAAAATTTGCTTCTTTGGAAACATACTAAGTACTAACTTTGCTCTCAAATCTGAGTTGATAGAAATAAATAATTTGAAAAGTCAATTTGTTTTTTTAAACCGCTTCCTGAATAGATAAAATTCAAAGTCAAAAACCTTTTGTCGTTTTTGCTGAGAACTAAGAAGAGCTCTAACTGAAGAGCTGTATCTAACTTTTAAAATCTATCTAAATATGTTTTGGGCTTTTAACGACGAAATGATATAAGTTAAACAAGTTTGAAGAACGAATTTAATACTGTACTATAGCTTTTGAATTTAATTTTGGAATAGTCTAGTATAGTTCGTTATACAGTAGATATGGGCTTAAAGGGACAAGATGAAACTATCAGTATTAGTCTACTGTAAGCGAGTGACCATTTTACCCGAAGGTATTTATTCTTAAGGGACCTTGAAATAGTTCCGAATTTTAAGTTAGTGACAAATGTCATGACCGATATATAAAATTTTTAATTCTTATAACCATTCCTGACGCGCAAACTCCGAAAGAGGACAACTTAACTAATACGAACAGTTTTTTTTATGGTTAATTTTACTTAGTTCCTTTTTCTTCAGTCTTGTGTATCACTCGAAACTATAAACATCTCTCACCGTGCGAAAAATTTGTATTCTGTGCAAACCATTAAGCCGATAAAATTTTCTAAATATTCTCTTACGGTTCAATTTATCATAAGTTGTGAAGTTTTATAAAATCATTAAAAACAATAAAAAGACACTAAAGTGAAGTCGATATATTTATAGTTACTAAATCAATTAGTGTGAAAAGGGGTCGTGATGGCCCTGTCGAGACTCCACTAACCACCAAAGTCCAGATGTCAAAGGTCACACCAGCCAACGAAAATACAAGGCCAGCGACTGGTAACCGATTCCTACCGCTAGCAGACCTTGTCGAATACAACAATGCCGAAGAAAGTTTAACAAAACCTGCTACAAAAATCAAGGTACTCCCTTTAACTTTAACTACGCTTGATCGTGAAACAATTCACGTCATCATACAAGCTCTCAATATAACTGAGTTCAGCACAAAAAACGCGTCCAACGGAAAAAAAGGCTTTTTCGAAAATATTGAAGATTATGACAAAGCCATGGCACATCTCTTCTTTAAAAGAGTTAAATTCTTTACCCATTGTCGACCGGACCAACGACAAATTAAAATAGTTCTATCTGGTCTACACGATATGAATCCAGAGTTGGTGAAACAACACCTGCATACAATCGATATTAAATGCAATGATGTCAAAAAATTCCACATCAAAAATAAACGCTTCACCGATCAAGCTTTTTACATCCTCTATTTTGACCAAGAAACGGCTAAAATAGAAAATCTACGGAAAATAAAGGCGGTTATGCACACTATTGTGCATTGGAAATACTATTCTCGTAAACGCACTGGTCCTACCTAATGTAGAAACTGCCAAATATATGGCCGCTGATCGTCAAATTGTCGCCTAGAGACCAAATGCATGCTCTGCGGTGGGGAACACTCACACACCGTCTGCACCGAAACCAAAAACGATGAAAATTTTAAAGGTGCGAACTGTTCAGGCAGTCATCTATCCTCTGATGTTACATATCCCAAGCGCCAGGAATACAAAACAATTAAAGCCAATATTAAAAACCGGACGCAAAAAACGCGGAACGCCGCTACTCAACACCAACCAAAAGCACCCCATTTCAACCTGAACTGCACAAAAGAACAACCAGTCGTGCGCCTCAATTGGAACACAGTACATTGCATCATTTACCTATAGTGGTATCTTGTCTAACTCACAATCAGCAATGTGTAATTCGAACGATGATCTGTTTACATCTGATCAGCTGATCAAAATATCAACTGAACTTATCAGCCGTCTATCAGCTTGCCGCAGCAAACAGCAACAGTACCAAGTACTAGTTGAACTTGCCACCCGTTTTCTCTATGGATAATTCAAACCTCATAAAATGCATGCTATGGAATGCTCAGAGCATTCGTAACAAACATCTAGAAACATTTAACTTCATTGAAAATAATAATGTAGATATATTTATAGTTACTGAAACATGGCTAAAACCAAATGATAAATTATATAACCCAAATTATAAAATTTTCAGGAACGGCAGAGAGAATCAAACCGGCGGTGGTGTTGCTTTCGCGATAAACAAACGAATCACCTCCCTACTACATATTAAAACAAAAGTAATTGAAACCCTCTCAATAAAGCTTACAGATAGTAATACCCAGATCACAGCAGTATATTTTCCCGGATCTAAATTAAATTCAACTATTCTTAGGGATTTTTAGAATGATCTTAAGACACTGATTCACAACAACTCCAATTTCATCATATGCGGTGACCTAAATGCTAGGCATAGCCAATGGAAATGCAGTAGGTTTAAAAAAGCTGGCAAACTACTCTTCGATATCATAACACATAGCAATTGCGTGCTCGAAACTCCTACAGAGCATACGTTCTACTCGTCTAACGCCCGTGGATCCACCTTAGACCTAATAATAAATTCTGGAGTTACTCTCCACCTCGACCTCAAAAATTTCAATCTCGCCCAAGTAAACCTCGCTGAAGTAAACCACATGATTGAACATTTCACCAAATCGGTGTTCGAAGATGGAAAGAAATGTGCCGCTGTGTCCACGATTCCCAACAAAAAAACAGAGTTAAGCATTCAAATCCAGGAACTTATAACTCATCGAAATATCCTGCGTCGCTAATGGCAAAGAACCGGTAGCAGCTCAATCAAAGCTTAAATTAACCGACTCCAAAAGCGAATAAATTTTGAAATAGCCACAGCCAGAAACCAGAGCTTTAATCAGAAACTATCTGAACTTGGTAAAGGTTCTGACAAACTCTGGAAATTAAATAAACTGCTCCGGAGGAAAAGCCAGTTCATTCCTGACCTTAAAATGAATGATGTTAGTTATGTAACCAACAAAGAAAAAGCGGAACTCCTAGACAACCATTTCGAACTGGCTCACAGACTAACCGAAAAACTTAGCGATACCAATCCAACTAGTTCAGAACTCAATTGCAAAAGTGCACTTCTGCATCCCGAACTGAATCCAATTCAATTATGCAAGCCTAAGGAAATCAAAGTCATTCTTCGGAAAATTAAAAACAGGAAAAGTCCCGGTAAGGACTTAGTTCCAAATATTCTCCTTAAAATTTTTTCGGAAAAACACCTTGTTTACTTAACAGCTATATTTAACAGCTGTTTCAAGCTAGGATCCTTTCCTGTGGTATGGAAACATGCCATAGTTCTTCCAATAGCAAAACCTGGCAAGGTTGCTTCCAATCCCTGCAATCATAGACCAATAAGCTTATTGTCGTCAATTGGCAAAGTCTTTGAAAGAATCATACATAGCCGTTTACAAACACACGCAGATGAAAACTCCTTAGTTCCAAACTACCAGTTCGGGTTTCGACAGCATTCAACAAACCACCAGCTTTTAAGAGTAACATATTCGATCAGAAATTCCTTTAGAAATAAAGAAACGGTAGGATTGATCACACTGGACGTCGAAAAAGCTTTCGACGCGGTTTGGCATGATGGTCTAATTCACAAATTAACATAATTTTCTTTTCCTATCTATCTTATAAAGCTCTGACATAGTTTTTATGTTCATAAAATACTTAGGCATTCATCTTGATAGCAAATTTACGTTTCAATATCATACCATGGAAACCGCATCCAAAATAGGGATGTTGAAAAAATATCGATATATCGAAATTGCGAAATTTTTTAAACGATATATCGATAATATCGGCCGATATTTTTTAAAGCGATATATCGATATAGAAATCCGACTATTGGACCCGATATTTTTTGTTAAGTATAGCATATTTTAGAACTCGAACGGCATTTTTCATTTCTGCTTATTTTTGTGTACATATATGCACCTACTCATGCTTCGGCCGCAAATTTAGCTATTTACGTGGCAATCTAATAAGCTACTTCTGCCGAAGCATTCGGAAAACAGAATATCTGAATATTGAAAATTAAGCAAACATCTGACCCGTAACCTAGTGGGAGCTCTGACTGGACATTGTCACATGAGGAAGCATCTCCATAGGATTAGTCTCTCTGAGAGCAAAATATGCAGAATTTGCGATGATGAAGACAAAACACCAGAGAACATTCTCTGTGAATGTGAGGGACTTGCTCATAAAAGACTTCATCACTTTGGTTAGGGTTTCATGAAACCATCGGAATTCCTGGCTATTCCTCTTCGAAAAACACTAAGTTTCATTGAAAGTGCAGGTAGCGAAGAGGAACCATAGATAATCCAGAGGGACGTCGCAATAGGCCCAATTGAGAGTTCAATGACAGAGGTGACCAAACCAACCCCTACACGAAAATCTTATATAATAGTGTAAATGAGGGATGTCCGAAAATTTTAAACTAGAAAACTGTTTTTCGATCACGCAAAGTCTATTTCTGTCGAAACAAAAAGATGCACGACACGTGGTTTCTGTAGGTGAGGGCAACCAGGCAACACAGAGATTTATACGCTCAGTACCTTGTTGTTATTAGTTTTTAATCTTGCTCTTTCAAGTAGAAGGGATTTAAAACCCCAGAGGAAAGAAATATGTTTGTATTAAAGAGTCACAGCTTACCTTAACTATCCGTTGCTAAAAGCCGCGCACTGCCGTAAAGTTTATTAAGGAGAGCATATCGCTTTTGAGCTAATAAAAACTTTTTTTTTTTAAATTCTTATTTTGGACTCAATACTGGGTAAAACTGTTTAAACCGCAAGACTCCACGAGATCAAGAAGTGCCTCTCCTGAAAAGTTGTATTTTTTTACGTTTGATCCATTTTCTCAAAAACCACTCATACCACCTCTGGTGTCAGATAGAGTAGAAGGAAATTGAAAATGTTTAATTATTTAATAATGTAATATGAGACTGATTTGACGCTTTCTGTTCGCCAAAATTAGATGTGCAATATATACAGCCTTCGCAAAAATAATAAAATTTTACTCCACTCCATATGCTCGTTTTGCAGTAAGGAATAATTTTTTTGGTGAATGTTTTCACAGTACATGTTGAAATGAAAATACAAGTTTTCCGGGTTCAATACTGTTCTTATTTATTTTGCGTGACGTTTCTGAACTGATCGACAATATCTCTAAAGATATTGTCGATCAGTTTGATAAAGGACTCAGTCGAGTCCGAAACGTCACGCAAAATAAATAAGAACAGTATTGAACCCGGAAAACTTGTATTTTCATAAGGAATAATTGTTCAAAATTTCATTCGAGTGGTTTCTGAGAAAATGGGTCATGAATTTTACACTGAAAAGCCTTTGCGATATGCTCCCCTTAACGTTAAATTTGATACGGGAAGGGAGATAAGAATTTATTTTTCATTGGAAAAAATATTCGATATATCGATATTTTTTTCGATATATATTCAGCCGATATTGATATTTTTTTCATTATCGAAATATCGATATTTTTTTTCCGATATCAACATCCTTACCAAAACCATGAAAAGTATACGTATACTGCCGATCATGTCTTTTGGTCATGTTCCAAATACCCCTTTAGAACTACACTTCTTGCATCTCTGGCGACTTTAGGCTTTACTCCTCCTCTGTTTATACGGGACATCATCGCAGTCTCTATCATGCAAAATAACGACAAACCTCTTTTAGTGCTGTTTAACTTCGCTAAAACAAACAATATACGTTTTTAATATTATTTTAAATAAACTTTTCCACGGCTCCAATATGGCTACAGCCTCTGAGCCTCTTAATTTAAGGTTTAAAAAAAAAAAAAAAAAGTATACGTATCCTCTACCCACTTATCAATAGAAAGTCAAGGCTTTCCAAAGAAAATATTTTACTTATTTAGAACACGGTAATGCGACCCTTTCTAATGTATGGCGTTCCAATATGGAATGTATGCGCCAAGGTACATAAAAAACGGCTCCAGATAATCCAGAACAAGTGTCTCAAGATCATTCTGAATATACCCTGATATTTTTCTACTCGATCGTTACACCAATTACCTGATATACCGCTAATCGAACCATTTGCCAAAAAACAAGAAGAAAACTTCATTGCAAAGTGTGCACTCTCAGAAAATCCATTGATTCTCTCTGTCATTTCATTATAAAATAATCTACACTATATGTATTCACACGCCAGTTAATTTAATTTAGTTTAGTTTAGCCTAGTTTTAAGTAATTTTAAGGCACCAATAAGGTTTTTGTTGTTCCAATTTTCCTTATGCAAATTAAATACAAATCACAAATAGCTCATGCACAAAAGAAACACTTTGAATGACTATGGCTGAAAAGATATGTGATCTGAGCACCAACTCAACAGAAATATTTTACAAATACTTTTTATAAATATTTATTGGAACGAAATAAACATATATCTATCTATCTAGCTTCTTTTTTCAAGTTCCTATATGCCCCCCTTCCGCACCATAGAGGAGTAACAGCAGCAGGACTGTTACCGCTTTCATCGTATTTTTTTTAGTTCGACCACGAGTAATAAGTCCATGGCTAGGTAAAATTCGAAACCACGACCTATGGTTGTGTAAACTAGCGCGCTTAGAAACTGCGTCACTGTCTCTAATTTTATTTAATTTCAGTGCAGCATATTTTCTTAAATTTGAAGCTTATCACAGATTATTAAAAAAATACATGAAACGTGTTAAATAAATATTCCATTCATATTACTTTATTATTTTAATAATAAAGTATTGTAATCGATTTTTAAAAAAAAAATTTGCTACCCTGAAATATTTTTTTTTCACGTTTCATGACTAATAGACACCAAAAAAGCAAAAAAAAATGTCAGTCCGTCTGTGCGCCGTCCGCCGTACGCAAAACGTTTGAAAGCTTATAGCTCTCAAACTCTTTGAGCTATTAAGTTGAATTTTTTTTTCTTGGTAGACTGAGCAGACCCCTTCAAGTGGCCATCTTTATGGTGGTGGGGGTGTGAGGGGAGAGGTGGGGGAAGCGTTTTAGACAAAAAATTTTGGTTTCTAGATCTCAGTAGCCGCTTAGGCTAGGAGGCTTAAACTTGGAATTTATATAGAGCTTTGATAGTGTACCCATTTGCGAAAATATTGCCGATATGGGCGAAGGGGTGTGTGAGTGGGGAGAATAATAATACGTCTGAGACGCTCGAAAGCCGAGATGGAGACATTCTAAACCCATATCTCCTAAACGTTAAATGTCACGAAATTAAAACTTGATGACCATCTGTGGGTATACTAGGAGAATAGATCACAAGCAAATTTTTGAGAGGGGGCAGTTGCGTACGGAGGTGGGGGTCGACAAATTTTAAATTACGATATCTCACGAACCAATTCCACTAGACAAATAAAATTCGGTTTCTGTATTAAGGTTGACAAATAAAGTTTGCTAAAAGTAAAAATTTTTAAGGGTGCGGTGGAGTATGGAAGTGTAGGGGATAAGAATTTTTCTAAAAAATCACGTCTCATAACTCAAGAACAGTGCATGATAGATGCTTAGAATTTTTACCAGAAGTAGGCCCAATACACCTCTAGCAGGAAAAAAATTTTGGGGGTGCGGGTGTAGAGGGTTAGGGTGGGGAAGGCTGAAAAAAAAAGTTCCGATTTGTATATCTCGAGAACCTATAATGACATAAAGCTGAAACTTGGTATTTGGATACAACTATAGTAGTAGCATGTTGAAAAAATATAATTTTTTATAGTGGTAGTATGGTACGGGGGTGGGGAGTGTTTTTCCTAACTATAGAACGGCTTATGCTAGAAAGTTTAAACTTTAGTATGTATATGTAAGTCAACTAGAAAACTAATTTAGATTAAAAAAAATTTCAAATATCCATTGGCGTACGGAAGGGGGGCAAAAAAAATTATCAGTAAAAGTGGAAGGCATATATTTTCACGATTTTCGTCATATCTATTACGTGTTTCCAAATATTAAATTCATTTTTATTGTACGGATTCTTCATATAAATACCTAAAAAGAGTTTTCAGGATTTTTAGAAATTCGACCCCCACGGTTGTGTAAAGGTGTTGTACACATTTTCACGAATTCAGCCATATCCCTCAGGTCTGATTAGATATCGAATAACTTTTTACTTCCACGGGCTTGTTTAATAATCACCTAAAACTTGTTTTCAAGTTTTTTCCTTTTTCAACCCCTGAGAGGGTATAAACCGGTTGAACACGTTTTCACGAATTTCGTCATATCCCTTAGGAGTAATAAGACATCGGATTGGTTTTTACTTCCTCGGGCTTTCTTTACATATATCTAAAAACTAAGTGGGTGCAAGAGGGTTGCATATGTTTTAACAAATTCCTACATATTTCTCAGTTCTAATGAGATCTCAAATTCATTTTTACTTCCTAAGGCTTCCTACAAAATCGTCAAAAGCTGATTTCAGTATTTTTAGATATTCAACTCCAATAGGACGTAAGGCTTTCGACATATTTCTTAGGATTGATAAGATGTCAGATTGGTTTTCACTTACACAGACTCTTTTACTTTATTATTTTAATAATTAATTTCGAAGTTAATGATGAAAAGGTTTCAATGAAGTTCATTATGATAGAACCCTTTGTAAGACTAATGTTGATATGGTTCAATGCGATGGATTTGGCTTCAATATCTGTATCATAAGTTACATTTGTCTCCTTCTGAGGGTCAAATCGAATTTGATAATCAGATAGCCACGAAGGTCCCTTCCACCAGAGTTGATGATTGATGATTTTATCTGGATACACGCCCTAAGTTGCACAATCTACTGGATTTTCGGCCGAAGGTACGTGGTGCCATTTACATGCCGGTAATATTCGTTGGACCTCAGCAACACGGTTGGTAACATATGTACTCCATTTTCCGGGTGACTGATTTAGCCAAGCTAAAAGTACGGTGGAATCTGACCATCCATAAATGTCATAATTAGTTGTATCTATACCTGTTTGAACTTGGTGAATGAGTTTTGTTAGTAAAACGGCTGCGCATAACTCCAGGCGAGGAAGCGAATCCGTTTGTAGTGGAGCGACACGAGCCTTAGCAGTTATTAAATGAACGTGTATTTGATTGTCAGAAGTGATTGTCCGCGCGTATAGTGCGGCGGCATACGCTTGCATAGATGAATCTGCAAAACCGTGTAATTTAGTTCTTGCATTAGGTATTCCCATACCAATCCAACGTGGGATCTTGATCAGTGGCAGCAAATGTAAATTATTGCGATAATTTAACCAATCTTGACGTAAGTTGTCTAGTAATTCCTCAACTTAATCGACCTTCGGTTTCCACATCTTTTGGAATATGATTCTTGCAACTATTGTTACTGGCGACAGCAGTCCAAGTGGATCGAAAATCCTCGATGCGTCAGAAAGTACTGACCTTTTTGTAATAGGTAGAATTGCTGATTGTAATGCAACAGAAAATAAAAGGTGATCTTCACCAGGATACCAATGTAAACCTAACATCTTGGTGTATTCATTATCTTCTTTAGTCAAAGATACTGATACAACACGCTTATTTGTTGGTATCTGGTGTAAATTGAAACCACCACGTAATAGGAGTAGTGATATTTCATTATATGAGTTTAAGAGTTCATCTTGCGTATGATAAGCCGTAAGCAAGTCATCCACGTAGAAGCCATTTTGAATAGCTTTAGCTCCTACAGGAAAGTTGTCCCGTTCATAATCAGCAAGTTGATTCATCGATTTCACTGCGAGGAACTGAGCCGGTTTAGTTCCTTGAGCAACTGTTAATAATCTGAATTCTTTGATATCATCTTGAGGGCTGGGTCGTCATAGAATTCGTTGATAATCCGTGAATTGTTCCGCAACTCGAATTTGACGAAACACATTGCCAATTGGTGGGTGCGAAAACGTAAGAGTATAATAACCAAATCTTGCTGAATAGTTGGTCAACCCATTTGTATATCATTTAGTGACAGACAATTTGATGTTTTCATAGATGCATTGTATACAACGCGAAGTCTAGTTGTGGAGCTAGATTCTTTTATATCACCATGATGAGATAAATAATAAACTTTCTTTGATGATGTTTCTGGTACTTGTTCCATGTGACCGAGCTCTTCATATTTACGCATAAATTTTTGATATTCAACATGAAGATTCACATCTCTTGCAAAGCGTCTTTCCATTTGAAAGAGTATTCTTCTAGCTGCATCTCTAGATTCACCTAGTTGTACATTTTTGTGGATAGGGAGTTCTACAATGAATCGTCCATCTGCTTGACGATTATGAGTTATATTTAAATGATCATCACATTTCTTCTTCGGTCCAGTGTGTCCTTGCAATGATTTCTTCTCTTTCCCAAAATTTTTCTATTGCTTTCGTTAATGAGGTTTCCATATGTAGACTTGTAAGAGATTCATGCATAAAACTTTCAGTACTATTGGATTGTACTTTACCATACAAGATCCATCCTGGATGTGAATTTTGGGTAATAGGACTGCCTGGTTTACCTCGTTGAATCCCATTTAACATTATTTCTCCCAAATAATCAGATCCTAATAGGATGTCAATAGATGATGGTTCATCAAAATTGGGATCTGCTAGTAATAAATTTGATATATGAGGCCAATTTTTATTATCGATCTTGGTAGATGGCAACGTAGTCGTCAACTTTGGCAATATCAAAACATCAACAGATAATGAAAATTTACCGAGCATTGCTGCCTATATTAAATTTACATAGCCGAGAGAGTTTGCAACCTTCTTCGATGCAATGCCATTAATCTGGATAGGCGAATATGTACTTTCATGACCTAATTGATTAATGCAGGCTTGAGTGATAAAACTGGCTTGAGAACCAGAGTCCATTAAAGCTCTCACTGTTTGGTAATTACCTGTACTATCCATTATTCGAACTAATGCAGTAGACAACAGAACTTGATTTCTATTTTGGACTGCATGGAAAGTTGATGTTTGTGGTTACGTCTCTTGATGCAGTAGAGTGTGATGACGACCTTGACATGCACGGGTATATGTACTTCGACAAGTGTCGTCTAAATGCCCAACATTAAGACAATTGGTACAGAGGTTTTTGGTTTGTATGTCCTTCCTTCGATTAATTACGCTTAACGCCAAGAACTTATTGCAAGTATGAACTGGATGATCTTCTGCACAATAGGAACAGATCCGTGGTCGTGGGTGTATTAGTCGTAATTGAGTTTTTGGATGATTCGAATGTTTTACGCCTTCAGAATTGGTTGAAACTTGATGAGGCTGTTGAGCAATCTGCTTTGTTGCTTCGGAATTTGTAGAGATGTGATGAAACGGTTGAGTTTTTGTGTGCTGTTTTTCTCTTGATGAATTTGTAGGAGGTTGGAGGTAGCACCCTTGACTTTGTGCTTATACGATGTTGACTGTTTGACAGATGGAGTTTTATCAGAGTGAAGTGGTTGATGTGTGTTCACAGCATCTAAAGAGCGACATCTTCCCTCCAAGAATTTGACGATATCTTTAAATTTCGGAACATCATAACTAGTCAATGATAGCTCCAATTGTTTGTGAGACTCTGGATCGAGCTTTTTAACTGTAAGATGAACTAACCAGTCGTTCCAAGCATCTATAGGTCGACCCAATACTTTTAGTGCTCTGATATGTTCTTTTGTTGTATCGAGTAGTAATTTGATTCTGCTTGATGATTCGGTATTAAATCGTGATGCTGAATACAATGCAGTGAGGTGTCCATCGACGATCACTCGTATCACATTGTACCGTCGTTTAAGTAGATTCCACGCTTCAATGTAATTGTCATCCGTTATTTAAAACGATTTTATTATTTGAAGTGCTTCTCCTTGAAGACTAGTTTTAAGATAGTGAAGTTTATGACTTGCTGGTAACGATTCATTCCTATATATTAATGACGAAAACAGATCATTGAAGGATGTCCATTCAGTCGGATTACCACCAAATTTGGGAATTTCGATCGGCGGTAATTTCATCGCAGATGGACGAGGCTTAAAATTAAGAGTCGGAACAAGTTTACTAGGAATTGCTTGTATTTTTCGATTGAAATTCGTAAGCGCTACTCAAAACCATTCTTCTCCTTGAATGCGTTCCGATTCTTGTTCTTTGATGGTCTCACTTCCGCACGATTCTTCTACTGCTTGTTGTGCAGCGCAAAACCGTTCCCAATATTCAAGTAGTAATGTCTTGTGCCCTTCTAACTCGATGGCATCCGTTAATGACGATTGTTTGCTGGCTGCTAGGCATCGTGCAATACCCGCACATGAGATGTCACGAGCCTTTATTGTGCTCATGATGGCTTATTAATTTCAACATTCAAACGTACAGGCCTATGTAGTCAGCGAGAAACGGTTTTTCATATACGCTTTGCACCACTCGTGGAAGCGTGATTCTCTCGATATAATCAAATTTTAATCAATCGCAGAGTTATTACGGAACTCGCGAAAGCGTGCTTTCCTTTTTTAGAATGAAATTTTGGTCAATCACGTGATTCTCTCGATAGAATCAGATTTTATAAATCGTACAGTTATTATGGAACTCGTGAACGCGTGCTCTCCTTTTATAGGATGAGACCAATAAAATATTAATATTAATAAAAATTTACTTTATAGCGTGATTCTCTTGATAGAATCAGAATTTAATAAATCGCACAATTAATACAAGCAAGCACAAAAAAGGCAAGCGAGAAAAAACTAAACAGTAAATTTTACCATGGAATCAGATTATATGAGCGAAGTGTAAATTCATATACAAATTCATGGAACCATGGACTTCTTGTTATGACGGGTTAGGAAAATGATGAAAATGTGTGACATTGGTATTAACACCGACTAAATAACAGTAAATGTATGCCTTTTGTGTAATAAGGACCATAGCCCAGAAGATTGTTTGAAATTTATGATTATGAGCACAGCTTTGCTAAGGGAGTTTGCGCTGAAGCACTCTGTTTGCTTTAAATGCCTAGAGTTAGACCATAGGTTTTGTGAAAGTCGTCATGCACAATCTGCCAAAAGAGCCATCATAGTGTAAACATGATTGTCATGATTTTGTGTTGGAGATTGGTTAGGTATGACCTAAATCCCTGTTGGAGCTCCACTGGTATTGCATCAAATGCAGGGCTTTGTGTATTTTTTGATCGCGCAGGACTGTTTCCACTTCCCGACAATGGGTACCATTGTTAATGCCTGCTCATCAGATAGAGCTTTTGGTATGATAATTGGATCGAAGACCGACACTCTATTTGGATTTAGCAGCTTATTAAAGCACTCAACCCATCTTTGTTTAATTTGTTCTGCGTCACTAAGAATAATTCCTTACTTGTCCTTACAGAGGTTAGATCGTGGCTTATAGCCTTGTCTTATTAGTTTGACGGCAGCATACGCGGCTAGTGGAAAGAATTGCCCAAAGCCAAACAAACGGGAAAGAAAACAGTATTGTGTGCACGCCCGCGGAGGTTTCTGAATTAGTACAACCATCTATCTATACATATAAAAGAGGATGTCCCTGTAAGCCGAAACCACGAAAAATTCATGGGTTCTTATGTACAAATTACTACTATGTTTGCTCGCGCACTTGGCTTCGTGGCGAAAAACGAAAAGCAAATATTTCCCCATCTTCTCCTCAAGAATGTAAACATGCCGACCTGTTTCGCCTTTAGCGAGAGAAAAAGACTAAACGTCATACACGCCTTATCATCAAGTGCGTACGGAGCAGCAAATGCCATTGAAAACTGTGATGTTCAACTGCGCAGAGCGCTATTGCAAGAACTTTAACATGATTCCAGAACCCATAAGTCTGACGACTAGTGCAATGAAATTCATCTTTCGATTGCACTAATCGATTAAAAGTTGTCTTTTGATTGCACTAGTCGACGAGCACTAGAATTATATTCTAATATGACCGGACGCCGTTTATACCATAGATGCAGTGTCGACCGGTAATTCATAGTTCGCCAGTAAGTCAGGCCTACCTTTCATCGATGATTGATCAGATCTACTTCATACTTCCTTCATACATTATCTTCCGTCAGTGCACGTATTGCCATCTCGTTCTTGCTCATTCAAATTTTAAATACAATGCGCGATAGAGGATCTCTCATATTGATGAATGCGGATAAGATGGTCGGATGCATGTAGCATGTACGAGCAAGAAAGAAATACCTCACACGTATTCACAGATAGCAAGTACGTAGCTAAACTTGTTCCCAAGCGATAATCTTTTTTCAGCGTCAAGTTTCGAAAGTATTCGCTGCCTCTTCATCGCCTCTTCATCGATGTTTGGTTTATAGGGCTGTGGATGTTTGTATGTATGTGTTTGTGTGTGTGTGTAAGTTCCCTATGAAGCGGCAACGAACACTTACGAAAATTGTGGCTGAAAAGATATTATCACTTACGAACAAGTTCAGCTATGTACTTGCTATCTGTTATTATGTGAGAGTTATGAAATGCATCCGACCATCTCATCCGCACTAATCGATATGAGAGATCCCCTACCGTGCATTGTATTTAAAAATCGAATGATCGAGAGCGCGATGGCAAAAAATACACTCAGTGTAGAGTATGTATGAAGTGAGTATGAAGTAGACCTTACCAATCATCGATGGGAGGTAGACCTGAGTTATACAGGGTGGGCCAAATACAAGTTTCTTTTTAAAAATGCAATAAAATGAACAAAATGAATTTTTTTTCCATGTATTATGGCTTTATTAGTAAGAGTAAACATTCCCATTAATGACGGAACACAACTTCGTTCAAGTGGCTGCCTCGGCTGGCTGCGCAGTAGCGCATTCTGTCACTCCAATTTTCCAAGACCTTGTTGATGGTTTCGAGCAGTAGCTCACGGATTGCTTGGATGACATTGGCCTTAAGTGCTTGAATCGTTTCTGGATTGTTGGCATAACATCGGTCCTTCACGGTTCCCCACAAAAAAAAATCCAAAGGGGTCAAATCGCAGCTCCGAGGCGGCCAATTGACATCGCCAAGACGGCTGATAACACGATTTGGGAATTTGGTGCGTAAAAGATCGATTGTGGCATGGGCTGTGTGGCATACCGCGCCATCCTGCATGAACCAGAGGTCGTCCAAATCCATGTCTTCAATTTCAGTAAAAAAAAGTCGGATAACATGGCTCTGTAACGTTCACCGTTGACCGAAACGTTGTTCCCAGCCTCATTTTCGAAGAAAAATGGTTCAATGATGCCACCACTGTTACTCTCTGTGGATGCATTGGCTTCTCGACCATAACGTACGGGTTTGCCGAGCCCCATATGCGGCAATTTTGTTTGTTAACGTAGCCGCCGAGATGAAAATGCGCCTCGTCAGAAAAGATGATTTTTCGCCCAAAATCGTTGTCCAATTCAAGCTGCTCTAAGGCCCAAATTGCGAAGCGATAACGAAGCGGATGGTCGTTCGCCTTCAATTGCTGAGTCAATTGGACCTTGCAAGCGAATAATCCGAGATCTTTGTGCAGAATTCTCCTCAGGCCTCAAACTTGCGTACAGCAGGCGCGGTGGGTGCTTCATTTTGGCCAAAACTTCTTTTCAAATAACGTACTGTTTGGGCTACACAGCACTCACTTTGGAAATAAGTTTTCAATATTTCCCAACGTTGTTCAAGCGTAAAGCGACTCATTTCGTTCCGCGGAGTTATGATACTGACTTTCTGTCAAGATTTCGAGCGGGAAACAGCTTTCAGTGTCAAAATAACCTATGATTTAAAAAGATTCGCTTACAAGGTCCATTTGACTCAGCAATTGAAGGCGCACGACCATCCGTTTCGTTATCGCTTCGCAATTTGGGCCTTAGAGCAGCTTGAATTGGACAACGATTTTGGGCGAAAAATCATCTTTTCTGACGAGGCGCATTTTCATCTCGGCGGCTACGTTAACAAACAAAATTGCCGCATCTGGGGCTCGGAAAACCCGTACGTTATTGTCGAGAAGCCAATGCATCCACAGAGAGTAACAGTGGTGGCATCATTGGACCATTTTTCTTCGAAAATGAGGCTGGGAACAACGTTTCGGTCAACGGTGAACGTTACAGAGCCATGTTATCCGACTTTTTTTTACTGAAATTGAAGACATGGATTTGGTCGACCTCTGGTTCATGCAGGATGGCGCGCCATGCCACACAGCCCATGCCACAATCGATCTTTTACGCACCAAATTCCCAAATCGTGTTATCAGCCGTCTTGGCGATGTCAATTGGCCGCCTCGGAGCTGCGATTTGACCCCTTTGGATTTTTTTCGTGGGGAACCGTGAAGGACCGATGTTATGCCAACAATCCAGAAACGATTCAAGCACTTAAGGCCAATATCATCCAAGCAATCCGTGAGCTACAGCCCGAAACCATCAACAAGGTCTTGGAAAATTGGAGTGACAGAATGCGCTACTGCGCAGCCAGCCGAGGCAGCCACTTGCATGAAGCTGTGTTCCATCATTAATGGGAATGTTTACTCTTACTAATAAAGCCATAATACATGGAAAAAAATTTAATTTTGTTCATTTTATTGCATTTTTAAAAAGAAACTTGTATTTGGCCCACCCTGTACATACTCCCTAAAAAAAACTACAGATCCATTTCACTCCAATTGATTCTTTAAATTTTTTTTTTAAAATATCGTTTTAGACGAAAAATGTTGATATTTATATTTCAAGAATTTCAGAAATTTTGATCTTACATAGATCAATGATATTGTACCCATTTGGAATACATTTTTTTATATGAGTGAAGAGGTTTGAGAGTTCAGGAGAAAACACTGCCGCCGAAACGCTCGAAAGCTGAGATCAAAACGTTCTAAAATCCATATCTCCAAAATTTAATTTGGTTAATGTCACAAAGTTGAAACTTAATCGTTGCTAGTAGACTAGGTACTTGGCGAATAGATCGAAAATAAATTTTTGAGAGTGGTCAGTGGCGTGGGTGGGTGGCGAAAAACTTTGTTTTGAGATGTCTCACGAACCAATTACTCCAGAATAAACTAAATTTGGCTTTTGTTTAGAGATGGATCATGGAAGGGATAAGAATTTTTATAAAAAATCACATCTCATATTTCAAAAACTGTATAAGATAGAATCTTAGAATTCATACGAGAGCCAGGACTGATACACCCTTAGCTGAAAACTAGAGTGAGGGGTGTAAAGGGCGAGGGTGGAGAACGATGAAAAGGAATAAAACTCATTTGGCTTTTAAATCGGAATCGGCAGAAACAGTCTTTGACGTCCCATATGTCGATGTCGACTCGTTGTGTCATTTTGTGTTGGCTACGCTTCAGTCGTCAGAATCACTCCAATTATCCCACAGATAAAATCTTGCCATAACTTCAATTGTGAATAATACAACATTTATCAAATCGCCGATTATATCCCTGGGTATCGTAGTAAACCGGGACTTTTCCACCGGTTAAATTTTTCCGTGGGTTAATGAATCTTTACGGAGGTTTATAAAGCCTGGTTATACAGGTGTCATCAGGAACAAGGACTCTTGCCGTAACCCTCCGAGCTCTGCTGGAAGCTTCATTGCTAAGATGTGCGACTTGCTCCACGCTATGGAGTAAGTCGCTGAATTACCTAATAACTCTACTCTTATTTGATGCAAAACTTTACTCTCTTTCAAGGAATCGCTAACTAAAATTACACATATAGTAGCAGACTCCGTAGCGAAAGAAGTCCATCGACTTCCATTAATTACTGAAACTCTCGATTTTATCAAATAGTGTAGAAGACCCATCAAAAATATCAGGATGCATCAAGTAAACGTCATTGGCGCACGAGTAAAACATTGCTCCTACAAAATAACAAGGCAATAACAAGCTCAAAGTACCATCAGATACTTTCTGAAGATGACGAAATAAAAATACTACGTGTTACAACCAGTAAACCCCTATTATTTGTCGAAATTTGTTCACGTCCCAACATCTACAGTTCAAATTATATAGTTTACAATACAATGTCATATAATACAGTACATTAAAAATAATATAACATAATGACATATATAATATAATATAGAATAATTGAATACAACGTAATTTCTTTACAAGATGGTGTTAGCCTTTGTTGCTAACAAACCTTTTTTTAATTATAAGAAGTTGTTTATTTCCAATTATTTCCATATCTAAATAAATATTCTATATTCCTTTTGTAATATTTAAAACATATTATGCTGAAGCATATACTGGGCCTAGCAGAAAAAGGGCATATTTTGATGTGTTTCCTTGTTGCATTGTGGTTTGTGGTATCTACAAGCGGCAAGTCATGAATTTTATAATGTTATGGTTTTCCAGGAGGAACATAAATAAATTTAAAGTTGAATACTGATACAAGCAATCATTGTATAACAAAAGTGGTTTCTCACATTATATTATTATAAAAGTGAAATGATTTATTGAATGTAGGTAACTGTTAGATCAATTAATTTTTAGAATCAATCAACTATTTATTTCGAGAATCATTAAATTTCAGCTATAGCTAACTAGGTATATCTTTATGTATAAGATTCTAACACGTTTAAATTAAATAAGTTAAGTACCTAATAAAAATGATTAATAATTTTATTATACTAATATACTGATCACCATAATTGTCAAATTATCCAGAGTATTTTTGATAGGATAGTAGAATTTGATCAGATTTATTTAAACCAATATTCGCAAAAATACTGATCAAAACAAAAATTATTAACTTCACATCATTGATTAATTGATATAATCATTCATCGAGTATTGGCAGCATTTAGCATTTTAAATTCATTGTGCAATTGAATGATTATTCCATTTCCATTTTTCCAACATAATATACTTTGAATTAAAAATAACTGAAGCCAATCACCCTGGAATTGAGCGCACGAATTTATGTTTTGAAAACATTAACCGTTAATTTGCTTTACGTGAATATATTAAACACAATTTAGAGAAACTCTAATTCGATTAGACGAGTACTTATAACGTGGCGAATAAAATGTTCAATATTTGGGAAAAGATCACATGCATAGGTCACAGTAATTAAAAGATTTTATTAATCACACACTCGGCTAACTTCATGTTATCCACCTGGAGCCAAATAAACATGATGTAGGTACTCGTACATGCAAACTTAGGCTTCCTACAACTAATTCGAGACCGGACTCAGTTATTATACGCGCGCTGTTCGGTCGCTATAATTTTTCTTACTAATTTTCACTGTTCGAGTTTCCCTACTCACAGCGATCTTGCAGATTCCCCCTCTTTGGCGTACCTACAGTTTCGGTCTTCATCGACTGACCGGTCCATGCTCACCTGTTTACACAGACGTTCATAATCATCTGCTTGTAGCATATATATAGACTGACTACATTCATACTTACATTATACATATTATTTGAGCATAGCAATAACAGTGTAATTTTACATTGTTCTAGATTACAACTTGTATAATTTCAATCTCAAAGATTAATCTTAGTAATTACATACTTTTCCTAATTGTGGTTATTTCGATAATAATGTGATCGCAACGTAAAGCAGCTACATAATTCAATAAATTGATTTCTCTTTTAATGTATATCTATATATGAACTCGTTCGAATACTGATTACTTCAGAGAGGCAAAAGTGTACAGTCTTCAGTTGCTTTACTGTACCATGGGTTATTTCTTGGTAGTTGTGCTTTGTATACTATACTATATAAACCAAACATCAATGAAACGGCGATGAAACGGCAAGGAACGCTTTCGAAATGTTTGCTGAAAAAAGATTATCACTTGGGAACAAGTTAGCTATGTACTTACTATCCGTCAACACGTGAAGTATACAGTAGTGATGGGTCGGTCGCGAACGATTCGGTCGAAATGAACGGGTCAGTACGATGACCGAATTAACTCGAGTCATATGAAATGAAACAAGTCGTTCAATCGGTTACTAGAAAAAATATTCTACGTCTCGTATCGTACCCGATCATAGAGATATATAATATATACTGGAGATGACAAGCAACGATTGAGTTGAAGGCGGACGTCGTCGCATTCACTTACACGCAAAACAACAACAATTGACATAACGACCTAGTTTTTTCTCGCTCACTCCTCAATGACCGAATCTTTTTAATCGGTCACTTCAACGAAATGACTCGGTTATACTGGGTTAATGAAATGACCGATTTATCCCATCACTAGTATACAGCTATAGATTGTACCCTACTATACAAAACTCATCAGTTTAGTTTAGATATAACCATCCTGAGTGAGTTATAATTAGGCAGGACAAACACAATAGGCCCACTGAGGCCGCAGTGTATAGGGATTTTTAGACCGTCCTCCAACATATTTAATCTAATCTAATCTAAAACCATAAGGAAAAAAATTATTCTATTGATGAGTCGGTCGAAAGCATAGAGAAATATACGACCGTGCTATGAATGTCACGTCACATCACTTCGATGTCGATTTGTCATCGAAAAAACAATTGTGAATGTCGATTGTCATCGGCAGTTCACTTTTTAATCGGCATCTTCAGTTGATGACATTCCGAGTCCGTGACGCCTCAAGCGTCGATGCAAAAATGTAAGTATAGATTTGACAAAATGATTTTTATTTCCTAATATTTTGCTTGTTATTTTAAGGCAAAGTTAACGAACAAAAAGCAATCCGAAGCACTTGTTGAGTTGATGGATTCGCACTAAGATATCACCAGGAGATTCATCAAAAGCGGTGTTGATCGCATGGACGTGAAGGAAAAATGGCTCGACTTTTCGATACGGATAGATGCAGAGGATATAATCATTTCTAGAAGACAACGTACTGCTCGGATGCAGAATGAAGGAATCGGAAACAGGCGCATTCGTCTCCTTGAGAAGCAACTTTTGTTGCAGCAAAAAATGAATAATACAGCTGAGAAAACTTTGAGATTCATGAAGAAAATGCATTATCTAAAAAAAGATAAGCTAAAGTTCAACAGCGAAAGCTTAAAATTAAAGAAAAAATATTTAAAGCAACACTTAATAAATATTATTCCACTCTCACAAAAATTGAATTTTTACAATGTCAGTTTTGACAGAAAAAATAACGTCATAGTTGTAAATTAAGGCATTCACATGAGCTTAAACTCACAATTTACAGCTGATACATAGATACCATGGCAGTGCTAATGAGTCGCGTCGATGCGGTTACGTAATCGGTTTTTTCGATCGAGATCGAAGTGACGTGACGTGACATTCACAATACGGTCAATATATTCTAGGCGGCAAGGTACCGTTCTTACGTTACGCTCTGTGAAACCGGCTGTAAGTGAGTTGCAATTGGTTGGTTGGTTTACGTGGTGACCCGTCTGCCGAAAACAGGGCCCAATTAGCACAGGAAGCGCCGTTTTGATACCACAACTCGTTTAACCTGGTCGTTTTACAGAGACCTGGGGCTTGAATGGATTGTCATATCCATCCGGAGATGTTCTAGAAGGCAATCAGTTCTCCTATCTTGTTTTTCGAGATCTCATCGAGGTTATTGAAGAAGGGTTTGCCTAGTGCGCGAAGTCTGGCTCTAGCTAGGGCGGGACACTCGCAAAGAAGGTGAATGACAGTTTCCCTCTTATTTGCATCCCCACAACTGCGGCAATTGATGTTAAACGGAATACCCAGTCTGGCCGCGTGGTCGCCGATCGGCCAGTGACCCGTGCTGACTGACGTGACTCTGGAGACGTCCACGCGGCTCCTGCTCAGGAGTTCGTCTGTTCTGCTCCGGGAGTAGGATGGCCATATCTTCCTAGATATGACGCAGTTGGTCAGTCCTCTCCATCTGGAGTTCGCGTTTGTGAGAAAGTGAGTGGATATTTGGCGCTTAACAGTCCCTAGTGGGTCCTGAACGGATTCTACGAGATGGCCCTGAAGAGCAGAACCTTAACTAGCTAATTCGTCTGCCCGCTCGTTACCCTCTATCTTGCTGTGGCCTGGGACCCATAGCAGAGTAACTTTGACTTGACTTCCTAAGTGGGCTAGCTCTTCTCGACACTGTTCGACGAGTTTAGAGGAGGTGGTAGCCGAATCTAAGGCCTTGATTGCGGCTTGGCTGTCAGAGAGGATTACAACATTTCGCTTTGGCGTAGCGTCTTGCTGCAAAGTCCGACAGGCCTCCCGGATCCCCAGTATCTCCGCCTGGACGACGCTGGCATAGTCCGGTAAGTGGTAAGACCTTGCGATATAGTGTGTGTCTGAGAAAACTCCCGCTCCAACTCCACAGTTCATCTTTGAACCGTCAGTGTATATAACTGTGTCGAATTCATTTATAACTGAACCATTCTTCCATTCCGCCCTGGTTGGAAAACCCACAGCGAAATCCTTCTTGAAGGTCAGTCTCGGGATAATGTAGTCGGTCGGCGATTTAACTATTTCCGCTGGTAAGGTTTCTAGAATGTTACTGTGACCGTAAGGTTTGCCATACCAGCACCCAGATTCCTTGAGTCTGATAGCGCTACACAACACAGTACTTCTGATATGTAAATCAATAGGTAATAAATGCAAAAATACGTTCAAAGCATCCGTCGGACATGACCTCACTGCACCTGTAGTTCCGACGGCTGCAGTTCTCTGAACCTTACTGAGTTTGTTTATGTTGTAACTCTTACTCAACGCTGGCCACCAGGCAAGCGATCCGTAGGTAAGAATTGGACGTATTACGGCTGTGTACAACCACAGAACCATTCTTGGTTTAAGTCCCCACTTTTTGCCGAAGGTTTGTTTACAGGCGTAAAAAGCGATACGTGCTTTCTCTGCCCATTGTTCTATATTTAACTTCCAGCAGAGCTTCGTATCGAGCACAACTCCAAGATACTTCGCACTGGATGATAATGGTAGTTGATGGCCGTTTAGGCGAGGGAGGTTAAAGTCCGGTATTTTCGTTTTAGTGGCGAAGAGCATCAGTTCTGTTTTGTCCGGGTTTACACCCAGGCCGCAGCTAGCAGCCCACGTGTTTACCTTACCCAGCGCACCTTGCATGATTTCACTATTCACTGAAGGAAACATCCCTGATACCAATATAACCACGTCATCCGCATACGCCACCACCCTAACCCCTTCCCTCTCCAGTTTTGCTAAGATCTTGTTCATGAACATTAGCCAGAGTAGGGGCGAGATAACACCACCCTGGGGTGTTCCTCTGCACACAGATTTTTTCAAATGGCTGTTCCCTAAGCTCGAGTGGATAATTCTTGTACTCAACATGGATACTATCCAGTCGCTGAGACTTTCCTCGACACCGAACTCGATGAGAGCTTCTTGAATGGCCTCAGTATGAACGTTATTAAACGCACCTTCAATGTCTAGGAATGAGTTGCAATAGTGGCTTATACCTTGGATACACAGCTCGTATACAAATCATAATATCGTCAATATCACCAGTATATCGACCAATAATCTGCATATAGTACGTCAACGAGCTGATATATACGTAATATCCAACCTGTTTCCTTGTATATAAATTCGATGATTTTAGCTGATATAGACTTCTTGTAACTGCCATCTATTACTGAAATCAACTGAAATTTCAATGAATGAGAGTTGCGGTTTTTTTTGTGTGATGTGATGGTCCACTTTGTACATTTCTTTATTAGCAATGAAAATGCTTTTCGCAGGAACATCATACTGATACGTTTGGCACGAAGAGCTAGCAGTCGAAGCCTTTTTTTCTTCACTGCTAAAATTTCGGAATGTACTTTTAGCTGTCTCATATTAATTAAAAGTTCGATTAGATTTTGTTGTTGAGTTGAATTCATATTAATTTTAAAATATCACAATATAATCACAATACTACGATTGATAGACGCTTGAAATTTTGCCTTTGATGGCTAAATGTCAAAGTATAACATATATGGGCAGTGTATCATGGTATCTTGTATCGCATATCATGATTTGAATAAAGTAATTCCCAGTAGGACTAGCATTGATTACCGTATCGATGTTGTAATCAACGAAATGTAATGATCCAGGCCTTACCATTCGATTACACTGCTAATTACCTTTTCATACAAATGTCCGCGAAAGCAAGGCATTACGAATTGCATGAGATGTAATGCACTACTTCGGTTCTGTGAGGTAATTGAAGAAGCCATGGCTTATGTGGGAGCGCTTATCGTCAAGTCATTACAAAGTTGTCAGTTCAATAATTCGTTTTTATCGCTTTGTTATCAGAGACTCTTCATATGAGACAAGTTATACCACCCCAAATGTCTAATCTAAAACAACTTCCTTCATAAATACGTACATCACTCAAATAAATTAAAAAAATTTTTTTTAATCCATGTGTATGATATTATATCTTTTATTACTATGTGGTATGAGATCTTTTAGAATATAATTCATTTAATCTATTCATTATTAATATAATAATTAATTTCATTTATTAATTGGCCGACATCTGTGCAAAAAGTAACATGTCAATTATTCGATTATTTTTTGCAACTGGTATAAGACTATTTTACAATATATTTCAATCTCTATACAGGGTGTTTGGTACTCCGTGCACGACCTTGTAAGGGGTTATTCCTTGATATATTTGGAGAAAAAAATTGTTCTACAGGGTGGGTCAATTTTCAATATTAGTCGAGATACAGGGTGGTTAAGAAAAGTGTTTTTGACCGGTACCCTTACTCACTTAAAACGTTATATCTTGAAAACGAATAATCACAAGGCAAAGTGTTATAACTCGTTTTTTAGGCAATCGAATTATCTTTCATTTGATGTAACAGTCTAAATTGTAACTGCAGCCAATCTTGAGATATTTACTCGAAAACACCAATTTTTGCTACGTGAACCCTTAAAATTCAGTGATCAATGTAGTTTTTCTCAGAAAACCCCATTATAAACATGTCATTTTAATTTTATTTTTTTATGAGCCGTATTATTACCTACAAAAGCTGCATACATATGTATGAGTTACGATTAACATTTTGGAAGTAATAGGTAAAAATACATATCGCATAAAAATTAAATATTTCAAAAGTCAGTGCCATAAAGTGGACCTCGTTTAATTTGTCGGTAGTACTGAAGTATTTTTATTGCCCATTTATTACTATTTAAAGTATGTAGGAAAACAATGAAATGTAACTGAGTTTCAACATAATTGATGCTTTTACCTGGATGTGGTAGGTAATACTGGGTGCGGTACTATGCCTTTTTTAATAGGGTGCCTTACAAAATAAAAAGCCTATAAAAGCAAAACTACCTTCATATTTTTCTCAGTTTTAGTTACGTTGCTAAAAGAAGAAGGTGTCAGTAGAATAAAAAAAATAATTTCGAAATGTCTGAGTACTCCAATGAAGAATATGCTGACATTGTGTTAATTTATGGAGAGTGTCGCGAAAATGGACAAGCCGCGCGAAGGCTTTACCATCAGAGACATCCCCATCGACGGACACCTGACAGGAGAGTATTTCAGGACGTTTACAGGAGAATTAGGGAAACTGGCAGCGTTAGAACAAGGAGAGTAAATGCAAATCCTGCGCCTATAATCGCTGTTCAGATTGATGAAAGAATACTGCAAGCAGTGCAAAATGATCCATCGATCAGTATCCGACGCTTGGCATTGCAGTTTAACATATCTACTTGGAAGGTTTGGAGTATTTTAAAAGTAGAACGCTTCCATGCCTACCATCACACACCAGTACAGGAGCTGCTACCCATTGATTTCCGCAAACGGATGGAGTTTTGCAATTGGCTCCTTGAACGACAAATAGATGACGACAATTTTTTCAACAATATTCTGTGGACGGATGAGTCCCAATTTACCAGAGACGGTATCACAAACTTCCACAACCTACATACGTGGGCTGAGAGCAATCCACACACAAGAAGAGCGGCATCATTTCAGCACAGATTCAGCGTCAATTTATGGGCAGGCGTGATTGGTGACGATTTACTTGGACCTATTAGGCTTCCGCGTACTCTAAATAGCTCCAATTACTTACAGTTTTTATTAAATGATCTACAGGACTTATTGGATGATATTCCACTGGTACGATTGGCTTCCATGTTTTACCAACACGATGGTGCTCCAGCTCATTACGGCCGACAGATCACAGATTGGTTAAATTCCAATTATAGCAATCGCTGGATCGGTAGAAATGGACCGATACACTGGCCTGCAAGATCTCCTGATCTTACTATTATGGATTTCTTTGTATGGGGACGGATAAAGGACCTAGTCTACGCAACGCCAGTAGAAACATTGGAAGATCTAAATATCAGGATCGATGCGGCAGCAATAGAAGTAAGGCAGCAGTTGAGGAATATGAATACCAAGAGAACACTCTCCAAACGAGCTTTAGCGTGCATTCAAAATGAAGGTGGCCATTTTGAACATGTATTATAACAAAATTTTTTTAAATAAAACATAAAAACCATTATTAAATTCTTTTAGTTCAAACAAGTAGTGTAGATCAACATGCACATACACTGACTTTTGGAATATTTAATTTTTATGCGATATGTATTTTTACCTATTACTTCCAAAATGTTAATCGTAACTCATACATATGTATGCAGCTTTTGTAGGTAATAATACGGCACATAAAAAAATAAAATTAAAATGACATGTTTATAATGAGGTTTTCTGAGAAAAACTACATTGATCACTAAATTTTAAGGGTTCGCGTAGCAAAAATTGGTGTTTTCGAGTAAATATCTCAAGATTGGCTGCAGTTACAATTTAGACTGTTACATCAAATGAAAGGTAATTTGATTCCCTAAAAAATGAGTTATAAGACTTTGCCTTGTGATTATTCGTTTTCAAGATATAACGTTTTAAGTAAGTAAGGATACCGGTCAAAAACACTTTTCTTAACCACCCTGTATCACCACTGTTATTGAAAATTGACCCACCCTGTGGAACAATTTTTTTCTTCAAATATATCAAGGAATAACCCCTTACAAGGTCGTGCACGGAGTACCAAACACCCTGTATATAAAAATCTGCCAACAGTCCGAAGAAGTCCGAAACGTGTTTAATGATGAGATGCGGTGTAGGTTACTATGCGGCTGATAACCTAAAAAATAACGTTCCAAATAGCCTCCTGGTTATTTCTTGGGTTGTCAGTCGCATAGTAACGCAGATTTTTTCTATTTACTTACGTATTTTTTTATCAATAGAATAATTCATAGTAGTAAAAGCGAATTCGATCACATTAAACCTAAGAGATTTTCGGAATCTGTGGAAACTTGAACAATACCCCCAGGGGGTTTAATAGAGAAAAATACTTAAATCGGGTTTTCCCCGACTACGTTTAAAGCTTATAGAAGTAAAAATGAATTCCAAATCTCAATATACCTTAGAAATATATCAGAATTCGTGAATATGTACACAACCACTTTACATCCCCTTAGGGGTTGGATATCGAAAAATTTTGAAGATCGTTACTAGGCGCTTATATAAATAGCCCGCAGAAGAAAAATTGCTTTGATACTAAACGTTTTAACGAAGTTTGTGAAAATGTGGATTCACGGAAATTTTTCTTTACTCAACCTCTGAACGCCAATAAAAATCTGAACTTTTTTTTGCTTTAATTACTCTAATAGTACATCTACATATACGTACTAAGTTTCAACTTTCTAGCTTAAGCCGTTTCTGAGATATAAAAAACCACCCCTCTCCTCCGTACCTTGATACCCCTATCAAAAATTTTATTTTTCTAGGATGTCTCCATAGTGGCTCTATATAATCCTAAATTGTTAGCTTTCTACTCATTATGGTTTTCGAGAAATAAAAATCAGAATGTTTTCCTTTCTACCCCCTTTCACCATCACCCCCAACACCCACACCACCAAAATTTTTTTCCCTACTAGAAGTTTACCGACCCCAACTCCTGTAAAATTTTCAAGATCATATCGGATACGGGTTCTGAGATATAAAAATTACATTTTTTGAAAAATTGCTATCCCCCCACTTACGTGCTCCACCTCCCCCCTCAAAAAATTTAGTTTCGGTAGACTCCTCTTGTGATCCCATATACAGAAACTAAATTTTATCTTCCTGGTGTAATTGGTTCCGAAGATATTGTAATCCAAAGTTTTTCACCCCCCACCCCCACACCCCACCACCCCTCTTAAAAATTTTAGCCCTTGTCTAATCTTGAAGTGTCAAACAACAAAGTTTCAATCTTCTGACATCAATGTTTCAGGAGATATCGATTTTAGAATGTTTCAATCCCGTCTTTCATGCGTTAAATACTCATTGTTTCCCCCCCCCCCCCCACTTCCACACCCCTTAACCAATATCGAAAATTTTTTTGCAATGGAGTCCATTATCATAGTACTACATAAGTTCCAAGTTTCAGCCTCCTAGCATAAATGGCTCCTGAGATCAAGGAACCAACATTTTTCGTCTAAAACGCTCCCCTCTCCTCTCCCCTGGTACCCATACCCCTCAAAAATATACCAGTCGTAGGGGTTCACCCAATCTACCCACCATAAAAATTTCAATTTAATATCTCAACGGGTTTGGGAGCTACGCGCCTTCAAACGGTTTTGCGTGCGGCGGACGGCGTACGGCGTACGGCGTCTACGGCGTACGGCGTACGGCGTCTAGACGGACATTTTTTTTTAATGCTTTTTTGGGGTTTACTAGTCCTAAAACGTGTAAATACAAAATTTCAGGGTTTTTTGAAATTTCAGGTCGATCACAATACTTTATTATTAAAAAATAATAAAGTAAAAATGAATGTTTGTCTGTCTGTTTGTCCTGTATACGCTCTTAAACTACTCATCCAATTGCGATGAAACTTTGGTGATTTGTTGAGGGTACGCCTTAGATGGTTTCTGCGTTAACAAAATTATTTAACAGTTGGTGGTTCGCGAGTTATTTCAACATTTGAGTGTTTTTCATATCATTTAGCGGCAGTTCGTTTTTGGTGTATTAGTTATGCCTATTCCTATTACTAAATGGTATAAGAGCTAGAATTTAATATAAATTAGCACTATAAATCACTTCTTTTGTCATTGATCACGTTTCTAGAATTGAAGCAATTCGGAAAATTTCACTGCATCTCAAATTACGAAACGAATTTCATATTCGTGTTTTTCCAACAGCAAAAAATTTGATACTAGCGCTTACCAGTTGCATAACTACGCCTTGCTTTGGTAAGTCATTACTCCATTTGAACAAAGAAAACATCAGCGACATGCAGAAGTACTGCCTCGAAGTCCAACTGGGTTTGTATACAAGCAGTGTATCCATGGTATTATACCTTGGATACACAGCTCGTATACAAATCATCGTATCTTCAATATCACCAGTGTATCACCCAATAATCTGCATGTAGTACGTCAACGAGCTGATATATACGTAATATCCAACCTGTTTCCTTGTATATAAATTCGATGATTTTAGCTGATATAGCCTTCTTTTAACTGCCATCAGCGCCATCTATTACTGAAATCAACTGAAATTTCAATGAACGACAGTTGCGGATTTTTATATTCTTCCGTCAGTTAAAATTGCTTGAGCGTGTTTTTATTTTTGTGTGTGATGTGATGGTCCACTTTGTACATTTCTTTATTAGCAATGAAAATGCTTTCACCGGACGTTTAACATGAAGAGCTAGCATTCGAAGCCTTTTTTCTTCACTGCTAAAATTTATTTAAAATATCACGATATAAGCACAATACAACGATTGATAGACGCTTAAAATTTTGTCTATGATAGCTAAATGTCAAAGTCTAACATGTATGGGCTGTGTATCATGCTATCTTGTATCGCATATCATGATTTGAATAAAGTATTATAATTTGTATACAAGCAGAGTATCCATGGTATTAGTGTCAAATTGTTCTTGATATTTTGTGTCCAAGAGCGAGTCAAACACATTGTTGTTGTTTTGCGTGTGAGTGAATACGAGTCATCCGGCTTCAAACTCAATCGCAGCTTGGTGAGATGAACATGTAATCCCTTTACTTTATAAACAAGGGAGCCCAAAAACAAGTATCACAACCTACCTAGGTTCATGCTAGAAGGGCATCAGTCCATTTTTGTAAACTGTTGGATAAACAAAAAAAACCGCCTGAAGACATCAGTTAAGTTGAATTCATAAAAATACTCCGTCGAATCAATCAAAGAGGTTATTTATAACTCATATACCTATGAATTTTGGCGAATTTTTGAAACTCGTGGACTGATGACCTTCTAGCATGAATCGAGTGAACCAGAATAACTTGGTAGGTTTACTCATCATTCCAAACTCCATATATCCTGAACGATTAATGTCACACGGTTGACTTAAGAAATACAAGGAGATTAGAAAAGGGTTAAAAATGTTTAGGGGGTGGTACGGTGTGAGGGTGCGGGGTGAAAAACTTTGGATTACAATATCTCCCGACTCAATTGAACCAGGAATATGAAAATTGGTTGGTGTATATAGAATTATAAATCGAGTCTACTGAATATAAAATTTTTAAGAGGGGCAGTGAAGAGCGGAAGTGGAGGGAGAGCCATTTTTCAAAAAATAAAATTTTTATATCTCAAGAAGATATAATCTTGAAAATTTTACAGGAGTTAGTAGACTTCTACCGGGGAAAAAATCGGTGTCGGTGTATGATGGGTGTGGATGTATGGTGGGTGTTGGTGTGTATGGTGGGTGTGAGTGTGTGGTAGAAGGGGGTGAACATAAAAAAATTCTGATTGTTTTTCGAAAGTCGCAAAAGATAGAAAGCTAAAAATTGGCATCTTATATAGAGCTACTATAGAGACAACCCAGAAAAATAATTTTTTTTTATAACGGTAGCAAGAAACAGGGTTGGGGCTGGTTTTTAATATCTCAGAAACGGCTTATGCTAGAAAATTCAAACTTAATAGATGTGCTACTTAATTAATGATAAGATGTGCCGAACCTCCAAGACTTCAAAACTAATGAGATCGCAATTTCTATGATATAAAAATGTGTATGTTATTATCTAGAAGAAGTGAATGAGGGATCGTATTCGTTCTCACCGACGGTCATACTGGACCCATACAGAACGGACGGAAGAGAAGACGGCTAAGGACCATCGCTTAAGCATCGAACTACAAGGAGATCGTTGCACGCATAGAGATACTGGAGACGATAAGCCACCGGTTTTGTATAAAGCGCTTTGAAGCCAGAGAAGTGAGACAAAACAGGGTCGTTATATGAAATTGTTGTTGTATAGTGTGGTTCAAGAGCGTGACATAATATAAATGTGAGTGAGAAAAAACAGGGTCGTTATGTCAATTGTTGTTGTTTTGTGTGTGAGTGAATGTGACGACATCCGCCTTCAACTCAATCACTGCTTGTCATCTCTAGTATATATATCTCTATCTTAAAAGCTGTCATTACAGCTTCATCCCAAAAAATTTACGAAATTTTTGCATCAATAATCATGCATCTAACTTTTTCAACTAAAGTCCGGTTCACCCGTTCAGCTAATCCATTTTACTGACGAGAATAATAAGCTGATTTTTGATGTACGATGCCATTTTGCGAACAAATCTTTTAAATCTTGTATTATCATGTTCAGTACCATTATCGGTTCTCAAAACTCTCAATGTACATCACATCCAGTTTGTTTTTCGTTTATTTATTTAAATTCGACAAAATTATTAAACACTTCTTCCTTACTTTTCAAAACATAAACAAAAACTTTTCTTGTGTAATCGTCAATGAAATTAAAAAAATATTTATGACCACCAATAGATTTTACTGACATCGGTGTGCAAACATCAGAATGCACTAATCCAAGGATTTTACTTGCATGATCCTTCGCTCTTAAATGGTAAGCGACTTTGTTTACACTTTATACAAACTTCATAACTTTTAGTACTGGTAAATGAACAATCAAATTTCGTAAGTGAATCTTTCATAAACTCCATGCCATTAAAATTGGCATGTCCGAGTCTACGATGCCACGAACTGATATCATTTTTCTCATTTTCATTCAGTTCAGCAACAATATCCTCCGACTGTCAATCAGCAGTTCTTGCTCTCAACAATCCTTTTGCTCCAGAACCATTAATCCGACATATGAAAGACATAATATTGGAAAATCAGAACAGTACTAGAGTGTTCTGGATTCCAGGTCATGTAGGAATTTACGGAAACGAAATAGCAAACCAAAAGGCAAGGACTTTGTCTCACCACGCGAGGATGAGATTGTCCCGCACTTTATTGGATTCTTAAACGTGCCGCCAGAAGAAATCTCAATCAGCAAAGAGCTTGTACCTGGCGCTCCGACTCCACATTTCTGGTCAAGCACTGGCAAACCATCTTTCAGCCTATGTGTATTTTGTCTTTAAGTCAGGGTTGCTGATTGCGGGGGAATCATCCAAAATTGGGGAATTTCAACGTTGATGTGGGGAATTGCGGGTAATTTGGGCAAATTGTGGGGAATTGTGGGAAATTGGGAGGAATTCGGAAAACTGTGGGAAATCGATATCGAGAACAACATCTGAAGATCAAAAATGTCAAAGTTTCCGTACTAAAAAATGATGATGCAAGATGCGGTGTAGGTTACTATGCGACTGACAGCCTAAAAAGTGACATTCCAAATAGCTTCCTGGTTATTCCTTAGGTTGTCAGTCCCATAGTCACCTACACCGCATCTCAGCATTAAACAAGATTCGGACTTCTACCCATAAGATAATGAAGTTGCGCCTAGACTGTTGGCCGATTTTTTTTTAGTTTTAATGACTCTAGTAGCACATCTACATATGGGTAATAAGTTTCAACTTTCTATCATAAGCCGTTTCTGAGATATGAAAAACCCACCCCCGTACCTTGCTACCCCTAATAAAAATTTATGTTTCTGGGGTGTCTCTAGAATAGTTCCATACAGTTTTAAATTTTTAGCTTTCTATCCCTTGCGGCTTTCGAGAAATTAAAATCAGAATTTTTTAATTTCCACCTCTTCCCACCATAACTCCTACACCCACACCCTCAACAAATTTGTTCTCCGCTAGAGGTTTACTGGTCCTAACGCCTGTAAAATTTTCAAGATCATATCTGATACGGTTTTTTGAAAAATGACTGTCCCCCCCACTTCCGCGCTTCACCTCCCCCTCGAAAATTTTATATTCAGTACACTCCCTTGGTAATACTATATACAGAAACCAAATTTTATCTTCCTGACACAATTGAGTCGGAAGATATTGTAATTCAAAGTTTTTCACCACGTAGCCCCATACCTCGCCATCACCCTTGACAATTTTAACACTTTTCTAATCTCCTAGTATCTCTTAAGACAACTACAAAGTTTCAGCCATTTGACATCAATCGTTCAGGAGATATGGATTTTAGAATGTTTCAATCCTGCTTTCAAGCGTTTTGGATGCATTGCTTTCCCCCCCACTCGCACACCCCTCAACCCCTATCGACCATTTTTTTGCAAATGTGTCCACTATCATAGTACAAAATATAATATATAAATTGTGTCACCACCTGTAAAATGGAAAAACTAAGGCTAAGTCGTTAATGGGCGATATCTTTCCACTCCTTCGAGTACCTCCCATACAAGAGTCCTTAAAACACGTATTCATAATTATTGCTCGAATGGTTCAAGTTAGGAACTTGAAATTTTGCACACTTAAAGTTTACAATGTTTTAAGCGAAAGTTCCGAATTTGATGCAAATCTAATCAGTCCTTTGTGTAGCAGCCTACAAAAGTCCTTCAAAAGTTTATGCAAGTTATAGATTCCATTATAACTCTAGTACGAGTTAAAGCAGGGATTCAAAATTTCACAGGAATTAATTTTTATATCAAAAGCAAGACTATCCAGTAACTTTACTTTAGAAGACGCGTAATGTTACTTAATGAAAAGCCATTAAGGCCCGTATTATTCACTTCGGGTTATTTATAACCTCTGGTTAATTCTAGTTTTCCCAGAGATTTGGTATTATTCACCTCCGGTTATCGTTTTTAACCGGTGATTCGCTGGTTTTGTAATCAGTGAGTAAAGTTTACTACGATACCCAGGGATTTAACCGGCGATTTGTCAAATTTTGTATTATTCACGATTGAAGTCATGGCAAGAGCTCATTTGTGGGATTATTGGAGTGATTCTGACGAAGAAGATGACTCGAGCGTCGCCAATACAAAATGGCACAACGAATCAACATCGACATATGCGACGACAAAGACTGTTTCTGCAGATTCCGAATTGCAAAGCCAACTGAATTTTTTCCATTTTATCGTTCTCCACTCTCACTCCTTTCACCATCTCCCCCAGTTGTTGAATATCAGTACTAGCTCTCGTATGAATTCTAAGATTCTATATTATACATAGGTTCTGAGATATGAGATTTGATTTTTTATAAAAATTCCTATCCCTTCGATGACCCACCACCTCCCAGAAAAAATTATATTCAGCGATCTCCTCCATCCATCCTTAAACATACCCCAAATTTCCTTTTTTCTGGTGTAGTTGGTTCGTGAGACATCTCAAAATAAAGTTTTTCACCACCCACCCACGCCACTGACCATTCTCAAAAATTTATTTTCGATCTATTCACCAAGTACCAAGTCTACAAGCAACCACTAAGTTTCAACTTTGTGACTTAAACCGCTTAGGAGATATGGATTTTAGAATGTTTCCATCTCAGCTTTCGAGCGTTTCGGCAACATTGTTTTTTCCTGAACTCCTAAACCCCTTCATATAAAAAAATTCATTCCAAATGGGTGCAATATCATAGATCTATGAAAGTTCGAAATTTCTGAAATTCTTGAAATATAAATAGTAATATTTTTCGCTTAAAACGCCTCAAACCTCTTCCCTTCACACTCCCACCCATCAGAAAGTCACCACTTGAAGGGTCCGCTCAATCTACCCAACAAATAAATTTTAAATTTAATAGCTAGAAAGGGCGTCCGAAAAAGCAGTTAGCGCATTCGAAAGAAATATCCTCCCAAGAATTTTGGGACCTGTGAAGGAAGGAACGAACTGGCGAATAAAATGCAACCATGAGTTGTATCAACTCTGCGAAGAGCCAGAATCTTCAACGTTCATCAAGCTACGTAAACTGCAGTGGGCTGGCCATGTTGAGTGGATGGAAAACAGAAGCGCTCTTAAAGGCAAAGCGAGTGGTAACAGGTCAGTAGGCAAACCACGCAAAACGATGGGAAGATTCGGTTGATGAGGATAGCAAGGCTATGTTAAAAATTAGCAGCTGGAGGACGTAGTCCTTGGATTGAGAAAATTGGAGGCAACGACTTCAGGAGGCCAGGGCCCAATTTGGGCTGTCGCGCCATTGATGATGAAGGGTTTGGGAGATACAAGTCTAGACTGTTGTACGCACTATAAAATGCAATCACCCGGCGGCACACACTCAAAAAGTTTGAGGAATCAAATGTGATGGTTTTCGTTCAACGTGTAAACTGTGCATCACACACAACGTTTGTACTGCTCCCAGATCCGCAACCATGATAAAATTGCAGCTAATATTCGTAATTCACATTTTTCCTTAAAATACAAATTTAAATATTCACAAAAAAATAAAAATGTCACATTTTGTAAATAATTAATAAAATTTTTGCCGTTTGACTGGAAAAATAATGGAAAAATTGAAAACCAGCCGTTAAGATAACCCGACCTATTAAATCGCTAACCTGAGATGAATAATACCATTTTATACCCAGAGAAATATTCCAGTGATTAAAGTTAATGTCCCGGATAAGTTAACAGCTGGTTAAGGCGAAAATAACCAGAGGTGAATAATACGGCCCTAAGTGTATTAGACTTAAGGGTGAATACATTGAAAAAAAAGACGTTGATCAAATTTTTAGTAATTTTTTTTTGTTACTCAGTATAAAAACTTTGGGACCTCTGCTCGTATATAAGCGAGTTTGTAACAGCAAGTCGGTTTAGGGCGAAATTAAGAGTTTTTGAGAATTGCAGTTAACAATATTACAATGAACGAATTTTACATTTAATTTTGAGTAACATTTTCATTTCTTTTATTATTAGCTCAAAATATATTACGAAAATTTTAAAATCTAAAACGAGATATAATGAAATTAGAATTGAAACTGTACTAACCTGACTATATTCCTGACAGAAAGTATGCACCATACTTTGAATAGCTGGAGCTCTAGCTGCATGTAAAGTCAACCTATTTCCATTTCGTATTTGCAACTGTAGTGCAGCTGGTCTTGGAAGTGTAACAGCTCCTTGCAGTTCAGCATACGGAATCGACCGTATTACTATTAATGAATCAACCTCTCGTCGAGCAAGATAAACACCAGTGTGCGAGATCGCTAAAACTGATACATCCGGACATTGTGGTGCTCCATTAACCATAAACAACCGAGCGAAGTATAGAGGCCAGCCACGTGCCATATCTACCAAATGTCTTTTAACAATAGCTCTCACTTGTCCGCGTATATTTTCGGTCGTAACACCATGACTACTTAGTAAATTCAGTGCACTTCGCTTTTCGTGAGAAGAGATTCGAAGACAAGTTGTTAAGCTCAAAACATCTGAAGCAACTTGGGCGTAAAGAAGATCCATTACTGCTGGAGAGGATATTGATTCACTTGGACGGAAAACTTCTTTTCGAACTCGTAGCTTCCATTGCACTCTATTGTATGTTAAACATGCATTTGCCGAAGATTTGAGTGAAGATGGTGCTGGAATTGGTGCCGGAATTGGAGCTGGAATAGATGGACTAGACCATTCATCCACTGTGTCTGTTTCATCGGGTTTTTCTGTATTTTGTGACACTAATGTAGAAGCTGAAGATTTCCGTTCTCGTTCTTTCGCGTATTTCTGAGCCATATGTGTTTTGAATGTCGCTCTGTCAGTTACTTGGTTCGCTATTGTTTTCTTCACAACAATATCTTTTTCTGCTGCTGATGTAATTCTGGGGGGAGGGGGTTGGTAGACTTTATTGCTTTCTCGTTCGCGTTCAACCTGTCTTATTTCAAAGAAACGATCTCGCTTTTCACGTTCGCGATCACTTCCACTGGATGGTGGTCCTTCAACTTCACTTCGATCCCAAACCGATTCCGAAAAGATTTCGCGATCGCGGGATCGTGATCGAGATCTCTCTCTCTCATTTACGTGTTCCTTTTTAAAACCAGTCTCATACACCATATCAAGGTTAGCGGATTCTGCTCTGCCCCAAGAATCGTAATTATCTTTCGAAATTTCGGAACCATTCCAATTATGACGTGCTCCGAAAGTATCACGTTCCTGTCGCTTAACAAAAGCCGGAATGTCCTGAAGCTGTTGTTGAATTTGATGTATTTCCCGTTCTGAACTATTATGACGTAGTGACGTATTTGATGGTACTGGCGGAGGGGCTGGTGGAGCAATATTCGGTGGTCTAATTGGTGGAGGTGGTGCGGGACAGGTCGGGGCGGGAGGAACAATTACAGGCCACGGAGGAGGTGTAGGATGATTTCCTCCTTCCATTCGTTGAACTTGCGAACGAACAGATGGAAGCTCAGTCCCGTCTGGACGATCATGACCGTTAAAATGACCACTTAGTTGCTGTTGTAGCATCATCTTTCTGGCGTCTTCTAATTTAGCAGGAGTTCTTTTTTCTGATCTCGTGCTAACTGAAGAACGAACCGAATGCCCAGCTGTAACTTGCTCCAATCGTTGTCGCATTTCAGAGCTAAGTTTAAGCTTTCCAACACTTCCTGGCGGAGGACGCTCAGCACCAATTTCATAGCTACGTTTTGAAGTCTTCGAGGCAACATTGTATGTTTGTTGATGCTGATGGGAAGCCGTCTCCTGGTTACTGAACTTTTTTGGATATGCATGTTCCTTGATTTGAAGTTGAAGCTGTGACTGTTGCTGCTGATGATGTAATTGTATGGCAACCAGTTTACTGTTTTCGATTTCAAACTCTTCCCATTCAATTGTGGAGCCATTTGGTGACCCATTACTGCTATGATTTTGTGATTGTGGCGTATTTTTACGTTGATTTTGGCGCATTTTGAAATGTAAAAAGCCTTCATCAGCTTCATTTTGTTGTACATCTTGCGGTGGCGGCCACCTCCATTTTCCAATTCGAACAGTCTTGGCACGTCCGTACGGATCGAGAAATGGCCGGGCCTCCGAGGGATCTTTGAATTCGATTGGTGGTGGCATCGGTGGAGGAGGTGGTGGTAGAATAAGTGAACAATTTTCTGATGACGCTTTTCGATTGTTCTCTGATTCCGATAATTGAGGCTTTCGATTCTTAAAACTTTGCTTTCTAGTACTGACCACTGTCGCTTGTTGCATTTGGCTAGCAGTACTGACAGTCTGAAGTGCGGTCGGCGTGAGATTGGTTTCTTGTTGACTGAGTAGTGTTTGAAGTGCTTGATTTTGTGCTAATAGTTGTTGTTGTATTTGAATGTTTTGAGCCATAGCAGACTGAAGAAATGCCCGTTGAACTTGTTGTTGATATGCAGTTGGATCAGTATCGGGAGGAATATTAATCATTTGCATTAGTGTCTCTGGTGGCATTGATCCCATCATTAGCATTGAACTAGTCGGACTGATAGGTGATGTAACGAAACCATTTGTTGCACTCCCAGACTGATGTGTCGTACCTCCACCTTTAATTATTTCAACTAGCTCTGAATTCTCCGTCAAATTACGTAAAGAATCATTTACAAATATTGGTTGGAATAATCCTGTTATGTACTCATCAACGGAATCCTTTACAGATGCCTGTTCTTTTTTACTTCCTCCGCCTTTGATTTGCTTCGATAATGTTTGAACGCATGTTAGACTTCTTAAGGAATCATCTACTGCATGTGCTTGCATGAAACATATTGTCTCCCCACCACGAATACTTGCTGCTAGCGATCGGGCATCAGATAACTCATCCAAAGATCCATCTAGTACAGGACTAAACAAATCATCAAGAAATTGATCAACATCAGAAGCTTGAGATGGTACTCTTACTCGTCTAACGTGGCTTGCTAATGACGGAGCTTCACTAGTATCTGACATGGCAGAAGATCGAGTGGCATATTCTGATTTGTCCAAATATTTACTTGAATGAGATCCTGCAGATCGTCGCCCAACATATTGTGATTTTTGATATCTCTGAGTATGTTCTTTTGCCATTGGCGTTAGATGCTCGGCTGAGTGATAGCGGTCATTTAAACGGCTCTCAGAGAGTCCGAGATTAGTCAGAGGTTCTGGTTCAGGGGTGATAAGTATATCAGTCGATTCACCTGCCAGCAGGTCATCTAGTGATCTAGAACGTGATTTTTCAGTTTCAAAATAACGCTCGTTTAGAATTGAGCTTCGTGACAAAAGATCATGAGATATTTTCCTAGATGCTCCTTCGAAATGTCTTTGGCCTACAATTGGTTCCGGAATTGGTTCTTCCAATTTTAGAGTACACTTTTGTGGTGGTTCGGGAGGGGGTACTTGTGGCCGCTTTGGACTGGAAGGTTCCAAGGGCAGTGACGATACTTTTGCTGCTTTTCTACCTGATCGTAAAATATCATTGCGTATAGCAGGAAAAGCAGGGCAAAGTTCTTTTTCGGAAACAAGATCTAAAACATAATCTAAGCCACATGAATCTTGTAGTAGACCGGATTCATCCAATACAATAGTCCATCCTTGATTAAAAATACCTAAATTAGACACAGCTAGTGATGCTGCTTCTTCACATGTTGTCCATGAGTCGATTGCTACCGTTTGAATGGTTTCATCTGGTAAATTTAAAGCCACAGCTATGTCCGATAATCGTGAAATAGCTCGCCATTCAATCCAGGATGGAGGAAAAGTTCGACATGCTTGGGTATTATTGTTGTTAGGAGTACGCAGCAGTTTTCGCAAAAGATGATCCTTTATAGAAATGGGAGCATTGTCTGTGATATACTTCATAAGATACTTGTTAAAAGCGGCACTTGGCTGGAATGATGATAAGCAGTGTGCCATCAGTTGCCAAATTTTTTGTGAATGTGCTTCATCTACTCGGTATGATTGGTTACATAGCTGGACTAGAATTTCATCTCTTAATCCTCGTGACGATACTCCTTTGTGTACGATGTAATCTGCTAGAGCTTTTTCTTTGTTATTATCTAAAGTCGAATCATTTGTCCAACGTACAATGAGCTTGAACACAGCTAATGAGTCCTGGAAGTCTTGGTCACGAGCAGCGGCTCTGGATAAGAATGGAATGGTGATAGGTTCTCTTCTTGGTGAAAGTTTTACTCCGTCGCAATAGACAGAACTGAATTTTCCGAATGCGAACTGATCTAAGTCACGTGGAAGATCACCAGCTACTGGTGGGCCCGGTACTGTGCCAACTACTTTGACAAGGTGACGATCTCCATGGAATGGTGTCCAACCTTCAATTTTTGAAAATATAAATGCCAGCTCTGCAGGAATATCCAAATAGGCTACTTGATTTCGCTCCATATTTTCTTTAGCCACTTGTTGGGCTTGTCGCTCCTTCTGTACCTGGATTGCTTCCTGTCGACGCTTCATTTCAATTTTGAGTTTATGATATCGCTTCCTTTGTCTTTTCCCGCGCCAAATAGCTTGCGCTAGAATGGACGCCTCTTTAAGAGTTTTGAATTGTTTGTGTTGGTGATGACCACGCCAAGCAGATTGTATTTTAATAGCCGCCCTTCTTTGTCGGTGGAGTTTTTTACGTTCTAGCATCCGTCGAATATTTTTTTGAATTACAATAGCTGCATTCTTCAATCGTTCAGAGCGTCCGCCCTCTAATATTCGATGTAGTGCTTCACGTAAAAATACACGAGTCGCACCTAATTGAAAATCTGGTCCTTCTACACCTGTTCTAGGTAAAGAATCGAGTAAACTACGGCATAACTCGCGATATGGAGTTCCGCGAGGCAATGGATATTTCATTAAATGACGATAGCGTTCAACGAAATGTTGGAAACGTAGTCGAACTGGATAGCCTTTCTGCCGAATTTGGATGGTGTCAAGCATACCGAGATACCGTAGTTGCTGAAGAATGCAAGGCATATCCATTTTTAGAGCATGTTTTTCATTGTTGGGCTTTACACATCGTACAAACCATGGATTGCATCGACCCATTGATTGAAGTAGCTGTTGCAAAGAATCTGAAAATCGAGCAGCTACAGTTGGAGTCCGAGGTTTCATTGTAACAAATCGACCATTAGCTCCTTTCGGTAAAGTCTTTCCAGCATCTCTCTGAGCACGTAACTGTTTCGTCATATCAATTACTAGCTGCAGTTTACTTGAAGCTAATAGTTCAAGAACATCTGGCCGGAGAGCATCTCGATTCTTATCCAGGAACCCTTCTACGCAATACCATACTTGTCCTGCATAATGCGTAATTCCGAATTCTTGAGCTCCAATTCTTGGTCTGGAGTAAAGCTCATTTAATGCATGATTGTAGTGACATTTCTCCAAAAAACTTATATCAGATGCTCGTGGGAAATTAGACTCATCATCCAAAAGATGAAAGATTCCAACTGGTTTCTTAGCGAGTAGATGTATTACTGGTAAATTATCTTCCCAATTTAGTGGTGACCATTCTAATCGTTCTCTAGCATACTCAGCCTGTTCTAATTTGAAGACATGTTTGTTGAAATATAATTGTAAATTCTCATTTGCATAATTAATACATAGTTGCTCAAAGGAATTCTCTGCCAAATCTTCGAAACCAAAAATATCGAGGACCGAAATACGATGGGCGTCATGAGTGCCTCCTTTATGAACAATTGAATTGATACGAGAGACTAACCAGTTGAAAAGTCCTGAATATAAGACTTTAGCGAAGGCATCTCGAGCATCTAAAGCTTGATCTATTCCAAGTGGAGTATGAAGTCTTTCAGACCTTGCTTCCGTAATTCTTGTACTCAATGAACGATGCAAGCCTTCCGCGGATATATGAAGTAAGTGGCCAGCCCATTTAATTTCAGCATCTGAACCAATTTCAACGCCTTCCTGTCCATGTCGTAACTGACGACGATGAAAATATACATTTCCCAGATGAAGAACGGATGACAAGACACGTACTATTCCTTCACGTTCCACTTCAGAAACACCTAAAACTTGCATAGCACCTTGCAGAGCTTCCCAACCAACTCTTCCTGGGGCCCAATCTGAACCTCCTTGATTCAAATAAAAATACTTATCAGCTTCCAGTAATCCGTACTTTGCTCGTTCTGTTTCAGGAAGGCCACCGAGTAGCTCATAAAATACGTGATAATTTCGCTCGCCAGGTGCTTGTGTAACGATTCTGGACTTTTCTAGAAGATATTGGGTAATACGTGCACCTACGATTGCCCCCGATTTAAAATACACTTCAAGATACTTGCCGAATCGTGAGCTGTTGTTATTTCTAGCAGTTCTCGCATTACCAAACGCTTCCAAAAGTGGGGCAGCTTCTAGAATTTGTTCAGTAATGACTGCCGACGCTGATCCACCACCTGGAACCACAGCTGCCAAATATTGCATGACTAATTTTGTAGATTCAGTCTTCCCTGATCCGGATTCCCCAGATATGACAACGACTTGCGGTGATGGGAGCGCAGCATGTGCAGCCGCTCCAATGGCAAATAGATGAGGAGGTAGCGCCCCTAGTGGCTTTCCAGCATACTGCTTAGCTATTTCCAATCCATACGATTCAGGAAACATTTGGTATGGATTTACAGCAATAAGAATACTGCCCGCAAAAGTATAAATTAGTCCCTTGTCATAGCGTATTCGTAGATTCCACAGTAAAGATGCTTCATGCAAGTCCTCCAGTTGTGTCATATCATCTACTCCATTGCTGCCCAAATCTTGTCGTGGTCGAAGGCTGCCCTCCCCCGATGCCAGTGTGAACGTTTGATGCTAAAAGAAATAAGTTAGTATTAGAAATCTAGAAAGATATTTATATTCGTAAGTTTTTACTACATTTCTAGCAATGACATCACTACACAAGATCGTTAATTTGTTTACTGTTTGAGGATATCGATGCCGCATACGAACACGCATGCGTTTCTGTAGCTCTTTTTCAAGATTGCCAGCGTATTCCATTAGGATATGTGAATCCTGGATACCGACACATCTTTGTCTTCTACAGATCACTGGCGATGGAAGTAACCTAGACTGAAACACTATTGGACTGGAAGCAAACGAAACTGAATCTGAATCATTTTTCTGCCGTGGTTCCAATTGAAAGCGCACTATTCGCATTTCTTATTGTTCGCACATTGCACACACAATTTCAAGTATTTATTTTTTTGTGGAATGCATTCTACTATACAGATGCGTGCGCTAAGTAAGTAGGTCAATGAACTATTTTAATGAATTTAGCTAATATATGAAAATAACTAGGAATAAAAAAATTCTTTTGATCCGGTTTCCGAAGAGTATTAACTCACAACTCGCACTAACAACAACTTATTTATATCACTTCTTGACTGCTACTAAGTTTATAAAAAATACCATCCGATATCTCTAATACTCGTTTAACATGCTTCGTGGTAAACATCTAAATTAAATCTGTAGCTCGTTATACAGACCACGGACTTCATAACAAGTGGTCTTTATGTTTTATTATAATGAAAATAAGAAATGATGAGTCCCAGTTGAAAATCTGAGAAGTGCTTCTCACGGAAGTGCAGAGAGTATTTCCCCGAGGAGATACCCCAAAAAAGACTTACTCACATAAAAGCTGCGCACATACCAACCGATAAAAGCAAACCAATTAGTTTCACCGCTATGGTCACAACTAGGGCTACCAGATTTTGAATGTGGAAACCTCGGTACCAAGAAATTTGCACAAAAAACTGAAATATGCAATTTAAAATACACATAATTATTTATTGCTTTAACAATATATCAGTCGCATAAATTTAGTAAATAAAAAAAAATAAATACAGAAAATTCGGCCAACAAAAGTCAACAACAGTAAAGCAAAAGTTACATATTTTTTTACTTATCATAATCAAATTTAACTGAAGATTTTCATTTTCAGTCTTAGTTAAATCTTTAATAATTCCTTCCACAAGACGAATCGGAGAGGCAGTTTGAATCTTCTCTGAAGCCTCTAAGAGACATATCAATACCGAAATTGCCAGAGCTCGCTCAACCCAACTCCAAGTACTTCCAAACTTTCATACAGAGATGTAAGGATTCAAAAGAAAGCTATTATGCATTCAATGCAACCTGAGGTCACTCTCACCGAAGACCAAATTAGAGACGCCAAACGATCAATCATAGACGAGGTGGACAATAGTGAAGATAGCGGACCACATCCAAAATTTATTGCACAAGGTCAAGTCCAATCAATGCAGCACTGCATTCATTACTGTATTGAAGCGCAGCGAAATGTTTTCCATGATGATCCAATCAATGCAGCGCTGCATGTCACATCAAATTAAAATATTAGTCAATGTTCGGCGCTGTACACATTGCACACGATCGAACGAATTCTCCGATACGAATTTTCGTTTTTCTTCAGTTATAAGAAAATTGGTTGGAATCGTTAAATATAACATTTTCAAGAATATCATAAAAAAAATTTCTAGGAATTTGAATTTTGATTGATAATATTAAACAAAGTCCGTCTGTCGATACGAATATTTTAGTCGTACGACGGATTCATTTTTCTTTTTATTATCAATTAAAACTTCAAACCCCTAGAGATTTCCTTTCATGATATTCTTCAAAATGTTATAATTTACGATCATAACTAATTTTTCAATAACTAAAGATTTCACAATAGGTCGAAAAAAGAAAAATCGTATCGGAAAATACAGTGCCTTACTCCGATTTTCCATCAAATAAAATTTTAAATTCAGTGTTTCTCTAAGGCTACTATAATTTTCTTGATCTAAGGGCCGTATTATTCACTTTGGGTTATTTATAACCTCTGGTTAATTCCAGTTTTCCCAGAGATTTGGTATTATTCACCTCCGGTTATCGTTTTTAACCGGTGATTTGCTGGTTTTGTAATCAGTGATTAAAGTTACCCAGGCAAAAATGTAACCGGTGAAAAAGTTCCGGTTTACTACGATATCCAGGGATTTAACCGGCGATTTGACAAATTTTGTATTATTCACGATTGATGTCATGGCAAGAGCTCGAATATAGTATTGTAATCGAACGGAAATTTAAAAAAAAATTTGCTACTCTGAAATTTGTATTTTACGTTTTCGGACTAGTAGACTCCAAAAAAGCAAACAAAAAAATGTCCGTCTGTCCGCCGTACGCAAAACCGTTTGTAGGTGCATAGCTCACAAACCCGTTGAGGTATTAAATTGAAATTTTTATGGTTGGTAGATTGGGTGAAACCCTACGATTGGTATCTTTTTGGAAACGTTTGAAAGCTGGGATTGAAGCATTCTAAAATCCAAGTAGTGTAGGGGTGGGGGGTGAAAAACTTCAGATTACAATATCTTCCGAACCAATTATACCAGGAAGATTAAATTTGGTTTCTGTATATAAGATCACAAGTGGAGTCTTCTGAATGTAAAAACTTTGAGAGGGGAGGTGGAGTAAAAAATTTAATTTTTATATCTCGAGAACCGTACCAGATATGATCTTAGCAATTTTACAGGAGTTAGGCCCAGTAGACTTCTAGCAGGAAAAAAGATGTTGGTGGTGACGGCGAAGGGGTGACGGTGGGAGGGGGTGGAACGAAAATAATTCTGATTTTTATTTCTCGAAAGCCCCAAAGCATAGAAAGCTAAAAATTGACGACTATATAGAGTCACTGTAGAAGTGTCCTAAAAAAATTTTTGATAGGGGTAGCAAGGTACGGGGGTGGGGGGTGGTTTTTCATATCTCAGAAACAGCGTATGCTAGAAAGTTGAAACTTAGTATGTATATGTAGAAGTACTACAGGAGTAATTAAAGCAAACAAAAGTTCATAATTGTATTGATGTACAGAGCTGGAGCAATGCGGTGTAGGTCACTATGCGACTGATAATCTAAAGAATAAACAGGAGGCCATTTGGAACGTTATTTTTTAGGTTATCAGTCGCATAGTGAACTACACCGCATCTCAGTATTAAACACGTTACGGACTTCTACCCAAAAAATAATAAAGCTGCGCCCAGACTGTTGGCAGATTTTTAGAAAAATTCTTATCCCTTCGATGATCCATGACCTCCCAGAAAAAATTGTATTCAGCGATCTCCTCCATTCATCCTTCAACATAACCCAAATTTCCTTCTTTCTAGTGTAATTGGTTCATGAGACATCTCAAAATAAAGTTTTTCACCACCCACCCACGCCACTGACCACTCCCAAAAATGTATTTTTGATCTATTCACCAAGTACCAAGTCTACAAGCAACCACTAAGTTTCAACTTTGTGACTTAAGTAAATCGCTTAGGAGATATGGATTTTTGGAATGTTTCGATCTCAGCTTTCAATCGTTTCGGCAGTATTGTTTTCTGTCGCGCCATTGATGATGAAGTGTGTGGGAGAGACAAGTCAAGATTGTTGTACCTACTATAAAATCCAATCACCCGGTGGCACACACTCAAAAAACTATTGGAATCAAATGTGATGGTTTTCGTTCAACGTGTAAACTGTGCATCACACAGAACGTTTGTACTAGTGTTGCTTAAACATCGATAGTATCGATATTTTTTCACTAAACTATCGATACTATCTATACTATGAAAGGTATAGTAGAGTAATCCTTATGCTGTTATGACACTGGCTATTTTTGCGGCTTTAAAGCGGCTAGACAATCCAAATGGAGAGACAGTCCGAACAGCAAACTATGGGTAACTGTCAAAAAACAATCCATAACTGTCAAAAAAAAAGCTGCAACAAAGCGCATTCGAGCAGTGTTTCGCAACATTCTAGCAGTTAATCCAAGAAAAATCCGTTGGCGGCTAGATTTTCCAGCCGCTACAGACTTGTTTTTGACAGTTCGTTATGTATAAATTATAGAAAGTGTCATGTTATGTTATGAAACGCGCTAAGATCAGTATTTTTTATAACAAATCAGTTGTTAATTTCGTCTACTAGCTGCCGGTAGCATCAGCAAGGGTATTTTTTAGCGGTAATCTCTTTCTCTCTATATTGGTCGCCTTGTCGCACGATTGACTTTTATTGCACTTGAAACTAGCGAGGAAATAGCCAGTGTCATAACAGCATTATGCTGTTATGACACTGGCTATTTTTGCGGCTTTAAAGCGGCTAGACAATCCAAATGGAGAGGGATAGAGACTTTAACATACAATTTATACATTGGTGTGAGAGAGACAGTCCGAACAGCAAAACTATGGGTAACTGTCAAAAAGCAATCCATAACTGTCAAAAAAAAGCTGCAACAAGGCGCATTCGAGCAGTGTTTCGCAACATTCTAGCAGTCAATCCAAGAAAAATCCACTGGCGGCTAGATTTTCCAGCCGCTACAGACTTATTTTTGACAGTTCGTTATGTATAAATTATAGAAAGTGTGATGTTATGCTATGAAACGCGCTAAGATCAGTATTTTTTATAACAAATCAGTTGTTAATTTCGTCTACTAGATGCCGGTAGCATCAGCAAGGGTATTTTTTTATCGGTAATCTCTTTCTCTCTATATTGGTCGCCTTGTCGCACGATTGGCTATTATTGCACTTGTTTCTAGCGAGGAAATAGCCAGTGTCATAGCAGCATTAACCTAGTATTACACTGTTTGACCATGTGGTCAAATTGAAGTAATAAGCAATGCGGAATAACGAATTCCAATTATTCTCGCAATATCCGCTCGGTCAAATTCGCTATTTCGCATTGCTTATTATTGCAATTTGACCACTTCGTCAAGCAGTGTAATACTAGCTTTAATCATGATTGTGTAGAATTTCAACAGTATGGTCATTTTATTTTAAAGAATACGAAAATACTAACAAAGGCATGAATAATACAAAAATTATTGCAAGGCTATTATTTATTAGTTATATGCAGGAAAAATTGATAGTTTTCAAAAACAAGATATATCATATATGTATACATACATATGCAAATTTAAATTCAATCAAACTTACTTAAGTTTTGATTTAGGAATAGGTTTCGGTATTTAGATTTACATCTTTAAGTCTATTGCGTTTCGCGGTCATTATGTAACCAGCTTTGGAAAATATTCTTTACGCCGGAACTGACGTAGCTAGAATACATAAATATTGCTTTGAGAATTCTCGGAGCATATTTGTTGATTTTGCCCAATATTCCAAAACATTGCAGTGTTTGTCGGTTGGTAGCTTTTCAATATATTGGCGGTCATCAATCATAGAATCAGTTACTGCAGTCGATACCGAACGTGGCTGGCTATTTGGCATGAAATGTAATTCATCTAATTTGTTTTTATTCAGTAGATGTAGAAGCTTGGGACATAGGCTGTGGAACTTCCGCGTTGGTTTGCGTAAATCCAATAAAAGACGCATATTCTTAAAAAGTTACTGTAAACTGTATTTACAAGATATTTCGTAAGATTCTTTTGGGGAAATCCCACGATTTCAAACTCCATACTTGACGTTATGGGGCAAATACAGTCGCAGCATGTACATTCAACATAACTAATGAATCTTGTTTAGGCCACATATTCATAAATAGCATACATGCTCTGTCTCCATTTCGTTGCAAATGCTTAGAAAATGGAAAGCAGAAGACTTTTTTTTTTATTCAGTCATGTATACGCAATCTGAAACCTTCGGCACACTCATTGCAAAAACACACATTCATCTGTTTTCGCACGCATGTCTTTGGCCCTTAAAGGGATGGATGGGTACAACGTACGGGTAATGCCGTTTATCATCTTTATGCCAATTCATCATCATCATCAATGGCGCGACAGCCCAAATCAAACCAGGGCCTGCATGATACATTGTCTGAAGTCATCTCGGTTCAGTGCCCGCGTCCTCCAATTTGTGCATCTAAGAAACGATCTGCAATCTGCGTCAACTGCGTCATCGTATCTTTTCCGCGGTTTTCCCACCGGTCGTTTGCCATGAGTTCTACCTTTCAGTGTGCGTTTGGGAATTCTTCCGTAGTCCATTCGCTCCACATGACCTGCCCTTTGTAGCTTACGAAATTTTATAAGAGTCGATGCGGTTGGGTCGTCATAGATGTTATACAACTCGTTGTTGTACCGGATACGCCATTCAGTGCCTTCTCTTACTGGTCCCAAAGTCTTCGAAGAATTCGTCGTTCAAAAGCGTCTATTGATTTTTCAGACGCTTGGGTGAGAGGCTACGTTTCGCTTGCATATAGTAGCACAGGTCTTATTATGGTCTTGTATATGCGAAGTTTGCTCTGCCTGTGCACATTTTTCGATTTTAAGATCGGGCGAACCGTTAAATACGCCTTATTTGATAGTATGATCCGTTGTTTTACTTCGTCCCGTTCGTTGCCGTCTATTACAAGGTGTGATCCCAAGTATGAGAAATGATCCACATTCTCCAGGTAGTAGTCCCCCACGGTCATATTTTGTCTAGTTGGCGCGTTTCTTCTTGTATGGGTTATGAACTTCGTCTTATTCACATTGACCCTTAACTCGCCATCCTTTGCCGCTGAGTCTAGACAGTGGAAGACTTCCTTCGCGTCTGGAACAGATTTGTTCATGATATTTATGTCATCCACGCACACCACTAGTTGAGTGGACTTGATTAGTAGGGTACTTCTGGTATCAACAGGTACCTTTCTGATGACATGTTCCAGGGCGAGATTGAAGAGCATGGGAGCGAGTCCATCTCCCTGCTTCAGGCCGGATTCTGTTCGGAAGCTTTGGGTAAGCTCGTTTTGTATCCTTACTTGAGATTCAGTGTCAGTCATGGTCATTTTACTTTATTATTTTTAATAATAAAGTATTGTGATCGACCTGAAATTTCAAAAAAATTTGCTGCCCTGAAATTTGTGCGAAAAACTTTGGATTACAATATCTTACGAACCAATTACACCAGGAAGATAAAATTTAGTTTTTGTATATGGGATCACAAGAGGAATCTACTGAACGAACGTTTTTTGAGGGGGGAGGTGGAGCACGAAAGTGGGGGAATAGCAATGTCTCAAAATAGGTAATTTATATATCTCAGAAACAGTATCATATATGATCTTGAAAATTTTACAGGAATTGGGATCGGTAGACCTCTAGTAGGGAAAAAAAATTAGTGGTGAGGGTGTAGGGGGTTGTGATGGTGAAAAGGGATAGAAAGGAAAAAATTCTGATTTTTATTTCTCAAAAACCGTAATGAATGGAAAGCTAAAAATTTAGGATTATATACAGCCACTATAGAGACATCCTAGAAAAAAAAATAGTTCATAGGGGTACGGGTGTGAAGGGTGGTTTTTTATATCTCAAAAACGGCTTATGCTAGAAAGTTGAAACTTGGTACGTATATGTAGATGTGCTATTAGAGTAACTAAAGTAAAAAAAAGTTCAGATTTTTATTGGCGTTCAGAGGTTGAGTAAAAAAATGTCTGGGAATCCACATTTTCACGAATTACGTAAAAACTTTTAGACATGACGAGCTATCAAAGCAACTTTACTTCTGCGGGCTATTTATATAAGCGCCTAGTAACGTTCTTCAAAATTTTTCGAAATCCAACCCCTAAGGGGGTGCAAAGTGGTTGTGTACATATTCACGAATTCTGATATATTCCTAAGGTATATTGAGATTTGGAATTCACTTTTACTTCTATAAGCTTTAAACGTAGTCGGGGAAAAACCGGATTTCAGTATTTTTCCCTATTAAACCCCCTGGGGGTATTGTTCAAGATTTCACAGATTCCGAAAATCTCTTAGGGTTAATGTTATCGAATTCACTTTTACTACTATTAATTATTCTATTAATAAAAAAAATAAGTAAGCAAATAAAAAAAATCTGCCAACAGTCTGGGCGCAACTTCATTATTTTATTGGTAGAAGTCCGAAACGTGTTTAATGATGAGATGCGGTGTTGGGTACTATGTGACTGACAACCTCAGAAATAACCAGGAGGCTATTTGGAACGTTATTTTTTAGGTTGTCAGTCTCATAGTAACCTAATCCCATCTCAGCATTAAACACGTTTCGGACTTCTACCCATAAAATAATAAGGTTGCGCCCAGGCTGTTGGCAGATTTTTGTTAATCGGACGAGTTTTGATGGGATTCCGAAGTCAAGCATTATTTTATATAGTACATTACGATCTATACTATCGTAAACCTGTTGTAAGTCCACGAAGATCTGGTGCACGTCGATGTTATACTCCCAGCTTTTTTCTAGTACTTGTTTGAATGAGAATATCTGGTCAATAGTCGATCGTCCGGTTCTGAAACCACCTTGGTATTCGCTAATAATATCTTTATGCCAATTGCCTTATCGATAGTATTTAAAACCTATCGATTGTTTCGAGAGTACAAACCTATCGATACTTCCGATAGACTATCGATGTTTAAGCAACACTAGTTTGTACTGCTCCCAGATCCGTGATGATCCTTGAGCCATGATAAAATTGCAGCTAATAATTCAAATTTTTCCTTAAAATAGAAATTTAAATATTCACAAAAAAAGAAAAAATCTGCCAACAGTCTGGGCGTAACTTTATTATTTTTTGGGTAGAAGTTCGGAACGAGTTTAATTCTGAGATGCGGTGTAGTTTACTATGTGACTGAAAACCTAAAAAAAGTTCGGGAAGCGGTTAGAATGGGGTCGCGCTAGAATACTTACGCCGCTGCCACATATAACATATGAATTACATAATTGGGTCATACTCCGGGACGAGGTCTATATCAGTTGTTACGCCATTAGAAGGTTTTTCGTGATTTGGTTTTGGGCCATGAAATCGGAAATGCGTTTGTAGGCGATTATATAAAAAGTCTGTGGAGGTACAAACCAATCTAATATCTCATCAATCCTGAGAAATATGTCGAAATCCATACGTCATATTGGAGTTGAATAACAAACATGCTGAAATCAACTTTTTGACGATTATGTAGGAAGCCCTAGGAAGTAAAAATGAATTCGATATCTCATTAGAACTTAGAAATATGTAAGAATTTGTGAAAACATATGCAAACCCCTTGCACCCACTTTGGGGTTGAATATCCAAAAATCCTTATATAAGTTTTTAGATATATATAAAGAAAGCCAGAGGAAGTAAAAACCAATCCGATGTCTTATCACTCCTAAGAGATATGACGGAATTCGTGAAAAAGTTCTCAACCCGTTTTTACCCTCTTAGGGGTTGAAAAAGGAAAAAACCTGAAAACGGGTTTTAGGTGACTATTAAATAAGCCCGGGGAAGTAAAAAGCTATTCGATATCTAATCAGACCTGAGGGATACGGCTGAATTCGTAAAAATGTATACATCCCCTTTACACCACCATCCCCTTTACACCTGAAAACACTTTCTAGGTATTTATATGAAGAATCCGTACAAAAAAAATGAATTCAATATTTGGAAAGAACTAATAGATATGACGAAAATCGTAAAAATATATGCATTCCATTTTCACTGATCATTTTTTTTCCCCACTTCCGAAAGCCAATAGATATTTCATTTTTTTTTTAATCAGAATTACTTTTCTAGTTGATGTACATATACATACCAAATTTCAACTTTCTAGCATAAGCCGTTCTATAGTTAAGAAAAACACCCCCCACCCCCGTACCATACTACCCCTATAAAAAATTATATTTTTACAACATGCTACTACTATAGTTCTATCTAAATACCAAGTTTCAGCTTTATATCATTATAGGTTCTCGAGATATAAAAATCGGAACTTTTTACTTTTCACCCTCACCCTCTACACCTTCATCCCTGAAATTTTTTTTTCTGCTGGGGTCTATTAGGCCTACTTCTGATAAAAATTTTAAGCATCTATCTTACACCGTTCTTAAGATATAAGACGTGATTTTTTAAAAAAATTCTAACCCCTTCTCTTCCATGCTCCACCACCACCTAAAAAAATTTTACTTTCAGCAAACTTTATTTGTCAACCTTTATACACAGACCAAATTTTATTTCTCTAGTGTAATTTGTTCGTGAGATATCGTAATCTAAGGTTTTTCAACCCCCCCCCCCGTACGTTACTGCTCCCTCTCAAAAATTTGTTTCCGATCCTTTCTCCTAGTATATCTACAGATGATTATCAAGTTTTAATTTCGTAACATTAACCGTTTAGGAGATATGGATTTTAGAATGTCTCTATCTCGCCTTTTTTGCGTTTTGGACGCATTATTTTTCCCCCCACTCCCACACCCCTTCACCCATATCAACAATATTTTTGCAAATGGTTCCACTATTGAAGCTCTATATAAATTCCAAGTTTCAGCATCCTAACATAAGCGGTTGCTGAGATCTAGAAACCAAAATTTTTCGTCTAAAACGCACACCCCCCAAAAAGTGGTCACTTGAAGGAGCGTACCCAGTCTATTAAGGAAAAAAATTTCAATTCAATAGCTTATAGGGTTTAGGAGTTATAAGCCCTCAAACGTTTTGCGTACGGCGGACGGCGCACAGACGGACTGAAAATTGTTTTTGCTTTTTTGGTGCTTATTAGTCATGAAACGCATAAAAAAAAATTTTCAGGGTAGCAAACTTTTTTTTTTAAAAATTGATAACAATACTTTATTATTAAAGTAATAAAGTAAAATGTCACATTTTGTAAATAATTAATAACATTTTCGACGTTTGACTGGAAAAATAGTGGAAAAATGGAAAACCAGCCGTTAAGATAACCCGACCTATTAAATTGCTAACCTGAGGTGAATAATACCATTTTATACCCAGAGAAATTAACCAGTGATTAAAGTTAATGTCCCGGATAAGTTAACAGCTGGTTAAGGCAAAAATAACCAGAGGTGAATAATACGGCCCTTAAACTATCAAAATTCAAATTTTCTAATCTTCCCTCCAGAAAAATTCGATTAGTTTAGTACGTTTTTTATTTGACTGTTGGCTGGCTTTACGCAGCGCTATTCAAAATTTACACACAGAGCAAAATTTGAGTTACTGCATGCCGGAACATTTACTGCAATGCATTGATTGGATCATGGAGCATACAAATCGCATGTGAGCAAAGCTACTGCATGCATTGGTTGGATCATGAACTTTCGACTAGTGGCTAGCTCTATATCACGTGTAATAATAAATCAAGGTCTGGATCTGGTCTGGATCATGCTAAAGCCCTGCAGGGATGCGCAGCTTGTTCCGGTAGATAGGTCCGAACTAGCAAAGGGAACTACCTGCGTAACTTATGTCCCTCCATGATTCGAACTAGCTGGTGGCAAGTTTAAGCTTCGTGTATGCAAACAAAATCCAGGCCTAAGGACCGAATCCTGGCGGGTTCTTCACATAGTTAAAGAAAAGAATGGCGAGTTTTGTCGACGTTTGACGACGGTTCAACAGCTGAGCTAGAATCACTGAAGTGTCGCCCATTCTTGAAATTTTTCAGATATCCAAGTGAGGATCAAAAAGGAAGGGGCCTAAAATTCAACATACTTCGGCTTTAGTGACGCCGTTTCGTAAAATTTTTAACTAAATTTTTTTTTTATACTTAAATATACATGCTTATTAACTTCCCCAAATATTATTAGTCTATTTCCTTTTCTTCTATTAAAAAAAAATGTGAAAAAACGATTTTTTTTAGGCCGTTACAGTGGTATACTTTTATAAACAGAGTCAGGCAGGTCTTATATCTCACCATTCGTACTCAATTCTTGAGCTCAAAAATCTGCAACTGGCACATCCTAAATGACTTATATGTCAGATCACAGCGATACTCTATTCAACAGAGAATCAAATAGCACTTTATCTGAAATGTACAGGAAGCCACACTTGACGAACTGAGAACTATATAACCAGAACTTGTCGAAATGCATGGCCGAAATCATACGAAATATTAAAGATATTGACAGCATAGAAATAGCATCAGAACAAATACGCAATGATATCAAAACTACTTTTAACTCAACCTGCCTGGTAAGATTTAGAGCAAGCAATAGTAGACTGATGAAACCAAGCACTAACTAAGCTCAGATCTCAAACAAGAAAGCTCTTTTATTGGGCCAAGGAAACTGGTGAATGGGAATCATACAAAGGAGCTCTAACACAGTATGACCACGAAATACGACGTGCGATTTGAAATCCGTGGAAACTGTTCTGTCAGGGTATAAATGATTTACCCAGCAGCACAAGAGTATACAAAATACTGTCTAAAGCACACACTAATAAAATGGGCCTATTAGAGGAACCCGATGGCTCGATAATTGAAAATGGACGAAAAACTCACTTGAAATGCCCATTTGGACGGAGATTTTGAAAGGGCCAGAATCCCTTTCTGGATCTACAGGAGCTTTCTCGGCAAAAACTGGTGACTGAGTCCAAAACTAACCAACTGGATGTCATCGTTGCTAGGCCCATTATAACTTACGTGACATCCGTTTAGTGGAAGAAAATAAAACAGAAAACTGCTGACTGAAGTACAAAGTCTGGCTTGCTTGGGTATCACTTGAGCGATGTACACCACTCCCACGGCTGCCTTACAGTTGCTTCTCAACCTAGCACCTCTGAAACACTTAGAAATACAGAAAGAAGCAAGGTTCACGACATACAAACTTTTGAGCTCGGAGGAGCTTGCTAAACTCTTTCCGCGGAACTCAAGAAAGACCCCATACTAGCGATACCTCTTTCTGATTCAATGGCACCGAAATTTAATTTTACAATGTCATTTAAAGTTAGAGGGAGGATTGAGGGATTGGATAAACTCATTCCAAAACCCGGATCCATAATGTGGTGCACGGACACATACAAAACAGGTCAAGGTGTAATAGCAGGAGCTTATGGCCAATCTAAATTCTAAACATTACATCCACTGCCTACCAGGCGGAGACCCATGCTATTGAATTCTGCATTAGAGAAAATATCAGACCGGCCTACAAAAACCAACACATATATATTCTCTCGAACAGCAGAGCAACTCTACCGGCTCTGCAGTAAGTTAAAATTTATTCTACACTTGTATGGGATTGCCTCCAATGCCTGATTGAACTCTGAAACCAGAACAGAAATAACCTCCTTTGGATTTCGGGACACAGCGGTAACGAAATGGCCGACTCAATGCCTAGAAAAGGCTTAGAAGGCAGCTCCATGGGACCAAATCCATTCCGTGCGGTACCGTTAAGCACAGCAAAAATTAACATCCAAATTTGGCAAAAATCGCAAAGTGCTGTTCTTGAAACGGTGCAACAGACATTCAAATGCCGAAACATTCAGAGAAAGAACGTCTGATTATCTGAAATTAAGCAGATATCAGACCCGAACCCTAGTGGGAGCTGTGACTGGACATTGTTCCATGAGGAAGCATCTTCAAAGGATTGGTCTCTATGAGACCAAAATATGCAGAATTTGCGCTTACGAAGACGAATCACCAGAGCACATCCACTGTGAATGTGAGTGAATTTTTCACAAAAGACTACGGCACTTTGGTCAAGGTATCATGGAACACCAATCTTCATTAAAAGCGCATTGATCGATGAGAAATTATAGATAATCAGGGGGAGCGTCTGAATAACTGGATCGACCAAAAAAGTCGCGATGCAATAGATAGAAAGAACGAGGCTTACAAAATGTTTACTGAACGACCTACACAAGCCAAAAAAGATAGATATGACGAACTTAGGCGATTTACAAAATAGAGCTAAAGGAAAAAGCAAAGAAAGTATCAAAATGACAAAATACAAAAAATGGACGCATACGCAATAGTAAAAGACCTATAAAGGGAATATAAGCCCAAAATCAGTTTCTTCAAAGACGCAGAAGGCAACATCATCATTTCGAACATCTTCTCAATCCCACTCCATTATCGCCGATCACGACAGACAAAATCTCAATTGAGGGTTCAACTGATGAAGAAGAACCATCATCGACACTACCCATACTAGGACGAAATCAAAGCAGCCCTATATGACCAGAAACTACACAAAGCGCTGGGAATTGACGAAATACCAGTTGAACTTCTGAAAAACGGTGGAAACTGTGTCGCGGAAAAACTACACAAGATGATATGCAAAATTTGGACAGAGGAAAATATACCCGACGATTGGCAAAGAAAACATCATATGTCCAATTTACAAGAAAGGAAATAAACTCTGCTGTGAAAATTACAATATTACAATAATTGAACGTAGTCTTAAGACCTATACTAACGAAACAATTGGTGAATACCAAGGTGGATTCAGAACCGGACGATCAACAATAAAGCAGATATTCTCGGTGTTTGAGAAGGAACCGGGATAATCTGGTGGGATGGTAATTTTAAGGTGTTTCCTTTCTTTTAATGAAACGAACTTGTGCAGCTGGATTAAATTCACTATTTTTATTTAATTTTGAGGATGATCGAATTGAATTGAAAAATACACAACCGAACTGGATGAAAGATTAAACAAGAGAGAGCTAGTAACCGAAAAAATCGCTGCAGAGACGATCCGAAACGGGATGTTTAGGTTAGTGTTGGTATCCGTGTAGAGATGAGCATGATCGCATCGGTGCGAAGAGGTTGAAATATTCCGAGGATACAGTACTAAAGTGATGCGGCAAGTCTTTTTTCAACACTCGGTGAAACAGGTGCTAGAGAAATGCTGGGAATATAACACAGATATGCCCCACATCTTCGTAGATTTTAAACAAGCATACGACATTATCGACAGGAAGGTACTGTAACAAATCACGCTTGATTTTGGAATTCCACCAAAACCAGTCCTACTAACAAGACTCACCATGACGAACACTGAATCCCAAGTGTTTTTTAACTTGGCAATAGAGTAAGTTATCCGATAAACCCCAGTCGACATCAATGGGAGACCACTACTCAAGTCCACCCAACAAGTAGCATACGCTGACGATATAAATAAATCGTAAGATCCTTCCTTAGTGCAAAGGAGGTATTTGTCAATCTACACTCCGCCGCAAAAGAAGTCGGGTTGCGCATTAACGAAAGCAAAACAAAAGTAATGACGCAAAAAAGAAAGAGAACGCCAATTAGACAGAATATAACAGTTGCGAAACTTCATATATCATACAAAACGAAACGGACGAAATCAATCGACGGATCGTGCCAGCTAATAAAACGTATTATTCGTAACTTCCAATAATGGAATCCAAGAAGGTGCACTGGAGCAATAAGTTAACGCGAAGTTTCGAAAAAGCCGTTAACGCATTCGAAAGAAAGGTCATCCGAAGAATTTTGGGACCTGTAAAGGAAAGAACAGACTGGCGAATTAGATTGAACCATGAGTTGTATAAACTCTACGAAGATCCAGAAGCTTTAACGTTCATCAAGCTACTTAAACTGCACTCGGGTGACCATGTAGAGCGAATGGAAGATAGAAGAATCCTCAAACGTGCTCTTAAAGGCAAAGCGAGTGGTAACATGCCAGTAGGCAAACCACGTTAACGATGGAAAGACTCGGTTGATGAAGATAACAAAGCTATCTTAAAAATTAGCAGCTGGTCGACGTGGTCTTTGGATCGAGATGATTGGAGACGACGACTTCAGACGGTCAGGGCCCGATTTGGGCTGTCGGGCCATTGATGATGCGGGGACGTCACAATAAGCTCAATACACAGGGAACCAAACCAACCTCAATTCGAAATTTAATCTAATTTAGACACCATCCTAAAAGGGAAGGATGTAGAAGAGGTACGGGAAAATATTTAGCTTACATTATATGGATAGCTCCAAGACTGGTTCTGGAGTAGTTCTCTGACATGCTAAATGTACACATTTACTTTCGTCTTCGAGACAACCCTTGCGAATAACTATCGGCATTAAAGGCTAAAACACCTAATCGAAATCATTCTCCTAATAGAATTCTACTTAAGAAAGTTATTAACGAAATTATATCAAAACTAGCACTTTAACTTTAAATTTTTGCTAGTGACCATAGACAGCTCCTGTACCGGGATTCTGTACAGGACGAGCCACCCAAAATATCGTCCAAAAAAACGAAATCGTCAGCTTAGCGATTTTGTGCACTGGCGTCTCGCCCAGGGTTGCCAGATTTTCAAGAGACGGAGTAGCCAATTTTCAAACGCCGAGTAGCCCAAAATCGCCTATTTTAAATAGACGGATCCTAGTGAATTCTTATACAATGCAAATAAATAGATGCAAATAAATTTCTACAATTTTTAGTTTAATATATCGATAAAATTAGGAAAAAAAACAAAATAAATATAACGTTCATTACAAACAAAGAGTAAGAACGAAAATATAAAAATTAAAACTTTGCTGCTTTTTCTAGAAACTCTTGTATAAATGTTCCCTGTTCTGTCCTCTGATGTTTGATTTTGATATACATGTGGAATCCTAAATTCCCTACATCTGGCAACACCATTTTGTTTGTGGAAACAGCGAAGAACACGAGGTACGACGACTTGACACGGAGGTTCTTTCTTTCTTCTTTCCGGAACCAGCAGAGGAAGCAGACCTACGAGTCTCAGCGCGAAGCCAATTTGTCCGGTGTTATTTTTCTTTTTTTATCAATCTTGTTTTACCTATGGAATATATTTTCTTTTGTTTAATTTTTATTTCATTCAGCCTATATTGATCCCACAAGTCTGGGGGCTCAACCGGGATCACGGTAATCAGATTGCATCGCGAAAATTGAAAACGACGAAAGGTATAAAATCCAAAAAGAAAGAAAGAACTAACGGTGAGTGGGTGCAATCGGTTATTAACAACGGGAATAATTTTTTTCGTTTTCGATGGGTGGTAATCGGTCGCGTCGACGCAAAATGCAAAGTACCGCAATACTTAGCGAAAATTATCCGACGGAAAATTCAGTGACGATGAATGTAGTCGAAGAAAATTTATTACGTCGCGAAAATGCTCTAGACGAAAAAGAAAGGAGATTGGCGCGACTAGAGGCAGATTTGAATAAAAGCCGTGAAGAAGATCTGTCTCTCCTACGGGCAGAAAATGAAAGATTACGAAGCACGCGGAATATGACTTGTTCGTTTCAAGACGCCTTCGGCTCGCTAGCTGAGTTTACGGGTGACGACCTAAACATATCTTTTTGGCTAAACGACTTTTAGGGGTTCGCCGCTGTAATGAATTGGAGCGATTTCGACAAATTTGTATTTGCGAAAAGATTACTTGGAGGATCGGCTAAATTAGCGGTTAGGAGTAACTCTAATCTTCATACGTGGGAAACCCTTCGCGCATTTTTGGTCGAAGAATTTGGAACAAAATATAACAGCGCAGAGCTCCACAGGAAATTAAGTGCTCGAAAGCAAAGTAAGCAACAGTCAATTCATTCATATTTTCTGAATATGCGTGAACTAGGTGCCCGTGGAAACATTGAATAGGCCGCCGTGATTCAATATGTCATAGCAGGTATAAGTGATTCGCCAGTAAATAAAATCATTTTGTACGGCTCGGTAACTTATCGCGATTTTAAAGTGAAGCTTGATACCTACGAAAATTACAAAAGTCAAAATCCGCGCAGTGAGCAATCGCATTCAACAAAAAACGCCGGTTCAGATTCGCCTAAGCCACGTTGTTTTAATTGTGGAATTCGCGGGCATAAGTCTTCGGAGTGTCGGGACAAAAGTAAGGGAACAAAGTGCTTTTCCTGTGGTGAGTTTGGACATAAATCGCCTACATGCCCTAAAAAACCGCGCCAGTTTGTTCGCAAGTAAACTCTTTCGCGAATGCGTTCGAACACGGTAACCATAAAAGTGTTTGCATTGACGGATATCGAATAGACGCATTGATAGACACGGGAAGTGATTTTTCTTTACCACGCGCAGACCAATATCTAGCCATGAAAAGCCCTGAATTAACCGGTCGAGGACTCGCGAGTATATAACTGAAATTTCGAAAATGATTGAAAATTATACACCTAATGTTAAAAGTGTCGCGGACTTCGAAATGAAATTAATTCTGAATTCTGATACTTTTATTTGCCAGAAACCGCGTAGACTTTCTCCTTTGGAAAGGAAAATAGTTGACGACCAAATAAAAAAAATGGTTGACTGAGGGTGTTGTGCGTGTCAGTAACTCAGAATGGGCAAGCCCCATAGTTCTCGCTAACAAGAAAGATGGAAGTAAACGATTGTGCATGGATTATCGCGCATTAAATAAAATAATTATCTGAAATCTATTGATTCCCCTTCCTTTAATCGAAGACCGCATTGACGCATTACAAGGTGCTACGATTTTTTCAAGCCTGGATTTGAAGAACGGATTTTTCCACGTCCCTATGGCGGCTCAAAGCATCCAGTTCACTTCGTTCGTCACGTCTTCTGGGCAGTACGAATTCCTGAGAATGCCGTTCGGCCTGTGTACAGCACCTACGGAGTTTCAAAAATACGTTAACCATGTCTTTCGATCTCTTATCGCGCGGAAAGAAATACTAGTTTATATTGATGATATTATTATTCCGGCAAAGGACGTTCGAGAGGGAATACAAAAGCTGAAGGAAGTGATTCATACCGCCGAAGATAATGGCTTGCACTTCAATTGGAAAAAGTGTCAATTCCTATGCGATAGAATTGAATATCTCGGATATGAAATCAAACACGGATCAATCAACCCATCTTTGTGCAAGATCAAAGCTGTTAAGCATTTTCCAGAGCCAACAAATGTAAAGAAAATTCAAAGTTTTCTTGGTTTAGCCGGATACTTTCGCAAATTCGTCCCGAACTTCGCAACGATTGCCAGACCGCTGAGTGACCTCCTCCGTAAAGATGCTGTGTTCCAGATGGGAGTAGCTCAAAAAGCCGCATTTCAGCAATTGAAGAATTAACTATCCGAGCAGCCCGTTCTAAAGATTTACGACCCAGTTTCCGAAACTGAACTTCACACTGACGCATCGAAATGGGGCTACGGTGCAATTTTACTGCAAAGAGCGGCCGACGATAATAACTTTTATCCAGTGTACTTTTACTCAAGCAAGACGACACCCGTGCAGCAGAGATATAGTGCCTACGAACTCGAAGTACTTGCAATTGTGAAGGCGCTACAAAAATTAAGAGTTTATGTGTTGGGCGTAGCTTTCAAAATTATCACGGACTGTGCAGCCTTTAAGCAAACCATTGAAAAGAAGGAGTTGTCGCCACGTATAGCAGGATGGGCGCTGATGCTTCAAGAATTCAACTACAAGCTCGAGCACCGATCGGGTCAAAAGATGCATCACGTTGACGCACTTAGCAGAAATCCGTATGCGATGTTGGTCAGTTCAGATCTGCTTACGAGATTACAGGCCGCCCAAATAAAAGACGACCGTTTGAGAGTGATAATGAAGCTGCTAGAACATAGCACTTACGAAGGATATGTGCTTGAGAGAGGAATACTATACCAAGTTAAAGATAATAGTAAGCTGTTGTGTGTTCCTCGTGGTATGATTACTGAGATTATCAAAACCATTCACGACCAAGGACATTTTGGCACGAGAAAAATGGAAGAAATTCTCAGCCGAGAACATTCTATTCCCAAGCTGCGTGAAGAAATCGAGCGAGTGCGCAGGAACTGCATAAGATGCATATTGGGCGATCGCAAGGAAGGACAGAAAGAGGGTCATTTGAATCCTCTTCCGAAAGAAGAGTTCCCATTAACAACTTTACATATTGATCATCTTGGACCGCTGACCATAACGCCGGAGAAGTACAAGCACCTATTTGTCGTAGTAGATGGATTTAGCAAATTTGTCTGGATGTACCCGGTGAAAACATTAAGCACGGCAGAAGTAATATCAAAGCTGGAACTGCAAAAAACTATTTTTGGTAATCCCAAACATTTAGTGTCTGACCGAGGGACCGCGTTCACATCTAACGCATTTTCGGATTACTGCAATACGGAAACAATTGGACACACTCTAGTAACAACGGATGTTCCACGCGGTAATGGGCAGGTAGAGAGGGTCAACCGTATTATAATATCGATTCTTACGAAGCTCAGCATTGACAACCCAGAAGAATGGTATAAGAATACGCCGAAACTACAACGATTTCTAAACTCAACCTTTCAAAGAAGCATCGGACGAACGCCGTTTGAAATTACGTTCGGTATAAGAATGCGCAATCCAGAAGATCATCGGCTAACTGATTTGGTAAATGAAGAACTTTGCAATTTATTTGATGAAGAGAGAGACAACGTTCGATCCGAAGCAAAGCAGAATATCCAAAAAGTCCAGGACGAAAATCGTATGACTTTCAATAAACGACGAAAGGCGGCACACATCTACAATTTGGGAGAACTAGTGGCGATCAAAAGGACTCAATTCGGTAACGCTATTAAATTATATTCTAAATATTTGGGCCCATACAGAATTTCCAAGATGCTGCCTAACGACCGTTACGAGGTTACCAAGGTTGGTACACACGAAGGACCCAAGACAATCATGAGCAGTTGCGACAATATGAAGCCGTGGACAACTTATGCAGAAAACTTGAGCGAAACAGATGAAGAACTTGATGAAGATGACAACAACGACGCTTAAATCCTAACCATTAAAGACGACGAATCCTAGAAAATGCAAACGATGAAATAGAAAGATGAAGAACTTCAAGCTATGTAAGGTACAGTAGCAACGACGAATCCCAGAAGACGCAAACGACGAAATAAAAAGATGAAGACCTTCAAGACATGTAAGGCACAGTAACACGACGAATCCTAGAAGACGCGGAATACTTGAAGCCATATAAGCAGAGCAACGACGATGAATTATAAACGACGTGTACAACGAAATAATAAAGACGACGAACTCGAAATTATCAGGACGGCCGGGTTGTGGGATCCTAAATTCCATACAACTGGCAACACCATTTTGTTTGTGGAGACAGCGGGGAACACAAGGTACGACGACTTGACACGGAGGTTCTTTCTTTCTTCTTTCCGGAACCAGCAGAGGAAGCAGACCTACGAGTCTCAGCGCGAAGCCAATTCGTCCGGTGTTATTTTTCTTTTTTTATCAATCTTGTTTTACCTATGGAATATATTTTCTTTTGTTTAATTTTTATTTCATTCAGCCTATATTGATCCCACATACATATGCTGTTGTTAAATAGACTTAAAATCTCCTTCGTGACTGGAAAATCTTTGCAACATAGACCGGTTAACTGAATTGGTATTCTAATTCCTAAAATTGGACCCAATGTTTCTAAGCTTCCCTCATTTGGGAAAATATCCGCTCTACGATACTATTATTAGTAGGAATGCAAAGGTTTCAAGTTAGCATTGTATTTTTGAAGTCACAATTCAAGTATATTTCATACATCTTCATATAGTACACATTTTTTTCACATCTGACTTACATTTAGAATGGAAGGATTAGAAATTTATCAGCTAGTTCAGCGTCAGGATTTCATAAATCAAATTTGAAGTCCTAAATTTCTCTATGTATATGGTGGAAATGAAAAACATGTGCGAGCAAATACTCGTAAAAATAAAGTGAATTTTTAAAGAACGTACGTATGCTACGTATAAGCACCTTAAAATATTAAACGTAGAATCGCCGTAAATATTCTACGTCTAGGTCTCTTCCAAACTATACGTAGACATATACGGCGACCGCGGACATCGTACACTAGAATTCTACGGTGTTTATCCGGTATTATTTTTCGTATAGTATACGGAAATAAGTCTGCTGGGAATCGATGTACAAACCATTGATAATAGAATTAAATGGGTATCAAGATAGCCCAAAATTTTTCGAATTCAAGATAGCCCATAATTCGCCGATTCAAATCAAAAATAGCCCAAGTTAGATAAATCAAAACTTTGATTTTTTGTAGCGACAATAATGTCTGTGTAGCCCAATTGGCGATAAAAAGTCTGACCTGGCAACCCTGGCTCGCCTATTAATTTGCCGCCTACTGCCATTCTGCCACAAAATTGAGCAACTGGCGAGGAAAAAGCGATTTTGTGAAATCACTTCTCGCCTGTCATGCATATTTTTTAGCCTATTTTTCTCGCCTCGTACTAGTGGAGTCGTGTTGTTTGTTTACATTATTTTTCAATGGTATACAATAAGTTGTAAAAATTGTAAAAAACGTACTACAGTGACGATAGGCTGCAAGCCAATCGTATGATAATCTAGATGAAATACTGAACTTTGATTTTAATTGTAGTTGGGAATAAAGCCTAGTATCCAGATCGAGTGAAATTTCGTTTCCCATACAAAACACATACAAAAAAATCCGAGCGAAATGCTAGTGAACAATTTTTTCGTTTTCATTTCGCTAGCTAGTATCCAGTTCAAGAGAAATTTCCTTTGTTTGGAGTTTATCAAACTGATGGCGCTAATCAAAGATTCAGCAGCGAAATGAAATACATCGCAGTTTCGCGGTGAAATTGTGACGTCTTGTCTCGTTTTGAAAAGCAAATTACAATGGAAAATATTATTACAGTCACTAGTGTTTAAGAAATAATACTGTATATTTTTATATTAATATTATTATAATATAATAATAATGGTCTTAGTCACTAGTGTTTAAGAAATAATACTGTATATTTTTATATGCTTATTATTATTATAATAATAATAATAATAATATTATTATTACATGGCCTACTGCATTAGGAAATCCCTTATAAATTTTTTTGATTTTTACCATATTGTCGTTCGAAATCCCTTTTCTCCATTCACTCTCGATAACATTACCTTCTTCATCCAATTCATCAGCATAATTCGGTGGGAAATTCTCGATGCCATTTTCCGACATCAAAAAATTATGGAGAATACAGCACGCAGCAACTATTTGTTGTGTCCTGTCTGGTCCACAAAACATTGTCCTTTCCACGTATTGCCATTTGGGACGCATTATACCGAAAGCAAATATTGATTATTTCTTATTTAAAATAAATTTATTTTAAATTTAAAATAAATTGTTTTTTTTTGTTATTTGTCAGTTTGATTTTTAACAATTAGCACACGACATCTTGCGGTAACGTTCACGAACTAATTTCACAGCGGAATGAGCGCAGTAAGAGGTAAGCGAAATTTCACTCGATCTGGATGCTAGGCTTAAAGTAGAATAAGGAGTAGGCATGTGCTTTGTCCTTAAATTAAGACTCTCATTTGGGTGCTACTAGCAAGTAAAAGACAATACATTCATTATTCAATTTTAAATCTGGGAAGTTAGAAAATCAACGAAAGTAAAATTTCCTTTTTTCAAGAACTTTCACATGAGAGGTGCATGAAGGACTCACCATTAAAATTAATGTATACAATATTTAAATAACCTAGCCTGAAGCGTTCAAAAGATATCGGAAAATATTCTTGAATACTTGTCTTAAGGACTTTTTGTATGCAAACTACCCGACGGAGTAGAATGATTTTGCCGACAAGTAAGCTAAAACTTTATTTTCACTCAAAACTAATTTGAACAAAATTTTTACTGCGTGACTAAACGATTACTTGAGTTATAGTGAGATCAATAAATTAAGTTAATACATTTTTGCAGGATTTTTGCATGACAGTTACACCATAGACAAATTATATTATAAATAGATGTCCATTCCATGCTAAAAATTCGGGTACATTTTTTTTGTGCCTGACATCTAATGCCGGCCTAATCTTATCAACATGAAGGAAATTATCGACATTTGTTCACGTATTAGACCGAACTCTCTCGATGCAGTTCGCTATGAGAAACGAAGGCGTTGGTGATGTAGCTCGAAGCTCTTTTTGAAGCTTCAGGGTTATTATGCATTATGCGCTGAAGGGCACTGACTCATTCGATTATGGATGGAAATGTGTGATGTTTTATTTCTTAAGGATACGTTTGTAGCCGCGTAGCTCACAAACCCGTTGAGATATTAAGTTGAAATTTGGTGGGTAGATTGGATGAACCCCTACGAGTGGTATCATTTTGGATGGTGGGGTATGAGGGGAGAGTTTTAGACTGCTGAAACTTGGGACTAATGAAGAACTGTGAAAAAAGAATTGTCCACAGAGGGTGTGGGAGTGGGTGGAAGAAAAATGCGTCCGAAACGCTCGAAAGCAGGGATTAAAACATTCTAAAATCAATATCTCCTGAAGAGTTAAAGGAAAGGATTTTGGAAAACGCCAAAATATGCAAACTACTCGGGACAGAAATAAGAAAAGGGTATTTAGTTATAGTTGACATTTTACATACTCTTGTTGCTGAAAATATAATTATGTGAAGACTTAGGATTAGCTTTTTCTTGTGATTAAGTAACTACAAATCAAAAGGTTTATAAAAATTTAGTTGTTTCCTCAGACAAGCCATACTTTTTTAAAAATAGTAAAAAAAATATTCTGTTTACGTGATATTCCGCACATCTTAAAATCCTTCAGAAACAACCTCATGAAGTTTGATTTACAAATTGAGAATAAGGGAATAGCCAAATAGGCGGTTTTACAGGAACTTTATAATTTTGACCAAAAATCATCAACAAGAGTATGTCCAAAACTCACGACCAAACATCTATGATCCAATTCGTTCGATAAAATGAAGGTCAAGTACGCAGTACAATTATTTAGTGGCAGTACAGTTGCGGGTATGAGAACCATGAATCAGTTAGGAATGTTTAGTAATGAAGTTATGGAAAATATAAATCCAACCGTCCATCTAATAGAATTTCTAAATAGATTATTCGACAGCTGCAATTGTAAAATGCACTGTGCAATTGTGCACTGACCACCAATAATCTACCGCGAAATATGTTAGTCGAAGCACTATCATATTTATCAAAATATATTATAGTTTTATTGTTCCAAAAAAAGGTATCCAAATAAATTAAAATTAAAACTTTTATGCAGACTATTCATAGCAGTTGCAGTTGGCGGAAGATGTACTTATTTAGCCATTTCAATAATTGAGAATATTTTTGCACGAGTAAGGATCCCGTAGAAAATCTATTTAGTAAAATCAGATACAAAAAAGCTGCTCCAACCTTATCAGAATTTAACGACCTCTTAGGGCAAGTAGTATCAGTGAAATTTATCAATTCTTCTATTTTCGCAAATTGTGAGGAAGATACTGTTCAAATGCTTGATATGGGTTGGGACGCAATTCTCGATGATTCTTCAACATTTCATAACGAAAGTAATATTTCCGATAATACTAATGATTCAAATGATTTGAATTCTGTGTAATATTTAGTAACTGCAAATGATACTATTATTGACAATATGCTGCAAGAGGAATCGGATACTCTCTCCGATAATGCATTAGTATATTATTGTAGATTTGTTATAAAGCAAAGCCTGAAACGCGGAATCTACAAGAACTGTGAAGTTTGTGAAAAAGAAACAATTATTCACGATGGTTCATTAACATCATCTTCAGAGTGGCTTTCGCATTTCAAAAATTATAATGAAAATTCCGATTTTGGAAATCTAAAAGCACCAACAAAGATATTTTTTGATTTATGCAAAGAACAACTTAAAATTTTTGATGATTTTTTTTCTGAAAAAAGTGCAGAAATTAATTGAATTATTGATATATGCAAATTATGTATTAAACGTTTTCCTGTGTGGTACAATACAGAGAATGATTGTTATTTGCATAGGCAAAAAATTCTTTTATATTATTTTCATATATTTTATTCTGGTTTTAGTACGGAAAAACTGTAAATGGAAGATTGATAAAACTATCTCCCAACAACAAACTTATTTTATTACAAATAGAAAATTAAAAATATTAAGACAATAATTAAATTTTAAAAGAATGAAAAATGAAAAAAAATTCAGTGATCAATGTAGTTTTTCTCAGAAAACCCCATTATAAAAATGTCAGGAGATCTTGCAGGCCAGTCGATTTCTACCGATCCAGCGATTGCTCTAATTGGAATTTAACCAATCTGTGATCTGTCGGCCGTAATGAGCAGAAGCACCATCGTGTTTGTAAAACATGGAAGCCAATCGAACCAGTGGAATATCATCCAACAAGTCCTGTAGATCATTTGATAAAAGTTGTAAGTAATTGGAGCTATTTAGAGTACGCGGAAGCCTAATAGGTCCAAGTAAATCGTCACCAATCACACCTGCCCATAAATTGACGCTGAATCTGTGCTGAAATGATGCCGCTCTTCTTGTGTGTGGATTGCTTTCAGCCCACGTATGTAGGTTGTGGAGGTTTGTGATACCGTCTCTGATAAATTGGGACTCATCCGTCCACAGAATATTGTTGAAAAAATTGTCGTCATCTATTTGTCGTTCAAGGAGCCAATTGCAAAACTCCATCCGTTTGGGGAAATCAATGGGTAGCAGCTCCTGTGCTGATGTGTGATGGTAGGTATGGAAGCGTTCTACTTTTAAAATACTCCAAACTTTCTAAGTAGAGATGTTCAACTGCAATGCCAAGCATCGGATACTGATTGATGGATCATTTTCAACTGCTTGCAGTATTCTTTCATCGATCTGAACAGCGATTATCCGCGCAGGATTTGCATTCACTCTGCTTGTTCTAACGCTGCCAGTTTCCCTAATTCTCCTGTAAACGTCTTGAAATACTCTCCTGCTAGGTGTCCGTCGATGAGGATGTCTCTGATGGTAAAGCGCTCACGCGGCTCGGTCATTTCCGTGACACTCTCCATAAATGAACCTAATGTCTCCATATTCTTCGTTGGAGTACTCAGGCATTTTTAAATTATTTTTTAAATTCTACACACACCTTCTTCTTTTAGCAACGTAACTAAAACTGATAAAAATATGGAAATAGTTTTGCTTTTATAGGATTTACTTTATTATTTTTATAATAAAGTATTTTATGACTAATAGACACCAAAAAAGCCAAAAAAAATTTCAGTCCGTCTGTGCGCCGTACGCCGTCCGCCGTACGCAAAACGTTTGAAAGCTTATAGCTCTCAAACTCTTTGAGCTATTAAGTTGAATTTTTTTTCGTAAATAGACTGAGCAGGTCCCTTGAAGTGACCACTTTTTGGGGATGGGGGTGGGAAGGGGGAGGTGGGGGAAGCGTTTTAGACGAAAAATTTTGGTTTCTAGATCTCAGCAACGGCTTATGGTAGGAAGCTGAAACTTGAAATTTATATAGAGCTTCGATAGTGGGCCCATTTGCAAAAATATTGTTGATATGGGTCAAGGGGTGTGGGAGTGGGGGGAAAAATGATGCGTCCGAAACGTTTGAAATGCGAGATCGTGACATTCTTAAATCCATAGCTCCTAAATGGTTAATGTCACGAAATTAAAACTTAGCAATCATCTGTAGATATACTAGGAGAATGGATCCAAACCAAATTTTTGAGAGGGGGCAGTGACGTACGGGGGTGGGGGTTGAAAAACTTTAGATTACGATATCTCACGAACCAATTGCACTAGAGAAATAAAATTCGGTTTCTGCATAAAGGTTGACAAATAAAGTTTGTTGAAAGTAAAATTTCTTAAGGGGGCGGTGGAGCATGGAAGTGGAGGGGGTAAGCATTTTTTTAAAAAATCACGTCTTATATCTCAAGAACAGTGTAAGATAGATGCTTAAAATTTTTACCAGAAGTAGACCTAATAGACCCCCAGCAGAAAAAAAAATTCAGGGATGAGGGTGTAGAGGGTAAGGGTGGGGGAGGGTGGAAAGTAAAAAGTTCCGATTTTTATATCTCGAGAACCTATAATGATATAAAACTGAAACTTGGTATTTAGATAGAGCTATAGTAGTAGCATGTTCGAAAAATATAATTTCTTATAGAGGTAGTATGGTACGGGGGTGGGGGGTGTTTTTCCTAACTATAGAACGGATGATGCTAGAAAGTTGAAATTTGGTACGTATATGTAAATCAACTAAAAAAGTAATTTTCATTAAAAAAAATTCAAATATCCATTGGCGATCAGAAGTGGGGCAAAAAAAATGATCAGTGAAAATGGAATGCATATATTTTCACGATTTTCGTCATATCTATTAGTTCTTTCCAAATATTGAATTAATTTTTTTTTTACAGATTCTTCATAGAAATACCTAGAAAGTGTTTTCAGGATTTTTTAAAATTCGACCCCGAAGGGGGTGTAAAGGGGATGTATACATTTTCACGAATTCAGCCGTACCACTTAGGTCTAATTATATATCGAATAACTTTTCACTTCCACGGGCTTATTTAATAAATACCTAAAACCTGTTTTTAAGTTTTTTCCTTTTTCAACCCCTAAGAGTGGAAAAACGGGTTGAACACGTTTTCACGAATTCCGTCATATCTCTTAGGAGTGATAAGACATCGGATTGGTTTTTACTTTCTCTGGTTTTCTTTATATATATCTAAAAACTCATTTCAGGATTTTTGGATAATCAACCCCAAAGTGGGTGCAAGAGGGCTGCATATGTTTTCACAAATTCCTACATATTTCTTATTCTTATTTCTAATGAGATATCGAATTCATTTTTACTTCCTAAGGCTTCTTACATAATCGTCAAAACGTTGATTTCAGCATGTTTGTTATTCAACTCCAATAGGACGTAAGACTTTCGACATATTTCTCAGGATTGATGAGATATTAGATATGTTTGCACTTCCACAGACTTTTTATATAATCGCCTACAAACGCATTTCCGATTTCATGTAATGGAACAAAACCAAATCACAAAAAACCTTCTAATGGCGTAACAACTGATATTATACTAGGATTAGATCTCGTCCCGGTGTATAACCCAATTATGTAATTTATATGTTATATGAGGCAGCGGCGACAGTAATCTAGCGCGACCCCATTTTAACCGCTTCCCGAACTTTTTTTTAGGTTTTCAGTCACATAGTAACCTACACCGCATCTCAGAATTAAACTCGTTCCGAACTTCTATTTTATTTTGTAAGGTACCCCTTTAAGAAAGGCAAAGTACCGCACCCAGTATTACCTACTACATCCAGGTAATAGCATCAATTATGTTGAAACTCACTTATATTTCATTGATTTCCTCCATACTTCAAATAGTAATAAATGGGCAATAAAAATACTTCAGTACTACCGACAATTTAAACAGGTTTTTAAACGAGGTTCACTTTATGGCAATGACTTTTGAAATATTTAATTTTTATGTGATATGTATTTTTACATATTACTTCCAAAATGTTAATCGTAACTCATACATATGTATGCAGCTTTTGTAGGTAATAATATGGTTCATAAAAAAATAAAATTAAAATGACATTTTTATAATGGGGTTTTCTGAGAAAAACTACATTGATCACTGAATTTTTAGGGTTGACGTAGCAAAAATTTGTGTTTTCGAGCAAATATCTCAAGATTTGGTGCAGTTACAATTTAGACTCTTACATCAAATGAAAGCTTATTCGATTGCCTAACACTTTGCTTTGTGATTATTCGTTTTCAAGATATAACGTTTTAAGTGAGTGAGGGTACCGGTCAAAAACACTTTTCTTAACCACCCTGTATCTCCACAGATATTGAAAATTGACCCTCCCTGTAGAACAATTTTTTTTTCCAAATATATTAAGGAATAACCCCTTACAAGGTGGCAAACGGAGTACCAAACACCCCGTATAGCTCGTGAAAGTGAAGCAATTCGCTATATCCTCAGATCTTGGTAAACTATTTACGAACTCCTTTCATCGTGTTAGGAAAATATCGGAATATCGGGAAAAAAACTGAAATCAATTGGCAATAAAATCGAATTTGACATCTGATCAAACTTAAGAGATCAGCCGGCATTTATAAAAATATATTGGACCTCTTCACCTCCTAAGATAATTAATATAAAAAAATGTTGAAATCTATTTCTAGTAAATTTTGCACAGTGGATGTGGAAACTAATTCAGTATGCTATACTTACTCTCCAAAGTCAAGAAATAAGGAAAAATTCATGAAAATATATTCTTCTTTCTTAACCGCAGGCATTTTTGTCCCACCTCCGTACTTCAACGGAAATCTAAATTTATTTTAATTTATATTAGTTTTCTACTTTAAGTACATATTACATGCTAAGATTAAACTTTCTAGTAGTATATTTATTTTTTGTACTTGTAAATACTGACTTTCAGTTTTCTATTATATGAAGAGTGAATCTGGAGATATAAAAATCTGCATGTTTTGCTTTCTACCCTAAAAATATGTCTGCAGGTAGGGACCTATTTAGTCTACCTCCTGTCTAAATTATTAGATCCTATTTAAAATAGTTCTTGAGATATGTAACGTTATTCTCAAACCAATCTGTTACACCCGCATTTCTCTGCTCCGAAAACACATAATTTCACATAATTGCAATAATAATTTTTTTTAAATTTCGGTAAAGCAAGATTGTAATTGTAGAATTCAGACGATATCGTGTTGAAGAGAAAGATTTAAAGTCTTGGTTTCGTGCTTTTACGATCATCTGCCGCAATTATGAAGAGAGATATGGACTCACACACATGTTAGGTAGTTTAGAAGTTCATTTGATAGAATTTCTCGCTACCACTTTCCATAGGCACAGTTTTTTGTAAAAGAATGTAGATCTATGTGTATTTTGTACTCGAAGAACTATGCGATTTTTTTCATATTCATACCTTTAGGTGCAATTATTATTATATCACCGTATACAAAATTTTAAAGTTGTAGCTTAAAGTGTTCTGAAGTTACCATTCAATATCGGTAGCTGCCCGAAGGAGTTAACGGATGTTACTAATTAATGAATGACTTAAAATTAATTCCTGCAAAAATTGTATTTTCTGTTTTAACGCATTCTTGAGTTATAGTGAATTCTGTAACTTGCATACCATTTTGAAAGACTTTTGTAGACTGCTACGCGAAGGACTCATTCGATTTGCATTGCATTCGGCATTTTTGCTTAAAACATTGAATCGTTTATGTGGGCAAAATATTAACTTCCTAACTTGAAGAATTCGACCAATAATCGTGAATACGTGCTTTAAGGACTCTTGTACGGGAGGTACCCGAAGGAGTGAAAGGATATCGTCCATTAACGAACTTAGACTTAATTTTTCGATTTTACAGGTGGTGACAAAATTTCAACTTCATGGGTTTGACACGCGTTCTAGAGTTTTCATGCAAATGGACGGACGGACAGCTAGCGGATTTGGGGTATCCCAAGTAACTCAAATAAGCGAAAAGTAATATATAACTTTTTTTCGTCGAAGGCTCGGTTTTATGAGGTACAAACTTTTTGGGCTGGATTAAACTTATTATACCCTACGAATTCATCTAGAGTAGTATACAAATGTTACAGCTAAATTATCTATTTTCATGTTTTGTGTTACAAAGAAACAAAAATAAATGGCCTCAGTTCCCGTCCACAAACGCCTTTAAAGCCTAAATTGTAACTCATTCAGTCTTAGATATAAAGCTTAAATTTTGCATGTGGTTAAACTAGATGAACCCCTTTGAGGATCATGTTTCTTATCAGGATGGAAGCATGGAACACGACCACCGCTTCTTGATTTTTTAATATTCTTGCAGACTACTCCATTTGTGCCAGTCGCGCTCAGTCAAAGATGGGGAAGTTGACAGTAGCTCAATTTTACTCGCCACTTACTTTTGTCCCATTGCACAAAATCGCTAAAAGCGACGAGGAAGGAAAGAAGAGAAAATCGTGAAAGGATCGTGGATCGACCTAGCCCCGTCTTTACAGAAATTGTCCTGTTTTAATCTACTGGTATATGTTAAATATAAAAACTAGCCTTTACATTACTGAAAGTAATCCTTTGCTTAGCTTTCAAAAGTGCTTCTCTAAGAGACGGGAAGGAAGTATGTCAAAGAAGTTAGGATGACCAAATTGGAATTTTAACAAATAACTTATGCCATAATTTAAGGCTAATTAAAGGCTAATTTAGTGCTCCATAAAAAATTTGCGGCTGCACTCCTAATGGTAGAACTGTGTGGTCGTTCTGACTTCCATGGAGGCTGGGATGACCATAACCGAAACGATGTTAAACGTAAGTGCAACAAAGTTCTAGTTATACAGTAATTAACGGCTATTTAAAGGCTTTCGTATAAGCTCGATTTCATTAAGATCGGTTCACCCTGTCACCCTGTTAAAGGATGACTAGATACTAATTTAGAATATTGACGCCTTGGCTTAATTTAAAAAAAACAACCCCCGTACGTTTGTATGGGCACACAGAGAAGCTACGGGTCTGTAATAGGTCTTAAAATTTCTCCTGAATTAACGGCTCGCGATTCCCGACGCGCCCGAATTTACGGCTCCACTCCCTCATCCAAAACCCACCCCCTGTATAACCACTTTTGCGAATCTGGGCATACAGAGAAGCTAGGAGTCTGTAATAGATCTTAAAATTGCTCCTGAATTAACGGCTTGCGATTCTCGATGCGCCCGAATTTACGGCTTCACCCCCTCATCCAAAACCCACCCCCTGTATAACCATTTTTGCGAATCTAGGAATACAGTGAAGATACGAGTCTGTAATACGCCTTCTTTTCATTTGACGCAATTTCCATTATAACGAACTTTCACTATCACGAAGTACGATACAGTACCTCAATTATTATACTAGTCTATGGATCTTGGTTTCATTACTAACTTTGTTTTATTATTACTCACATTTCAAAGTATACTACTTGAAACTATGGTCACTATATGAACAACATACTCTATCTAGCGTTTGGTAGATACGTCTAATTCGGTCGTTTCTGCACTAGGCATTTTAATTGAACTTCACAAAAATCTCCTGTTTATATACTTGTTCGTTTGGTTTTGTACTACTTAAGCTCGAGCTGGATCATTCCAGCAAGAATTGCCAAAAGTATCGAATTTTTTTTCTTACATCGATAGAAAAATTACAATTATAACATAATTGAGAAGCACTGATGTTCTTGGATTTTTTGACCCATTCCATTCAGATCCCAAGTTAATATTTTGGTATGTTTTGTAAAACAGTATAATATATAGTACAATATATTTATAGCGTGTAGGACTCCTTACATGCGTATGTTTGAGACAATTATCAACAAAGACTAACACCTTTCATCGCTGTTGTTGAAGTTATGATCCCCTTTTAATAGCCAGGCTTCGAATATTCCCTCCTCATCCATGCACTGTTATTTGAGTAGTAATCTACTGGTAGCAATCTTACTTCTTTTAAACCATGTGGTGCTTTTCGCAATCGCGAGCAATTTCATTTACTCATTTCCAGTTCTATTGGAGCCAACCATAACTGTCAATTTTTCTTTGCTGAAAGCAGAGTTTATCGTCATTACACTTTTCATTTTTGAGTTCTAGTGTCATATTTGGGAGGTTTTTGAAGAAGAGTCCCGTTTCATCTGCATCGTAGCACTAAAATATTCGAGTTATGTAGGAAGTTTGTTTGTCACTCATCACAAACGTTTTGACCAACAGTGACACCTACCACCATATTAATCTACATGCGTCCAATGTTATCCATAAATTGAAAATTGTATTTCCAGTTAAAGTCTACTTATCTAGAATTTCTTATTGGTTCACCTTACAGGTTTTGAGAGCTAAACCTGTCTAGCCAACCAGTACTTCTCTTGAAATTGGTATTTTGGATCAACTGAGTTGAAAAATATTTTACCTTTTTTACGCAAATTTCCGGAAATGTTATTTTATACCCAGATTCACAAATATGTGTATATGGTTAAACAGGGGGTGGGGTTTGGATGAGGGGGTGGAGCCGTAAATTTGGTTACGTCGGGACTCGCGAGCCGTTAATTCAGGAGCAATTTTATGATCTATTACAGACTCGTAGCTTCTCTGTGTGCCCAGATTCGCAAAAGTGGTTATACAGGGGTGGGATTTGGATGAGGGGGTGGAGCCGTAAATTCTGGCGCGTCGGGAATCGCGAGACGTTAATTCAGGAGCAATTTGAAGACCTATTACAAACTCGTAGCTTCTCTGTGTGCCCAGATTCGCAAAAATGGTTATACAGGGGGTGGGTTTTGGATGAGGGGGTGGAGCCGTAAATTCGGGCGCGTCGGGAATCGCGAGCCGTTAATTCAGGAGAAATTTTAAGACCTATTACAGACCCGTAGCTTCTCTGTGTGCCCATACAAACGTACGGGGGTTGTTTTTTTATTCACAGGGGTGCATATTTCGGGACAGGGTGAACCGATCTTAATGAAATCGGGCTTATACGAAAGCCTTTAAATAGCCGTTAATTACTGTATAACTAGAACTTTATTGCACTTACGTTTAACATCGTTTCGGCTATGGTCATCCTGGCTTCCATGGAAGTCAGAACGACCACACGGTTCTACCATTAGGGGTGCAGCCGCAAATTTTTTTTGGAGCACTAAATTAGCCTTTAATTATGGCATAAGTTATTTGTTAAAATTCCAATTTGGTCATCCTAACTTCTTTGACATGAAGGAAGTCTTGCATTCAGCGTATGTCAATCTTGACAGGAAAGCCATGATAACATCAGTCCATTTCCGACTGGGATTAAAAAGAAAATTGTATGTATATATATATACATAGCAACAAAAATGTTTATATTATACATGCATATCGCGTTGTCTTATAATTATTATACACATCATTCAAAAACTATATGCCTACATATACATGTGTACGTATCTCACAGATTTTTTTGGTACAAATCCGAAAAACATTATGGTAATATTGTAAATTTTTATTAAACTGACTGAAAATTAACATTCCGATGGTCTTCAAACTTGAAATTGGAAATTATTATACGATTTTGTATATGTTGCAAAATTAGTGAACGAAAGAGAATACAAATATTTGTTTCTTATCTTCCGTATCCGATTTTAAGAAAGCAACAACAGCAGGACGTTTTAACACCTTTGGTGGGTTAAGATAAGACATATAGTAAGCAGGGCTGCCACCAAGATCGTTTTTAGCGGAGTAGAAAATAAAAAAAAAGTGGAATAGATTGAAAGATAATGGAGTAGATCATAAAAACCTGAAATAATAACTCTAATATTCATCTTATCCATCTATCCATCTTTTTATAAGGTTATGAACAACCATTTTCGACATTTGCAGATGAATGTGGATAGGTAAAGATATTAAATACAAAATTACATAAGGTTACAAAAGCCTTGATCATCTATCTGGACATAGAAAAGATCTTGCTAAAACACTTCTATATCCTCTTCTACATTAGAATTGTTGTTTGCAAATACATAATTATTAATTAAATAACAGTCTAAATTCATCATCGAATTTTTGTAATTTATGGTCTTCAACAATAATGTCCTTTCAATGTATAGTTCTCACTAAAATGTTTTTCTTGTTAATTTTAGTATCTGTAATTGACACAATTTAGAATTTTTTACAATTTTTTTTATAAAGCAGTTTGATGCCAGGTGGCAGTGAAATGCAAATAGTAGCCTAGTATTCAAATGTTTGGGGTTTTTTGTGTTCAAGACAGGAGTATAACATAAATGTGAGTAAGATGCTAATAGTAGCATAGTGTTTATCGCCGGTCCTTTGCGAGGAATCGTCCGGCTTCAAAACACTCGCTGCTCGTCATCTCCAGTACATACCTATATCTCTATGGCGATTCCGTTCCGAATTTGAGACCGAAATAACAGCAGGAGTAAAATAATTCCAATGATTTGACATAAGAAGCAGTATTCTCAACAAAATTTTGATTGGTGGGTTGTTAGTACCAAATGGTCGAACATTGAATCGTTTTACTGTTGAAATTTCTTCGATTAATTAATGTTAACTAATCGATTATGTCGATTAATCTACATCACTCATATCAATTGATAATATAGATTTTTTTAAAAAAAATTAATCGATTAATCGAATCGAAATCGAACATCCCTAACCCAAAGTGTGATATGAAAACGTGACAATATTATCAGTGTTGTTGATTAGAGTGCTCCAAGAAATGTAGTAGAATTCTTTTAGTGCGGAGTAGACAATTTTGAGTTCAAAATTGTAGTAGATATACTACAATTGTAGTATGGTGGCAGCTCTGATAGTAAGTTACCCATAGAGTGACAACTCTTTAATACCGCGTTTCCACTCTGGCCTTCATGTGCATTGGCCATGTACAATGAACGCAAATGCTTAGGCGATAGTGGAAACAGTACATTCATGCTCAATACGAATCCCTTGGATGTGCGTCATAAACCGCCATCGACGCGAATGTCAATGCGAGTATTAGTGGCACTGGTGAGGGCTAGCATGTGCTCAGTTCAGCCCAAGCGTGTATAGGAGTAATGTATTATGTACTGTATATAATATTATAATTAATGCAAGATTATTAAAATGTGTCTTTTTCGCTTTCTGGAAAATGTATAGAGAATCATTCTTTCAACATTCCAGGAAAAATTAAATATGAATAGTATGGTAATGCTTCCCTCCATTGAATCATAATGTTTACGAAATGCGTTCTACAGCATTCTTTTTACCGCTGAGGTAGTGTATGTGCATAAGCAGGTTTTTAAAAATAAATTTTCCTAAATGAAGTATCACCTTAATTAATAACATTATTTGTCAAGAAATAGAAATACTACACTATATGTAGTTGTAAAGACAATAATTTTTTCCCCGTCTGATCTCTACAAAAATTGTATAAACTGTAAATATTTTATGGAATAACTGTAATAATTAAATAAATAAGTAAGTAAGTAAGTATTTGCATAGGCGATAGTGGAAACACTACATTTGTGTTAAGTGCGAATCCCTTTGATGTGTGTCCAAATACCGCCATCGGCGCGATTCTCGACTTGAGTGGAGAACTAACCCGAATGTGCCATTTCCACATACACATACGCGCTAGTTCACGGCATCCAATGCACATGAAGGCGATAGTGGAAACGCGGTATTGACTGATCTGTCACTTAGCAATGAAAGTGACTTTGCAAAGAAAATAGAGACTATAATGTCGTATTTCCACTATCGCTTTCGCGTATCGTCTACACCAAAGACTATCTACAACAAGACTGGACACTACGCAGTATTTTTCTTATCAAAATTTGACCTTAGTTTCTTTATTTAATAAAATGAGGGAAGTAGATAGTAACAGATGTTGCATGATGAAAAAGAGACAAAAACTGATAACGAGTCGCATTCACCAAAAAGTCCAATAAGTGTGTGTGATTTAATTTCTCATACTGTTCCTATAAATTTGTGTGCTGGAACACTTGAAAATAGAAAAGACACACGCAAATGGCGTTCTTCTGGATCGCCTTTAAAAGTGCATTGTGAAAAAAACGATGCACACAGATGGAGTGTGTAATCATTCATTTTTGCATATTGTGTACTCTTTGGTTCTCATGTGAATTTGCATAAGAATTCACAATTGAAATTGTTCAATCGGATTTCTTTGTTCCTCTTATAGAATGTTTTTTTTGTTTTTTAAACATAAAATGCATGTGTATTAGTTCAGTTCAGTTTCAAGAAGGGGAGCAGCGCTAGAACTTCCGCGGTCACTAGGCGCCATACGTGCACATTGCGATCCCTTCAGATTCTCGTGGGCTGTTCCACCCCCTCAAAAACACTCCAATACCTTACAGAACCTTACCAGTTTGGCATCCCCTAACGATCTCAAATCCACAATGTTATCGAAGAAAAAACTACCCAGCCATCTCAATCGCCTTCTAGCGATCCCTAGGCATTAACACAAGATGTGAGTGATATCAGATACAGATCATGGCAGAACCTGAACATGTTCGTCTCTGTTTCTCCTAGCCGCATAGCGTGTTTCCTCAGCATACAGTGACCCGTCAGAGCTCCGATGAGCAGTCGCAGTTTTCCTCTATCCCAAGTTAATATATTCCCAGTTTTTTGACTATACAGCTCGGGCCTCAGGGCTCTAGAAATCCTGCAGGTTGCCAGCCCTGCCCACCTAGAATTGGTCGCCTTTTTAGCACTCTCACCAATTTGCGCTTTGATGCCGCATATCGGTGAACAAACATCTACCTCAACCCTACCATCCGATGCCGATCCCGATCTCGCAAGCTCGTCCACTCTTTCGTTCCCTAGTATATTACTATGCCATGGCATCCAGCAAATCAGTAGTATATTCTGACAACAAAGTACCTTCAGCACTTCTCGACAGCGCTTTACTAACTGGGATTTAATGGTGACCAATTCCAGCGCCTTAATGGCCGTCAGGCTATCAATGTAGAATGAGATATTCTGATCGCATGTCACCCCCATTAACAAGATATTTGCTGCCTCCAACAAAGCCAGAATTTCCGCATGGAAAACACTGCATACATCTGGCAGCTTGAGAATGGAACTATGCTCTTTAGAGCTCGGCCTAAAAAGGGCACAGCTCGATAGCCTAACTGCTGTATTTGCCGCTACCTTTTCACATAGATATCCATTGGCAATAGATGTATAAACACCTCCAACGCGGCAGTAGGCATTGTGCGAAGGGCTCCCGTGATCAAAGCACACGCAGTCCATTGCACTCCTCCTAGTTCCCTAAGATTGTACTTTTTATCCATGGCTTTCCACCGATAGATCAGAATAAGTCCCACAACCCACTGGCTGAGTGTGCGGAGTGCAGATTCAATAATGCTAGACAGCGTATCCAAAAACTTGCCCTTGGCGACTACCACAATGTTTTCTGCATATGCCACGACCTTTATTCCCTGTTTTTCAATTTCCAGAAGAACCTCGTTGACAACGAGGATCCAAAGAAGAGGTGATATCACCCTCCCTGAGGCGTTCCCCTCGATGCCTGTCTTATAATTAGCACTCACTATTCTGGTATTCAGAAGAGTCGTCAGCCAGCTTGTCAATATCTCCTCCAATCCTATGCTATACAGCGCTACCCTAATTGCTTCCACTGTCACGTTGTTGAAAGCACCCCCTATGTCCAGGAAAGCCGCTATACTCCAGACTAGATTCTATAGACCCCACTACCTCGTGCAGGGCTGTGTTTATAGATTTCCCTCCCATGTAAGCATGCTGTGCGCCTGACAGCATCCTGTTTCCACATAGATTCCGAATGTACGTTTCCAAAAGCCTCTCAAGTACCTTGAGCACAAAGAACGATAGACGATAGTATTAAGTCTCCAGTCTTCTTGTGGATAGTTTTTGGTCTAGATGTGCATTGCACGTGAATGCATAGGCAATAATGGAAAGACTACATTTGTGTTCAATGCTAATCCCTTTGATGTGCTTCCAAAATCCGTCATAGACGCGAATGTCAATGCGAATGTGAGGAGCACTGGTGTTGGGTGTTGAGTTCAGTCCCAGCGGGAATACGATAATGTAATATGTAATGTATGTATGTTAATACTATAGTTTATGCAAGATTATTAGAATGTGTCTTTTTCGTATTCTGAAAAATGTATAAAGAATCGATTCTTCAACATTCTTGAGAAAAAAAGGTATATGAATAAGTGGTATGAACAATATGGTAATGCTTCACTCCATTGAATCGTAATGTTTACGAAATGAATTCTGCAGCATTCTTTTTTTCCCACTGAGGTACTGTCTTTTTTGGCGAATTCAATCGTGTGCATTTGTGTTCAATACGAGTTCCTTTGATATTCGTCCAAACACCGCCATCGACGCGAATCTACGCGATTCTCGACTAGAGAACTAAAAGATCTTTTACCTCCACTCTTAGTCGCCCCCGTAACACTCGCCAAGCTTCACACGCACTCGGTATACTGTTCAGAACCTTTCGTGGAGAACAGTGAAACTTAGGCAGTCTTTTATCCCCCGAACCCGCATTGGCGGCCGATCTGTTCCCTGATAACTATTTAACCTTCAGCAGTTCATAAACAATGTTCACCGAAACTTCAGACGCTTCCCACCTGTTCCGCCGCCCTAAATCCACTACCCCACCATATTATCCCAACCTATGTCGTTCTAGCTGTGCAATCGCTTGAAAAGGTACCACCTAAGTTATTACGAAGACCAAAAAAAAAAAGCAACTAACGCGAATGTATGTTTTATGTCATAATGGTCAGTTTCAGTTTGACCCCCAATGGGGCATAGGTCAGCAACAGTTCTCTTCCACAAGTCACGTTATGGGCGATTATGATAGCCTTTGCCTGTCGCCAGGACTTATTTACTCTTCGAATTTGCTTCATCTGCATATGTTTCTTGGACTGCCCACTCTACGCCTTCCTTATGGATTCCAATCCAGAGTCTGTTTGGAAAGGTTTTGCTAAAGGTATCAGAACGTTCAGTCGAATGTGATTGTCGGGTTCAATAAAACCACCAAGCACCGATTACGTATCTTTACTGCATCCAACTCACATGGACACGGCTGCTCTATCTGTATGCTGCGTACATGAGAGTTTTCTAAAAGCTCGCCATACATTTCACGCATGTGTATGCGTGAAAACTAGCAAAAGCTCAGATGAATTTTTATAAAATTTTCAAGTCAGACGCCGATGACGTCACTTTGAGAACTGAAATCTCCGTTGAAAATTACTACCGCTAGATGGTAGTACAAGCGTATGAGTGAAAACTGGCAAAGCTCAGATGAATTTAATTTCTTATTAGGTGTGTTATTTTCAACTGGATCTGATCACGGCTCAGCAGATCTTTACGGATCTTTGTGGTTTGCAGATCTTCACGGCAGATTTTGCGGTTCGCGGATCATCACGGCTAGTGGATCTTAAAGGTTTGCGAATTTTTGAGATGATGTAGATAGAAGATGGAAAATGGATGGTGGAGGATGGAAGATTCAGGATGGAGGATAGAAGATGAAAAATGGAAGATGGAGGATGGAGGATTCAGGATAGAGGATTCACGATGGAAGATTCAGGATTGAGGATGGACGATGGATAATGGAGGATGGACGATGGATGATGCATGATGGAGGATGGACGATGGATGATAGACGATGTAGGATGGACGATGGATGATAGACGATGTAGGATGGACAATGGAGGATGGACGATGGACGATGGACATCGGACGATGGTGGATGAATGATGGATGATGGACGATGAAGGATGGAGGATGGAGGATAGAGGATAGAGGATAGAGGATGGAGGATGGATGATGGAGGATGGAGGATGGAGGATGGAGGATGGAGGATGGAGGATGGAGGATGGAGGATGGAGAATGGAGGATAGAGGATAGAGGATAGAGGATAGAGGATAGAGGATAGAGGATGGAGGATGATGGAGGATGGAGGATGGATGATGGAGGATGGAGGGTGGAGGATGGAGGATGGTCGATGGACGATGGACGATGGACGATGGACGATGGACGATGGAGGATGGAGGATGGAGGATGAAGGATGGAGGATGGAGGATAGAGGATAGAGGATAGAGGATAGAGGATAGAGGATAGAGGGTAGAGGATAGAGGATGGAGGATGGAGGATGGAGGATGGAGGATGGAGGATGGAGGATGGATGATGGAGGATAGAGGATGGAGGATGAAGGATGGAGGATGGATGATGGAGGATGGAGGATGGAGGATAGAGGATGGAGGGTAGATGATGGAGGATGGTCGATGGACGATGGACGATGGAGGATGGAGGATGGAGGATGAAGGATGGAGGATAGAGGATGGAGGATGGAGGATGGAGGATGGAGGATAGAGGATAGATGATAGAGGATAGAGGATAGAGGATAGAGGATAGAGGATAGAGGATAGAGGATAGAGGATAGAGGATAGAGCATAGAGGATAGAGGATAGAGGATAGAGGATAGAGGATAGAGGATAGAGGATAGAGGATAGAGGATAGAGGATAGAGGATAGAGGATAGAGGATAGAGGATAGAGGAAAGAGGATAGAGGATGGAGGATAGAAGATGGAGGATGGAGGATGGATGATGGACAATGGAGGATAGAGGATGGAGGATGGAAGATGGAGGATGAAGAACGAAGTATGGAGGATAAAGGAAGGAAGATGCAGAACGAAGTATGGAGGATAAAGGATGGAGAATGAAGAATAGAGGATATAAGATGGAGGGTGTAGAATGGTGGATTTAGATTAAAGGTTAAAGATTAAAGATTAAAGATGATTAAAGATAATACATAAAAGATAGAAGATAAAAAATAAAAGATAAAAGATAAAAGATAAAAGATAAAAGATAAAAGATAAAAGATAAAAGATAAAAGATAAAAGATAAAAGATAAAAGATAAAAGATAAAAGATAAAAGATAAAAGATAAAAGATAAAAGATAAAAGATAAAAGATAAAAGATAAAAGATAAAAGATAAAAGATAAAAGATAAAAGATAAAAGATAAAAGATAAAAGATAAAAGATAAAAGATAAAAGATAAAAGATAAAAGATAAAAGATAAAAGATAAAAGATAAAAGATAAAAGATAAAAGATAAAAGATAAAAGATAAAAGATAAAAGATAAAAGATAAAAGATAAAAGATAAAAGATAAAAGATAAAAGATAAAAGATAAAAGATAAAAGATAAAAGATAAAAGATAAAAGATAAAAGATAAAAGATAAAAGATAAAAGATAAAAGATAAAAGATAAAAGATAAAAGATAAAAGATAAAAGATAAAAGATAAAAGATAAAAGATAAAAGATAAAAGATAAAAGATAAAAGATAAAAGATAAAAGATAAAAGATAAAAGATAAAAGATAAAAGATAAAAGATAAAAGATAAAAGATAAAAGATAAAAGATAAAAGATAAAAGATAAAAGATAAAAGATAAAAGATAAAAGATAAAAGATAAAAGATAAAAGATAAAAGATAAAAGATAATGGATAAAGGATAAAGGATAAAGGATAAAGGATAAAGGATAAAGGATAAAGGATAAAGGATAAAGGATAAAGGATAAAGGATAAAGGATAAAGGATAAAGGATAAAGGATAAAGGATAAAGGATAAAGGATAAAGGATAAAGGATAAAGGATAAAGGATAAAGGATAAAGGATAAAGGATAAAGGATAAAGGATAAAGGATAAAGGATAAAGGATAAAGGATAAAGGATAAAGGATAAAGGATAAAGGATAAAGGATAAAGGATAAAGGAAAAGGATAAAGGATAAAGGATAAAGGATAAAGGATTAAGGATAAAGGATTTAGGATAAAAGATTAAAGATTAAAGATTAAAGATTAAAGATTAAAGATTAAAGATTAAAGATTGAAGATTAAAGATTAAAGATTAAAGATTAAAGATTAAAGATTAAAGATTAAAGATTAAAGATTAAAGATTAAAGATTAAAGATTAAAGATTAAAGATTAAAGATTAAAGATTAAAGATTAAAGATTAAAGATTAAAGATTAAAGATTAAAGATTAAAGATTAAAGATTAAAGATTAAAGATTAAAGATTAAAGATTAAAGATTAAAGATTAAAGATTAAAGATTAAAGATTAAAGATTAAAGATTAAAGATTAAAGATTAAAGATTAAAGGTTAAAGATTAAAGATTAAAGATTAAAGATTAAAAATTAAAAATTAAAAATTAAAAATTAAAAATTAAAAATTTAAGATTAAAGATTAGCCCCGCAGTGCTCCGCAAAAGGTAGTTGGAGCGTAGCGCGCGTCAGCCAAATATGAACGCAAAAGGGAGTTTTAATCCCTTTAACCCTGCAAATTTTTAGATAACGATATCTATTAATTTCAGATCGAGCGGGGAATGAAACAAATTGATATTGGCTTAAAAGTTGAAATACCACAAATGAAAAATGTAAATTTTCATTTTGGAGTTTTAGTGTCCAGTAATACTTTTTCCTAAATCTATAGCAACAAAAAGAAATGATATACAGGGTGTTTGGTACTCCGTGCACGACCTTGTAAGGAGTTATTCCTTGATATATTTGGAGAAAAAAATTGTTCCACAGGGTGGGTCAATTTTCAATAACAGTGGAGATACAGGGTGGTTAAGAAAAGTGTTTTTGACCGGTACCCTTACTCACTTAAAACGTTATATCTTGAAAACGAATAATCACAAGGCAAAGTGTTATAACTCGTTTTTTAGGCAATCGAATTATCTTTCATTTGATGTAACAGTCTAAATTGTAACTGCACCCAATCTTGAGATATTTACTCGAAAACACCAATTTTTGCTACGTGAACCCTTAAAATTCAGTGATCAATGTAGTTTTTCTCAGAAAACCCCATTATAAACATGTCATTTTAATTTTATTTTTTTATGTGTCGTATTATTACCTACAAAAGCTGCATACATATGTATGAGTTACGATTAACATTTTGGAAGTAATAGGTAAAAATACATATCGCATAAAAATTTACATGCCAATCGCAGGGGTTCACCCAATCTACCCACCATAAAAATTTCAATTTAATATCTCAACGGGTTTGTGAGCTAGGCGCCTTCAAACGGTTTTGCGTACGGCGTACGCAAGACGGCGTCTACGGCGGACAGACGGACATTTTTTTTTTTTTTACCTTTTTGGGGTCTACTAGTCCTAAAACGTGAAAATAGAAAATTTCAAGGTAGCAATTTTTTTGAAATTTCATGTCGATCACAATACTTTATTATTAAAAAATAATAAAGTAAAAATATAAAGACATTGTAGAGTGTAAGATTTCTGATAAATTAAAGTGGGACGAGAAAAATAGAAAGTGGGAGGAAATTGCGAATAAATTCAATGCAACCAATGGGAAGATTTTTCGAAGTGGTGAAATTTTCAAGAGGAAATATGAAAACATTGAAAAGGTGACAAAAAATATGATACAGTGAAACGGGCACTGTATGCTACAGGGTGTGGTCCACAACCTACCTCTACAATAACATCCCTGGACGAAACTGTAAAGGATTTGCTGCAGCATGAAATTTTTCGTATGCAGTCGGTTTATGACTCAGATATGCTCGAACCAGGTATGGTTAAACAATTAATTCAAAGAAACATAGAACCCTATATTTATTACAATATTATTTTATAGATGCAGATGAAAATATTTTTAAGGACATCATACAGGTAGTAGCGGGTACTTCTCCAAGTATGTTTAGTCACATTTCCATTCTGTTTTAACCTATATATTATAGAAGTATAAAATAATTTTTCAGAACAATGTACGATAGATCTATGTTACTTAGAATCTGTAGCAACACCGAATGAACCTGAAAAACAGGATGGAAGTCAAGGTTGGTACAATATTTTTAGATAAACTTGTTTAATGTGATCGTTATTGTCTAGGTGGAAGCTCAGAAAAGTGGGACAAATACTGTCCCTCGATGTTCAAAAGTCAGATATCGTCTCGTTTGAGGTGTAAAAAGCTTTCTCCAAGGAAATACCCGAATAATTTAAACGGGTCCCAATGGGAATTGGTGGCCAAAGCAAAAATCGAGCTGACAAACTCCAAAAAGATGAATGAAGATGCCAAATACAAATTGGAAAGTGATTTTTTTACTGCAGAACACGAGCAGAGAATGCGTTTTGCAGAAAAAAAGATGCGTTTTGATGAGGCAGTACATAACATAAAGATGGAAATTTTATGAGCGGATTTATTAAATAAAAAAAACTAGACCATATAGTATTATAAACGTTATTAGATGTAATGGAATATTTTTTTTTTAATTATAAACATGATTTTCAAATTAATATTATTATTACGAGCTTCATTCTGTGATGGTCTTCTGAATTTGTTACACAGAAATTAAATGAAAAAGCTTATTTGGTATAGTACATGAAGAGTATTTATTTCTGTGAAATTATTTGAAAATAAACAAACAAAATTGTATTTCATAATTGTGCTATGTGCTTATATTATATATTTCGGAAGTAATCATTAATAAGGAGCATTCTATTTAAATTATTATTATTATTTCGAGGATCACTCTGCGAAGGTACTTGCGAAACGAAGTTAACTGCATTTTCTAGCTCTTCAGCCAATGCAGGGGGCTCATGATCGTTTTCCATGATACGTATATTATGCAGGACTGCAGTACCAACAATCACGCTTTGGTTTTTAACTGGTGATATAATTCTGACATAAGTGAAATCAATAGCGATAACATTTGAAAATTTAGCTATTGCGAAAAAAACTGATTTGGCAATTTTTACTTCATCGTCATTTACTGGTAAATTGAGGAAATACGGCATCAAAATTGCAATAGAATGAGACACTTTCTCTACAACTCAACATGCGGTCAACTTTGAAACTCCGGCAAAGTCGGCAACAGTGATAAGCATGCTTCCAGCAATTCGGCAACAAAAAAATACCCGAATAAGTTGCAGGCATCAAATTGGGATCAGGTAGCAGAAGCAAAGCTGGAGCTAGTCAAAGCTAAATCAGACTTAATAAAAAGCCAAAAAGTTGAATCGGAAGAAAAACTCCTGGCTTTGAAAACTGAACACGACCTGAAGATGACTATGTTGAAAGAAGAACATGCCACTAAGATGCAACTATTAAGAGCCGAGCTGGAAAAAAAAGGTCAATATAATTAACGAAATAAATTGGTTTATTTTCAAATTATTATAACATGTTTTTGAAATAGTTATTTACTAGAAGTGATTTGTTTAAATTATTGTCATTGTTGCGCGTATCATTATTTGAAGGTACGTTTAAAACAACATTTACAGCGGTCTCCAGAGACTCCTCTAATGGAGGTGATTCAAAACCATTTTCAATAATACATGTATTATGTAATACAGCTGTAGCAACAATAATGCTCTAGTTTTTCAGAGCCTTGAACCTTAAACCTGTGGATAAAATTGGAAATCGTCTTTTCCATACACCGTAGCTTCTTTCAACACAATTTCTGGTTCGAATGAGAGATTCACTGTATAGATTTTCCTTACGCAGGTTAACATTTACCAGACATGTTAGAATGTAGTTACGATTTGCATATCTACTATCCGCCACAATGTAACTGTTGTAAAACTCGTTCTATTCCAATCGGGCGCAAGCTTTGGAGTTATCAAATATCGTCGCATCATGAGTTGAACCAGGCTAGCGGGCGACAATATGCAATATTTTTAAATTTGCATCACATATCGCTTGCACATTATACGGAAAAATCCCTTTCCGGTTACGAAAAAATTCGGCACTATTTCCGCCTAAAAAATAAATTGTGATTAATATGTGTTATTATTGTAAACTACCATTTATTTACCTGGTGGTAATGTTTTAACGTGAGTACAATCAATAGCTCCGATTACATTAGGAAATTTAGTTAATCCATAAAATGCGTATTTGTTTGCACTTATTTCCTCACTGTGACACGGTAATGAAATGAAATAAGATCTCAAAAGTGCAAGAAAATGAGAAACTTTTTCAACAATTCTGTATGTTGTAGATTTGGAAACCCCGGAAAAATCACCGGCAGTGATTAGCATACTTCCTGTGGCATAGATCTTAAGCGATCATCGTCTCTGCGCTCACAGCGTTATTCCTAAAATAAAAAAGTATTTACAGATAATGCAAGGCACAAACATTTTCCACTTACCAATTTGTAGTATGTTGTATATGTGATCCTATGAGTTTTAGCAAAACATATGCAGAAAGTTTTGTAATACGGAAGCGCGTCCGGAAATCGATATCATCCCATTCATTGAAATGATTTGGGCGTATTCTAATTATTCTTACGCGTCTGGTCACCATTATCACATCACTGATTTCCTCATCACTAGAATTTTCACTTAAATACGAGTACATTATGTTACGAGTCTACTTGCAGAGCTGTCAAAACAATATAAACTTTAGTTTAAACCCAAACCGCTTAATTTTTTCTCAGGATTAAACCAAGGTTTGAGTTTAACTAATCACTGTGAAACACTTTTTACAATTAATCCAAACATAAATCCAAATGTCAGGTTTAAGCTTTCACTGTAAAACCGGCACTAACAAATTCGTTCCCCAGTTTATTTAAGCTATTTTGACCTATATGTCCAAGCCTACGATGCCACAGCTGTTGCTCTATTGTTGTATTTGCCAACAAAGCAACTGAATTCGCCTGTTTCAGCTTATATACCTTATTTATTAGAACTGCATGTGCCAGCAATTTTCCATTTTTCTGGAAAAATTTTGCATCTGTCCTCATCAAATTTCAATGTCAACCCATTCTTAATCAATTGTACATAATTAATAAAATTAATTTCGACATTGCCTTGGTATCTCGGTCTTGAAATTTGCGTAATTCATCAACATTACTTAAATCTTCTAATGCTGTTCCATCAACGACGTCCCATAGTCCATCAAGTCTGAGAAGAGCTTTTACTGCAAATTTCCACGATTCAAAATTTACCCTTTTAACTTCTCAATCGATCCCATTGCGGCGTGTGTAGATGCCATATTTTGAATATTTTGAATTACAAATTCTTCAATTCAATCGTCGACTTTCAAAATCAATGTAAATTATTTTCATGTTTTAAACTATGGTATCGGCCATAACCTGATGTAAAAGTAATTATTGTAAACAACTTCCTCGTTGAAAGGGTTTATTAGAAGTGAATAAATTATAAAAGTCATAATCACAAAAATAATTAATACAAAAGGATCAAGTATCCTAATACTATGTTCAGACTACGAGATTAAATCGTTTAAATCGAGTTAAACGAGTTGAAAACACTTCCCAAACGCGTTTACGAAAACACGTAGCTAGGACGCGTTTAACCAAAAACTTGTACAGCAACCCTGGCGGAAATCCAAGAAAACTTTAAAAGAAACTATTCAATACTGCAGAAACTGAATCTTGTGCTTGTGCAACGACTGCATTAGCTAATTAACTCACTTTTCATTACTGCTACACAATCACTTGTGTTTCAAATAATTTAGAAACCATAAATTTGCTAATGAAACACAGCTGAATATCTACTTGTCAAAACAAATCACGTCAAGCTGTCCAGTATCAAAATAAAACAAGTTGACTAGTGTGAACACTACTTTTTTATCTCGTTCATTTTGCCTACTTAAACGCGTTTATAACGCATAGTCTGTACAGGGTACAGTAAAACCTGTCTGAAACGGAATGCTGTGGTACCCAACTTTTCGTCCCGTTTTAGCAGGTTTCCGCTTTATACAGTCTTGCGTTTTCAGAAACTTAATATTACTTTGTTATTTTAATAATAAAGTATTGTTATCGATTTTTAAAAAAAAAAAATTTGCTACCCTGAAAAATTTTTTTTATCCGTTTCATGACTAATAAGCACCAAAAAAGCAAAAAAAATTTTCAATCCGTCTGTGCGCCGTCCGCAAAACGTTTGAAAGCTTATAGCTCTCAAACTCTTTGAGCTATTAGGTTGAATTTTTTTTTGTTGGTAGACTGAGCAGACCCCTTCAAGTGACCATCTTTAGAGGGGTGGGGGTGTAAGGGGGGAAGTGGGGGTATCGAGTTGACAAATTAGACGATTAAAAGTTATAAATAGTATCAAAAAATTTAATTTATATTAATAAATTATAAATATCACAATGTTATAATTAGTATTATAATTAGTATCACAGAATTTAATTTATATTAATAAATTATAAATATCACAATGTTTATTAATTGGAGAAAATTAAATATTTAAGGATTAAATTTTTTATAGACAATATTATTATATTTATTTTTCGTCTGACTTTTATCAATTCTATTCTTCAACTGATTTTCTCCTCTCTATCACTTTTTTATATTTTTTTGACCGGTTGCTTGATTTCTATTTTAATTGAAATCAAACAACCGGCTACTTCAATTTCACGATGTGTGGAGTTTTTGAAACAAGTGTAATGCATATGAAGTCATACACCCCACAGGGGAAGCGTTTTAGACGAAAAATTTTGGTTCCTAGATCTCAGTAACCGCTTAGGCTAGGAGGCTGAAACTTGGAATTTATATAGAGCATCGATAGTGGACCCATTTGCAAAAAAATTGGTGATATTCACAGGTGAAGGGGTGTGGGAGTGGGAGAATAATAATGCATCTGAAACGTTCGAAAGGCGAGATCGAGACATTCTAAAATGCATATCTCCTAAACGGTTAATGACACGAAGTTAAAACTTAATAACTATCTATAGGCATACTAGGAGAATAGATCGGAATCAAATTTTTGAGAGGGGGCAGTGACGTACGGAGGTGGGGGGTGAAAAACTTTAAATTACGATATCTCACGAACCAATAGCACTAGAGAAATAAAATTTGGTTTCTGTATAAAGGTTGTCAAATAAAGTTTGCTGAAAGTAAAATTTTTCAAGGGGCGGTGGAGCATGGAAGTGGAGGGGGTAAGAATTTTTTTAAAAAATCACGTCTCATATCTCAAGAACAGTGTAAGGTAGATGCTTAAAATTTTTACCAGAAGGCCCAATAGACTAGATAGGGATTAGGGTGTAGAGCGTGAGGGTGAGGGAGGGTGAAAAGTAAAAAGTTCCGATTTCTATATCTCGAGAACCTATAATGACATAAAGCTGAAACTTGGTATTTAGATAGAGCTATAACAGTAGCATGTCGGAAAAATATAATTTTTTATTGGGTTAGTATGGTACGGGGGTGGGGGGTGTTTTTCCTAACAACAGAACGGCTTATGCTACAAAGTTGAAATTCGGTACGTATATGTAAATCAACTGGAAAAGTAATTCTATTTGAAAAAAATTTAAATATCCATTGGCGTTCGGAAGTGGGGCAAAAAAAATTATCAGTGAAAATGGAATGCATATATTTTCACGATTTTTGTCATATCTATTAGGTCTTTCTATATACTGAATTCATTTTTTTTGTACGGGTTCCTCATAGAAATATGTTTTCAGGATTTTTTGAAATTCAACCCCCAAGGTGGTGTAAAGGGGATGTATACATTTTCACGAATTCAGCCGTATCACTCAGGTCTGACTAGATATCGAATAACTTTTCACTTCCATGGGCTTATTTAATAATCACCTAAAATTCGTTTTCAAGTTTTTTCCTTTTCCAACCCCTAAGAGGGTAAAAGCGGGTTGAACACGTTTTCACGAATTCCGTCATATCTCTTAGGAGTGATAAGACATCGGATTGGTATTTACTTCCTCTGGCTTTCTTTATAAAGGGTTTTCCAATAGGGACTTGACAACTTTGAATTCAATTTGTGAACGCACCCTTTCACTAATCATCGAACTGTCACTGTCAATTTATTCAGTAAACTTAACATTTTTATCATGGTAAAGTACACGAAGGAACAACGTCTGCAAATTATAAAAATTTACTACAGAAATTCGGAGTCGGTGACCGCTACTTTAAGAGCGTTAACTCCGATTTTCGGTCGTAATTCTCGCCCTAGTAGACAGGCAGTAACAAGTTTAGTGCAAAAATTTGAGTCTACATATTCGTTGTGTGATGTTGCCGTGCCAGTGAGACAACGGGTTGGTCGAAGTGTCGAAAATATCGCTGCCGTTGAAACGTCCGTAGCAAATGATCCAAATCAGTCAATTCCACGGCGTTCTCAAGTGTTGGGCATCGCCCAGACCACGTTATGGCGAATTTTGCGTAAGGATCTTGGTTTACACCCATACAAGATCAAGCTGACTCAAGAATTGAAGCCGATGGACCATTTGAAGCGACGTACGTTCTCCGATTGGGCTCTGGAAAAGATGCGCCAAGATGATCAATTTCATCGCAAAATCATCTTCAGTGACGAAGCTCATTTTTGGCTCAGTGGGTTCGTCAATAAGCAAAATATGCGTTATTGGTCCGGTGAAAATCCACATGTGCTTCATGAAAGACCACTTCATCCACAAAAAATAACTGTTTGGTGCGGTTTGCATGCTGGCGGCGTCATAGGGCCATATTTTTTCGTCGACGATAATGATCGTCACGTTACTGTGAATGGTAATCGTTATCGCGCCATGATTACCGATTATTTTTGGCCCGAATTGGAAGATATGGACTTGGACAACATGTGGTTTCAACAGGACGGTGCCACAAGCCACACAGCACACGTTACAATCGATTTATTGAAGAGTAAGTTTGATGAGCGTGTTATCTCAAGAAATGGACCAGTCGATTGGCCGCCTCGTTCGTGCGATTTAACGCCTCTGGACTTTTTTCTTTGGGGCCACGTCAAGTCGTTGGTCTATGCCAACAAGCCGACGACGTTGGAAGAGCTCAGAGCCAACATTGAACACGAAATAGCAGCCATTTCGGCCGAAATGTGTGGCCGAGTCATCGAAAATTGGGTCCAACGAATCGACCGCTGCAAACGTGCCCGCGGTGGCCATATGAACGAAGTCGAGTTCCATTCATAAATGTTTTGATTGTACTTCAACCCGATAATAAAGTTTTTGAAATATCTCAAATGGTTTGCATTTTATTTTGAAAAAAAGTTGTCAAGTCCTTATTGGAAAACCCTTTATATATCTAAAAACTCATTTCAGGATTTTTGGATATTCAACCCCAAAGTGGGTGCAAGGGGGTTGCATATGTTTTCACAAATTCTTACATATTTCTTAGTTCTAATGAGATATCGAATTCATTTTTACTTAGTTGATTTCAGTATTTATAGATATTCAACTCCAAGAGGACGTAAGGCTTTCGACATATTTCTTAGGATTGATGAGATATCAGATTGGGTTTCACTTCCACAGACTTTTTAAATAATCGCCTACAAATGCATTTCCGATTTCATGTAATGGCCAAAAACCCAATCACGAAAAACCTCCTAATCGCGTATTAACTGATATTATACTATGGCCTCTTCCCGGAGTATGACCTAATTATGTAATTCATATGTTATATGTGACAGCGGCGTTTAAGTATTCTAGCGCGACCCCATTCTAACCGCTTCCCGAACCTTTTTTTGGTTTTCAGTCACATAGTAACCTATACCGCGTCTCAGAATTAAACGCGTTCCGGACTTCTGCCCGAAAATAATAAAGTTGCGCCCAGACTGTTGGCAGATTTTCTTTACAATTTTCGACAAATTTTTCTGGAAAACTCATTTTTAGTAATGGTCCTTACAAATGCCTGTTCGAGAATTTTTTTTTCAGAAACTTCATATTTTCACCCTTGCTAAAAATTACTTAAATTAATAGCATTTTTCCGTCTTTCATTTGCAGTCTGTCATACTCATATCCATTAATTTCCCATTTTAACTATTTTCCGTTTTGTGCGAAAAATTTCGTTACGCGAATCATGTTCCGTTTCTGCGTTAGACAGGTTTCCGGTTTATGCAGGGTATTTTGCATTAGAAAATGCTCCGTTCCCAGTTTCTTTATCCGTTATGGAAAGTTTCCGTTTTATCGAGGGTCCGTTTTATACAGGTTTTACTGTATTAGGCTAGATATAAAGTAGATACAAAGCAATTTACTAAAGTTATTTACATTTGCAACAATTCTTCCAGTACACAAATTTTCAAAAGAATCGAAGATGGTAAGGTCACAAATTTCGTCATTTTTGGCGATTCTTGATGGAATGACCCTATATAATAGTTTCTACCTGTAATAAAAGGTTGTTTGATGAGCACCTCAACGTTGTGGAGAGGATCCTCGTGTTCGATTTCTTCAGTGTGCTGGTGGCACTTGTGGCACGTACGGGAACCTCCAGAATTCCTTTCCGAAACACTCCTCTCCGATTCCGTATATTTGCCCTAAATGCGGCACCAATCGCTGACCACAAAGACAATAATAAATTTAATGATTTTAACTGCGATCATCCGCTTTTTATTTAGGTTTTTTAGTTTTACAAACACGTGTACAGCTTTAACAATGACATCCGAGAGAACAACCAAAGCCAAAAACTTCATCTTCTTTTTCCAAATGAAAAAAAGGCTTTCCTAAATCAAAATGTTTATGAATTCTTGAACAAAGGTCATACAATAATTGTATGTTCACTACTCATTCTTTTGATATATTCCCAACTAAAATATAAATCGGAGTTCAGTATTTCATCTAGAGTATCATACGATTGGCTTGTAGCCGATCATGACTGCGTTATGTTTATACTCTAGATGGATTAAATTTATAAGTTTAATCCAGCCCGAAAAGTTTGTAACGCATAGAACCGAGCCTCCGACGAAAAAAGATTATATATTATTTTGTGTTCAGTTCTGGCCAAAAACCCCAAATCCGTTTGCTGTCCGTCCGTCCGTCTGTTTGCACGATAACTCAAGAACGCGTCGGCCTAGGAAGTTGAAAATTTGTCACCACCTGTAAAATGGAAAAAGTAAGGCCAAGTTCGTTCGGGCAAAATCGTTCTACTCCTTCGGGTAGCTGCCATACAAAAGTCCTTAAAACACGTAGTCAAGCATATTGTCCAATAACTGCGGAACGCCTTAAGCTACGTCTTAGAAATTTTGTATACGCTAGTTTTCCAGTAGTCCCAGATAAAGGTATGAATATGTGAAAAAATCGTGGTATCACTATGGACCCTTGTGGGTCTATGTGAGGCTTTGGCCGCCACTGTAACCTATGAAAAAAATCACCTAGTTCCTTCGAGTAGCTGCCATACAAAACTTTTGTAATAATGTCCTCACTCAATTAAAAATACGAAACTCACTTTAACACAAGAAATCGTTTGGCCACGAAGTTGAAATTTTGTACAAATTAGTTTTGAAGGAAAATGAAGTTTGAGTTTATAATCACCGAAATTCCTTTACTCCTTCGGGTAGCTCCCATACAAAAGTCCTTAAAACACGTGCTAAAGAATAATGGCCGATAACTTCAGAACGGTTTAAGCTACGACTTTGAAATTTTGTACGTTTTGGTTTTCCAATAGCTAAATGTATGATTATCCTATTAGTCCTTCGTGTAGCTGCTATACAAATATCCTGTCAAAATGTCTTCATTTAATTTACGAAATTCATTATAACTCAAGTAATCATTCAGCAACGACTTTGGAATTTTGTACAAATTAGTTTTGAGTTAAAATAAAGTTCGATTTTATTAGTAAGAGAAATCCTTTTATTCCTTCCGGTCACTTTCATACAGAAAATCCTTTGAACACGTGTTCAACAATATATTCCGATAACTTTTGAACGCTTCAAGATGAGAATTCGAAATTTTGTGCACATTAATTTTTAAATTGTTCCAAGGAAAAATATAAATATGGGAGAAATCGAGTGAGTCCTTCCTGCACCTACCATGTGAAAGCACTTGAAAGGGATAATTTTTTTTTTAAGCACTGATGATATTGTCTTTTAGTTTCGAGTAGCAGGCAAATGGGAGTCCTTAATAAAGGACAAACTACATTCACACACATTATTTTCATTTATACCCAACTAGAATGTAAATCGGAGTTCAGAATTCAATCTAGAGTATCATACGATTGGCTTGCAGCCAATCGTTACTGCAGTAAGTTTTTTATTTTAATTTGATGCTCGAATGAAAGGATATATTCATACCTATGATTTTTTTTAAATTTTACTAGCCGCGTCCCGCGGCTACGCTTACGTTTGAATGGGGCTATACTATCGAAACTGCAAAGCCAGCGATTTCCAATCTTGCTTCCCGTTTGTTTCACCCTAATTCTAAGGTGGTGTGAGCATATTGCAAACCGTGCCGAAGGATGAAAGACTGAGGGTTAAATCAGTCACGAACGAGCTCCTGTGGTTGATCGGGCAAATAACCACAGTATTCTTTGCCTTACTCTGGTAAGCCGGCTCTGCCAGAGTGGACCTTTCCTTCCGGGCATACTCGTGGGAATCAAATGGAAAAACTTAACATAAAACAAAACATAAACAAGACGAAAAGAAAGACGAAGGACAATACCTGCAAGCCTAGCTCTCTGTCTGGCGTTGGTGACAATCAGTCATCTAGCTCGACGGGCGCTGAGGCTGCGGTTGGTCAGACGGTGCAGGAGCAGGCCGTTGCAACGTGCGCAAATACTGCTTCTTCTTCCTTCCAAACCAGGCATGTATCCACTGGGGCCCAGTCCTCGGTTGATTCATCTCCCCTATCCTCCTCCCCTCCCTCTCCCCTTCCTGACAATCCTCCCTCACCTTCGACTTCGGTTGGAACCAGTTTCTCCTATTTGGCTAAGCTGAATCTGGAGCAGGATTCTGATGATGAGGTCGACCTAAACAACACCGTGGTATCGGTCAACCCTCTGGGGGGTGTGGATGAATCTTCTGCACCACCAACCACGACGAAAGAGATAACGGAAGCATCCTCCGCTACTCAATCATCATCCGCTAGTAAGGTTCGTAGCCTAGCGGCACGCATCCGAAACAATAGGAAGCTAGCTAGGAGAGCGATCAAAGCGTTTGGGAGCATCGAATCGAACGATTTATCGCTTATCCAGTCCAACAGACTGAACTGGGCAAGAGAATATTTGAGGTTGCACCCTCCATCGGAGAAGTCCTCTGGTGTGGGTAAATTGGACCCCTCGTCGGTTATAACTGGGGAGGACCAATCGAAGAAGAGGAACCGGTCGTGTGAAGGCGAGCAAAGCCAAGCGAAGAAGCCGAGACCTGCAATGTCGCAGCCTACGACGTCACGGCCGAGCATGCGTCCAATCTCGAACGTACCGGAGGAGTTCCATGTGGCGATAAGGGATGTGAGTGTCTCTGACTACAGGATCTCCCGAGAGAGATGGGCTCTGGTTGAGTCAGCTATCACGGACCAGGTGCTGAATGATAGTGAAGAAGCCCCCTTTGCCATTGATGACATCGCATGGTATCGGGGGGTGCGGACCATGATCTGCAGGGATGAACAAACGCGGACAAGGCTCTCTTGCTACGTATCTCGGATCGGCAATCTGTGGGACGGAGCGAAATTCGATGTGGTGCCGAAGTCATCGCTCGTTAAGCCGCAGACCTGGGTATGGGTTCCGGGACCCCCCTATGAGGACGCGAAGACTCTCGGTCTGCTGAGAAAGCAGAACCCGGATGTTCCTATGGCGGGACTTAGTATCGCCAAGAGGGACCCACCAGCTAACGGAGGACAACGTCTTCTATTGGTATGGGACAAGGAGGCGATCCCGGCCCTGGAAAAGAAGAAGTGGGAACTTCACTACGGATGTAGCAGAACGGTAGTGAGATTCCCGCAGAGCGAAACAGAAACCAAGGAAGGCAATGTTGAAGGTACTACAACTTAACCTTCATCATAGCAAAGCCGCATCCGGCAATCTCTTGAGGTTGCTTGACTTGTGCAAAATAGATGTGGCTCTCCTGCAAGAACCCTGGTTGTTAAACAATCGGATACAGGGTCTGAAATCAGCAGAATTTGATTTGTTCTTCTCGAAGGACACAGGTAAGCAGAGAACTTGTATTCTGATTAGGAAAGGAATTAATTCTTTTCTCTTGAACAATTACAGCAATGGTGACCAGACTGCAGTAAAGGTGGAGGGATCGGATGGTAATAGTATTATTGTCACCTCTCTCTACCTTCCATATGACAGCGAAGAACACCCACCCCCTGACGGGTTCAGACACTTGATCAGCATGGTGGAAAGGAAGAAGATCAACATCGTGGTGGGGTGCGACGCTAACGCTCACCACACTCAATGGGGCAGCAGAGATATCAACAGTAGGGGTGAGTCACTTTTTGAATATATTTGCTCTTCCAAACTAGTATTATGCAACAGAGGTGATGATCCCACTTTTGTTATCAGAAATAGAAGTGAAGTCTTGGACATAACTCTAAGATCGAGCTACGGCACGAAGTTTAAAGTCGGTAACTGGTCAGTCTCGGGAATGGAATCCTTCTCTGATCATAGAATAATAATGTTCACGATATCTTGCGATGTAGTGCGGGGTAACTCCTTCCGTAACATCAAAAGAACTAACTGGGAGGATTTCGTAAGGGTGGTCGGTAGGAACCTTAGGCAGGAAAGCATCAGCTTAAGCAGTGCGGAACTACTTGATAGGGAGGTGGGAATGATTTCGGAAACCTTGATGACTGCCTTTAGATCGGCCTGCCCGCTCTCAAATGGGGGTGGGAAAGGTGGTCCAAAGTGGTGGTCGAAGGATCTTAAAACTCTGAGAGGAAAGGCGAGGAGGCTTTTCAAGAAAGCTAAAAGAACTCAGAATGATTTGGACTGGGACGCATACAGACTCAGCCAAAAAGAATTTAAATCGTCGCTGAACTTCGCCAAGCGAAGTTCATGGAGAAAGCTCTGCGAGGAAATAGAATGTATTAATGAAGCATCTAGAATGCGTAGGATCCTCGCCAACGACCCCAGTGTTCCGGGGTACTTGAGGAGGAATGACGGAAACTGGACGGAATCAAGTCAGGAAAGTCTGGATCTACTGATGGAGACGCACTTCCCGGGGTGCATCTCGGAGCTTGGGAACTCATCTCAGGTAGTAGATCTCCCTGTGGCGGACGTAGACATTGTAAATCGGACAATCTCTCTTGAAAGGGTAAGGTGTGCGGTTATGTCCTTCTCTCCCTTTAAGTCTCCGGGAGTGGACGGTCTGGTGCCCATTATGCTGCAAAAGACCATGCCACTTATTGGTCCTTCCTTGGTGAGGATCTTTAGAAGTTGTCTAACTCTCGGGTATGTCCCGAAGATGTGGCGTGAAGTCAGGGTGATTTTCATTCCTAAGGCTGGTAAGCCAAGCCACACCCTGGCCAAGGACTTTAGACCCATTAGTCTCTCATCGTTTTTACTGAAAACAATGGAGAGACTGATGGACTATTATCTCAGATGTGTTCTGGACGCGAGAGGCTTCTCAGCTTCTCAGCACGCCTATATGAAGGGAAAATCTGTCGAAACGGCCTTACATGAGGTCGTCTACACGGTTGAAGAATCTTTGAATGTGAAAGAGTATACTCTAGCAGCGTTTCTAGATATTGAGGGTGCCTTCAATAATGTGGAGACAAGTGCGTTCGAGAAGGCATTGAATAGACTGGGTGTGGACTCATTCATTTCGTGCTGGATTGTGTCGATGCTAGGGGGCAGAATTATCAACTCCTCTCTGGGGGATGGATGTAGCAGAATGAAAGCAACCCGGGGAACCCCACAGGGTGGGGTGCTATCTCCACTGCTGTGGGTTATAGTGGTTAACGAAATTTTACAGGCTCTATCTTTGACCGGAGTCAAGGTTGTTGCCTACGCGGATGATATCGTTCTGATGGTGAGAGGTAAGTTCCTGGACACCTTGAGCGATTTACTAGAAGTTGGGCTCAAATCTTTGAGCAGGTGGGCTGGTAACTGCGGTCTCAACATCAATCCGGAGAAAACCGACCTTATCCTCTTTACGAGGAAAAAAGACCGAGAATTCAGGCTCCCACGCTTGAATGGCGTTACCATCCCGCTCTCCCCTAGTGTGAAGTACTTGGGAATCTATCTCCATCCTAGGTTGAACTGGAAACTCACGATTGACGACAGGATCAAGAAGGCATCGAATGCTTACTACGCTTGTCAGAAAATGGTAGGGAAAACCTGGGGCCTTAACCCGAGAATAGTGCACTGGCTGTACATCACGGTAGTTAGACCTGTTCTTACTTATGGGTCACTGGTATGGTGGCATGCGTTGGAGATCGGGACTAACAGGGTAGCCATGAGCAGAATCCAAAGAATGGCACTCATTGGGATCTCGGGGGCCTTACGCACCACGGCCTTGCAGGCTCTGGAAGTAATGCTCCACATAATCCCATTGGAACTAGCGGTAAAATCGATAGCAGCAAAGGGTGCCTTGCGCCTGCGTGAGGCAGGCTATTGGTTGGGAGGCAGTGTGGGCCACACTAGGATCTTGTCAATTTCCCTGTGTTCCGCCATGCCGGAGCGCACCGACTACAGGACACCGTCTTGCAGTTTTGGACATTCCTATGCTGTGAATATTCCCACCAGACTGGAGTGGCGATCTGGAGTCATCGCCCCAGACACGGTTGCTATCTACACTGATGGCTCCAAAACGGAAAGCGGAACGGGCGCGGGAGTGTACTCTTGTGACCTTGGCATTATGGAATCGTTCAGGCTACCGGATAGCTCGAGCGTGTTTCAGGCCGAGATTTTTGCGCTGACAAAAGCAGCGGAGTGGATTGAGCGAAAACAGTGCGTGAATGGTACAATAACTATTTATGTTGACAGCCAAGCTGCCATCAAGGCTGTTGAGGCGCACATTACTAAATCCAGGCTTGTGGGAGAATGTAAAAGAATATTGCAGATGGTGGGTATGAATAATAACCTGAAGATTAGCTGGATTCCTGGTCACAGTGACTTCCCTGGTAATGAAAAGGCAGACGAGCTCGCCAGAAGGGGGTCGGAGATGAGCATGGAGCTGGCCGACGAGTCGGTTCTATGTCCCATTGAATGTGTAAAGGGAATGATTGATATTGAAGCGCTCAGACAGATGGAGGGGGCCTGGGTGAATCTCTCGGGATGCCGGCAAGCAAGAATCTGCTGGCCGAAACTTGATAGGAGGAACTCTAGCTTCATTTTGTCTCTGGGCAGGGACATTTGCAGACAACTTATAGGGATCCTAACGGGACACTGTCCCTTTGGAAGGCATGGAGAAAGGCTGGGAATACCCATGGCTGTCCTGTGTCGCTGTGGTGACGAGAATGTTGAGCCAACACTGGAGCATCTAGTGTGTGAATGTGATAGTCTGGCGCGCACCAGGCATCGGTACTTGGGGAAATTCTCCTTAACCGATCTATCAGAACTTGCGATGATTCCTTTATGGAGAACTACTCTCTTCATAAGGAAGAGCAATATTTGGAATCAGTAGTATAGAGCCCGGTTTTTATACGAGGGGACCACAATGGATCCACAGTGATCTCTCGTGATGGACTGGGGCACATTGCTTTAGTCCACCCTTCTCAACCTAACCTAACCTTCACCCGTTGCTTCCGTTGTTCCTGTTGCTTCCGTTCTTCCCGTTGCTTCCGTTACTCCCATTGCTTCCGTTGCTTCGTTGCTCCCATTGCTTCTGTTACTTCCGTTGCTTCCGTTACTCCCGCTGTTCGATTTTGTCAGACGTGCATACCGAAAACACACAAACTGTCGCTAAACTATATGCTCTCTAAACGAACTGGTATATATGTAGTATTGAACCTGTTTCATGGTATACAAATTTGATAATTTTACCTAGTATACTATGGATTTTACTGCTGGTAGTGCCATTCCCCAATTGTGTGGCGAGTATCGCAACTAAATGTCGTTGCTTGTTTGCTAGATGCTGTCAAATCATACCATGTGTGCAGTGTATCATATGCAGCTAGTTTCAATACTACGATATCAATACCATGGTTTAATATATACATATTAGCTGTGCATCCATGGTATTATAGGCTGTTGTACGTACTTTGATTCGTGCAGTGTTATACCATCGATACACAGCTAATATACAAACCATGGTATTGAAATCGTAGTATTGAAACTAGCTGTATATGATACACTGCAGATATGGTATGATTTGACAGTATCTGATATAAGCAAGCAACGACATTTAGTTGCGATACTCGCCACACAATTGGGGAATGGCACTACTAGCAGTAAAATGCATAGTATACTAGGTAAAATTATCGCATTTCTATACCATGAAACATGTTCAATACTAGATATATACCAGTTCGTTTATCTCGTATATGCTTAGTATTGGGTGATACACTGCTAGTATTGACGATATTATGATATCAACATCCATGGTATTAGTCTGTCATGTTTGCTGTGCAATTTCGCACGTCACTTGACATTTCTCCGCAAGAGTCAGTGAATGTTTATGTAATGTGTTTGTTTCCACTCGGAGAGAAGTTCTTTATGTTGCGTTTAATGTTGTGTTTCATCTTCGGTGTTCGATGTTTGTTTTCATTTCGTGTTGTGTTTATTTACGTTCAAGGTGATTGTGCGTAAGTTATGCGCACGAAATATGATTCGGAAGCCGCACGTGAGTATGGTGTTCTGTTATGCGAAAAACATCCGCGATGCGCCTGTTGGCCTCTGTTAATTCACGTCTATCAGTTCCAGGTCGGCGACGGATTCATCTCGAAGTGTATTTGTCGCCGTGCTTACGCGTCTGAGTTCTTTCATTGCACTTTACACAAAGTAAAGGCCGGTTTACATGACGGTTGCAAACAATTTTTACTGAGATTGTGAGGGACAAGGAAAATCTCTAATGAGAAACTGATCAGGAGTGAAACGAACAGATATTATATCCTGCAAAAAATATTGACGATATTTCTGTGAATGCGTTTGTGCCAACTTTTTTTTGTAGTGATTGCTTCTACTCCATTGAAAATGCGATAGGCTAGTTCCCCACAATCTCAGTAAAACTTGTTTGCAACCGTCATGTAAACCGGCCCTCAGTCCCCCTCGTCGCCTGATTCTATTATACCTGCACATGTCAACTGATTCCATTTGTCGCATGTATCACACTGGACCATGGCTTCGATGTCTCCTTCTGTTTCTGTGCACGATTGGTAGCTCGAATCTTCGGCTTTGTTTGGAGGTGAAGTGCGTACATGGTATTTTAGTTATGTTTGCGTAAACGTATAACCAATTTGAAGCGTTGTTGGATTTAATTGGACAGAGACTCTATCAAAGTTTTGAATGCTTTTTATTTCGAGCAGTTTCTTCAAATTGATAGTTATAATAATAATAGTAAGTTATAGTTATAATAATAATAGTAATTCAGTTTAAATTTCAAAAGTAATTCCAGTTTCCTTTTAGTGATGTTCGTATACAATTGAATACGTATAAAATAGTGATAGTTTTTTAGACTTCTGCGTACGACCACACTCCGTCAGAGCTCGATCATGTTCTTGTCCACCAAACTTCCAACGTTGTCATTGAAAAAGAAGTTAGAGAAACTAAACAGCGAATAACGATCGATCCAAAGGATGGATGGAATCAACAAGAACTGGAAGTTTCAGATATCCCATCGATCATGGAAGGATAAAATAGAACAGCCTGAGTGGAAAGATATTTTGCAACTCGGCGTAACGTTAAAGAGTTATTGAGAGCAATGGAACTCTTTTCGTCTAGATAATATCCCACCATCTAGGTGGAGAGAGATCCATTGCGCCCAATAACTCTAAAACGGAATTCCGAAATCGCTGATTGAACATCACATCTCATGTAAACTATTGTCCCGCATTATTTAGTAAAAGACGTTCTAAAGAAATATCAAGAATGTATTTCCGGTGGACACTTGAGCTTAAATAGGACCTTGGCAAAGATACGAGAAAGGTTCCATTGGATCCATCTACCTAATGATGAAGAAAACTGGTGTCATAAATGTGCTACCAGTGCATCAAGTAAGTGCCCGCAATACAAATCAAAGGGCGAAATTCAAGATATCAACGTGATAGCTCCCTTCGAGTGAATTGCTGTGGATATTACCGGACCGTTCCGAAATCAGATAATGGGAATCGCTATATTCTCGTAGTCATCGATTACTTCAGCCAGCGGCTCGAAGCTTACGTCATTTTAAATCAAGAGGGTGTTACCGTTGTTGAGTAAATTGTCACCAACTGGGTGCTCATCCAGTTGAACTACACTCCAAACAAGGGTTCAACTTTGAATCTTAAACATTTAAACACGTTTTCCGAACGAGAGTAAATACAAAAAAAACAACACCACTACATCCACAGTCTGACGGAATGGTAAAACGTTTTAACAGGACGCTAAATTCGAATGTATCCAAACTTGTAAGCAAGAGACAACAGAACTGCGATCAACATATTCCTCTATTTTATAAGGCCTCCTGGATATTGACATACACAACAACCAGGGAAATTCCCACTCGAGTCATCTTCGTAAAGAATATCCGAATTAATGTTTGGAGTGCCACCCGACCAACCAACCAACCAACCCATCCATAAGATTACGTCTCGGAACTGCGAGATCAGCAACACACGACATGCAACCAAGTCATAGATAAAATCAATTTGGAGACCGATCATATGAAGACGAGGTATGAAGAAGGAGCGAATTCATCATTCAGATCGTCAAAACTTCAGTGTAAGACAGAATCATCATCCGATTAAATGATGGTGTACCGCATTCAGTTCCATAAAAAAACTAGTACAAAAATGGAAGTTGTACACCTTAACAGATTGATGAAATGTCATGGCGCCACAGACGACGAGATCCACTGTGTTCAGAACGAACAAGAACTTTTGAGGGAGTTATGTTGTATGCGCTCTGGTAACCCGAAGAACTCATTTACCAATTATCGAAGTTTCCACAGAAATTACACCTTAAACTTTATACCTACTCACTGTGTCCTTCTCACATGTTCTTCAAACTATCTTTCCAGCGAAGAAAACTCTGCACACTTTTCGAACACATGCAGCGTTCGATATAAGCGCTGCGGCGTTTGAACACAGAACAGTTTACCTACTGTGAAAACGAGACGACAGTCAGTTCAGGTTTGTAAAGCGATTTTGATTAGTAACAGAGATCGAGTAATAATTAAATCGGGAAGCATTGCCAGTGCCAATGCGATCAATAAAGTAATTTGTGTTTTGATAGTGTTAATCGAATTGTATTTTAAATGAAATCCTGGCGAACTCCTAGCTCACAACAATGTGGTGAGTTAGGTGGGTAATGTGGAGAGATATTAAGAAGCAGGCTTATAACCTCTTTCCATTTTAGGCAATCAGCGTATTTCATGATTGTAAAATGGAAGACAATCGCCGTCTAAAATTGATAGATATTTTCCATAAGCAAATATTTTTGCAGCTGTGCTTGTCACGGTTAACGTCATCAAATACAGAGCGTTATCGAAGTGCATGGATAGCCGCGTTGTGCGACTATTATAATAATTATAAACATTGTTACTGTGTTCCTTGTGATGTTTAATTTTAGAAAATTTGTGGAATATACTTACTTGACCGTTTATCAACGCTTGAACAATTATTACTTGTGCAGCTCGGTGTACCTCTTGCAACTCGCCTGGTATAGGATGACCAAGACCAGGATCAAACCATACGAGGTCGCCCTGTGACCAATCCATTTTTAGGTCCATTGATTCGTTATTATGAGCTCACCGTAGTTACAATATCATAGATTTTTCTGTACGTGTTTTCTTGTAAGTTAGTTGAAAACCATGTCTGAAAAAAAGATAAATTAAATTTACGTGAGTTAGTATATAGGTAACAATTACAAGAGAGTAGAGCGATAAATCTACGAAGAAAGTGTGAGGGAGGAAGGGTATTATTTTATGGGTAGAAGTTCAGAACGCGTTTAATGCTGATATGCTTTGTAGATTACTATGTGACTGACAACCTAAAAAATTACATTCCAAATGGGTTCATGCTAAAATGTCATCAGTCACATTTTTATTGAAATTACGATTTCACTAGTTTTGAAGTCTTGGAGGTAAGGCACATCTTATAATTAATTAATATAGTAGTACATCTACATAGAGGTATTAAGTTTCAACTCTCTAGCATAAGCCGTTCCTGAGATATGAAAAACCAACCCCACCCCCGTACCTTGCTACCGGTACCAACAATTTTATTTTTCTAGAATGTAGTAGCTCTATTTAGTTTCATATTTTTAGCTTTCTATCTTTTGCGACTTTCGAGAAATAAAAATCAGAAGTTTTTCTTTTCCACCCCCTTCCACCATATTATACCCACACCAATTTTCACCGGTAGAGGTCTACTAGTCCTAACTCCTGTAAAATTTTCAAGATTATATCTAGTACGGTTCTTGAGTCATTGTCGTGGTGAGGGGGCTTAAGACACTTGTGTCAACTAAAGGAAAGACAAAAACATGATGGAGATCCTATGGACTTAGAGCGGTCTGAATCCGAGGTCTGAGGAGGAAAGTACCGGAAGTGTGTTCTCGGTTAATCCGAATCGGCCACTGATTGAGGAAAGCACCAATGCCTATGGCGCGGTTAATCCAAAATCGATGGTTATGGGAAGTACCTGTGCTCTGGGAGTGGGTGATCTGAAACTGATGGTTAAGGAAGGTACATGTGCCCTTGGCACGGTTGATCTGAAACCGTTGGTTAAGGAAATCACCTGTGCTCCGGGCGCGGTTAATCCGAAACCGGCAAATTCCTGTCCCGTTAAGGATAAGTTGAGCAAAGATCAGAAGGTTGCCAAGAGCCAAGGCAAGAGCTGGGGCAGTTACGACAGATGTCATAGCGGCCAGTGGCAATATCGTTGTGAAGTCAGCCTGTAAAAACGCTATTAAGCGCAATCGATCTGTGGAGGAATCACCCGAAACTAATTTTGTGGTTGATAGCGAATTCCTCGCTTCTACTTCTGGCAGGATGAGGAAGATGAGGAGGACGGAAGCCATTAAAGCGGATGTCCCACCATCTTCTTCGGGAGCCGCTGCAGCGGATAGACCGGCCTGCTCTACTTTAGGTGTGACTGCTTTTGGACCGGCTGAGCGAATGCGCAGGGAGATTAGTGCAGCTGACCTAGCTGACGCTGGACCCTCAATTGCGAAGATCAATCCGATAGTTGCTAGCGCGGAGACTGCCACCTAAAAAGAGACAAAACCTTCTCTGAGGTGGCGGCCTCCGCCTTGCTGGCGGTAATCGGTATTGGTCCTCAGAGGAAACAGTTGACCAAGGGTCACATTGCTGCCCTGGAGAACGGCCTATGGAAACTCCTCGTTGAAGCTACCGCCTCACCTAGATTTGAAGGCATGGATGTCTGTGACGGGCTTATGCAAGTTCATTGCGGAGATTCAGTAACTTTCGAGTGGCTGACGGATGTCGTTGGGAAGATTTCGGCGGAGAATCGTGTCAATTTCGTGGTTGCGAAAGGTGACGCGTTTCTGAAGCTGATTCGGGCAGTATGCTGCATTCCTGGTAAGCCTAGGAAACTCCAGGAAATACTCGCCCGCCTTCGTATCCAGAACGCAGGACTTGACACCACCAAATGGCGAGTCTATGAACAGCGTAAGAGCAGCAGTCTCGACGGTGCTGAGAGCTGTACTCTTGCACTTGGCATAGATAGCGGTAGTGTAGAGGTCCTGCGGACTAGATATGACATGCGTCCATATCTCTTCCTTAGGAGGATTAAATTTAATCTTCCTAAGTAGTAGTATGTGGATGTAATGTGAGGGTGACTATCTTGAATGGCTAACTGGGGCATTATATTTACCCAGATCAACTTACAACATGATAAGGCTGTTACTGCTTTACTTAGCAAAATGTACACATTCCCATATGTATCAATAATATAGAAACCATGGATTCGCAATAGGCGAGTCTGTGGACTGGATTCAATCCAGGGAGGCCGGATCTTTTACGATGAAGGATCTAAACGAACGCGTGCCTGTCTATTCATATCAAATATGATAGAGGCGAAGATGTTGAGGCAGTTCACCTGTATAGATATCGTAGCAATCAAAATATCTAACGTATTGGAGGGTAGGAGACAAGACATAATAGTAGTGTCGGCATACCGACTGACTCGTTATTACCTCCTCCATTCAGGGAGCTGACCGGGCTCGTTAGATTCGCGGACACCAATAACTTCCAGCTTGTCATTGGATGTGATGCTAATGCTCAACACACTCTTTGGGGCAGCAGCAAATGCAATCCTACTGTTGGGCGTTTATTGGAGTTCATTATGTCGTCGTTCCTTGTAGTAAACAACAGAGGCAACAAGCCAATGTTTGTTACAACGAGGCGGACGAAAGTGATAGATATGCCGTTGTCCTCTTCTAGGATTGCGGAATCCATAATAGTTTGGCGCGTCCTGGAAGAGGAAACTCGAATCTCAGATATCTGGAATTTCGACTTGCGGCTGACAAACCTGTCATACCGGCTATAAGAAATCACAGGAATACAGACTGGACTTTGTTCAGATCTCTCTTACAGGAGAGGTCTCAATCACCACAAAAAATGAGGACGCTTAACATGATTGAGGAAGTGACTTTTTGTCTAAGTCTAACCTTAAGTCAGTGTTTTGCAGAATCGTGTCCTTTCAGCAAGAGCCGATGCGGAACCACAGTCCCCTGGTGGACTGGGGACCTGCTGAAGCTCAGAAAAACCACCAGAAGGCTTCTGAATCGCGCACTTAAGAGTGGTTCAGAGACCGACTGGGATCACTACCGAGCAGCGCAGAGGGAATATAAGAAGCTGGTTAAAACATCGAAATAGCCTCTTTAGGAACTACTGCGAGAGTCTGGAAGGAACCAGGGAAACAGCTAGGTTGCATAAAGTCTTTCAAAAAAGACAACACGGCTAGGCTTGACTCCCTGCTAAAACCTGATGGTACATATACCACTTCGAGAATGGAGTCACTAAGAACCCTCTTTGAGACCCATTTTCCAGGAAATCAGGTGATCGAAAGCAATCAATGCGTGGATATATTTGCAAGAACGCCCTTAGCATGGAAATGGGGAATAAAGTCCGCAATGGTTCACTGGACTACCGACTATATAACTCCGTTTTTAAGCTTCGATACAGGATTCCATACCCTTTTCCCTACTAGGTGGGAATGGGATAATCAAAAAGTGATAAGGGAATCTGAAGTTGCTATATTCACGGATGGGTCTAAAATTGATACTGGAATGGGGGCAGGGATTTTCTCAGCCGACATGAACATTCAAGTATCCTTTCGTTTGCCGGACTACTGCAGTATTTTTCAAGCCGAGGTTTTTGCCGTAGTGGACATACTAAATTCCGCGACAAATCTTCCCGAAGAGTCGTGTTTAAAAATTTATATAGACAGCCAAGCAGCAATGAAAGCTCTAAGCTCCAACCTAGTCAAGTCAAAGCTAGTGAGGGAGTGTAGGGAGCGTCTGAAAACATTGGGCACATCTCATAAGTTTTTCCTGTGCTGGGTTTCGGGACACAAAGGGATACCAGGAAATGAGACAGCCGATGATCTCAATTCTGTCAAGAGTAATCTTGACAAGAAGGCAATGGAGCTGACAATGGCAGATGGTTCAACCTAACTACGTGTGAAATATCCAGGCAGCTATGGTCAGTAATACATCCTAGAAGAACTGCCGATCTTCTGAATAGAAGTCGTATAGAGACCCGTAACATTACGGCAGTCATAACGGGGCACTGTCTCTTTGGCAGACATGGCGTTCAATATAATGACTACTGCAGAAGCTGCAGAAGTGAAGAAGAAGAAGAGAGCTTTAGGCATCTACTTTGTGAGTGTCCCAGCTAGCCAGCTGTAGGTTCAGAGCCATGGGCAGCTACTTCTTCTCCAGACTCGGGGACATGGCTAGAGCACGAATTGATGAACTAGCCAAGTTCATTCGCATCTGTGGCTGGTTCGACTAGCTTTCCCCTGTAGCAATGCTACGATAACTCCCTATATGGGACTTCATTAAGGAGTCACGGAAGTGGTATCACAATGGACCAACCGAATGGTCTAAGTGAGTCGATCCATAGTTTGGATGGCTGCCACTATAATCTAACCTAACCGACGCTGAACAGACTCAAGAGATTCAATATGACAACTATAATGAAACCAAATAGAAGAACAGCATTCCAATCCTTTGCGAACAAGTGTCAGTGTTTGAATATTGGAAAACATATCAGCGGATCTCAAAATGAAGCGAGACAATCTAGATGTAGTGCAAATAATGTTTTTTAAGTGAATGTCGAATTTGAGTCTGCGGTCGAAAGTTACACCTAGATCACGAATCTGGGATAATACGATGAGAAGGGTGGAGTTCAGAGTGTAATCGAAGGGTATAACTGTATGTTTCAGTGTAAAGGTCATTTGATGGCATTTGCTTACATTAAGAGGAAGACGATTATAAGAGCACCATAGGGTTAGTTCATTAAGATCACACTGTAATAGGATATAGTCACTTCTTGAAGATATCTCCCTGTAGATTTTGAGGTCATCAGCGTAGAAAAGGAATGAATAGTGAAAGTTTAGGGGTAGGTCATTAACAAAGATTATGATAAGGAGTGGGCCAAGTGTTGAACCCTGAGGAACTCCAGAGAGCGGGAAGAATACAGTAGACGAGCATGCATTAAGAACTACAAGAGAACTGCGTTCAGCAAGGTAAAGAGTATTACCGACGCCGCAGGCTTGCAATTTTGACAAAAGCAAGCCATTATCAACTGAATCAAAGGCTTTAGAGAAATCAGTGTAGACAACATCCAACTGGTATCTACAATTAAACGTTTTTGCCACTGCATTTGTGAATTCTAAAAGAATAAATGCAGTAGAGCGGCCTTTGAAGAAAACATGATGTTCGTGGAGAATGAGGTGATTTATATTTTCATATAAGTGTTCGAATATTTTTGAGAAACAAGACAACATTGAAGCAGGACGATAATTTGTGACTACAGCTGCATCGCCTTTCTTATGGATTGGAATGATAGAGGCTTGCTTCCATAATGGTGGGAATATTCCTTCAGAAAGGCCTTTGTTGAATAGAATAGAGAGAGGAATACACAGGGAAGACTACTCACACTACCGTCTAGTACTCCAAGTAGATGCTCAATAACGGAGGGAGCTATAGAGAGAAGAGGAATATGGGTGGAGGAAATTTCGAAGCTATGAGGAACAAATGAAGATGAAGGGGAAGAATGCACAGACGAGAAGTATTGTGCAAAGAGCTCACAAGATTCTTGAGAGTTGGTAGCAGTGGAGTCATTATAACTCACTTCAGTAGGGAAAGAAGGAGAAGATCGCCAAAGTGCGAACATAAGACCAACAAAGTTTTCTCTCTCTACGGTTGACTAATGATTCAACTTTGGCTATGTAAGTATGTATAGCACATCTAATTGAAGATTTTGCCACGCAACGGTAGCGATGGAACATAGATTTATCTTCTTCAGAACCAGACCTCAAGTAAGGGGAGCGCCTTAAATTTTTTAGATGAAGTGCTTTGGCAACTTCATTGTTGAACCAGACCGGATGTTTTTAGGGAGCTTACGTAGAGGAACATAGCGGTGAATAAGGTCTATTGAGAATTTCATAGAAAATCTGAAGTGATGATTCAATACCTTTTCAGAGGGTATCGAAAAAGCGGACCATTGCTGCCTCCCATTCGTTTTCGAACTAGGGTTATTTCCAAGTACCTAGAAAGGCTTTGTATCCCCAAGTCTGCTGAACTGGATGGTATCCACCCCATAGTCCTCAAGAAATTGTTTTCCTCTCTGGCTATACCGTTTTGCAATCTCTTTTATCTTTCATACTCTTCAGAGTGCTTTCCACAGATGTTGAAAGTTGCGAATGTTCAGCCAATTCCTAAGTAAGCAAACAAAGCGGATCCCGCTAATTATCGCCCAATAGCCATTACATCCGTGCTCGATATAGTTATGGAAACTGCTGTCAATCGCAAAATAATCAAATACCTGATGGACAAAGATCTAATCCACGATCGCCAATATGGGTTCCGTTCCGGTCGTTCTACTGGTCATCTTTTGGTTTTCATAACGGAACGCTGGAACTCGTGCATTTACAAATTTGGTAAAGGTCAAGTGCTTGCCCTAGACATCACTAAATTATTTGACGGAGTTTGGCACCAATGTATCTCAGTAAAACTTAAACCCTTTGTCTTTAGTTCACCTTTTCTTAAGTGGATTGAGAGTTTTCTCTGCAAACGTTCTATACGAGTTGTATTAGACGGAATAACTTCTTCCTCCTTTTCAATTGATTCCGAGGTACCCCAGGGCTTAGTTATATCTCCCACCCTATTTCTCATCTTTATTAATGACATTTTGTGGTTAACTCTCAATCCAATTCATAGTTTCGCAGATGATAGTACACTGGACAATGTCCTTAATTTCGACTCTGCTACAGATGCACGTCCGACTTCCGTGGCCTCATACCGCACTGAGATATTTGGTTCATTGAACTCCTACCTCAATCTCATCTTGGACTGGGGCGAGAAAAATAGAGTAGAATTCAATGCCTCCAAAACACAGTCCTGTCATCTATCCCTTAAACGAGATGTTCCGACGTCGGTCTCAAATATATTCCTTGGTGTCGTACAAATTTCTCCTTCTGCTGACTTCAAATTAATGGGCGTAAAAACGAACAACCACCTAAAGTGGAGCCAACACATCTTTGATGTCGCAATTGATGCTTCCAAACGCCTTGGTATTCCACGGAAGTGTAAGAAATTTAAATCAGACCGCGTCTTGAGCACAATTCGCATATCTGGGCTGGGGCCCCAAAATCACATTTAGCCTTGCTCAATCGTGTTCAAAAACATGCGTTCCGACTAATTGGAGACGAAGCCGTTTCAGCTTCTATAGACTCCCTTGTGCATCGCCAAAATGTCCGAATACTCTGTATTTACTATCGATATTTTCATGGTAAATGTAGTAAGGAACTAAAAGATATTATACCTCCACTCTTAATCGCCCCGTAACACTCGCCAAGTTTCACGCGCATACGAGTATACTGTTCAGCCCCTTTCGTGGAGAGCAGTAAAATTTTGGCAGTCTTTTATCCCCAGAACATCAGTAATGTGGAACACATTGCCGGCCGATCTGTTCCCTGATAAGTACAACCTTCAGCAGTTCAAAAACAACGTTCACCGACACTTCAGACGCTTCCCTCCTGTTCCACCGCACTAAATCCCCTAGTACACCATTTTCTCCCCAACCTATGTCGTTCTAGTTATGCAATCGCATTAAAGGGTGACTCCCTAAGTTATTACGACGGCCTTAAAAAAATAGCATCCCTGCAAATCTCCCCATATGAAGAGGAAATTATCCCGGGTTTTCTTGTCTTTGCGACACGTACCACGAGAAATGAACTGGCGCAACAAAGTTTCAGCATATGGACATCCAACATATTCTTGGCCAGACATTAGCATAATCCGTTTCCACCGGTAAACAGTCCGGATCAAGAAAGAAAAGAAGCAGTTATGTTGACCAAGATAAGAATTGGCCACTCCAGGTTGACACATCAACATTATTTCACCAGGTCGCCACAACCGGGATGTCTTACATGTCAAAGACCTCTCACTATGCAACATATTGTGGTGGTACGTCGCTTGGCGACATCACCCCATTTTACCTAAGAAATTTAACGTAAGTAATTCTTTATAACTAAGTATTATATTCACTGTAGTTTAGAACGAATGCCAAATTCATACATGTTATTGATTTCAAATTGAAGTTGACATACCTATTAGCAAAAATAAAAACTTTCGGAAAATATTTTTAGTCTCGAAATAAACTCTGATATAAACAGAAAGCATTAATATCAATTTTAATTTAATTAAATAATTAAATATTGTCTTAGTTAATTATAAATAAAATTTACAATTAATTTATAATGTTCTTGAATGGAACAGTTCATTTTTGTATAGTCAAACCTAACAAATAAACTGATACATTATTAAATCTTAAATAATTATTTTTCCAATCCCTTGGATTGGGAATGTCTGGTTAAGACATAAAAAAAGGATAATCTATTTCATCAACTATTAACCTGGAAGTTAATGGAACATTGTCTTAACAATATTTTGGTCGACTGTTTAATAACGGCGGATTTCTTCAATCATTCCATCCCTCCACTAACCTCCCTCCTTTCGACATCAGACCCTACCCTCATTTTCCAACTCCTAGACCATCTCCATCTTAAGCATAGATTATAAGTTTTAATATTTCAACGTACAAATTAAATTTTCGTTTTACGTGTCTTTAAATTCTGGAATGAATTTACTTATCTTTCACTTTAGCATATAAGTTTTAATCATGTAATAGCTGGCCTTATTTCTGTATATTTTCTTGAATTTTTTTCACATTTTAATTAATTTTACTTTTATCTGTTTCTTTTTGTCATATTAATTATACCTAGCTATATATCTGTATATCATCTTGTATTATTTCTCACTTAGTATTAATGTTTCATTTCATCATCATCATCAATGGCGCGACAGTCTCGATCCAAAGACCGCGTCCTCCAGCTGCTAATTTTTAAGATGGCTTTGCTATCTTCATCAACCGAGTCATTCCATCGCTTGCGTGGTTTGCCTACTGGCCTAATACCACTCGCTTTGCCTTTAGAAGCACGTTTGGGAATTATTCTGTCTTCCATCCGCTCTACATGGCCAGCCCACTGCAGTTTGCGTAGTTTGATGAACGTTGAAGCTTTTGGCTCCTTGAAGAGTTGATAGAGCTAATGGTTGTATCTTATTCGTCAGTCCGTTCCTTCCTTTACAGGTCCCAAAATTCTTCGGAGGAACTTTTTTTCGAATGCGTTAACTGCTTTTTCGGAAGTTCGCGTATTTGTCCATGTTTCGCTGCAAAGGTCGTATAATATTAGGTGTGCAAATAAGTTCCCGGCGTTCTCGTATAGATGGCGCTAACACGAAATAAAGAGAAAAAATGGCGGATCAAGCTCGTAATATGGCAAGATCAGATATATTGCAACAATTCTTTCCTCCATTCCGATTTTATCGGCGTCAGTTACTTGTGAGTCCTTAAACATGTCGGAGTTCGAGCCAAATAAGCGCTCTTTGCGGGAAGTTTTCCTTTTTTGTTTTAATTCAAAGAAATCTACGGCTGAGGCTCGTCAGATGATTAGAGAAACTAATGGCGAGTCTTCCATTAGCGAATCAACGTGTCGCGAATGGTTTCATCGCTTCAAAATGGGTGATTTCGGCGTGGAAGACAATCAGCTTTCCGGCCGGCCAAAAAATTTCGAAGAAGCAGAATTGGAGGCACAACTGGACGAAGATTCATGCCAAACACAACAAAGTCTTGCGAATTCATTGGATGTGACTCGACAAGCCATTGCACATCGTCTGAAAGCCTTGGGAATGATGCAAAAGCAAGGAAACTGGGTGCCGTACGAATTGAAGCCAAGAGACTTCGAACGGCGTTTTTTCACGTGCGAACAGCTGCCCTAACGGCAGAACGGGAAAGGATTTTTGCATCGTATCGTGACTGGTGATGAAAAGTGGATACACTACGACAATCCGAAGCGCCAAAAATCGTGGGGATACCCTGGCCATGCATCAACATCGACCGCAAAGACGAATATCCATGTTTCCAAGCTCATATTATGAGCTGCTGCAATCGAGTGAAATCATCACAGGACCTCTTTATCGAAGACAACTATTGCGTTTGAGCCGAGTATTGAAAGAAAAACGGCCGCAATATGAGCAGAGACACGACAAAGTGATTTTGCTACATGACAACGCTTTCGTCCGTTTCGTTGCCGTCTTTTGCTAGATTAGCCCCAAGATATATGAAGTTGTCCACACTCTTCAAATCATACTCCGCAATTGTTATATTCTGTCTGATTGGCGTTCTCTTCCTTGCTTGCGTCATTATTTTTTTTTACTTTCGTTTATGCGTAACCCGACTTCTTTTGCGGCGGAGTCAAGAATGACAAATACCTCCTTAGCACTAGAGAAGGATCTTGCGAGGATTTTTATATCGTCAGCGTATGCTACTAGTTGGGTGGACTTGAATAGTAGTGTCCCATTGGTGTCGACTGTGGTTTTTCGGATGGCATACTCTAGTGCTAGGTTGAAAAGAATGGGGGCGAGACCATCTCCCTGATCTAAACCACATTCCGTTCGAAAGCTGATTGTGAAATCGGTTTGTATTCTTACTTGGGATTGAGTGTTCGTCATTGTGAGTCTCGTTACTCGGACTAATTTTGGTGGAAATCTACGAAGATTTGGTTCACATCTGTGTTATATTTCCAGCATTTCTCAAGCACCTGTTTCAGCAAGAATATCTGGTCTGTTGTAGATCGTCCGGTTCTGAACCTACCTTGGCATTCGCCAATTCTTTCGTAAGTATAGAAGATTCCTCCGAGGCATCCAGGCTCCGTAAAATTCTCTCTAAAAATTCAACCACACCATGCCATCTGAGCAAACCGGATGGATGTTGGACTGCCTCAAGTAGGGAAACCACTGATCTCCTCCTGCTGAAATCCAGCAGACCTCGGATATAATTCTGCCTTGGCTGAAGGTTATCTTGAAAGGCTGCCTGGATCTAACCTACATTCCTGAAACATGGATGGAAGTCAGGATGGTCTTCTTCTGCTACCGCCTTCCGGACTACTGTAGTGTCTATCAGGCGGAGCTTATGGCGATCAAGGAGGCCTTGTCCTGGCTGAGGTGTTATGTAATATCTACTAGGGATATTAGCATTTTCACAGACAGTCAAACGGCAATAAAATCCTTGGAATCAGCCTCCACAACATCAAAGGTCACCGCAGAATGTCGATTATCTCTTAAGGAGATGGATGAACAGTTCAATATTCTTCTGTGCTGGGTGCCAGGACACAGGGATATTCCAGGGAACTGCATGCCTGACGAACTCGCTCGGTGCGGTACCACCCTTCAGATTATGCCGGAACATCGGAATCTGGGTGTGCCTCTCTCTACATGTAAACTGCTACTGGGATTGGACTCAAGTGAGAAAACCAACTCAAAATGGGCAGACGGTATTAGATGTCTCACTGCGAGACAGATCTGGCCGGAGCTGGATCTAAAACGCTCTAGAAGGCTGACTTTGCTCAAAAGAGCGAATATCAGCACCACAGTCAGTGTCCTGACCGGACACTATCTTATAGGTCAACATGCTAAAAGACTCGGCCTCTTCCCAAACGACTTCTGTAGAAGCTGCCTGGATGAAGAGGAGGAGGAGGAGGAGGAGGAGACAGTCCTTCACCTTCTCTGTACCTGTCCAGATCTATCAGCCAGATGGAAAGCTCATCTTGGAGCTTACTTCTTCAACTGGCTTGGTGATCAACGCACCTTTTAGGTCTAAGTGTGTCCGTATTCTCACGGGCAGCCACGCGTACCTACCTACCTACCATAGGGGTTAAGACGACGTTCAATTATTTTTGTCAGTATTTTGTAGGACGTACACAACAATGATATTCCTCTGTAGTTCTCACAGAAGAGTTTGTCTCCTTTCTTGTAAATTGGACATATGATGCTTTTTCGCCAATCGTCGGGTATACTTTCCTCTGTCCAAATTTTGCATATCATCAGTATTTCCGCGACACAATTTCCACCGTTTTTCAGAAGTTCAACTGGTATTTCATTAATTCCCTTCGCTTTGTTTAGTTTCTGGTCACATAGAGTTGCTTTGATTTCGTCTAGTGTAGGTAGTGTCGATGATAGTTCTTCTTCGTCAGTTGAAACCTCAATTGAAATGGTATTGGTCGTAATCCGTGCTAATGGAGTGGGATTGAGAAGATGTTCGAAGTAGGAAGCCCATCACCTTTTAATTTGTTGTGTATCGCTGATGATGTTGCCCTCTACGTCTTTGCAGAGACTAGTTTTGGGCTTATATCCCTTTTTTAGGTCTTTTACTATTGCGTATGCGTCCCTCGTTTTATTTTGTCTCATATTGTCGTCCATTTTTTGTATTTTGTTATTACGGTACTTTCGCCTGCAGGTCTTTTTTGTAAATCGCCTAAGCTCGTCATATCTATCTTTTTTGGCTCGTGTTAGTCATTCAGTCAAAATTTTGTAAGCCTCGTTTTTTCTATCTATTGCATAGTGATATTCAGATACAAATTATGTTATTTTATTTTCATTTATGCAATTCATTCCTTTGTATTCATATCTAGACTTAGATTTATGCTATCATAAGCATCATTTATCAATCACTTTTCTGTTATCCACTCTGGATATTGTTACATTTTTTATCAATCGCTTTTATGTTTTTGTCCTTTCATGATATTTTTATACTCTAGATGAAATCATATAGAGTATTATAAGTTTAATCCAGCCCAAAAGTTTGTAACGCATAGAACCAAGCCTCGGACGAAAAAAAGTTATATATTATTTTTTGTTTATTTGTGGCCAAAAACCTCAAATCCGCTTGACGTCCGTCCATCCTTCTGTCTGTTAGCACGATAACTCAAGAACGCCTCCACCTAGGATCTTGAAATTTTGAATCTGAATGTTTGGTTGAATTTGTAAGGCTAAGTTCGTTAACGGGCAAAATCGTCCTACTCCTTCGAATAGCTGCCATACAAAATGTCCTTAAAAGACGTGTTCAAGAATATTGGTCGATAACTTCAGACGGGTTTAAGCTACGACTTTGAAATTTTGTATGTGTTATTTTCCCAATAGTTGGAGCTAAATGTCTGATTATGAAGAAAATCCTATTAATCCTTCGTGTAGCTGCCATACAAATATCCTGTCAAAATGTATTCACTTAATTTACGAAACTCACCATAACTCAAGTAATCTTTTAGCTACGAATTCGGAATTTTGTACAAATTAGTATTGAGTGAAAAGAAAGTTCGGGTTTACTAGTCAGCGAAATCCTTTTACTCCTTCTGGTAGCTGACATACAAAATGTCCTTAAAACACATGTTCAACTTGAAAAGGGTTTAAGCTACGTCTTTGAAATTTTGTATGTGGTATTTTTTCCAATAGTTGGAGCTAAATGTATGATTATGAAGAAAATCCTATTAGTCCTTCGTGTAGCTGCCATACAAATATTCTGTCAAAATGTATTCACTTAATTTACGGAACTCACTATAACTCAAGTAATCTTTTAGCTACGAATTGGGCATTTTGTACAAATTAGTTTTGAGTGAAAACGAAGTTCGAGTTTACTAATCAGCGAAATCCTTTTACTCCTTCTGGTATCTTCCATACAACAAAATCCTTAAGACACGTGTTCAACAATATTTTTGGATAACTTTTGAACGCTTCAAGCTACGAATTTGAAATTTTGTACACGTTCATTTTTAAATGGTTCCAAGGAAAAGGATAAATATGTAAGAAATCGAGTGAGTCCTTCCTGCACCTCCCATGTGAAAGTCCTTCAAAAAGGAAATTTTTGTTTTCGATGACTTACCCAGTTCAAGATATGAAATTAAACACTGAATATTGTCTTTTAGTTTTGAGTAGCAATCTAATGGCAGTCCTTAATAAAGGACATACAACATGCACACACGTAATTCTACTTTTTTTTACTTTATCTTTGTACACAAATGAAAATGAAAATTTTTTTTAGGTTTAAATACTTTAGTAGTACATCTACATAAAGGTACTAAGTTTCAACTTTTTCATTTCTACCCCCTTTCCGACCATCACTCCCTGAGGTCTACTGGTCCTAACTCCTGTAAAATTTTCAAGATCATATCTGATACGGTTCTTGAGATACGTAAATTTATTTTTTTTTAAAAATGGTTCTCCCCCATTTCCGCTCTCCCATAACATAAGTTCCAACTTTCGGCTTCCTAGCAGAAGCGGTTCCTGAGATCTAGAAACAAAAATTTTTCATCAAAACACTCATACCAGATAACAGAGTGGATTTAGTTGATTTTTGCCTAAACAACACCTATTTCTCAGCGTTAGGCAAACTCTACAAACAGACGGAAGTAGCCGCTATGGGGTCCCCGATATCTCCAGTAGCGGCCGAAATTTTCATGGAAGAATTCGAAGAGAATGCGCTCAACTCAGCACCATTAAATCCGAAACTATACCTTCGATATGTTGATGATACCTTCATCATTTGGCAGCATGGAAAAGAGGAATTAGATAAGTTCTTGGACCATCTCAACTCATGCCACAGAAACATCAAATTCACAATGGAGATCGAAAAAGACGGCAAACTTTCCTTCTTGGATGTTTTAGTTGAAAAATCTGGTCCTTCTCTTCAGTTCTCTGTTTATAGGAAACCTACTCACACAAACAGCAGAAGGAAGGAGTACTTAGAACTCTTATCCACAGAGCACAATGTATCACCAACGGTAACCCACACGCCCTTTGCAACGAAATGTAACATCTACAGAAAACCTTTGCAGCCAAAGGATACACGAAGAACACTATCAACAGAGTATGCAAACAAAAACAAAAAGCTGTGAAAAACCAGGAAGAGAAAGATAAGAACGACCTTACTATCAAACGGTGGGTAACATTACCTTACATAGAAGGTACCACAAATCAAATCGGCAGGGTACTCAAGAAAGCTGACATACGGACGACCTACTCTACGGCAACTACGATCCGAGGCATCCTAGGAAACCAAAAGGATAAAATCCCATTGGAAATGGAGGGTATTTATAAAGTTCCTTGCGGGTCTTGCAACAAAGTCTACATAGGAGAAACGGGACGGACCATCAGAACAAGGATTCGTGAACATCAGCGCTGTACACAAAAAAACCGGGTCCACTCATTGGCAATTGCGGAACATGCAGCGGTAGAAAACCACTCAATAGATTTTAACAATGTTAAAATATTGCCCAAGACAAAACACTACCATCAAAGAATCGTAAGGTAAGCGATTGAGATATACTATATATAGAATAACCATTTGGAACGTTATTTTTTAGGTTGTCAGTCGCATAGTACCCAACACCGTATCTCATCATTAAACACGTTTCGGACTTCTACCCATAAAATAATAAAGTTGCGCCCAGACTGTTGGCCGATTTTTTATACTCTAGATGAAATCATATAGAGTATTATAAGTTTAATCCAGCCCAAAAGTTTGTAACGCATAGAACCAAGCCACGGACGAAAAAAAGTTATATATTATTTTTTGTTTAATTGTGGCCAAAAACCTCAAATCCGCTTGACGTCCGTCCGTCCGTCCGTCCGTCCGTCTGTCCGTGAACACGATAACTCAAGAACGCCTTCACCTAGGATCTTGAATCTGGATGTTTGGTTGAATTTGTAAGGCTAAGTTCGTTAACGGGCAAAATCGTCCTACTCCTTCGGGTAGCTGCCATACAAAATGTCCTTAAAACACGTGTTCAAGAATATTGGTCGATAACTTCGGAAGGGTTTAAGCTACGACTTTGAAATTTTGTATGTGTTATTTTTCCAATAGTTGGAGCTAAATATATGATTATGAAGAAAATCCTATTAGTCCTTCGTGTAGCTGCCATACAAATACCCTGTCAAAACGCCTTCACTTAATTTACGGAACTTAATATAACTCAAGTAATCTTTTAGCTATGAATTGGAAATTTTGTACAAATTAGTTTTGAGTAAAAAAAAAGTTCGGGTTTGCTAATCAGCGAAATCCTTTTACTCCTTCTGGTAGCTGCCATACAAAATGTCCTTGAGACACGTCTTCAACAATATTTTTCGATAACTTTTGAACGCTTGAAGCTACGAATTTGAAATTTTGTACACGTTCATTTTTAAATGGTTCCAAGGAAAAGGATAAATATGTAAAAAATCGAGTGAGTCCTGCCTGCACCTCCTATGTGAAAGTCCTTCAAAAGGGACATTTTTTTTCAATGACTTACCCAGTTCAAGATATGAAATTAAACACTGAATATTGTCTTTTAGTTTTGAGTAGCAATCTAATGTCAGTCCTTAATAAAGGACATACAACATGCACAACTACAATATAAATCGGACAACTACAATATAAATCGGAGTTCAGTATTCATCTAGAGTATTATACGATTGGCTTGCAGCCGATCGTGACTGCAGTATGTTTTAAGAAAAAATTCGCAACCCTTATAAATGTTTTTTCCACGTTTTATGACTAATGGACACCAAAAATGTAAAAAAAAATTTCAAACCATCTGCACGCCGTCCGCAAAATCGTTTGAGAAATTATAGCTCCCAAGCACTTTGAGCTATTAAATCTATTTTTTTTTGTTAGAAAACTGGGTAGACTTCTTCAAGTTGGCAATTTTTGACTGGTGGGGTGTGAAGGAAGAGGTGGAGGAGTATTTTACAGAAAAAAATGTGGAAGCTTTTGGAAGCACTTACGCTAGGAAGCTGAAACTAGGAATTTATATAGAGCTTGAAACTTAATGATTGTCTGTAAGTAGGTATATACCGAAACAAAATTTGCAAGGGGGTTAGTGGCATGCGGTGGTTTGGGTCGTGCAAGAAAAATGAAATTCGGTTTGTGTTTACAAGTTGAATGGAGTTTGTCAAAAATTAAGATAGATGCTAAGAATTTTTACTGAAGGTAGGACTAATAGACCCTTAACAGTGAAAAAAAATTTGGTGGTGTGAATGCAGGGGAGAGGGTGAAAAAGATAAGGTTCAAACTTTTATATCTTGAGAGACCATAATAATGGATAGATGAAAGTAGGTATTTAGATAGTGATATAGTAGTAGCATGTTGAAAAAATATAATTTAATTTATTTCTTATAGGGGTAGTGTGTGTATATTTTTCCTATCTACGCCTTATGCTAGAAAGTTGAAACTTGGTGAGTATGTGCATATCTACTAGAACATTAATGTAGATGGAAACATTAGTATATGAACAGACGGATCTAAAACAGATCAAGGTGTAGGAACAGTAGTTTATGGAGTTCTCTTAAATGCAAAATTCTATTGAAGCATGCACATAAAAACCAGTATATATATGTTCTCTCGGACAGCAAGGCTGCAACAATGGCTCTGCAGTCAGTTCAAATCTACTCCAAACTTGTTTGGAATTGCCTTCAATGCCTGGTTGAGCTCGGATATCAGAACTAAGATAACCTCATTAGGATTCCGGGACACAGCTGCTACGAAGGTAACGACCCAATAGCTAGAAAAGGTTTAGAAGCTGATTTCGATGACGAAAACGAAACACCAGAGCATATCCGCTGTGAATGTAAGAGACTTACTCACAAAACACTTCGGTCACATAGAACCATCGAAATTTCTCACTATTCCTCTTCGCAAAATACTAAGTTTCATTGAAAGCGCAAGGATTGAAGAGGAATCATAGATAATCAAGAGCGACATCACTATATATCCAATTGAGGCTTCAGTGACAGGGGCAACCAAACCAACCCCAACATTGTTTTTGTTTTAAATTCAATACCACAGTATGAAGATATACTAAAGCATGTAGAAATTGAATTTTATAAGGAGACACTCCAGGGACAAAATTAACTTTTTGGTAAACCTCGTTATCTCGAAACCACCGACGTTACATTTCGACTTCAACCGGGTCTCAAACTATGACCCAAAAACGTTATTCATGTGTTAAGGCCCCATGTGCACGTTAAATGCGATTTTGTTGATTTATGGCTGTTTTCATGTGAATTTTTCACTTCAATAGCAACAAAAAAACAAAATAAAATTACACCACTTTATTAGCTGGTACGTAAACTAGGTCGACCATGAAGGAAAAATTCAAAACTGTATTTGGAAAATTTGCTATTAGAAACGTAAATCCGAGTTTTTTAAGTCCATTTTTTACCTATTTCTTGAATAATTAACATGTCCTTTTCATTAATATAATGCTAGAAAAAATCTTAAAGAATATCCTCCATGAATCAAATTTTAAAAAATTATTCTAGGATAACAATTACCAGAGATATGAATTTTCAAAAAGGACTCGGACACCATTTTTGCGAAAACTTTAACATACTATAACTAACAAAAAATGAGATAAAAACAAAAAATTTAATTTCAATTATTTTTTTCACTAATCCTTCAAGTACAAAAGGGTCGGAGATGGTAAGTTCACAAATTTCGTCATTTTTGGCGATTCTTGATGGAATGACCTTGCTGATGGAATGACTTAAACTCGGTTGAAGTGGGATTGTTTTCGTCGACAATGTCAAACGTCGTACACGTAAACCCACCATTTTGCTTCGTGGGACTTATGTATGTATTATAATAGAACTGGAGTATGATATACGAGGGCGGATTGATAATGACGTGGAAAAATCAAGAAGGAGTGGGCAGGTAAGGAATTCGTTATTTACTTGGACCATCCTTAAATAGATTACCTGCAAAGTTTAAGCCTGATACCTCGTTTAGTTTTCGAGAAGCAGCCGTCTAAGCAAGTCGACTTACAAAAATGGTTGAAATTGGATAAAAGTGAATTTCGTGTGTTGATTAAACACAATTTTTTAAAAGGGAAAACAGCTAAAGTAACCAAAGAAAAATTAGATAAGCATTATGGGGATTCTGCACCATCGATCCAAATGATTTACAAACGGTTTTCTGAATTCAAGTGTGGTCGTACAAGCACACTAACCATACCAAGTCCAGGTCGTCCAAATGAGGTCACCACGCCAGAAATGATCGATAAAATCCATGATATCGTGATAGAAGATCGTCGAGTAAAAGTGCGTGAGATAGTTAACGTAGTAAGCATCTTATTTGAACGTGTTTGGAATATTTTGAAAAACCATTTGGACATGAGAAAGCTTTCCGCAAGATGGGTGCCACGTTTGCTCACAATCGACCAAAAACCCACTCGTATGACAACTTCACAGCACAGTTTGCAACTGTTTCAACGTAATCCGAATGAATTTCTTCGTCGATTCGTAACTGTTGATGAAACATGGATTCACCACTACACTCCAGAACCCAAAGAACAGTCAAAACAATGGATGGAAGCCGGTTCAAGCGCACCGAAGAAGGCAAAAACCGTTACATCAGCTGGGAAGGTTATGGCGACAGTTTTTTGGGATTCCAATGGAATAATATTCATCGACTACTTGGAGAAAGGAAAAACAATAACAGAAGCATATTATTCTGAGTTATTGGTTCGATTGGATGCTGAAATCAAGGAAAAACGGCCTCATTTGGCGAAGAAAAAAGTGTTGTTTCATCACGACAACGCTCCGGCTCACAAGTCCGCTGTTGCAACGGCAAAACTGTTTGAATTACGGTACGAAGTGCTCCCTCACCCACCGTATTCTCCAGATTTGGCACCCTGCGACTTTTTATTATTTCCAGACTTGAAAAAATGGCTTGCTGGAAAGAGATTTACCACGAATACTGACGTCATAAGTGAAACCAACGCCTATTTTGAAGGGTTGGACAAATCATATTATTTGGAAGGGATCAAAAAATTGGAAAAACGCTGGACTAAGTGTATCGAGCTAAAAGGAGACTACGTTGAAAAATAAAATAAATTAATTTTTCCGGATAAAATTATGTTTCGTAGCCCTCGTAGATAGAATCGAAAAAATATGGGAAATAGAAAGAATCATACCCGCTATTTCGCGAGGAATTGGAAAAAGCCGAAAAGCCAATTGTGAGAAAGCAAGTTTGTATGTATATTCTACATATGAATAAATGTGTAATTAATTTTGGTTGTTTCCAATTAGACCGGGTGTGAAACTGAAATACATACTGTTTTGGAAGAAATAATGCCTACTGAAAGTTGTTTTAGTTTATAAAAAGAGGTCCGGCCTCACACCTTATCAGTTACGATTCTTTGGTGAATGTTTTCACAGTACATGTTGAAATGAAAATGGAAGTTTTCCGGGTTCAATACTGTTGTTGTTTATTTTTGCGTGACGTTTCGGACTCGACTGAGTTTGATAAAGGACTCAGTCGAGTCCGAAACAGTATTGAACTCGGAAAACTTGCATTTTCAGTTACGATTCTTTTGAAATTGTGTGTATTTGAAGAATTAGTAATCAAAATCACAAAATCGTTATCCCTAACAAACAAATTTCAAGGATATGATTTTTCATAATATGTTATTTATATTACAGCAATCTTTTTCTTTATAATGAGACCCAATTAATTATTCTACTGGAAAATAAACGGAGATATGAATTTATAAATAGAACGGACACCATTTGTACGACACCTTTAACATTCTATTTTCTTAACAAAGAAATGTTAACATAAAAAAAAAAATTTTAATTTTGTTTTTTTTATTAATTCTTCGAGTGCACAAAGTTTTTAAAGAATCGGCGATGGTGAGGCTATTTCGTAGTTTTTTTGCGATTCTTGATGAAAGGACCACCATTTACTAGTTTAGAAAATATTATTAAATTAAAATTTAAATTAAAATTTCTTAGATTTCGACTGATAAAGTGTCTGAGGAAGAAATAAAATCTATAATTGGGAGGCGAATTGTAAATTTTAAATAATTGTTTGATAAAATGAAAGAGATATCACATCATTCTATTCGATTTGGATGTGATTTGTCAAATATCAAAATAATATCTGAAATGCGAAATGGATTCATATCTACGTTTAAATTGAAATCAAAATGTTTCCTCCTGTTTCGATCTTCAAACAATACCTTAAAATGTATATACTAAAATGGATATCAATGCAGCTACCGTGACAGCGGTTCATTCAATAGGAATCGACTACAATAATTTGGACGAAATATTTTCACCACTAGAAATTTCTTTCATGACCAAAAAAACGTACAGAAAGGTTCAGACAAAGGTTTGTAATTGGTTGGATGTTGTATCTGAGAAGTCTATGATAGCGCAGCTAGAAGCAGACCATGCAAAAGATATAGGAAGCGGAGATGAACATGGAATCCCCGTAATTACTGTGGTCGCCGATGGCTGTTGGTCAAAAAGGTCCTATGGTACAAAGTATTCAGCCCTTTCGAGAGTAGAGGCAATAGTCGGTTTATATTCAAAAAAAGTACTCTACATGTAAGTGAAAAATAAGTATTGCCTTGTATGCAAGAAAGCTGAAAATAAATGTCAGAGGCCTTCAGAACACGATGATAGCTCAACAAGCATGGAATCTGATATAATTTTAGAAGGTTTCAAGACTTCTATAGTAAAACGTGGTTTGATATACTCACAAATTATTGCTGATGGTGATTCCAGCACTTATAATAAAATATTACAAGCAAGGTCTTATCAAAATATTGCTGTCGAGAAAATTGAGTGCAAAAATCATTTGATGCGAAACTACTGTAGGAAAATTAAAATCGTTTCGTGCAATACACTATTTCCTCTATACTTGAGGCAAGTCGTATGCCAAATTTAAATCGTCTACGAGCGGCAGTAAGTGCAGCAATTAGACATTGTAAAAACACTGCACAAAAAATTTAAAATTTGCGCAAGGACATAATGAATGGCCCTTGCCATGTATTGTGATTATTCTCTGTGTAAGGAACCTTCATATATTTGTAAGAAGAAGGATTTCGAAAAAACCACGTTCGCTTTAATGCCACATATTTTGAAGGCTGTATTACTTTATTATTTTAATAATAAAGTATTGTAATCGATTTTTAAAAAAAAAAAATTTGCTACCCTGAAAAATTTTTTTCTACGTTTCATGACTATAGACACCAAAAAAGAAAAAAAAATTTCAGTCCGTCTGTGCGCCGTTCGCCGTACGCAAAAAGTTTGAAAGCTTATAGCTCTGAAAGTTTATAGCTCTCCAACTCTTTGAGCCATTAAATTGATTTTTTTTTGTTGGTAGACTGAGCAGACCCCTTCAAGTGTCCACCTTTTGATAGGTGGGGATGTGAGGGGGGAGATGGGGGAAGCGTTTAATACGGAAAATTTTGGTTTCTAGATCTCAGCAACCGCTTATGCTAGGAGGCTGAAACTTGGAATGTATATAGAGGTTTGATAGTGGACCCATTTGCATAAAAATTGTCAATATGGGTGAAGAGATGTGTGAGTGGGGGGAAAAATAATGCGTCGGAAACGCAAAAAAGGCGAGATCGACACATTTTAAAATCCATATCTCTTTAACGGTTAACGTCACACGATTAAAATTAAACGAATATATGTAGGTATACTAGGAGAATAGATCTGAAACAAATTTTTGAGTGGGGGCAGTGGTGTACTTTAGATTACGATATCTCACGAACCAATTGCACTAGAAAAATAAAATTCGGTTTCTGTATAAATGTATAAATGAAGTTTGCTGAAAGTAAAATTTTTTAAGGGGGCGGTGGATCATGAAAGTGGAGGGAATACGAATTTTTCTAAAAAATCAAGTCTCATATCTCAAGAACAGTGTAAGGTAGATGATTAAAATTTTTACCAGAAGTAGGCCTAATAGACTACTAGCAGAAAAAAATGTTGGTGGTGAGGGCGTGGAGGGTGAGGGTGGGGGAGGGCGAAAAGGAAAAAGTTCTGATTTTCATATCTCGAGAACCTATAGATAGAGTTGAAGCTTAGTATTTGGATAGAGCTATAATAGTAGCATGTTGGAAAAATATAATTTTTTATAGGGGTAGTATGGTACGAGGGTGGCGGGTGTTTTTCCTAACTATAGAAGGTAGAAAGTTGAAATTCGGTATGTTAAGTCAACTAAAAAAGTAATTCTGATTAAAAAAAATTCAAATATCCATTGGCCTTCGGAAGTGGGGCAAACAAATTATCAGTTAAAATGGAATGCATATATTTTCACGATTTTCGTCATATCTAGTAACTTTTTCCAAATATTGAATTATTTTTTTTTGTACAGGTTTGTCATAGAAATACCTAGAAAGCGTTTTCAGGATTTTTTGAAATTCGGCCCTGAAGGTAAAGGGGATGTATAGATTTTTACGAATTCAGCTATATCCCTCAGGTCTGATTAGATATCGAATAACTTTTCACTTCCATGGGCTTGTTTAATAATCACCTAAAACCTGTTTTCAAGTTTTTTCCCTTTTCAACCAGTAAGAGTGGAAAAACGGGTTGAACACGTTTTCACGAATTCCGTCATATCTCTTAGGAGTGATAAGACATCGGATTGGTTTTTACTTCCTCGGGCTTTCTTTATATATATCTAAAAACCCATTTCAGGATTTTTGGATATTCAACCCCAAAGAGTGTGCAAGGAAGTTGCATATGTTTTCACAAATTCCTACATATTTCTTAGTTCTGATGAGATATCGAATTCAGTTTTACTTCCTAAGTCTTCCTAAATAATCGTCAAAAGTTGATTTCAGTATTTTTAGATATACAACTCCAAGAGGACGCAAGGCTTTCGACATATTTCTTACGATTGATAAGATATCAGATTCGTTTTCACTTCCACAGACTTTTTATATAATCGCCTACAAATACATTTCCGATTTCATGCAATGGCCCAAAACCAAATCAAGAAAAACCTCCTAATCACGTAACAACTGATATTGTACTACGACTAAGACCTCGTCCCAGAGTATGACCCAATTATGTGATTTATATATTATATGTGGCAACGGCGTAAGTATTCTAGCGCGATCCCATTCTAATCGCTTTACGTACTTTTTTTTCTGGTTAAAGTACTCACATTTACACCTGCACTCAATAAAACTCCTTCCAGTTAAAAGGGTCCATCGTCAAAATATCTGTTAACTTAATATCTCAATGCGTTTGAGTACTACGAGCACCCACCCTAACACCTTTCATGCCAGACCACAACATTTTGTTTTGGGTCTACTTTTACTATAAATTCCAAGCTACATATGGCTTGAATAGTAATTGAAATATTAAATGTGATTTTTTAGAAAAACATATTCCTCCATTTCCGTACTCCACGGGCTCTCAAAAATTGCATATTCTAAACTTTATATTGTATGCTTTGTAGTGTAAGGCATACATATATGTAAGAAAACACTACATAAGAAAACATCCCTATGTGCGTAATTCAGGTGCGTAGAGTGAAACTTCGTATGCCTAGCACAATTAACACGATCATGAATTCCAATGAATTCTATAACCTTGAAAACGTTTTCATTCAGAAATGAAATTCTGATTCCAGGAAGTATTCAAAAAATCTGCCAAAAGTCTGGGCGCAACTTTATTATTTTTTGGGTAGAAGTCCGAAATGTATTTAATGCTGAGATGCGGTGTAGGGTACTATGCGACTGATAACCTAAAGAATAATCAGGAGGCTATTTAGAACGTTATTTTTTTGGTTATCAGTCGCATAGTACCCTACACCGCATCTCAGCATTAAATACGCTTCGGACTTCTACCCAAAAAATAATGAAGTTGCGCCCAGACTGTTGGCAGATTTTTTTTTTTAGTACAGCATTCAAGAAGCTTGATTTATGACGTATTTATGAATATTGTGGAGTTGTTTAACAGCGAACGAATGTATGACCTGTATTGTAACAGACTTTTAACAATTTGAGTAATAGCTAGGCGATTTTGTGTATTTAGCGTTTTTGAGTTATTATTATTATTAGTGGTGCAAATGAAAATTTTTTGGCAATGCGTGGTGCTATTTATGGGTGTAATAGTGACAATCAAAAGAAAAATCTATCGGAACAAGTTAACTCGGTTCTTCGCTTTCCCAAAAAATAAAGTATTGTGAATTGTCGAAAGTTAAATGTTGAAGAAATTATAACTTTAATGAAGCTGCCGCAAGGATTTGCAAGACATTTTTCACAAAACGCTTATGTTCGAACTTTTCCAAATGAGTCTTTGGGTAATTGAAAGGTTTTTTTTCTCTGCCATTCGTAGTAAAGGTAGCCTACATGATCATCCTGACCAACGTGAGTTCCAGTTCAGGCTCCGAAGCTATATAGTTGGACACAAGGAAGGCAGTTCTATAAATAGATCGAACGCTATGGTAGATAATACAGCTGATGTAGAGCCAATTTTCTCGGGTTGGTACCAATTTATTCATATGATTCAAAACTGTTAATAATTCTTCCTTTTAATGGATGGCCTAGAAAATTAAGTAGGTTTTATTCGCCTAAATTAAGAAATAGTTCTCCACAACCAATTCAACCAACCGCAAGTTATTAGTGAACTTGAGTAAACCATCTATCAGATGAGATCTTTCAAAACCATAAAAGGATTTCATAGAAAAATGCAGCAGAAATATTATCTTCAACTGTATTTCAAAATACTAACAGTTCCTTGTCTATTTGCAGAAACTTTTTGAAGTCCATACTAGAAAACGCGAAAGATATCGATTGTTCAAAAAATGAAAATTAAATTATTATAGAATTAGGGATTTCAATCGAATTGCGAATACATACTTAAAAAAGAAAATGAAATATGAAGAGAAATAATAAGATGGAGAAAATAGTGACATAAAAATATAGGAGTACTATTTTATTTAAAACTCAAACTTTCATTTGTACAAATATTATTCCATCAACTAAGGAAAATGTTTAAAAATCACGGCATTGCCTATCAAGGTGCTACTGTATACATGAACTCTGAAGTTTGAGTGATGTCATGCGCAGAACACCGAAACAATTTTGGCTAAGTGACTATAGCTATAGCTTTATGATGAGTGAGGACTGATTACAAAACAGACGCGACACTCGACACCTGAGATTGCACAACGGCAAAGACGAAACAACAAACCATAAAGTCAAACCGATAATACTTCCCCCACTCATACTACAGTATTGTTCACGCTGATTCTGTCATTATCATATTCCCGCATGTAAAGGCAATGGACACAAGAGCCATTCGATTCACGACTGAAACGGCGAACAACGCAAATGCACTAACGAAAAACGATTGAAATTGACTTTTCCCCTTTCAAGAAAGAAAAATCAAAATGGGATACCGAATTTTCACACCGAACTCATGGGGCCTTAAGGGTGACAGTAACGGAAGCACTAAGCACTTCCATCGCATACCTACTTTAACTGGTTCCCGGACTTTCACCCGGAAAATATTAAATCTAAAGTTCTAGATAAGGAAATGAAAACGGGAGATATTGTTCTTCTCTTCGAGTAGCTCCTTGTTCTTTTTAATCACCAACAACAAAATAAAACGGATCTCAGTATTTTATCTAGATAATCATACGATTACCCTGATGCCTATGCGCTATGTTTTTTAATATATTTGAACCAGTATAAGATTTGCAACTATGTAAACCTACATATATACGAGTATCTATTACCTGTATCATACACAATGTACAGTCATTTTACCGTATTTACATTCTATAATGATTAAGTTGTACGTATACATGTATGCTTATGATGTTTGTACTTTCTTTGGTTCAATTTGCTTTGAATTTTGTAAAAAAAAGGTATCGATACTTCCACCTAACTATGTATAACTGATTACACGAATAGCACAGTGCACTGAAAGAAGATGTTTTTGACATTATCATTAATAACTAATCATTCGCTGGTAGTGCAAATTACTAACACTCTTTCTGTGGTATTATGCGGAAGATATACATTCATGTTGAAAATCTATATCTAACATGTTTCTAGGAAGCACTATTTCGAAGTTTAATCGCAACTTAAAGTTACGAACTTTAAGTTTTCAATAAATTGTTCTAAATTGGAGACCGTACCTAGTGCAATATACACAATATACACTTTCACAGCGCAACTGATGTCGAGTTTCTGGCTTTCAGGCTATCAAGTCTTTTGTTTTTGCAATATCTATTTGAGCTCTTCACAAACGTATGATTATGGAGGTTACTAACAATGTTATACTAACCTGTAGATGTTAAGTAATTAGCAAATATATCCGTTCTATTGACGATTTCTTGTCGTTGTTTTATTAGGATTGAACTTTGTCTAAAGTTTTCCTTTTTTGCACACTAATCGCAAATTTAATTAAAATGGGAGTGCCCACTTGAATAGAACTTCAAAGCGGTAAATTGTTTTCTACGTTGAATACTTATGTTGTATGCCCTGCTTATTTTGTCTATTTTTGTTCGGTACTATTATAAATTTTACTTTAGTTTTTTATATGTTCAAGTTATAGATTGACGTTGCAGTTTACGATATAAAACTGCCAAATATTTCTGAATGAGCAAATTATTCACACGAGTCTCGAAAGAATTTACAAACACACCTAGATTTAAACACATATAAAGATGTACAAAGATAACACTTTACATTTGTGGCTGAAGCGAGATGGAGATATCTAGAAGGTAGTATCCATGCATATTTTATATGATAAACACATCTACTCTGCAAAGAACGACACGTAACCTTTTTTATGATATGATTAACACAACAAACCACACGTTATTTCAAAAGATTTAGAGTTCTATAATTTAAACTATTTTTTTAATAAATTTTGCCTGAACTGTCAAATTATTTGCCACTCACTTCAATGCCTTATTTAAAAAAAGCTAGTGCCTTAAAGAAATAGAATTCAGATTCAAAATGGCTGACTTTAAGTTTCATTTTAAACATCTATGCATTTCTGATGTACATAATAGAAACATTGTAGCAAACTCGATATTTTATTCCTATGAGAAATAAAGCATTATACTTGTTAACAAGAATTAACTAAATTTACAACCGGTGTAATCATTTATACTGCACTAATGCCTACACAGACTTTGCAACATCCCAACGGTTTCAACGTCTTAAGCCAACTAATCAAATTGTCATGCACACCAGTCGCGTTGGATGGTACAAGATTTACAACACTATATACTTAAACCGATGTGTGCAGTAGATTTACCTGTTATTCTCGTATATACGACAATATTCACCACCACTATCTTGATTATACACACCTGATTTCTGTTTATGTTTACTTGGCTGGCTGGGCCTATGAGGTCACATATTTTAAGTTGACTGACAAATTCTGCATTCCAACTTATAGAAAATCTTCATTCCACAAGTGAAAAATATTTAAATGAGGGCATGTATTGTATTGAATGAAGGCCACCTTTTTGTAAGAAAATATCATTACATATAAAATTTATTTCTGATACGTCCGCGAGCTGTCGATGATTTACTCCAAGTAATTTTATACAAAAAAATGTGTTAGGGATTCCTGTAGTCCATCTTTGGGGACCATTGAGTCTGACACCATTTTACTGGCGAATATGAACCGATTTATTATAGTCCTGAGTAAATTCAAGCACTAAATTAAAATTGAAATCTGAGTAATATAACTTTGATCCACTCAAAAGTATCTAATGCATAGAACAAGAAAAAAATCTGTTAACAATCTGGGCGAGACTTTATAATTTTTCGGGTTAAAGTTCGGGAAGCGGTTAAAATCGGGTCCTGATAGAATTCTTACGCCACTGCCAGGTACAACACATGAGTTACGTAATTGGTTTACACTTTGGGACGCGATCAAAGTCGGAGTATAAAATTAGTTGTTTCGGCATTAGCAGTTTTTTTGGAAAGGTAATTTTGTCCTTAGAATAGAAATAGAAATATCTAACATATAATATAATTGAATGCCCATAGAAGTATTAACCAATTGCATCTCATCAGAACTAAGGGGAAGTAAACATTTACTTATAATGCTATACCAGTACTAAAATCGGTTAGTACGATATTATAATATACAGGGTGTCCGGTTACTCCGTACATAACCTTGTAAGGGGTGATGGATGATGGATGATGGATCATGGACGATGAATGATGGATGATGGATGATGAACTATACTATACATGCTACTTATAAAGCATCCGCGAAGAATAGGAAAGTGTCACCAAAGTACATCGTAATGGAAAGTTACTCTTATTGTTCTATGTTTTGTTAATTATAAAATATTGGGATCTTTCCTCTAGCCGGTGAACTAGTTAAACCAAAAGGAGCTAATCTCAGTTGCAATAAACATTATTTTTACATGTAGAATTGAGTCGAATGCTTTTTACAATTCTAAGAAAATGGCGCGGGAGTTGTTCCCTTTATTTAACGGAGCTATTTCGTCATGTGTGCTGCGTTCTGCACGAAAACCGAAATGATTTTCGTTTAATATTGTAAGTGTTTCAAAGAAAATCATTTATATCTACTTTGCAACCTTTACAATTGTTTTTCTAACGATAGATATTAAGGAAATAAGTCACTCTTCAAAAGGTTAAGAATAATTAGGTCTAAAAACAATCTTCGAGGAAAGTCTTTTAAACCACATTCAATTGTGAAGCCGTCAAATCCAAGACTAGAGCCACCATTTTTTCAAACTAGTTTCTCATTATTTCCCGCTTTACACAGCATCGACAGACCAGCAGAAATGTTTAAGAATGCGTTTGTATTAAAATATAAAATTGTTATGTACCTATTGAATAGTCCTTTTGTATGGCAGTGCAAAAGATCCACCTGGATCTTTGAAAAGAGCGAGATCCAGTGAGGTTGTTCATTGCAAAGATCCGAATTTCCCATATCGGTCAGGTTTCATGAAATATTAATTTGCCTTCAACTAGTTTTCCAAATAAATGTTTTGAAGATGTTTATAGAATTTTTTAAATTTCACAAATCTCGGAATGTCCCGTACTGTTTAGATATCGAATAAATTTTTACTTCAGAGCTTTATTTAATCGCCAAAAATCTATTCCCAGTTTTTTTTCCGTTTCAACCCCTAAGAGGGTATAAAATGATTGTATGCGTTATACAAATCCCGTGATATCTCTTAGGTATGATAAGGTATTGAATTGGTTTTTACTTCCACGAACTTTTATATAATCACATACATACTAATTTCATGATGTTTTGTATTCAACCCCGAAGGGGATGTTAAATTTTCACGAATTACAACATACTTCTTAGATCTGATCAGAAATCGAATTGGTTTTCACTTTCTATGGTTTTCTATATTACCACCAACAAAATAAATTCAGGATTATTGGATATTTAACCCCCAAGAAGATGTAAGGGGATTGCATACAATTCCACTAAGATATGTCGAAATTCGAGATATATACACAGGTGAAAAATAATAAAACTCCACTCAGACTGTTGGCAGATTTTGTATGTTGCAGAGATTAAAATGAATCATGTAACAAATTTACACATATTTTTTCTTAAAACGGAATAATTTTTTTAGGGTATAGGAGCGAAAAGTTTACAGGTACGAAATTCATACTGCAGTAGTCCAGTCCTATTCATGGACCATTCCTGTACACGCTCCACTGTTTAACTGGTACCTCTTCATGCCCTAATTATCCCAAATTTCATGTTTATGACATGCAAAAATAAATGAATGAAAGAGGTATCTGTTTCATTATTTTCGTCCTTCGTCTTATTTTTATTGCCGTCATTTGAGGTGCTAGTTCCCTTTTTACGTATTTCCGATTTTAAATGTAGGGGAGACTAGGTAGAAATGCACCATTTTTCATTAATTACTCCATATCTCCGAAGAAAATAGTGGAACTTGATTAATTTTTCTTTCTTTATTTGATCAACACCTTGCGCAAATATTTTATTCATAACAAAGAGCAAAATATAAACAGAACTTGAGGACTAATGAAGAAGAACGCAGTCAGTCCAAATGGTGCATTTCTCCCATCATACAGGAGAAATGCACCACATTTTATATATATAGCCAACCCAAACCAAATTAGTGGAAACAAAAACATGAAATATATTTATAAAAGTAACAAACAATAACGAACTAAACAGTAAATATATTAAACCTTTTTCGATTTTTATACTAATAAAAAATAATAAAAAATACCGAATAGTAATAATTCAATAGTTTTATATAAGTTTTGATAAGTCAACGGATATTAAAATTTGAAAAATCTATTGCAAACTTGATATGTTAATTATATAGCACGAATCCGTTCTGGTTGCATCAAAATAATTTGAATATCATTAAGATTTGTGGCCATGAATTCAGGCAAAGGAGGCATAACAATCTGGTGCATCTCTCCCTATATGCTAGTGGTGCAATTCTACCGATTCCGACCAGATGAATATTTTTTATTTTTTTTTATAAATAAAAACAAATAATAAATTAGCACTTTACTAAAACACACCTTAGACTACACGCTATATATGTGCCTACCTAGAAAGGTTCCCAATCGATAATTTGTCCTTAAACAAAAATGTTGCACATATAATAAAAGTTAGTTTCCTTTGCGTTTTTTTTTCTCCGAATAACTGTTCGGCATTACTCGGTATTTTAACGATTCCTGAACGCGATCGTATGGATAGCTAAGAGAAAAAGAATACTACTTCTGCTTTCCAGATTTTACTTACGGGCAAGCGCCAATGGCGAGTGGTGCATTTCTACCTATGGTGCAGGGCTACCCATTCTACCCTATGTAAGTTTCTGGCATCTTTGGATATCGAGTTATTTAGAAATCCTCATCCGTGAGCGTAAGAAGTGTTTGAAAAATTATAATATAAAAAATAAAATTGAGTGTTATTTGGTGATTTTAGTGATTTTACTTTATTATTTTAATAATAAAGTATTGTTATCGATTTTTAAAAAAAAAAAATTTGCTACCCTGAAAATTTTTTTTTCCACGTTTCATGACTAATAGACACCAAAAAAGCAATAACAATTTTCAGTCCGTCTGTGCGCCGTACGCCGTCCGCCGTACGCAAAACGTTTGAAAGCTTATAGCTCTCAAACTCTTTGAGCTATTAAGTTGATTTTTTTTTTGTTGGTAGACTGAGCAAACCCCTTCCAGTGGCCACCTTTTAAGTGGTGGGGGTGTGAGCGACAGGGAAGCGTTTTAGACGAAAAATTTTGGTTTCTAGATCTCAGTAACAGTATAGGCTAGGAGGCTGAAACTTGGAATTTATATAGAACATCGATAGTGGACCCATTTGCAAAAAAAAATTAAAATATAGGTAAAGGGGTGTGGGAGTGGGGGGAATAATAATGCGTCTGAAATGCTCGAAAGCCGAGATCGAGACATTCTAAAATCCATATCTCCTAATCGGTTAATGTCACGAAATTAAAACTTAATGAACATCTGTGGGTATACTAGGAGAATAGATCGGAAACAAATTTTTGAGAGAGGGTAGTGACGTACGGGGGTGGGGGTTGAAAAACTTTAGATTACGATATCTCACGAACGCATTGTACTAGAGAAATAACATTTGGTTTCTGTTTCAATGTTGACAAATAACGTTTGCTGAAAGTAAAATTTTTAAAGGGGGCGGTGGAGTATGGAAGTGGAGGGGGTAAGAATTTTTTTAAAAAATCACGTCTCATATCTCAAGAACGGTGTAAGATAGATGCTTAAAATTTTTACCAGAAGTAGACCTGATAGACCCCAAGCAGAAAAAATTTCATGAATGAGGGTGTAGAGGGTAAGGGTGGGGGAGGGTGAAAAGTAAAAAGTTCCGATTTTTATATCTCGAGAACCTATAACAATGAAAAGCTGAAACTTGGTATTTAGATAGAACTGTAGTAGTAGCATGTTGGAAAAATATAATTTTTTATAGGGGTAGTATGGTACGGGGGTGGGGGGTGTTTTACCTAACTATAGAACGGCTTATGCTAGAAAGTTGAAATTCGGTACATATATGTAAATCAACTAGAAAAGTAATTTTGATTAAAAAAAATTCAAATATCCATTGGCGTTCGGAATGGAATGGAATGCATATATTTCACGATTTTCGTCATATCTATTAGTTCTTTCGAAATATTGAATTAATTTTTTTTCTACGGGTTCTTCATATAAATACCTAGAAAGTATTTTCACGATTTTTTAAAATTGGACCCCCAAGGTGATGTAAAGGGGATGTATACATTTTCACCAATTCAGCCGTATCCCTCAGGTCGAATAACTTTTCACTTCCATGGGCTTATTTAATAATCACCTAAAACTCGTTTTCAAGTTATTTCCTTTTTCAACCCCTTAGAGTGTAAAAACGGGTTGAACACGTTTTCACGAATTCCGTCATATCTCTTAGGAGTGATAAGACATCGGATTGGTTTTACTTCCTCTGGCTTTCTTTATATATATCTAAAAACTTATTTCAGGATTTTTGGATATTCAACCCCAAAGTGGGTGCAAGGGTGTTGCATATATTTTCACAAATTCTTACATATTTCTTAGTTCTAATAAGATATTGAATTCATTTTTACTTCCTAAGGCTTCTTACATAATCGTCAATACGTTGATTTCAAGATGTTTGTTATTCAACTCCAATAGGACGTATGGGTTTCGACATATATCTCAGGATTGATGAGATATTAGATTGGTTTGTACTTCCACAGACTTTTTATATAATCGTCTTCAAACGCATTTCCGATTTCATGTAATGGCCCGAAACCAAATCACGAAAAACCTTCTAATGCTGTAACAACTGATATTATACTAGGACTAGATCTCGTCCCGGTGTATGACCCAATTATGTAATTCATATGTTATATGAGGAAGCGGCCTAAGTATTCTAGCGCGACCCCATTTTAACCGCTTCCCGAACTTTTTTTTAGGTTTTTAGTCACATAGAAACCTACACCGCATCTCAGAATTAAACTCGTTCCGAACTTCTACCCAAAAAATAATAAAGTTGCGTCCAGACTGTTGGCAGATTTTTTAGAAAGTTTTGGGTAAGTACCTATATCTCATCATGCTGTTATAATTACCTTTACTCCGTTGCAATGCATTTCCATTTTTTGTGAGAGATAAGCAGATATTTTACATATAGCTGTTTTACACATTATATCAATAATCGATCGCATGTGTGTCCTTTTCAGCGTAGATTCTTTTGAAAATTTGTACTCTTGGTGAATTAGTGGGAAAATATAGATTTTTTTTGTTATTTATTGTATGTTAAAGGTTTCGTGAAAAGGAGCCGAGTCTTCTTTGAAAATTGCTATCTTCATTAAATTATATGACAAATAATAGTTTACAGCTTATTTTAAAGAAGAATAAAAATAAAAAATACCAATGAAATTAAATTCTTCCAATTTTTTCGATGATAATGATTGTATCTTTTATGCTTGAAAATCTCAAAAAGCCAATTCTTAAATGTTAAATTTATTTTTCAAAATCTATCCAAATGACTGCAAGCGAATCGCAAGATAGTCTAGATGAAATGCTGAAGTGAGCATGTAGTTTGTCCTTTATTAAGGACTCTCATTACATGCTACTCGAAACTAAAAGACAATATCATTAGTGTTCAATTTCATATGAGTGAACTGAAACTTTAGCCAGAAGTTTTGCATGAAAATCTGAATGTCAGTTAAAGTTCCAGTTAGAACGTAACTGAACATCGTAGGAACGGCCCCAAGTCACCGAAAGTAAAATTCTCTTAATGTGTACAAAATTTCCAATTCTTAGATTCAAGCGTTAAAAAACAAATATCTGCGTCTATGAATTATTTAAAAGAAATTACAGTTATTTTCAATCAGGCCTACCTACATATAAATTACTAAATCTTCTCTTATAAAATTCCGACAATATACTCGTAAGACGTGATTTTTAACAAAAACTTTCATGCTAAACCGCCCCAAAAAAATTTTATATTCAGCAAACTGCTTTTGTCCACCTAAAAAAACAAATCGAATTTAATTTTCACCCCGCACGCCACTATCTCCGATCTATTCTCCTTGAATACCTACAAATAATTACTAAGTTTCAACATTGTCGCTAAAAGAGACCCATCGAATTTACCCCCAAAAATTTTGATTAATTGCTCAAAGTGTTTTGGAGATAAATTTCCAAGATGGACTGAACAATTACTTTATTATTTTTTAATAATAAAGTATTTTTTCAGTTTTAAGGTGCACAAAAAACGAAACGAAAAAAGTTTCAGGATGTCAATTCGTTTTAAAGTCAATCGAATTACCGTATTCTTGAAATAAGAATAAAAATTAAAAGATTGACTTTTTGAGATATCCAAAGATCAACGGTGAAATCGTTATTCTTAAAGAAAATAAAAAAGGGAATTCATTCTCTTTAATATACATACATGAGCCCTATTTTATTTGATAAAAATATACGGAGATATGAATTTTTAAAAATTATTGGAAAACAATTTCGAGTGTAAAAAGTTTCGCGATGGTAAGATTCCAAATTTCCTTATTTCTATGGTTATTTCGGTGATCCTACACACAAAGAGGAATAACTTAAATAATTATTTATTTTAGCAAAGATTTGATTACCAATGTGGATATAAAAAGTTTAGAAAACAAAAATAAACATGTAATTACAGGTTTATCAATGGCTGACAATTACAGAAGAAAACGTAGTAGCATATGGTTGCATTATTCCATGGATGGTGAAGCGAAAGCTAAATGCGACATCTGCAAAAGAAGTTTTTCGTATAAGGGTGGCGCAACATCAAACTTGTTGAAACACCTCAAAATTGCTCATTCAACTGTTGAGGTAGGAGAAAGACCGGTGGCTCAATCATTGCGTCTGGAATCCACTGCAGTTTCTGTCACAATTAGTGGAGAAGCTGTTGCAACAGACTCTGCTTCGCATGTCGCTACGCCATCTATAACCATTGCTGACGAAAGTGGTCCTTCCACATCAGCACAAGTGAGAGCGAGGTTGGTTTCGAGTTTGGCTAGTTCGCGGAATCAACCAAAAATAACAGCATTTATCACCCGGCCGATGATAATCACTCATCAAAAGAAACTGACTGGCTTAATTTTCAACTTGATGGTTAAGGATCTGCAGCCATTTTCCATCGTTGATGATATTGCATTTGGGGATCAACTCCCCTGATGTTGAGCCTGATTATACGATGCGGACAACCTTCAGTCGAAATCTGCTCGATCAGTGGTATGTTGAAGTAAAGAAGATAGCAATGAAGCTTGCCCAAGAAACGAAGGAAATTTCATTGACGACGGATACGTGGACTTCGTCTGCGACACAGAGTTTTATGACTGAGACTATGCACTACATAAATAAGAAGTGGAGAATGCAATCAATTTTAATGGATTGCTTTCAATTTTCTGACCGTCATACTGCAGAAAACTTAAAAACAGAGCTGTGTGATTTATTATCAAATTTTGGTATATCAAGCCAAATAAATACTGTGGTAACAGACAATGCCGCCAATATTACAGCTGCAATAAGGGCTACTCCATGGAATCATTTTCCATGTTTAGCCCATACATGAAATTTGATTGTTCAGAATGGGCTGAAAAACATTGAGGGTATTCAAAAAAAGTAAAAAGAATAGTGGAATATTTCCATCGCAGTACTGCAGCAGCAGAAAAATTGAGAGCACTGCAAATTCAGATGGGGGTGACCAACACGACGCAATTCAAATTGATTAATGATGTAGTAACAAGGTGGAATTCTACATACTACATGTTTGAAAGACTTTGCAAACTCCAGGAAGCAGTTGAAGCTGCTCTTGGTATATTGCACAATCCCGTGGAATGTCTTCTTCAAGACGATTGGAAAACATTAAACGAATGCTGTGCCATACTCAAACCATTTGAGATTCTTACAAAAAAGCTTTGCGTCGAGAAAGAAGTCACGGTATCAAAGGTAATTCCTTTGGTAATTGTCTTGGGCAAAGCTCTCAACAGGATTTCTGGCATAGAGTCGGAAATGGCTCTGAGATTAAAAGAGTCCTTCTTAACGGGCATTCAGTCTCGTTTCTTAGGATTACAAAAAAGAATGATTTGTGCAAAAGCAACTTTTTTGGATCCTCGGTTTAAGAAAAGGGGTTTTGATGATTCGGATGCTCTCCAGAAAGTACAAGACGACTTTCGTACAGAAGTTGCCGAACTTATTAGAACGCGCCCTCAAATAGAGCGTGCTCCTGCTCCTACAGTAACATAGAAGCAGATAATTTGTGGGCCGAACTAATTGAGAACGAGGCTCAAAGTTCCCAAGGTACTCCACTATTAGCAGCAATTTAAGAATTGCGGCAATACACGGAGGAGGAATGTATCCCAAGATTGGAGGATCCGTTAGGATGGTGGAAGGCTAGGGAGGTTCTTTATCCGAACCTATCGCAATTGGCCAAAAAATATTTGAGTGTTGTGGCTACATCCGTTTCCAGTGAACGAATTTTTTCACGGGCAGGGCAATTAATGTCGGATCGACGCAGTCTTAAGTTTATGTTAATTTGATGGAAGTATATGAATTGAATTTTAAGTTAAGTTTTATGTTATATATTACTGTAAGATATATACGACAATATGTTATGTTATGATATTATCTATTATTTTGTGCTTAGTACATTGTACATTTGATGAACAAGAACAGTACGGAAATCATGTATAATATTGGTTATTGTTTGAATTAATATCATTCGCGAGATTCGATTCTGCTTCCGGATTTTAGTTCAACGTAGTATGCATTTTGTATTCGAGATGAAAAAAAAGTTGTGCCAAAAAAAAAACGTCAAATAGAATGTGATGACCTAAAAAAAAAAAGGTTGTCTCATACAATGGTATGACCTAAAAAAAAAAAATGGTCATCTGCGTACAATTCTACACACACAAGCCTAGTACAAAGTAATTGATAAAGTATCGAATACCAAATATGGAATACTAACTTCAAGTATTCAGTAATTATTCGATACTGAAAAGTAATTGCATTCCACATTACCACTACTGTATGGATGACGAACTCGCTCGGCACGGTACTACCCTTCAGATTATGCTGCAACGTCGGAGTCTGGGTGTGCCTTTCTCTACATGTCAACTGCTACTAGGATTGGACTCAGTTAAGAAATCCAACTCAAGATGGGCAGACGGTATTACATGTCACACTGCGCCTCAGATCTGGCCGAAACTGGATCTGAACCGCTCTCAAAGACTGGCTTTGATCAAAAGGGCGAATATCAGCACCACAGTCGGTGTCCTGACCGAACATTGTCTTATGGATCGGCATGCTAAAAGACTTGGCCCCTTCTCAAATGACTTCTGTAGAAGCTGCCTGGATGAGGAGAAGGAGGAGACAGTGCTTCATCTTCTCTGTACCTGTCTAGCTCTGTCCGCTAAAAGAAAAGCTCATCTTGGAGCTTACTTCTTCAACAGTCTCAGTGACCTTGCCGAAACGGACGCAAGAATCCAACGCTTCATTGCAAGCTCTAAATGGTTTGACGAGTAGGACCGGATTCGATGATCGTGTGGTAACAAAACGGACCTTCTTAGGTCTAAGTGTGTCCGTGTTCTCACGGGCAGCCACCTACCTATATTAATTGAATTTAACGCGCGTCGTAATACCAATTATAAGTTCAAATACTCACATTCAACTTCAATAAATTCCGAAACTTGTCCTGTTACTATCGATAATTTGTCATCACATTCCTTAAATTCATTATATGCTTCGTCTAATTTATCTAACCGAATTGAAATTTCTTCACTAACTGTATTAACAGTAATCAGTTATCAGACCACGTTAACCGGGTTATTGTTCCCTTTTTTAGGTCGCGTTGCTTGATAAGCGCTTTAACCTCACTCATGATGATGGTATCGAGCTATTGTTAAATCGCGATTTAATTGAACGAATATAATTACTTGTCCGCTTAATTATTATTTTTCTAAACACATTCAATTTTCGCCGATTGTATTACGTTTGATGTACCTTTAATATTTTCCCGAAATATTAACGGTTTGTATAAAGGGTGTAACTAGTACTGAGGTTCAAACGAAAATGGGAGATAGAGGAACTTGTCCTGAGTAGAAAATCGTTCTACACATACTCCCGTTTTTGCACCGTTAAGGAGATAGCGCGATTTTAAGGACGAAGGATTTTCATCGTACCTGTGATCACTGTTTGATCTCTAACTTCTGCTGTACTTAGCGTAACGTAATAATTCTGGGCTCGTTCTAAAGGACACAAATTCTTCTTTCTAATTGCTATCAACTGTGTCAATCAGTGTTATACTTTTTGAGAAAAATTCATTTAAATGACACAAAAATAATAAAAAATTGAAAAAAAATACAAAAAAGTCCTGTTTTCTCCAAGAAGGACCTGATTAACCACCAAATTTTATTACATTTTCGGAAAGCCCATAAAATTTCACTATACGTTTGAATTTCTTCATAGGTTGAATTGTAAAGGAGCAGGGCTAACAGTTATCAAGCACGTTCCCTTTAAGTAAATCTGGTTTGACACCCGTCATTCGCCGAAGGAGTATGATTAATAATAGTGAGGACGAAATAAAAGAGTTGAAGTATAGTTTATTACGTTTATTTAGTTTATTTAGTTTATTACGTTTACAAATAATTTTCAACGTGTCTGCCGTTGTGGAGCAAGCAGAAGTGGTATCGCCGACGAATGGCATTGGTGGGGTTCACACGCAGTAGTTGGGCTCGTAACTGATCGCATGCTTCGGTGATACGGGAAATGAGCTGTTCTCGTGTATGAATTTCCTCTGCGTAGACGATGCTTTTCAAATACCCCAGACATAAAAGTCCATGGGAGTTTAGTCGGGAGATCGTGGAGGCCATGCAATGGGACCGCCACGACCAATCCATCGATCCCGAAAATTCGCGTCGAGCCACCGACGGACATTAGCACCATAATGCGCTGGCGGTCCATCGTGCTGGTACCAAAACCTGACCAGTACACGGAGTGGTATATCCTCTGAGGTCTGGTAAAGTTTCCTCCAAAAATTTGGCATAATTGGTGGAATTGAGAATTGGGGGAAGAAATACCGGACCGATGAAAGTTCTGCCGATAATGCCAGCCCAAACATTCACACTGAAGCGATGTTGATGGGACGTATTTCGGCTGGTATGGGGATTTTCACGTGCCCACACATGCATATTGTGGAAATTTTGTATGCCACCGCGGGTGAATTGCGATTCGTCGGTCCAGAGAATTCTTCCAAAAAACGCTGGATGTTCGTCTGCTCGCAGTAACATGGTACGACAAAAGTCTCGCCGATGTTCACGATCACCGGGCAACAGTTGTTGCACCGGTGTATTGTGAAAGGGATACAGTTCTTCTTCTTGCAGAATTCGGAACACCTGCATGTGGTTGATCCCTAATCGATGGCCGATGCGCCGGGTGCTTACCGTGGGGTCCCTAGCCGCGATGCGCAGTATGCGCTCCTCTGTAGCCACAGGTACCGAGTGTCGCCGTCCTGGATGTTGTGTCTCCCGCCACGGCTGCATTGTACCTCGTTCACGAAGGTTCCGATGAATGCTGATGAACATCCGATAATGGGGGTACCGAGATCTGTCCGGATACGGTTCCCGGTAAACTCTTTCGGCTCGCCTAGCATTCCCGTCGCACAACCCATACACGAAGTGCATGTCTGCCATTTCTTCCGTTGTAAAAGACCTCCTATTGCTTGCCATGTTGCTCGTAATGATGTCTATGACATTCTGTTTGCTGCTGCTTCCTCCCGATGCTTTTATCGCAGAAAAATCTACGTAGGACGAAGTCATTCCTGTTTCTTAAGGGAGCAGGTAAACTCCACGCCCTACTTAAATGGATATTACTTAATTAACTTAAATGGATGTTAGTTAATTTACTTAAATGGACGCTATCTAATTAGTTGTCATATTTTTACTTACCTGTAACATAATTTCCACACATAAGAGCAATACGTGTGTTGTTAACATGGTTGCTCATTACTGCATCTGTTTTGCGGTAAATTCTATGTTTAGCAGTATTTCCAACATGTGCAGGGAACTCACTTGTTGTTGCAAATATGAAGAAATTCTGTTGCCAAACGTATAGTGAAATTTTATGGGCTTTCCGAAAATGTAATAAAATTTGGTGGTTAATCAGGTCCTTCTTGGAGAAAACAGGACTTTTTTGTATTTTTTTTCAATTTTTTATTATTTTTGTGTCATTTAAATAAATTTTTCTCAAAAAGTATAACACTGATTGACACAGTTGATAGCAATTAGAAAGAAGATTTTGTGTCCTTTCCAACGAGCCCAGAATTATTACGTTACGCTAAGTACAGCAGAAGTTAGAGATCAAACAGTGATCACAGGTACGATGAAAATCCTTCGTCCTTAAAATCGCGCTATCTCCTTAACTGTGCAAAAACGGGAGTATGTGTAGAACGATTTTCTACTCAGGACAAGTTCCTCTATCTCCCATTTTCGTTTGAACCTCAGTACTAGTTACACCCTATATGTACTGATGGGTTTTATACTTTATAGGTAAATGATGACAGGTACCTGTTTTCGGATTGTTATCCGGCTCGACGGACCAAAATGTTAAGGTGACGAGTGTTGGGGTCCCGATGCTGTGGGGCACGGATCTACGAAAAGATGAAAAGCGAAATACTTGACGAGACGGACAAATGAAAGAAAACTATCGCACAAGTCGGAGGTTGACGTTAAAGTGTTCTTCTTCTTTTTTTACTCAGTTAAAGTGATACAATCTTATACTCTCTTATACTCTTATAATTCTATACAAACTTATATTCTATGTTTTATATTTAAAGCGGTATTGCGAATTCAAATTTAATTTTAATTTTATTTAATAGTTTAATGTTTCACTATAACACCCTCCTTTCAGCCTATTGGAAATTTTAAATTCATTACTCTAATTCATTAGATTTTGATTTCATAACGTACCTCTTCGACTGTTGCAAAAAAATTCGGGTTCTGCTGAGAAAGCGGGTTTTAACCTATCGATTGAGATTGTGATATTTTTGTTATTCTTCTTAACGACAAAACTTTTTCTTAATTTTATAATTACTTCGAAAGGTCCCTCGTAAGGAGGTTCGAGACTGGCTTTAATTCCTTCTGATCTGATGAAAACATGAGCGCAGGTTTCTAAAGATTTTAGAACGAATGGGGTAATGTTTTGTGATCTTGTTTCCGAAGGCCTGAGCTGAGACATTTTATACCTTAATTAAGTAACAGAAGTGTCCATTCCGGTTGGTTGTGTACTTGTTTCTTTTTCGAAAAATTCAGATGGAAGCTTCAATGTTTGAGGGGAACAGTTTAAATCGGATTTGGAACATGCTCGTAAACCTAATAGCACGATCAGAAGCTCATCAGACCAACGCCAGCGTTATTTGCACGGCAAGTTAATGAAATTTTAAACTGATGATGGAAACGCTCTACCATGCCGTTGGCCTGTGGATGGTAAGCGGTAGTCCTGATTCTGTGGCTGCCCAGTAGTGATACGGGCGGGTACCCTAAATCAGCTTACGAATTCGTGGACAAGTACTCTAGCGATGGTGGAAGCAGCGATGTCATGGATGGGATACGCCTCCGACCAACGAGTGAAACGGTCGACTATTGTCATTAAGTACGTGTATCCGTTTGAAATATTTAGAGGGCCGACTAGATCCATATGGATATGTTCGAATCTTCGTTCTGGTGGTGGTAAAATCCTATGTGGAGACTTTGTGTACCTGGTGATTTTTGAACGTTGACAAGGTAAGTATGATCGCATCCATGCTTGGCCAAAAGTACCTTTCGGTAATCAACTTTCGAGAACGCCTGATTCCAGGGTGTGATAAGGAATGGAGATTGTCCAAAGCTAATTTGCGGAGGTTTTTTGAAACGTAAGGCCTTGCTTTCTGATTGCTGCAGTCGCACCAAATTGGTTACGAATCTGGTTACGAATCTGTGGTAGTAATTCATCATACCAGCGAAACGTTGGGTTTGGCCAATTGTACTAGGGGCTGGGAAATCTTGTATAGCTTTAATACGGTTTTTTGAGGCCAGATTCCGTCTTTTGTGATCTCGTGGCTTAAGAAATCTATTTTTTCTACACCGAAAACACAATTGGATGGTTTAATTCATATTGCATCAGCATTTCGAAAAGTTGGTCCAGATACTGGCGATGTTCGTCGGGTTTTGCGACTAAGATGTCGTCTATATAGACGAAAACGAATTCTAAGCCGTTAGTCACCTGGTTCATGAATCGCTGGAAGGTTTGGGCTGCATTCCCCAGCCCAAACGGCATCCGAGTAAATTTGAACATACCGAAAGGGGTTGTTATCGCTGTTTTGTGTATGTCTTCCTCCGCGACAGGTATATGATCGTAGGTAGGTAGGTAGATGCGCGTGGCTGCCCGTGAGAACACGGACACACTTAGACCTAAGAAGGTCCGTTGTATTACCACAGGATCATCGAATCCGGTCCTACTCGTCAAAACATTTAGAGCTTGCAATGAAGCGTGGGATTCTCGCGACCTCCATTGCGGCAAGATCACCGAGACAGTTGAAGAAGTAAGCTCCAAGATGAGAGAAGCCGATTCTTTTGGCATGTCGACCAATAAGACAGTGTCCGGTCAGGACACCGACTGTGGTGCTGATATTCGCCCTTTTGAGCAAAGTCAGCCTTTTAGAGCGTTTTAGATCCAGCTCCGGCCAGATCTGTCTCGCAGTGTGACATGTAACACCATCTGCCCATCTTGAGTTGGTTTTCTCAATTGGGTCCAATCCCAGTAGTAGTTTACATGTAGAGAGAAGCACACCCAGATTCCGATGTTCCGGTATAATCTGAAGGGTAGTACCGCGACGAGCGCGTTCGTCAGCCATGCAATTCCCTGGAATATCCCTGTGTCCTGGCACCCAGCACAGAAGAATATTGAACTGTTCAGCCATCTCCTTAAGAGATGATCGACATTCTGCGGCGACCTTTGATGTTGTCGAGGCCGATTCCAAGGATTTTATTGCCGCTTGGCTGTCTGTGAAAATGCTAATATCCCTAGTAGATATTACATAACACCTCAGCCAGGACAAGGTCTCCTTGATCACCATAAGATCTGCCTGAAAGACACTACAGTGGTCCGGAAGGCGGAAGGAGCGGCTAATGTTAAGCATGTCAGAGAAAACACCTCCACCTACCCCGCCTTCAGTTTTGGAGCCGTCCGTATAGGTATATGTGGGCGGACTCTTCCGTCCGTACCGAATCCCTTTCTTTTCTAGACGGGTTGGGATGGTTGTTAGGAAATTTTTGTCATAACTGGGAGGGGTGTAGTCGGTGTTTTCAGGAATATTATTGAAGTGATTCAAGATGGTTGAGTGACCTGCATATATACCAGTCCACTGTGTAGAGGCCCTAAGTCGAGTGGCTGCACTGGCCGCCATTTGCTTGCCAAAAATGTCTAGGGGTGGCAGACTGAATAGCATGTCTAGTGCTGCAGAGGGAGTATATGATGGTAAGCTCTTATGAGATCTATTTTTGAAAAAACATTGGTATTTTTTAATTGGAAAGAAAAACTGTGAATGTGTGGTATGGGGTAGCGATCTGGAATCGTTATTGAATTTAGAAGCCGATAATCCGCACGGGCGAAAATCGTATGGGTCCTTCTTGGCTACCATGTGCAGTGGTGACGAAACTGGGGAAGATGACGGTCGACAAATTCCCATCTTGTTCATCTGATCGAATTCCCCGCGAGCTATTTTATATCTTGCTGGCTGCAAGCACCTAGGTCTTGAAAATGGCAAATGACCCTTTGTTAAAATGTGAATGAGTGGGTGCCCGACTATAATCTGGCGTAGTCATTACTGATGAGTATTTGCGTATGATTTCTCCGTAAACGTTGTCTAATGTGTACAGACGCGGTAGTGGAGTGTTATCCTTACGTGAAACTCAGATGGAGAGGTTTTGTTGAAACGTTCATGAGGCGCTTGCGCCTAATGTTGACGGCTAAGAAATATGTATTTAGAAAATCGGCGCCTATGATTGGTACCGAAACCGAGGCAAGGATGAATGGAAACGTGAAAGATCTTCTGAGATCTAAGTTTAAGTCTAGCATCAAAATGCCGAATATCTTAATTGTTGTCCCGTTTGCAGCTGAGAGGCTGTAATCTTTTGGAAAAAAGGTATGCGAAACAATTGATACGTCCGCACACGTGTCTATCAAAAAGTTAAATTTTGTGTTTCTGAACCGTAAAAATAAACGATGAGAGGGTTTGTGGTGTTGGCGGCTGTTTTTCGCATTAACAGCCGGCCTTTTTAGTTTGACACAGTCGTTGGATTGTTGCAAACGTTGTTGGAAAAGTTGCATGGGCTTACGCACTTGGTGGCGGCGTTACCAAATTTATAATGATACCACCACAATTTGTGGTTCTTGTGCTTCCGATCATTACTCTTTTCTCTTGAGTTACGAGAAGTTCGAGAGTGCGGTGATTTGCTGCGATCTCTACTGTGCTATTGTGTGAGCTTTTAAATAGATTGATTTAGTTTTGAAATCTCAATTTCCATGATTTCAAGTTCTTTGCTACTCTCGCTGACACTGGATGCAGCAGGGGTTTTTGTGGCTTCCCACACTTTGTCTGCCAACTCCAACCTTTGGGTGATTTTTTGATTGTCCGCTGCGGCCAATGTCAGGTAATTTCCTTTCCCATAAAGATTTAATTAAATCGTCACTAATTGACGACAAACTCTGTGCTACTGACACCATGTGTCTATACAGATCAGAAGGTCTTTTGTCCCCTAAATCTTCCGCTGATAACAGAACTTCTAATCTTTTCTGCTTTTCTTAATTATAGTTTCTTTTAAATTCGCGTATTTATCCACATCGGGTGGATTATGTAACACGTCTATGATTGCCGTGATAGAGTCGACTGGAAGAGAGGGAGGTTAATACATGAAGGTATTTTGTTTCGTCTTTAGTAATCTTACGAACCGAAAATTGGGCTCCCACGGCTATAAACCACGCCACAGGCGCGTTCTCCCAGAAAACGGGCAGTTTTATCGCTCTAATCTCTCGTATCGGTTGCAAGGAAAATTTCGGGGTTTGAGATTCGTGTACCTCGGTCATGACGTTTTCTTTTTCGTTCATAAATATGCGCGGGCGCGTTAAGTAATAAAAAATTCACAAAGTTATTTGTAATTGTACATTCGCAAAGAACGGGTTAAATACCGTTTTATTGCACAAAAAACTGCGCTATAACACAGTAATTGAAAGAACCGTTAACATTTCTAGTACCGTTATTCGTGGCACATATTATGCCCGCGTGGCGTGCCGAACGTTAATTTAAATCAATAAATTGTATGTACCTCACTATTATTTGAATTCGCGCACCTTACACTTTACACTAATGTTGGTATTTGAAATATACGCATAAAAGAGATTTTGAAATTTGATATGCATATAAAGAATATAATTCGCCGTGTCGGAAGAACAGTGACGCAACTGCAAAAAATTCTAATTTTTTTCGGAGACACAATATCATTTTTGACAATTGCCCACAAGCCATACGAGCTTATTAATAGTTACTATAGACAGCTTAGATCAAGAGCACGTTCGTTTAAAACAACGGGGAACGATTTTATGCAAGAATAGCAAAACCATAAAATATTGAAATGTGAAAACAAAAAATTTTCAAAATTGCAGTTGCGTCACTGTTCTTCCGACACGGCGATATGTTATAAAATATATATGTTATGATATGTTTAAAAAATTTAGCTGATATAAGAAAATTTTTAATATATAAAAATAGAGCTAATTATATACCGCGATACGTGATCATGGTTGGGTACCACGCTCCTTTTATGAAGGTGCTTTCTGAAACCTTGCTGGAACGGCTTGTTGAGAGTTCATTAGGTGCAAAATTGTGCCTTCTGGAATGTAGGTTTTTTTGCGAAGATGTAGCAAAACGTCGTTGCGGCTTTGGTTGTTGCTGACTATTGGTTCTGGATACGTGATGTATACCTGAAGCATCAATAACCGCCAAATGCTAGATAAACGAAAAATAGCATTCCTCGCAGCGTTTGTCTTTCGGGTAGAATTACGTTGTTATATCGTTCTGTGGGCCATCCGCGAGTTACGAATGTGGTTCTGGGTTCAAGTAAAAAAATTGATTTTATAGTTCCTTTTCGCGGAACTGAATAAAAACACAATTTTAAATTAAATTAACTTAATTTTATTCACTTGAATTTGATAGCACTTCGTTTAACAATTATTGTGAGCTTCAGCTCTTAAAATGATCTTATAATTCAATTGATAGATAAACTCTCTGAACAGACTGACCCCGATCTTTCTGTTCGAATCTTATTTATAGTTTGACATCCTTTGTTTGATCGTATTATGCTGACTCTTTGATTTATGCATTTGCAGAAATCAGTTATCGGTTATCAATTATTCTTTATAAACAATATATGAAATTGGATATGAAATAATGCGTATTAAGCAGATTTGTTGATTTTACGTTAATTAGAAAATCTTGTTATGGTTAATTATGTTTTGATTAAGAATTGAAAGTATGCACAAATTTAATGTGTGACATGAGTCATGCATTAAATTTGGTGGTGATGTCATTAGAGTTGAGGCTTAGTGGGTCTAATCTAACTCGCGTGTATAAAATGACGATGGTCCCGTTGATTAGCGTAGCTTGGGTTGCGTAGCGGGAATTTCCACTTGTACCGTATGCCTTTGTGCCTCGTCGCATGCAGTGAATCGTTGAACGGCGAATAAACGGAACTGTAAAATATTGGTTGAATTTTCACTGAAAAAAGTACGGATATAAAGATGAAAACTCGTGCAATAACTTTCCGGAACTAATTTTGCAGATGTTCTGTGTCGGGTCACCAGTTGTTGGGGCCCCGATTCTGGGGAGGCACCAATCTACGAAAAGATGAAAAGCGAAATACTTGACGAGACGGACAAATGAAAGAAAACTACCGCACAAGTCGGAGGTTGACGTTAAAGTGTTCTTCTTCTTTTTTTACTCAGTTAAAGTTATACAATCTTATACTCTTATAATTCCATACAAACTTATATTCTATGTTTTATATTTACAGCGGCATTGCGAATTTAAATGCAAATTTAATTTTAGTTTAATAGTTTAATGTTTCACTAGAACGTGCTCGAAACTAATTCAAAAAGAACTAAGTTCAAGCATTATAAAGGGTTAAAGTACATTTTAACTCAAAAGCAATAAATTAAAGTTTTAATTATTTAGTATAAACTGAACAGGGGCGTATCCCTGTGTGACGAAATTTCGTATTTTTTTTCTTTTCTTTTTATATGTAAACTTATATGTATATTTCTGATATTTATGATTATTTTATTTTTATTTTTGGTCGATCTCATTCAATCGTTTCCTTATTTGTTTATATTTTTTGTATTACTTTTATATTTTTTTTTGTGGCTAGTTTTTTTTCGATCAAACTAGAACTGCCTGAAATTCGTTCTTTTCATTGCATTTTTAATCTATATAAGTTATATTTTGTAATGTACACAGAAGCGTATTATGGATCCCAATCGTTGGGCGCCATGTAATGTACGCATGATCGTTTTTAAGCCACAATTCCACAATCAATTTGGAGCGCCATGACATGAACCGAATCACATCATGGTATCCATCCAACCAAACTGAACAATCGCAACATCGTAACCTAATTAATTGTCATCGGCACGAGTGTATAGTACCATGTACTCCGCCCTGAAACAAATAGTGGGAGTAGGTCTCCGTCACCATTTGATCAAGACGGCCATGATCGTATAGACCGGCTAAGACAATTACCGTCTGGTGACAAAGCCACAGTTGGGTGGCTTGTGCCCCATGGATTGCCGAAAGGTAGCGTGCATCTAGCATAAAAGCACGTGCGTAGCTAGTCGGAAGGGGCGTGGGTTGCTACCTGTATCCATGGACATCATAATTATTTATGCACGATAGGGGCTAAGAAGTCCGGTTTGAAAAGTCCGTACTCTATCCTCAGCGGGCTGGGTAGGTGTAGGAAGAACGAAAGTAGGAAGTCAGATGAGGAAAAGGATGGAGGAAGAAAAAGAGAGGAAATGAAGGAGGAGAGTACAAGGATGGAGACTTTCGGCGGGAAGGCCGAAGCAGTAACCATTACTATTGCTGTTATGTATACTTATAGTATATCGATAATTTTCCTTTCGTGGTAGAAAGGCAGAAGAAAAGCGATCTCCATGATCATTCATACTAGCATACCACCTATACTTGTATGATTGTGGAGGAGGGTGGTATTTCATCGCCGTAGGATGTTAATAGCCCCGAAAGAAACGCAATAAAAACTCGTGAAGACGAAGTTTGACCAAGACATAACGTAGGAAAACTCAAGGAAATCTGTATAGATGTTTTCGCACATGTTACTCCGGAAAGTTCAGAGAGTAGGTTGACTTTGGTAGTAATCGGGAAATAGGTCGCCCCTCTAATAGGACTACCTATTCGTAAAAACGAGCACCGATACAACTTGCTATTTTGAATACCGCATGTGTTGGGGCATTCACTTTTGGAGCTAAAGAAGAATAAGCTTCTCTAACTCGAACTCTCTTGAAAACCGTTATTTACGGTATATTTTGGCTTCGCCTCGTGGCACAAGCTTCTATAACGGGGACAATCGGCGCCGTAGGCGAATTTCCGACAAAATAAAAAAATTTGCATATATTTAATACCCTACCTTACCAACAAAGGCATTGATAACGCCACCAAAAAGTAACGGAACGACGATATTGGCGGAACGACGATATTGGCGAAATCGACTTGTGCAGATGAGCATTGCGTCCAGCATCTTTCAACCTAAAAGAAAAGGGGGCTCCTTTGTTGGCCCACCGCATGGATGTAGCTCCCTAAAACTTGCTGAAAAATTTAGCTGCAAACACAAAAAAAAGCGGAAATTCTTTTTTTTCCTTTGAATTGAAATACGATCCCTGAAAATAGCCTGGCACTTTGAGGGAGTGGAAAGTCCTTAAAAAAACGCCGCTTCAGATTCTACTGGTCACAACCCAACACAACATAACCTTCAAGAACAAGTAAAAGTGCGGCTATAATCGATTAAGAATCAGACATGAATACTCCAATTAGATGAACTCCAATCGGATTCGATCAATTGGGGCTCCCAAAAATTGTTGAAAAGTAACCCAAAAATAATTCACCCTGTCCAAACGCGCACAAGAAAAGTTCCACATTGGACTATAATGGTAATCGAGTGACACGTGGCTGAGCGTCATCCACGCCGCTGGGGTAGAACGAACGGTGCCTGCAAAAACCCATTTGTTTTCGGGGGCCCTACCGTTACTACCCGCTTTCGCACTTTACACCGCGTGCTTAATCAACCACCGAAAACATAAACCCAACGGAGATTTATGCCTGCACAAATCGCGCACTTCTCCATGCCGAGGACAAGAAGGGGGCACTCGGAAGCCACCGATCTGCGCGTTCGCGGCCAAGAAAAATTACAAACAAAACTTCCAAAAGGGGCCTTCGGGGGTCCATGGACGTAACGTGGATCCGACAAAAGAAAAACGAACTAAAAAAAAGGACCTAAGCACCAAAAGGAAGAAACACTCAGGCCAGAAATTAGAGAAGGCCCTTTTTCCACTAGCTCACTGAAATCGTTTAATGAAGGAACAAATAAAAAGAAAACGCTACATAATCATGAACACTAATTTCGCGGACAACACTTAGGACGATACACCATTATCACGACATGTTTACTCAACGAAAAGAAAAGAAAAAAACGCGTAAAATAATTTCCATTTCATATATATACTTTGTGAGAGAAAAAAAAGGATTCGTACGATAAAACGAAATGTAGCCAAAATCTCGTCGACTTCCATTTTAAATCACAAAAATTAAAGAAGAATTGGCATATCAACAAGATCCAAGTCTCCTAGCGACTATCCGGAATTCCCTTTTTCCTTTGCCTTTGGAATTCGTTTTAGTATATAGTTCTCCAGAGGCCGGAATCCTGCACCCGTCCTAGCGGGAGCAGCCGAAGGAAAAAAAAACTTCTCCAGTTTTCCCTGGGATCCTCCCCTCGAGCCGTTCACTGGTGCCTGCCCGTAACTTTTAATTAAAAAACTCACTACACTCCTTTCGCTCTACGTTTCAGAGCACAAACACCTTCGTCGGAGGTTATAATCAGACTCGTCGATTCTGTCTTGGCATCATCTCGTGACGTTTTGTTGATCTTTCGAGTCTCGACCATGCGGTAAAAATCATTCGTAGTTTACCATCAATTCACAATGACAGTGGTGTTTAAATGTGCCCAGTAGGCAAACCTCGTATTGTTTCTTTCAGACAATTCCATTACAATTTTTCTAAAAAACAAAACCCCCGCTGTAATAGAGATTAGTGCCCTCTGTGAGAATTAAGGCAAGTTTACATGGCGGTTGCAAGTAATTTTTACTGACATTGTGAGGGAGAAGGAAAATCTCTAATGAGAAACTGATCAGGAGTGAAACAAACAGAGATATATCCAGTAAAAAATATTGACGATATTTCTGTCATTGTGTGCGTGCCAACATTTTTTATAGTGGTTGCTTCTACTCCATTGAAAACTCGATAAGCTAGCTCCCAAACAATCTCAGTAAAAATTATTTGCAATGTCGGTTGCCGGCCGGCCTTTAGAAACCGAAATAAAAAGCGCGCCAAAACCCGGGAGGTGAATTTAAAAACAATTGAAATGAAATAAAAAACCCGTTTTTGGGGGGCTTGTGCGAAAAAAAAGGAGTCGGGTTTGGGAAGTGAAAGCAGGCGAACGTCTCGAGAGTTTTTTTTTTAAAAATAATATTAACAAATGGAAAAAGAAAAAAAGAGTCATCCAGACAGTGAAGTAACGAATATTACACTAAACAGTGAAATTGACATAAGTACAGTGCGAATGCAAATAAAAGTTAAAACAAAAACTTATATCACAAAATTGAAGTGATTACTTTTTCTGGAAAAATCATCGAAAAACCCTCCGTAATAAATCAAGACTCAGGAAAATATTATCATGAACCACCAAAGCAGCAAGGGCCCCAACGGTCAACAGGTACCATAATTTAAGCCTAATATAAGTAAAGAAAGAGCATTTGAATTTTTTATGAATAACTAGCCGCGTACCGCGGCTACGCTCGCTTCGCTTACGTTGTTCCATCGCTCCTGCTATTCTCGTTGCTCCCGTTTCTCGCATTGATCCATTGCTCCTGTTTCACCCGTTGATCCATTGCTCCTGTTTCTCCCGTTGCTCCCATTTCTCCCGTTGATCCGTTGCTCCTGTTTCTCACGATGCTCATGTTACTCCTGTTGCTACCATTTCTCCCGTTACTCCCATTTCTCCCGTTGCTCCGTTGCTCCCGTTACTCCATCCTCTATCCATTATCCTCCATCCCCAATCCACCATCCTCCATCCTACATCCTCTATCCACCATCCTCTATCCACCATCATCCATCCACCATCCTCCATCCTCTATCCACCATTCACCATCCTCCATCTACAACCCCCATCCTCTATCCTCCATCCTCTATCCACCACCCACCATTCCCCATCCACCATTCACCATCCCCATCCACCATCCACCATCCCCCATCTTCCATTATCCATGCTCTATCCATCATCCACCATCCCCCATCCTCATTCCTCTATCCACCATCCTCTATCCACCATCCTCCATCTCCCATCCCCCATTCTCTATCCTCCATCCTCCATCCACCATCCACTCCACCCACCATCCACCATCCTCCATCTTCCATCCTCCATCCACTATCTTCTATCCACCATCCATAGCCCTTTACCATTTAGTAATAGAAACGCATAACTAATACACCGAAAACGAACAAACTGCCGCTAAATCATATGAAAAAAACTCAAATGTTGAAATAACTCGCGTACCACCAATTGTTAAATGATTTTGTTAACGCAGAAACAATCTCGGACGTGCCCTCAACAAATCACCATCCTCCATCCTCTATCCACCATCCTCCATCCTCCATCCTCTATCCACCATCCTCCATCTTCCATCCACCATCCTCTATCCACCATCCTCCATCTTCTATCCTCCATCCTCTATCCACCATCCTTCACCCACCATCTCCCATCCTCCATCCACCATCCTCTATCCACCATCCTCCATCTACCATCCCCCAAACTCCATCATCCATCCTCCATTATCTATCCACCATCCTCCATCTTCCATCCTCCATATTCCATCTTCCATCCACTATCCTCTTATACCATTTAGTAATAGGAATAGGCATAACTAATACACCGAAAATGAACTGCCGCTAAATCATATGAAAAACACTCAAATGTTGAAATAACTCCATCATCCATCCTCCATCCTCTATCCACCATCCTTCATCTACCATCCTCCATATTCCATCTTCCATCCATTATCCTCTTATACCATTTAGTAATAGGAATAGGCATAACTAATACACCAAAAACGAACTGCCGCTAAGTCATATGAAAAACACTCAAATGTTGAAATAACTCGCGAACCACCAACTGTTAAATAATTTTGTTAACGCAGAAACCATCGAGGGCGTACCCTCAACAAACCACCAAAGTTTCATCGCAATTGGATGAGTGGTTTAGGAGCCTAAACAGGACAAACAGACAAACAGACAGACAAACATTCATTTTTATATATAGAGATACTACTAATTACTAAACTACACGGTTTCGATTATTTTTTTCTTTTTTTATATATTATATTTATATCTTTGAGAAGATGTGTGTGAGTTTTTCAGGCTTTTAGTTGTGCACGAATCAATATCTCAATTCATTATTAGTTTTTTCACAAGAAATAAGAAGACGAAGATGAATATCGCGGGTCATTCCCGGTCATACCATGTCCTTTCCCTTTTGAATTTTTTTCCTTGTCATGCATGTGTGCATTTAGCATGTATGCAGACAGCACGTATAAGAACGGTGACTCCCTCTGGGTCGTATTTTGTATTCACGCACTTCCATTTTCCTGAGCAGCCGGCAAAATTCATCACATCTCGTAGAAGTAATAAGACATCGAATTGGTTTTCACGTCCTCGGGCTTTTTTTACATGTAAAAACTCATTTCAGGTTTTTTGGATATTCAACCCCAAAGTGGGTGCATTGGTGTTGCATATAGTATTTTCACAAATTCCTACATATTTCTTAGTTCTAATGAGATTTGAATTCATTTTTACATCCTAAGGATTCCTACATAATCGTCAAAAAGTTGATTTCAGTATTTTTAGATATTCAACTCCAAGAGGACGTAAGGCTTTCGAAATATTTCTTAGGATTGATGAGATATCAGATTGGTTTTCACTTCCACAGACTTTTATATAATCGCCTATTAACGCATTTTCGATTTCATATAATCGCCTAAAACCAAATCAAGAAAAACTTCCTCATCCCGTAACAACTGATACGAGTATTATACTACGACTTTGACCGCGTACCAGAGTATGATCCAATTACAAAATTCATGTGTTATACTCGTATGTGGCAGCGGAGTAAGAATTCTAACGCAAACCCATTCAAACTGCTTCCTGAACTTTTTTTTAGTTTTTCAGGAGTATAGATACCAACACAGCATCTCAGCAATAAACGCGTTCCGGACTTCTACCCAATAAATAATAAAATTACGCCCAGACTGTTGGCAGATTTTTATTTTCATTACCAATTATTTTTAATATTTTTAAATTCAAATTTCTTCTAGTTATAAAAAAATGACTTGCGAAATTTACTTAGCAGTCCGCACAAGATATGAAAAATCGACGCTCGGTACGAATGTAGTTTCCGTACAAGTTCTTTTAATTTTTATCCCTTTGTAATTTTACATAGTGTTTCATGTAAAACATTTAATTACATCATGGTAACAGCGTTTATGCATGAATTAGATCATTTTACCTATGATGTAGGTTTAATTTTATTACATTTAATGTTGTAAAATTAAAAATAATTTTTACTGTGTATGAGTATAAAAATTTCATGCTAACATCTCTACCACATCTTGAGAGCAAAACGTGAAAATGCCGGAGTGTTATACGGACAGTTTTATTCATAAAAAAATATATAATACAGTACATTTATGAAATATAATAGTTACCAAAATAGTTTTCTAATTACCTGACACATTAAGCTGCTTTTCGACATCTTTAATGAATTTTTCAGGCATATTCGCATTACGCATAGCATCAATTTTTCCTTTAATGACTGTTCGAATACTTTGTTCACGAAGTTTTTCTTTCTCTTGCCAAGCACAATATTCGTTCTTTGCACGGCGTTGAATTTCTAAACGCTCTCGTTCCTTTTCTCGAACTTGCTTCGCAATTTCTTCTCGATATTTTTCCTTGTTTCGCAGACGCAACTCTTCCTTTTTCTGTTCCTTGGCTTCCTCTTCTTTTAACTTTTGGCAGATTCGTTTAAAGTCAGCTTCGTCCCGTTCTAGCTGAAGTGACTTCCGTAATTTCTGGAAAGAACGAACATTATGGAGTTGAACATATAAACTGTAAGTGCAGAATGCGTTCAATTTGCAGTTTAATACAAAATTGTTCAGGACTATGGAAAAAATAATATAACCAACAATAGAACCCGGAAACCAGGACACAGGTCACGATTACATTTTTAGGCCCCAAACATCTAATTGCAACTGATTCCTTCTTCTGTTCTTATTTAATTATAAACCCCTTCATATAGAAATGGTTCACAAAAGTATTGAGGTTTTATTTGCCGTCTTATGGTAAAATAAAACAGGAACAAAATTTGAATAAAACCAGAAGAGTCTGTAAAGCTTTTATTGGATTGTACTGGCTATGTTGTATTTCCGTTTCCAAGATGTTTAAAGCAAATTAAAATTTGTCAGGCAAAGTAGGGTAAACTACCCGGTTTCGGGCCTCCCAGCCTATTTCGGGCTCCCCTGTTGCTTTTCTCGTTTTACTAAGCTCCATAAAAATAAAATACAATATAATTGCTAATTTGAGCTGCTTAAGATGTTCTGAATGATTTTCTTTGTCGCTTTATATACTTTTAGTGGCCCGTGCAATCATTCTAGAGTATTTGAAGATGACACATCAAGTTTTCGCATTTCCTTAGGTATTTTGCTAAGCGCGAGTTGGTTTTAACGCATAGTTTTGTGAACGGTTTTAAACAAAACGGTAAGTAAGATATTAAATTATAAAGCCAAATGAAAGTAAAATTTCTTTAAAAAAGAACAAAAGATGATCAAAAATGCAAAATGAAGTAAAAATTGGGTGGGTCTGAAATCGAACTAAGATATGCTTAAAATTGTAATTCGGACCAGGGGGCGTTTCTGATGTAAATTTTCCATACCAGTTTCGGACCCTGTATAATAAAATAGCTACGAGTGTGAATGCCTGATATAGGACGGCAAGTTCGTTATCGCTCTCGGTTGGTAAAACGCACAGTTTCTGCACTGGTCTTTTCAGTCGGCTTGTTGATGTTTGCACGATTTGCGCTTAGCACTAATCCATCTCTACTTGCTATAGTGCTGATCACACGACCGATCACCCAATATGTGGGTGGAAGGTGCTCGCTCTTGATAAGCACTAGTTGCCCTACAGTGATGTTGTCACACTGCTTTCTCCACTTCTTACGGGACTGCAATGTAGCCAGGTAGAACATGCATCTAATAGCGACACTTCGCTCACTTCGATTGTAGCAACTACACAAAAGCTTATTTGAATGCAAAGCACATCATCGGTTGTCACTTGACTATGCACAACTATTGGCTTTGGCCATTCGGACTGCTTCTTGTTCAGCCAACTTAGTCCACTGAACCACATCTCATTGCCAATTAACTGTTCTGGCAACGAACCTCTGCTCAGTAAGTCTGCTGGATTATCTTCTGTACGTACATGCGCCCATGTACTAACGTCGAAGTTCTATTGAATGACTGCTACTCAATTCGCTTCATACATTTTTAAGTGGCAAGGTGGCTTTCTGATCCTGTGGAGTGCTGCTGTCGAATCACTCCAAAAAAAAAAATCCCTTAAATCCGCACCTATGCTACACTGAAGCCATGAGTCTGCTTAATAGTTCTGCTACACATAGCTCTAAGCGTGGAACGGAAACAGTCTTTGCCGGCGCTACTCTGCTCTTCGCCGCTCATTTGCTCTGGTAAAGGCCCATCTCACGTACATCCTAGCTTCCATATATCCCGCATTATTATCGAGATAGCGTTTCGGATGAAACAAAACTTATCAATAGACAGAACAACAAAACGAGAAGAAAACAAGAAAAAATGAGAGGAGAATGAAGAGATACGACAAGAAAACAAGAAAAAGCAAAATCGAAAAAGATAATTAAAAAAAATATGAAAAATCCTTTAAACAGTAAAAAATAAATTAATTAAATAATATTGTTGCGAGCTGGGGGTTCGCCGGGATTTCAAGTAAAACACAATTCGGTTAAAATAAAAATAATTAATAATTTTTTATTCGCACTTTAATTCTATTCGCACAATTATTCGAACTATATGGCAATACCGCCCGCTTTAATATATCGCTTGATTCGATCACATACAATTGATCGCTTTCCACCAATACGGTCGCGTATACACGCTGGCTGTTACAGTCGACGTAATAAAAATTACTATGTCCCTCGCTGAAAGCTTTATCTGCTTTTATACCAGTTGTCTGCAGTCGAGACTGTTCTTGAATCTTCGTTTGGTGGTGGGTGTAGAGGGTTCTAGTGAGCTTGAAATCTTTCCGCTGTTCTAGTACATTCGAGCACATTAGATATAATGTGTTGCTCCGCTCACCTTATACACTTCAACTAGGTTTCTGATTGGGTTACTTTGTAGCTAGGCATTCGGTTGTTGATGCGAAACGATCAAGTTGCGCGGTTGCCAGGTTTACATGTAACATTACTCCCTCCTTAGTTCCTGTTCGTCCCGAACAGAGTCGATCCCCTAATCATTGGCGCCATGGTACTTCGTTAGTCTATCGAGGTGAACCACTTTGATTTTAGTACGAGGTTTTTGATACAACTGAATGCGATATACGACATCATTTAACCGGGTGATGATTTGGTAAGGGCCTTCCCAATTGCGCTGTAGTTTCGGTGACCTGCCCTTCTGTCGTTTGGGGTTGTATAGCCAAACTAAATCGCCTTATTAGAATCCTGATGAATTCGCCCGTTGATCATACCTCGTCTTCATGCGATCGGTAGCCAAATTTATTTTATCTCTGACCACGTTGTAAATTGTGTGTTGTCGATGTCGAAGATCCGATACGTAATCTTTTGGATGGGTTGGTTGGTCTGGTGGCACTCCAAACATTAATTCCGCGCTGACTCGCATATTCTTTCCGAAGATAACTCGGGAGGGAGTTTCTCCTGTTGTTGCATGTACCGATGTTCTGTATGCCATTAAAAATAGAGGAATGTGTTGATCCCAGTCCTGTTGCCTTTCGCTGACGAGTTTGGATAGGTTCGAATTCAGTGTTCTATTGAAACGTTCCACCATTCCATCGGACTGTGGATGTAGTGGAGTTGTCCTCGTTTTGTTTATTCCCAGCATTTGACATACGTGTTTGAATGTTTGAGATTCAAAATCTGCTCACCCAGTTGGTAACAATTTGTTCTGCGACGGTAACTGCTTCTTGATTTGGAATTGCGTAAGCTTCGGGCCACTTGCTGAAATAATCGATGACCACAAGAATGTAGCGATTACCATTTTCTGATTCCGGAAATGGTTCAGCAATATCCACAGCAATTCTCTCGAATGGAGCTCCCACGTTGTATTGCTGCATTTATCCCTTTGATCTGCGTTGCGACCTTTACTCGATGCACAGGTAGTACACTTACGGCACCAATTTTCGACGTCATCCCGGAGATGGATCCAATAGAACCTCTCTCATATCTTTGCCAAGGTTCTATTTACACCTAAATGTCCACCGAAAGTACATTCGTGATACTCCTTCAGAATTTCCTCGACCTTAGAATGCGGGACAATGGTTTGCATGAGATGCGATATTCCGTCAGCGGTTTCCCATTTCCGTTTTAATAACCCACCGTCTAGGTGGAGGGAGTTCCATTGTGCCCAATAACTCTTCAAGGTTTCGCTGAATTGTGAGATGTCTTTCCACTCAGGCCGCTCCATTTTGTCCTTCCATGCCATGATCGGTGAAATATCTGGATCTTTTCGTTGGGCATCTTCCAGTTCTTGCTGATTCCATCCATCCTTTGGTTCGGTTGTTATTCGCTGAATGGTTTCTCCGACTTCTTTTTCTTCTACGCGGTGACAATGCTTGCAGTTTGGCGGACAAGGACGTCGTGAGAGCGCATCGGCATTACCGTGAATTCTCCCTCTTCGGTGAACAATTTCAAAATCGTAGCATTCCAGTCTTTCTATCCATCTTGCTACTTGGCCCTTGGGATTCTTAAACTGAAGTAGCCATTTAAGCGATGCGTGATCGGTTCGAAGAAGGAACTTTTGACCATAGAGATATTTGTGAAAATGTTTTGTGGCTTCTACGATGGCTAATAGCTCTCGGCGAGTTACGCAATAGTTCCTTTCTGATTTTGAGAGCACTCAGCTGTAGTATGATAGCACTCTCTCTTGTCCATCGATCTCCTGTGATAGTACTGCTCCGATACCGGCATTGCTGGCATCAGTGTCTATGATAAAACCGTGACCTGGTTTTGGATACGCCAGAACTGGAGAGTCGCAAAGTTCGTCTTTTATTTTCTCGAATGCCTCTTGGCACTGTTGATTCCAAGTAAATGGTTTTCCCTTTTCTGTTAGTTGATGCAGACATTTCGCCATGTTGGCAAAGTCTTTTACGAATCGACGGTAATATGTCGCTAATCCTAAGAAGCTGCGCAGCTGGTGTTCATCACTCGGAGTGGGACAATTTTTCACTGCTAGTATTTTCTCCGGCTCCGTCTTTACACCATCAGCTGAAACGATGTGACCCAAGTACTTTACTTCTGCACTAAACAAAGTGCACTTTTTCGGACTCAGCTTTAATTTTGCCGCTCGCAGTCGCTGGAAGACTTCCTGTAGATTTTTCAAATGTTCCTCGAAGGTCTTGCCGATAACGATCACATCATCCAGGTAAACGAGACAAGTTTTCCAACTAAGCCCACGCAAAACAAATTCCATTAGTCTTTCGAATGTAGCTGGAGCATTGCACAGGCCAAACGGCATCACGATGAATTGCCACAGTCCGCTGCCGACAGAGAATGCTGTTTTCTCTCTATCATTTTCGTCTATTTCCACTTGCCAGTAGCCACTTTTCAGGTCCAACGTTGAGAACCATTTAGCATCTGTCAGGGTGTCCATGATATCGTCGATTCTAGGTAGTGGATAGCTATCCTTTTTCGTAACATCATTTAATTGTCTGTAGTCCACACAAAAACGGGTGCTGCCATCCTTTTTCTTAACCAGCACCACTGGCGATATCCACGGACTCTTTGATTCTTCGATGATTCCCTGATGCTTCATTGTTTCGCTAATGGTACTCTTCTTGGAGGTTGACGTATCGGTGTAGCACTTCAGGTATCTATACGATGTTTCACTAGGTTTGTTCTGCCATAGTCTTCATCACCAGTGGAGAAGACGTCGCTGAATCTTTCGATCAGATCCATTGCTTGCTTGTGTTGTGCTCCTCTAAGGTTGCTTGACTGAAGAACTGCTGATGTTACACGATTCCTCCTTCCTGAATTATTTTTAGAGGCCATGTCATGATGTTCTTCAGTGTCTATACTCGTCACCGCCGAGATTGGTTCGCAGCTGCCAATTACATCTCCTTTCTTTACGCTGGTAATGCTGTCCGAAACGTTGAGTACTCTAATTGGTACAATCATCTTCTCATTTCTTTTTACTAGCATTTTTCCCAATATTAGACTTCGTAATGCCGGTGTCGTTTCTGGTTCGATGAGGTAGAATCGGTGGTTCCCGGGATCACCATCGAGCTCTGCCCAAATAACGTTCTCTGATGACTTTGGTATATCCGCATCTTCGCACAATATAACTCGCAGCTTGGTTGTGTTGGACGATGTTATTTCCATTGGGATTTCGATGTTCCGCCACTTCATTATTTGTTGTCCTAGGTCCAGCTGGATACCGTGTGGTTTCAGAAAATCCATTCCAAGAATACACTCTTCGGTAATATCGGCTACCACGAATACATGCGAGAATGTTAAATCTCCAAGCCGGATGTCACGTGATATTTCCCCATGAACTGTAGTAGTTTCTCCTGTTGCTGTGCGAAGTGCGTACTTTTTGGTGTTGTGAAGCCAAGTACGGTCTACGAGGTCAGATCTTAGCACTGATCGTGTTGCGCCTGTATCAATTGTTATTATGCAGTTTAATTTGTCGACTCGACCACTCATGCATAAGTCGTTTTCACCACGATGTAGTCGAGAAACTGCGATGATGGTTCCGGGGGCGTCGATTCCACCAACCAACTTCTGCCCCATGAAGTTGGCTTTTACTCGTTTCCCGGACTATGATTAGGCGAAGTGTGCTCTCTTGACGGTTCGCCTCGTTCTCCCTTTTGTTTAGCAGCGCAGCCGGAACAATAGTTGGTAGCTTTTCTTGGTTTTCGGTAGTCACGTCTTAAGTGTCCTGCCTGTCCGCAATTCCAACATCGGGGGGCACCAGATCCCTCGCTCCGCTTGGTGTATTCGGCACGCTGACATACACACTCTTCCGTTATTTCTCGAACTCGGTAGTTATTTCGCGAGCTTTGCTTGGCAGCTTCGAACGTAAGCCCATATACTAAGGCTTCGCCAATCGTTTTCTTTCCAGTCAATTTTAACGCCTGCTGCAGCTCTCTGTCCTGTACAGCATTGTTAAATGCGAAAACAGCTGTATCGTTGCGATGCTCTGTTTGCGCATTGGGAAGCGATAATAGTGTAAGTCGTTCAATATCGCGCGCCAGGTCTTGAAGTGTCTCACCAGTCTTTTGGCTTCGGTTGTAGAGTTGTGTTTTGTAGATCTCTCTCATGTGGTCACTGCCGTAATGAAGATCCAATGTCTGTACCAACGTCGAAAAATCTTGTTGCTTCTCTTGAAGAATTGTTTGGAGAACTTCTGCTGGTGGACCTCTTAGCGCCAATATCAAAGCTGTTCCTCGTTCCAAATCATTCCAATGATTATTTCTTGCGGCCGCCTTAAATTGGGTCTTATGGATAGCCCACGGTGTTTGTCCATCGAAGATCGGAGCTTTGAGATCTTTGTGTGTAACGTGTTCTGTCTTGATGACTCCAGTCGCTTTCACGTTATCAAAGTCCCTTTTTAGACGTTCGACTTCTTCTACAATCGCTGATGTCTTCTCCGTTATTTGCTCTTCAAATGTTCGAAGTTTCTTTTCTACATTTTCTTCTATTGCTTTACCCATGGTGTCCATCGTCTGGTTTAGATCTTCGATTTTGTTGTTCTGCTGCTCCAACTTTTGGTTGAGGTCGTTAAGATCTGTTGATGTTTGATCTAACTTCTTGTTAAGATCCGCTGACAGTTGACTAGTTGAGGTCCTTCGGCGTCTGATCTAGTTGCTGATTGACGTCTGTTGATAGTTGACTGTGTTGTTGACTTTGGTGGTCCATTTTCTGGCTTTGTTGGTTCATCATTTGCATTAACTGCCTTAGAGAGTCTAATGTCTCAGAATACTCCTCACCACTTCCTGCACGAGCTTCTTCGATTGGGAACTCGACACTGTTTGCGTCTTTACCCTCAGCCTCCAGTACCTCGGTCATTCGGCTGACAAGTTCAGACTTGTTCCCTACTGTAGATAATTCGCGTCTACCGAGCTCTTCCTTCAGCTCCATTAGTTTTAAGTCTTTTAAATAACGCGGCATTTTAACAAAAAAATGCTGGAGCTACAAGAAGAAAACAAAAAAAAGGATGGAAAAATTTCTGTTCTCGAATCCAAAATTAACTTGATTGAGCAAAAAGATCTAGCGAATCAAGTGGAAATCTGCGGTATTCCACTGGAACTAAACGAAGATACCATGGAGACAACTCGTCGACTACTCAAAAATCTGAACATCAATCTTACGAACTATATCTCACATAGCTACAGACGCCACAGAAAAAATAATGTATCGTCAATTGTCATCGAATTCAACAATAAGAAAAGTGCTAGCGATTGTCTCACGCATAGAGGAAAACAGCTTTTTGAAGGGAAAACCGTATATATCAACGAATATTTGACTGCATACAATCGTCGACTTCTATGGCAAACGAAAACTAAGGCAAAGGAATCAAACTTCAAATACACTTGGTACAAGGATTGCAAAATCTTCTGCAGAAAAAACGAAGGGGATAAAGTTTTTTATATTAGTCCGAGATTGATCTCACTTTTTTAGAAAAAAATTAAAAATATTTTTATTTTGTATTTGTATAAACAGAACCACTAATATAAAATCCATATTTAATATACTATATATTCAAAGCTCAATGATTCATTTCACATGTAGTTATAATTGTAAAATTCTTATTTTTTATTTACATAATCATAAAACGATCCATTCTTATATTCATAAAACATTTTATAAAATATACATAGCTAAACCAAAAATAGAAAAAATTAATAACATCACGAAACAATGGCAAAGCAACTCAAATATCAGTAATATTCAAAAGAACTTAAACATTAGTAAAATTAACTTCCTGCTCGCCCGTAAAACTACTTTGCAAATAAATCGAAATAAAACTTTAGTTCCCCATAATGTTCAGTGATAAAATAAATTATATTGATAGTTATGATCTGTGCGAAGAACTTGTTTGTAGTAGTGCCTGGGAATATGTAAAGCTAGTTGGATATTCAAACTGTGGGTTGAAATTATTTCATACAAATATGAGAAGCATGAACAGAAATTTCGATGAGTTGATGATAACTCTTTCTGAGTATGACCCCTTTCATATAATAATTTTAACCGAGTGTTGGAACCCGAGTTGTATGCAACTGTTCAATATACCTGGCTATGTGAGCTATGCTACGAGCAATAAAATAAACCAGAATAGTGGTGTAGTAATATACATACAAAAAGAACTTGAAATGATAAGTATTGAGGAAATTATATTACAGGGTGCCACTTGCCTAAAGGCAAAAATCAAATTTGGGAAAATTATTATTGCAATCGTAGCAATATATAGATCACCGAATTCGTGCACAAACTGGTTCACAAAAGAGCTAGCTGATGTTTTATCTGGTTGTAGGGATGAAAACATTATTTTCGCAGGAGATATTAACATAGATTTAAAGGACAAAACTTGTAGGAATTGTATAGAATATGATAGCATGCTTTCAGAACTGGGGTTTATATCCATGATAAATAGCAATACAAGAGAAGCATCCTGTATCGACCACATATTTGTTAAGCTAAAATACACATTATTTGAAAAAATTACATCCGTCATTTTAGATACAAATATTACTGACCATAAAAGTACCAGTGGCGGATCCAGACTTTGCTGTTGGGGGGGGCGGAAATTTTTTTGATTTGACTATTTTGTTTGATCAAGTTCTGTGTGAATTTAGCTACATAGACTTAGCATTTCCGATTCTTTTGAAAATGTGTTTAATTGAAGAACTAGTGAAAAAAATAATTGAAATTTAAGTTTGTGCTTCTATCTCATTTTTTAACTAACAAAAACAACAACAATCTTTAAAATAAGCCCTACTTTATTATTCAAGGATAAAAATTACCAGAGATATGAATTTTCAAAGAGGACTCGGACATCTTTTTTGGGAAATCTTTAACATACTATGTATAACTAACAAAAAAAATGAGATAGAAACAAAAACTTGAAATCATATTTTTTTTCACTAATTCTTCGAGTACATAAATTTTCAAATGAATCGGCGATGATAAGGTCACACTCGTTCTTGATTAAATGACTCTTTTTCTATAAAATAATTGAGAACCACTATAATGTTCTTAGATTTTTTTGACCCCGATCCTATTGAGATCCCAAGTTAATTTTTTGATATTTTTTAAAAAACAGTATAAAAACAGTATAACCTTCAAGGATAAAGGACAAAATCATTATCCAAAAAATTTCAAGGATAATTTTTATTGCGACAACCTTCCCCTTTAAAATAAGCCATATTTTATTATTCAAAGAGGACTCGGACACCATTTTTGCGAAAACTTAACCATACTATAACTAACAAAAAAATGAGATAGAAACAACAAATTGAATTTCAATTATTTTTTTCACTAGTTCTTAAAGTACAAAAATTTTCAAAACAATCGGAGATGGTGAGGTCCCAAATTTCGTCATTCTTGGCGGTTCTTGATGGAATGACCCTATTACCTACGCAATATGTTGTCTTGTAGTCTTTTTATCATGGTGCTTTTTGAGGCTCGCCTCGAGGCGAGCCTCTACCCCCATCAGGTCATTGCAAACCGGTTTTCGTCGGCTGTGTTCTTTGCTGTGTTGAAAGCAATTTACACTCAACATGCCTTTGCGGCGCAACTTGCCTATAAGTGCGAAACGACAGAAATACGATGAGCTGCGAATTTTGTGGTACCACAGTTCATTGCATGTGTGTACACATATGGAAGCGTGCGTCGGAGAAAAAGTTGAAGAATGTTAGGTTCTTGCGACTGCACGAGCCATCTGATTGGTTGATTTTATGGTGGGGATAAAGGCGCGCCTCAAACGTTGGGTGTATGGTAAATCCACCATCATGGTTCTGTTCTTTGCTTTGCATTGCACCGCAGAACTACAGTAAATGCTAATTACAGTCCACATTGCAGTGGAGTAAAAAAAATCGGAGAACGGTTGAAGTATGTATGTTTAGAAAATTCGGAAGCGCTCTTGGGGGGGGGGGCGGCCGCCACCTCCGCTCCCCCCCCCCCCCTGTATCCGCCAATGAAAAGTACTGTACTTATATTAACTACAACTCAACAGATAACCAATCAGGACACTACAAAACTCATTAAGAAATTAAATTACAGAGAATTGTTAGAAAAAGCTAAACGTATTGACTGGGATGTAATATTACATCATAACATAACGGATGTAAATGTAGTATCCTTTCAGTTTCATAAAATACTGACAGAATTAATACAAGAGAATACACAAATATGCGGTCAAGTTAAATACAAACATAAAAAGCTAAAACCGTGGATAACACTAGGCCTTATAAATTCTATAAGGAAACGAAATAAGCTTAGTAAGGTGTTGAAAAAACACCCAACTAATGATAGACTGAAAACGTATATTAAGAAATATAGAAATAAATTAAATTATCTTATATGTTTAGTTAAAAACGCCTGTTACCAAAAGCTTCTACAAAATGCCGGAAACGATGGTAAAAAGGTATGGCAGGTAATAAATAAAGCTATAGGTAGACGACCACAAACTAAATCAATTATTTCGATTAAGCATAATGGAAATCTAGTAAATAGTAATCAAAACCCAAAAGAAATTGCAGACTTATTTAATGAATATTTTACTACTGTAGGGCAAAAATTGTCAGAGAGAATTGGAAATAATTCTAAGACAATTCATTATAGTGTAACTCATAATTACTCGAAGGTTAAAAATATTTGTGAAAATGAAATCAAAGAAGCAGTATTAAGCATGAAAGGAGGGACAAGTCCAGGATTCGATGGTGTCACAGTTGACTGCTTAAAATTTCTTTGTGACTATATTACTAAGCCATTAACATACATTGCAAATCTTAGCTTAGGAACAGGAATATTTCCACAAATTTATAAAAAAACTATAGTTACACCTATCTTTAAAGGCGGAGATAAAACTATCTATAGTAATTATAGACCCATATCCTTGGTATCTAGTGTAGCCAAGGTCATTGAGAGAGTAATGAAACAGAGACTATTAACTGAAATTGATAATAATAGGATACTCTCAAAAAATCAGTTTGGGTTCAGGTCGGGATTTAGTACACATGATGCTATAGCATTACTAAGTGAAAAGATAAACTTGTCATTGGATAAGGGAAATAAGCCTTGTGCCATTTTTCTGGATTTAGCCAAGGCATTTGATTCAATACCTCACTACAGAATCATAGACAAATTGCACAAGCTTGACATAAAAAAAGACTTAATTGCTTGGATCTCTAGTTACATTCAAAATCGATCTCAAGTTGTGAAAATTAATGAAGATTTTAGCAAAGAACAATCCTTTCAGTATGGTATACCTCAGGGAACTGTTCTTGGCCCCTTACTTTTTTTAATCTACGTGAACGATATGTATCAACAGCAAATAAAGGGAGATTTAATCTCCTTTGCCGATGATACAGTATTATTTATAGACGACACCAGTTGGGAAGGAGTAAAAATAAAAGCGAACTATAGTCTTATACAGATAAAAGAATGGCTCGATACCAATTCAATGACTCTAAATAAGGAAAAAAGTTCTTACTTACTATTTGCACCAAATGGCCGTGGCATTCCTCCCATATTAGACGTCACCGTACATTCACAAGATTGTACCCTCAACTGTCAATGCGAACCTCTCAAAAAAGTCAGCTATGCTAAATACCTGGGTGTAATATTTGACCAACACTGCAAGTGGGTTATACATATTACGAATATGATAAAAAGATTAAAAAAACTGGTTCCAATATGTTTCACTGTGAGAGCAATTCTTAAACGGCCATCAATTAGAACTTTTTACTTTGCCTTAATACATTCAATGCTGCAATATGATATAATTGCATGGGGAAGTGCATTTAAAGCCGCAATGAATCCCCTAAAAGTTATACAAAATCTACTGATACGGATATTACTAAAGAAACCGCATAGATACAGTACGGAAAAGCTATATTCTAAATTAGACGTATTAAGCGTATATAGAATTTTCGATTTAATAGCAAGTATTCAAACATATAAGGACTTAAAGAAAGGGATGATTCAGCTAAACACAAATGAGACGCGTGCTGGGGCAGATAAAGAGCTACTGTTACCGCGAAGAAGAACTACTTTGGGTCAGAGCCACTACACGTATGCTGGAATAAAATTATTTAATAGTTTGCCAATTTTAATTAAGAATTCTTCTAACTTTAATATATTTAAGAAAAATATTAAAAAAAAATTCTACAATCAGAGTCAGTAAATATTCGAGGTGGTTGGCATTGTTTCTATAAACTAAAAAGAAGGTTTCGTATTCATTTTTTCCATTAATATCATAAAGAAAAAAAAAAAAAAAAAGGTAATGAAATTTAGAATGAACAGTAAAAACTTAGGATAATGAAATAATAAATAAATAAAACAAAAATAAGAGGCTAAATCGATATGTTACGTAAATTTTTGAATTCTTGTTGAGCATTAAGAAATATAACATTGTTTAAAAAACTATTTTTGGCATTAAAAAAAAAAAAAAAAAATTTGGAAAAAAAAAATAATGAAACATACTGCAGTCACGATCGGCTGCAAGCCAATCGTATAATACTCTAGATGAATACTGAACTCCGATTCATATTGTAGTTGGGGATAAAGTAGAATTACGTGCGTGCATGTTATATGTCCTTTATAAGGACTGCCATTAGATTGCTACTCAAAACTAAAAGACAATATTCAGTGTTTAATTTCATATCTTGAACTGGGTAAGTCATCGAAAAAAAATGTCCTCTTAGAAGGACTTTCACATGGGAGGTGCAGGAAGGACTCACTCGATTTCTTACATATTTATCCTTTTCCTTGGAACCATTTAAAAAAGAACGTGTACAAAATTTCAAATCCGTAGCTTGAAGCGTTCAAAACTTATCGAAAAATATTGTTGAACACGTGTCTTAAGGACATTTTGTATGGCAGCTACCAGATTTCGGATTTCTCTGATTAGTAAACTCGAACTTCGTTTTTACTCAAAACTAATTTGTACAAAATTTCCAATTCATAGCTAAAAGATTACTTAAGTTATAGTAAGTTCCGTAAATTAAGTGAAGACGCAGCTACCAGAAGGAGTAAAAGGATTCCGCTGACTAGTAAAGTCGAACTTTCTTTTCACTCAAAACTAATTTGTACAAAATTCCGAATTCGTAGCTAAAAGGTTACTTGAGTTATAGTGAGTTTCGTAAATTAAGTGAATACATTTTGACTGGATATTTGTATGGCAGCTACACGAAGGACTAACAGGATTGTTTTCATAATCATACATTTAGCTTGAACTATTGGAAAAATAACACATACAAAATTTCAATGTCGTAGCTTAAACCCATCTGAAGTTATCGACCAATATTCTTGAACACGTGTGTTAAGGACATTTTGTATGGCAGCTACCCGAAGGAGTAGGACGATTTTGCCCGTTAACGAACTTAGCCTTACAAATTCACCCAAACATCCTGATTCAAAATTTCAAGATCCTAGGTCAAGGCGTTCTTGAGTTATCGTGCTAACGGACGGACAGACGGACGGACGGACGGACGTCAAGCGGATTTGAGGTTTTTGGCCACAAATAAACAAAAAATAATATATAACTTTTTTTCGTCCGTGGCTTGGTTCTATGCGTTACAAACTTTTGGGCTGGATTAAACTTATAATACTCTATATGATTTCATCTAGAGTATAAAAATGTTAAAAATTTTATATAAAATGAATGTACATGTAATTGCGAAAACGAACGTTTATACTAAGCTCCTCACCCCATCCACAAGGTTGTTACCTTATAAGGGGGAGTAGTGCAAAAATATATTAATTTAAGTGAATTATAATGTATAATATAACGTAAAATGACCTATTTCCGACCACCTAAGACCCTGCAAATATTTTTTATTCATATAAAGCAAACAATTATATGTTTCCTCTTAAACATTTTTTTTACGGATTCATAACATGCTACCGATACTCAATAAATTCAATTTTGGTATGATATATTTATATATTGATATAAAACATGGTTGGAAATAATTAATTTCATAATGATGGCAATCTTCCTAATTCCGACCACATAAACAACTATTTCCTTATACCGACCGCACATTAGCCTATTTCCGACCTAGGTGTTCTATCATATAAAACAACATTGTTGTTGCATATTATTAACGATATTATTTTTATACTCTAGATGAAATCATATAGAGTATTATAAGTTTAATCCAGCCGAAAAGTTTGTAACGCATAGAACCAAGCCTCGGACGAAAAAAAGTTATATATTATTTTTTGTTTATTTGTGCCCAAAAACCTCAAATCCGCCTGACGTCCGTCCGTCCGTCCGTCCGTCCGTCCGTCCGTCCGTCCGTCCGTCCGTCCGTCCGTCTGTCCGTTAGCACGATAACTCAAGAACGCCTTCACCTAGGATCTTGAAATTTTGAATCTGGATGTTTGGTTGAATTTGTAAGGCTAAGTTCGTTAACGGGCAAAATCGTCCTGTTCCTTCGGGTAGCTGCCATACAAAATGTCCTTAAAACACGTGTTCAAGAATATTGGTCGATAACTTCAGAAGGGTTTAAGCTACGGCATTGAAATTTTGTTTGTGTTATTTTTCCAATAGTTCTAGCTAAATATATGATTATGAAGAAAATCCTGTTAGTCCTTCGTGTAGCTGCCATACAAATATCCTGTCAAAATGTATTCACTTAATTTACGAAACTCACTATAACTCAAGTAATCTTTTAGCTACGAATTCGGAATTTTGTACAAATTAGTTTTGAGTGAAAACAAAGTTCGAGTTTACTAGTCAGCGAAATCCTTTTACTCCTTCTGGTAGCTGCCATACAAAATATCCTTAAAACAGGTGTTCAAGAATATTAGTAGATAACTTCAGAAGGGTTTAAGCTACGGCATTGAAATTTTGTATATGTTATTTTTCCAATAGTTGGAGCTAAATATATGATTATGAAGAAAATTCTATTAGTCCTTCGTGTAGCTGCCATACAAATATCCTGTCAAAATGTATTCACTTAATTTACGAAACTTACTATAACTCAAGTAGTCTTTTAGCTATGAATTCGGAATTTTTTACAAATTAGTTTTGAATAAAAACGAAGCTTGAGTTTACTTGTCAGCGAAATCCTTTTACTCCTTCTGGTAGCTGCCATACAAAATGTCCTTAAAATACGTGTTTAAGAATATTGGCCGATAACTTCAGAAGGGTTTAAGCTACGTCTATGAAATTTTGTACGTAGTATTTTTCCAATAGTTGAAGCTAAATGTACGATTATGAAGAAAATCCTATTAGTCCTTCGTGTAGCTGCCATACAAATATCCTGTCAAAATGTATTCACTTAATTTACGAAACTTACTATAACTCAAGTAATCTTTTAGCTATGAATTGGAAATTTTGTACAAATTAGTTTTGAGTAAACACAAAGTTCGAGTTTACTAATCAGCGAAATCCTTTTACTCCTTCTGGTAGCTGCCATACAAAATGTCCTTAAGACACGTGTTCAACAATATTTTTCGATAACTTTTGAACGCTTCAAGCTACGAATTTCAAATTTTGTACAAGTTCATTTTTAAATGGTTCCAAGGAAAAGGATAAATATGTAAGAAATCAAGTGAGTCCTTCCTGCACCTCCTTCAAAAAGGACATTTTTTTTCGATGACTTACCCAGTCCAAGATATGCAACTAAACACTGAAAATTGTCTTTTAGTTTTGAGTAGCAATCTAATGGCAGTCCTTAATAAAGGACCTACAACATGCACACACGTAATTCTACTTTATCCCCAACTACAATATAAATCGGAGTTCAGTATTCATCTAGAGTATTATACGATTGGCTTGCAGCCGATCGTGACTGCAGTATGTTTTTTTAATAAATTTGATGAAGAAAATAGGATAATAAAATAATTAATGCAGATTCCATTAATTTTTTTTTATTGAGTGTATAAGATTATACTAACATAAAATGTATATAAGCTTTATATAGATAGGAATATATAATATATTTGAAATGATTTCAATTAATGGTTCCAAGTAATGAAAAAATACTTTATTATTAAAAAATAATAAAGTAAAATATGTTTTAAATTCTATCTTTATCTGATAAAGAGAACATGTGGCTCAAGGCCTTTTAAAAAATAAAAATTGTACAAGATTCTGAAAAAGCCACTAGGGGAGGCGGACCAAATATTGGATACGTTCGTAATACTGGATACCGGTCATGAGGGTATAGAGACCAATAAAATAGCAGATAAGAGACGGATCCGCTGTTCGCCCAAGTGGACATTTCTGTGGAATCTCAACCTGATCCAACAAGATGGAGGCATAAGGTTCAGGGAGAAAAAAAAGAAGTGTCAATACTAGGCTACACTGTCCAGTCTCCGAGAGGCCAATACCGAATCACTTGGGATTTTTTGATACCAATTTTGTGGTTGCATATCTTCTTAACAGAGTACATAACCTAAAAAAATATTTTAAGGAGTGGTGTGACTATTATTTTAAAAATATTTGTGAAATCTATCGTGTTGTTTGGATCATCTATTTTTTCAGGTTCTGTGGTCAATAGCGCCACTTTGTCGACAAAAGACAAAATAACAGGCACACACAAACAGTTAATTTGACACAGGTTCAAATTATATTCAGCTGTTTCGTTAAATTATCAAAAATGGAAAATTTAACAGATACATCAAGTATGCGAATTTGCAATCCCATGTTAGCAATAGTAACTGATAGTCTGTGCAGGTTCTGCCAAACGGAGGTAAAAACCTGAACACATTCTGTGGTATTGTGAGGCAAACTGCAATTCCAAATATACTACAGGTACTAGCCGCGTCCCGTGGCTAAGTTCTCGTGTGTACGGTACACCTCCAAAACTGTATTAAAGAACATTCTACCACGATCTGCATTATTGTACTGCTTTCCCCATACATCATTATGTTTTTTGTTTGCGAGCACAACGAAATAATATCCCGACACGCATTGCAGTACGAGCGCTGTTTCCATTACTTCCATTACTCCCTTTGCTTCAGTGCCCGTATTATTCCCGTTGCTCCGTTGAATGGGGGACAAACAAACAATCAAAACATTTATTGAAAAAAAATTATTCATTTCCTGTGGTCCTGATCATAAAATTACACACGAATCGTAATGCAACAGTCAGCTGCCAAAAATTTGTCTATCTTGGAAGATTGTTTTAATTTCAACCAGGTGGAAATTTCCAACTTTACCATTTGTCAATAGCATAAATATTACACCGGGCGTGCGCACAACAAATCACCAAAATTTCATTCCCTAATACCGACCACTGGTCGGAATAAGGACATTACATGAAATCAGAGAAGCCTATTTCCGACCACTTCATTTTATTTGTTTGTTTCACAAATTCTATGAATTTAAATTATTTTGTTATATTTCAATACAAATTAAATGTTTATAAAGCCAATAAGACCTTAATTACTCACTCTGATGAAAGCTAGTCTTTTAAACACCAATTGTTGCGAGCTAGGGGTGCGCCGGGATTTCAAGTAAAACACAATTCGGTTAAAATAAAAATAAGTGATTATTTATTCAATCGCACTTTAATTCTGTTCACACAATTATTCGCACTGTATGGCAATACCGCCCGCTTATCTATATCGCTTGATTCGATCACTTTCGTTCTCTTCGAACACGGTCGCGTATACACGCTGGCTGTCGCAGTGGACTTAATCAAAATTACTATGTCTTCGCTGAAAGCTTCACCTGCTTATATACTAGCCGGTTGCAGTCTACGATGTACTTGAATGTTCGATGCGTGTGGATTGTTCTAGAAAGCTTTAGAGCTTTCGATTTTGATCTTCGTTCAGTGGTGTATGTAGAAGGTTCAAGTGAGCTTGAGATCTTTCGACTTTGATTCTAATTGGATTCTAGTACATTGGAGAGCATTCGATAAGAAGAGAGATACAACCATGCTGTTTCGCCTTATTTCTGATTGGGTTATTTTTCAACTAGGTATTCGGTTGTTACTGTGTCCATTATGTGAAACGATCGAGTTGCGCGTTTGCCAGGTTTACATGTAACAGTATGATTCGGCGTGCTTGTTCTTTTTCATTTATAATTTTAATAATATAGTTTAGTATGTACGTATTTAATTAATGTTGCTTTCAAAAAAAATAAATAATAATAATATATTGGGATTCGTTGGACTTAGGAGGCGAAGGTGGCTTTCGAATGAATTAATGTTCTCGAATAAAAGTCTCCGTATCCGACGAAAGTTGCGAATAGACTAAAAAATTTATTTCTAAAAACATTTACAATTTTCTACGTACTTCTAGTTTTAGCTAGGATTATTTCAGGTACCTGGCTACAATCTGTGGAATTCAATATTGTATAGCGAGGAATATTTTCCGTTTTGGAACAACCGTGCGGATTAAATTTTACGCAATGGGCTTGTGCCTAAATGCATTCGCGGCTCTTCTTTGTAATTATCCCGAATTTTATTTTTTAGCATCCAATGCTTTGTTTAATTAGAATCACGGTTATCGTTTAAATCGAATTTTAGAATAAAGTGTTTTTGTTTAGGAGAATGCACGGTTAACGCAAACTAAATTTCGAATTCAAATACTTTTATTTAAATGGATTCACGATTACCGCTTGCAATAAAATATAAAATAGAAATGCTTTTGTGGTAAATCATTGTTATTTTTATAATACCACTACACACTCCCCTTCCTGCGTAGCGTGCAATTTTATGGGCTTTCCGAAAATGTAATAAAATTTGGTGGTTAATCAGGTCCTTCTTGGAGAAAAAGGACTTTTTTGTATTTTTTTTTAATTTTTTGTTATTTTTGTGTCATTTAAATGAATTTTTCTCAAAAAGTATAACACTGATTGACACAGTTGATAGCAATTAGAAAGAAGAATTTGTGTCCTTTCCAACGAGCCCAATTATTACGTTACGCTAAGTACAGCAGAAGTTAGAGATCAAACAGTGATCACAGGTACGATGAAAATCCTTCGTCCTTAAAATCGCGCTATCTCCTTAACGGTGCAAAAACGGGAGTATGTGTAGAACGATTTTCTACTCAGGACAAGTTCCTCTATCTCCCATTTTCGTTTGAACCTCAGTACTAGTTACACCCTGTATACAGGGTGTTTGGTACTCCGTGTACCACCTTGTAAGGGGTTATTCCTTGATATATTTGGAGAAAAAAATTGTTCTACAGGATGGGTCAATTTTCAATATTAGTGGAGATACAGGGTGGTTAAGAAAAGTGTTTTTGACCGGTACCCTCACTCACTTAAAACGTTAAATCTTGAAAACGAAAAATCACAAGGCAAAGTGTTATAACTCTTTTTTAGGCAATCGAATTACCTTTCATTTGATGTAACAGTCTAAATTGTAACTGCACCCAATCTTGAGATATTTACTCGAAAACACAGATTTTTGCTACGTCAACCCTAAAAATTCAGTGATCAATGTAGTTTTTCTCAGAAAACCCCATTATAAAAATGCCATTTAAATTTTATTTTTTTATGCGCCGTATTATTACCTACAAAAGCTGCATACATATGTATGAGTTACGATTAACATTTTGGAAGTAATAGGTAAAAATACATATCGCTTAAAAATTAAATATTTAAAAAATCAGTGCATGTGCATGTTGATCTACGCTACTTGCTTGAATTGAAAGAATTTAATAATGGTTTTTATCTCAAATATTTTTATTTCAAATATTTTTATTATAATAAATGTTCAAAATGGCCACCTTCATTTTGAATGCACGCTAAAGCTCGTTTGGCGAGTGTTCTCTTGGTATTCATATTCCTCAACTGCTGCCTTACTTCTATTGCTGCCGCATCGATCCTGATATTTAGATTTTCCAATGTTTCTACTAGCGTTGCGTAGACAAGGTCCTTCATCCGTCCCCATACACAGAAATCCATAATAGTAAGATCAGGAGATCTTGCAGGCCAGTGTATCGGTCCATTTCTACCGATCCAGCGATTGCTATAATTGGAATTTAACCAATCTGTGATCTGTCGGCCGTAATGCGCTGGAGCACCATCGTGTTGGTAAAACATGAAAGCCAATCGAACCAGTGGAATATCATCCAACAAGTCCTGTAGATCATTTGATAAAAACTGTAAGTAATTGGAGCTATTTAGAGTACGCGGAAGCCTAATAGGTCCAAGTAAATCGTCACCAATCACACCTGCCCATAAATTGACGCTGAATCTGTGCTGAAATGATGCCGCTCTTCTTGTGTGTGGATTGCTCTCAGCTCACGTATATAGGTTGTGGAAGTTTGTGATACCGTCTCTGGTAAATTGGGACTCATCCGTCCACAGAATATTGTTGAAAAAATTGTCGTCATCAATGGGTAGCAGCTCCTGTACTGGTGTGTGATGGTAGGCATGAAAGTGTTCTACTTTTAAAATACTCCAAACCTTCCAAGTAGATATGTTAAACTGCAATGCCAAGCGTCGGATACTGATCGATGGATCATTTTGCACTGCTTGCAGTATTCTTTCATCAATCTGAACAGCGATTATAGGCGCAGGATTTGCATTTACTCTCCTTGTTCTAACGCTGCCAGTTTCCCTAATTCTCCTGTAAACGTCTTGAAATACTCTCCTGCTAGGTGTCCGTCGATGAGGATGTCTCTGGTGGTAAAGCCTTCGTGCGGCTCGTGCATTTTGGTCACACTCTCCATAAATTAACATCATGTCAGCATACTCTTCACTGGAGTACTCAGGCATTTTGAAATAATTTTTTAAATTCTACTGACACCTTCTTCTCTTAGCAACGTAACTAAAACTGAGAAAAATATGAAGGTAGTTTTGCTTTTATAGGCTTTTTATTTTGTAAGACACCCTATTAAAAAAGGCATAGTACCGCATCCAGTAGTACCTACCACGTCCAGGTAAAAGCATCAAATATGTTGAAACTCACTTACATTTCATTGTTTTCCTTCATACTTTAAATAGTAATAAATGTGCAATAAAAATACTGTAGTACTACCGACAAATTAAACAGGTTTTTAAACGTGGTCCACTTTATGGCACTGACTTTTAAATATTTAATTTTTATGCGATATGTATTTTTACCTGTTACTTCCAAAATGTTAATCGTAACTCATGCATATGTATGTAGCTTTTGTAGGTAATAATACGGCTCATAAAAAAATAAAATTAAAATGACATTTTTATAATGGGGTTTTCTGAGAAAAACTACATTGATCACTGAATTTTAAGGGTTGACGTAGCAAAAATCTGTGTTTTCGAGTAAATATCTCAAGATTGGGTGCAGTTACAATTTAGACTGTTACATCAAATGAAAGGTAATTAAATAAATAATAAAATAACGAGTTATTCGTTTTCAATATATAACGTTTTAAGTGAGTGAGGGTACCGGTCAAAAACACTTTTCTTAACCACCCTGCATCTCCACTAATATTGAAAATTGACCCACCCTGTAGAACAATTTTTTTCTCCATATATCAAGGAATAACCCCTTACAAGGTGGCACACGGAGTGCCAAGCACCCTGTATATAGTCGGTTTCTTCCTGTACTGATCTCGCACCATATGTCTTCTTGGGATAAATTAATATTCATAAGTTCTATTTTATATTTAGTTTGATTTTTGTTTGTGTTTGCTAGGATAGCTTGCAATTCCTGATCTGTTTTCTGAAAATTTGTTAAATTCTCTAGATTAAGGATACTGGCACTTGAGACAACACTATGTATTCGAGATAGTGCGTCGGCTACATAGTTGGATTTTCCATTAATATGTTGTATATCTGTCGTGAATTGTGATATATAATCCAAATGCCGAGTCTGCCGTGGTGATCGCTCGGTTTTTGAAGGAATGGCCATAGTTAATGGTTTGTGGTCCGTAAAAATCGTGAAATTTCTTCCTTCTACGAAATATCTAAAGTGTTTGATTGCTAGGTAAATGGCCAATAACTCTCTATCAAACGCCGAGTATTTCATTTCAGCTGGAGACAATTTCTTTGAGAAGAAAGCTAGCGGGTGTCAATTTCCTGCTGTTAGTTGTTGCAGTACTGCTCCGACCGCTGTATTAGAGGCGTTCGTTGTGATGCTGTAAGAAGCATCTTCTATTGGATGTGTTAGGAGCGTGGCGTTGGCTAGTGCTTCCTTAGTGGAGTCAAAGCTTGTTTCGCATTCTTCGGTCCAAGTAAATTTCTTTTTAGATCCCTTTTGTCTCAGAAGCAGAGCAAGATGATTGTGGATTGGTGTCAGTAGTTTTGCTAACTGGGGTATGAATCGATTGTAGTAATTGACCATTCCCACAAATTTCGAATTTGTTTAATCGTGGTTGGGGTTGATAAGTTTTTGATATCTTCCACTTTTTCGGTTGAAGGCAGGATACCTTGCTTTGAAATAGTGTGGCTGAGGAAGTTTAATTCGGAGACACCGAAGAGGCATTTGGAGGGTTTAATGCTCAAAACGTAGTCCAAAAGTCTTTGAAAAAGGCGTTTAAGGTGATCTTCATGTTCATTATAATCTCGACTAGCAACCAAAATGTCGTCTATGTAAACGAATACAAATTCCAGACCGTTAACAACCTGATTAATAAATCTTTGAAAGGTTTGCGCCGCGTTCTTTAAACCGAAAGGCATACGCGTAAACTAGAAGAGTCCAAACGGAGTGGTAATTGCTGTCTTATAAACATCTTCGGTCGCAATCGGTATCTGGTGCTATGCTCTTACTAGGTCGATTTTTGAGAATATCTTACAACCGCCTAGGTTCATAGAAAAATTCTGTATATGAGGGACAGGATATCTGTCCGGGATTGTTATTGCGTTAAGTCTGCGGTAATCTCCAGTCTTTGCAGTCTTTCTTAGGTGTCATGTGCAATGGGGAAGATACTGGTGATGCTGACGGTCGGCAAATTCCTAATTGAACCATATGTTGGAACTCCAACTCGGCGGCTTTATGCTTGAAAGGGTTCAGTCTTCTTGGACGAGATGAAGGGAGTGAGCCGTTGGTCACTATGTGGTGTTGCACAGTGTGTTTAAGATTGCAATTAAAATTGGGTGGTTGGCATATTGTGGGAAAGTTTTTTAATAATGTCCCATATCTATTGTCGATATTGAAATTCAGCGGCGTTGGCGTATCGGCCTTTGTGAGGTTCATGACAGAAGTTAACTGTGTGAGATTATCTACTAGTTTTTTGTTCTGTAAATCTACGAGAATGCCCAATTTTTCGAGAAAATCCGCGCCAATTATAGGTTTACTTACCGACGTGATTAGGAATGGGTGAGAGGGGGATTCGTTGGACTTAGGAGGCGAAGGTGGCTTTCGAATGAATTAATGTTCTCGAATAAAAGTCTCCGTATCCGACGAAAGTTGCGAATAGACTAAAAAAAATTATTTCTAAAAACATTTACAATTTTCTACATACTTCTAGTTTTAGCTAGGATTATTTCAGGTACCTGGCTACAATCTGTGGAATTTAATATTGTATAGCGAGGAATATTCGGAATTTGGAATATTCCGTTTTGGAACAACGGTGCGGATTAAATTTTGCAATTAAATTTTTTGCCTAAATGCATTCGCGGCTCTTCTTTGTAATTATCCCGAATTCTATTTTTAGTATCCAATGCTTTGTTTAATTAGAATCACGGTTATCATTTAAATCGAATTTTAGAATAAAGTGTTTTTGTTTAGGAGAATTCACGGTTAACGCAAACTTAATTTCGAATTCAAATACTTTTATTTAAATGGATTCACGATAATCGCTTGCAATAAAATTTAAAATAGAAATGCTTTTGTGGTAAATCATTGTTAGTTTTATGATACCACTACAAATATACATATAACAAATCACATCCAAATCGAATAGAATGATGAGTAAACCCATAAACCGTTCAAGATCCACTATCGACTTCGTACCCTTGAATTTTTCATGAGCTTTATTTCTCGCATTTTTAAGTTTCGAAAGACGCACGTTGTGCCAGGGAAGCTTGTTACTTTTGTTAATTCTTTTAGAAAGAAATGGCGCAATACAAACATTAACAACATAACTAAATTTAGTGTAAGCAGCATTAAGATCCAGATCTTTAAATAGTTCAACCCACTCAATTGAGGAGAAGTAATTATTTATGTCACAGAAATTTGCGTTAGCAAGACTATACAGTAGTTCACTACAGTTACTATTAGAATTATTATTAGAACAGAAACAATAAAATTGAAAATGAATTACAATTGCTTTATGATGAATTGAGTTACTTAAAAGGTTAAAAACTGCTTCACCAACATTCACAACTTTAATATTTTTATCAAGAAAAATAAGGTCTAAAATGCGTCCTAATGAATTTAAAACATGTTTGACTTGAATTAGATCTAAACAAAAAAAATCTGCCAACAGTCTGGGCGCAACTTTATTATTTTATGGGTAGAAGTCCGAAACGTGTTTAATGCTGAGATGGGATTAGGTTACTATGAGACTGACAACCTAAAAAATAACGTTCCAAATAGCCTCCTGGTTATTCCTTAGGGTGTCAGTCTCATAGCAACCTACACCGCATCTTAGCATTAAACACGTTTTGGACTTCTACCCATAAAATAATAAAGTTGCGCCCAGACTGCTGGCAGATTTTTTTTATTTACTTACGTATTAAAAGTAGTAGTAGTAGTAAAAGCGAATTCGATCACATTAGACCTAAGAGATTTTCGGAATCAGTGAAATCTTGAAAAATACCCCCAGGGGGTTTAATTGAGAAAAATACTTAAATCGGGTTTTTCCCCGACTACTTTTAAAGCTTATAGAAGTAAAAGTGAATTCCAAATCTCAATACACCCAAGAAATATATCAGAATTCGTGAATATGTCCACAACCACTTTACACCCCTTAGAGGTTGGATATCGAAAAATTTTGAAGAACGTTACTAGGCGCTTATATAAATAGCCCGTAGAAGTAAAGTTGCTTTGATAGCTCGGCATGTCTAAAAGTTTTAACGAAATTCGTGAAAATGTGGATTCACGGACATTTTTTTTACTCAACCTCTGAACGCCAATAAAAATCTGAACTTTTTTTTGCAAAAGGTAGTTGGAGCGAAGCGCGCGACAGCCAAACATGAACGCGAAAAAGGAGTTTTAATCCCTTTAGCCCCGCAGGGCTGCACAAAAAGTAGTTGGAGCGAAGCACGCGTCAGCCAAACATGGACGCGAAAAGGGAGTTTTAATCCCTTTAGCCACGCAGGGCTGCGCAAAAAGTAGTTGGAGCGAAGTGCGCGTCAGCCAAACATGAACGCGAAAAGGGAGTTTTAATCACCCAAAAACAATAATTTTTTTTAATTTTTTCAAACTTTTCGCGCCATGTTCCAATTCTAATGTGGAACAAATACCACAAAAGTTTTAATATGACAATGCTGGTATTATGGAAATGTCATTCTGATGTAAATTTATAGTGTAAAAGGTAAGTAAAAATCAATTTCAAATGGCTATAACTTTTAATTTCAGGACAAGCGACAAGTGAAACATAGCGCAATATATTTCAAAATATCGATAGATATAATGAAAATATTTTTTTTCATTTTCAGGTGGTGGCTCAAACGGTCAATCTTTACCTTTTTTTTTAACCCACCTTTAACTTTTTTTTCCCTACTAGCGTTTTAGACAAAAAAATTTGGTTTTTGATTTCAGTAACCGCTTAGGCTAGAAGGCTGAAACTTGGAATTTATATAGAGCATCGATAGTGGACCCATTTGCAAAAATATTGCTGATATGGGTGAAGGGGTGTGGGATTGGGGGCAATAATAATGCGGCCGTAGCGCTCGAAAGCCGAGATTCATATCTCCTAATCGGTAAAGTCACGAAATTAAAACTTGATGAACATCTGTGGGTATACTAGGAGAATAGATCAGAAACAAATTTTTGAGAGGGGGCAGTGGCGTACGGAGGTGGGGGTGGAAACATTTTAGATTACGATATCTCACGAACCAATTGCACTAGACAAATAAAATTCGGTTTCTATATTAGGGTTGACAAATAAAGTTTGCGGAGAGTAAAGATTTTTAAGGGGGCGGTGGAGTATGAAAGTGGAGGGGATAAGAATTTTTCTAAAAAAATCACGTCTTATATCTCAAGAACAGTGTATGAAAGATGCTTAGAATTTTTACCTGAAGTAGGCCCAATAGACCCCTAGCAGGGAAAAAAATTTTGCGGGTGAGGGTGTAGAGGGTGAGGCTAGGGAAAGGTGAAGAATATAAAGTTCCGATTTTTATACCTCGAGAACCTATAATGATATAAAACTGAAACTTGGTATTTGGACAGAACTGTAGTAGTAGTAGTAGTAGAATATAATTGTTTATAGTGGTAGTGTGGTACGGGGGTGGGGGTGCTCTTCCTAACTATTGAACGGCTTATGCTAGAAAGTTGAAATTCGGTAGTCAGCTAGAAAACTAATTCCGATTAAAAAAAATTTCAAATATCCATTGTGTACGGAAGGGGGGACAAAAAAATTATCAGAATGGAATGCATATATAGTATTTCCACGACTTTCGTCATATCTATTATTTCTTTCCAAATATTGAATATGGATTCTTCATATCAATACCTAAAAAGTGGTTTCAGGATTTTTTGAAATTCAACCCCATGGTTGTGTAAAGGGGTTGTATACATTTTCAGGAATTCAGCCATATCCCTCAGGTTTGATTAGATATCGAATAACTTTTTACTTCCACGGGCTTGTTTAATAATCACCTAAAACTCGTTTTCAAGTTTTTTCCTTTTTCAACCGCTAAGAGGGTATAAACGGGTTGAACACGTTTTCACGAATTTCGTCATTTCTCTTAGGAGTGATAAGACATAGGATTGGTTTTCACTTCCTCGGGCTTTTTTCTTATACATATATCTAAAAACTCATTTCAGGATTTTTGGATATTCAACCCCAAAGTGGGTGCATGGGAGTTGCATATGTTTCCACAAATTCCTACACATTTCTTAGTTCTAATAAGGTATCGAATTCATTTTTACTTCCTAAGGCTTTCTACATAATTGTCAAAAGTTGATTTCAGTATTTGTAGATATTCAACTACAATAGGACGTAAGGCTTTCGAAATATTTCTTAGGATTGATGAGATATCAGATTGGTTTTCACTTCCACAGACTTTTTATATAATCGCCTACAAATGCATTTCCGATTTCATGTAATGGCCAAAAACCTAATCACAAAAAACCTCCTAATCGCGTATTAACTGATATTATACTATGACTTATACCTCTTCCCGGAGTATGATCCAATTATGTAATTCATGTGTTATATGTGACAGCGGCGTTTAAGTCTTCTAGCGCGACCCCATTCTAACCACTTCCCGAACCTTTTTTAGGTTTTCAGCCACATAAACGCGTTCCGGCCTTCTGCCCGAAAATAATAAAGTTCCGCCCAGACTGTTGGCAGATTTTTTAAAATAATATCATCTAAATGTACACCACTACGCTCACGGCACACATTTAAACAAACCACAAAATTTATCATGACGTCTCGGCATGTTGACTTCATGATGACTGCCACTTCGTGACGGATATTCTTTCTCAACTGCGGCAGGGAAGTCGGTCTATTAACGTAAATCTTAGATTTGAGATATCCTTATATGAAAAAGTTCAAAGGGATCAAATCAGGACTGCGTCGGGGTCAACTTATGTTACCTCTCCCAGAGTAATCTGAGAAATTTCACGAACTCGTGGCAGAGACGTGTGTGACCTGGCTCCTGGGGCTTTAATTTCTCCTTTACTTTCTCATTTGGGAATGAACTAGGCTTGTGTAGTTCGCGAACGAACTAGTTCAGAAGAGCGTTCCCAGAAGTGAAATGAACGAACTAGTTCGAAGTCAGTTCCGCTCCTAGTTCGTTTCTATTTATTCATTGCCGTTCGTAGCTCAGTGCTGCAATATACTCTTGTACACTGAGGACCTTTTTTTTTTTGCTCATCACATTCCACTAGAATGACGACTACAATCTTTTTTTTCTTTTTTCTCATTAATTACATTGTACCGTAATGACGACAATACCTCTTTTCAAACTTCACTGCCTTTCTCATCAATGAACTCACGCGCCCTAGTGAACTAAAAGAACGAGCCGAGCCTGTTCGAGAGGGATCGGTAATCAGAAAAGCGAAATATTTACGCATAACATTTTGAATAAGTAAACAATTTTCTCCTAGAACGTTATTTTTATATCTACCTGCTGAAAACGGATTCCAAATATCAATCAAAATTTATTGTTTTAAATAGAATTTGTTGGAAGTGGATAGTGAGAGACTGATGTAAACGGAGGTGAGAGAGTGAAAGCCACTTTATCATTATGGTAACTATGATCTCTGAGCGGGCCAAAGTTGATGACTATGAATGTCGAACTGAGAAAGAAAAAAAATTGTTTTTTCTTTATACGAAATATGATGCTTTTCTGTCTCAAACCTTTTCCTATTGATTTATAGAAAACTGTTCCTATTATCCTATATCCTCCATCCTCTATCCACAATTCTCCATGTTTCATTTTCCATCATGCATCCTCGATCTCCGATCCTCCATCCACTATCTGCCATCCTCAATCCATCATTCTTCATTCTCCATTATTCATCTCCACACATTATCCTTAATTCTTCAACCACCATCCTCTATGCTCAATCCTCTATCCATCATCTTCCATCCTCCATCAACTATCCACAATCCGCAATCGTCTATCGATCCATCCGTTATCCTCAATCTCAATCCTCCATCCTCTATCCTCTATATTCTATCCACTATCCTCTTTCCTCTATTCGCCATTCTCCATCTCCATCCTCAATCCTCAATTCCTTATTCCTCATCCACAATCCTCCGTCCTCCATCCTCCATTCTCCATCCTCCACCCTCCATCCACCACCGTCCATCCACCATCCTCCATCCTCCATCCAACATCCTCCAACCTCCATCCTCCATCCTCCATCCTCCATCCTCCATCCTCCATCCTCCATCCTCCATCCTCCATCCTCCATCCTCCATCCTCCATCCTCCATCCTCCATCCTCCATCCTCCATCCTCCATCCTCCATCCTCCATCCTCCATCCTCCATCCTCCATCCTCCATCCTCCATCCTCCATCCTCCATCCTCCATCATCCATCCTCCATCCTCCATCCTCCATCCTCCATCCTCTATCCTATATCCTCCATCATCCATCCTCTATCCTCTACGCCCTATCCTCTATCCTCTATCCTCCATTCTCCATCCACCATTCTCCATTCTCCATCCTCCATCCTCCATCCTATATCCTCCATCATCCATCCTCTATCCTCTACGCCCTATCCTCTATCCTCTATCCTCCATTCTCCATTCTCCATTCTCCATTCTCCACTCTCCATCCTCCATCCTCCATCATCTGTCCTCTATCCCCTATCCACTATCTTCTATCCCCCATCCTCCATTCTCCATTCTCCATTCTCCATTCCCCATCCTCCATCCTCCATCCACCATCCTCCATCCTCCATCCTCCATCCTCCATCCCCCATACTCCATCCTCCATCCTCCATCCTCCATCCTCCATCCTCCATCCTCCATCCTCCATCCTCCATCCTCCATCCTCCATCCTCCATCCTCCATCCTCCATCCTCCATCCTCCATCCTCCATCCTCCATCCTCCATCCTCCATCCTCCATCCTCCATCCTCCATCCTCCATCCTCCATCCTCCATCCTCCATCCTCCATCCTCCATCCTCCATCCTCCATCCTCCATCCTCCATCCTCCATCCTCCATCCTCCATCCTCCATCCTCCATCCTCCATCCTCCATCCTCCATCCTCCATCCTCCATCCTCCATCCTCCATCCTCCATCCTCCATCCTCCATCCTCCATCCTCCATCCTCCATCCTCCATCCTCCATCCTCCATCCTCCATCCTCCATCCTCCATCCTCCATCCTCCATCCTCCATCCTCCATCCTCCATCCTCCATCCTCCATCCTCCATCTTCCATCCTCCATCCTCCATCCTCCATCCTCCATCCTCCATCCTCCATCCTCCATCCTCCATCCTCCAACCTCCATCCTCCATCATCTATCCTCTATCCACTATCCTCTATCCTCTATCCTCTATCCTCCATCCTCCATTCTCCATCCTCCATCCCCCATCCACCATCCTCCATCTTCCATCCTCCATCCACCATCCTCTATCCTCCATCCTCCATCCTCTATTCACTATCCTCTATCCTCCATCCTCGTTCCTCCATCTTCCATCCTCCATCCAACATCCTCCATTCTCCATTCTCCATTCTCAACTATGTTCCTCCTAGTTCGCGAACTATGTACGTCATAGTTCGCGAACTAAGTACTTCCTAGTTCGCGAACTAAGTACTTCCTAGTTCCTGAACTAAGTACTTCCTAGTTCGCGAACTATGTACGTCATAGTTCGTGAACTAAGTACTTCCTAGTTCGTGAACTAAGTACTTCCTAGTTCCTGAACTAAGTACTTCCTAGTTCGCGAACTATGTACGTCATAGTTCGTGAACTAAGTACTTCCTAGTTCGTGAACTAAGTATTTCCTAGTTCGCGAACTATGTACGTCATAGTTCGCGAACTAAGTACTTCATAGTTCGCGAACTAAGAAGAGGATGGATGATGGAGGATGGAGGATGGAGGATGGAGGATGGAGGATGGAGGATTGTGGATGGAGGATGTAGGATGGAGGATAGAGGATGGAGGATGGAGGATGGAGGATGAAGGATGGAGGATGGAGGATGGAGGATGGAGGATGGTGGATGGAGGATGGAGAATGGAGGATGGAGGATGGAATGGAGAATGGAGAATGGAGGATAGAGGATAAAGGATAGAGGATAGGGCGTAGAGGATAGAGGATGGATGATGGAGGATGGAGGATGGAGGATGGAGGGTGGAGGATGGAGGATGGAGGATGGAGGATGGAGGATGGAGGATGGAGGATGGAGGATGGAGGATGGAGGATGGAGGATGGAGGATGGAGGATGGAGGATGGAGGATGGAGGATGGAGGATGGAGGATGGAGGATGGAGGATGGAGGATGGAGGATGGAGGATGGAGGATGGAGGATGGAGGATGGAGGATGGAGGATGGAGGATGGAGGATGGAGAATGGAGAATGGTGGATGGAGGATAGAGGATAGAGGATAGAGGATAGAGGATAGAGGATATAGGATAGAGGATAGAGGATAGAGGATAGAGGATAGAGGATAGAGGATAGAGGATAGAGGATAGAGGATAGAGGATAGAGGATAGAGGATAGAGGATAGAGGATAGAGGATAGAGGATAGAGGATAGAGGATAGAGGATAGAGGATAGAGGATAGAGGATAGAGGATAGAGGATAGAGGATAGAGGATAGAGGATAGAGGATAGAGGATAGATGATGGAGGATGGAGGATGGAGGATGGAGGATGGAGAATGGAGAGTGGAGAATGGAGAATGGAGAATGGAGAATGGAGAATGGAGGATAGAGGATAGAGGATAGGGCGTAGAGGATAGAGCATGGATGATGGAGGATATAGGATGGAGGATGGAGGATGGAGGATGGAGGATGGAGGATGGAGGATGGAGGATGGAGGATGGAGGATGGAGGATGGAGGATGGAGGATGGAGGATGGAGGATGGAGGATGGAGGATGGAGGATGGAGGATGGAGGATGGAGGATGGAGGATGGAGGATGGAGGATGGAGGATGGAGGATGGAGGATGGAGGATGGAGGATGGAGGATGGAGGATGGAGGATGGAGGATGGAGGATGGAGGATGGAGGATGGAGGATGGAGGATGGAGGATGGAGGATGGAGGATGGAGGATGGAGGATGGAGGATGGAGGATGGAGGATGGAGGATGGAGGATGGAGGATGGAGGATGGAGGATGGAGGATGGAGGATGGAGGATGGAGGATGGAGGATGGAGGATGGAGGATGGAGGATGGAAGATGGAGGATGGTGGTTGGAGGATGGCGGATGGAGGATGGAGGATGGAGGATGGAGGATGGAGCATGGAGGATGGAGGATGGAGGATGGAGGATGGAGGATGGAGGATGGAGGATGGAGGATGGAGGATGGAGGATGTTGGATGGAGGATGGAGGATGGAGGATGGAGAATGGAGAATGGAGAATATAGAATGGAGAATGGAGGATGGGGGATAGAGGATAGAGGATAGAGGATAGAGGATAGAGGATATAGGATAGAGGATAGAGGATAGAGGATAGAGGATAGAGGATAGAGGATAGAGGATAGAGGATAGAGGATAGAGGATAGAGGATAGAGGATAGAGGATAGAGGATAGAGGATAGAATATAGAGGATAGAGGATAGAGTATAGAGGATAGAGGATAGAGGATAGATGATGGAGGATGGAGGATGTTGGATGGAGGATGGAGAATGGAGAATGGAGAATGGAGAATGGAGAATGGAGGATGGGGGATAGAGGATAGAGGATAGAGGATAGAGGATAGAGGATATAGGATAGAGGATAGAAGATAGAGGATGGAGGATAGAGGATAGAGGATAGAGGATAGAGGATAGAGGATAGAGGATAGAGGATAGAGGATAGAGGATAGAGGATAGAGGATAGAGGATAGAGGATAGAGGATAGAGGATAGAGGATAGAGGATAGATGATGGAGGATGGAGGATGGAGGATGGAGGATGGAGAATGGAGAGTGGAGAGCGGAGAATGGAGAATGGAGAATGGAGAATGGAGAATGGAGGATAGAGGATAGAGGATAGGGCGTAGAGGATAGAGCATGGATGATGGAGGATATAGGATGGAGGATGGAGGATGGAGGATGGAGGATGGAGGATGGAGGATGGAGGATGGAGGATGGAGGATGGAGGATGGAGGATGGAGGATGGAGGATGGAGGATGGAGGATGGAGGATGGAGGATGGAGGATGGAGGATGGAGGATGGAGGATGGAGGATGGAGGATGGAGGATGGAGGATGGAGGATGGAGGATGGAGGATGGAGGATGGAGGATGGAGGATGGAGGATGGAGGATGGAGGATGGAGGATGGAGGATGGAGGATGGAGGATGGAGGATGGAGGATGGAGGATGGAGGATGGAGGATGGAGGATGGAGGATGGAGGATGGAAGATGGAGGATGGTGGTTGGAGGATGGCGGATGGAGGATGGAGGATGGAGGATGAAGGATGGAGCATGGAGGATGGAGGATGGAGGATGGAGGATGGAGGATGGAGGATGGAGGATGGAGGATGGAGGATGGAAGATGGAGGATGGAGGATGGAGGATGGAGGATGGAGGATGGAGGATGGAGAATGGAGAATGGTGGATGGAGGATAGAGGATAGAGGATAGAGGATAGAGGATATAGGATAGAGGATAGAGGATAGAGGATAGAGGATAGAGAATAGAGGATAGGGGATAGAGGATAGAGGATAGAGGATAGAGGATAGAGGATAGAGGATAGATGATGGAGGATGGAGGATGGAGGATGGAGGATGGAGAATGGAGAGTGGAGAGTGGAGAATGGAGAATGGAGAATGGAGGATAGAGGATAGAGGATAGGGCGTAGAGGATAGAGCATGGATGATGGAGGATATAGGATGGAGGATGGAGGATGGAGGATGGAGGATGGAGGATGGAGGATGGAGGATGGAGGATGGAGGATGGAGGATGGAGGATGGAGGATGGAGGATGGAGGATGGAGGATGGAGGATGGAGGATGGAGGATGGAGGATGGAGGATGGAGGATGGAGGATGGAGGATGGAGGATGGAGGATGGAGGATGGAGGATGGAGGATGGAGGATGGAGGATGGAGGATGGAGGATGGAGGATGGAGGATGAAGGATGGAGGATGGAGGATGGAGGATGGAGGATGGAAGATGGAGGATGGTGGTTGGAGGATGGCGGATGGAGGATGGATAATGGAGGATGGAGGATGGAGGATGGAGCATGGAGGATGGAGGATGGAGGATGGAGGATGGAGGATGGAGGATGGAGGATGGAGGATGGAGGATGTTGGATGGAGGATGGAGAATGGAGAATGGAGAATGGAGAATGGAGGATGGGGGATAGAGGATAGAGGATAGGGAATAGAGGATAGATGATGGAGGATGGAGGATGGAGGTTGAAGGATGGAGGATGTAGGATAGGGGATAGAGGATAGAGGATTGAGGGTGGAGGATGGAGGATGGAGGGTGGAGGGTGGAGGATGGAGGATGGTGGATGGTGGATGGAGGATAGAGGATAGAGAATAGAGGATGGAGGATGAAGAATGGAGGATGGATGATGGAGAATGGAGGATGGAGAATGAAGAATGGAGGATAGAGGATGGAGGATGGAGGATGGAGCATGGAGCATGGAGGGTGGAGGATGGAGGATGGAGGATGGAGGATGGAGGATGTTGGATGGAGGATGGAGGATGGAGGATGGAGAATGGAGAATGGAGAATGGAGAATGGAGGATGGGGGATAGAGGATAGAGGATAGAGAATAGAGGATAGATGATGGAGGATGGAGGATGGAGGTTGAAGGATGGAGGATGTAGGATAGGGGATAGAGGATAGAGGATTGAGGGTGGAGGATGGAGGATGGAGGGTGGAGAGTGGAGGATGGTGGATGGTGGATGGAGGCTAGAGGATAGAGAATAGAGGATGGAGGATGAAGAATGGAGGATGGAGGATGGAGAATGAAGAATGGAGGATAGAGAATAGGGGACAGAGGATGGTGGATGGAGGATTGAGATTTTTTTTTTTTTTTATAAAAATGCTTTATTTATTCAAATTCAAATATTCTTAGTCTACGTATGCACTACTCCCCCTTCTAAGGATATATCCTTGTGTTAGGGGTGAGGAGTCTCTACAATTTTAACATTAAAAATTCATTTTAGTTCCAGTTGCAGGCAAGGTAATTGACATTACTAACAATTAATAAATAATTCCAAAGTTATGTACAAAAAATAAAAAAATTAATATATAATAAAGCAATTCTACGTTTTATCATGTTATGTACAAAAAATAAAAAATAAAAAGTTAAAAATAAAAAAATTAATATATCACATAATAAGATATTTCTACGTTTGATCACGCCACTTCCGATAAGACAGTCCATATTTTGTATTCATGATTTCCTTTTAAATTCATATTTCGCAATTTTATGTTTCTATTTATACTAATATGTTCCAATATAATACAATTTTTTTAAATTTGTTTTGAAGTTAATAAGACTAATGCTTTTTTTTATATAGCTTGGCAACTCATTGAAGAGTTGGCAGCCTTGGTAATAATATTGTCGTTGTCCTGTGCAAGTATTCATGATGTCTATGAGAATCATTCCCTGGGTACCACCGCGTGTAGTATTAGTATTAAATTTGATTTCTCTAGCTTGGATCTCTTTGTATATTTGGATTGTGGATATAAGATTAAATATTTGTCGAATATTCAGAATGTCCAAAAGTGGGTAAAGGAGATTAGAGGGATATGTTCGTTCTTTCCTAAGTAATATTTTCACCAAAGTTTTTTGCATGATTTGAACGGGTTCTAAGACCGTGTTCGTAGCACTTCCCCATGATATTATGCCATATTGTAGTATTGAATGAATCAATGCGAAATAAAATTGCCGTTTTGTGTTCTTATTCATAAAAGATCTCACCTCCATGCATATTGGGATCAGAGTCTTAAGTCTTTTAGTCATATATTCGGTTTGTAAATCCCACTTCAATAGGTGGTCAAAAATTATACCTAAATATCGTGTGTTAGTAACTCTCTTTAAAGGTTCGCAGCTACAATTGCTCGTGCATTGAGAGGAATGTATTTTAATATCAACATGTTCTGGTTGTCCGCTTTGGGTAAGCGAAAAAGCTATGTAGCACGTTTTTTGGGCGTTTAGCGTGAGAAAGTTGTAGTCCAGCCATTCCTTTAGTATACACAAACCATGATTAGCTTTGATCTCCGTTCCTGCCCATGAAGCATCCTCGAAGAATAAGACAGTGTCATCAGCATAAGATATCATATTTCCTTGTATTGGCTGTTTATATATATCGTTAATGTACAAAAGGAAGATAACTGGCCCTAAAACTGTACCTTGGGGTACACCGTATTGGAAAGTTTCTCTATTGCTGAGTGTGTTGTTAATTTTAACAAATTGAGATCTATCCTCTAGGTAGCTGGTAATCCAGTGTACCCAATATGAACTTATACCGGATGCGATAAACTTTTCAATTATTTTTGCATGCGGGATTGAGTCAAATGCTTTTGCTAAGTCCAAGAAAATTGCGCATGGTTTGCTCCCTTTATCTAACGATGAACTGATTAATTTACTTAATAGCGCTATTCCATCATGTGTACTACGTTTTGCACGAAAACCAAACTGATTGTCATTTAATATTTTATTTGTTTCAAAAAAATCCATTATTCTCTTTTTCGCGACCTTTTCAACTACCTTTCCAATATTAGATATTATGGAAATAGGTCTGTAATTGTTGACCGAGGTTTTATTTCCTGTTTTAAAGATTGGTGTTACAATAGCTGTTTTGTAGATTTTTGGGAATACACCCTTCGAAAGGCTAAGATTAATTAGGTGTGCGAGAGGCTTTGAGATAAAGTCCTTTAATATTTTTATTTGTTCCACTGTAATTCCGTCAAATCCGGGACTAGAGCCACCGTTCATGGTTTCGATAATCTCTTTTGTTTCTGCTTCTGTTGCGTATTCCATTGTTTCTCCATGATCTCTAATAGTTAACGGTGTTTTCTTACTTACATGTACGCTACTTTGTTCAATATTTTTCGCTAGGTTTTCACCAACGGTTATAAAATAGTTATTAAAGATATTTGCTATTTCTTCGGAATTCTCTTTAGTGGTGATGTGCACACCATCGTGGATTATTTCATTTACTGAACTTAGGATGGAGGATGGAGGATGGAGGATGGAGGATGGAGAATGGAGAGTGGAGAATGGAGAATGGAGAATGGAGAATGGAGAATGGAGGATAGAGGATAGAGGATAGGGCGTAGAGGATAGAGCATGGATGATGGAGGATATAGGATGGAGGATGGAGGATGGAGGATGGAGGATGGAGGATGGAGGATGGAGGATGGAGGATGGAGGATGGAGGATGGAGGATGGAGGATGGAGGATGGAGGATGGAGGATGGAGGATGGAGGATGGAGGATGGAGGATGGAGGATGGAGGATGGAGGATGGAGGATGGAGGATGGAGGATGGAGGATGGAGGATGGAGGATGGAGGATGGAGGATGGAGGATGGAGGATGGAGGATGGAGGATGGAGGATGGAGGATGGAGGATGGAGGATGGAGGATGGAGGATGGAGGATGGAGGATGGAGGATGGAGGATGGAGGATGGAGGATGGAGGATGGAGGATGGAGGATGGAGGATGGAGGATGGAGGATGGAGGATGGAGGATGGAGGATGGAGGATGGAGGATGGAGGATGGAGGATGGAGGATGGAGGATGGAGGATGGAGGATGGAGGATGGAAGATGGAGGATGGTGGTTGGAGGATGGCGGATGGAGGATGGAGGATGGAGGATGGAGGATGGAGCATGGAGGATGGAGGATGGAGGATGGAGGATGGAGGATGGAGGATGGAGGATGGAGGATGGAGGATGGAGGATGGAGGATGGAGGATGGAGGATGTTGGATGGAGGATGGAGGATGGAGGATGGAGGATGGAGAATGGAGAATGGAGAATATAGAATGGAGAATGGAGGATGGGGGATAGAGGATAGAGGATAGAGGATAGAGGATAGAGGATATAGGATAGAGGATAGAGGATAGAGGATAGAGGATAGAGGATAGAGGATAGAGGATAGAGGATAGAGGATAGAGGATAGAGGATAGAGGATAGAGGATAGAATATAGAGGATAGAGGATAGAGTATAGAGGATAGAGGATAGAGGATAGAGGATAGATGATGGAGGATGGAGGATGTTGGATGGAGGATGGAGAATGGAGAATGGAGAATGGAGAATGGAGAATGGAGGATGGGGGATAGAGGATAGAGGATAGAGGATAGAGGATAGAGGATAGAGGATATAGGATAGAGGATAGAAGATAGAGGATGGAGGATAGAGGATAGAGGATAGAGGATAGAGGATAGAGGATAGAGGATAGAGGATAGAGGATAGAGGATAGAGGATAGAGGATAGAGGATAGATGATGGAGGATGGAGGATGGAGGATGGAGGATGGAGAATGGAGAGTGGAGAGCGGAGAATGGAGAATGGAGAATGGAGAATGGAGAATGGAGGATAGAGGATAGAGGATAGGGCGTAGAGGATAGAGCATGGATGATGGAGGATATAGGATGGAGGATGGAGGATGGAGGATGGAGGATGGAGGATGGAGGATGGAGGATGGAGGATGGAGGATGGAGGATGGAGGATGGAGGATGGAGGATGGAGGATGGAGGATGGAGGATGGAGGATGGAGGATGGAGGATGGAGGATGGAGGATGGAGGATGGAGGATGGAGGATGGAGGATGGAGGATGGAGGATGGAGGATGGAGGATGGAGGATGGAGGATGGAGGATGGAGGATGGAGGATGGAGGATGGAAGATGGAGGATGGTGGTTGGAGGATGGCGGATGGAGGATGGAGGATGGAGGATGAAGGATGGAGCATGGAGGATGGAGGATGGAGGATGGAGGATGGAGGATGGAGGATGGAGGATGGAGGATGGAGGATGGAGGATGGAGGATGGAAGATGGAGGATGGAGGATGGAGGATGGAGGATGGAGGATGGAGGATGGAGAATGGAGAATGGTGGATGGAGGATAGAGGATAGAGGATAGAGGATAGAGGATATAGGATAGAGGATAGAGGATAGAGGATAGAGGATAGAGGATAGGGGATAGAGGATAGAGGATAGAGGATAGAGGATAGAGGATAGAGGATAGAGGATAGATGATGGAGGATGGAGGATGGAGGATGGAGGATGGAGAATGGAGAGTGGAGAGTGGAGAGTGGAGAATGGAGAATGGAGAATGGAGGATAGAGGATAGAGGATAGGGCGTAGAGGATAGAGCATGGATGATGGAGGATATAGGATGGAGGATGGAGGATGGAGGATGGAGGATGGAGGATGGAGGATGGAGGATGGAGGATGGAGGATGGAGGATGGAGGATGGAGGATGGAGGATGGAGGATGGAGGATGGAGGATGGAGGATGGAGGATGGAGGATGGAGGATGGAGGATGGAGGATGGAGGATGGAGGATGGAGGATGGAGGATGGAGGATGGAGGATGGAGGATGGAGGATGGAGGATGGAGGATGGAGGATGGAGGATGGAGGATGGAGGATGGAGGATGGAGGATGGAAGATGGAGGATGGTGGTTGGAGGATGGCGGATGGAGGATGGATAATGGAGGATGGAGGATGGAGGATGGAGCATGGAGGATGGAGGATGGAGGATGGAGGATGGAGGATGGAGGATGGAGGATGTTGGATGGAGGATGGAGAATGGAGAATGGAGAATGGAGAATGGAGGATGGGGGATAGAGGATAGAGGATAGGGAATAGAGGATAGATGATGGAGGATGGAGGATGGAGGTTGAAGGATGGAGGATGTAGGATAGGGGATAGAGGATAGAGGATTGAGGGTGGAGGATGGAGGATGGAGGGTGGAGGGTGGAGGATGGAGGATGGTGGATGGTGGATGGAGGATAGAGGATAGAGAATAGAGGATGGAGGATGAAGAATGGAGGATGGAGGATGGAGAATGGAGGATGGAGAATGAAGAATGGAGGATAGAGGATGGAGGATGGAGGATGGAGCATGGAGCATGGAGGGTGGAGGATGGAGGATGGAGGATGGAGGATGGAGGATGTTGGATGGAGGATGGAGGATGGAGGATGGAGAATGGAGAATGGAGAATGGAGAATGGAGGATGGGGGATAGAGGATAGAGGATAGAGAATAGAGGATAGATGATGGAGGATGGAGGATGGAGGTTGAAGGATGAAGGATGTAGGATAGGGGATAGAGGATAGAGGATTGAGGGTGGAGGATGGAGGATGGAGGGTGGAGAGTGGAGGATGGTGGATGGTGGATGGAGGCTAGAGGATAGAGAATAGAGGATGGAGGATGAAGAATGGAGGATGGAGGATGGAGAATGAAGAATGGAGGATAGAGAATAGGGGACAGAGGATGGTGGATGGAGGATTGAGATTTTTTTTTTTTTTTATAAAAATGCTTTATTTATTCAAATTCAAATATTCTTAGTCTACGTATGCACTACTCCCCCTTCTAAGGATATATCCTTGTGTTAGGGGTGAGGAGTCTCTACAATTTTAACATTAAAAATTCATTTTAGTTCCAGTTGCAGGCAAGGTAATTGACATTACTAACAATTAATAAATAATTCCAAAGTTATGTACAAAAAATAAAAAAATTAATATATAATAAAGCAATTCTACGTTTTATCATGTTATGTACAAAAAATAAAAAATAAAAAGTTAAAAATAAAAAAATTAATATATCACATAATAAGATATTTCTACGTTTGATCACGCCACTTCCGATAAGACAGTCCATATTTTGTATTCATGATTTCCTTTTAAATTCATATTTCGCAATTTTATGTTTCTATTTATACTAATATGTTCCAATATAATACAATTTTTTTAAATTTGTTTTGAAGTTAATAAGACTAATGCTTTTTTTTATATAGCTTGGCAACTCATTGAAGAGTTGGCAGCCTTGGTAATAATATTGTCGTTGTCCTGTGCAAGTATTCATGATGTCTATGAGAATCATTCCCTGGGTACCACCGCGTGTAGTATTAGTATTAAATTTGATTTCTCTAGCTTGGATCTCTTTGTATATTTGGATTGTGGATATAAGATTAAATATTTGTCGAATATTTAGAATGTCCAAAAGTGGGTAAAGGAGATTAGAGGGATATGTTCGTTCTTTCCTAAGTAATATTTTCACCAAAGTTTTTTGCATGATTTGAACGGGTTCTAAGACCGTGTTCGTAGCACTTCCAAATGATATTATGCCATATTGTAGTATTGAATGAATCAATGCGAAATAAAATTGCCGTTTTGTGTTCTTATTCATAAAAGATCTCACCTCCATGCATATTGGGATCAGAGTCTTAAGTCTTTTAGTCATATATTCGGTTTGTAAATCCCACTTCAATAGGTGGTCAAAAATTATACCTAAATATCGTGTGTTAGTAACTCTCTTTAAAGGTTCGCAGCTACAATTGCTCGTGCATTGAGAGGAATGTATTTTAATATCAACATGTTCTGGTTGTCCGCTTTGGGTAAGCGAAAAAGCTATGTAGCACGTTTTTTGGGCGTTTAGCGTGAGAAAGTTGTAGTCCAGCCATTCCTTTAGTATACACAAACCATGATTAACTTTGATCTCCGTTCCTGCCCATGAAGCATCCTCGAAGAATAAGACAGTGTCATCAGCATAAGATATCATATTTCCTTGTATTGGCTGTTTATATATATCGTTAATGTACAAAAGGAAGATAACTGGCCCTAAAACTGTACCTTGGGGTACACCGTATTGGAAAGTTTCTCTATTGCTGAGTGTGTTGTTAATTTAGCAAATTGAGATCTATCCTCTAGGTAGCTGGTAATCCAGTGTACCCAATATGAACTTATACCGGATGCGATAAACTTTTCAATTATTTTTGCATGCGGGATTGAGTCAAATGCTTTTGCTAAGTCCAAGAAAATTGCGCATGGTTTGCTCCCTTTATCTAACGATGAACTGATTAATTTACTTAATAGCGCTATTCCATCATGTGTACTACGTTTTGCACGAAAACCAAACTGATTGTCATTTAATATTTTATTTGTTTCAAAAAAATCCATTATTCTCTTTTTCGCGACCTTTTCAACTACCTTTCCAATATTAGATATTATGGAAATAGGTCTGTAATTGTTGACCGAGGTTTTATTTCCTGTTTTAAAGATTGGTGTTACAATAGCTGTTTTGTAGATTTTTGGGAATACACCCTTCGAAAGGCTAAGATTAATTAGGTGTGCGAGAGGCTTTGAGATAAAGTCCTTTAATATTTTTATTTGTTCCACTGTAATTCCGTCAAATCCGGGACTAGAGCCACCGTTCATGGTTTCGATAATCTCTTTTGTTTCTGCTTCTGTTGCGTATTCCATTGTTTCTCCATGATCTCTAATAGTTAACGGTGTTTTCTTACTTACATGTACGCTACTTTGTTCAATATTTTTCGCTAGGTTTTCACCAACGGTTATAAAATAGTTATTAAAGATATTTGCTATTTCTTCGGAATTCTCTTTAGTGGTGATGTGCACACCATCGTGGATTATTTCATTTACTGAACTTAGTCGATTTTTCCTTCCTATGGCAGTGTTAATAGTTTTCCAAACCAGTTTCCCATTGTTTCCCGCATTATCCAACATTTTCTTAAAATAGTCTGTTTTAACCTTTTTCAGTAAGGCGCATAGTTTATTTCTGAATTTTTTTACGTGAGATTTCAATTTTTCATTATTAGGATTTTTCAGTAGTTTCTTTCGTAATTTATCTCTGGTTCTTATTGAGGTCACCAATCCTTGCGTTATCCATGGTTTAATTTTTACGTTTCTGGAGCATATTCGCGTCTGCGTAAAAGTCGCTTCGTTAATTATTTTTCTTAGTTTCTTGTGCACTTCGTTTGCGCACTCGTCGACGTTTGAATACAACAATAATTCTTCCCAGTTTATCGATTTTGCATTATTTACTAAGGATTCCAAATTAATGCGTTTATATTCGTTTGGATTGCGCACTATCACATTTTTTGAGCCACAGTTGAGTAGTAGTGCTGTACTGTTATGATCTGTTATATTTGATGCTATAACCGCCGATTTTAGTTCATGTGATAAGTTTGGTTTAAGTTTTGCAAATATGTGGTCTGAAATACTTTTTTCTCTAGTAGCTTTATTTATAAGAGAGATATATCCGCTTTCATTAAGCATTGTAACATATTCGTCATTTGGCAGTCTGATGTCAATATTTATATCGCCTATGAGTACAACATTATCGTTTCCGGTTTTTCTTACTATGTTATAGAGTGCGTTATTGAATTCTTTGATATCCCCATTTGGAGATCTATATATGGCAATGATTTTTATATGGTGGTTTATAGTTATTTTTAAATCTACTAGTAGGCAAGTTGCACCCGGTAGATTGGTTTCTTCGACTATGGCACTGGCATTTGTTTGTCTTACTTATACAACTACGCCACTGTTTATACTCTAGATGAAATCATATAGAGTATTATAAGTTTAATCCAGCCGAAAAGTTTGTAACGCATAGAACCAAGCCTCGTACGAAAAAAAGTTATATATTATTTTTTGTTTATTTGTGGCCAAAAACCTCAAATCCGCCTGACGTCCGTCCGTCCGTCCGTCCGTCCGTCCGTCTGTTCGTGAACACGATAACTCAAGAACGCCTTCACCTAGGATCTTGAAATTTTGAATCTGGATGTTTGGTTGAATTTGTAAGGCTAAGTTCGTTAACGGGCAAAATCGTCCTACTCCTTCGGGTAGCTGCCATACAAAATGTCCTAAAAACACGTGTTCAAGAATATTGGTCGATAACTTCAGAAGGGTTTAAGCTACGACTTTGAAATTTTGTATCTATTATTTTTCTAATAGTTGGAGATAAATATATGAATATGAAGAAAATCCTGTTAGTCCTTCGTGTAGCTGCCATACAAATATCCTGTCAAAATGTATTCACTTAATTTACGAAACTCACTATAACTCAAGTAATATTTTAGCTATCAATTCCGAATTTTATACAAGTTATTTTTGAGTGAAAAGAAAGTTCGAGTTTACTATTCAGCGAAATCCTTTTACTCCTTCTGGTAGCTGCCATACAAAATATCCTTAAAACATGTGTTCATGAATATTGGCCGATAACTTCAGAAGGGTTTAAGCTACGACTTTGAAATTTTGTATGTGTTAATTTTCCAATAGTTAGAGCTAAATGTATGATTATGAAGAAAATGCTATTAGTCCTTCGTGTAGCTGCCATACAAATATCCTGTCAAAATGTCTTCACTTAATTTACGGAACTCACTATAACTCAAGTAATCGTTTAGCTATGAATTCAGAATTTTGTACAAATTAGTTTTGAATGAAAGTGAAGTTTGGGTTTACTATTCAGCGAAATCCTTTTACTCCTTCTGGTAGCTGCCATACAAAATGTCCTTAAAACACGTGTTCAAGAATATTGGTCGATAACTTCAGAAGGTTTTAAGCTACGTCTTTGAAATTTTGTATGTATTATTTTTCCAATAGTTGCAGCTAAATGTATGATTATGAAGAAAATCCTATTAGTCCTTCGTGTAGCTGCCATACAAATATCCTGTCCAAACGTCTTTACTTAATTTACGGAACTTACTATAACTCAAGTAATCTTTTAGCTATGAATTGGAAATTTTGTACAAATTAGTTTTGAGTAAAAACAAAGTTCGAATTTACTAATCAGCGAAATCGTTTTACTCCTTCTGGTAGCTGCCATACAAAATGTCCTTAAGACACGTGTTCAACAATATTTTTCGATAACTTTTGAACGCTTCAAGCCACGAATTTCAAATTTTGTACACGTTCATTTTTAAATGGTTCCAAGGAAAAGGATAAATATGTAAGTAATCGAGTGAGTCCTTCCTGCACCTCCCATGTGAAAGTCCTTCAAAAAGGACATTTTTTTTTTATGACTTACCCAGTTCAAGATATGAAATTAAACACTGAATATTGTCTTTTAGTTTTGAGTAGCAATCTAATGGCAGTCCTTAATAAAGGACATACAATATGCATACACGTAATTCTACTTTATCCCCAACTACAATATAAATCGGAGTTCAGTATTCATCTAGAGTATTATACGATTGGCTTGCAGCCGATCGTGACTGCAGTATGTTTTTATTTATGATATTACGAGTGTAATATTCTGAATAGCCTGGTATTTGGAATGTCTGTAAATTACTCGGGTTCCAACATTCTGAGAGTACTATTACGTCGAAGGGGTTTGTGTACTGGGTTAAATGAAGTACTAACTGGTCGAAATTCTTCCGCAGGCAACGTATGTTTGTATGGAACACAGAGAAGTGTTTTTTTCATTGCAGTTCCCTCGAAAATTATTGAATTCACTTACTCCTGAACATTCTCCCTCTTCGCATAAGTCGAAGCCATCAATTGTAGGTATTAGTTCAGTGGCCATTTGGATGTAGGTGTAGCTACTAAATACTCTGGTACACACAGGCCAATATTTAAATCCGTGACTAGTACGACAAATGTACCACTTATAACATTTGTACCATTTCGCATGAGGGCTAAAGTTTTTCGTTCAAAATTTAGTATACAACTATACAGAACAGCTGCGACTACCGTATTTTTTATTTTAAATTTAAGTTTTTGAGGCAATGACATCTCGAAAACAATACGAACTTGTGCAGTAATGTAAAAATGTGTGGTGTTTATATGGATATGAAATTTTGTAATCTTTAATTCATTTAGAGTTTTAAACGTAATATAAGAAGAAACCCGTATGAAAATAGCATTGTCTTGTACAAGAAAATGAACTGTACGATGAATTTGATGTACTTTAAATAAATTGTTAAATTGATGTACTTTAAATAAACAAGTGGATAACGGATGGATGGATAGAAGATAGCGGATAGTGGATAGTGGATGGAGGATTTAGCATAGAGTATGGTGGATGGAGCATAGAGGATGCTGGATGAAGAATTTAGGATTGAGGATGAAGATGAATAATGAAGAATGAAGAATGGTGGATAGAGGATGAAGGATCGGGGATCGACGTGGAATGAACGGAGGAAAATATACGCTCACCTTTACAAATATATTTTAAAGAGGTTTTGTATTGTTGCCACTTCTGTGCCGTGTGAACGTATTTTCTCGGGAACAGGAGAAATTATTAATGACGCTGACATTAATAAAATCAAGCAAAGTGTCGAAATTAATATTTTTACATAGCAATATGTAATATTGTAATAGGATTCATTGTTGAAGAATGCTAGATCAGGATAATTTTGTTCATGTTACTTGTTTCTATGTAATGAATAATTTTTTTTTAAGAAATGCTCTTGTTTCGAAATGAATAAGGATTAATTAATAATAAATACAGAATATAATGACATCTGTTCATTTTTTAATAATCTGACAAAATTCTCCTCATTTGTTACTCCCATAAAGTTAGTATTGAGCTACTAACATAATTATTCCGTGAAGGAACAATAGGTATATAATTTGTGTACTGGAAATATTATACGTTCAAAGGATGTAAATATTTCACGTATAGGGGTCGTAGCAAATATCCGTACAAATATTACAGTGCACTTAATTTACACACTATTTAAGTGTATAATTATACCTAGAATAAGATTGAATCAGAATTATACTAAATAATGTACTTATATTTGGCAATAAATTGAACTGAACTGAACTGAGAACTGCAATGAAGGATGCCGAAACTCACTACACGACTTCAACTTCTTGTATGGCGCATACCACAATGACGGCTACGACCGTTTTTTTTTTTTTCTCGTCCCTTTTTTTTTTTTTTGGTCATCACATTGGAATCATTACTGAACTCCCGCGAACTAGTGAACTAGAAGAACGAACTAGTTCGCGACGGATCAGGACCTAGTTCGTTCGCGATCACTACGGTGAACTAAAATGCGCAAGCCTAGAATGAACACTTGGCGCATCATTTAAGCTACCGCTACCGCTACCGAGAAACGCTCCATAGCAACAGCAACTGAATTCCAAAAAGAGGATTTCGATTGTCACATCACGCTCCACCTCATATTTATGGTAGTAGGAAAGCAAATAAAAAAAAAATTTGCCAATAGGCAGCTTTATTATTTTTAGGTAGAAGTCCGAAACGCGCTTTATGCTGAGATGAGTAACCTACACAGTTACTATGCGGCTGACAACCTGAAGCAAGGAGGCTATTTGGAACGGTATTTTTTAGGTTGTCTATCGCATAATAACCTACACCGCATCTTGGCTTAACTTAACGCTTAAACGCTTTCCGGACTACCCAAAAAAATAAAGTTGGCGGATTGTTTATGTAATTAAAAGTCAATTAATAAAATTAAATTATTAAAAAATAATAAAGTTAAAAGAAATTATTTAAACAATTTCAATGACCTTACCAATTCTGAAAGTTGAGCCATTCGAGATTCAGCCAACTCATTTTCAGTTTTTTTTCGTTTCATTGCAGCTTCTTTTTCTTTACGTCGAAATTCTCGCTCCTTAATTTCCTGTTCACGCCGAATTGTCATTTCGGTTAATTCTTGCTTACTTTCAAGTACTTTCTGCTGTTGACTAATCATACGTTCCTGTTTTCGTTCTAATGTTTCTTTGGTTACTTTTTTTTCGATTGCCAATTTTTTCTCACGCTCTTCTTTTTCACGCATATAATTAAGGACTTTCATTTCTGCCTCACGCTGTTGATCAAATTCCATTTTTTTAAACAGGGCATTCAATTCTGAGACTTTCTGCAAGTCCGACCGCAGTTTGGTAGTCTTTTCATGTTTTAATCTCGCTTCAACTTCCGCATCACGTTCGACAGCAGTTTTCGCCTGTGCCAATATTTTGGCCTCCAATTCAATTTCTTCGGCTTGAATTAAGCGCTGTATTTCTCGTTGCTCTAATTGTCGCTAAAATAAATCAAATGCAAGATGAGTTAGACATTAAAATCGTTTTCCTTAAACAAATTTATTACTTTTACTAGAATAGCATGTTTACAATTTTGTTCCTTCGCCACTTTTAATTTATCATCTGCGCCACTTACAGCTTTCGAGCGTTCTTTATCCATTTGCTGTTCGAGCCTTAGGTCTTCTTCTTTAAGCTCCCTGGCTAGTTCCTAATAAATAATATGGATATTTTAATAAACATGATTACATAAATTTAATCTACTGTATTCAGGATTTCGGTACGTCCCGAATAAACCCCTGAAGGTATTTTGGTAGAAAGTATAAGCATTACTTTTGGCATGGCTTTAAAACTTTCAAATTGTTCACAAACAGACATTCAAATACCTGGATATGTATGTATCTTACGAAAAAATCAGGACGTAAATACCTAAAAAATTATCATGAAAAATTATGAGGATAATTTAGTCGTATAACCTAGGTAAGGTTTGATAAAAAATTCAATTGGAAACTCATATTTTATGACAATGGATAAATTTATTGAAAGAAGAACCATGCACCCACGAATATCTTTTAATACTCCAGATAAAATATGTAAAACTTAATCCACCCCAAAATTCTGTATTGGATATTATTGAGCCTCGGATGAAAAAATATTACTATTAATGTTATATAATATTATTAATTTGTTACGTTCAGTTGTGGCCAAAAAGATAAATTTTTAAAAAAAAACAGACGATCTCTGAAAAATCCGTACAAAGAAAGCATGAAAGCATCCCTCTCCTCTACTACAATGGGGTAATTTAAGGAAACTGTGGATACCAAACCTGGTTCTTGCAACGCACCTGCAAGGACCCTGGCAATCAAATCCGGGCCAGTCAACATCTCCGTGAAGACTTGGGAGCCCAAACCCGGTTTAGCGAATAATTTCTGGCCGAATTTACAAATAATCCGACAGAGAATAACAAGCCCGCATGCACGACCCATTCTCAGACTCCTATGGGACCTCTAACGAGGGCTTCGGATATCAAACCCGGTTCAAGTACACCTATGAAAACTCTGGACACCATACTTTGTCTCAGCTCATTTAATAAGAAGAGCAAGCCTAATCCCTCTGCGAAGGAGGTGAAGGGAGAAACTACTACTACCTTGGTGTTGTATCTTCGAGTCGATGAAGTGAAAACACAATTGCGTGGAGTTCATATATATTTAAGAAAGAAGCTGCTAAACCCTCAAAAAGTATCGACAACCAATATCCCTGCCACGTTGCTCCTTCTAAACAGCTCTGCAGAGAACAAAGAACGGCCTTATATTTTTTTGAAACGCTTTGGTGATATTCCAGAGGATCACCGAATGGACAAACAAAAGGACTCATCTGACTGGGCTTTAAAGCTGGCTACCGAAGGGTGGGAACCATCTGATAATGATCTTATGTCCAACAGGCAGAGATCTCTGAATGAGTCTCCCGAGGCCGCGAAAATGGTCAAGACGGCCAATTCGAGTACCAGTGTTACAGCCCTTTAACATAGTCCTAAAGGACAACCTCATTATGGCCGTCATCGACAAAAGTGATGTTGATGGCTTAATCATCCCTGACAACTGAAAAGTTGTGCAGAGCGAGTCACCGGATGGTTTCCTCACTTATGATAAATCATTATGGTCCTGCTCCTTCCTGCCGCGATGGTGGGTGGCATCAGAGACACGTCAAATTGATTATCTGCTCCGCCAAGAGACCTGCAGATCTTTATAAGGAGGCAATCGTTTCTGAGATGACTATACTCTGCCCAAAAGTTTTAGGCCAATCAGCATAACATCGTTTGTTCTGAAGAGTCTGGAACGACTGGTAGAGAAGCACATTAGGGAAGTAGCTCTCAGAGTGCATCCACTTTGTTCGGAACAACATGCGTATCAGAGCGGAAAATCTTGTGATTCAGCGCTTCACTCTCTGGTATGCAGAATAGAAGGGGCGCTGGACCGGAAAAAATACGCGCTGCGCCTTTTTGTGGACATTGAGGGTGCTTTTTAATAGTGCGCCCTTCGAATCACTATGTAATGCTGCCAAAATACATGGGGTTGATGACATTTTAGTTAAGTGAACTCCATGCTCACGCAGAAAATGCTATTTGCGGAGCAATATGCTAAAATTGTTATGTCCGTATTGAAATTTTCTATGTAAATAGCTAAGGGTTATTCATTAGGAAGCATCGAGCGTGCGCTGTACGATGCATTCCATCATTTGTCTGCGAACGATTTCGATCATTTGCACTCGTTGGTTGCGCCGACGGAAATTTGCTTGAGTCTATCGTTTCGATCGATGCAATTATTATTCGGCTTGCCGCAATGCACAATTACAAAATTAATGTCTGAAACACTTGACGCCATGCACAAGGTGCTGGAGCCTGACCAGCTGAAGGTGATTGACTGCATAGGATTTCATTATGTCGGTTGGCTTCACATGTTTTGTTTAGTTTCGTGTAGTTTCCGTCAACAACCGAAGAATGGCAAGCAATTGCTGATGGATTCGAGCGGTGGAATTTCCCCAATTGCCTGGGCGTAGTCGATGGTAAAAACTGCGTAATATTTGCCAGCCCAATTCCAGGAGCGTTTTCTACAGCTGAAATTTGCACATTCGATCGTGTTGATGGCTGTATGTGATGTACGCTTTAAATACATCGACTTCGAATTTTTATTGGGCATAGTCGGAGCCGTCGTAATATACAGGCCAGACTGCTGGCGAGAAAATTTTTTATGACGTCACACTAAGCAGTCAATAGGTTTCTGTCAAATCGTCTGTCTTAGAACGTCGGTTCGGTTTTCGCGGCAATATTTTGTAGTTTTAGTGTTCAAATAGTGGTTTTTCGTTAAGTTAAAGTGATGTGAAAGTGAATGAAGTGTGTACTTAAGAGCTTAAGAAAAATTTGTTTAATATTTAAGCTCATTTAATCGGTTTTCGCGGGTTTTTTTTTTATCATAACCTACAAAAGAAGTTGCAACCGATGCAAGTTCCCGGTCTTAGGTGCTGTACACATTGCACACGGCCGAACGAATCTTCCGATACGACTTATCGTTACCAGATTTTTGTGAAATCTTAGTTATTGATTGAAAAATTAATTATGATTGTTAATTATAACATTTTCAAGAATATCATAAATGAAAATATCTACGGATTTGATAACAATAAGAAAAATGAATGCATCGTACGACAAAAAATATTCGTACGACGGACTGATAATTTTCTTGTTATTATCAATTAAAACTACAAATCTCTTGAGATTTTCTTTCGTGATATTCTTAAAAATGTTATAATTAACGATTATAGCTAATTTTTCGGTAAAGTTTTAGTATCACGCACAAGCGAAAAAGTAATGTAAGAGATTTTTTATATTTTACATTTACGTTCCAAATGAGACTTTGGTATGTTTTAGGATGTGGTCAATAAAAATTTTTGTCATTCGGGAGGTAAAACTATATAAAAAACCGATTTCAAATTTTTAATAATAATTGAAATGCAATACACACTTTATTAAATGGGACCCTTCATAAAAAATCTGCCAACAGTCTAGGCGCAACTTTATTATTTTATGGGTAGAAGTCCGAAACGTGTTTAATACTGAGATGCGGTGTAGGTTATTATGAGACTGACAACCTAAAAAATAAAGTTCCAAATAGGCTCCTGGTTATTTTTTAGCTTGATAGTCTCATAGTAACATACACCGCAGCTCAGCATTAAACACGTTTCGGACTTCTACCCATAAAATAATAAAGTTGCGCCCAGAGTTGGCAGATTTTTTTTATTTATTAACGTATTTTTTTTATCAATAGAATATTCCATAGAAGTAAAAGCGAAATCGATCACATTAAACCTAAGAGATTTTCGGAATCAGTGAAAACTTGAACAATATCCCCAGGGGGTTTAATTGGGAAAAATACTTACATCAGTTTTTTCCCCGACTATGTTTAAAGCTTATAGAAGTAAAAGTGAATTCCAAATCCCAATATACATAAGAAATATATCAGAATTCGTGAATATGTACACAACCACTTTACACCCCCTTAGGGGTTGGATAACGAAAAATTTATAAGAGCGTTTCTAGGCGCTTATATTAATAGCCCGCAGAAGCAAAATTGCTTTGATTGCTCGACATGTCTTAAAGTTTTAACGAAATTCGTGAAAATGTGGATTCACGGACATTTTTTTTACTCAACCTCTGAACGAAAATAAAAATCTTAAATTTTTTTTTGTTTTAGTTACTCTAATAGCTCATATACGTACTAAGTTTCAATTTTCTAGCATAAGCCGTTTCTGAGATAAAAAAAACACTCTTCACCCCCGTACCTTGCTACTCCTATGAAAAATTTTCTAGGATGTCTCTATAGTGGCTCTATATAATCCTAAATTTTTAGCTTTCTATTCATTACGGTTTTCGAGAAATAAAAATCAGAATTTTTTCCCTTTCTACCCCCTTTCACCATCACCCCCTACACTCCAACCCCTAAATTTTTTTTCCCTACTAGAGGTCTACCGACCCGAACTCCTGTAAAATTTTCAAGATCATATCTGATACGGTTTCTGAGATATAAAAATGACATTTTTTGAGAAATTGCTATCTACCAACTTTCGTGCACCACCTCCCCCCCCCCCCTCCCCCAAAAAGTTTAAGTTCAGTAGACTCCTCTTGTGATCCCATATACATAAACTAAATTTTATCTTCCTGGTGTAATTGGTTCGGAAGATATTGTAATCCAAAGTTGTTCAACCCCAACCTCCACAACCCGTCCCTCCCATCTCCCTTAGAAATTTTAGCCCTTGTCTAATCTTGAAGTATCCCTAAGGACAACCACAAGGTTTCAAACTTCTGGCATCAATCGTTCAAGAGATATGGATTTTAGAATATTTCAATCCCGGCTTTCAAGCGTTTTGGACTCATTGTTTCCCCCCCCCCCCCTCTTCCACACCCCTCAACCCTTATCGACCATTTTTTTTGCAAATGAGTCCACTATGATAGTGCTACATTAGTTCCAAGTTTCAGCATCCTAGCATAAGCGGTTCCTGAGATCAAGAAACTAAAATTTTTCGTCTAAAACGCTCCCCCTCATCCCTCCTTACACCCCATCCCCCCAAAAGATGCTAATCGTAGGAGTTTACCCAATCTGCCCACCAAAAAAATTTCAACTTAATACCTCAACGGGTTTGGGAGCTACGCGCCTTCAAACGATTTTGCGGACGGCGTACGTGTAAATATAAAATTTCATGGTAGCAACTTTTTTTGAAATTTTAGGTCGATCACAATACTTTATTATTAAAAAATAATAAAGTAAAATTGGTTTATACTAAATAAACAATAGTAAACGGCTATTCTTCCAACACAATATTTGCACAACTCAGGACAGAAGAAAACGAACACATCATGCCATACGGCAATTCTTCTTCTCTCGGTTGATCGGTTGACTGCTTTGTGTGACGTCACCGTTTCATGTGTCTGGCCTGTATATTACGATGGCTCCGGCGGAGCCATCGTTAGTATAAACCAATTTTACTTTATTATTTTTTAATAATAAAGTATTGTGATCGACCTGAAATTTCAAAAAAAGTTGCTACCATGAAATTTTGTATTTACACGTACGCCGTCCGCAAAATCGTTTGAAGTCGCGTAGCTCCCAAACCCATTGAGGTATTAAGTTGAAATTTTTATGGTGGGTAGATTGGGTAAACTCCTACGATTAGCATCTTTTTTTTTGGGGGGGGGGGTGTAAGGAGGGATGAGGGGGAGCGTTTTAGACGAAAAATTTTAGTTTCTAGATCTCAGGAACCGCTTATGCTAGGTGGCTGAAACTTGGAACTAATGTAGCACTATCATAGTGGACTCATTTGCAAAAAAATGGTCGTTGAGGGGTGTGGAAGTGGGGGGTAAAACAATGAGTCCAAAACGCTTGAAAGCCGGGATTGAAACATTCTAAAATCCATATCTCTTGAACGATTGATGCCAGAAGTTTGAAACTTTGTGGTTGTCCTTAGGGATACTTGAAGATTAGAAAAGGGCTAACATTTCTAAGGGAGATGGGGTGGACGGGATGTGCAGGTTGGGGGTGAACAACTTTGGATTACAATATCTTCCGAACCAATTACACCAGGAAGATAAAATTTAGTTTCTGTAGATGGGATCACAAGAGGAGTCTACTGAACTTTAATTTTTTGAGGGGGGAGGTGGAGCACAAAAGTGGGGGGATAGCAATTTCTCAAAAAATGTCATTTTTATATCTCAGAAACCGTATCACATATGATCTTGAAAATTTTACAGGAGTTGGGGTCGGTAGACCTCTAGTAGGGAAAAAAAATTTAGGGGTGGGGGTGTAGGGGGTGATGGTGAAAGGGGGTAGAAAGGGAAAAAATAATGATTTTTATTTCTCAAAAACCGTAATGAATAGAAAGCTAAAAATTTAGGATTATATAGAGCCACTATAGAGACATCCTAGAAAAAAATTTTAATAGGGTAGCAAGGTACAGGGGTGAGGGGTGGTTTTTTATATCTCAGAAACGGCTTATGCTAGAAAGTTGAAACTTGGTACGTATATTTAGATGTGCTATTAGAGTAATTAAAGCAAAAATAAAGCACAGATTTTTATTGGCGTTCAGAGGATGAGTAAAAAAAATGTCCGTGAATCCACATTTTCACGAATTTCGTTAAAACTTTTAGACATGTCGAGCAATCAATGCAATTTTGCTTCTGCGGGCTATTTATATAAGCGCCTAGAAACGCTCTTAAAAATTTTTCGATATCCAACCCCTAAGGGGGTGTAAAGTAATTGTGTACATATTCACGAATTCTGATATATTTCTTATGTATATTGGGATTTGGAATTCACTTTTACTTCTATAAGCTTTAAACATTGTTGGGGAAAAAACTGATTTAAGTATTTTTCCCAATTAAGCTCCCTGGGGATATTGTTCAAGTTTTCACTGATTCCGAAAACCTCTTAGGTTTAATGTGATCGAGTTCGCTTTTACTTCTATTGATAAAAAAAATACGTTAATAAATAAAAAAAATCTGCCAACAGTCTGGGCGCAACTTTATTATTTTATGGGTAGAAGTCCGAAACGTGTTTAATGCTGAGCTGCGGTGCATGTTACTATGAAACTAACAAGCTAAAAACCAGGAGGCTATTTGGAACTTTATTTTTTAGGTTGTCAGTCTCATAATAACCTACACCGCATCTCATCATTAAACACGTTTCGGACTTCTACCCATAAAATAATAAAGTTGCACCCAGACTGTTGGCAGATTTTTTATGAAGGGTCCCATTTAATAAAGTGTGTAATGCATTTCAATTATTATTAAAAATTTGAAATCGGCTTTTTATATAGTTTTACGTCCGGAATGATAAAAATTTTTATTGACCACATCCTAAAACATATCAAAGTCTCATTTGGAACGTAAATGTAAAAAATGAAAAATCACTTACATTACTTTTTCGCTTGTGCGTGATACTAAAAGTTTACCGAAAAATTACCTATAATCGTTAATTATAACATTTTTAAGAATATCACGAAAGAAAATCTCAAGAGATTTGTAGTTTTAATTGATAATAATAAGAAAATTGTCCGTCCGTCGCACGAATATTTTTTGTCGTACGATGCATTCATTTTTCTTATTGTTATCAAATCCGTAGATATTTTCATTTATGATAATCTTGAAAATGTTATAATTAACAATCATAACTAATTTTTCAATCAATAACTAAGATTTCACAAAAACCTGGTAACGATAAGTCGTATCGGAAGATTCGTTCGGCCGTGTGCAATGTGTACAACACCTAAGACCGGGAACTTGCACCGGTTGCAACTTCTTTTGTAGGTTATGATAAAAAAAAACCCGCGAAAACCGATTAAATGAGCTTAAATATTAAACAAATTTTTCTTAAGCTCTTAAGTACACACTTCACTCACTTTCACATCACTTTAACTTACCGAAAAACCACGATTTGAACACTAAAACTACAAAATATTGCCGCGAAAACCGAACCGACGTTCTAAGACAGACGATTTGACAGAAACCTATTGACTGCTTAGTGTGACGTCATAAAAAATTTTCTCGCCAGCAGTCTGGCCTGTATATTACGACGGCTCCGGCTCCGGCATAGTCTATTGAATGAAGATTTAAATTGATTGAATTATCTTTCTTTCAACCAACAAAAATGCTTGCAAGTCGGACGACGGAGTGTTCAATCGTTCATCGCTTGGCATAGCGTTGGACGGAGCAACGATAAATTTTCACGGTCAAAACCGTTGCCGGGTCGCACTGTACCGATGCCGTACGTTTTGGTTGCAGATAATGCATTCGGCCAAATTTGTTGAAGCCATATCGTGACCGATCGAATGCAGTTTTGACTGTGATACAACAAATTTTTAACTATAGTACAAAACAGAACACAGACCTCGACTGCGACGGCGATTTGCCTATCTTTCGGAGTGAGGTTCGAGTACGCAGTTGGTGTTGAACAGAACACCAAAAACGACTTAGATTCTATGTAAGCAAGAAGAAGAACGAGTGTCAAGTATCACTTCTGTTTTATTTCATATTTTTGAAAATGGACGTGTTTCTGGTAGCGCGTATAATTTATATAGTATTTTAGTATTTTTAATCACTTTAGAGTGTTTGCGTTTATTAAAAACGAGGAAGTGAATAGGAATCGGGACGAATTTGGAGAATAGAAACCCAGCAGGCAGAGCGTACTCCAGCAAAATGTCATCAAAATTCTACATGTCCATATGTAAGATAGAGACAGCATCTGCTAAGCTATCGCGGTCTCCTCTTAAATGTAAACAGAATTCAATGCATTTTGAAGAGGCCATGCAAATAATTCATAGTATAAACTCTTTAAAATCGATCGCAATAGCACAGCGTACATTCTAATCGGCTACGTTGATTCCATAAATCCCAAAACCGGCAGAGTTTGTAATGGAAACTGGCGCCGTGAAGTAGGTTATGTCAGTAGATTTTATGGACTTGAACGTATCTCACAGCGTGACCGTCAAATTGGCGCTGTGAACGTGCGCGATGAACATTGCTCATATTTCAGCGCTGAGGGGCAGCAAGTGAATTGGGAATTACAGACCATGGCACACGCAAGAAATTAAAATCGAAAGAGAAAAAAGATAAATCGACTAATTTTAATTTAGTTCTTCGTCAATACTGTCCGATTCTTCGTCGGCTTTCAAAACATATCCGGTTTCGTCTAACAAAACTGCTTCTATAACAACCTTCTCCTGTTTCTTCAATTCAGCGAGGCGACGACGAAACTCCACTGTCGTATATACAGGTCTGGAAACTACAGTGGTGGGGATAGATACCTTTTTTAAAGAAAGTATAAAAATAAACTGCTACAGCTTCTCTTCGCGACAGGGTCGCTACTAGCGATTGGTCGCGCAAGCGCAACAACGTCGAGTATGCAGTCGTAAAAAAATAAATATCAAACAAACACACTTTAATTACGTATTATTTCCTTGTTGGAAGTAGTAGGTTTCAAGTTAGATGGTGTCTCGATCGAAATCGATCCACTGTTAGGAAATTCCTTTTTTCTTTTTTGAATCCTTGTAAAGGTTACGGTTTCATATTTTGTGGTAAGATGCGCTTTCAATCGGGTTGATTCTTGAGTTCAGTGACATGTTTATCTGCCAGTGAACTGCTGCGGATATTGCCTGATGCATCGCGAAGAATCTGCAAATACGGATTCTTGATTGCCGGTTACATACTCGATCGGATAGTTGTGCTCTATTCTCTGGCTGTTGACTGATAGCAGCCACTGAAACACGAAATTCAGTATCAATCACGTTTTTTGTATACGCAGTTCCAAACGTGCTAGGCACCATCGTAGCCTTGGTCCGTGATCGATAAATGTTGGAACGCGTGCATCTCCTGAGAAATTGCTCATTAAGTAGGACATGTTTGGGGCTTTAGTAATTATTTGGTAGTTAATGAGTTTTCCGTAAATTGCGTAATTGCGTTTATATATGTTCTGTAGTGTGGCTGTTGTTGCTGAGACCTAAAGCGGTTCACCCAATTTGTCTTGCAGTATTATCAAAACGAGCCGCATCTGCCCTTCTATGAAAATTTTTTGGCTCGTCCGCCTGAGTGATTTCGCTCATTATGTCGTAGTGCAGATCTGCAATTTAGCTCCAGTGCTCTTGAATGATATACCCGTCACAGATTGGCTGTGACATCGATTTTTCATGAAGTATCCCAGTAATTCCTGCCATCAGCATCTTTAATTATACTCTAGATGAAATCATATAGAGTATTATAAGTTTAATCCAGCCGAAAAGTTTGTAACGCATAGAACCAAGCCTCGGACGAAAAAAAGTTATATATTATTTTTTGTTTATTTGTGCCCAAAAACCTCAAATCCGCTTGACGTCCGTCCGTCCGTCCGTCCGTCTGTCCGTGAACACGATAACTCAAGAACGCCTTCACCTAGGATCTTGAAATTTTGAATCTGGATGTTTGGTTGAATTTGTAAGGCTAAGTTCGTTAACGGGCAAAATCGTCCTACTCCTTCGGGTAGCTGCCATACAAAATGTCCTTGAAACACGTGTTCAAGAATATTTACCAATAACTTCGGAACGCCTAAAGCTACAACTTTGAAATTTCGTATGTGTTACTTTTTTAATAGTTGGAGCTAAATGTATGAATATCAAGAAAATCCTGTTAGTCCTTCGTGTAGCTGCCATACATATATCCTGTCAAAATGTCTTCACTTAATTTACGAAACTCACTATAACTCAAGTAATCTTTTAGGTACGAAATCGAAATTTTGTACAAATTAGTTTTTAGTAAAACCAAAGTTCCAGTTTACTAGTCAGCGAAATCCTTTCACTCCTTCTGGTAGCTGCTATACAAAATATCCTTAAAACAGGTGTTCAAGAATATTGGTTGATAACTTCAGAAGGGTTTCAGCTACGACATTGAAATTTTGTATGTATTATTTTTTCAATAGTTAGAGCTAAATATATAATTACGAAGAAAATCCTGTTAGTCCTTCGTGTAGCTGCCATACAAATATCCTGTCAAAATGTATTCACTTAATTTACGAAACTCACTATAACTCAAGTAATCTTTTAGCTACGAATTCGGAATTTTGTACAAATCATTTTTTAATAAAAACAAAGCTTGAGTTTACTTGTCAGCGAAATCGTTTTACTCCTTCTGGTAGCTGCCATACAAAATGTCCTTAAAATACGTGTTCAAGAATATTGGCCGATAACTTCAGAAGGGTTTAAGCTACGTCTTTGAAATTTTGCATGTGTTATTTTTCCAATAGTTGGAGCTAAATGTATGATTATGAAGAAAATCCTATTAGTCCTTCGTGTAGCTGCCATAAAAATATCCTGTAAAAATGCCCTCACTTAATTTACGGAACTTACTATAACTCAAGTAATCTTTTAGCTATGAATTGGAAATTTTGTACAAATTAGTTTTGAGTAAAAACAAAGTTCGAGTTTACTAATCAGCGAAATCCTTTTACTCCTTCTGGTAGCTGCCATACAAAATGTCCCTAAGGCACGTGTTCAACAATATTTTCGATAACTTTTGAACGCTTTAAGCTACGATTTTGAAATTTTGTACACGTTCATTTTTAACTAATTCCAAGGAAAAGGATAAATATGTAAGAAATCGAGTGAGTCCTTCCTGCACCTCCCATGTGAAAGTCCTTCAAAAAGGCAATTTTTTTTCGATGACTTACCCAGTTCAAGATATGAAATTACACACAGAATATTGTCTTTTAGGTTTGAGTAGCAATCTAATGGTAGTCCTTAATAAAGGATATACAACATGCACACACGTAATTCTACTTTATCCCCAACTACAATATAAATCGGAATTCAGTATTCATCTAGAGTATTATACGAGTGGCTTGCAGCCGATCGTGACTGCAGTATGTTTTTATACTCTAGATGAAATCATATAGAGTATTATAAGTTTAATCCAGCCCAAAAGTTTGTAACGCATAGAACCAAGCCTCGGACGAAAAAAAATTGTACATTATTTTTTGTTTATTTGTGGCCAAAAACCTCAAATCCGCTTGACGTCCGTCCGTCCGTCCGTCCGTCTGTCCGTGAACAAGATAACTCAAGAACGCCTTCACCTAGGATATTGAAATTTTGAATCTGGGTGTTCGGTTAAATTTGTAAGGCTAAGTTCGTTAACGGGCAAAATCGTCCTACTCCTTCGGGTAGCTGCCATACAAAATGTCCTTAAAACACGTGTTGAAGAATATTGACCAATAACTTCGGAACGCCTAAAGCTACGACTTTGAAATTTTGTATGTGTTACTTTTTCAATAGTTGGAGATAAATGTATGATTATGAAGAAAATCCTATTAGTCCTTCGTGTAGCTGCCATACAAATATCTTGTCAAAATGTATTCACTTAATTTACGAAACTCACTATAACTCAAGTAATCTTTTAGCTACGAATTAGAAATTTTGTACAAATTAGTTGTGTGTGAAAAGAAAGTTCGACTTTACAAGTCAGCGAAATCGTTTTACTCCTTCTGGTAGCTGCCATACAAAATGTCCTTAAAACACGTGTTTAAGAATATTGGCCGAAAACTTCAGAAGGGTTTAAGCTACGTCTTTGAAATTTTGTATGTGTTATTTTTCCAATAGTTGGAGCTAAATGTATGATTATGAAGAAAATCCTATTAGTCCTTCGTATAGCTGCCATTCAAATATCCTGTCAAAACGTCTTCACTTAATTTACGGAACTCATTATAACTCAAATAATCTTTTAGCTATGAATTGGAAATTTTGTACAAATTAGTTTTGAGTAAAAATGAAGTTCGAGTTTACTAATCAGCGAAATCCTTTCACTCCTTCTGGTAGCTGCCATACAAAATGTCCTTAAGACACGTGTTCAACAATATTTTTCGATAACTTTTGAACGCTTCAAGCTGCGAATTTGAAATTTTGTACACCTTCATTTTTAAATGGTTCCAAGGAAAAGGACAAATATGTAAGAAATCGAGTGAGTCCTTCCTGCACCTCCGATGTGAAAGTCCTTCAAAAAGGCAATTTTTTTTCGATGACTTACCCAGTTCAAGATATGAAATTAAACACTGAATATTGTCTTTTAGTTTTGAGTAGCAATCTAATGGGAGTCCTTAATTAAGGACATACAACATGCACACACGTAATTCTACTTTAACCCCAACTACGATATAAATCGGAGTTCAGTATTCATCTAGAGTATTATGCGATTGGCTTACAGCCGATCGTGACTGCAGTATGTTTTTTATTTTCAGCTTCAGAGCACGAGTGGCAAAGATTTCGAGTTGGCATCGTATTTTTCAAGTCACATTTCAGGTATATTTTGCATACTCATTTTTATTACTTCTGTCTTACATTTGGAATAGAAGGATTCGAAATTTGGCTTCTGGTGCAGCGTCAGGACTTCATAAGTCAAATTTCAAATCCTCCATTTCTCTATGTAAAAAACGTAAATAAAAAAAAGGGCCAGCAAATACGTTGCACCACTCGTAGAAATGGAGTGAATTTTGTGCGTACAAAGAACGTACGTATGTTACGTATAAGCACCTACAATATTATACGTAGAATCGACGTAATTATTCTACGTCTAGTGCTCTTCCAAACTATAGGTATAGTGCTCTTCAAAACTATACGCATAGACTTACACAGTGGCCGCGGACATCGCACCCTAGAATTCGACGGTCTTTATCCGGCCTTTCTACGGTCTTTTCTTTCGTATAGTATACGAAACTTTGCCTGCTTGATACTTCGTTAAAATACGTCAGGATTGTTTGCATGCTTAGCAAAACAAGATTCGACGAATTTTATTAGTTTATACAAAAAGGGTTAGGGTGTATCAACCCTCCTCGAGATTTTACATCCACCAACATCGATGCTGAAAAAAAGTTTCTTTCTCCAGTTTTCACAGTACGTTTACATTTAAAACAGTCGTTGTATACGTTGTACGTTGTATACGTTTGATAAGAGAATTTCTTCATATTTGCAACAACAAGTGAGTTCCCTGCACATGTTGGAAATACTGCTAAACATAGAATTTACCGCAAAACAGATGCCGTAATGGGCAACCATGTTAACAACACACGTATTGCTCTTATGTGTGGAAATTATGTTACAGGTAAGTAAAAATATGACAACTAATTAGATAGCGTCCATTTAAGTAAATTAACTAACATCCATTTAAGTTAATTAAGTAATATCCATTTAAGTAGGGCGTGGAGTTTACCTGCTCCCTTAAGGAACAGGAATGACTTCGTCCTACGTAGATTTTTCTGCGATAAAAGCATCGGGAGGAAGCAGCAGCAAACAGAATGTCATAGACATCATTACGAGCAACATGACAAGCAATAGGAGGTCTTTTACAACGGAAGAAATGGCAGACATGCACTTCGGGTATGGGTTGTGTGACGGAAATGCTAGGCGAGCCGAAAGAGTTTACCGGGAACAGTATCCGGACAGATCTCGGTACCCCCATTATCGGATGTTCATCAGCATTCATCGGAACCTTCGTGAACGAGGTACACTGCAGCCGTGGCGGGAGACACAATCTCCAGGACGGCGACATTCGGTACCTGTGGCCACGGAGGAGCGCATACTGCGCATCGCGGCTAGGGACCCCACGGTAAGCACCCGGCGCATCGGCCATCGATTAGGCATCAACCACATGCATTTATTTCGTCCTCACTATTATTAATCATACTCCTTCGGCGAATGACGGGTGTCAAACCAGATTTACTTGAAGGAAACGTGCTTGATAACTGTTAGCCCCGCTCCTTTACAATTCAACCTATGAAGAAATTCTGTTATCAAACGTATAGTGAAATTTTATGGGCTTTCCGAAAATGTAATAAAATTTGGTGGTTAATCAGGTCCTTCTTGGAGAAAACAGGACTTTTTTGTATTTTTTTTAATTTTTTTATTATTTTTGTGTCATTTAAATGAATTTTTCTCAAAAAGTATAACACTGATTGACACAGTTGATAGCAATTAGAAAGAAGAATGTGTGTCCTTTCCAACGAGCCGAGAATTATTACGTTACGCTAAGTACAGCAGAAGTTAGAGATCAAACAGTGATCACAGGTACGATGAAAATCCTTCGTCCTTAAAATCGCGCTATATCCTTAACGGTGCAAAAACGGGAGTATGTGTAGAACGATTTTCTACTCAGGACAAGTTCCTCTATCTCCCATTTTCGTTTGAACCTCAGTACTAGTTACACCCTGTATAGAATAACACGTTAGCAAATCTATCTACGTACGCGTAAACTTAAATTGCGGTGGGCGTGCAAGATTGTCGCTTTTATAATTTATTCGTTTTTACTTATCTTATTTTATATCTGTAACAAACAAGCTACGAGGGCGGATTGATAATGACGTGGAAAAATCAAGAAGGAGTGGGCAGGTAAAGAATTCGTTATTTTTTTTACCTGGACCATCCTTAAATAGATTACCTGCAAAGTTTAAGCCTGATACCTCGTTTAGTTTTCGAGAAAACTAAGCAAGTCGACTTATAAAAATTCTTAAAAATGAATTTCGTGTGTTGATTAAACACAATTTTTTAAAAGGGAAAACAGCTAAAGTAACCAAAGAAAAATTAGGTAAGCATTATGGGGACTCTGCACCATCGATCCCAATGATTTACAAATGGTTTTCTGAATTCAAGTGTGGTCGTACGAGCACACAAACCATACCAAGTCCAGGTCGTCCAAATGAGGTCACCACGAAATGAAATGATCGATAAAATCCATGATATCGTGATAGAAGATCGTCGAGTAAAAGTGCGTGAGATAGTTAAAGTAGTAAGCATCTCATTTGAACGTGTTTGGAATATTTTGAAAAACCATTTGGACATGAGAAAGCTATCCGCAAGATGGTTGCCGCGTTTGCTCACAATCGACTAAAAACACATTCGTGTGACAACTTCGCAGCACGGTTTGCAACTGTTTTAACGTAATACAAATGAATTTTTTCGTTGATTCGTAACTGTGGATGAAGCATGGATTCACTACTATACTCCAGAAACCAAATAACAGTCAAAACAATGGAAGGATGTCGGTTCAAGGAGGCAAAACCGTTCTATCGGCTGGGAAGGTTACGGCGACAGTTTTTTGGGATTCCAATGGAATGATATTCACCGACTACTTGGAGAAAGGAAAAACAATGACGGGAGCATATTATTCTGAGTTATTGGTTCCATTGGATGTTGAAATCAAGGCAAACGGCTTCATTTGGCGAAGAAAAAAGTGTTGTTTCATCACGGCAACGCTACGGCTCACACGTCCGTTGTTGCAACGGCAAAACTGTTTGAATTACGGTACGAATTGCTCCCACACACACCGTATTCTCCAGATTTGGCACCCTGCGACTTTTTATTATTTCCAAACTTGAAAAAATGGATTGCTGGAAAGAGATTTACCACGAATACTGACGTCCTAAGTGAAACCAACGCCTATTTTGAAGGGTTGGACAAATCATATTATTTGGAAGGGATCAAAAAATTGGAAAAACGCTGGACTAAGTGTATCGAGCTAAAGGGAGACTACGTTGAAAAATAAAATAAATTTTTCCGGATAAAATTATGTTTTCTCAATTTTTCCACGTAATTATCAATCCGCCCTCGTACTTGTGAAAATAGCGATTTCCAATCCAAATAGTTTGTTGTAATTGGTGAATTTCCTTTGTTCATAGTTCATTTATTTCAATAATACTTAAATATGTATAGAAACAGTTTGTAATTTTTTTTAGAGAGTAGGCTGGAGCCTTTGCAACTACAATATTGAGTTTAGTACAAGACAAGAAAATAATGTGAAACTTTATTAATTTCCTTTGATAGCACTTTTTATATGGGTGTATTCATTTACCCGTATGGATAGTATCGACCTTAAACAAATTTTATAAATAGCTCCATTCGATGAAATTTCCGTTTGCAGACAACTGTTAATAAAAGATTATGAACTCATCCTACCCATTTATATCTATAAATATATTTTGTCATAAACCAACGCCGACTTCAACTCAAGCTGGGCACATATGACAGTTCGTCGTGAGAAATGCCTCAGTTTTTAGCTGATGTGTGACGTCACGGATCGAAATTGACTCCTTGAACGACAAATAGATGACGATAATTTTTTCAACAATATTCTGTGAACGGATGAGTCCCAATTTACCAGAGACCGTATCACAAACTTCCACAACCTACATACGTCGGCTCAGAGTAATCCACACACAAGAAGAGCGGCATCATATTTTTATGCGATATGTATTTTTACTTATTACTTCCAAAATGTTAATCGTAACTCATACATATGTATGCAGCTTTTGTAGGTAATAATACGGTTCATAAATAAATAAAAATAAGATGACATTTTTATAATGGGGTTTTCTGAAAAAAACTACATTGATCACTGAATTTTTAGGGTTGACGTAGCAAAAATCTGTGTTTTCGAGTAAATATCTCAAGATTGGGTGCAGTTACAATTTAGACTGTTACATCAAATGAAATTTCCTAAAAAACGAGTTATAACACTTTGCCTTATGATTATTCGTTTTCAAGATATAACGTTTTATGTGAGTGAGGGTAACGGTCAAAAACACTTTTCTTAACCACCCTGTATCTCCACTGATATTGAAAATTGACCCACCCTGTAGAACAATTTTTTTCTCCAAATATATCAAGGAATAACCCCTTACAAGGTGGCGGACGGAGTGCCAAACATCCTGTATATCAGTTCATTGGAGAAAATTTTTGAACAGACTCGTAACAATATTGTATAATCCCAAAGGCAGCTGTTTTAATACAAAGCTTTTGAATTAACGAACCTTCTAGAGTCGATACTAACTAACAAATATTCAGAATCATAGCTATATGCAATGTATTTCATATAACAAAAATTATCTTTCAAAAAATACACGCACATTTTACTTTATTATTTTAATAATAAAGTATTGTTATCGATTTTAAAAAAAAAAAATTTTGCTACCCTAAAAATTTTTTTTTCCTTGTTTCATGACTAATAGACACCAAAAAAGCAAAAAAAAACATACTGCAGTCACGATCGGCTGTAAGCCAATCGTATAATACTCTAGATGAGTACTGAACTCCGATTTATATTGTAGTTGGGGATAAAGTAGAATTACGTGTGTGCATGTTGTATGTCCTTTATTAAGGACTGCCATTAGATTGCTACTCAAAACTAAAAGACAATATTCAGTGTTTAATTTCATATCTTGCACTGGGTAATAGAAAAAAATGTCCTTTTTGAAGGACTTTCACATGGGAGGTGCAGTAAGGACTCACTCGATTTCTTACATATTTATCCTTTTCCTTGGAAACATTCAAAAATTAATGTGTACACGATTTCAAAGTCGTAGCTTGAAGCGTTCAAAAGTTATCGAAAAATATTGTTGAACACGTGTCTTAAGGACATTTTGTATGGCAGCTACCAGAAGGAGTGAAAGGATTTCGCTGATTTGTAAACTCAAACTTTGTTTTTACTCAAAACTAATTTGTACAAAATTTCCAATTCATAGCTAAAAGAATACTTGAGTTATAGTAAGTTCCGTAAATGAAGTGAAGACGTGTTGACAGGATATTTGTATGGCAGCTACACGAAGGACTAATAAGATTTTCTTCATATTCATACATTTAGCTCCAACTATTGGACAAATAACACATACAAAATTTCAAAGACGTAGCTTAAACCCTTCTGAAGTTATCGGCCAATATTCTTGAACACGTATTTTAAGGACATTTTGTATGGCAGCTACCAGAAGGAGTAAAAGGATTTCGCTGTCAAGTAAACTCAAGCTTTGTTTTTACTCAAAACTAATTTGTAAAAAATTTCGAATTCGAAGCTAAAAGATTACTTGAGTTATAGTGAGTTTCGTAAATTAAGTGAATACATTTTGCCAGGATATTTGTATGGCAGCTATACGAAGGACTAACAGGATTTTCTTCATAATTATATATTTAGCTCCAACTATTGGAAAACTAATACATACAAAATTTCAATGTCGTAGCTAAAACCCTTCTGAAGTTATCAACCAATATTCTTGAACACCTGTTTTAAGGACATTTTGTATGGGAGCTACCAGAAGGAGTAAAAGGATTTCGCTGACTAGTAAACTCGAACTTTGTTTTCACTCAAAACTAATTTGTACAAAATTTCGATTTCGTAGCTAAAAGATTACTTGAGTTATAGTGAGTTTCGTAAATTAAGTGAATACATTTTGACAGGATATTTGTATGGCAGCTACACGAAGGACTAATAGGATTTTCTTCATAATCATACATTTAGCTCCAACTATTAAAAAAGTAACACGTGCAAAATTTCAAAGTCGTAGCTTTAGGCGTTCCGAAGTTATTGGCCAATATTATTGAACACGTGTTTTAAGGACATTTTGTATGGCAGCTACCCGAAGGAGTAGGACGATTTTGCCCGTTAACAAACCTAGCCTTACAAATTCAACCAAACATCCAGATTCAAAATTTCAAGATCCTAGGTGAAGGCGTTCTTGAGTTATCGTGTTCACGGACAGACGGACGGACGGACGGACGGACGGACGGACGGACGGACGTCAAGCGGATTTGAGGTTTTTGGGCACAAATAAACAAAAAATAATATATAACTTTTTTTCGTCCGAGGCTTGGTTCTATGCGTTACAAACTTTTCGGCTGGATTAAACTTATAATACTCTATATGATTTCATCTAGAGTATAAAAATGATCAGTCCGTCTGTGCGCCGTCCGCCGTACGCAAAACGTTTGAAAGCTTATAGCCCTCAAACTCTTTGATCTATTAAGTTGAATTTTTTTCTGTTGGTAGACTGAGCAGACCTCTTCAAGTGTCCACCTTTTGCGTGGTGGGGGTGTGAGGGGGGAGGTGGGGAAAGCGTTTTGGACGGAAAATTTTGGTTTCTAGATCTCAGTAACCGCTTAGGCTAGGAGGCTGAAACTTGGAATTTATATAGAGCATTAATAGTGGACCCATTTGCAAAAAAAAATATGATATGGGTGAAGGGGTGTGGGAATGGGGGGAATAATAATGCATCCGAAACGGTCGAAAGCCGAGATCGAGACATTCTAAAATCCATATCTTCTAATCGGTTAATGTCACGAAATTAAAAATTAAAAACATCTGTGGGCATACTAGGAAAATAGATCGGAAACAAATTGTTGAGTGGGGCGGTGACGTAGGGAGGTGGGGGGTGAAAAACTTTAGATTACGATATCTCACGAACCAATTACACTAGAAAAACAAAATTCGGTTTCTGTATTAAGGTTACCAAATAAAGTTTGCTGAAAGTAAAATTTTTTAAGGGAGCGGTAGAGTATGTAAGTGGAGGGGATAAGAATTTTTTTACAAAATCACGGCTCGTATCTCAAGAACAGTGTATAGTATGATAGAGGCTTAGAATTTTTACCGGAAGTAGGCCAAATAAACCCCTAGCAGGAAAAAAAATGTTGGAGGTGAGGGTGGGGGAGGGTCAAAAGAAAAAAGTTCCTATTTTTATGTCTCGAGAACCTATAATAATATAAATCTGAAACTTGGTATTTGGATAGAACTATATATAGTAGTAGCATGTTGAAAAAATATAATTTTTTATAGGAATAGTATGGTACGGGGGTGGGGGGTGTTTTTCCTAACTATAGAACGGCTTATGCTAGAAAGTTGAAACTCGGTATGTATATGTCAGTCAACTAGAACAATAATTTAGATTGAAAAAAAATTCAAATATCGATTGGCGTACAGAAGGGGGGCGAAAAAAATTATCAGTGAAAATGGAATGCATATATTTTCACGATTTTCATCATAACTTTTAGGTCTTTCCAATTATTGAATCCATTCTTATTCTACGGATTTTTCATATAAATACCTAGAAAGTGTTTTTAAGATTTTTTGAAATTCGACCCCCACGGTGGTGTAAAGCGGTTGTATACATTCTCACGAATTCAGACATATCCCTCTGGTCTGATTAGATATCGAACAACTTTTTACTTCCACGGGCTTATTTAATAATCACCTAAAACCTGTTTTCAAATTTTTTCCTTTTTCAACCCCTAAGAGGGTATAAACGGGTTGAATACGTTTTCACGAATTCCGTCATATCTCTTAGGAGTGATAAAACATCGGATTGGTTTTCACTTCCTCGGGCTTTCTTTATATACGAGGGCGGATTGATAATGACGTGCAAAAATCAAGAAGGAGTGGGCAGGTACCTTTTACCTGGACCATCCTTACTAATAGATTACCTGCAAAGTTTAAGCCTGATACCTCGTTTAGTTTTCGAGAAACAGCCGTCTAAGCAAGTCGACTTACAAAAATTGTTGAAAATGGATAAAAGTGAATTTCGTGTGTTGATTAAACACAATTTTTTAAAAGGGAAAACAGCTAAAGTAACCAAAGAAAAATTAGATAAGCATTATGGGGACTCTGCACCATCGATCCCAATGATTTACAAATGGTTTTCTGAATTCAAGTGTGGTCGTACGAGCACTTAAACCATACTAAGTCCAGGTCGTCCAAATGATCGATAAAATCCATGATATCGTGATAGAAGATCGTCAAGTAAAAATGCGTGAGATGGTTAACGTAGTAAGCATCTCATTTGAACGTGTTTGGAATATTTTGAAAAACCATTTGGACATGAGAAAGCTATCCGCAAGATGGTTGCCGCGTTTGCTCACAATCGACTAAAAACGCAATCGTGTGACAACTTCGCAGCACGGTTTGCAACTGTTTTAAAGTAATACAAATGAATTTTTTCGTTGATTCGTAACTGTTGATGAAGCATGGATTCACCACTACACTCCAGAAACCAAACAACAGTCAAAACAATGGAAGGATGTCGGTTCAAGGAGGCAAAACCGTTCTATCGGCTGGAAAGGTTATGGCGACAGTTTTTTGGGATTCCAATGGAATGATATTCACCGACTACTTGGAGAAAGGAAAAACAATGACGGGAGCATATTATTCTGAGTTATTGGTTCCATTGGATGTTGAAATCAAGGCAAAACGGCTTCATTTGGCGAAGAAAAAAGTGTTGTTTCACACGTCCGTTGTTGCAACGGCAAAACTGTTTGAATTACGGTACGAATTGCTCCCTCACCCACCGTATTCTCCAGATTTGGCACCCTGCGACTTTTTATTATATCCAAACTTGAAAAAATGGATTGCTGGAAAGAGATTTACCACTAATACTGACGTCATAAGTGAAACCAACGCCTATTTTGAAGGGTTGGACACATCATATTATTTGGAAGGGATCAAAAAATTGGAAAAACGCTGGACTAAGTGTATCGAGCTAAAAGGAGACTACGTTGAAAAATAAAATAAATTTTTCCGGATAAAATTATGTTTTCTCAATTTTTCCACGTCATTATCAATCCGCTTTCGTATATATCTAAAAACTCATTTCAGGATTTTTGGATATTTAACCCCAAAGTGGGTTCAAGGGGGTTGCATATATTTTCACAAATTCCTACATATTTCTTAGTTCTAATGAGATATCGAATTCATTTTTACTTTCTAAGGCTTCCTATATAATCGTCAAAAAGTTGATTTCAGGATTTTTAGATATTCAAGATATTCTTAGGATTGATGAGATATTAGATTGGTTTTCACTTTTATATAATCGCCTACAAACGCATTTCCGATTTCATGTAATGGCCCAAAACCAAATCACGAAAAACCTCCTAATCACGCAATAACTACGTAGTATTATACTACTACTTAGACTGCGTCCCAGAGTATGACCCAATTATGTAATTAATATTTTATATGTGGCAGCGGCGTAAGTATTTTAGCGCGACCCCATTCTACCTATTTTTTTAGGTTTTCAGTCACATAGTAACCTACACCGCATCAATCTTAAACGCGTTCCGAACTTTTACCCGAAAAATAATAAAGTTGCGCCCAGACTGTTGGCAGATTTTTTTATATGGCCGAATGCCGACATTGCTTAAAACTGCGATATTTTGTTCATCCTAATTTTTTCTATGAAAACTCAATTCCAGATGAGAAAAATTCTCATTTTACTTTATTATTTTTTAATAATAAAGTATTGTGATCGACTTGAAATTTCAAAAAAGTTTGCTACCCTGAAATTTTGTATTTACACGTTTTAGGACTAGTAAACCTAAAAAAAACAAAAAAAAAAATGTCCGTTTGTCCGCCGTAGACGCCGTACGCCGTCCGCCGTACGCAAAATCGTTTGAAGGCGCGTAGCTCCCAAACCCGTTGAGATATTAAATTGAAATTTTTATGGTGGGTAGATTGGGTGAACCCCTACGACTGGTATATTTTCGAGAGTTGAGTGTACAAGGGGAGAGGAGAGGGGAACGTTTTAGACGAAAAATTTTGGTTTCCAGATCTCAGGAACCACTTATGCTAGGTGGCTGAAACTTGGAACTTATGTAGTACTATGATAATGGACTCAATTGCAAAAAAATTGTCGATATTGGTTAAGGGGTGTGGAAGTGGGGGGGGGGGGGAAACAATAAGTCTTTAACGCATGAAAGACGGGATTGAAACATTCTAAAATCGATATCTCCTGAACAATTGATGTCAGAAGATTGAAACTTTGTAGTTGTCCTTAGGGATACTTCAAGATTAGACAAGGGCTAACATTTTTAAGAGGAGTGATGGGGTGTGGGGTGAAAAACTTTAGATTACAATATCTTCCGAACCAATTACACCAGGAAGATGACATTTAGTTTCTGTATATGGGATCACAAGAGGAGTCTACTGAAACTAAATTTTTTGAGGGGGGTGGTGGAGCACGAAAGTGGGGGGACAGCAATATTTCAAAAAATGTAATTTTTATATCTCAGAAACCGTATCAGATATGATCTTGAAAATTTTACAGGAGTTGGGGTCGGTAAACTTATAGTAGGGAAAAAAATGTTGGTGGTGTGGGTGTTGGGGGTGATGGTGAAAGGGGGTAGAAAGGAAAACATTCTGATTTTTATTTCTCGAAAACCATAATGAATTGAAAGCTATCAATTTAGGATTATATAGAGCCACTATGGAGACATACTAGAAAAATAAAATTTTTGATAGGGGTAGCAAAGTACGGTGGTGAGGGGTGGTTTTTTATATCTCAGAAACGGCTTATGCTAGAAAGTTGAAACTTAGTACGTGTATGTAGATGCACTATTAGAGTAATTAAAGCAAAAAAAAATCAGATTTTTATTGGCGTTCAGAGGTTGAGTAAAAAAAATGTCCGTGAATCCACATTTTCACAAACTTCGTTAAAACTCTTAGACATGTCGAGCTATCAAAGCAATTTTACTTCTGCGGGCTATTTATAAAGGCGCCTGGTAACGATCTTCAAAATTTTTCGATTTCCAACCCCTAGGGGGGTGTAACGTGGTTGTGTACATATTCACGAATACTGATATATTTCTAAGGTATATTGAGATTTGGAATTCACTTTTACTTCTATAAGCTTTAAACGTAGTCGGAGAAAAACCGATTTAAGTATTTTTCTCAATTAAACCCCCGGGGGGTATTGTTCAAGTTTTCACTGATTCCGAAAATCTCTTAAGTTTAATGTGATCGAATTCGCTTTTACTACTTTGAATTATTCTATTGATAAAAAAATACGTAAGTAAATAAAAAAATAAAGTAAAAATCTGCCAACAGTCTGGGCGCAACTTTATTATTTTATGGATAGAAGTCCGAAACGGGTTTAATGATGAGATGTGGTGTAGGTTACTATGCGACTGACAACCTCAGAAATAACCAGGAGGCTATTTGGAACATTATTTTTTAGGTTGTCAGTCGCATAGTAACCTACACCGCATCTCATCATTAAACACGTTTCGGACTTCTATCCATAAAATAATAAAGTTGCGCCCAGACTGTTGGCAGATTTTTTAAATATGTTTATAAACTATTTCACTTTGCTTTGCCTAACAAAATCTTGCACTTTAATAGAAGACTTAGTTGCGATTTGTATGGAGCTGTCGTGTATGTTATGACTCTGGTTTAAGATGTTTAATTCAGTTGCGCGGCTATAGTTCAGAGGACTCTGCATAAACCCGTAGTAGTGTTTGCTATGAAGATGATTCCTTATATTTTTGACGAGATGTGGCACATCGGAGAAGACAAAAACTTTCCGGTCTTTGTCCAAGGGATGTGTGAACTAGGTCTTAGGGCCTAAACAGAACATTGACCTCTGCTGCGACTGCGCAGTCCCGGTCTTTAGAATACACAGGATTGTATGGCGATGCCCACAATAGGTGTGTTTTTTTCAGCTGGATCAAGATCAAAATCATTCGTTTTACATTGAAAACAGCAACAAAGAGGTAATCCAAAATCATAATGGGATCAAAATTGGATCAATTATTCGCTATTAAAGCTCATATAAATTTTCACTGGTTTCGCATTTTCACAGATGGCGCCCTGACTCAGCTGATAATAGGTGTGTTTTTGCAACTGGATTAGATCACAATTGAAAAAAACGATGATCGACCCAAAAGCTGGTTTAGCAGGGTTAACAATCCTGTTGGTAAATGCCTTCGATAAACTGTATGCGCAGGGCTACGTGTAGTTTCCCTTTATTGCATGTAGCGATGAAACTCTGTAGAAAATGCACAGAAATACAAAGGCTTTTTCAATAATTTTGAACATCGTCATCATCATCAATGGCGCGACAGCCCAAATCGGGCCAGGGCCTGCAGGATACATTGTCTGAAGTCATCTCGGTTCAGCGCCCGTGTCCTCCAATTTGTGCATCTAAGAAGCGATCTGCAATCTGCGTTAACTGATTCCTCGTATCTTTTCCGCGGTTTTCCCACCGGTCGTTTGCCATGAGCTCTACCTTTCAATGTGCGTTTGGGAATTCTTCCGTCGTCCATTCGCTCCACATGGCCTGCCTATTGTAGCTTACGAAATTTTATAAGATTCATAGATGTTATACAACTCGTTGTTGTACCGAATACGCCATTCTATGCCTTCTCTTACTGGTCCCAAAAATCTTCGAAGAATTCGTCGTTCAAAAGCGCCTATTGATTTTTCAGACGCTTGGATGAGAGTCCACGTTTCGCTTGCATATAATAGCACAGGTCTTATTATGGTCTTATATATGCGAAGTTTGCTCAGACTATGCACTTTTTTCGATTTTAAGATCGGGAGAACCGTGAAATACGCCTTATTTGCTAGTGTGATCCGTTGTTTTACTTCGTCTCGTTTGTTGCCGTCTATTACAATGTGTGATCCCAAGTATGAAAAATGATCCACATTCTCCAAGTTGTAGTCCCCCACGGTCATATTTTGTCTAGTTGGGTCATGAACTTGGTCTTATTCTCATTGACCCTTAACCCGACATCCTTTGCCGCTGAGTCTAGACAATGGAAGACTTCCTTCGCGTCTGGAACAGATCTGGCCATGATGTTTATGTCATCCGCGTACACTACTAGTTGAGTGGACTTGATTAGTAGGGTACTTCTGGTATCAACGGGTACCTTTCTGATGACATATTCTAGGGCGAGATTGAAGAGCATGGGAGCGAGTCCATCTCCCTGCTTCAGGCCGGATTCTGTTCGGATGCTTTGGATAAGCTCGTTTTGTATCCTTACTTGAGATTCAGTGTCAGTCATGGTCATTTTTGTTAATTGGACGAGTTTTGATTGGATTCCGAAGTCAAGCATTATTTTATATAGTACATTACGATCTATACTATCGTATGCCTGTTGGAAGTCCACGAAGATCTGGTGCACTTCTATGTTATACTCGCAGCATTTTTCTAGCACTTGTTTGACTGAGAATATCTGGTCAATAGTCGATCATCCGGTTTTGAAACCAGTTTGGTATTCGCTGATAATGCTTTCTGTATAAGGCTTTAATCAATTCTGAATTACTTTCGTCAGTATTTTGTAAGACGTAGACAACAATGATATGCCTCTGTAATTTTCACATCGCAGTTTATCTCCTTTCTTATAGATTGGACATATAATGCTCTGGCGCCAGTCGTCGGGTATTTTTTCTTCAATCCAAATTTTTGTCATGATTTTGTGTAGGAGATTGGCGAGGTATGGACCACCTCCCTTTAGAAGCTCTACTGGTATTGCATCAACTCCAGGTGATTTGTGTATTTTTTGGTCGCGCAGAGCTGCTTCCACTTCTCCGACAGTGGGTACCGTAGTTGATGCCTGCTCATCAGATGGTGCACTTGGTGTAATAATTGGGCCGGCGGCCGTCACTCTGTTCGGGCTTATCAGCTTTTTAAAGTGCTCAACCCATCTTTGTTTAATTTGTTTTGTCTTTCCTTATCTTTACAGAGGTTGTTCGTGTCTTATAGCCTTGTCTTATTTGTTTGACGGCAGTATATGCGGATCGTAGATTATGTACGTTTAAGTCGGTATTTAGGCTTATAATTATGTCATTGTTGTGTTAATTTTGAACATGCTGTCTCTATATTACACATAGACTTCAATTTTCATACAAAATGTATTGATTTCCCACGACTATTCTAGACTTTTGGGTGCAAATACCTGCTACAAATTGAATTTACTAGTGTCAATTATCAGCTGAGTCGCTATCTGTGAGAACGCTAAAATAATGCAAATTTAAATGAATTGAGAAACAGCTTTAATAGCGAAAAACTGATCCAACTTTGATCCCATTATGATTTTGGATCATTCTTTGTTGTTGTTTTCAATGTAAAACGAATGATTTTGATCTTGATGCAGCTGAAAAAAAAACACACCTAATGGCACCAGTAAATTTAATTTATAGCAGGTATTTACACCCAGCAGGCAGAACAAGTTCGTCGAATAGTCGTGGAAAATCAATACATTTTGTACGGAAATTTAAGTCTATGTGTAAGATGGAGACAGCATGTACAAAATTATTGAAAAAGCCTTTCTATTTTTATGCATTTTCTACAGGGTTTCATCGCTAGATGCAATGAAGGAAAACTACTACGTAGCCCTTCGCATACAGTTTATCCAAGGCATTTACCAACAGGATCGTTAACCATGCTAAATTAGCTTTTGGTTTGATCCACATCGTTTTTTTCAATTGTGATCTGATCGAGTTGAAAAAAACACACGTTTTCAATAAACGTTAACCAAAGTGATTAAAAACACTATATAAATTATACGCGCTACCAGAAACACGCAAATTTTCAAAAATATTAAACAAAACAAAAGTGACACTTGACATTCATTTTTCTTTTTGCTTAGATTCGCAGTCAGTGTTCTGTTCAACACCAACTGTGTAGTCGAACCTCACGCTGAAAGATAGGCAAATCGTATTAGCAGTCAAGGTCCGCGTTCTGTTTTGTACTTTAGTATAGAGATGGGTAACTCAGATCTGAGCCGGCTCAATGAACCGGCTCAAGCAAAAGATCCAACTGAGATCTTCTCCACGGATCTTTACGGTTCAACGGTTCAACAGATCTGCACGGCTCAGCAGATCTTTACGGATCTTTGCGGTTCGCGGATCTCGACAGCTCAACAGATCTTTACGGATCTTTGCGGTTCGCGAATTTCGACGGCTCAGCAGATCTTTACGGATCTTTGCGGTTCGCGGAACTCGACGGCTCAACAGATCTTTACGGATCTTTGCGGTTCGCGGATCTCGACGGCTCAGCAGATCTTTACGGATCTTTGCGGTTCGCGGATCTCGACGGCTCAACAGATCTTGACGGATCTTTGCGGTTCGCGGATCTTTGAGATGATGATGATGGAGGATGGATGGTGGAGGATGGAGGATGGATGATGGAGGATGGATGATGGTGGATGGAGGGTGGAGGATGGAGGATGATGGATTGAGGATTGAGGATTGAGGATGGATGATGGAGGATGGATGATGGAGGATGGAGGATGGATGATGGAGGATTGAGGATTGAGGATTGAGGATGGAGGATGGAGGATGGAGGATAGAGGATTGAGAATTGAGGATTGAGGATTGAGAATGGAGGATGGATGATGGAGGATGGATGATGGAGGATGGAGGATTGAGGATTGAGGATTGAGGATTGAGGATTGAGGATTGAGGATGGAGGATGGATGATGGAGGATAGAGGATGGATAATGGAAGATGGATGATGGATGATGGAAGATGGAGGATAGATGATGGAGGATGGAGGATGGATGATTGAGGATTGAGGATGGAGGATGCAGGATGGAGGATGGAGGATAGAGGATGGAGGATAAAGGATTGAGGATTGAGGATTGAGGATTGAGGATGGATGATGGAGGATGGAGGATGAAGGATCGAGGATGGAGGATGGAGGATGGAGGATTGAGGATTGAGGATTGAGGATTGAGGATTGAGGATTGAGGATGGAGGATGGATGATGGTGGATAGAGGATGGAGGATGGATGATGGTGGATGGAGGATGGATGATGGAGGATAGATAATGGTGGATGGAGGGTGGAGGATGGATAATGGAGGATTGAGGATTGAGGATTGTGGATGGAGGATGGAGGATGGTGGATGGAGGATGGAGGATGGATTATGGATGATGGTGGATGGAGGATGGAGGATGGAGGATAGAGGATGGAGGATGGAGGATGGAGGATGGAGGATAGAGGATAGAGGATGGAGGATGGATGATGGAGGATGGAGGATGGAGGATGGAGGATGGAGGATGGAGGATGGAGGATGGAGGATGGAGGATGGAGGATGGAGGATGGAGGATGGAGGATGGAGGATGGAGGATGGAGGATGGAGGATGGAGGATGGAGGATGGAGGATGGAGGATGGAGGATGGAGGATGGAGGATGGAGGATGGAGGATGGAGGATGGAGGATGGAGGATGGAGGATGGAGGATGGAGGATGGAGGATGGAGGATGGAGGATGGAGGATGGAGGATGGATGATGGAGGATGGATGATGGTGGATGGAGGGTGGAGGATGGAGGATGGAGGATGGAGGATGGAGGATGGAGGATGGAGGATGGAGGATGGAGGATGGAGGATGGAGGATGGAGGATGGAGGATGGAGGATGGAGGATGGAGGATGGAGGATGGAGGATGGAGGATGGAGGATGGAGGATGGAGGATGGAGGATGGAGGATGGAGGATGGAGGATGGAGGATGGAGGATGGAGGATGGAGGATGGAGGATGGAGGATGGAGGATGGAGGATGGAGGATGGAGGATGGAGGATGGAGGATGGAGGATGGAGGATGGAGGATGGAGGATGGAGGATGGAGGATGGAGGATGGAGGATGGAGGATGGAGGATGGAGGATGGAGGATGGAGGATGGAGGATGGAGGATGGAGGATGGAGGATGGAGGATGGAGGATGGAGGATGGAGGATGGAGGATGGAGGATGGAGGATGGAGGATGGAGGATGGAGGATGGAGGATGGAGGATGGAGGATGGAGGATGGATGATGGAGGATGGATGATGGTGGATGGAGGTTGGAGGATGGAGGATGGAGGATGGAGGATTGAGGATTGAGGATTGATGATGGAGGATGGATGATGGAGGATGGAGGATGGATGATGGAGGATTGAGGATTGAGGATTGAGGATGGAGGATGGAGGATGGAGGATAGTGGATTGAGAATTGAGGATTGAGGATTGAGAATGGAGGATGGATGATGGAGGATGGAGGATGGAGGATGGATGATGGAGGATGGATGATGGAGGATGGAGGATGGAGGATTGAGGATTGAGGATTGAGGATTGAGGATTGAGGATTGAGGATTGAGGATTGAGGATGGAGGATGGATGATGGAGGATAGGGGATGGATAATGGAAGATGGATGATGGAAGATGGAGGATGGATGATGGAGGATGGAGGATGGGTGATTGAGGATTGAGGATGGAGGATGGAGGATGGAGGATGGAGGATGGAGGATGGAGGATGGAGGATGGATGATGGAGGATGGATGATGGTGGATGGAGGGTGGAGGATGGAGGATGGAGGATGGAGGATGGAGGATGGAGGATGGAGGATGGAGGATGGAGGATGGAGGATGGAGGATGGAGGATGGAGGATGGAGGATGGAGGATGGAGGATGGAGGATGGAGGATGGAGGATGGAGGATGGAGGATGGAGGATGGAGGATGGAGGATGGAGGATGGAGGATGGAGGATGGAGGATGGAGGATGGAGGATGGAGGATGGAGGATGGAGGATGGAGGATGGAGGATGGAGGATGGAGGATGGAGGATGGAGGATGGAGGATGGAGGATGGAGGATGGAGGATGGAGGATGGAGGATGGAGGATGGAGGATGGAGGATGGAGGATGGAGGATGGAGGATGGAGGATCGAGGATGGAGGATGGAGGATGGAGGATGGATGACGGTGGATAGAGGATGGATGATGGAGGATGGATGATGGTGGATGGAGGATGGATGATGGAGGATAGATAATGGTGGATGGAGGGTAGAGGATGGATAATGGAGGATTGAGGATTGAGGATTGTGGATGGAGGATGGAGGATGGAGGATGGAGGATGGAGGATGGAGGATTTAGGATGGAGGATGGAGGATGGAGGATAGTGGATGGAGGATAGAGGATGGATTATGGATGATGGTGGATGGAGGATGGAGGATGGAGGATGGAGGATGGAGGATGGAGGATAGAGGATGGATGATTGAGGATGGAGGATGGAGTATGGAGTATGGAGGATGAAGGATGGAGGATGGAGGATGGAGGATGGAGGATAGAGGATAGAGGATGGAGGATGGATGATGGAGGATGGAGGATGGGGGATGGAGGATGGAGGATGGAGGATGGGGGATGGAGGATGGAGGATGGAGGATGGAGGATGGAGGATGGAGGATGGAGGATGGAGGATGGAGGATGGAGGATGGAGGATGGAGGATGGAGGATGAAGGATGGAGGATGGAGGATAGAGGATAGAGGATAGAGGATAGAGGATAGAGGATAGAGGATAGAGGATAGAGGATAGAGGATAGAGGATAGAGGATAGAGGATAGAGGATAGAGGATAGAGGATAGAGGATAGAGGATAGAGGATAGAGGATAGAGGATAGAGGATGGAGGATGGAAGATGGAGGATGGAGGATGGATGATGGAGGATGGATGGTGGTGGAGGATAGTGGGTATAGATTAAAGATTAAAGATTAAAGATTAAAGATTAAAGATTAAAGATTAAAGATTAAAGATTAAAGATTAAAGATTAAAGATTAAAGATTAAAGATTAAAGATTAAAGATTAAAGATTAAAGATTAAAGATTAAAGATTAAAGATTAAAGATTAAAGATTAAAGATTAAAGATTAAAGATTAAAGATTAAAGATTAAAGATTAAAGATTAAAGATTAAAGATTAAAGATTAAAGATTAAAGATTAAAGATTAAAGATTAAAGATTAAAGATTAAAGATTAAAGATTAAAGATTAAAGATTAAAGATTAAAGATTAAAGATTAAAGATTAAAGATTAAAGATTAAAGATTAAAGATTAAAGATTAAAGATTAAAGATTAAAGATTAAAGATTAAAGATTAAAGATTAAAGATTAAAGATTAAAGATTAAAGATTAAAGATTAAAGATTAAAGATTAAAGATTAAAGATTAAAGATTAAAGATTAAAGATTAAAGATTAAAGATTAAAGATTAAAGATTAAAGATCAAAGATCAAAGATCAAAGATCAAAGATCAAAGATCAAAGATCAAAGATCAAAGATCAAAGATCAAAGATCAAAGATCAAAGATCAAAGATCAAAGATCAAAGATCAAAGATCAAAGATCAAAGATCAAAGATCAAAGATCAAAGATCAAAGATCAAAGATCAAAGATCAAAGATCAAAGATCAAAGATCAAAGATCAAAGATCAAAGATCAAAGATCAAAGATCAAAGATCAAAGATCAAAGATCAAAGATCAAAGATCAAAGATCAAAGATCAAAGATCAAAGATCAAAGATCAAAGATCAAAGATCAAAGATCAAAGATCAAAGATCAAAGATCAAAGATCAAAGATCAAAGATCAAAGATCAAAGATCAAAGATCAAAGATCAAAGATCAAAGATCAAAGATCAAAGATCAAAGATCAAAGATCAAAGATCAAAGATCAAAGATCAAAGATCAAAGATCAAAGATCAAAGATCAAAGATCAAAGATCAAAGATCAAAGATCAAAGATCAAAGATCAAAGATCAAAGATCAAAGATCAAAGATCAAAGATCAAAGATCAAAGATCAAAGATCAAAGATCAAAGATCAAAGATCAAAGATCAAAGATCAAAGATCAAAGATCAAAGATCAAAGATCAAAGATCAAAGATCAAAGATCAAAGATCAAAGATCAAAGATCAAAGATCAAAGATCAAAGATCAAAGATCAAAGATCAAAGATCAAAGATCAAAGATCAAAGATCAAAGATCAAAGATCAAAGATCAAAGATCAAAGATCAAAGATCAAAGATCAAAGATCAAAGATCAAAGATCAAAGATCAAAGATCAAAGATCAAAGATCAAAGATCAAAGATCAAAGATCAAAGATCAAAGATCAAAGATCAAAGATCAAAGATCAAAGATCAAAGATCAAAGATCAAAGATCAAAGATCAAAGATCAAAGATCAAAGATCAAAGATCAAAGATCAAAGATCAAAGATCAAAGATCAAAGATCAAAGATCAAAGATCAAAGATCAAAGATCAAAGATCAAAGATCAAAGATCAAAGATCAAAGATCAAAGATCAAAGATCAAAGATCAAAGATCAAAGATCAAAGATCAAAGATCAAAGATCAAAGATCAAAGATCAAAGATCAAAGATCAAAGATCAAAGATCAAAGATCAAAGATCAAAGATCAAAGATCAAAGATCAAAGATCAAAGATCAAAGATCAAAGATCAAAGATCAAAGATCAAAGATCAAAGATCAAAGATCAAAGATCAAAGATCAAAGATCAAAGATCAAAGATCAAAGATCAAAGATCAAAGATCAAAGATCAAAGATCAAAGATCAAAGATCAAAGATCAAAGATCAAAGATCAAAGATCAAAGATCAAAGATCAAAGATCAAAGATCAAAGATCAAAGATCAAAGATCAAAGATCAAAGATCAAAGATCAAAGATCAAAGATCAAAGATCAAAGATCAAAGATCAAAGATCAAAGATCAAAGATCAAAGATCAAAGATCAAAGATCAAAGATCAAAGATCAAAGATCAAAGATCAAAGATCAAAGATCAAAGATCAAAGATCAAAGATCAAAGATCAAAGATCAAAGATCAAAGATCAAAGATCAAAGATCAAAGATCAAAGATCAAAGATCAAAGATCAAAGATCAAAGATCAAAGATCAAAGATCAAAGATCAAAGATCAAAGATCAAAGATCAAAGATCAAAGATCAAAGATCAAAGATCAAAGATCAAAGATCAAAGATCAAAGATCAAAGATCAAAGATCAAAGATCAAAGATCAAAGATCAAAGATCAAAGATCAAAGATCAAAGATCAAAGATCAAAGATCAAAGATCAAAGATCAAAGATCAAAGATCAAAGATCAAAGATCAAAGATCAAAGATCAAAGATCAAAGATCAAAGATCAAAGATCAAAGATCAAAGATCAAAGATCAAAGATCAAAGATCAAAGATCAAAGATCAAAGATCAAAGATCAAAGATCAAAGATCAAAGATCAAAGATCAAAGATCAAAGATCAAAGATCAAAGATCAAAGATCAAAGATCAAAGATCAAAGATCAAAGATCAAAGATCAAAGATCAAAGATCAAAGATCAAAGATCAAAGATCAAAGATCAAAGATGATTGATGATTGATGTTTGATGATTGATGATTGATGATTGATGATTGATGGTTGATGATTGATGATTGATGATTGATGATTGATGATTGATGATTGATGATTGATGATTGATGATTGATGATTGAAGTTTGATGATTGAAGTTTGATGATTGAAGTTTGATGATTGAAGTTTGATGATTGAAGTTTGATGATTGAAGTTTGATGATTGAAGATTGAGGATTGAAAATTGAAGATTGAAGTTTGATGATTGAAAATTGAATATTGAAGATTGAATATTGAAAATTGAAGATTGAAAATTGAAGATTAAAGATGGAATATTAAAGATTATAAATTGAAAAGAGGAGATGGAAGATATATTTAGGAAAAAGTGTTACTGGACACCAAAACTCCAAAATGAATATTTACATTTTTCATTAATGGTATTTCCACTTTTAAGTCAATTTCAATTTGTTTCACTCCCCGCTCGACTTGAAATTAAAAGATATCGCTATCTCAAAATTAGCAGGGCTAAAGGGATTAAAACTCTGTTTTTGCGTTCATGTTTGGCTGACGCGCGCTACGCTCCAACTACCTTTTGCGCAGCCCTGCGTGGCTAAAAGGATTAAAACTCTCTTTTCGCGTTCATGTTAGGCTGACGTGCGCTTCGCTCTTGCCATAGAAATATTTTCACTTTCGTTTAATATTTTATGTCTTTTAAAGAATCTCATTAATTTCTATTTTGCAACCTTTTCAATTATTTTTCCAACGATATATATTAAGGAAATAAGTCAATAATTGTTGAGTGTTTACTAAATTTTAGGGAATACATTCTTCGAAAGGTTAAAAATAATTAAGTATGTAAGAGATAAAATCTTTTAATATTTTTAGACATTTAATTGTTATGCCGTCAAATCCAGGACTAGAGCCAATATTTTTTAAAACTGGGTTCCTATTATTTCCCGTAATACCCAGCACTGCCTTAAAATAATCAACTTTGAGTATTTTCATTAAAGCTCATAATTTATTCACAATTTTTTTTTTTTAAATTAGTTTTCGGTTTTTCAATATTAATCTGCAGTCTCCTTGTACGGCAGTGCAAAAGATCCACCTGGATCTTTTGAACCGGCTCAAAGAGCCGGTTCAATGAAAAGAACGAGATCCGGTGAACCGGTTCAATGAAAAGATCCGAATTTCCCATCTCTACTTTAGTATTATGGATACTTCTTTCGATTCCGAGCACTGATCCCATTTTTGTATTAGTGTATGCACCATTTCCTATTATGCTATGGATAAAAGCTCCGGATTTTCCTAAAAGAGTTATTGCCTTCACTGCCAGTTTCGCCAAGTCGTCCTCTTTGACTACACTCACTTTAAAAACTAAAAAACTACACTTCGTACCTGTATCGCATCCCAGCACTACACACGTATTCGGAATTATTATTTTTTTTTAAATAGTACCGATTTATTCTGAAATTTCGATTACTGTTTTGACAAATTTTTATTTGTTTAAACTTTTTTATCAATTTGACAGAAAACCACGAGACCATGACGAACCTGGTGGTCAATACGACAGCAACCACAAAAGGTGTCTACCCCCACCACAAAAAAGTGCATTGAGTTACCAGAACTGTATGTACGACCATGCGAAACTTCCAAATTGTGTGTGCGGATTCTCAGATTTTTGCACAAATTCCTTCATCGTCTCGGACAATTGCTCCAAAGACAGCAACGCCTACGCCCGTTCGTCGGTTGAATCCTGGTGATAACTTTTGCAGAGCGCCTTACCACTAGCGGTGACGGTAGACGGTGATGGTGCTCGCGATTGTGTCGCTGCTGGAGTGCGCGGAACTCGCGATTCCCCGGCCTTAGAACGAAATAAAATGCAAACGATCGAAACGAGATAATATGACAAAACTTATCGGCGGCAAATTGGACTCGCTGACAACAGTATTGGCCACGAGGCTTATGTGGTAAAAGCGCATGGCCTCCCAATACGGCCATCCTAAGTAGCACGGATAGTTCTTGCTCACAACTTGTAATCCGGTGACTGTTGTCACAACTAATTTTTAGTTGTGGCTTGTGTGTATTTAATTTTGTTGGCACTTACAATTTAGTTGCTAAAAGTCTCTAACAACTTTGTTAATATAAATTTTATAGTACCTCCGTATCTAATGAGAAACTTTAAATTTATTTCAATGTCTCTGTAATTACGGAGGTTATACAAATATTCAGACATTTAATTCAAAAAACAGTTTTACCTTTATTAGTTAAGCAAATTTATCGGAAAATTGATAGGATTGAGCACGATGCAGCTGGCTGGTAATATCGTTCCGTCGTCAAGAAAAGCGTCAAGGGAAGACAACCGAAACTCTTGTTCTTCCCGGTATTTTTTTACTCTGGTTCCCGTGCGTTTCCGGGTGCGGGAGCACGGCTGCGTCGTGCTCAACCCTGCACACTAATTTAATTGCAGCTTCGCCGCAACACAGTCAAGTCGGCCTACCTCTCTTCAGCGGCGACGTTCAGCACCGCCAGCTTCACAGCGGGGCGTAAAAGAACTCCACTTATCGTGCCCTGGCTTGGCGTACTTGTCCACTTCTTCCGCAAGTGACTTCGCACACAATTCCTCGCTTCCAACAGTTGCGAGGGCTGGTGTCGTCTACGATGAGTACTATATCGCCAACTTTGATCGGATCCGTGCGTCGGAACCACTTAGTCCGCCTAGTGAGGTCGGGCATATACTCGCGGACCCAACGCTTCCAAAAACTGTCTAGTTGTTAAGCTACTTTCAAATTTTTGCGTAGGAGAATTGGATCATCGCTGAATTTTCCAGGAGGTCAATATCTATTTCAGCACCCTAGCAGAAAATGATTCGGCGTTAGTGCTTCCTGATTGCAGTCGTCGATAGGCATATAAGTAAGAGGTCGGGAATTGATAATATTTTCCACCTCCATCATGAATGCCCTCAGAAGTTCGTCGTTCGGATTTCGGGATGGCATGATTCTTAGCAGTGTTGTCTTTACCGATCGAACAAGGCGTTCCCAGCTGCCTCCCATATGAGGAGCTGCTGGAGGGTTAAAGACCCACTTCAACTGTTCCCCTGGAAACGTTGTTTCCTGAATTGTTTCGTGATTTGCTTTTAATAGCTCCTTGCGAAGTTCCTCGTTTGCTCCTCTGAAGTTGGTGCCGTTATCACTGTAGAGTTCCCGTGGCATGCCACGCCAGGCCGCGAAACTTCTAACGGCCATAATACACGAGTCAGTCGTAAGAGTGTGCGCTATTTCAAGATGAATCTTGCGCACTGTCAGACACGTGAAGAGCGAAGAGCACTCCCCATCTTTTCTCGGAGCGCATGCCTAGAGTTACCATCATTGGACCGAAATAATCGATCCCGACATAGGTGAACGGTCGGGTGAATGATGCGAGCCTCGCAGCTGGTAATTCAGACATTTCTGGAGGAATTAGTTTCGCCTTGAGGTTCTTACAGTTTTCACATGATCCGGCAATGCGTTTGACTAGTGCTCTAAGTTTACGAATATAGTATTTCTGCCGTATTCGTGGTAGTGTTTTACGATGAGATGCGTGATATGATGCTGTCTTGGGAGCAATATGGGTCGCTGAGTACTGTGGGCGATTCCTACTGCAAAGTGTATACGACCTCTAACTCTAAGTACCTCATCCTCATCCAGATATGGCGAACGATTGTAAATGGTACTGTTTGTAGATATTTGCTTTGCCGACTGACTTTTTTTTCCCTGGAGCGTTGAGATTTCGGTAGAATAGTAATCTAGCTGCGCCATGCGATGTAGTCTACTTCCCGCTATTGAGTACTCGTACTCCCAGTCTCTTAGCGCGTACGTTTTTTATGAAGCGCAGTACAAATGCCATCGTTCGAAGTAGCCGCAGCCATTTAGAGAAACGTTCTAATTTAATGAATTCGTTTGTTGGCTTAAGACCATGAAAATAATTTGGTCGAATTTCAATAGCGTGTCGGGCTGGATTGTCCTTCCATTTTCTGGCCATCGGCTCTCGTGTTCTAGTAAGAAAGGTGGTCCACTAAACCATCGGCTCGAAGAATGAAATTTCGGAACGTTGGGCCATTTAGTTGCCTCATCAGCCAGGTTCGATTTCGTAGGGACCCATCGCCATTCATTAATATCGGTGGTGTCCAGAATTTCTCCAATTCGAAAGGCTACGTACTGACGATATCTTCTTGGGTCCGATTTTAACCAGCCTAACATGGTTTTTGAGTCCGACCATAGGATACGCTAATGTATCTTCATTGAGTGGCCTTCTTGGATACTAGTAGCTAGCCAAGCGCATATTAACGTTTATTCGTTACGTTGGGCAGCGCTTTCCTTGTAAAAGATCACTGGTCCATTTGGATAGATTGAAGACGTACGTGAGTGTGTCCGTTGATGTATGCCACCACATACCGAGAATTTTTGTCGGGCTAAGTTCGGATTCCACGCCGAGGTTTTTAGATTCGTAATGTTGCTGTCCAGTTAGTGCTGTTAAAACACGAAGAGACTTTGAGGCCCAATTTCGAATCTCGAATCCTCCGCTACGGTGAATATTTCTAACGTTGGTTGCTAATTCGATCGCTTCATCTTCTGTATCAGTACTATCGAGCATGTCATCAACATAGTGATTCTCGATTATGCTTTTTACTGCTCCGGGGAACTGATCAACGAATCGTGCTGCGTTTGAATTCTTGACAAACTGAGCAGAGCTCGGCGGACAGGTCGCTCCAAAGGTCTCGCATCATATAAACAGCTGGCAGTTGACATTGATCTTCTCGCCATGGGAACCGTTGAACATGCTGGTCCTCCTCGCGAATTAGCACTTGATGGAACATCTCCTTTATGTCTCCTGTGATGGCTATTTGGCGCTGGCGAAATTTATATAAAACAAATGGCAACGAAGTCAATTGATCCGGTCCTTTTAGAAGAACTGAGTTCAGAGAGATTCCATCGACTTTCGCTGCAGCATCCCATACGATTCGGCGCTTTCCAGGTTTATTTCGATTAATCACTGTGAATATGGGTAAGTACCACATGCGTTCGTCACAAGTGTTAATTTCATCCGAGTCTAGCTTACGCGCGTAGCCCTTGCTAATATGATCGTGGATTGTTTGCCGAATGCTTTCAGCAAGCTCCTTGTCAGCACCCATTCTTTTTTCGAGGCAAAGAAGACGTTTGTAGGCCATTTGAAAGCTATTTGGAAGGTGCACCTCATCCGATCTCCATAATAGACCGGTTTCATACTGGTCGCCTTTGAAAATGGTCGTCGAGCGCATAATTTCACTAGCTCTCTTGTCATCTGTTGACTCGCGTATTGAATTGGGTACTTCGAGGCCGAGATTCTCTATGGTGAAAAAATCCTTGACCAGTGTGTGGAGATCGTCATTATTGTTACAATCGCATGCATGAATGCCGCAATGTTGAAAACTCTCTTCCACTGTCGGTAAGCCATACTCTTTGCATGGTCCATGGACCATCCATCCTAATCGCGTCTTTGTGGCAACAGCTTGCTCTTCAGTTCCTTCTCGTATTTCGAGCGGTATGCCCAACCTCCAGTTGTCTATCTCGATAAGTAGCCGAGGTGCTGCTCTGCGATAAGACTGTAGTGGCACTCCCCCTAGGTGTTTGTGCGGGAAGACCCAAACTTTTCACCGTACGTACGTCGACGATCTTGTGTGCAGAGGCGCTTTGATACCTTCCGGATATTTTGAATGAGAGTCTTCTTGAGTCTGGTTCGATACGAGTTGTGCCGTCCACTTCAGTCCACTTCAAACAGAGGCGCTCGTGAGTACCTGTTAAATTCAGCTCGTTTGCAAGATCTTCTTCGATAAGTGAGATAGAAGACCCCTCGTCGAAGAATGCCAGTGTCTTTACCGAATTGTTGTTACCGTAGATTGTTACGGGTATTACTCGGAAAAGCATCAGTGGCTTCGGTCTCAGTTGCTGGTGAGTGTTACAGTGCGATGAGGTTTCGGGAACTTCTGCCGTGATTTGATTGTTCGGACTTCCTTGCGTTGATATTCGATCTTTCGCGGTATTATGCAGCATAGGATGGTGTTTGAAAAAACAACCATTCATTCCGCACGCCTTTTTGGATCTGCACATATTTTCGTGGTGAGGGCCCTGCCACTTTCAGCACAGATAATGTTTTTTGACTTCGTTCCATCTGCCAGAGTGGTTTAATGTTTTGAACGCGTTGCAGTCCGCAAGCGGGTGTGAACCTTTCCAGCACACAATACAGTTCGCTTTCCTTTGTCCTCCTGCGGCAAGTGCTTGCGGTATCCTTAAGGACGCGTTGTGATTAACATCGGGTTCGGTTGTGTGTGTGTAAAAATGGCCACGGCTTCTACTATTTCCTTTTTCCTCTTGAACCTGTTCCACAGATGGAAGTGTAACCTCGCTGGCCGCTTTTGCTAGTTCGAACAACCAGTTACCAAAGGTTATGATTGTGGTTTCGGAAAACGTCTGCTGGTAATTTATCCATCAGCTCTTGTAGAAGCGACGGGTTGTAGATGTGTGCGATTAAACCAGACGCCTCCATCGTAGCACACAAATTTTGTACGGAAAGTGCATACGCGATTAGGGCGTCCAGCTTGTCAGGTTTCAAAGCACGTTGACTCCTGACCGTGGCTAGCATGCTATTGATTATTACCTCCGGGCGCCCGTACAACATGCGCAAGGTACTGACGACGTTTGGCACCATATGAGGAAGAAGGAGACGGCTTTTTACGGCTTCCAGAGCTTTTCCCTTCAGTGACTTCTGTAGCCGCATCAAATTCTCAGCGTCAGAAAAACCGCATATTGAGGTGGAGCTCTCGAAGCTACTAATAAATAGTGGCCAGTCTGCCGGATTGCCAGCGAAAACGGGTAGTTCCTTTGGAAGCGACTGCCTGGCTGCCAGGTGGTGCACGGTAAGTTGGAATGGGGAATTCACTTCACAGTTTCTCGAATTACCATAATTCGGACCTTCCGATGAGGTGGGTGCTACCTGATTTCGTACAGTTGCACTTGATTGAACCGGGACACTATTCGCAAAGGTAACAGATTGTCTGCTGGTGGATGGAATTGGCTGTTGTAGTTGCTGCATAACGGACGAAAGTACCGAAGAATTTCTCAAAGCTGATTGTGTTTGGAACAAAGATACCGGTGCGCCGTTGCTGACTTGCGCTATAGTCAAATGCGGTCTTTCATATAAGGATAACCGTAAACTCTCGTCGATTATCCCTGGAAGCGTAGCAGGATGTTGCGCTGCACCAGAGGGTGTTGGTAGAGGCGAATGCTTCGTGTCGCAGTGAGGCATGGGTTTCAGTGATGTCTCGCCGAGAAACGTTGCTTTGTTTACCGCGTCTATTGGTAAACCTATGGGCGCCGTTTCTTCGTCGGCGATTTGAAGGTTTGAAACCCACTGGTTTACTGCTTGGGGATGCATGCCGCCGTTTGATATCACACTGCCATCGTCCGATTCGATCTCACCTAACAGCTGGTATTTCCTGTCAAGGTACTATTGATCTTTTTCGCGTTCAATTTCTCGGTTGAGAATCTTGAGTTGTTTTTTCTTTCGAGATGATGTGCGGGATGCTTTCGTAGAAGATGCGCGGGATGCTTTCGTAGATGCGACAGATTTATTATCGTCGGCTCGTGAGGATTTTGTTGGCGGCAAGTTTGGGGTTGTAGCTCCGGCTGGTTGCGGCAATTTGCTGCAAATGGAGCACATATAGTAATTTTCCGCGATCGTAGTATCGACTTGTGCACACTCAAAGTGTAACCACATATCACACGAGTCGCATTGCACCATTTCCTCCGTATCTGGGGCGGTGCAGACTTGACAATGATGACTTGACGATAGCATATCGATGTTATGATGTTCTCCCAAAATCTGTGGCGGTGATCGTCGAATTCGGCTAGACCTTCTAAAGGGCTTCGTCATAGTTATTTCCAGCGATAAATGAGGATAAATTTAAAAGATGTTAATATAAATTTTATAGTACCTCCGTATCTGATGAGAAACGTTAAATTTATTTCAATGTTTCTGTAATTACGGAGGTTATACAAATATTCAGGTATTTAATTCAAAAAACAGTTTTACCTTTATTAGTTAAGCAAATTTATCGGAAAATTGATAGGATTGAGCACGATGCAGCTGGCTGGTAATATCGTTCCGTCGTCAAGAAAAGCGTCAAGGGAAGACAACCGAAACTCTTGTTCTTCCCGGTACTTTTTTACTCTGGTTCCCGTGCGTTTCCGGGTGCGGAAGCACGGCTGCGTCGTGCTCAACCCTGTACATTAATTTAATTGTAGCGGCGCCGCACAAACTTATTATCAGTACTATATAGCCGTAGTACCATTTAGTTCGTTTAAGTAGTTGTGCAATGGTTTTGCGAACTAATGCGGACAACCATAAGAATACTCCTGACTTATGACTCCGTGTGTGGTTCGCACAACCACCTGCGAACCAGCCTGCTGCAACAAAATAGTAGTGTATTGCTACTAAACAGTTGTGTATTTTGCTACTAAATAGTAGTGTATCGCTACTAAATGTGACATTTCGCGTGTGATTTGTATTCGATAGTAATTGAAATGAAGAAATTCAATGAAAATTTGAAGAAAGGGAAATTTAACGGAACGTACTACAAAAATATAAAAAGAATAGGTACCCGATTAAGAAAAACAGTGCCACTAAATATTATTGTACCCAAAAATGTTCAAAGGATAAATCAATGCCCAAAAATCGGTGAAATATATGTAGACGAAAGAAGTTGCAATAGTGGAGTTAATGTGAATGACAACCAATCTGTCGAAAATGAAGTTGAGAATAATTTGGAATCAATGCCAACAGATATCGATAGTGAATGCAATGTTTATATTGATGACAACTCTATCAATTCTGATGATCTAAGTCAAATTGATGCCGTTTTGCAAGAAAAAATTAGAGACTGGTGTGTCAATAATAATATTCCACATATGGCTATAAAAGGTTTATTGGCGGTTCTAAATGAATACGCAAATAAAAAAATTCCGCATTTACCAAACCGATCCTAAAACCTTGCAACAAACCCCACGAGAAGTTCAAATTAGTGCGATAGACGGAGAAGAAGGAAAATATTGGCATCACGGGATACATGTTTGTTTAACAAAATTGTTTCATAATTTAGACAAAACAATGGATATTTCCTTAAATATTAATATAGATGGACTTCCATTGTACAAAGGTAATAAATATTACATTTATATTGCTATATCATTCATTTTTGCTCATGTTATTATATATATATATATATATATATTATATTATATATATATATATCTATGTCAAAGGGTACATATGGGGTCTTTTTCGCATTCGTTTCATGCTCTAAGGGTAAATATGAGGACATTTGGCACATATGGGGACGGACCCGGTATTTTTCTATGTCAATCGGTGGATATGGGGTCCGGACCCCATAATTTTTCCTTTGTCAAAAGGTGTTTATGGGGTCCTTACTTTCTTTCAGTAAATGGCACTTATGAAGACCGGTGTATATATCGAAATTTAATAAATTCTGTAACATATTGGTAGATATCGGTACCGTTTCTGATAGATTGTCTATTACTGGAAACAAAAGATTGCACCAGAAACACTACAAGGTATGCTTGACAGTTTGCTATGTCATGAGTGTGACGTCAGCAAATACTCAGGCGAGAAGTAGATATTAACATACGCTTTGGAATTGAAAATGTGTTTACGGTTGTTTGGTCCGAAAGTGTGTAAAATTAAAAAAATACTACTTAGCAGTAAATTTGAAGATAAATATTTATTCTGCGTCAAGTAAAATGTGAACGAAGTAATAATAAAAGAAGGAGAGAGTTCATTTGAATGTTTTTATTTTCTTGTGATTTTCTGTTTTTTTGGAATTGGCATTTTATACATTTAGGTTTCTTATTCTAAAATATAATCATATTAAAATATAATCATAATATTTATATTTTCAGCTAAAGATAAATGACTTAATAAAATTTTTACTTCTTTTGAGATTTCCATCCTCATTTAGATTTTGAAATATAGTATTTGATTTACTCCAAAAAATCTTGAGAAGGTCGCCCCCTGATAACTCATCCACCCAAGAAAACGAAGTCCCTTGCTACTCAGTGTACAATTATTGATATTCGTCTTTTTGACATTCTGTTTTTACAATATATCCCGTAAAATTTTCTATAGCGGCTCGATTAAGTTTATTGAAATCTATATATTCGAGTTCAACAGATCTGTAAAAAAAGTGTCTCGTCTGCAACTTCAGATCTGTTATCTGTAACCATAAAGTAAGGATGTACATTATAGCAAAAAGACTTGCATGCACATCTTTTTTCTATAATTTGCTTCCGACAAACCTACACAATAGACATTCGCACGCATACTACTGTACCAAGTTATAGCAATTAGGACCTTGACATTTGTCGAGCCGGTAATTGTTTTCTTAGAGGTGCATGCATAGATCATTCTGCTGTCTATTCGCTTGACGTGAGAGATACGTTGCAATTGACAAGTCGCAGATCGGTTTTACCTTACAACAGTTGTCGAGAAAATTCTACTTTTTCTCAACTGAAAGCGTACAAACAGCAAAAAACACATGACATTTTAGGTGAGCAATTTCTACCTGTCAAAAACTATTGCTATAATTTTGCTGTAAAGTCGAAAATTTTGTCGCTTTCTTCCTTATTAAAACCAATTTGCTATCTCTTTTTAGTTTTCTGCTATAGATCTGTAATGTCGGAGTAATGAAAACTATGTCTCAGTAATGAAAACCAGCCTTTAGTGCAGAAACATGACAGATAAAATTTCTAACTTTTTTATTTGCTTCATTCTTTCAATTCTGCCAATGCATATTTATTGCCATGTTCTTACATGTGTTGAGTTGTCAACCGACAACTCATGAATTTTCGGGTGCGCTCAGAACTCAGCTTTTCGATGAGTTTTGATCGCACCCACAACTGCCACCAACTTAGCCGCGAGAAATCTGGTTACCGTTATTCGGTAAATGCCGGAAGCGGCAGGTTGAGATAGCGGTCAAGAGAAAAAACGGGTGTGGGTGCAGAGTCTCGCCGCAAGTGCTAAAGAGTGGAGATTTGTGCGGGTTTTTGTTTGGGTTTTGTCGAGCGAGTCGTTTATCAGTCGGACCGATTTTTTTTTGATTATTTACCTGAGAAGTCGCGCGACTATTGTACGAAGTAAAATCAGCGGGTTTTTTTTTTATAGTAAAAGAGAAAAAAAAAAAAGTGAAATAAATGCGAAAAATGCACGTCGAGTGCAAGTGACGCGTGGTTCGCCAGTTTTCCAGCACGGCATACGACACCACGAACCACGAAAGTGCGATCGTTTCGCCCGCGCGGCATCCGAAAATAGTTGAGAAAGTGATAAATGAAGAATGTTCACCAGACGCGAATTTAAAATTAATAATTAAAAATGAAAATTCTAAGTTAAAATAAACACAAAAATATATAAATGAAACAAAAAAGAAAAAGAATGAATTTTAAAATGAATTTAGAATAAATAATTAAAAAAAAAAATGAAATTAAAAATATAAAAATAATTAACCTAACCTAATAAATTATAAAATTACAATAAATAATTAATAATAAAATGAGTTAAATTAAAAGTTAATAATTAATATAAAATAAAACATATGACTGACAGGACTGACGGACGGAAATAAAATAAAACATATTTTCAAATTAAAAATCTCAAGGTGAAACAAAAAAATAATGGGGTGAGTTTCCTTTTTCTATATTTTTTTTTCTATATTCTTCTTCTCTTTCCTCTTTTTTTTCAATATTTTTTTGGTGGTATTATTTTTTGTTTTTGTTGTTTTTCAGATTTTTGTTATATATTGTAGGGGCCTTATATGGCTGTTTTTTTGTTATATAAAGATGTTTAAAGGCTAAAGGCCAGACATTAGAATGAACCCAATCGTCTGAGCTCTCATCCCTGAACCTCAATAAGGGGCCAAGACAAAGTTGTTTTTTTGGACAGTCATGGCTGAGGTAGGGTGGGCAGGCAGGGCGCTATGACACCTAAGCGCCCTGACAAATCGTGAAGTCGCGCACTCCACCGCTTCTTGGTCTTTCACGACCTATTGGGAAGATAGTCCCATTTTAAATCCCTGGAGTAAGCCGACACGAAATTTTTTTGTTGTACAGGCCAAGGGTTTATGGACTGAAATCTGGGCAAGAACCCCCCCACAACTGCCGTAGCTAGTCCCGGCCGCCAGCAAGCGTGTCGCTTCCGCTCGGATTTCAGCCACCAATTCAGATGTAGGAATTGGCCCACTCTTTCCGATCCCAACCTTCCCTTCGGTTATTTTGACTTTTTAAGTCGAAATAACCACTCCAAGGCCTCCGTTCACAACAAAATGGCGCCCAACGTGGGGCACGACACAGCTACGCTTGGTGCACAAAGCGTAGCTCATCAACACGCGCGAGTTCCGAAAAATTCCGTGCAAAAAGTTGATGGGCAAAAAGGACTTAAATTTCGTCGTTCTGCGACAGTATTTTCGCCTGAACGGCATCAACAGTCCAAGTGTACAGCTTTTCTGATTTTTCCACAGCAAACCATCTCATCGGTCTTGTATGGAGACATTGTGGAACTGACCTATTGACGAACCGTTTTGGCAACCTTTAGGCGCCAACTCGGTTCCATAGGAAAGGGAAACATTGTCTGTATGCGAGATTGATGTGATGTAAGTTGGGTCAGAATTTATTTTCTTGACTCATTCCACCTTTGGTTCGTAAGTACCCAATTGAGAGCTGGGCATGCCTTGTCTTGGCGGGCATGTCGTCAGACAATTGGGCACAATACTTGCGAAACATCAGTGAGTTTGGTGATAGAAAATATCGTCGAAATTTCGAAAAGTCCCCTATTTCCTTATCCTTCCTTTTAGAGTTCCTTTATAAAGTAAAATATTTTTTTTTAAAAATAACGTAGTATATTTTTTTTGGTAAAATTAAATTTTTTTGGTAAGTCTTCGGACGAAATTTGACTTAGATTTTTTTTTGCTTGCTGATTTTGATTTTTCTTGTTGCTATTTTTCTTCCCAATTTTTTTTATGTTGCATTTTTTTCTCGCGATCCGGATTTTCCCGATAAGTCGAGAAAGACAGAGATCGACTTCGCGATTTGCTGCATATGAGGGGAGGGGAAAGGAGCGACGACGTGAGGGTTCATTTGTTTTTTTTTTGATTTAGTAATTTTTTTTCATTCATTCATTTATTCAATCATTCGTGCGTTGATTCACTCGTGCATTCAATCGTTCGAATATTAAATTTTTTTTGGACATTCACTCACTCGTTCAGTATTGTTCAATCGCTCAAGTAATTTTTTTTATTATTCAGAGACTCACTCGTTCATTCATTCATGATTGATTCATTCATTTGGCAATCATTCATCCACTTGAATATCTAATTTTAGTCCATTTTATCCATACAATCATACATTCACACGTTCACTCATTCATACATTCGTTCAATCATCCACGCAATTAATTAATCAATCGTTCATTCATTCATTTATTCAATTATTCGTTCGTTGATTCACTCGTTCATTCAATCGTTCGGTTATAAAAAATTCTTTTTTTACAATCGACCAATCGTCCAGTATTTTTTTAATCGCTCAAATTTTTTTTATTTAATCACTCACTCGTACAATAATACACTCATTTATCCACTAAATCACTCATCATTCACTCGTTCATTCAGTCGTTCACACAGTCATTCACTCTTCAATAACTCATTTTTTTTAATAGCCACTCATTCATACTCACTCGTTCAGAGACTCACTCGTTCAATCAATCATTTTTTTTTAGAACTAAATTTTTTTTCAATAACACACTCGTCCAATCGCTCGTTCAAATTTTTTTTCTCGCTTTATCAGTCGTTCAAACATTAACTCGTTCATTTAGACATTCATTCGCGATTTATTTAATTGTATTCAATCATTCACTCGTTTAGTAACTCATTGTTTTAATAGCTCACTCAATCAATCGCTCGTTCAATTAAATAATCGTTCATTCAGTCATTTATTCGCGAATTTTTAAATTTTATTCATTCATTGTTCCAATTAATCGTTCAATTGTTTGATCAGACGTTCATTCGATTACTCATTTAGCATTTATTCATTAATACGTACATTTACACAATCACTTAGTCAATTATTCGTTTTTTTGGTATTCATCCATTTGCTAATCACTCGTTAGTCGTTCACTCGTTCATCAATCACTCGTTCATCAATCACTCGTTCATTCATCAATTTGTTCAATCACTCGTTCATTTTTTCTTGCCAAATCATGCCACTGGCGCGTTCACCATCGAAGGCGACGGATTCAATTTGCACGACGTGTCAGGAGGTCGTGGAATTGAACCGTGAAGCCAGGACCAAGTGTGGCCATATTTTCCACCTGGAATGCCTGGAATCGTGGGTTCGGAGCCACAATAACTGCCCCAATTGCAGGCAGTACCTTGGGCCGCAGGACTATTGGTCGGTTCGGGGCGTGGAGGGCGCAACTGCCAGAACCGGAGCTGTAACACGCAGCAAACAGAAGTTAGCAGCTCCCAAGTCTCCGACAGGCGGAATTTCACCTAGTAGGTTAAATGTAGATTTTCCGCCGGAGACAGTCGGCGGTCGTGTCTTTTACGCCCCTGACGGATCAATGGTGCAGGAACAAGGGGTTGATCAACTCGCGATTCCAAGCACCAAATCGCCAGAAAGGGAAGTGGGCGAACGGCCACGTTGGTCAGATGTACATGACGCGTTCATTCCGGCAACTACAAATCCAAGTCCACCCGTGATCCGGACTGAACTTGGAGTGGAACAATTGGTACAACTGATTCGAACGGTTATGCGAGAGGAGCGGGCGGCACAAGAGCCAGTGGGGGCCCACTATTCGGCAGCAGATCGAAACTCGCGTGCCATGACAGGGAGGGTAGTTCAGCGGATCGAAGCGGCCGCTGGGGCCAGCGATCGCGTTAGCCAAGGCCCTAACAATCGCCAACGCAATTCCTGCAGCCCATTAAGGCATTGGCGTCTTCGCTTCAACGGAGATCGCCAATCCCTACGCGCAGAGGAGATGATTTTTAGGGCCGAGACTCTCGCGATGAGCGACTTACGCGGCAACTTGGATCTGCTGACGCAGGGTTTCCATCTGCTGCTGGATGGTCGGCCCAACAAATGGTACTGGTTGTGGCGACGGTCTAACCCCAATGCATTATGGGATACCCTGAAGGATGCATTCTTGCAGGTCTGGGGAGAGCGAAGCACGGATTGGGAGGTACGCAAGCAGATGCTTGGCAGACGGCAAGCGCAAAATGAGCCCTTCATGTCTTTTGAACAAGACATGACGGAGCTTCGCACGTTGCTGCGCACTCCCATGATGGAGTCCGAATTCGTGGATCTGGTGCGTGGAAATCTGGTGGCCAGCACACAGCAACAAATGTGCTTCCACTCCGTCCTAACGATGGACGAATTACGTCGGCTAGTAGGACAAGTGGAAGACGTGCGTAAGGCTACCAGACCATCCCCCTGGAACTAAACCAGAATCCACGAAATACAGGAGCAAATCGACGAAGGGAATCCGGATATGCCTCCTTCAGTCGACGTGGCCGGACTATCGAACCCCCTGACTTGTTGGAACTGCGGGAAGGAGGGGCATGGGTATCGAGAATGTGGGGAAGCCACAAAAGGCATCTTCTGCTTTGGATGTGGGCGGGCTGACGTGCTAAAGCCCAACTGCATCCATTGCAAGGCGCGAAACGGCCGAAGGGACGGCAGGACAACGGGTTCCTACCGTCCGAGCACTGCAACCCGACCGCAGTAAGAAATAACTTTCAAAACCCCGATTCCAACTCCCAATTTATTTTAGAACTCCCTAATGAAAAAACTTTAACCCATTTTTCAACCCTTTCAAACAACCCTCCAAATTTTACTACCCTTACCTCAACATTTTCTGAACCTAACTCCCATCCTTTTAGCGTAAAATCATCCCAACCTAATTCCTCGTCACCTAACACTCCGCACGTCACAATACTACGAAGACAAAGCGATAAGACGGAGCCGGCTGTTTCTCGGCCTGAAGATGACCTTAAGGTTCAGAACCATCCAAGACGTCATTCCCTCCATCCTCACAAGCCTTACCATCTACGGCTAAAGGAATATATGGAGGCTCGAGAGCGAATTTTTTCATCTACTCCAGTCGCGAGTGGTGATCAAGTATCATCACTAATGAATGGAGCGGGTCGCAGAAAGTCAATCTTGCGCCTTCGTATATTCTGGAGGATGGTGCGTGAAAAAAAGAAAGCTATTTTGTCGACGATTATCACCGAGCCGTTTGACGTACGTCCGTACGCTGTGGTATCCTTGTACGGAGTGGACGTTCAAGGACTCCTCGATAGTGGGGCGAGCATCAGTTGCCTGGGGGCAAACTCCCTACAACGCCTCCAAGATGCACAGGTGAAATATCGACCAGTCTGTCAAGAGGTGAAGACAGCTGATGGTGCTGCACAAAAAGTTTTGGGCACGGTAGTTACCGAAATTACCTTTCGTGGTAAAACTAAGCCCATCACTCTATACATCGTGCCGAGCCTGTCGCAGGAACTATACCTTGGTGTAGATTTCTGGCGATCCTTCCAGCTTGCTCCTAGCATCATCAGCGCGGTCGATACTCCCGAAAATGCATCGCAACTGATAGCTCCGGATGCCCACCATTTAACGTCCACAGATGTAGAGAGGTTGGAAATGGCAAAGTCCAAATTTCCATCATACGAAGTTCAAGGACTGGGTGTGACCAACGTCGTCGAACATAGTATAGACGTTGGTGATGCTAGTCCCATCAAACAGCGGCACTATCCCGTGTCTCCTGCGATCCAAAAACTCTTGTATGACGAGATCGATCGCATGAGAGCACTTGGCGTGATAGAGACCAGCCAGAGTGCGTGGAGCTCGCCTGTGGTTCTCGTGAGGAAACCAGGCAAGGTCAGGTTATGTTTGGACTCGCGCAAAGTCAATAGTGTGACGAAGAAGGATGCTTATCCATTACCACACATTGACGGAATCTTAAGTCGTTTGCCGCGAGCCAACTTTATCACCAGCCTTGACCTGAAAGACGCCTTCTGGCAGATTCCTCTCGAGAACAAATCCAGAGAGTACACTGCATTCACAATCCCTGGCCGGCCTCTATATCATTACACTCGCATGCCCTTTGGGTTATGCAACGCGCCGCAAAGGATGTGTCGTTTGATGGACAAAGTCATCCCACCCGAGTTGAAGGAACAAGTGTTCGTATATTTGGACGATCTGCTGTTGATTTCTGAGGATTTCGACTCACATTTGATTTTATTGACTGAAGTCGCAGATTGTTTGCGAAAGGCTGGCTTGACTATAAACGTCAACAAGAGCAAGTTTTGTCTGAGAGAGGTGAAGTATCTCGGATACATCGTTGGAGACGGAGGCTTGAAGACAGATCCGAACAAAGTCTCAGCCATCGTCGATTACCCTTCGCCAAAGTCCGCACGTCAAGTACGACGCTTCCTTGGTATGGCAGGCTGGTATCGACGATTCGTCCCCAACTTTGCCGCTACCGTGTCATCGATCTCAGACACCCTAAAGAAGTCCAACCAGTTTGCTTGGACTACAGAGGCACAAACTTCCTTCCTATTAGTGAAAGACTTGTTGACGAAAGCCCCCTTACTGATTAATCCAGATTTTAAGAGGCCTTTCGTAATACAATGCGATGCCAGTAAATCAGGTGTGGGTAGCGTTCTCTTTCAGGAAAACGACGACGGATCGGAATCTCCTGTGGCGTATATGTCACAGAAGCTCACTTCCGCTCAACGCAACTACAGCGTAACCGAACTCGAGTGTTATGCAGCTGTGTTGAGCGTGAAAAAATTTCGAGCCTATGTAGAAGGGACGGCGTTCAAAGTCGTTACGGACCACGCAAGTCTTAAATGGCTCATGTCGCAAAAAGACCTACAAGGACGGTTGGCAAGGTGGAGCCTAAAACTCCAAGGTTACGACTTCACAATCGAGCACCGACGAGGGAGCCTGAACGTTGTACCTGATGCTCTCTCTCACGTATACGAAGAGGGATTAAACGCGCTGATCGACGTGGCACCGATGGTGGACATGGATTCTCCAGAGTTCTCTGGCAAAGAATACAAAGAATTAGTGTCCACTGTCGATGCGAACGACGATCGGCTTCCTGACGTATGCGTAAGGGATGGTTTCGTGTACAAGCGCACAGAGCCTCACAACGGTGACCCGATTGCTGAAGACAGGGCCTGGAAGTTGTGGATTCCATCGAGCCTTACGTCAACTGCGATTGCTCAGGCGCACGAGGCAGACACCACGGTCCATGGTGGTTATGCCAAAACGCTAGAGCGAGTCAGGCGATTTTTGTACTGGCCCGGGATGGCTACACAAGTACGCACCTACGTTCTGGCGTGCGACACTTGTAAAGAGACAAAGTCCCCGAACAGACCTCTACGAGCGCCTATGGGAGAACCGTTCCAGACGGATCAGCCATTCCAGCACCTTTACATCGACGTACTGGGACCATATCCGCGTACCAAACGGGGTAAAATAGCTATCTTGATCGTCTTGGACCACTTCACAAAATTCCCCCTGTTACATCCTTTGGGGCGAATCACTGCCGAAGAGATTACCAACTATTTGGAGGGGCAGGTCTTCCATACGTTTGGAACACCCGAAACGATCCTCTCCGATAATGGCTCTCAATTTAGGTCGAATGTGTTTAACTCCATGCTGAACAAATACGGAGTTCAACACCTGTACACCCCGAGCTACTCACCGCAAGCGAATGCTTCAGAACGTGTCAATCAGTCCATCCTGGCCGGTATTCGAGCATTCATCACTGATGACCAAACACGATGGGATGAGAGTCTAAGCAAAATTGGATGTGCACTTCGGAGCTCACTCCACCAAGCCACTGGATTTTCTCCCTACCAGGTTCTGTTTGGAAATCACATGATGTTGCACGGGAAGGACTACGAACTGCTGAAGCGATTGCGAGCGTTGGGAGAGTCAAATGTACAGCTTCGACCTCGAGAGGGAATTCCTATCGTGAGGCAACTGGCGCAGACGAAAATAAGGGTCGCACATGAGGACAGTAGCAAGCGTTATAATCTGCGTGCTGCTAAAACACAATTCTGTGTAGGACAAGAGGTTTACAGAAGAAATTTCTCCCTGTCCACAGCCGCGCAGAATTATAACGCCAAGCTGGCGAAGAAGTTCCTCAAGTGCAGGATTCGTCGTGTGCTAGGCAACTCACGATACGAATTGGAGGATCTAGGAGGCAAGCGTGTGGGGATCTATCACTCCAAAGATCTGCGGCAGTGATTCGAGAGGTTAGGCCCATATTTGCCCGGCTCTCAGCGTGAGCATGAGGTTGTTGAGTTGTCAACCGACAACTCATGAATTTTCGGGTGCGCTCAGAACTCAGCTTTTCGATGAGTTTTGATCGCACCCACAACTGCCACCAACTTAGCCGCGAGAAATCTGGTTACCGTTATTCGGTAAATGCCGGAAGCGGCAGGTTGAGATAGCGGTCAAGAGAAAAAACGGGTGTGGGTGCAGAGTCTCGCCGCAAGTGCTAAAGAGTGGAGATTTGTGCGGGTTTTTGTTTGGGTTTTGTCGAGCGAGTCGTTTATCAGTCGGACCGATTTTTTTTTGATTATTTACCTGAGAAGTCGCGCGACTATTGTACGAAGTAAAATCAGCGGGTTTTTTTTTTATAGTAAAAGAGAAAAAAAAAAAGTGAAATAAATGCGAAAAATGCACGTCGAGTGCAAGTGACGCGTGGTTCGCCAGTTTTCCAGCACGGCATACGACACCACGAACCACGAAAGTGCGATCGTTTCGCCCGCGCGGCATCCGAAAATAGTTGAGAAAGTGATAAATGAAGAATGTTCACCAGACGCGAATTTAAAATTAATAATTAAAAATGAAAATTCTAAGTTAAAATAAACACAAAAATATATAAATGAAACAAAAAAGAAAAAGAATGAATTTTAAAATGAATTTAGAATAAATAATTAAAAAAAAAAATGAAATTAAAAATATAAAAATAATTAACCTAACCTAATAAATTATAAAATTACAATAAATAATTAATAATAAAATGAGTTAAATTAAAAGTTAATAATTAATATAAAATAAAACATATGACTAACAGGACTGACGGACGGAAATAAAATAAAACATATTTTCAAATTAAAAATCTCAAGGTGAAACAAAAAAATAATGGGGTGAGTTTCCTTTTTCTATATTTTTTTTTCTATATTCTTCTTCTCTTTCCTCTTTTTTTTCAATATTTTTTTGGTGGTATTATTTTTTGTTTTTGTTGTTTTTCAGATTTTTGTTATATATTGTAGGGGCCTTATATGGCTGTTTTTTTGTTATATAAAGATGTTTAAAGGCTAAAGGCCAGACATTAGAATGAACCCAATCGTCTGAGCTCTCATCCCTGAACCTCAATAAGGGGCCAAGACAAAGTTGTTTTTTTGGACAGTCATGGCTGAGGTAGGGTGGGCAGGCAGGGCGCTATGACACCTAAGCGCCCTGACAAATCGTGAAGTCGCGCACTCCACCGCTTCTTGGTCTTTCACGACCTATTGGGAAGATAGTCCCATTTTAAATCACTGGAGTAAGCCGACACGAAATTTTTTTGTTGTACAGGCCAAGGGTTTATGGACTGAAATCTGGGCAAGAACCCCCCCACAACTGCCGTAGCTAGTCCCGGCCGCCAGCAAGCGTGTCGCTTCCGCTCGGATTTCAGCCACCAATTCAGATGTAGGAATTGGCCCACTCTTTCCTGAACCTTCCTTTCCTTCGAATATTTTGACTTTTTCAAGTCGAAATATTCACTCCAAGGCCTCCGTTCACAACACATGTATTCATTGAATCGGAAGGAAGGTTCCGAAATTTGACACCAGAGCACACGGTATGTTCGTCATTATTTTACGAAACTTTGCCTGCTGGCTGTTACCATTTCTCAAAAGTTAAAAACAAAAGACGATCATTTCAATAAATAAACTGTGTTGTAAAGATAATTACCGGGACCAATACCTTTTGCCTTAGTTCATGCAATTTCATTATATCATGTAAAGGTAGATATGGGTTCCGACTTTGCATGTATATATGTAAAACACAACCAAAGTCGGCCCCAATATCTACCATTACGTAAAATATATGAACAACTTTTAAAATGCCCGGTCACCGAAATTACCTTCACAGGGTGTGTCAATCTACAATATCCGTGGAGATACAGGGTGGTCAATGTAGTAGGTCAATGTAGTTTTTCTCAGAAAATCCCATTATAAAAATGTCAGTTCAATTTTATTTTTTTATTTGCCATATTATTGCCTAAAAAAGTTGCAAACGAATCGCATCCCGATTCTTTCTTAATATGAACGATTTTAGACAGTGCTCCTACATGATCGCTTATAGTCCGCGCTCTCCTACATATTAGGCTAACTTCGCCTTGTTGCCTAGCGAGGAGAAAATTCCGAAAAAACGGCCGTCACGTGTTTCTTTTAACTACTCGCGAGTCAATAGGTTTGTTCCTTTCGCTTACACCTAGTGTACACTATACCAAATTTGAACAGCCAAAAAGAACGCGTTAATGTAGAAACATGACAGATTAAATTTTGAACTTTTTTATTTGCTTGATTTTTTCATTTCTGTCAAGGCAAGGTTAGGTTAGGTTGAGAAAGGTGGACTGAAGTAATGTGCTCCAGTCCATCACGAGAGATCACTGTTTCCATTGTGGTCCCCTCGTATAAAGACCGGGCTCTAGACTATTGATTCCAAATATTGCTCTTCCTTAGAGTAGTTATCCATAAAGGAATCATCGCAAGTTCTGATAGATCGGTCAAGGAGAATTTCCCCAAGTGCCGATACCTGGTGCGTGCTAGGCTTTCACATTCACACACTAGATGCTCCAGTGTTGGCTCAACATTCTCATCACCACAGCGACACAGATCAGCCATGGGTATTCCCAGCCTTTCTCCATGCCTCCCAAAGGCACAGTGCTCCGTTAGAACCCCTATAAGTTGTCTGCAAATGTCCCTGCCCAGAGACAAAATGAAGCTAGAGTTCCTCCTATCAAGTTTCGGCCAGCAGACTCTTGCTTACCGGCATACCGAGAGATTCACCCAGGCCTCCTCCATCTGTCTGAGCGCTTCAATATCAATCATTCCCTTTACACATGGGACATAGAACCGACTCATTGGCCAGCTCTATGCTCAACTCCGACCCCCTTCTGGCGAGCTCGGCTGCCTTTTCATTTCCAGGGAAGTCACTGTGACCAGGAATCCAACTAATCTTCAGGTTGTTATTCATACCCACCGTGTTTTACATTCTCCCACAAGCCTGGATTTTGTAATGTGCGCCTGAACAGCCTTGATGGCAGCTTGGCTGTCAACATAAATAGTTATTGTACCATTCACGCACTGTTTTCGCACAATTATCTCCGTTGCTTTTGTCAGCGCAAAAACTCGGCCTGAAACACGCTCGAGCTATCCGGTAGCCTGAACGATTCCATAATGTCAAGGTCACAAGAGTACACTCCCGCGCCCGTTCCGATTTCTGTTTTGAAGCCATCAGTGTAGATAGCAAACTTGTCTGGGGCGATGATTCCAGATCACCACTCCAGTCTGGTGGGAATATTCACAGCATAGAAATGTCCAAAATGCAAGAACATGTCTTGTAGTCGGTGCGCTCCGACATGGCGGAACACAGGGAAATTGACAAAATCCTAGTGTGGCCCACACTACCGCCCATCCAATAGCCTGCATCACGCAGACGCAAAGCACCCTTTGCTGCTATTGATTTTACCGCTAATTCCAATAGAATTATATGGAGCATTACTTCCAGAGCCTGCGAGGCCGTGGTACGTAAGGCCCCGTGATCCCAATGAGTGCCATTCTTTGAATTCTGCTAATGGCGACCCTGTTAGTCCCGACCTCCAACGCATGCCACCACACCAGTGACCCGTAAGTAAGAACAGGTCTAACTACCGTGATGTATAGCCAGTGCATTATTCTCGGGTTAAGGCCCCAGGTTTTCCCTACCACTTTCTGACAAGCGTAGTAAGCGTTTGATGCCTTCTTGATCCTGTCATCAATCGTGAGCCTCCAGTTCAACCTAGGATGGAGATAGATTCCCAAGTACTTCACACTAGGGGAGAGCGGGATGGTAACGTCATTCAAGCGTGGGAGCCTGAATTCTCGGTCTTTTTTCCTCGTAAAGAGGATAAGGTCGGTTTTCTCCGGATTGATGTTGAGACCGCAGTTACCAGCCCACCTGCTCAAGGATTTGAGCCCAACTTCTAGTAAATCGCTCAAGGTGTCCAGGAACTTACCTCTCACCATCAGAACGATATCATCCGCGTAGGCAACAACCTTGACTCCGGTCAAAGATAGAGCCTGTAAAATTTCGTCAACCACTATGACCCACAGCAGTGGAGATAGCACCCCACCCTGTGGTGTTCCCCGGGTTGCTTTCATTCTGCTACATCCATCCCCCAGAGAGGAGTTGATAATTCTATCCCCTAGCATCGACACAATCCAGCACGAAATGAATGAGTCAACACCCAATCTATTCAATGTATTCTCGAACGCACTCGTCTCCACATTATGGAAGGCACCCTCAATATCTAGAAACGCTGCTAGAGTATACTCTTTAACATTCTTCAACCGTAGAGACGACCTCATGTAAGTCCGTTTCGACAGATTTTCCCTTCATATAGGCGTGCTGAGAAGCTGAGAAGCCTCTCGCGTCCAGAACACATCTGAGATAATAGTCCATCAGTCTCTCCATTGTTTTCAGCAAAAACGATGAGAGACTAATGGGTCTAAAGTCTTTGGCCAGGGTGTGGCTTGGCTTGCCAGCCTTCTGTCAAGGCAAAGTTATTGCTAAACAATATTCTTGCATGTATTCATTGAAAACGGTATTTCCCTAAATACTAAAAGTAAATTTTATCTGCATGCAGCCATCAATTTTGACAGATGGAAAGAAATTACACCTGCTCTCGGGCGAGTACAGAAAGTGTGCACTTTCTACTCTACACTCGACAAAAAGAACAACGGGCTCTGACATCTCTCGTCAAAAAGAACAGTAAAAGTGTACACTTTATGCACTGAAACTTTCTAGAAAAAATATACATTATAAAGTCCGTAAGAATACGATTGAAATTCGTACGTATCGACATGGAGAGTCGAATGATTAACCTTCATGCTTCACTGAAAATGAAAACTCAAACTCGAAATGCGTCGCTATCAAAATGTCATTTGACTTGACTCATGTGTGTGGCTACGCAGGTGATATGTCTTTCTTACATTTTGTGATAGATGTATGTAGAAAATCTATTGAATTTTCCTTACATTTATACGGAGTCTTTTGTAATAGCTGAGTATATGCCATCTCTATCGTTCACATGGACATATATGTCCGTTGAAAATGTGTAGAAATTTCACGACCATTCCATGGTCCATCCCTTATTCACATTTCCATGGAGACGGTTTTCGTTCGCTGTCCCTTTCTTACACATGGAGCTCAATGGCTGTAGCAAATGTGTAGAATTTCGATTAGATTTCTACAGGTACAATCTGCCTGTTGGGTAGTATACGAAACTTTGCCTGCTGGGCTGTTACCATTTCTCAAAAGTTAAAAACAAAAGACGATCATTTCAATATATAAACTGCGTTGTAGAGATAATTACCGGGACCAATACCTTTTGCCTTAGTTCATGTAATTTCATTATATCATGTAAAGGTAGATATGGGAACCGACTTTGCATGTATATATGTAAAACACATCCAAAGTCGGACCCAATATCTACCATTACATAAAACATATGAACAACTTTTAAAATGCCCGGTCACCGTAATTACCTTCACAGGGTGTGTCAATTTACAATATCCGTGGAGATACAGGGTGGTCATGAAAAGGATTTCGGACCTGTACCCTCACTCACTTTAAACGTTATATCTTGAAAACTAATAATCAGAATTCGAAGTGTTATAACTTATATTTAGCGAATCGAATTACCTTTCTTTTGATGTAACAGTTCAAATTATAACTGCACCCGATCTTGAGATATTTTCTTAAAAAAAAATTTTGGCTACTTCAACCCTAAAAATTAAGTGATCAATGTAGTTTTTCTGAGAAAACCCCATTATAAAAATGTCAGTTTAATTTTTTTTTATTTGTAATATTATTCGCATTTATTCGGACGGAATTTTTGGTTAATTGCAGAGCGTAGAGAACTATTGTTGTTTTCAGAAAGTCTTCAGCGCCTATTACTATAACTAGAATGGTCTATACCTAGTATGTCATTTAAAATATGTTGGCCGAGGTAGTGGTAGTTTTATAAGGATTTCTTAACTAGGTACTAAACACTATTTCTAGGTAGGTAGGTGATAATGACTACTCTTTTGATAGTTTTCTGTGTGTCCCCGAAAAGGTCCTTTTGGTTTAGATTAGTTAGGCTGTTAAAAAATTGAAAAAGCGAAATATCTAAGCCTGATCTTGGATAGGAAGCTAAATTGGAAAGACAATGTTGGAGAGCGTATTCAAAAGGCCAACAACGCGCTTTTTGCGTGTAGATATGATGTTGGAAAGAGTTAGGGGCTGAAACCATGATTACACCAATTTTGAACAGCCAAAAAGAACGAGTTAGTGTAGAAACATGACGATAAAATTTTGAGCTTTTTTATTTGCTTGATTTTTTCACTTCTGTCAAGGCAAATTTGTTGATATACTATATTCTTACATGTATTCATTGAAAACAGTATTTCCCTGAATACTAAAAGTCAATTTTATCTGCATGCAGCCATCAATTTTGACAGATGGAAAGAAATTACATCTGCTATGACGTCACTCGTCAAAAAGAACAGCAAAAGTGTACACTTTCTGTAAATGTAGATATCGGCACCGTTGCTGAAGCGGTGAAAAAAAAGGCAATTATTTCTATGACAGTGAAAGTGAAATAAAACTATGCTTAATTCGCGTGTTGTAAGGATGATTACCGGGACCGGTGCCCGCAAACACCCTTACATATCAAAATGTGGTACCGATATCTACCATAACATAGAAGAAATTAAGTAATTTCATTTCATTTCATAATTTCAAGATTGCTAGCATTCAGGAATATTGGCATAAAATATCTGATCTTCATTTGGAAATAATGGGTGAAAGCAGCTGTCCAGATTATCAGCCCAAGCTAGTTACCCACTCAGAGAGGCAAGTGCAACAAGTTTTGATAAATTTGCAAGAACGGCTGAATTCACAATTTTCAAATTCAGTCCGACCAGAAGGACCTCCCATTTCATCGAGCTCTCCTTTCAATACACAAATAAAATTGCTGGAAATAAAATTACTCACATTCAGTGGTAATTACCTACAATGGAAGCAATTTCGTGACCTATACGTAGAACTCATCCATAACCAGCAATTACCCAAGGCAAAGAAGATGTTTTACCTGATGAGTAATCTGACTGGAGAAGCCAAAGCCCTGGTCCAGCATCTTTCGATCACCGATACTGGCTACGAAGCGGCCTGGAACATCCTGTAGAGTAGATACGCGAATAAGCGCCTGTTAGTAAACTCTCTTATCAACAAATTGCTCTCCCAACCGTCGTCTACTAGCGAAAATGCAAGTGCAATTAGAGCTCTGCATGACACTACAAACGAGTGCTGCCAGGCTCTAGCAAACTTGGATGTTCCAGTACATGAATGGGATGCAATCCTCGTCTTCATCCTACTGCAGCGTTCGGACCAGGCAACACGCACTCAATTTGAGCAACAGTTGACGCACCCCAGAGAAGTGCCAACCTTGACGCAGTTACAAGAGTTCCTGGAGCTGCGTTTTCAAGCTCTCGAGGCCTTCACCACTGCGACCAAACCACGTGGTGGCAGAGTAATAGGATCAAACACAAGATCCACGTTATTAGCTACCGATAAGGATACAAGTTGTATTTTGTGCCAGCAGAGTCATCAGCTATTTTCATGTGCCAAATTTCTTTCTCTGACCCCAACTGCGAGATATCAAACGGCAAAGAAAGAAAAGTTATGCATAAATTTTCTGAGAAAGGGCCACAACACATCAACATGTCTTGCAAGGAGTTGTAAACAATGCCAAAAGAAACACAACACACTACTGCACAAGGATGATGAAATGGTAACGTCAAAACCGAATCATCCAATCCCTAGCAACAACGCTGTTTCAAGAGCAGAATCAGATCAGCTTCAACAGGATCAAGCACCTTCAAGCAGTACCACAGTATTGTTAGCAGCAGAAACATCAACATCGCAAGTACTGCTAAGTACCGTCATTCTGAATGTTTCGGACAGAAATGGATATCCAACGAAACTCAGGGCTATTTTAGATAGCGGTTCGCAGGTGAACTTGATTACGGAATCGGCTGCTAAGAAACTTTTTCTTAAACCGATGTTATCGAAAATCAGCATTCGCAGCATAGGAGGAACTGCGCAGAAGGTACACTGTCAAGTGGAACTTGCAATCCACTCCAGAATTAACAACTTTTTAACCAAGATAGAAGCCTACATTCTATCTCAAATAACATCTCCGCAACCATTACATGGTTTCGACAAGTCCAATTGGTCGATACCTAACAACATAAAACTCGCAGATCCGAGCTTCAACAAACCAGGTCCAATCGATATTCTGATCGGAGCAGAATTATACTTCCAGTTGATCTCGATAGGACAAATAAACCTTGGAAAAGGATTACCGATATTACAAAATACAACATTTGGATGGGTCGTGGCAGGTAAGATAAATACAGTCAGAAGGTCAGGGAAACCCTTACCAATGTGCAGTATCAATAGCATTGAGGATGCTCAGTTATCTGAACAAATGGAAAAATTCTGGAAGATGGAAGACAAGGAACCAACAAACGCACAAATGACCACCCAGGAGATGAAATGCGAGTCGCATTTCCAGCAACACGTCCAAAGAACAATTGAAGGACGTTTTGAAGTGAGTCTACCTTTCTCACACCAGACTAGTATGCTCGGTGATTCCAAGGATATCGCTCTTAAACGATTTCTTCAACTGGAAAAACGGCTTGCGAAAAATTCCGAATTGAAAACTATGTACAGTGCCTTCATGGAAGAGTATATGGATTTGGGACATATGAGCAGGGTAAACATACGAGACATTCAATCGCCGCACTACTTCTTACCACATCATTGTGTAGTTCGACCCGATAGTACGACGACTAAACTTCGTGTTGTGTTTGATCCATCAGCTAAAACTACATCCAATACGAGTCTTAACCAAATTATGCATACTGGACCAACCATTCAATGCGAATTATTTACGATTCTGCTGCGATTCCGTATGACTCGTTTCGTTTTAACCGCGATCAAAAATAGCAGTTAATACTTTGGAGAATGGATCCCAGCGAGGAGATTAAATATTATCAATTGAATACAGTCACATACGGAATGAAATCAGCACCCTACTTAGCAACAAAATGTTTGCAGCAATTAGCCGTACAATCAGCTGACAAATATGAGCTAGGTTCCCAAGCAATCAAAGAAGACTTCTACATTGATGACTTAATGACTGGCTCGAATAACCTTCGAGAAGCTATTTGTAAAAAAGATCAAATAAATCAAATACTACAAGCAGCCGGATTTAATTTGCGCAAGTGGTAAGCCAATCACAGTGATCTTGTAAAAGATATCCCCAATGAAGATGTCGCTCTACAATTAGACTTTGAAGATGACCAAGTGAGCCAAATAAAGACGTTGGGACTAACTTGACTACCGAAAACCGATGTATTCAGCATTAGAACAGCTTGTAGTGATTCCTCGAAGATCACAAAAAGGACCGCGTTATCGGACATCGCTCATGTCTTCGACCCGTTAGGATTATTGAGTCCAGTCACCATCACTGCAAAGATATTTATTCAGCAATTATGGAACCTTAAGCTGGATTGGGATGCTGCTCTTCCGATGGAACTGCATTCAACGTGGATAAAATACCGCCAAGACTTGAAAAAACTAAGCAACATAAAAATTGCCCGCCACGTATTTAACGGTAAAGTACCCAGAAGTCAGCAGTTACACGCTTTCGCCGATGCATCAGAAAAGGCTTATGGAGCCGAGATATATTTTCGTGCCGTACATCAGGATGGAACTAGAACTGTACAACTTTTATGTGCCAAAACAAGAGTTGCACCTTTAAAGGTAAGTACGATCCTCGTTTGGAGCTGTGTGCGGCTAAGTTAGCAGCAGAATTAATGCACAGTCTTCGTAAGAACCTGAAGCTCATGCTTCTTCTGGACCGACTCTAAAATTCTTCTCCATTGGTTGCATGCAGAATCTTCATCCTTCCACACTTTTGTAGCCAACAGAATCGCATCAATACAAGAATTTTCGGCGGCAGAACAGTGGCGGCAGAACAGTGGCGGCATGTAGGATCAAAAGATAATCCAGCTGATTTGCTATCCCGAGGAATTGCACCAGAGAAGCTGGAAGGCTGTTCTTTGTGGTTCTATGGACCCTTCTTCTTGCATGGTAGTGAAAGCATGTGGCCGGAAAAACATATTCCCGAAGACACCGTAATGGAAAGAAGACAACCCAAAATTGTGCTATCCATTACACAAAACTCATCTCATTTCATCTACGGCATCGATCACAAAAATTCATTCCGGCATCTGCAAAGAGTTGTGGCCTACATCATTCAATTCACACGGCTAGTTTGTCGTCGGAAGGAGACTATTAAAACTGGTCAGTCGTTATCAATGTCAGAAATGGACGAAGCTTTGACCACAATTATACGAGAAATTCAACGACAAGAATTTGGCGAAGAAATCAAGATCCTAAATTCTGGTAGTCAGCTCAGCAATAATAACCATATCAGCAGTTTAACCCCGTTTTTGGATCGAGTGCATGTTCTACGAGTCGGTGGACGTTTGGAGCATTCCAATCTGTCTTATCGTAGCAAGCACCCTATCTTGCTGCCGTACGGTCACCATGTTACAAAATTTATCATCACCCAAATCCACAACGACAATTTGCACGCCGGACCACAAACTCTTCGTGCAATAGTACGTGATCAATACTGGCCTATAAAGGGAATGACTATTGGGACACCCGTGGTGCAGAACTGTGTTCAATGTTCCAGAGCGAAACCCAAAATGCTAACACAAATAATGGGAGACTTGCCAGCTGACCGAGTTCAACCAGCTCGGCCTTTCATCAAAACTGGAGTGGATTTTGCCGGACCGTTTTGGACACACTTCAAGATTCGTGGAAAACGACCACAAAAATCGTATCTAGCTGTATTCTGCTGCTTTGCCACCAAGGCCGTCCATTTGGAACTAGTGACGGATTTAACCACAGAAGGATTCATTGGTGCGCTAAAACGTCTTATTGGCCGTCGGGGGCATTGTGAAAAAATAATTTGTGATAATGCGCCAAATTTCGTTGGAGCTCGGAACCAATTAGAGGAACTGAGTGAAGCGGTTTACGCCAATCCGGCAGCACAGCGTATAACGGATTTCTGTGTCTCCAAAAGAATGGACTTTTCTTTTATACCTCCAAGAACTCCACACTTCGGCGGACTTTGGGAAGCGACTGCGAAACAGCTGTTGCTAAAAAATGTAGGATCAATTTCATTGACATACGAAGAGCTGGAGACTATGGTAATCGAAACAGAAGCGATTCTCAATTCAAGGCCGTTAACTCCACTGTCATCCAACCCAAATGATCTAAATGCTCTGACACCAGGACATTTCTTGATAGGCGAACCGCTTACCAGCATGGTCGATGTACACGCACAAGTATCAAGATCGAGTCTCTCCCAACGATGGAAACTGGTATGCGCAATCAAACACCAAATCCGGCAAAGGTGGTCGATTGAATACTTGAGTGAATTACAGCATCGATACAAGTGGAAACAGCGAATGGAGAATGTGAAACCCGGAATGATGGTCATTATAAAAGATGATAATCTACCCATACTAAGGTGGCAATTAGGTAGAATCATCCGAACGATCAAAGGAAAAGACGAGTCGGTTCGAGTTGCCGAAGTCAGAACCACCTCTGGAGTTTTAAAACGGCCCATCCACAAGCTGGTACCTCTCCCAGTAGAAGTCGAAGCAGAAGAGAAGGTAGCCCCCATGATGGAACATAACGACCCGTCTCATCAATCGCGCGAAATCAAGAGAACACTAGAAGTAGAAGATGAATTGACCGCAAATTCATCCAGTACTGCAACCACTAGTACGTCAAAAAGGAAGAAACCTAGTTCCATGGCATCGGTAATAAATTTGATGCTCCTCACTGGCTTTATATTATCAATTTTTGGAACACCAATCAAGGTTACTCTATTTACTTCGGCACCCGGCCTTTACTCCGAAAGAGTTGGATCTGCTGATCTCATTTTGGACAGCTGGAATCTGGTCGTCTATTACGACATGACACCGTACTGGAGAGAGTTCGATACAGTAAAAGCAGGCGTCCAATACTTAAGTTCCATCTGTCAGCATTCCAAGGAAGATTCTTCATGTATCCCTACCATATCGCAGTTTGAAGGTCTAATTGCCGAAATCGAAAACAATAACGAACTTTTGAAGCCAAACAATCGCAGACACAGGAGGGGTGATCTAAACATCGTAGGAAATATCGCCAACTCATTGTTTGGAATCTTGGATGCCGAATATGCAAATAAAATCTCCAGCATGATAAGTCAAGTAGAGGGAAACGAAGAACACTTACGTCAGCTAATCAAAAACCAAACCTCTATCATTGATTCAACGGTTAACATCATGATACAGTCTCGAGAAACTATGGATCACCACATTTTAGATCTCGAACGCGCCATCAACAATAGCGCTAGCCAAATTAACAATTTAACCAACGAATTACACTCGCAAAAGATCATCCAAATATTCTCTTCACTTGCAGTTAGAGTCATGCTAACTGTGAACAGCTACCAGCGGCTCAAAGCTGCTTTCCTAGATGTGTTGATGGATACACATCATGGCAAGATAAATCCTCTGCTGTTAACGCCGCAATAACTGCAAGCCGAGATATTAAGAATCAAGGAGCATCTAAAGCCTTCAGTTCGACTACCAGTCCAACACGGTGACTTATTGATGGTTTATCGGCTCATGAAGGTCGAAGGTCGGATAGCAGGCAACCAAATGATCTTTAGGATACAGTTGCCGTTGGTCGCTTCTCAACGCTTTGAGATTCTTCATCTTGTGGCCGTGCCAACCTCGATCAATGGCACTGTAGACACAGTGATACTAGAAGCCAACTATCTACTCATAAACATTCATCGAGATCAATATTATCCTCTCTCCAACGAGGAGCTGACCAGTTGTACTCGAATCGGGGACGCTAGCTATCAGTGCAAGCAATTGCATCCATTGTATAGGAGAGGATCTAACATTGCAGCCTGCGAATTCAGTTTCCTAAACCAGTTGGTTGAACCCAAGGAATGTCAGTTAAGAGAATGTAAACAACCTCCTCGCTACATTCAATTACTCAACTCCAACCAATGGATATATTTTATTGAGAACAGCACCATCATAAACATCGTCTGTGAAAATGATAGATCAGAAATTAGCTTGAAGGGAACCGGCATCCTCGAGCTACAGAAAGATTGTGCTCTAAACAAAGAATCAATTACGATTCAGGCTCATAAGCTGCACCATTCCTCCATAAGAACTGCAGTACTGTCTACAAGAAATTTCACAGAATTAAAGTTTCCCGCCCTATCAACAGAACTTTCCGGTGTCGGCCGTTCCCAAAAGTCTTTTAAGAAGATTTTTCAAGAACTACAGCTTTCCATTCAGGATTTAAAAACTAAGACGGACATTCCCGTTCCATCTGTTCAGGACCATGACACTCATCAATTTATCCTGAGTTATGGTGGACTATTGCTGATCTTACTAACCATGACATATCTCTTATGGAATCATATGAAGCAGCGATGTGAACCAAGGTCACAAAGAAATCCGATCCCGTCACCCAGGCAACTACCAGCTGAAGCCTTCCGCCTAAATGCATCATCAGAGGAAGAGTTAAACTAACCTTTAACACGGGGAGCATGTACAAATTCGTGCCTGAATTTGTTCTTTTTTTTTTGTAATTCGTTCTTCTCCTTTTTCTTAGCATTTTTGCTTTTTATAAAAATTCAATTGTCATCATTTTGGTTGCCACAGTAAAGTAAAGTTTTTGAGACACATTCCAAATTTCAGTAGATATTTGCCTCATATTTCACTTAAAGTTAATTTCCCATGCTTGCAAAGAATTTATGTGCATGCAGGGAATCAAGTTGCATTCAATTTTTTGTGGATAAAGATGCTTTAAATCGCCGACATTAGGTCAGCATAATTTTCATTTGTGGCTAACTGTAAAGTTTTCAAAATTTGTAAATTGGAATCACACGAAATAAAGACACGGTGCGAGCAACTTCAAATAAAATTCTTTAAAATCAAGAGTGCATTGGTTTTGTACCAAGGCACAAATAACAGAAATTCTCGGTAGATATTGCATCTAACGAGAAGAAAGTGAAAGTGAACTCAAAGAGTGACATTTTAGCGGTGGATCAAAAGAGGTCCATCGCTTTATAAATACCATCAATGGCTGTATCTTAAGAATATTTGTTAGCTGCTCTATTTGCGATTCACCAGCGCGATCTTTTCTGAAAGGTTTATTTCATAATATTTTCACAATTATTAACAGAAAAATAATATAACTATTTATTTCTTTATGAAACAGGTGTAGTCAATTTTAATCATACGTACGGGAGCATTAAATTACTGTACATGGACAGTGATGCAGTGAAACAAAATGCGTAGTATTTTTGAGCACTGATTGTCCAAAAAGAACTGACTACTCTTTTCGTAACAGAATACATCCTGAACACCACAGTTGTATTTCTCCAATTGAGCTATTAATATGCCACTAAACGTTTCAAACTTACCGTTCCATCTTTAAAATATTCATTTGTTAGTTTATTATTAAATTCCATAAGGGCATTCGATGTGTTTAGTGGAATATTTTGCTTAATCCATTGTTCATAAGAGTTCTTATTTTTTTCAAATTTGTTTTCCGTCATTGTAGATTTGGTGAGCGCATCAAGCATAAATTTTTGATTGGCTTCAATTATCGCCATTGTCGTAATCATATTGTCTTGACGTTGGCTAATGATTGCAACGTCATTTAAAACTTGGTACAAGAGATCACCAAGTTCCATTACCGATGTCCCGTCCCCAACGTTCTCTTAAGGAACGAATTCGGGCATCGTATCTGCCACATCTTCAGTACTCGGTACTTCCTCTGATCTCAGTTCAGTATCTTCAATTGACTTGAGTTCAACTACAGAAGTCGAGGCACTATCAACTTCATCTTAAATTAGAAATAAAATGTTATTTGATTTGCTTTATAAAAGTAAAAATATATATTTACCATCCATCCAAGTTGCACTGTATATATTAACGGAAGGATGTTGTCGAAACTTCTAAAGTTACAATATTCCTTTTTAAAATTTTGCACTTTATGCTGGCCCAATCTGCCTGTGGTATTGCACGTCTTTTACGTAACGTGTCTATGTTTAGGGTTTTTGGCCAACGCAGCCTATCGCCAACAACCCAACATGACGGGACTCCGGAAACAATTCGTTCACCATCTTCCACTGTTTCTACGACAGAATACATTGTAGAAAATCAAAATAGTCACTTGGATTCTGTACACACGAAACTGGAATTGTCGAATACAGTGAAACCTGTCTAAGACGGAACCTCAAGGGACCGGGAAATAATTCCGTCTTACACAGAACAGGTTACTTTAGGAAAAATTAGCAATAAAAAAAAAAAAAGTTCCGTAATGCAGGTTTCCGTCTTTTAGGGCCGGTTTGACAGTCGAACTTATTCGTTTGTTTCTAAGTTTAAACAAAATTTTTGGTTTAAACTTCGACTGTGAAACCGGCCCTCCGTCTTAGGCAGTTTTCACTGTATTTTCACAACACAAACATTTTCGATTCGATTGATTCTGAAGATATTATCGCTCTTCTTAAATTTTTTAATTTAACTATGACACAAACGCGACGATTTGGTTGACATACAGAACAGTTCTAATTCCGAAGGAATTTTTTTTTCTTTAGAAGCGAAATAGTTCCCGTGTTGTCATTCACAACCATTTGTACCTTAAACACCAATAGTCATGAAAACAAACTAATTGGGGCGAGTGGAAGACTTTATAGTCACAAGATAGAACTAAATGGTATTGCGATTATAGATGCCATATTTTATAGATGTTTAATGGCTTCCAATATAACTGAAATATTTTGATTAAGAAGTTAGGCAAAGATACATGTATTTTTAATCGAAATTGTTATCTTCGTACTTTAAAATAATAGTTTTATTTTTTTTTATTCCATTTTAGTAAAAAAGTATTTCCGTTTGTGAAATCAATTTGGCTTAAAAAATTATAAAATATTTCAATATACTTTTTTATGATGGGGCGTAAGTTTTAAGCATGTAAACATATATGCATATATGTTTACAGCAAAAATTATGTTTCGCATAGAATTAGTTCTACATATAGTTTTTTACTTGAAAAATAATTGTCATCTACTCATATTTAAATTGAAGTTCACATCTTATTTGTATATTCTTATTTGCATGTTTTCCTCGTATTGTTTTTGTTTACAAAGTTTAAAAACCAATTTCCTCTCTTCTGAATAAAGGTGTGAAGACCGTATAGGGTTTATGATATTACTAGATTCCTTTAGGGGTTCATTAAGGGGCCCATAGACAAACATTCTTGCATGCCATTCATGCGTGCCATGCATGCATTTTGATTTCCCATACACGTTCATGCCAACCAGTCTCGCTTCAAAACTCAAAGTGAAATGGCTTGTGCTCTCCTAATCGACAGTGTTTTGGACGATGATGTTCAGAATAAAAAGGGGAGAAAAAGGAAGAGAAATAAAAACAATTAAATAAAGAATAAACAATAGTAAATGTACTACGACAAAGCGCAAAAAAATCAAATTATTGTACCACAAGAATGGTCGGGGCTTGTCCTAAGCAAAACTCAAGAGTTTTACGACAATCCTTATATCTTTGTAGCCTTCCGATAAAGTTTAAAGTTAAAGTTTAATTATTATATTTAATGTTTAATTTGGCAGATCAGATAGTTAGTCGAAGAGAAACTGTTATTTAGTTTCCTCTTATGATTTATGAAAAACAATAAGTATTTAGGTAATAAAAGAATTTGGATAATACAAGGATATGGGTAATAAAAAGAATTTGGGTAATAAAAAGTAGGGACACAAAAAATCCTAAAAGCGGGATCATCAAGGTTTTTTTTTTGTCTGCGTCGATTCACCCGTACCCGAGTAGGTGCCGACATGGCGTAGTTTTATGACAAGTAATAAGCAGGCGCTTGGCGTGAAACTTCGTAGGGCTAGTGCAATAACACGATCATGAAGTTCAAAGAGTTCTATAACCACAACATCGCAGGTTTCATTCGGAAATAAAATTTCGATTGCTAAATTCCAGGAAGAAATCACAATATTGTGTGTAATTTAGCGATCGTATCTATGCGCTAGCCATACGAAGATTCACGCAACGCACCTGATAATAAGATGTTTCTTCTCCGTCAGTATACGGAACAAGAATCGAAGAAAATATTTTCTTTCACCTTCAATGATCCTTCATCCGCATTCGAAAGCTGCAAAATTGGAATGACTGTCGCCATAGACCCACATGCATGTTGTCATGCGCGTTGGCTCCACCCACAAAAATCAAAATGATTTGATTTCCATCAAGAGGCCCATAGACGGACACGCATACGTGTCATTCTTCCATGAGTGTATGAATCTGAAACTTGAATGTGTGGGTCTGCCACCATGTGGCATGATGGAAATAAAAACATTTGGATTTTTGTGGGCGGTTCCAAAACGTATCGCGACATGCATAAATGTCACGCATGCATGCCCGTCTATGGGCCCCTTCATGCCACATGACAGCATGCACGAAATGCCATCATGCAGCCCCATGCACAATAGATTTTCGAGAAAAATACCAATTTTCATGCAAGAATGACACGCAAGAATGTTCGTCTATTACCTCGTTCACGTGGTCAACGACGTACCGCTACGTAGCACTTCGTAGTACCACGTGAACACACGAAATTTTGCTACGGAGCGGTTTTTCTACAACGTAGCAAAACCGCGTAGTGTAGTGTAGTGGATTTGCTAATCCTTCCCACGAGAACACTTGCCGTTGCGCTCCGTATTACTTTTCGAGTGAATTGTCAAAAAACTGTGTTGACAGACAACTTTATTTGTTTGGATTTTCTCAACGATTCTAATACCAGTGCCTTTAATGACTCCATTTCGCTGAAAAATAAAAGAAGAAAGGTTATTTAAGAAATAAAAAAACGACGAATGTAATTTTTTTTAATAAAATAAATACCAGTTGTGACAGCTGTCAATTAATAATCAAGAGTGCGAAACGTCAATTCACTTCACGTGAACACTCATATATCAACCGGATTTCATAATACGCTACACTACACTACGCTACCACGTGAACGAGGTATATGAGCCGCTTTATGCATGGGAGAAATCCTAAAATGGTTAACTACAAAAAATTTTTGTGATGTAAATCTTTCGACTTTTAGTGGTTGTTCTAGGAATAAAATTTGATTAATATCTGAATTATTAGTCACTTACATTATACCGTACCAATTTTGGGCTTTGTAAACTCCTTTTGGTATTATAAGATTGGGCTTTATTTCTGTAGTTCTGTTATAAAAGTCACTATTTTCTGTATCTACTGGTAGTTTAACTATTTGCTTGGAGTGAGGGGCTATATTGTATCTTCCAGACAAAAAATTGGGTTTGTTGTTTAGGGTAATTGTTGAGTTTCTTGTGATTAGGACATGGCTTACTAGATCAGTTTTAGCTTTAAATATCGGTGAAATCAAAATGCTACAAATTTATTAGTTCCTGATTCATGTTTTGTTGAAATGTTTACATACCCCTGAAATTTTCAAAAAATTTTTGTTTTTTTTACAGATTTTTATTTTTTATACTTTTAAGAATTAAAAAAAATTTAGAATTTAGAAAATTCAACTTCATTACGAAGTTATAGCAATAAATGTGACCAGACATCGGTTTGGAGCGGCTTCCTGGCTAATTGCCGCGCCACTCTCAACAGCAGCGTTTAACATTTATTTTTTTGCAAAAGTTGGGTTTCATAGAAAACAAGGTCATTTATAGGACCATTTGTGAAAAACACGAAAATGCAAGAGGAAGAAGGTGTGCAGTATGAAGCTGGAATGGGAGACTAGCAGTAAGTTCACGTTGTACCTACCAAAAACTTTAAACGCATTTTTCTCGAAACCATGTTCTTAGACAGTGTCGGCACGATAACTCAGTCAATTTTCAATATTTTTCAACTTTTTTTTTTTAAATTTTGACTACTATTTTGATAACTATTTTCTCTATAGTCTGACGAGAGGTTTTTTTAATTTTTTTCTTGGAATTTTTTTTATAAATTATTAAACGCAAATTTGTTTTAAAAAACTGATTACTACAGTCTGAAATACTGTAACTTATTTATTTTTTTAAAAAAAAAAATCCTTTTAAAGTTTTGTTATTTTGACGTAAATTATGTAAGTCGCGAATTAAAGAGATTTGGTTTCTCTTGTCCGAATAATGCAAGATAAGATTTTCCTTAATGTCGTCCCAATCGGGGGCGTTCATACATATTTAGTATTTCGTTGGCCGGGCCTTCGATTCTATTTCTAACTGCACGTAATAAAATTTTACCGTAAGGAGTACTGTCAACATGTTTAATTATACCGAAAATTTCACTGAGTTTATTGCATTAAAACTTTTAAAGTCACTTTTCAAAGATCAGCAGAAATACTTGTAGCTAGTGAAAATGAAGAAATTTTATTTAATATTTCGTCGATTTCTCGGTTTTTTGTAATATTTTCCATGGAAAGGATTAAGGATAAAAAAAATAAAACGCATAAATTCAAGTTTGACATCAGTAAAATGGCCATCTTTTACTGGTTTACGGAATAATGATTTAAAAATCACCAACTGTATAGTTGTTTCATGGTGTCATCCGTTTTCTCACAAACACCGCTGTTCCTGCGATATGAGATTAATACATCCGTTTTGTCACAAACACCTGAGATATAGGATTAATATGCTAGACACTTTAGCACTTTTTTTGCGACAATCCGTCGCAATTCACACTATTGGTATATCAATTTAATAAAGGATTACATTTATCCTACCGACTGCGCCACTTATACGCCACTTATACCAATACTTTACAAAATGCGGATTGAAAATTTAGATAACCTTTTTATTCGATGTCCAGAACGTAAGTAACAAATATTATAATCATATATTATATTCAGACAAATTTTGTGTGTACAGCAATATGAATTTGGAATATGATACAAGTTTATGCACTAATTTTAATGTGGGGAAATAACTTAGCGATTTAATGTGGGAAAATAGCTTAGCATCTGGGAATGTGCTAACTATGATATTTATGATATCATGTTAAGTATAGTGTATTAAGATTCCGTAACTCGCGCTCTTTTCGGATGCCAACACGTTCGCCGCCAAAACACAAAAATTAAAATTAAAGTCACAAAATCATGAAACAAAACTAATGTTTGCATACTTTCTGCTTCAGTTCAATTCTTTCGTTTGAATGAAGAAAATAAACCAAACTCATTGACGAAAGCCAAGAACCAAACAAATATAACTTACCAATTGTTGACTCGTTTTATACGAAGTGAACGCACTGAAGATAACTAATACTTCAAACAAAAACAAAACAAACTATCGGATTTAAAAGATAACTATTGTATTATTAAAAAATGTAAACGAGGAAGACGTAGACTGACCCGAGTTGGTGTCGTATCAAAAGTAGACTGCCTCGGAAAACTAATTTTCCGTAATATGAAAGGTATGTGTACCACTGGGTATTTCCCAGTGCAACGAAACGAAATAGTAACTGCTGCTTTTAACAGTCCATGTAAACGAAGCATAATTGAACTGTCATTACCTGTTACCAACTGTCGATGGCAGCAACAGTTGTCAACTACGACCAACTGTCCACAGTAGCAGTCCCTGTAATCGTAGCATTGTACAGCTTGCGTCACGTATTACAAATAAAACCTATTTTACATAGTCTTAGATTAACCACCTAAACGGATTGGCCATGTCACAATAAAAAATCTGCCAATGGTCTGGGCGAAAATTTATTATTTTTTGGGTCAAAGTTCGGGAGCGGTCAAAGTCGGAGCATATCATCAGTTGTTTCGAGATTATGAAGTTTCTTGGAAAGTTAATTTTGTTCTTTAAATAAAAATATTTAAAATAGAGATTTTTAGCAGATTAAACATTGAGAAAGCCCGTATAGACTATTCGAATTTCGGTATATTATGTACACTAAAAGCCCATAGAAGTAAAAACGAATTTGTTGCCTTATCAGACTTAAGAGATATGACGAATTGTTAAAATGTATACAAACCGATTACATCCACTTGGGGGTTGAATTTCAAAAAAATTGTCAAACAGGTTTTTAGACGATTTCATAAGAATCAACTTGATATCTCATGAGACACGAGGGAAAACGTAAGCAAACCCTTCACACCCCCTTGGCTCTGGAAATTCGAAAAATCGTGAAATTGGTTTTTAAGTCATTACATCAAATTTTATATCTCATCAGAACTAAGGGATGGCAGAATTTGTGAAAATATATGCAAACCCTTGGGGGTTGAATATCCAAAAATTGAGAAATGGGTTTATAGGCGATTATATAAAAAGTGTGTGGAAGTGAAAAGCGATCTAATATCTCATCAAACCAAAGAAATATGTCGAAGCTTTGAAAAGCATACAACCCCTTTACACCACTTAAGATTCAATATCTGAAAATACTGAAATTGACCTTTTGGCTTTTATATGGGAAATTTAGGAAGTAAAAATGAATTCGATATATCATCAGATCTAAGTAATATGTAGGAATCTGTGAAAACATATGCAACCTCCTTACACCCACTTGGAGGTTGAATATCCAAAAATTCTGAAGGGAGTTAATAGATAAATATGAAGACAGCACGAGAAAGTAAAAACCAATTCAATTACCTATCAATTCTAAAGGATATGACGGAATTCGTGAAAACTTGTTCAACCCTTTTATGCCCTCTTAGGAGCTGAAAAAGGAAAAAAGAAACCCTACTGACGTCGGAAAACAACCAACATTTAATCAAATTTGCTTCTATGGTAGCTTACCATGAAAAAATTCCATTCTTAAAATTAACGGAAAAATAAAATTGCTGTTGTAAGGTTTCGAAGTCGCGCTCTTAGCGTTTAGCTCTATATATCCTGGCTTACAACCAAAAATTCCACCAAATTGGTTGAAATATTAGATGATCTTCAAGCGCCACCTCCTTTAGTATAGGGTTGCGTTGGCGGGAAATTATATAAAGTTTAAAATTCGTCATCGTAAATCTGATTTCGAGTGCGCTATATAGAAATTATGCTCAGCAATTCCACCAGCTGTAAGGGTGTTTCGGATAGTAGGCATGATACACCCTCTGACGAGTCTATGCCCTCCGATTACGAAACAGCTCCTTCGGACCTAGTCCAACACAATCTTATAAAGACTGGCGTATTCCAGTGAAATGTTTTCCAACTGTCATGTCCTCAAGGACAGCGACTAATCAGCAGTCGAGGATTTCGTGTTGGGGTTTCACACCAGAAACCCTACTGACGCCGGAAAACAACCAACATTTAATCAAATTTGCTTCTATGGTAGCTTACCATGAAAAAATTCCATTCTTAAAATTAACGGAAAAATAAAATTGCTGTTGTAAGGTTTCGAAGTCGCGCTCTTAGCGTTTAGCTCTATACAGGGTGTTTGGTACTCCGTGCACGACCTTGTAAGGGGTTATTCCTTGATATATTTGGAGAAAAAAATTGTTCCACAGGGTGGGTCAATTTTCAATAACAGTGGAGATACAGGGTGGTTAAGAAAAGTGTTTTTGACCGGTACCCTTACTCACTTAAAACGTTATATCTTGAAAACGAATAATCACAAGGCAACGTGTTATAACTCGTTTTTTAGGCAATCGAATTATCTTTCATTTGATGTAACAGTCTAAATTGTAACTGCACCCAATCTTGAGATATTTACTCGAAAATACCAATTTTTGCTACGCGAACCCTTAAAATTCAGTGATCAATGTAGTTTTTCTCAGAAAACCCCATTATAAACATGTCATTTTAATTTTATTTTTTTATGTGCCGTATTATTACCTACAAAAGCTGCATACATATGTATGAGTTACGATTAACATTTTGGAAGTAATAGGTAAAAATACATATCGCATAAAAATTAAATATTTCAAAAGTCAGTGCCATAAAGTGGACCTCGTTTAATTTGTCGGTAGTACTGAAGTATTTTTATTGCCCATTTATTACTATTTAAAGTATGTAGGAAAACAATGAAATGTAACTGAGTTTCAACATAATTGATGCTTTTACCTGGATGTGGTAGGTAATACTGGGTGCGGTACTATGCCTTTTTTAATAGGGTGCCTTACAAAATAAAAAGCCTATAAAAGCAAAACTACCTTCATATTTTTATCAGTTTTAGTTACGTTGCTAAAAGAAGAAGGTGTCAGTAGAATAAAAAAAATAATTTCGAAATGTCTGAGTACTCCAATGAAGAATATGCTGACATTGTGTTAATTTATGGAGAGTGTCGCGAAAATGGACAAGCCGCGCGAAGGCTTTACCACCAGAGACATCCCCATCGACGGACACCTGACAGGAGAGTATTTCAGGACGTTTACAGGAGAATTAGGGAAACTGGCAGCGTTAGAAAAAGGAGAGTAAATGACAAATCCTGCGCCTATAATCGCTGTTCAGATTGATGAAAGAATACTGCAAGCAGTGCAAAATGATCCATCGATCAGTATCCGACGCTTGGCATTGCAGTTTAACATATCTACTTGGAAGGTTTGGAGTATTTTAAAAGTAGAACGCTTCCATGCCTACCATCACACACCAGTACAGGAGCTGCTACCCATTGATTTCCGCAAACGGATGGAGTTTTGCAATTGGCTCCTTGAACGACAAATAGATGACGATAATTTTTTCAACAATATTCTGTGGACGGATGAGTCCCAATTTACCAGAGACGGTATCACAAACTTCCACAACCTACATACGTGGGCTGAGAGCAATCCACACACAAGAAGAGCGGCATCATTTCAGCACAGATTCAGCGTCAATTTATGGGCAGGCGTGATTGGTGACGATTTACTTGGACCTATTAGGCTTCCGCGTACTCTAAATAGCTCCAATTACTTACAGTTTTTATCAAATGATCTACAGGACTTATTGGATGATATTCCACTGGTACGATTGGCTTCCATGTTTTACCAACACGATGGTGCTCCAGCTCATTACGGCCGACAGATCACAGATTGGTTAAATTCCAATTATAGCAATCGCTGGATCGGTAGAAATGGACCGATACACTGGCCTGCAAGATCTCCTGATCTTACTATTATGGATTTCTTTGTATGGGGACGGATGAAGGACCTAGTCTACGCAACGCCAGTAGAAACATTGGAAGATCTAAATATCGGGATCGATGCGGCAGCAATAGAAGTAAGGCAGCAGTTGAGGAATATGAATACCAAGGGAACACTCGCCAAACGAGCTTTAGCGTGCATTCAAAATGAAGGTGGCCATTTTGAACATTTATTATAACAAATTTTTTTTAAATAAAACATAAAAACCATTATTAAATTCTTTTAGTTCAAACAAGTAGTGTAGATCAACATGCACATGCACTGACTTTTGGAATAATTAATTTTTATGCGATATGTATTTTTACCTATTACTTCCAAAATGTTAATCGTAACTCATACATATGTATGCAGCTTTTGTAGGTAATAATACGGCACATAAAAAAATAAAATTAAAATGACATGTTTATAATGGGGTTTTCTGAGAAAAACTACATTGATCACTGAATTTTAAGGGTTCGCGTAGCAAAAATTGGTGTTTTCGAGTAAATATCTTAAGATTGGGTGCAGTTACAATTTAGACTGTTACATCAAATGAAAGATAATTCGATTGCCTTAAAAACGAGTTATAACACGTTGCCTTGTGATTATTCGTTTTCAAGATATAACGTTTTAAGTGAGTAAGGGTACCGGTCAAAAACACTTTTCTTAACCACCCTGTATCTCCACTGTTATTGAAAATTGACCCACCCTGTGGAACAATTTTTTTCTCCAAATATATCAAGGAATAACCCCTTACAAGGTCGTGCACGGAGTACCAAACACCCTGTATATCCTGGCTTACAACCAAAAATTCCACCAAATTGGTTGAAATATTAGATGATCTTCAAGCGCCACCTCCTTTAGTATAGGGTTGCGTTGGCGGGAAATTATATAAAGTTTAAAATTCGTGATCGTAAATTTGATTTCGAGTGCGCTATATAGAAATTATGCTCAGCAATTCCACCAGCTGTAAGGGTGTTTCGGATAGTAGGCATGATACACCCTCTGACGAGTCTATGCCCTCCGATGACGAAACAGCTCCTTCGGACCTAGTCCAACACAATCTTATAAAGACTGGCGTATTCCAGTGAAATGTTTTCCAACTGCCATGTCCTCAAGGACAGCGATTAATCAGCAGTCGAGGATTTCGTGTTGGGGTTTCACACCAGAAACCCTACTGACGCCGGAAAACAACCAACATTTAATCAAATTTGCTTCTATGGTAGCTTACCATGAAAAAATTCCATTCTTAAAATTAACGGAAAAATAAAATTGCTGTTGTAAGGTTTCGAAGTCGCGCTCTTAGCGTTTAGCTCTATATATCCTGGCTTACAACCAAAAATTCCACCAAATTGGTTGAAATATTAGATGATCTTCAAGCGCCACCTCCTTTAGTATAGGGTTGCGTTGGCGGGAAATTATATAAAGTTTAAAATTCGTGATCGTAAATTTGATTTCGAGTGCGCTATATAGAAATTATGCTCAGCAATTCCACCAGCTGTAAGGGTGTTTCGGATAGTAGGCATGATACACCCTCTGACGAGTCTATGCCCTCCGATGACGAAACAGCTCCTTCGGACCTAGTCCAACACAATCTTATAAAGACTGGCGTATTCCAGTGAAATGTTTTCCAACTGCCATGTCCTCAAGGACAGCGATTAATCAGCAGTCGAGGATTTCGTGTTGGGGTTTCACACCAGAAACCCTACTGACGCCGGAAAACAACCAACATTTAATCAAATTTGCTTCTATGGTAGCTTACCATGAAAAAATTCCATTCTTAAAATTAACGGAAAAATAAAATTGCTGTTGTAAGGTTTCGAAGTCGCGCTCTTAGCGTTTAGCTCTATATATCCTGGCTTACAACCAAAAATTCCACCAAATTGGTTGAAATATTAGATGATCTTCAAGCGCCACCTCCTTTAGTATAGGGTTGCGTTGGCGGGAAATTATATAAAGTTTAAAATTCGTGATCGTAAATTTGATTTCGAGTGCGCTATGTAGAAATTATGCTCAGCAATTCCACCAGCTGTAAGGGTGTTTCGGATAGTAGGCATGATACACCCTCTGACGAGTCTATGCCCTCCGATGACGAAACAGCTCCTTCGGACCTAGTCCAACACAATCTTATAAAGACTGGCGTATTCCAGTGAAATGTTTTCCAACTGCCATGTCCTCAAGGACAGCGATTAATCAGCAGTCGAGGATTTCGTGTTGGGGTTTCACACCAGAAACTCTACTGACGCCGGAAAACAACCAACATTTAATCAATTAAAAACGGGTTTTAGGCGATTATTACGCAAGCCCTTGAAAGTGAAAAGGTATTCGATATTTGATCAGACCTGCTGGATATGGCAGAATTCGTGAAAAAGTATACAACCCGTTTACACCCACTTAGGGGTCGAATTTCAAAAAATCCTGAAAACACTTTTTAGGTATTTATATGAAGAAGCCGTAGAATAAACATGAATTCAATATTTGGGAAGACCTAATAGATATGACGAAAATCGTGAAAATATATGCATTCCATTTTCACTGATACATTTTTTGGCCCCCTCCCCCCCCCCCCCCCCCCTTCCAAACGCCAAGGCATATATGACATTTTTTTTTAATCTAAATTACTTTTCTAGTTGACTTACATACACATACCGAGTTTCAACTTTGTATCATAAGCCGTTCTATAGTTAGGAAAAACACCCTCCACCCCCGTACCATACTACCCGAATAAAAAATAATATTTTTCCAACATGCTACTACTATAGCTCTATCTAAATACCATGTTTCAGCTATATATTGTTACATGTAAGCCTGGCAACCGCGCAACCGTACAACTCGATCGTTACACATAATGAAAACAACAACAACCGAATACCTAGTTGCAAAATAACCCAATCAGAAACCTAGCTAAAGATAAGGCGAAACAATCTCTCTTCTTATCGAATGCTCTCCAATGTACTAGAATCTTCTGCACACACCACTGAACGATGATCGAAATCGAAGGCTCTGAAGCTTTCGAGAAGATTCCACAACTGAACGAACGTTCAAGTACACCGGTGAACATTCAAGACTGCAACCGCCTAGTATATAAGCAGGTGAAGCGTTTAGCGAAGACATAGTAATTTTGATTACGGCGACTGTGACAGACAGCGGGTACACGCGACCGTGTTGAGAGAGAACGAAAGTGAACGAGTCAAGCGATATATGGTATAAGCGGGCGGTACTGCCATACAGTGCGAATTATTGTGCGAATATAGTTCTGTGAATTTAAAGTGCGATTAATAAATAATTACTTATTTTTATTTTAAGCGAATTGTGTTTTACTTGAAATCCCGGCGAACCCCTAGCTCGCAACAATTGGTGTCAGAAGTGGGATTTCAAGGATTAATTCGGGTTGAAATCGCGAGTGGAAAAAGTGAAATTAAAATTCTCGAACAGACAAAGTGAGAATTTTGTGCGCTGTGAAGTGAAGTTAAAATTCTCGAACGGACAGGAAGAATTTTGTAAAATCGAATATTCTCGAGTGCTCTAGCGAGCGGTAACTTTAATTAGTGAAGTGGAAAGTTCTCATACGGACAAAAAGAGAATTTGAATCGCGGAAAATCTCTAACGGACAAATAATCGATAGTGAAAATGCTGCATTATTTAAAAGACTTAAAACTAATGGAGCTGAAAGAAGAGCTCGGTAGACGCGAATTATCTACAGCAGGGAACAAGTCTGAACTTGTCAGCCGAATGATCGAGGTACTGGAGGCTGAGGGTAAAGACGCAAACAGTGTCGAGTTCCCAATCGAAGAAGCTCGTGCAGGAAGTGGTGAGGAGTGTTCTGAGACATTAGACTCTCTAAGGCAATTAATGCAAATAATAAACCAACAAAGCCAGAAAATGGACCAACAAAGCCAGAAAATGGACCAACAAAGCCAGAAAATAGACCAACAATCAACGGACCTCAACCAGACGTCGAAGGACCTCAATCAGAAACTGGACCACCAAAGTCAACTGTCAGCAGACCTTAACAAGAAGTTGGATCAGACATCAACTGACCTTAACGAGAAGCTAGACCAGACTTCGAAGGACCTCAACCAAAAATTGGAGCTGCAAAATAATAAAATAGACACCATGGGTAAGACCATCGAAGAAAATGTAGAGAAGAAACTTCAGACTTTCAAAGAACAAATTACGGAAAAGACATCAGAGATTGTGGAAGAAGTTGAACGCCTTAAAAGGGACTTTGATAACGTGAAAGCGACTGGAGTTATCAAGACAGAACACGTTACACACAAAGATCTCAAAGCCCCAATCTTCGATGGACAAACACCGTGGGCTATCTATAAAACCCAATTTGAGGCTGCCGCGAGAAATAATCATTGGAATGATTTGGAACGAGGAACGGCTCTCATATTGGCGCTAAGAGGTCCACCAGCAGAAGTTCTCCAAACAATTCCGCAGGAGCAGCAACAAGATTTCTCGACGTTGGTACAGACTTTGGATCTTCATTACGGTAGTGACCACATGCGAGAGATCTACAAGATGCAACTCCACAACCGAAGTCAAAAGGATGGCGAAACATTGCAAGAGCTAGCGCTCGATATAAAACGACTCACGTTGCTTTCATTCCCTAATGTGCAAGGCGAACAACGCAGTGATTTGGCTGTCTTCACATTTAATAATGCCGTACAGGATGAAGAACTACAGTTGTCATTAAAATTGGCAGGAAAGAAAACGATTGGCGAAGCCTTAGTATATGGGCTTACGTTCGAAGCTGCCAAGCAAAGCTCGTGGAGTAACTACCGAGTCCGAAAAATAACAGAAGAGTGTGTATGTCAGAGAACAGAGTACACCAAGCGGAGCGAAGGATCTGGTGCCCCCCGATGTTGGAATTGCGGAAAGACGGTACACTTAAGTCGGGATTGCAGATCAGCGGAATACACTGGAAGAGCGATACCCCACCATTGCCGCAGTGAGGGCACGGGTCAATGTTACGTGAGTCGGAGATTGGAACACGCTAGGCTCAGCGGTCTCCGATGTTGGCATTGCGGACAGGACGGCCATTTACGGCGTGATTGTTGGCATCTAAGAAGAAACAGGAATAATTACGATGAGCACACTTCGAAACAACCACTATGCAATAGCTGTAATGATGGGGAAATAACTGTTGTCACCGATTGCCGGTGGAAAGGAACCGAAAAACAAGGCAAACGTCGCGGAGCGATGCGATGTTGGAACTGTGGACTAGAAGGACACTTAAGGTTTGATTGTCGGAAGCCGAAGAGAACGCCGAATTATTGTTCGGATTGTACTGCCGAACAAAGGAGTACCAGAGGCGCGAAGCTACAGAGCCAATTAGAAGAGACGGAAATTGGCTGGCGAAATCAACATCAGCGTATTGTGATGCAGAATAGTCAACAAGACAAAGAGGTCGTGGGGAACTTGCGACGATTAAAAGTTTGTGATCGACAGCAGGCAAAACATTACCAAACTCGGGACAAAATCTGTTCAACAACAAATCACCAGAATACAGAGCATTGTCAACGAGCGAAATCCTCCTGCTACAGAGATGGCGATCTAATATTGTTGTACAGCACTCGAAGACAGAGGAAAACATCGTCAAAACATCAGTGCAACGGTAAAGGAAGGCATCGAGTCAGCACGCAACTAAAGGAGGGAGTACCACGGACCAAAATGAAAAATGACGTCACTGACGAGGGCGCTACTCTGTTCGGGACGAACAGAAACTAAGGAGGGAGTAATGTTACATATAAGCCTGGCAACCGCGCAACCGTACAACTCGATCGTTACACATAATGAAAACAACAACAACCGAATACCTAGTTGCAAAATAACCCAATCAGAAACCTAGCTAAAGATAAGGCGAAACAATCTCTCTTCTTATCGAATGCTCTCCAATGTACTAGAATCTTCTGCACACACCACTGAACGATGATCGAAATCGAAGGCTCTGAAGCTTTCGAGAAGATTCCACAACTGAACGAACGTTCAAGTACACCGGTGAACATTCAAGACTGCAACCGCCTAGTATATAAGCAGGTGAAGCGTTTAGCGAAGACATAGTAATTTTGATTACGGCGACTGTGACAGACAGCGGGTACACGCGACCGTGTTGAGAGAGAACGAAAGTGAACGAGTCAAGCGATATATGGTATAAGCGGGCGGTACTGCCATACAGTGCGAATTATTGTGCGAATATAGTTCTGTGAATTTAAAGTGCGATTAATAAATAAATACTTATTTTTATTTTAAGCGAATTGTGTTTTACTTGAAATCCCGGCGAACCCCTAGCTCGCAACAATATCATTATAGGTTTTCGAGATATAAAAATCGGAACTTTTTCTTTTACACCCTCCCACACCCTCACGATTAGGCCTACTTCCGGTAAAAATTTTAAGCACCTACCGTACACTGTTCTTGAGATATGAGACGTGATTTTTTAGAAAAATTCGTATCCCCTCCACTTTCATAATTCGCCGCCCCCTTAAAAAATTTAACTTTCGTCAAACTTCATTTGTCAACCTTTATACACAAACCAAATTTTATTTGTCTAGTGCAATTGGTTCGTGAGATATCGTAATCTAAAGTTTTTTATCCCCTACCACCGTAGGCCACTGCCCCACTCAAAAATTTGTTTCCGATCTATTGTCCTAGTATACCTACAGATATTCACTAAGTTTCAATTTTGTGACGTTAACCGTTTAGGAGATACGGATTTTAAAATGTGTCGATGTCGGCTTTTTCTTCGTTTGGACGCATTATTGCCCCCCCCCTCCAATCCCACACCCCTTCACCCATATTGATAATTTCTATGCAAATGGGTCCACTATCAAAGCTCTATATAAATTCCAAGTTTCAGATCTAAAAACCAAAATTTCCGTCTAAAACGCCCCTTCCTCCCCCCCTCACACTCCAACCCCTCAGAATTTGGTCACTTCAAGGGGCCTACCCAATCTATTCATAAAAAAAATTCAATTTAATACCTCAAAGGGTTTGGGAGCTAAGAGCCTTCAAACGATTTTGCGTACGGCGGACGGCGTACAGCAGACAGACGAACTGAAATTTTTTTTGCTTTTTTCATATCTACTAGTCATGAAACGTGAAAAAAAATGTTCAGGGTAGCAAATTTTTTTTTTTAAAATCGATCGCAATAGTGCAGACAGACAGACTGAAATTTTTTTTTTGCTTTTTTCGTGTCTACTAGTCATGAAACGTGAAAAAAAAATGTTCAGGGTAGCATATTTTTATACTCTAGATGAAATCATATAGAGTATTATAAGTTTAATCCAGCCCAAAAGTTTGTAACGCATAGAACCAAGCCTCGGACGAAAAAAAGTTATATATTATTTTTTGTTTATTTGTGCCCAAAAACCTCAAATCCGCCTGACGTCCGTCCGTCCGTCCGTCCGTCCGTCTGTCCGTGAACACGATAACTCAAGAACGCCTTCACCTAGGATCTTGAAATTTTTAATCTGGATGTTTGGTTGAATTTGTAAGGCTAAGTTCGTTAACGGGCCAAATCGTCCTACTCCTTCGGGTAGCTGCCATACAAAATGTCCTTAAAACACGTGTTCAAGAATATTGGTCGATAACTTCCGAAGGGTTTAAGCTACGACATTGAAATTTTGTATGTATTATTTTTCCAATAGTTGGAGATAAAAATATGATTATGAAGAAAATCCTGTTAGTCCTTCGTGTAGCTGCCATACAAATATCCTATCAAAATGTATTCACTTAATTTACGAAACTCACTATAACTCAAGTAATCTTTTAGCTACGAATTCGGAATTTTTTACAAATTAGTTTTGAGTGAAAAGAAAGTTCGACTTTACTAGTCAGCGAAATCCTTTTACTCCTTCTCGTAGCTGCCATACAAAATGTCCTTAAAACACGTGTTTATGAATATTGGCCGATAACTTCAGAAGGGTTTAAGCTACGACCTGGGAATTTTGTACGTGTTATTTTTCCAATAGTTGAAGCTAAATATATGATTATGAAGAAAATCCTATTAGTCCTTCGTGTAGCTGCCATACAAATATCCTGTCAAAACGTCTTCACTTAATTTACGGAACTTACTATAACTCAAATACTCTTTTAGCTATGAATTGGAAATTTTGTACAAATTAGTTTTGAGTAAAAACGAAGTTTGAGTTTACTAATCAGCGAAATCCTTTTACTCCTTCTGGTAGGTGCCATACAAAATGTCCTTAAGACACGTGTTCAACAATATTTTTCGATAACTTTTGAACGCTTCAAGGTACGAATTTGAAATTTTGTACACGTTCATTTTTGAATGGTTCCAAGAAAAAGGATAAATATGAAAGAAATCGAGTGAGTCCTTCCTGCACCTCCCATGTAAAAGTCCTTCAAAAAGTCAATTTTTTTTCGATGACTTACCCAGTTCAAGATATGAAATTAAACACAGAATATTGTCTTTTAGTTTTGGGTAGCAATCAAATGGGAGTCCTTAATAAAGGATATACAACATGCACACACGTAATTCTACTTTATCCCCAACTACAATATAAATCGGAGTTCAGTATTCATCTAGAGTATTATACGATTGGCTTGCAGCCGATCGTGACTGCAGTATGTTTTTTTTTAAAAATAGATCACAATACTAACAAGTACGAGGACGGATTGATAATGACGTGGAAAATTTGAGAAAACATAATTTTACCCGGAAAAATTTATTTTATTTTTCAACGTAGTCTCCTTTTAGCTCGATACACTTAGTCCAGCGTTTTTCTGATCCCTTCCAAATAATATGATTTGTCCAACCCTTCAAAATAGGCGTTGGTTTCACTTATGACGTCAGTATTCGTGGTAAATCTCTTTCCAGCAAGCCATTTTTTCAAGTCTGGAAATAATAAAAAGTCGCAGGGTGCCAAATCTGGAGAATACGGTGGGTGAGGGAGCACTTCGTACCGTAATTCAAACAGTTTTGCCGTTGCAACAGCGGACTTGTGAGCCGGAGCGTTGTCGTGATGAAACACTTTTTCTTCGCCAAATGAGGCCGTTTTTCCTTGATTTCAACATCCAATCGAACCAATAACTCAGAATAATATGGTCCTGTTATTGTTTTTCCTTTCTCCAAGTAGTCGATGAATATTATTCCATTGGAATCCCAAAAAACTGTCGCCATAACCTTCCCAGCTGATGTAACGGTTTTTGCCTTCTTCGGTGCGCTTGAACCGGCTTCCATCCATTGTTTTGACTGTTCTTTGGTTTCTGGAGTGTAGTGGTGAATCCATGTTTCATCAACAGTTACGAATCGACGAAGAAATTCATTCGGATTACGTTGAAACAGTTGCAAACTGTGCTGTGAAGTTGTCACACGAGTGGGTTTTTGGTCGATTGTGAGCAAACGTGGCACCCATCTTGCGGAAAGCTTTCTCATGTCCAAATGGTTTTTCAAAATATTCCAAACACGTTCAAATGAGATGCTTACTACGTTAACTATCTCACGCACTTTTACTCGACGATCTTCTATCACGATATCATGGATTTTATCGATCATTTTTGGCGTGGTGACCTCATTTGGACGACCTGGACTTGGTATGGTTTGTATGCTCGTACGACCACACTTGAATTCAGAAAACGATTTGTAAATCATTGGGATCGATGGTGCAGAGTCCCCATAATGCTTATCTAATTTTTCTTTGGTTACCTTAGCTGTTTTCCCTTTTAAAAAATTGTGTTTAATCAACACACGAAATTCACTTCTATCCATTTTCAACAATTTTTGTAAGTCGACTTGCTTAGACGGCTGTTTCTTGAAAACTAAACGAGGTATCAGGCTTAAACTTTGCAGGTAATCTATTTAAGGATGGTCCAGGTAAAAAAAAAATAATGAATTCCTTACCTGCCCACTCCTTCTTGATTTTTGCACGTCATTATCAATCCGCCCTCGTATATAAAGAAAGCCCGAGGAAGTGAAAACCAATCCGATGTTTTATCACTCCTAACAGATATGACGGAATTCGTGAAAACGTGTTCAACCCGTTTATACCCTCTTAGGGGTTGAAAAAGGAAAAAATTTGAAAACAGGTTTAGGTGATTATTAAATAAGCCCGTGGAAGTAAAAAGTTATTCGATATCTAATCAGACCAGAGGGATATGTCTGAATTCATGAGAATGTATACAACCGCTTTACACCACCGTGGGGGTCGAATTTCAAAAAATCTTAAAAACACTTTCTAGGTATTTATATGAAAAATCCGTAGAATAAAAATGGATTCAATAATTGGAAAGACCTAAAAGATATGATGAAAATCGTGAAAATATATGCATTCCATTTTCACTGATCATTTTTTTCGCCCCCCTTCTGTACGCCAATCGATATTTGAATTTTTTTTCAATCTAAATTATTGTTCTAGTTGACTTACATATACATAACGAGTTTCAACTTTCTAGCATAAGCCGTTCTATAGTTAGGAAAAACACCCCCCACCCCCGTACCATACTATTCCTATAAAAAATTATATTTTTTCAACATGATACTACTATATATACCCCCTCTTCGTCTTTCTACCTTGTCGTGGTGAGGGGGCTTACGACACTTGTGTCAAACTAAAGGAAAGACTTAACATGATGGGTAAGCCTATGGACATAGACTCTCCAAGTGGTAACCAGACCCTGTCTGGGAATCCACCCGCTGGTGCGGCCGGGGCTCGGATTTTGGAGGCCCCAACATCATGTATCACTGCAATGGGTGATCCAGGTTGTAGTGGGAGCACACTACTGGATCTCAGTAACTCCTTGGAGGATTTACTGCTTGCCGATGAGGATAGTGCTGACTATGCAGGAACGGTTAATCCGATTCGGCCCTTGGAGGAAGAATATGCTGCAACCAAGGTGGGAGCGGTTATTCTGAATCCGATGTCTGAAGAGGAAAGTACCGGAAATGTCTTATCGGTTAATCTGAATCGGCCAATGATCGAGGAAAGTACCAGTGCTTTTGGCGCAGTTAATCCGAGATCGATGGTTACGGAAAGTACCTGTGCTCTGGGCGTGGGTGATCCGAAACTGATGGTTAAGGAAAGTACATGTGCCCTTGGCACGGTTAATCTGAAACCATTGGTTAAGGAATTCACCCGAGCTCAGGACGCGGTTAATCCGAAACCGACTAGCTCCTGCCCCGTTGAGGATAAGTTGAGCAAAGGCCAGAAGAAGAGAAGAAGGTTGGCAAGAGCCAAGGCAAGAGCTGGGGCAGTTATGACAGGTGTCATAGCGGCCAGTGGCAATGTCGTGGTACAGACAGCCTGTGAAAACGCTATTAAGCGCAATCGATCTGTGGAGGAATCACCCGAAACTAATCTTGTGGTTAATAGCGAATTCCTCGCTTCTACTTCTGGCAGGACGAAGAGGATGAGGAGGACGGAAGCCACTACAGCGGATGTCCCACCGTCTACTTCAGGAGTCGCTGCAGTGGATAGACCAGCCTGCTCTATTTTAGGAGCAACTGGTCCTAGACCGGCTGAGCGAATGCGCGGGGAGATTAGTGCAGCTGACTTAGCTGACGCTGGACCCTCAGGCGCGAAGACCAGTCCGACTGCTGCTAGCGCGGAGACTGCCACAGCAAAGAGTACCAAGACCTTCTCTGATGTGGCGGCCACTGCCTTGCAGGCGGTAATCGGTATTGGTCCGCAGGGCAAACAGCTGACCAAGGGTCACATTGCTGCCCTGGAGAACGGCCTATTGAAGCTCCTGGGTGAAGCTACCGCCTCACCTAGATTTGAAGGCATGGATGTCCGTGACGGGCTTATGCAAGTTCGTTGCGGAGATTCAGTAGCTTTTGAGTGGCTGACGGATGCCGTTGGGAAGATTTCGGCGGAGAATCGTGTCAACTTCGTGGTTGCGAAGGGTAATACGTTTCAGAAGCTGATTCGGGCAGTATGCTGGATTCTTGGTAAACCTAGGAAACCCCAGGAAATACTCGCCCGCCTTCGTATCCAGAACGCAGGACTTGACACCACCAAATGGCGAGTTTATGAACAGCGTAAGAGCAGCAGTCTCGACAGTACTGAGAGCTGTACTCTTGCGCTTGGCATAGATAGCGGTAGTGTAGAGGTCCTGCGGACTAGATATGACATGCGTCCATATCTCTTTCTTGGGAGGATTAAATTTAATCTTCCTAAGTAGCAGTATGTGGATGTAATGTGAGGGTGATTATCTTGAATGGCTAACTGCGGCATTATATTTACCCAGATCAACTTGCAGCATGCTAAGGCTGCTACTGCCTTACTAAGTAGGAGACTTAGCAAAATGCACACATCCCCTTATGTATCAATAATACAGGAACCATGGATTCGCAATATGCGAGTTAGTGGACTGGATTCGAGGGAGGCCGGATCTTTTACGATGAAGGATCTGAACGACCACGTGCCTGTCTATTCATATCAAATATGATAGAGGCGACGATGTTGAGGCAGTTCACCTGTCAAGATATTGTAGCAGTCAAAATGTCTAACGTACTGGAGGGTAGGAGACAAGACATAATAGTAGTGTCGGCTTACCTTCCGTATGACTCGTTATTACCTCCCCCATCCAGGAAGCTGACCGGGCTCGTTAGATTCGCGGACACCAACAACTTACAGCTTGTCATTGGATGTGATGCTAATGCTCAACACACTGTTTGGGGCAGCAGCAAATGCAATCCTAGGGGTGAGCGGTTATTGGAGTTCATTATGGCATCGTGCCTTGTAGTAAACAACAGAGGCAACAAGCCAACGTTTGTTACGACGAGGCGGACGGAAGTGATAGATATGACGTTGTCGTCTTCTAGGATTGCGGAATCCATAATAGATTGGCGCGTCCTGGAAGAGGAAACTCTGTCGGATCACAGATATCTGGAATTTCGACTGGCAGCTGACAAACCCGTCATACCGGCTATACGAAATCCCAGGAATGCAGACTGGACTTTGTTTAGATCTCTCTTACAGGAGAGGTCTCAAATACCACGAAAGATGAGGACGCCTGATATGATTGATAAAGTGACTTCTTGTCTAAGTCTAACCTTAAGTCAATGTTTTGCGGAATCGTGTCCTGTCAGCAAGAGTCGATGCGGAACCACAGTCCCCTGGTGGACTAGGAACCTGCAGAAGCTCAGAAAAACCACCAGAAGGCTTCTAAATCGCGCACTTAAGAGTGGTTCAGAGACCGACTGGGATTACTACCGGACAGCGCAGAGGGAATATAAGAAGCTGGTTAAGACATCAAAACTAGCCTCTTTTAGGAACTACTGCGAGAGTCTGGAAGGAACCAAGGAAACAGCTAGGTTGCACAAAGTCTTTCAGAAAGACAACACGGCCAGGCTTGACTCCCTGTTGAAACCTGATGGTACATATACCACTTCGAAAACGGAGTCACTAAGAACCCTCTTTGAGACCCATTTTCCAGGAAATCAGGTGATCGAAAGCGATCAATGCGTGGTTCAGACACTCTGTCCGACCAAGGACAGAGCGCCCAGGCGCAGTTGGTATACGGCGTCCGCTGTAGTGACTGCTGAGAGGGTGAAATTTGCAATTTCATCGTTTGATAGCTACAAGTCACCAGGAGTGGACGGTGTCTATCCGATAATGCTAAAAGAGGGAGCAGTTGTTCTAGTGCCGATCCTCAGAAAGATATTTTCTGCATGCTTGGCGCATGGATACGTACCATCTTCATGGCAACCGGTCAGAGTAGCGTTCATCCCGAAGCCAGGGAGAGACGACTATACTTTGCCCAAAAGTTTTAGGCCAATCAGCATAACATCGTTTGTTCTGAAAAGTCTGGAACGACTGGTAGAGAAGCACATTAAGGAAGTGGCTCTCAGAGCGCATCCTCTTTGTTCGGAACAACATGCGTATCAGAGCGGAAAGTCTTGTGATTCAGCGCTTCACTCTCTGGTATCCAGAATAGAAGGGGCGCTGGACCGGAAAAAGTACGCGCTGGGCCTTTTTGTGGACATTGAGGATGCTTTTGATAGTGCGCCCTTCGAATCACTGTGTGATGCTGCCAAAAGACATGGGGTGGATGACATTTTAGTCAAGTGGATTCACTCCATGCTCACACAGAGAATGCTATTCACGGAGGCGGGGGATGGGCAATATGCTACAACGGGGGTCAGTAAGGGCTGTGCTCAAGGCGGGGTCCTTTCGCCATTGTTGTGGAGTATGCTCATAGACTCTCTGCTTCTCGAACTGCAGGATCTGAATATTCACGTACAAGCTTATGCTGATGACGTGGCTGCACTAGCTGTTGGGCTATCGCTCAGGGATGTCTGCGACAAAATGCAGAGAGTCCTATGGGTTATAGATAGCTGGTGTGAAAGACACGGACTTTCTGTGAGTCCTAGCAAAACCGCACTAGTTTTGTTTACTAGGAAAAGAAAAACAGAAGGTTTAGTGTTGCCTATGCTGAAGGGTGAAACTATTCAGCTCTCGGAGAAAGTTAAGTATCTGGGGATTATCCTGGATAGCAAGCTTCTCTGGAAGGAACATGTAGATACAAAGGCAAACCGTGCGCTAGTAACATTCTGGCAGTGCCGGAGAGCTTTTGGAAGAACATGGGGTCTTAGGCCTTCAATGTTATATTGGCTATATACGGCCATTATAAGACCCATCCTAATCTATGCATCAGTGGTTTGGTGGACTAAGTCCGAATGTGCATACATTAGAGCTAGTCTCGCTAAACTACAGAGGACAGTCTGTATCGGTGTGACAGGTGACTTGCGCACCACACCGGGTGCGGCACTCGATGCACTGCTCAATCTGCCACCGCTTGACATTGTTGTTCAGGCGGAAGCAATGAGAGCTACGCACAGGCTAATGAGATTAGGCTTGTGGAGGAAAGAGCATTGCACGGGTCATGGAGAAATGGCTCGAAGGTTGTCTGAGAACCCTATCTTCGATATGCCTTCGGATGCTATGACTCCGATCTGTATGCTCAATAGAAGATATCAGGTGGAGATCCCGAGTAGGGCGGAGTGGGAAAACCAGTCCGCATTGCTTAGCGGATTCACTGATACATTCTACACGGACGGCTCAATGACTGAAGACGGGTCGGGAGCTGGAATGTATCTGCAGACTGAAGATCTCAGGTACTCTTTCGCCCTAGGAAAACATTCTTCGGTATTTCAAGCCGAAGTTTATGCGATCCTTAAGGCAGTAGAATGGATTATAGAGGGAAGATGGAGAGGCAGGATGATCTGCATTTCCAGCGACAGTCAGGCCGCTCTACAATCCCTAGATAATCCAATCGTCTTTTCGAAGATGGTACGTGAGTGTAAAGAACGGTTGAATTCAGTTGGCAGATTCAATGACTTAAAGCTCATATGGGTTCCAGGTCACCAGGGTATAACTGGCAATGAAATAGCTGATGCATTAGCAAAGGCAGGATCGGAGTCAGCCATGGTCGGACCAGAACCAGTTTTCGGTGTGCCTGTAGCCTCTGTTAGGGCTGCCACTGCTGAGTGGGTGAGTAAATCACACATTGAGAGATGGCGGCTTTCCCCGGGTATGCGGCAGACCAGAAACCTTGTTGACGGACCAAGTGGACGAACCGCATCTTTTCTTCTCAAATTGAGCAGGAAAGAATGTAGTAGTATGGTTGGTGTCCTCACAGGGCATAACTCGTGTGGCCTACACATGGTCAGATTGAGAATCATTGACGACCCCATGTGCACTGCTTGCGACGAGAGCGACGACACAACGGAACATTTCCTTCTTGAGTGTCCAGCTTACTCTTTTGCGAGAGTGCACGTATACGGCGTCGATGTTATGAGGATGGAAGAACTCCGTTCTCGATCCCTACCTGAGCTCTTGAAATTCGTGAGGAGGACGAAGAAGTTCGGGTAGAGACTGGGGGACTCGAGTGCAATGGGCAATAATTGTCTGAGTGCTCAAGATGCGCGGCTTTATTGCGTATCTTCCCCCACTTCAAACAACAACAACAACAACAACAACTATATATAGTTCTATCCAAATACCAAGTTTCAGATTTATATTATTATAGGTTCTCGAGACATAAAAATAGGAACTTTTTCCTTTTCACCCTCCCCCACCCTCACCTCCAACATTTTTTTTCCTGATGCGGGTAGAATAGGGTCGCGCTAGAATACTTACGCCTCTGCCATATATGAATTAAGGCCGGGGTACGCCTCTACCATATATGAATTAAGGCCGGGATACATTGAATCCGAGTGTGAGATGCGCGACTATTGCGAGACTCGAACGCGATCTCACTCTCATACTTCATCGCAATCCAAAGTACATTAACAGAAGAGCTTTGACATAAATAGAGTCAGCAGGCGTTTCAAAGCAGCAAAAAATATAGAATTTGTTTTTAAAAGAGTCCAATTTGTTTTAAGTGGTAATAGAATTATTGTAACTTTCACTGCCATCACTAATAATAATAAAAATCATTTTGGTAGGTAGTAAACGAGTGCATAATAAAAAATCTGCCAACAGTCTGGGCGCAACTTTATTAATTTATGGGTAGAAGTCCGAAACGTGTTTAATGATGAGGTGCGGTTTAAGTTACTATGCGACTGACAACCTAAAAAATAACGTTCCATATAGCCTCCTGGTTATTTCTTAGGTTGTCAGTCGCATAGTAAGCTACACCGCACTTCATCATTAAACACGTTTCGGACTTCTACCCATCAAATAATAAAGTTGCGCCCAGACTGTTGGCAGATTTTTTTTTATTTACTTACGTATTTTTTTATCAATAGAATAATTCATAGAAGTAAAAGCGAATTCGATCACATTAAACCTAAGAGATTTTCGGAATCAGTGAAAACTTGAACAATACCTCCAAGGGGTTTAATTGAGAAAAATACTTAAATCGGTTTTTCCCCGACTACGTTTAAAGCTTATAGAAGTTAAAGTGAATTCCAAATCTCAATATACCTTAGAAATATATCAGAATTCGTAAATATGTACAACCCCTTAGGGGTTGGATATCGAAAAATTTTGGCGCTTATATAAATAGCCCGCAGAAGTAAAATTGCTTTGATAGCTCGACATGTCTAAAAGTTTTAACGAAGTTTGTGAAAATGTGGATTCACGGACATTTTTTTTACTCAACCTCTGAGCGCCAATAAAAATTTGAACTTTTTTTTGCTTTAATTACTCTAATAGTATATCTATATATACGTACAAAGTTTCAACTTTCTAGCATAAGCCGTTTCTGAGATATAAAAAACCACCCCTCTCCCGCGTACCTTGATACCCCTATCAAAAATTTTGATAGGGGATGTCTCCATAGCGGCTCTATATAATCCTAAATTTTTAACTTTCTATTCATTATGGTTTTCGAGAAATAAAAATCAGAATGTTTTCTTTTCTACCCCCTTTCACCATCACCCCCAACACCCACACCCCCCACAATTTTGTCCCTACTAGAAGTTTACCGATCCCAACTCCTGTAAAATTTTCAAGATCATATCTGATACGGTTTCTGAGATATAAAAATTAAATTTTTTGAAAAATTGCTGTCCCCTCACTTTCGTGCTCCACCTCCCCCCTCAAAAAATTTAGTTTCGGTAGACTCCTCTTGTGATCCCATATACAGAAACTAAATTTTATTTTCGTGGTGTAATTGGTTCGGAAGATATTGTAATCCAAAGTTTTTCAGTTGAGTCCATTATCATAGTACTACATAGGTTCCAAGTTTCAGCCTCCTAACATAAGGGGTTCCTGAGATCTCTCCCCTTGTACCCTCACCCCTCGAAAATATACCAGTCGTAGGGGTTCACCCAATCTACCCACCATAAAAATTTCAATTTAATATCTCAAAGGGTTTGTGAGCTATGCACCTTCAAACGATTTTGCGTACGGCGTGCGGCGTACGGCGTCTACGGCGGACAGACGGACATTTTTTTTTTTGCTTTTTTGGAGTCTACTAGTCCTAAAACGTGAAAATACAAACTTCCAAGGTAGCAAATTTTTTTGAAATTTCAGGTCGATAACAATACTTAAAAAATAATAAAGTAAAATCTGCCAAAAGTCTGGAAGCAACTTTATTATTTTTAACGTGAAAATACAAAATTTCAGGTCGATCACAATGCAACTTAAAAGGATCCGTAAAATCTTATTGTATGGAAGTAAGGTTTTTTTTGCTCATAAGGCATTAATGAGAAGTAGATCTCAAAGAAAATGGTGGGTCAGACCAATTTACCAGGAAAGGGATACTCTGGGTTTTTATGAAACTACATTTCAAACTATGAAATGAGAATCGCCCAATCAGTCTAACCTCTTTCTTACTTAAATCTATGGAAAAGGTATTAGACAGATACATAATTAGCTCAGCTGCTTTCAGCCGGCTCAACAAATACCAATCACTTATTAAGCTGGTAAATCGACTGTTAGCGCTCTTCACAATTTAGTGCAAAAAATTGAGAAGACGTTGACAGCCAAGGAAATAGCGTTGTGCTCTTTCCTTGACGTTGAAGGTGCTTTTGACAACACTTCCTACAAATCCATTGAATTACTTACTCGTAAAATAGGAGTAGAAGAAACGGTAACGAGATGGATAGTAGCGATACTTGACTCTTGTAGAATTTCGGCTCAGATCGGAGGTAAAGGTCTCACTATACGAGCGGTGAAGGGATGCCCTCAGAGAGGCGTACTCTCCCCAATACTGTGGTGCATTGTTGTAGATGATCTCCTTAAGGATCAGAGCATCAAGAGTTTTGAGACTCAAGCATACGCTGATGACCTGGTGATCACTGTAAGAGGTAAACATGACTGTGTCATTTCAGACCGCATGCAAGAGGCCCTAGAGATAGTAGATCACTTGTGCATCCAAATTTTAATTTCAAAAACAATAGGTGACCTAACGGTCAACTTCAACTTCTAAAACAATAAGTGACCTAACGGTCAATTTGGAATGCTACGTGCATTTTGACAATATTTAGTGCACGGATATTGTGAGCCATTTAGCTGGACACAGTGGAGTCCGTCTAAATGACCCACAGGCTTGTGTGAGACTGTCATACTTTTCTTAAAGAGCTGGCACATCATAATAGTCTAACCCTGATGTGGGTGCCAGGACATGAGGGTATTCCGGGTAATGAATCGGCTGACCAGCTAGCTAAGCGGGGAGCCAACTCACTAATGATTGGCCCAGAACCATTCTGTGGAGTAGGTAAAGGCTTCATTAAGGATGGTATTTTAAAGTGGGTAAATCTTCAGGTAGAAGATTATTGGAACTCACTTTCAGGACTTAGACAGTCAAAGAAATTCCTGACTTTCTCAAGTAGGAGAGCGTCGGAATTCCTTTCCTTATCAAACGTATAGTGAAATTGTATGGGCTTTCCGAAAATGTAATAAAATTTGGTGGTTAATCAGGTCTTTCTTGGAGAAAACAGGACTATTTTGTATTTTTTTTAAATTTTATATTATTTTTGTGTCATTTAAATGAATTTTTCTCAAAAAGTATAACACTGATTGACACAGTTGATAGCAATTAGAAAGAAGAATTTGTGTCCTTTCCAACGAGCCCAGAATTATTACGTTACGCTAAGTACAGCAGAAGTTAGAGATCAAACAGTGATCACAGGTACGATGAAAATCCTTCGTCCTTAAAATCGCGCTATCTCCTTAACGGTGCAAAAACGGGAGTATGTGTACAACGATTTTCTACTCAGGACAAGTTCCTCTATCTCCCATTTTCGTTTGAACCTCAGTACTAGTTACACCCTGTATATACGCATGGAAATTTAGAATGTCGACATCAATTGTTGGAAGAATAATTCGGGATACATGTGAAGTAATTTGGGACGAGTTGAGTGCAATATACTTGTCTCCTCCAAACCACGACGATTGGTTGAAAATAACAAACGATTATGAGAATAAATGGCACCTCCCTAATTGCATTGGAGCCATTGATGGAAAACATGTCTCCATTATATGTCCTCCTAATGGAGGATCGTAATATTACAATTATAAAGGACGACACAGCATTGTTCTCCTCGCAATTTGTGATGCAAATTACAGTTCCACAATGGTGGATGTAGGAGCATATGGAAGCCAGAGTGATGGTGGAATTCTTTCGGCAAGTTCTTTTGGCAAACTTTTGTCGCAAAACAAGTTGTCATTTCCACACCCTTCACATTTACCAAATTCGAATGAGACATTTCCTTACTATTTCGTCGGAGACAGCGCTTTTCCCCTTGGTCGAAATCTTATGCGTTCTTTTCCTGGTAAGCTCCCATCTTAAACAACCCTCCGTTATGTAATTGTGATTATAGTATAATTTTTTTACGCTTTAAGCCAGAAATGTATGTGCATATTTCTGCATGCAGCGCGGCAAAACGAATTTAGAACGCTTGAGTTTAAATGCGACGAAACATACGCTTATTCTGCATGCAGCGGAGCGCTGCAACATGTCTCTACTTCTACTTTTGCTGCGCAGCGGCAGTATTGCCACAACTTGAGATTGAAATTTACCAACACAGAAAAAGAAAAAAGTGTTTTGACAGGTTAGTTTTTAGTTGTAATTTTGTACCTGTGGAGTGGAGTAGCAATGGAGGAGCGTTTCATAGAACTTAGAAAAAATAACCAAATTGTATTCGATAAAACCAGTCAAAATTACAAAAATTGATTTTTGCATGATCAAAACTGAGACCATTTTTTGTCTATTAAAATAAACTGAAACTGAAACTCCAACTGACTATCAGAAAATGCGGTGATTTATGAAAAATACAACTAAGAGATCTGTCTAAAACTCTGCACGTCTGTTTCACATGCAGAGATGCATGCACCGCTGCGTGCATATATTCTGCACATGTATTTCTGGCTTTAAGGTCATCATCTAGCTGAGGAAGAAGAGAACTTCAACAAGGGAGTTGCCCACAGCAAGGTCACAATAGAAAACACATTTGGAGTGATGAGACAATGCGATGGAGAGTGCTCAGGAACGATATTCATGCACTTCCCGAAAATGTGGATAAAATAATTAGAGCAGTGGTTATGTAGCATAATTATTTAATGCTTCAAAAATGCACTTCGTATTTGTTGATTTATGTTGATTCTACTGCTAATGTAGAGCTTATTCCAGGACATTGGAGAAGTGAGAATAATGGCAACGCTCTTGAAGAAATTCCTGCATCCCGTGCTCATAATGATACAAGAGCCAGTGGCGGTGCTGATAGTTTTGGCGCCCGGCGCACTTTCTACGTTTTGGTGCCCCAAATTTTATATTTTGTTTTCGAAAAATGAAGGATAATTTCCAAGATTTAGCATGATATAAATAGAGGAGATGGTGTTAAAGTAACCCCTGCTGTTAATTTGGCTCGCTAATTATTTCTAATAATTCACAATATCATATCAAACGTAGCCGCAATCTTAAGAACTGTGGATGTGATACAGGGTGATAAACAGATCAGCTCGGATAGAAGTACTGAAAGTAGTGAAAATGAAGCTTCTTCGACTGAATACAATAAATTTATTTGAGTCGATATTAAGATATGTAGTGTATGGTATGCATGCGCGCACGCACAGTTCAAGGAGTACGTACATTTTTTTAACTCCTTTAAAAATAGTCTTTCTTGAAAAACTCAAAAAGTCACGGTTCCCTTCAATTCTGAAATTGACCGCTCCCCCAAATTACGTCCCTGAATTCGGCATCTAATATTGAAACAAATTGTGAAGGATCCTTTCTTAGTAACCAAAGAAATAAAATATACATTCAATTGTGATTTTTTGAAGCAGAATGAATGTTTTGCCTATAAAATTGATTTTGTTTAGCTATTTTTCCTATGGTTTACATTTAATTTGGCTCTTCGGTGCCATATTACCACTCATTTCAACGATAGTCGTATGCAAAAATTTTTGAATTTAAATTATTTTTTAGAAACTGTGAGGCTTTCTTCCAATTTTAAGTAATTAAGTTTAAAGGTTTTGCTGACATAACGAAACATTTTAATGTAGCCTTTGAAACGTAATTACTATTAGCACTTATTTTTTTCCACAATAAAACCTAGCAAGAAAAATATCGCATTTTCTTTGGTCGTGAAACAGTGCTCCCAACTCGTGAAAATTCTAAATATTTCAATTTTCTCGAAAATATTAGAACAACTGTACCCGTATTGCCGTTTAATTATTAGATAACACTTCTTCATTGCTTTCGTATAGTGGTGATCACGTCACGAGAGTTTAATTCCCTATTTATTTAAAAAAAAAAGAAATTAAAACCCATCGGAATTTACATGAAAAAATAATGTACATACTCGTAAAGAACTGAAGCACTGGCACCTCGCATACGCCTGGGCCCACTGAGAACCAATTTCATTCCTGTGGCGCACTTTTATAAACTGCGCCAGATACCATGAATACATATGCACTCAGCGGAATACAAAGCATGCTGTCGCGCATAAAAACGTTGACTGGTCACAGTACCATGCGTGTTGGATGTCGAACCGTGGTGCAGATGAAATTTTTGAGCCAAAGAGTAAGTCAATAGATTCGCACATGTTTGATCGAACAAAACGATGTACATGTCAGATCGGTGGAGGAAAATGATGTTGGTTATACAAAATCGAACATGTATTTATATGATAAGATCAAACAGCAATAGGGAATAAAACAAACGTTTGGGACGACGTGTTATTAATTTGTATTTCGATGGATAGGTATATGTAGGTAGGATGCCGTGTTTTAAAATTGCAAAATTTATAAACAGTGAATTTGATAAGGTTCGTACATGAACGAACAATTGCGTAGGTAGGTGGAACATTAGGTGTGGCGCCCGGCGCAGTTGCTCCACTTGCTCCTATGGAAGCTCCGCCCCTGACAAGAGCATCGTATAATTTGCGAAAAAAAATATCCCATTATCTGAATTGCTGTAGAGGGAGACAAAATAATTAAGTTTATTAATTAAATATACAAAACAAATTTCTTTTCTCTTTCAATAGAGTTTTATTTTCACCAAATCAAAATATTGCTTTAATATCCAAAAAATTCATTGCAATGCATTATAAAAAAAACTTAAACAAAAACTTAATTCATTTTAATTAATAAAATAGTAAAATAAATACATAAAAATAAAATAAAGAACCATATAGATATACATTTAAACTAACGTTTTCATTACTTCAAATTATTCCTATAACATAGCATAATTAATTGTTCTTATTTTGAATTTTTTCCAACTCCTCTGTCTAACGTCATCAATAGATAAATTAATAAAAAACTCATATGATAAGTGATCTCATGTGATACGTTGAATTCGTATCGCATGAGGTTATTTATCATATGAAATTATAGCACGTCTATGTCGGCACAAATGTTCTTCTTGCGGACATACGAGTACCCCAAATGTGTCCGGTTTCCAAAGACAGGGAAAATTGTTCGCAAGAGGAATGTTTGTGCATAGACCAGGTGTCAGCATTTCTCACGGCATGTGTTTGTTGCCGTGAGATAATGCTGACACCACAAACACAAAACCATAGCATTGTTAATTTTAGTTTTAAGATAATTATTGAGTCCTAATTAAATCTTCAAACCATCAAGAGCAGTTTTTATACTAATAATTATTTTTGGTGTTGTGCATAAAATTGTTTCGGTGCAGTTTTTAATTTCCATTTTGGTGGATCGATATTGAATCGAGACACCACTCCTAGAGACAGGATAGATTTTTGTATCTAGCCGACCTCTATACGCGGGGAAATAAAACAATTTTCTCGTATCTAAACATCCTCCGTAACACATATCATGGCTTTACATTGTACGCGAGCCAGTTCTAAAGGCGATAATTTGTGTTTTTTTTACTGTGGAGGATATTCCTAGAAAAAAATTGTCGACGCCATCTGTATCGTCTTCTTTGCATCTTAGCAGCAACTCCTTTAAAAATTCTCCACATTCGGGACCATCAGAACTCCGTTTTCATTTATTGCTTGATGCTGCTGTTGCATTATCGAGCGATGAAGAATATCTACTCATTCGTTCTGGAGGCGACGGAAAAGAGGATTCGTTGGAACTTGGTGGTATGTTTATCGCACTTGAATCCTCTTCTGTTTGATTTTGGCGCTGATCCAACAACCCTGCACTATTTAATAGTAATAAGTCATCCTCGCTATCGCTTGTCTCAAAATCAAGTTGTTCCTCCTCCACAACGTAGTTGGAATGTGTTCTATAAAAAATAGAATAATATAAATAAATTAATAATGCTTTTCGTAGGCTAATATGCATTTATCTTACTTTCTCGGTTCGATGGATCCTTTCAGAAACAGCAGCTCCTGAAAATATTTGTATTTTTTATTTTGTTCTACTGCAGCTTGGCCCGTACTTCCTTTCACTTCTTTTACACATGTTGTCAGTCGCATAGTACCCAACACCGTATCTCATTATTAAACACGTTTCGGACTTCTACCCATAAAATAATGAAGTTGCGCCCAGACTGTTGGCAGATTTCACTTTATTATTTTCTAATAATACAGAATTGTGATCGATTTTTTAAAAAAAAAATTTGCTGCCCTCAAATTTTTTTTTCGCGTTTCATGACTCGTAGACACGAAAAAAGCAAAAAAAAATGTCAGTCCGTCTGTCCGCCGTACGCAGTCCGCTGTACGCAAAATCCCAAACGGTTTGAGATATTAAATTGAATTTTTTTTATGGATAGACTGGGTAGGCCCCTTGAAGTGGCCGAATTCTGAGCGGCGTGGTGAGAGGGGCGGGGGGAGGGGGGGGGGGGGGGGAGGGGAAGCGTTTTCGACGGAAAATTTTGGTTTTAGATATCAGCAACCGCTTATGCTAGGAGGCTGAAATTTGGAATTTATATAGAACTTCGGTAGTGGACCCATTTGCATAAAAATTGTCAATATGGGTGAAGGGGTGTGGGAGTGGGGGGAAAAATAATACGTCCGAAACGCAAAAAAGCCGAGATCGACACTTTCTAAAATCCATATCTCCTAAACGGTTAAAGTTTCAAAATTGAAACTTAATGAATATCTGTAGGTATACTAGGAGAATAGATCGCAAACAAATTTTTGAGTAGGGGCAGTGGCGTGTGAGAGTGGGGGGTAAAAAACTTTAGATTATGATATCTCACGAACCAATTGCACTAGACAAATAAAATTCGGTTTATGTATAAAGGTTGACAAATGAAGTTTGCTGAAAGTAAAATTTTTTAAGGGGGCGCGGGATCATGAAAGTGGAGGGGATGCGAATTTTTCTAAAAAATCACGTCTCATATCTCTAGAACAGTGTAAGGTAGATGCTTAACATTTTTACCGGAAGTAGGTGTAATAGACCCCTATCAGAAAAAAATTTTGGGTGTAAGGGTGTAGAGGGTGAGGGTGGTGGAGGGTGAAAAGGAAAAAGTTTCGATTTTTATATCTCAAAAACCTATAATGATATAAAACTGAAACATGGTATTTAGATAGAGCTATAGTAGTAGCATCTTGCAAAATTATAATTTTTTATAAGGGTAGTATGGTACGGGGGTGGGGGATGTTTTTCCTATCTGTAGAACGGCTTATGCTACAAAGTTGAAACTCGGTACGTATATGTAAATCAACTGGAAAAGTAATTTAGATTAAAAAAAATTTTCAAATATGCATTATCACTGAAAATGAAATGCATATATTTTCACGGTTTTCGTCATATCTATTAGGCCTTTTCAAATATTAAATTCATTTTTATTCCAGGTATTTTTCATATAAATACCTAGAAAGCGTTTTCAGAATTTTTTGAAATTCGACCCCTAAGGGGTGGAAAGGGGGTTTTTTACTTTTTCACAAATTCTGCCGTATCCCTCAGATCTGATCGATATCAAATATGTTTTCACTTTCATGGGCTTGCGTAATAATCGCCTAAAACTTGCTTTTAAGTTTTTTCCTTTTTCAGCTTCTAACAGGGTATAAAAGGGTTAAACACGTTTTCAGGAATTTCGCCATATCTTTCAGAAGTGAAAAGAAATTGAATTGATTTTTACTTTCTCGTGCTGTCTTTATATCTATTTATTAACTCCTTTCAGGATTTTTGGATACTCAACCCCCAAGTGGGTGCAGGGGGGTTGAATATCTTTTCACAGATTCCTACATATTGCTTAAATCTGATAATATATCGAACTCATTTTACTTTATTATTTTTTAATAATAAAGTATTGTGATCGACTTGAAATTTCAAAAAAGTTTGCTACCCTGAAATTTTGTATTTACATGTTTTAGGACTAGTAAACACCAAAAAAGCAAAAAAAAATGCCTGTCTGTCCGCCGTAGACGCCGTACGCCGTCCGCCGTACGCAAAATCGTTTGAAGGCGCGTAGCTCCCAAACCCGTTGAGATATTAAATTGAAATTTTTATGGGTGAACCCCTACGACTGGTATATTTTCGAGGGGTGGTGGTAGAAGGGGAGAGGAGAGGGGAGCGTTTTAGACGAACAATTTTGGTTTCTAGATCTCAGGAACCACTTATGCTAGGAGGCTGAAACTTAGAACTTATGTAGTACTATGATAATGGACTCTATTGCAAAAAAATGGTCGATATTGGTTAAGGGGTGTGGAAGTGGGGGAGAAAACAATGAGTCTTTAACGCATGAAAGAAGGGATTGAAATATTCTAAAATCGATATCTCCTGAACAATTGATGTCAGAAGATTGAAACTTTGTTGTTGTCCTTAGGGATACTTCAAGATTAGACAAGGGCTAAAATTTTTAAGAAGGGTGGTGGGGTGTGGGGTTGGGGGGTGAAAAACTTTGGATTACAATATCTTCCGAACCAATTACACCAGGAAGATAAAATTTAGTTTCTGTATATGGGATTACAAGAGGAGTCTACCGAAACTAAATTTTTTGCGGGGGGAGGTGGAGCACGAAAGTGGGGGGACAGCAATTTTTCAAAAAATTTAATTTTTATATCTCAGATACCGTATCAGATATGATCTTGAAAATTTTACAGGGGTAACTAGTAGGGAAAAACAAACTGCAGTCACGATCGGCTGCAAGCCAATCGTATAATACTCTAGATGAATACTGAACTCCGATTTATATTGTAGTTGGGTATAAAGTAGAATTACGTGTGTGCATGTTGTATGTCCTTTATTAAGGACTGCTATTAGATTGCTACTCAAAACTAAAAGACAATATTCAGTGTTTAATTTCATATCTTGAACTGGGTAAGACATCGAAAAAACTGTCCTTTTTAAAGGACTTTCACATGGGAGGAGCAGGAAGGACTCACTCGATTTCTTACATATTTATCCTTTTCCTTGGAACCATTCAAAAATAAACGTGTACAAAATTTCAAATTCGTAGCTTGAAGCGTTCAAAAGTTATTGGAAAATATTGATGAACACGTGTTTTAAGGATATTTTGTATGGCAGCTACCACAAGGAGTAAAAGGATTTCGCTGATTAGTAAACTCGAACTTCCTTTTCACTCAAAACTAACTTGTACAAAATTCCGAATTCGTAGCTAAAAGATTACTTGAGTTATTGTGAGTTTCGTAAATTAAGTGAATACATTTTGACAGGATATTTGTATGACAGCTACACGAAGGACTAACAGGATTTTCTTCATAATCCTATATTTAGCCCCACCTATTGGAAAAATAACACATACAAAATTTCAATGACGTAGCTTAAACCCTTCTGAAGCTATCGATCAATATTCTTGAAGACGTGTTTTAAGGACATTTTGTATGGCAGCTACCAGAAGGAGTAAAAGGATTTCGCTGATTAGTAAACTCCGACTTTTTTTTCACTCAAAACTAACCTGTACAAAATTCCGAATTCGTCGCTAAAAGATTACTTGAGTTATTGTGAGTTTTGTAAATTAAGTGAATACATTTTGACAGGATATTTGTATGGCAGCTACACGAAGGACTAAAAGGATTTTCTTCATAATCATATATTTAGCTCCAACTATTGGAAAAATAACACATACAAAATTTCAAAGACGTAGCTTAAACCCTTCTGAAGTTATCGACCAATATTCTCGAACACGTGTTTTAAGGACATTTTGTATGGCAGCTACCAGAAGGAGTAAAAGGATTTCGCTGATTAGTAAACTCCGACTTTTTTTTCACTCAAAACTAACCTGTACAAAATTCCGAATTCGTCGCTAAAAGATTACTTGAGTTATTGTGAGTTTTGTAAATTAAGTGAATACATTTTGACAGGATATTTGTATGGCAGCTACACGAAGGACTAAAAGGATTTTCTTCATAATCATATATTTAGCTCCAACTATTGGAAAAATAACACATACAAAATTTCAAAGACGTAGCTTAAACCCTTCTGAAGTTATCGACCAATATTCTCGAACACGTGTTTTAAGGACATTTTGTATGGCAGCTACCCGAAGGAGTAGGACGATTTTGCCCGTTAACGAACTTAGCCTTACAAATTCAACCAAACATCCAGATTCAAAATTTCAAGATCCTAGGTGAAGGCGTTCTTGAGTTATCGTGCTAACGGACAGACGGACGGACGGACGGACGGACGGACGGACGTCAGGCGGATTTGAGGTTTTTGGCCATAAATAAACAAAAAATAATATATAACTTTTTTTCCTCCGAGGCTTGGTTCTATGCGTTACAAACTTTTGGGCTGGATTAAACTTATAATACTCTATATGATTTCATCTAGAGTATAAAAATTTGGTGTGGGTGATAGTAAAGGGGGTAGAAAGGAAAACATTCTGATTTTTATTTCTCGAAAACCATAATGAATAGAAAACTAACAATTTAGGATTATATAGAGCCACTATGGAGACATCCTAGAAAAATAAAATTGTTGATAGGCGTATCAAGATACGCGGGAGAGGGGTGGTTTTTTATATCTCAGAAACGGCTTATGCTAGAAAGTTGAAACTTAGTACGTATATGTAGATGTACTATTAAAGTAATTAAAGCAAAAAAAAAATCAAGTTTTTATTGGCGTTCGTCCGTGAATCCACATTTTCACAAACTTCGTTTAAACTTTTAGACATGCCGAGCTATCAAAGCAATTTTACTTCTGCGGGCTATTTATATAAGCGCCTAGTAACGATCTTCAAAATTTTTCGATATCCAACCCCTAAGGGGGTGTAAAGTGGTTGTGTACATATTCACGAATTCTGATATATTTCTAAGGTATATTGAGATTTGGAATTCACTTTTACTTCTATAAGCTTTAAACGTAGCTGGGAAAAACCGATTTAAGTATTTTTCTCAATTAAACCCCCTGGAGGTATTGTTCAAGTTTTCACTGATTCCGAAAATCTCTTAGGTTTAATGTGATCGAATTCGCTTTTACTACTATGAATTATTCTATTGATAAAAAAATACGTAAGTAAATAAAAAAATCTGCCAACAGTCTGGGCGCAACTTTATTATTTGATGGGTAGAAGTCCGAAACGTGTTTAATGATGAGATGCGGTGTAGGTTACTATGCGACTGATAACCTAAGAAATAACCAGGAGGCTATTTGGAACGTTATTTTTTAGGTTGTCAGTCGCATAGTAACCTACACCGCACCTCATCATTAAACACGTTTCGGACTTTTTACTTCCTAAGGTTTCCTATATAAGCGCCAAAAAGTCAATTTCAGTATTTTTAGATATTCAATCCTAAGGGGTGTAAGGGGGTTGTATGCTTTTCAAAGCTTCGACATATTTTTTAGGTTTGATGAGATATTAGATCGCTTTGCACTTGAATAGACTTTTTATACAATCGCCTACAAACCCTTTTCTCAATTTTTGGATATTCAACCTCCAAGGGTTTGCATATGTTTTCACAATTTTTGCCATCCCTTAGTTCTGATGAGATATAAAATTGGTTATTATGGCATTTGATGTAATGACCTAAAAACCAATTTCACGATTTTTCGAATTTCAAAAACCAAGAGGGCCCTTCAAACCCACTTGGGTGCTTACGCTTGCTTACGTTTTCACAAATTTTTCAAAATTCCTCGTGTCTCATGAGATATCAAGTTGCTTCTTATGAAATCGTCAAAAAACCTGTTTAACAATTTTTTCGAAATTCAAACCCCAAGTGGAAGTAATGGGTTTGTATACGTTTTAACAATTCGTCATATCTCTTAATTCTGATAATACCTTGGATACACAGCTCGTATACAAATCATAATATCGTCAATATCACCAGTGTATCACCCAATAATACGCATATAGTACGTCAACAAGCTGATATCTACATACTATCCAACCTGTTTCATTGTATATAAATTCGATAATTTTAGCTGATATAGCCTTCTTTTAACTGAAATTCTAATGAATGGCTGTTGTGAATTTTTCTATCCTTCCGGCAGGTAGAATTTTTTAAGCGGTTTTAATTTTTGTGTGCGATGTGATGGTCCGGTTTCTACAAGTATAACATGTATGGGCTGTGTATCATGCCATCTTGTATCGCGTATCATGATTTGAATAATATAATTTGTATACAAGCAGTGTATCCATGGTATAAGGCAGCAAATTCGTCACATGTACATAATATACCGAAATTCGAATAGTCTACACGGACTTTTTCAATGTTTAATCGGCTAAAAATCTCTATTTTAAATATTTTTATTTTAAGAACAAAATTAATTTTCCAAGAAATCGGATAATCTCGAAACAACTGGTGATATACTCCGACTTTGACCGCTACCGAACTTTGACCCAAAAAATAATAAAGTTTCGCTCAGACCATTGGCAGATTTTTTTATTTTTCCAACATGCCACTGCTATAGTTCTATCTAAATGCCACGTTTCAGCTTGATTTCATTATAGGTTCCTCAGATATAAAAATCGGAACTTTTTCCTTTTCACCCTCACCCTATATACCTTCACCCCCAAATTTTTTTTTTCTGTTAGGGGTCTATTAGGCCTACTTTTGGTTAAAACTCTTATCCCCTCCACTTCCATGATCCACCGTACCCTTGAAAAGTATTACTTCCAGCAAACGATCTGTTGATGTTCATTAAGTTTTAATTTCGTGACATTAACCGTTTAGGAGATATGGATTTTAGAATGTCTCGATCTCGGCTTTCGAGCGTTTCGGACGCATTATTATTCCCCCACTCCCACTCCACTTCACCCATATCACCAATTTTTATGTTAATGAGTCCACTATTGATGATCTATGTAAATTCCAAGTTTCCGCCTCGTACCATGAGCGGTTGTTGAGATCTAGAAACCAAAATTGTTTGTCTAAAACGCTTCCGCCACCTCCCCCTCACAGCTCCACCACTTTAGAGATGACCAATTGAAGGGGTGTACTCAGTCTATACCAATACAAAGAAAATCAATTTAATAGCTAAAAGGGTTTGAGAGCTATAAGCTTTCAAACGTTTTGCGTACGGCGGACAGCGGCTGCGTACAGACGGAGTGAAAAATTTTGTTTGCTTTTTTGGTGTTTATTAGTCATGAAACGTGGAACATGATAGGAAATTTTTTTTTTTTAAAAATCGATAACAATCTCTATATATAAAAATGAATGTTTGTCTGTCTGTTTGTCTGTTTGTCTGTTTGTCCTGTATGGGCTCCTAAACCACTCATCCAATTGCGATGAAACTTTGGTGATTTGTTGAGGGTACGCCCTCGATGGTTTCTGCGTTAACAAAATTATTTAACAGTTGGTGGTTCGCGAGTTATTTCAACATTTGAGTGTTTTTCATATGATTTAGCGGCAGTTCGTTTTTGGTGTATTAGTTATGCCTATTCGTATTACTAAATGGTGTAAGAGGATAGCGGATAAAAGATGGAATATGGAGGATGGAAGATGGAGGATGGTGGATAGAGAATGGAGGATGGATGATGGAGTTTGGGGGATGGTAGATGGAGGATGGTGGATAGAGGATGGTGGATGGAGGATGGGAGATGGTTTGTGAAGGATGGTGGATAGAGGATGGAGGATAGAAGATGGAGGATGGTGGATGGTGGGCGGAGAATGGTGGATGGAGGATGGTGGATAGAGAATGGGGGATGATAGATGGAGGATGGTGGATGGTGGATAGAGGATGGTTGATAGAGGATGGAGGATGGTGGATGGTGGATAGAGGATGGATGATGGAAGATGGAGGATGGATGATGGAGTTATTTCAACATTTTAGTGTTTTTCATATGATTTAGCGGCAGTTCATTTTCGGTGTATTAGTTATGCCTATTCCTATTACTAAATGGTATAAGAGGATAGTGGATAAAAGATGGAATATGGAGGATGGTGGATAGAGAATGGAGGATGGATGATGGAGTTTGGGGGATGGTAGATGGAGGATGGTGGATAGAGGATGGTGGATGGAGGATGGGAGATGGTGGGTGAAGGATGTGGGATAGAGGATGGAGGATAGAAGATGGAGGATGGTGGATGGTGGGCGGAGAATGGTGGATGGAGGATGGAGGATAGAGAATGGGAGATGATAGATGGAGGATGGTGGATGGTGGATAGAGGATGGTGGATAGAGGATGGAGGATGGTGGATGGTGGATAGAAGATGGATGATGGAAGATGGAGGATGGCGGATGAAAGATGGAGGACGGTGGATGGAGGATGGTGGATGGGGATGGTAGATGGTGGATGGAAAATGGTGGATGGTGGATAGAGGATGTAGGATAGAGGATGGTGGATTGGAGATGGGGGATGGAGGATAGAGTAACGGGAGCAACGGGAGAAATGGGAGTAACGGGAGAAATGGTAGCAACGGGAGTAACAGCAGCATCGTGAGAAACAGGAGCAACGGATCAACGTGAGAAATGGGAGCAACGGAGAAATAGGAGCAATGGATCAACGGGAGAAACAGGAGCAATGGATCAACGGGAGAAACGGGAGCAACGGGAGTAACAGGAGCGATGGAACAACGTGAGCGAAGCGAGCGTAGCCGCGGTACGCGGCTAGTACTTTATAATTAAAATAATAAAGTAAAAGAGCCAAGTGGTTTTTGCGCGTGTGTTAGTAACGTCAAAGCAAAAGCTGCATGGGCGTCCGAAACTGATTATTTTAGGCGTAAAAATTTTGGCGCGCATTTTAGAAGATTTTTGCATAAACTAAATACGAGGGTCACTATTGCGCCTTGGCAATACTAATGGTGCCAGATCAAATCTGACACTCCCATTGGAAAGTTTGATATTGTTTAGCATAAACGTACTCACAACGTTTTGACGTACGAGCGCTATTTGTTTTGTTTACAGTGACTTGAAAATTTTGTCTCGAGTAAAAAATGGAATTAAACCGTGAACATTTTCGTGCCATGATTTATAACGACTTTTGTCATGGACTATTATGGTAATAAAGCTCCACATTTGCCACGGTAAAACGCTAGTTTGCAGAATTCAGTCGTGGCCGCCTATCGCTCACCGACGAATTTCGTGAAGATCGTCCAAAATCGGCCGTAATCGCACAAAACTTCGATGCCGTGCGCGAAAGCAAGATCGTCATGTGAGATATTGTGAGATAGAGGCATCCCTGGGCATTAGTTCCACCAGCGTACATTCAATATTGCATGAACATTTGGCCGTCAAAAAGATTTATTTGCATTGGATATCGCATAATTTGACGATCGCTCAAAAGAAGACTCGTGTCGATTGGTGGATGGTGGATAGAGGATGTAGGATAGAGGATGGTGGATTGGAGATGGGGGATGGAGGATAGAGTAACGGGAACAACGGGAGAAATGGGAGTAACGGGAGAAATGGTAGCAACGGGAGTAACAGCAGCATCGTGAGAAACAGGAGCAACGGATCAACGTGAGAAATGGGAGCAACGGAGAAATAGGAGCAATGGATCAACGGGAGAAACAGGAGCAATGGATCAACGGGAGAAACGGGAGCAACGGGAGTAACAGGAGCGATGGAACAACGTGAGCGAAGCGAGCGTAGCCGCGGTACGCGGCTAGTACTTTATAATTATAGTATAGTAGTACTTTATAATTATAATAAAGTAAAAGAGCCAAGTGGTTTTTGCGCGTGTGTTAGTAACGTCAAAGCAAAAGCTGCATGGGCGTCCGAAACTGATTATTTTAGGCGTAAAAATTTTGGCGCGCATTTTAGAAGATTTTTGCATAAACTAAATACGAGGGTCACTATTGCGCCTTGGCAATGCTAATGGTGCCAGATCAAATCTGACACTCCCATTGGAAAGTTTGATATTGTTTAGCATAAACGTACTCACAACGTTTTGACGTACGAGCGCTATTTGTTTTGTTTACAGTGACTTGAAAATTTTGTCTCGAGTAAAAAATGGAATTAAACCGTGAACATTTTCGTGCCATGATTTATAACGACTTTTGTCATGGACTATTATGGTAATAAAGCTCCACATTTGCCACGGTAAAACGCTAGTTTGCAGAATTCAGTCGTGGCCGCCTATCGCTCACCGACGAATTTCGTGAAGATCGTCCAAAATCGGCCGTAATCGCACAAAACTTCGATGCCGTGCGCGAAAGCAAGATCGTCATGTGAGATATTGTGAGATAGAGGCATCCCTGGGCATTAGTTCCACCAGCGTACATTCAATATTGCATGAACATTTGGCCGTCAAAAAGATTTATTTGCATTGGATATCGCATAATTTGACGATCGCTCAAAAGAAGACTCGTGTCGATTGGTGCAAAGAAATGTTGAAGAAATACAACCTCGGTGCTTCAAAAGACGTTTATAAGATCGTGACAGGTGACGAATCTTGGATTTATGCGTATGCGCCCGAAACTAAACAGCAATCGACGGTATGGGCCAAATGCAACGAAAGTGGTTCGCGGACGAAGCATTTCGAAGCAAATGGTAGCCGGTTTCTTCAGAATAACCGGTCATGTCGCCATCGTACCACTTGAGCAACGTAGGACGGTCACTTCTGAATGGTATACAACCATTTGTTTGCCACAAGTTTTCAGTGAAATGAGGAAAACGAACCGCCGAAGACGAATTATTCTTCATCACGATAATACGAGCTCTCACACAAGAGAGTATTTGAGCACCGAAAACATCGAATTGATGGGCCATACGCCGTACAGTCCTGATTTAGCGCCCAATGATTTCTTCTTGTTCCCGTACATCAAAAATAAACTGCGTTGTCAGCGTTTTTCAACCCCCGAAAAAGCAGTCGATGCGTTCAAAACGCAAGTTTTGGAGCTACCTCAATCCGAGTGAAAAAAGTGTTTCGAAAATTGGTTCAAGCGCATGCAAAAGTGTATTGATCTTCATGGAGAATATTTTGAAAAACAATAAATCCGTTTCCGAACATAAATTACGGTTTTTTTATTGTTAGGCGCAAAATATAAATAGTGACCCTCGTATATTGCATAAAGACAGCAGTCACGATCGGCTACAAGCCAATCGTATGATACTCTAGATGAATGATATTGTAGGTGGGGATAAAGTAGAATAAAGAGCGGACATGTAGTTTGTCCTGTATTAAGGACTCTCGTTTAATTGCTACTCGAAACTAAAAGACAATATCATCAGTGATCAATTTCATATCTGGAACTCAATGAGTCACCGAAAGCAAAATTTTCCCTTTTTAAGGACTTTCACATGGGAGGTGCAGGAAGAACTCACTCGGTTTCTAGTATTCCGAGTATAAAAATTGTCAGGCTAGCCTGATTTGCCGTACCCCTGATCAGGGCCATGTCTGGTATGAGTATGGCAAGCCTGATCAGGCTCGTTCATGACAAGAAACATGACTCGGCAATTTACGGCGGTTAAGCGATCCAGCGGTAAAAAAGTATTGAAGCGTGATACGGTGTTTTACACTTGTATGCGAGGTAGGTACCCAAATTTTTATATATTTATCATTAATCACAATTAAATTCATCGAAAAAAAAAATCCAACTCGAAACTTTTATTATGTGAAATTTCAACAAATTACAAATGCGTTACTGGCGGGATTCAATCGTACTGGGTACTCATCACGCATCATTATCGAAAAAGACATCACCGATGCAATTGGCAACGGCATGAACCACGCTTTGGATTGGGACGGAAATCGCGAGATCCGCAAAAAAAAAACAAAGAATGATGTTTCAATATATAAAAAGTTTATGAATTAAATAAATGTGTTTATGTTTATGAATTAAATTAATGTGTTCTAAAATGTAATTTTATATTGCGAAAACCCTCCTCTTTAAAATAAGCACTATTTTATTGTTCTAGGATAAAAATTACCAGATATATGAATTTTCAAAGTGTACTCGGACACCATTTTTTCCGAAAACTTGAATGTACTATAACTAACAAAAAAATTGATTTTCAATAATTTTTTTCACTAGTTCTTCAAGTGTAAAAATTTTCAAGAGAATCGGAGATGGTAAGGTCAAAAATTTCGTCATTTTAGGCGATTCTTAATGATTCTTGGCCATGTTACGAGAATGTTCAGATTAGCCGAGTGGGTAGAATCCGAAAGTGTGCAAATCATTGTAAGTAAAATCAATTCACATTTTTCAAACAAATAATAATAACTTACACAAAAATAAATTCGTAGTTGGAAGAAAACAAAAGAAAAAAAAATTTGTGAATATTATTTTTCGTTTTTTTTTTTCAAAATCCGGCAGATTCGCGAGTGCGTTACACCCTGATCAGGCCCAGATTGGGTTCGCCTGATCTGGGCCGGATTTATTTTCAGGCATGCCTGATCTGGGCCGGACTTGGGCCGCATAAAATTTCTACTCGGGATATTCATTCTTTTACTGAAACTATTGTTGTACATCATATTCCTAGATTGATGCGTTTAAATACTATCGGAAAATGATCTTGAACACGTGTCTTAAGTATTGGAGCTACCCGAAGGAGTACGACTATTTTCCCCGTTAACGAACTTAACGGTACAAATTCGACCAAACATCCAGATTCAAAATTTTAAGATCCATAGTTCAAGACATTCTTGAGGTATTATGTTAACGGACAGACAAGCGGACGAAGGTCAAGCAAATTTTGAGTTTTTGGCCCCAAATAAACACAAAATAATATATAAATGTTTTTGGTCTGAGGCTTCGTTCTAAGCGTTTCAAACTTTTGGGCTGGATTAATATCAGATTTCATCTAGAATATAATAATCTCTTTATAATCTATGTATGTACGCTTTACGGATGCATGAAATTTTATTATGTATATATTTATAATACTTATGGTACGATTCTCTAACTCAAATTTTGGCGAAATACCAGAAACGAATTGCTTTTTCAAATACGTACTTTTTTGATTAACACAAGATTTCGATATTTCGTCAGACTTATTTTTCTATCACTAATTTAATGGAATGGCAATATTGTTGTGAACTCAACATATTGGGAGCCTAGTCATCGAAAAGATTTCTTTCGATGCAAAGCATTTGATGGATATTTTAATAAATATTTTTTTTCTAAGTACAGTTGCATGTTCGAAGTTTTCACCTTTGTAACGGTTTTGGATGGCCCCAAATATAACGTTATTTTGCTACGCCACTGGAACCAAGCTTCAAGCCGTCCAAGGTTACCATGACAACCAATAAAAACAAACAAACATATTCCTTTATAATTATTTCACGTGTGTTTTTGACAAGCAAGATCTTTTGGAAAGCTCATTTCTTTCTGTGAAATTAATTTTGGTCTCCAAAAACTTTGTGCTTTTACACAGGTGGGCCTATCCGTATTAGATTCCTTACCTAAGTATAGAGTGCACATAGAACTTGATCTTTTGTAAGAGCTATCGTTTATTTCCTACTTGAAGTTGAAGGACAATGTATCCCATTTTCAATTTTGAGGAACTTAATGTAAATCACAGTATGAAATTTCCTTTTTCAAGGACTTTTGCGATGGGTTGCAGAAAGGCCTAACTTGATATTCAACAGATTTATTACTTTAGTTGGAAAAAAATTTAAAATTCCTAAGTTGAAGCGTTATCGGAAATAAGTTTTAAGGATTAACCGAAGGAAAGGACGAATTTCTATTTTAAAAAAATTTTTTTTTTCTTTAATCGATGGTTTAACTATTCGAGAATATGTTCCCAAAGTTTTAGAAACCAACTCGAAGTATTTTCGAAGATACAGGTCCAAAAACAGGTAAGTGTCGAGCAGGTATGCGAACACTTGGCTAGAGCGGGTCGGGCGACGCGCGATAGGATACGGAGAGGTATCTCGGTCCTTCTCTCGAATTATAATGTTTAGAAAAGGTACAAAGGTGCTGTCTCACAAAAGCGGAAGGATTACTGTATGGACCAGGCACCGCTGATTAGCATTAGATTCCGGTAAGTTACCAATAATTACTATTTTTCTGACCGAAAACTTTGAAGCCCGTTTTTTCGAAATCTTTTTTTCGTGATTTTAACAAATTGACGGGAACGATAGCAAAAAAACTGTTTGACCTATCGACCCAAATCCAAGTTCATTCTCTAGAGTATTAAAAACTATCGTAAATGAACTAAAAACATTGATAAAAAGGCATTTTATACTATTTTTATTGCGCGAATAAACAAAAAAAAAAATAGTGAAAATCGTCACTTTTTTGTTCAAGCTCGAAAATTAATACGATTTCACGTTTTTTTCTGGTTTTTTTTTTAGTTCATCGACGATAAAAAAAATGTTACAATAAAAAATAATATTGGTTTTTACGTTTCTGATAAGAATTACGCACACCATCGTTCCCGCCAATTTCAAACTCCAGCTGCGAAGTGCAGCTGGATCAACTAATAACTCCGCCATTTTGCAACAATTCGACGATGCAATTTTTTTCCGTACTTTACAAATAAGCGTTAAAATACACTCAAAATTTAAAAAAATTTCGTTGTTTCTTTCCTTATAAAAAAAATCGCCAAAAATTACCTTTTTTAGGCGACCCCCTAAAGGCCGTAATACCATAAGAGCAGAAAGCAGCGCCGGCGACAGCAGCGTCGACAGTACTGCTTTCTGCTCTGCTTAATGAATTTAAATAACATCAGAAGCAGAGAAAAATGTGGCCACGCTAACTGCCACCAAAAATAGAAGCAGAGAAAAAAATTTTGTTTCCGTGATTTTTCTGAGCTTGGAAACAATTTTGACACCTTTAACATTACCATTGCTGACAACATCACCAATTCTTAAGGGATTTACGTTGGCAGTACTGAAGTAGAAGCAAAATTTTTGAATTTAGATCGAAAAAACAGCATTGCTTCGTCGCTGCTTCTGTCACTGCTTTCATTTAAACAGGCGTCAATAGATCCTGAGCTTTCTAAAAAAAATTCTAAATTTTAGCCAGATAAAAAGAACGCTTTAGTGCAGAAACAAGACAGATAAAATTTCAAACTTGCTTGATTCTTTCAATTCTGTAAATGCAAATGCATTGCTATGCAACATCTTTGCAAATGTTCACTTCAAAGTCAAAACAAATTACCTAAATCCTAAAAGGCGATTTTATCTTCATACATTCATCAAGTTTGACAGATCGTAAACTTCTTACACCTGCTCCCGATCGAGTGAAGAAAAGTGTACACTTTCTACACTATATCTAAATACATTCGACAAAAACAACAGCGGCCTCTAACATCAAGACCGTGACACATTAAAAGCAGAAAGCAGCGGCAGAAACAGCAGCGTCCTCAGTGCTGCTTTTTGCTTTGCTTTATGAATTTAAATAAAAGCAGAAGCAGAGAAGAATGTGTCCATGCTAACTACCACCGAAGGTAGAAGCACGGAATAATGTGTCCATGCTAACTGTCAACAGTCACAAGTATCTTAGTCTCTTGTTTGAGCGGACGAAAAAATTTTGTTTCCGTTGATTTTTCTGAGAGCTTTTCGCTTAAAATGAACATCTAATACAAGTATGTATGTGGAAACAATTTTGACACATTTAAAATTTCCATTGATGACAACATTCCCAATTCTTAAGGGATTTACGTGGTTAGAATTTAGAACGAAAAAGCAGCACTGTTTTCATCTCTGCTTCTGCTTTCATTTAAACAGGCGCCATATGATTCTGTACTTTCTAAACCAATTCTGCTTCTGCCGCTGCTTTCTGCTTTTAATGTGTCACGGCCTTCACTCGTCAAAAAGAACAGCAAAAGTGTACACTTTCTCCACTAGTATATATACTCGTACATAATGCAGTCAAAAGGAACAAACCTTATGTGTGAAAATTTATATAGGCTGTACATAAAAAAATATATAATACATACATGCTTCTCTTGAATTTGTGCATCTCGAATAATATGGCATTTTGCGGCCAAAATAATGCGATTTGCTTGTTTAATTTCTTCCTCTTGTTCTTGCTTCAAAAGATAAGCTCTATCCAACACTTTCACTTTATCTTCTTTCTGAGAACTCTCCCCTTGAACTTCACCACTCTGTACAGTTTCCCTTGCGTCATCAATATTTCGCATTTGCTTTTTTCTGTATTCACATTCTCTCTCTGTCCTTTTTTTGTTGGCTTCAATTTTTTCCATTTCTTGCATTGTTTCTGAAAGGCTGACTACCTTTGATGCCTTTTTTAACCGTGCTAACTCGTTAATTGGCATAATAGCTGGGAAAATCTTTTCGTGATTGGAACGAGATGCAATGCTTCGAATGCAACCATGTGGACCCGTTACTTTTCTAAATTCTTTCTTGGCTGCGTTTTCAGATATTATGTGCTTAAGCTGTTGTCCTGCATCTTTACATCCAACTAGAAGTCTTACATAAGACAAATATAAAATATATTATTTACCGATACGAAGAAATCTCATTACATACTTACCGGCGATGCTGTACATCTGATGCGTAACTTCGAGATACTGGTTTACTGGCTCGCCCAGATTCTAATGCCGGTTTCGATCTTAAAGCTTGCGATGATATCGACGGCATTTCAAAATATTAAAACTATTTTTTAGCTTTTAAACACAAAAAGAAGCAAAATATGTTTTTTTAAGTCCGTGTGAAAAATTATCGATCAAACAATGTCGATTCTGACCATTTGTCAGTTTAACTGCCATCGAGAAAGCTTAGGGATTGTTACAAAAGGTTTAATTTCTAGGGTTGGCAATAAATCAATTAATTTAATACAGATTCCTACAGGAGGGAAGTTCTGTGAATTTAACCGCTTTTAAACACAAAAAGAAGCAAAATATGTTATCGATCAAACAATGTCGATTCTGACCATTTGTCAGTTTAACTACCATCGAGAAAGCTTAGGGATTGTTGCAAACAGGGACGTCATTTCAGTTTTTTCTAGGGGGGGGCAAGATGTTATGTTTGTATATATTTTTATATATAAATATACATATGTTATATATAATCTATGAAAATACATAAATCAGGGGGGGGGGGGCAAATGCCCACCCTCCCACCCCACAAATGACGTCCCTGGTTACAAAAGGTTTAATTTCTAGGGTTGGCAATAAATTTAATACAGATTCCTACAGGAGGGAAGTTCTGTGGTATTAATTTAACCGAACAGAATTGAGATTATAAGCTACAAATAAATAAAAATAAAGTATTCAATGTAATTTTATTTCAAGAAAATAAAATAATATAGCTCAAGTTTAAGTTTAGGTTAAGTTTATTGCCATAAGTACACTTTAACAAATGTATATATGTACATAGGAATCACTTATAAAAGATTTCGATGTAAAGAAAATGCTGCATTCCTTCATTGCAGCTCTTTTCCTCAATGATGATGTAATTGGTTTTGGTGAGACATCAGTATTTCCTGTAGAAAATGAAACAACATATGAATTTCAATATGAAATGATATTTTCAATGTTCATACCAAATTTACAATCGCCTGCATCGAGGCAGAGACAATTGACGAATATACCATGTGCTCTGGTGGCAAATTTCGGAACCTTCTAAGATAGACAATAAGAATGACAAACGTATCATAACATATCAAAAACAAAATTAATTTTTTTCAGAAACCAATTTCAAGCACCAAAATGAAAGAAAAATGTAACGAAAAAACGGTTTATGTTCCTTTTAAATAATTTAAAAATTATTCCATATTTCTTTTTTCCGGAATATTAAACATTTGTAAAGTTATTTCGAAGTTTATACCGCCCATTCATAAAGAAAAATTGTTCATTTTCTGACATCGTTGTGCGGGTTTGAGTCTAACATTTTCGGAATGTAGAACCGGAAATGAATACCTTACTATCAACCGCACCGATCGTCATCAATTTTTATTATGTCTTTCATAATGAAATTAAGAAAGAATCGAAAACTTCCTGAGCTCAAAATCACAAAATTACACACAAACCGCCATATAACAGTCAGCTGACAAAAATTTGTCTATCTTAGAGGGTTGTTATTTTTGCCACCAGGTGGAGATTTCCAACTTTACCATTCGTTAATAATACCTCGTTCACGTGGTCAACGACGTACCGCTACGTAGCACTTCGTAGTACCACGTGAACACACGAAACTTTGCTACGGAGCGGTTTTTCTACAACGTAGCAAAACCGCGTAGTGTAGTGTAGTGGATTTGCTAATCCTTCCCACGAGAACACTTGCCGTTGCGCTCCGTATTACTTTTCGAGTGAATTGTCAAAAAACTGTGTTGACAGACAACTTTATTTGTTTGGATTTTCTAAACGATTCTAATACCAGTGCCTTTAATGACTCCATTTCGCTGAAAAATAAAAGAAGAAAGGTTATTTAAGAAATAAAATGACGAATGTAATTTTTTTTTAATAAAATAAATACCAGTTGTGACAGCTGTCAATTAATAATCAAGAGTACGGAACTTCAATTCACTTCACGTGAACACTCATATATCAACCGGATTTCATAATACGCTACACTACACTACGCTACCACGTGAACGAGGTATATGAGTATCACGAAGCTTACTTCGATGTGTTGACCGGCTTACACTAGAGGCGCTGCATGTCCTTTGCCAATTCCCTCTTATCATACGCGTTCGTTTCATCAGTTAATTCATTTGCTCTTTCTACTATATTTCTACTATCTTGGTTCCGGGGCGGCGCGCGGAGCAATTGTGTAGTGGAATCGTTCTCTGTCAGTCAGTTTCATATGGCTTAGGCGATGTCAAATTTCAATTTCTTGCTGTGTAGACAGGGCGTGGAGAAGAAAATGGAGGCTCATGTCTCGCTTTTATATTTTTTTCCATCATTTGGACGAATATTTTTGCCAGACTATCGTTTTGATCCGACTAGCAATTTGTTGTTGACTTGCAAAGTCGCGCAATGCCTCGACTTTGGTACTTTAGGAATTTCGACATTTTGGTTTTTCAATCCTGCAAAATTATTTTTTTTTTTCAATTATATTATTTTTTGTATGGAAAGTAATAATTCGACTGGTCCAATGGCAAATATTAACTCTATTTGTAACACTCCTTATACCTTGGATACACAGCTCGTATACAAATCATAATATCGTCAATATCACCAGTGTATCACCCAATAATACGCATATAGTACGTCAACGAGCTGATATCTACATAATATCCAACCTGTTTCCTTGTATATAAATTCGATGATTTTAGCTGATATAGCCTCCTTTTAACTGCCATCAGCGCCATCTGTTACTGAAATCAACGGAAATTCCAATGTGGATTTTTATATTCTTCCGTCAGTTAAAATTCTTTGAGCGTATTTTCATTTTTGTGTGTGATATGATATTTCTTTATTAGCAATGAAAGTGCTATTCACCGGAACATGATACTGCAACGTTTAGCACGAAGAAATTTTGTCTTTGATAGCTAAATGTATATATATATATATATATATAACATGTATCGGCTGTGTATCATGCTATCTTGTATCGCATATCATGATTTGAATAACGTAATTTGTATACAAGCAGTGTATCCATGGTATTGTTGTCCTTTATCCCTAACTACAATAGAAATTGGAGTTCAGAATTTCATCAAGAGTATTATATAATTGGATTATAGCCGATTGTAACTGCGGTATGTTTTTCCATCGTTTGGCCGGAAACTTTATTTTATTATTTTTTTAGTAATAAAGTATTGTGATCGACCTTAAATTTCCAAAAAAATCTGCTACCCTGATATTTTGTATTTTCACGTTTTAGAAAACCCCAAAAAAGCAAAAAAGAGAAAAACTTTGGATTACAATATCTTTCGAACCAATTACACCAAGACGATAAAATTTGGTTTCTATACAGGGTGTTTGGCACTCTGTCCGTCACTTTATAAGGTGGAGAAAAAAATTGTTCTACAGGGTGGGTCAATTTTCAACAACAGTGGAGATATAGGGTGGTTAAGAAAAATGTTTTTGACCGGTACCCCAGATTTTTGCTACGTCAACCCTAAAAATTCAGCGATTAATGTAGTTTTTCTCAGAAAACCCTTTTATAAAAATGTCATTTTAATTTTATTTTTTTATGAACCATATTATAACCTACAAAAGCTGCATACATATGATGAGTTACGATTAACATTTTGGAAGTAATAGGTAAAAATACATATCGCATAAAAATTAAATATTTCAAAAGTCAGTGCATGTGCATGTTGATCTACACTACTTAAGTAGTAGGGATATACTGATTCTGAACCAAGGGAGGAGGAGGAGGAGGAGCTTTGTATGGATGATGTCATAGAGCTCGTATGGGGCTGAAAAGGAATTCACTCCGTCCGATTAGCTTTAACGGAGGAGCTTTTGCTTGATTACGTCATAGAGTTGTATGAGGCCGATAAGGAATTTACTCAGTCAGAGCTTTTTGACAGTTGTAAAAAAACCGCCAAACTTTATGCAATAAAACGGGAAAAAAAACCGCCCAAATTTATGCAGTAAAACGGAAAAAACAGCCCAACTTTGGAAAAAAACCGCCCAACTTTATGCAATAAAACGGAAAAAACCGTAAGTCTGACATGGAATTTACTCTGCGCTTTTTGCCAGTTGTATGGGGGAATTTAATCCAAGCTTTTATACAGTTGTATGGGGAATTTACTCCAAGCTTTGTATGGGACATTTAATAAGAGCTTTTTTGACAGTTGTATGGGGAATTACCTTTTTGACAGTTGTATGGGACTTTACTCCGCCGAGGAGGGGATATCCGGGTCTTAGGTTAGCGAGGGGCTATCCGGGGGGTTATCCGTGGCTTAGGCTACTTTTGACAGTTGTATGAGGATGATAAGCAGTTGTATGAGGCATTTACTACGAGCCTTTTGACAGTGGTATGAGGCATTAGATTTTTGACAGTTGTATGGATGAATTTACTCCAAGCTTTTAGACAGTTGTATGGGGAATTTACTCAATATTGCATAAAGTTGTGAAATTCTTATTGCGGAGGAATTATGGTGACAGTTGTAGGGGGCTGATATAGGTTATAATAATAATAAAGGCTGACTTAAGCAGGCTCAGCTAGATATGATTGAATCAGATTCTTAATAAATGTAGGGTATAATACTAATAAAGGCTGACTTAAAGAGGCTCAGCTAATTGCCTTTATCAGAGTAATTCATATTAAGTATAGATTATAATAATAATAAAGGCTGACTTAAACAGGCTCACCTATATATCGTTGACTTTACTAGTCAGATTCTTAATAAATGTTAGGTATAATAATAATAAAGGCTGACTTAAGCAGGCTCAGCTAGATATGGTTAACTCAGATTCTTAATAAATGTAAGGTATAATACAAATAAAGGCTAACTTAATCAGGTTCACTACTAATACTAATAAAGGCTGACTTAAAGAGGCTCACCTAATTGCCTTTATCAGAGTAATTTATATTAAACATAGGTGATAATAATAATAAAGGCTGACTTAAACAGGCTCACCTATATATCGTTGACTTTACTAGTCAGATTCTTAATAAATGTAAGGTATAATACTAATAAAGGCTAACTTAATCAGGTTCACTACTAATACTAATAAAGGCTGACTTAAAGAGGTTCACCTAATTGCCTTTATCAGAGTAATTTATATTAAACATAGGTGATAATAATAATAAAGGCTGACTTAAACAGGCTCACCTATATATCGTTGACTTTACTAGTCAGATTCTTAATAAATGTAAGGTAAAATACTAATAAAGGCTAACTTAATCAGGTTCACCTTGTATATTAGACTCAGAATCTTAATAAATGTACGGGGTGATAATAACAAGGCTGACTTAGACAGGCTCAGCTAATTGCCTTTATCAGAGTTATTCATATTAAATATAGGTTATAATAATAATAAAGGTTGACTTAAACAGACTCAGCTAGATATGGTTGACTCAGATTCTTAATAAATGTAAGGCATGATACTAATAAAGGTTGACTTAAGCAGGCTCAGCTAGATATGGTTGCTCAGAATCTTAATAAATGTAAGGTATAATACTAACAAAGGCTGACTTAATAAGGTTTAGCTAAATATGTTTGACTCTACCAGTCAGGTAATAATAATAATAAAGACTGATTTAAACAAGCTCAGCTAATTGCCTTTATCAGAGTTATTCATATTAAATATAGGTTATAATAATAATAAAGGCTGACTTAAACAGACTCAGCTAGATATGGTTGACTCAGATTCTTAATAAATGTAAGGTATAATACTAATAAAGGTTGACTTAATCAGGCTCAGCTAGATATGGTTGACTCACATTGTTAATAAATATTAGGTATAACACTAATAAAGGCTAACTTAATAAGGTTTAGCTAAATATGTTTGACTCTACCAGTCAGGTAATAATAATAATAAAGACTGATTTAAACAAGCTCAGCTAATTGCCTTTATCAGAGTTATTCATATTAAATATAGGTTATAATAATAATAAAGGCTGACTTAAACAGACTCAGCTAGATATGGTTGACTCAGATTCTTAATAAATGTAAGGTATAATACTAATAAAGGTTGACTTAAGCAGGCTCAGCTAGATATGGTTGACTCAGATTCTTAATAAATATTAGGTATAATACTAACAAAGGCTGACTTAATAAGGTTTAGCTAAATATGTTTGACTCTACCAGTCAGGTAATAATAATAATAAAGGCTGACTTAAACAAACCCAGCTGGATATGGTTGACACAGAGTCTTAATAAATGTAAGGTATAATACTAACACTTAGCAGGCTCAGCTAGATATGGTAGACTATACTAGACAAATTCTTAATAAATGTTAGGTATAATACTAATAAAGGCTAATTTAAACAGGCTCAGCTAGATATGGTTAACTCAGATTCTTAATAAATGTTAGGTATAATACTAATAAACGCTGACTTAAGAAGGCTCAGCTAGAAATGGTTAACTATACTAGTCAGATTCTTAATAAATGTAAGGCATAATGCTAATAAAGGTTGACTTAAGCAGTTTCAACTAGATATGGTTGACTCAGATTTTTAATATATATTATAGTAGTATCACGAAGCTCGCTTCGATGTTTTATCCGGCTTACACTAGAGGCGCTGCATGTGCTTTGCCAATTCCCTCTTATCCTACGCGTTCGTTTCATCAGTTCATTCATTTGCTTTTTCTACTATCCAATTGGTTTATGGATTCCGGTGAGGCGATCGGAAAAATTGTGTAGTGGAATCTTTCTCTGTCAGTCAGTCTCATACAGCTTAGGTGATGTCGAATTTCAATTTCTTGCTGTGCAGACTGGGCGGGGAGAGGAAAGTGGATGTTCATGTCTCGCATTATATTTTTTTCATCGTTTGGACGAAGATTTTTGCCAGACTATCATTTTCCCGGAAATTTTTGAACTTTAGGAATTTCGACATTTCGGTTTTTCAATCCTGCAAAATAATTTTTTTTGCAATGATATTAGTTTTTGCTAGGAAAATAATAATTCGACTGGTCCAATGAGAAATATTAACTCTGTTTGCAACACTTCGGTGTAAAATCGTAGTGAAGTGGAGCGAGATCGGGTAAAAATCCCGCTTTTGGAAATACCGACTTCACTCAATTTGTGGAAATGATATCATTTAGCGACGAAGTCGAAATTTTGTACAAATTAGTTTTAAGTGAAATTTAACTCAAGTTTATTATTAGCTAAATCCCTTAACTTCTTCCGATAACTAACTTACAAAAAATCCTTAAAACACGTGTTCAAAAATGTTGGCCGATAAATTCAGAATGCTAAACATTTTTTTTCAAGTTTAATAAACTACCTAAAAAATAATAAAATTGCGCCCAGACTGTTGGCAGTTTTTTTTATACGACTACCATTTTGTTCGACTTGTAAAGTCGCCCAATTTCTCGACATAGTGAAGTCGTAATGAAGTGTAACACGATCGGGTCAAAATCCCATTTTATAAAATACCGACTTACGAAACAAAGTTAGCGCAGCGCATCTTAACAGTTAGGTTGAAAATTTATCCCGTTTCCCAAAATCACTATTGCCAAAATCCCGTTTTTATGTAGAATATAAATGTTCAAGCCCGAGCGCCCGAATTAAAAAACATTAATTTTATAATAAATTCAGTGCTTCTTTTCTTTTTTATTTTCACCATTACTTTGAATTTTTCACAAATATGTTTCTTCTTCACACACACAGCTGATACGAGTAGAATGACACCGCAAGTGTTTAAATCGGTCAGTTATGAAACGGAATTTTGAGACGATGGGATTTTGGATGAACGGGATTTTGGAACAACGGGATTTTAGATCAACGGAATTTTGGGACAACGGGATTTTAGAACACGGAACACCCGTTCACTTAGTTAGCAACAAATTGATCCACGAAACACATTTTTTCCGACTTTGCAGCGAAGTCGGGCAGGGACGTCATTTGTGGGGGGGAATTATGTATTTTTATAGATTATATATAACATATGTATATTTATATATAAAAATATATACAAACATAACATGTTGCCCCCCTCTAGAAAAAACTGAAATGATGTCCCTGAAGTCGGGCTCTCAAGCAAGAACTTTTCAGGAAAATGGTATTTGATCTTCCGGAAAGTTAAACTATGACATCCCCTTGTCACCCCTATATAATACAGTACATAAATATTATTGTGTACTATAAATTAATGTACACATATACTTTGTGTGTACCATATACATAATCGCAACATAATGCTCCACCGTTGTTTTGCTCTGCTCTCTGCGTCTGCACCGCCGTATTTTCTCGTGCGCGTTTCGAGTTGCGATCAAATCAAAGTAATGAGGCCAACTAACAAACATTTTGCAATCTATCAATGCGGGTTCGTTGACGAGCAATAAAATCAGTCATGGCTCACTCCCCTCTCCACCCCGCAATGAAAATTAAAATCGCAAGAAATTCATTCATAGCTCAATCGTTTCTGCGCTCCATACCCCGCAAACAACATTGAAAAGACAGACGAGACGAGAAAAGAATGATGTGTGGAAAGCAACAGCACAAAGCTCGCGAATCGGAATATGCAACGCCATCTTTTGAGCTGAGGTGAAGTTATTCTTGATACTACTATAAGATATAATTTATTTATTTATTTATTTATAACAATAACAATTAAACAGAAAATCTTTTCCAATTATACAATTGCCACGAATTACAAACAAAATATTTTACATGTAAATAAAATAAAATAAAAAATATAAAAGTACTAATATAATAACGACAATGAAAGAAGTATAAGAAATTAAAATAATGGATTAAATATCAGAAGAACGAAAAAGAGTGACCTTTAAGTACACTTTGAATGAGTTTAAGGTAGGGCTATGAAAACTAAGGCAATACGAGTTAAAGGACCGAGGTAATCGAATTAGAGGAGAGTAATAGAAACAATTAATATTGGCTTGAGGTACTGTAAAAATGTTGTGACATCTAGTATTGTAGTCAATATTTCGCAGTCTGAGCGTATCCTTGAGATTCGTACTGAAAACAAAAACAACTTCATACAAAAACACCATATCCAAGTATAATCTTCTGTCCTTCATGCAAGATATGCCAAGTAGTTCGAGACGAGTTTCATAAGGTATATCATGAAAGCCAAGTTTACGAAAAAGTGATATAGTGAAACGACGTTGAACTGTTTCCTAGGCAGTCACGAGATATGTAAGATAGGGATTCCATACTACTGAACAATATTCAAGATGACATCGGACCAGACTATTGAAGAGATTTAAATATAGAGTTGCATTACAAAAAGGGTGCGCAGAACGTAATATAAAACCATATAGCCTGTATGCCCGTTTACAAACATCAGTTATGTGCGAATCGAATTTTAATTTCGCGTCGAAAATTACACCTAAGTCTTTGATGTTGGAGACTTCCAATAGAAGAGAATTGTCGATGTAATAGTCAAACTGAATGTGTGAGATTTTATTGGTGTAGATCATCATAAAGCATTTCTGCGTATTTAATGACAATTTATTCATAGTACACCAGGATAAAAGTTTCTTGAGGTCATTTTGTGGGAGGAGGCAATCAGATTGTGATTTTATTTCCCGAAAAACCTTTAAGTCATCAGCATACATTAAATGCTTTGACTGAAGTTCAGAAAGAAGATCATTAACAAATAGTATAAACAAAGGGCCCAAAGTAGAACCCTGAGGAACACCAGATCCAATGAAGATGACCATTTGCTTACGATCATTTAAATATGATTGGAACCAGATAAAAAGCCCAGTACTTAGGCCAAAAGAATTGAGTTTCTGTAGAAGAATGGAGTGATTAACAGTATCAAATGCCTTTGAAAAATCTGTATAAGTCGTGTGAACATCATAATGGTTCTCTAGGGAGTGAGCTACAGAGTTGGTGAAAGACACCAAATTTGTTTCAGTAGAACGGCCTTTAAAAAATCCATGCTGGTTAATTGATACACAGTCACGAACTTGAGAAAAGACATGTTCATGAATAAGTTTCTCAAAAACTTTTGAAAAACTGTTAATAATACATATTGGTTGATAGTTTTCGGCTTTATGTTTCTCTCCTTTTTTTGAAAATGGGAATGACATGCGAATTTTTCCAAACACTGGGAAAAATGCCCTCACGAATGGAAGACGTGGTTTGGCAAGAACATGGCTCAACTTTTTCACAAAGATATTGGAAATATTATCCGGACCAGCGCTGCCATTACTGTCTAAAGAATTTATGGCAATGATGACATCCTGCACACTGAATACTGGCATCACATTGTTCTGATGTGCTCTGTTAGGAGAGATTGGAAGTATTGAGAGAAAAGCTCTACAGGAGTGGATGCAGTAGCCCCCGAGTATGTTATGCTTAAAGGAGTATTACGGTTTTCCGAAAGGTTACCGGAAAAGGAAACAAAATGAAGGAACGGGAAAAGTAAGATGCGCAAAAGGGTATTACCTCTCGCCGACGTCGTCAACTCGGCAATTTCAAACGCCTGAAAGGAACAGAACCCAAGCATTAGAGCCAACCAATATATGCCGTACGATATCACTTACCAGCAAAACCACTACTGTTGCGATATCCGAAGAGTCGCCAATCTCCGCGAAAGAAGGTCGGGCCTAAAACCGAAAGTCAGAAGAGTAGATTTAGGACGATTGATTATGCTCAAAATTACGCACGGGAATTTGAATTACTATAATGAATTAAGGAAACCGATTAGCTTAGAAATACGAACTGGAATTGGAGGGCGGAATTAGTATTTGCTTTCCGATATAAAAGATCAGCAGTGTTAATAATATAATAGGATTAGATTTAGCAACAATAATAATAGGATTAGATTTAGTACTAGAAGTCGACATGGATTGCATCGAGACTACACAGTGAATATAATACGAATTTGAACCGGACACTTAAGGTAACACCTCTTAAATAAAAAGAAAAACCATAACGCGGAACTAGAACGAAAGGATGGTGAACAATAATAATAAGAAACGTCGTTTCAACAACAATAAAGAAAATTAACGTACCAATTTACGCGGGAACACGGTCGACACTAGAATTCAGAATTCACAAATTTTTTATTCAGTCTTTTTAATTACACGAAATACATGAGTGATATGAGGATTTGAGCTTGACAGCGATCTATTGTCAAATAATAAGTTCCGGCCTAGGCCAAGACTGAGTTAATGTGTTAAACATAGTTATGCAATTTATACCAACCGCTCGTATGGCTTAAAGCTTGACAGGTCGACACTAGAACTTCGCGATATTTCACAGTTCGGTAGATTTATAAAAACAATAACACTGCGCGCCGCCATGATGACTGGAACGCGGATTCGAAACCCGAATAATGTTGTGTTTCAATTCGAAGCACGACTGGAAAAATCCGGGGAAAAAAAATCGAAACCTACTACCTTTTTGGCCGAGACCGGAGAATACGGAAATTTTAACGAAAGCGAGTGTAGTTTTCTTATAAAAAGTAGAATGCGAATGCTCTGTGGACGAAAAGTGCAATTGGTGAAAAAGTGATGCGCGCGGAAATTCAGTGATGACATTGGCGGAACTCGAAACTTTAGTTTGTGCGGAAGATATCGAGAGGAACAAGGTAGGTAGGTAGGTAGGTACGCGTGGCTGCCCGTGAGAACACGGACACACTTAGACCTAAAAGGTCCGTTGTGTTACCACAGGATCATTGAATCCGGTCCTACTCGTCGAACCATTTAGAGCTTGCAATGAAGCGTTGGATTCTCGCGACCTCCATTGAGGCAAGGTCACCGAGACAGTTGAAGAAGTAAGCTCCAAGATGAGCTTTCCTTCTGGCTGAAAGAGCTGGACAGGTACAGAGAAGGTGAAGGACTGTCTCCTCCTCCTCCTCATCCAGGCAGCTCTACAGAAGTCGTTTGAGAAGAGACCGAGTCTTTTAGCATGTCGACCTATAAGACAGTGTCCGGTCAGGACACCGACTGTGGTGCTGATGTTCGCCCTTTTGAGCAAAGTCAGCTGTTTAGAGCGTTTTAGATCCAGCTCCGGCCAGATCTGTCTCGCAGTGTGACATGTAACACCGTTTGCCCATCTTGAGTTGGTTTTCTCAATTGAGTCCAATCCCAGTAGCAGTTTACATGTAGAGAGAGGCACACCCAGATTCCGGTGTTCCGGCATAATCTGAAGGGTAGTACCGCGTCGAGCGAGTTCGTCAGCCCTGCAGTTCCCTGGAATATCCCTGTGTCCTGGCACCCAGCACAGGAGAATATTGAACTGTTCAGCCATCTCCTTAAGAGATGATCGACATTCTGCGGCGACCTTTGATGTTGTCGAGGCCGATTCTAAGGATTTTATTGCCGCTTGGCTGTCTGTGAAAATGCTAATATCCCTAGTAGATATTACATTACACCTCAGCCAGGACAAGGCCTCCTTGATCGCCATAAGCTCCGCCTGAAAGACACTACAGTGGTCCGGAAGGCGGAAGGAGCTGCTAATGTTAAGCATATCAGAGAAAACACCTCCACCTATCCCGCCTTCAGTTTTGGAGCCGTCCGTATATATGTGGGCGGACTCTTCCATCCGTACCGAATCCCTTTCCCATTCTAGACGGGTTGGGATGACTGTTAGAAATTTTTTCTCAAAATCATAACTGGGAGGGGTGTAGTCGGTGTTTTCAGCAATGTTATTGAAGTGATTCAATATTGTTGAGTGACCTGCATATATGCCAGTCCACTGTGTAGAGGCCCTAAGTCGAATGGCTGCATTGGCTGCCATTTGCTTGCCAAAAATGTCTAGGGGTGGCAGACTGAATAGCATGTCTAGTGCTGCAGAGGGAGTTGTTCTCAGAGCTCCACTGATGCATATGCATGCTGATCTCTGTACCTTCCCTAGGGTGGTGCAGTTAACTGCTTTGTCTAAGGCCGTCCACCAGACAACAACACCATACATAAGTATTGGTCTGATGACGGACACGTAGAGCCAATGAACTATCCGGGGTTGCATACCCCATTTTTTGCCAATGGCCTTTTTGCACGAGTAAAGCGCAACTGTTGCTTTCTTTACCCATTCCTGAATGTTAGGTTTCCAATGAAGTTTCCTGTCCAAAATAAGACCCAAATATTTTGCACTATCGGTGAAAACTAGACTAGTACCATTCAGAGAAGGAGGGTCTACGTGAGGAATTTTATATTTCCTGGTGAAGAGGACTAATTCTGTTTTGCGTGGGTTCACACCCAACCCGCATTCAGCTGCCCATTTGGAGAGGATAGAGAGAGCATTTTGCAATATCTCACTCAGCGTGTTGAGGTGCTTTCCCGAGACAGCAATTGCAACATCATCTGCATAGGCAATCACTCTGCAGCCCGCCCCTTCCAATCTCAATAGTAGTTTGTTGACCACTAAATTCCATAGAAGAGGGGAGAGCACACCACCTTGTGGTGTACCTCTGCTGACAAACCTTCGAGAGGAGGACTCGCCCAGCTTTGTGTTCACAATCCTGGATGTTAACATCAAATTGATCAGCGCGCAAGCGAGGAAATATAGAATAGAAATTGCGTCAGTGATTGCTTCTGGTCTGACGTTGTTGAAAGCTCCCTCGATATCGAGAAATGCAACCATGGTGTATTCTTTAATACTGAGAGATTTTTCAATGGTGCGCACGAGCGAATGTAAGGCCGTTTCGACCGACCTCCCCTTCCAGTACGCATGTTGGGATGTTGACAGCAGTCGCTTGTCAATATTGTCGCGGATGTACACATCCATTAGTCTTTCCAGTGTTTTCAGAAGAAAGGATGATAGACTGATAGGTCTGAGGTCCTTAGGGCAGACATGAGAGCTTTTTCCTGCTTTGGGTATGAATACCACTCTGACTTCCTTCCACGTTTCAGGAATGTAGGTTAGATCCAGGCAGCCTTTCAAGATAACCTTCAGCCAAGGAAGAATTATGTCCGAGGTCTGCTGGATTTCAGCAGGAATTATTCCATCCGGTCCCGCAGACTTAAATGGTTTAAAGCCTTCTATCGCCCAGAGGAGCTTGGTCTCTGTTATAAGAGCGTCAGAGTTGAACGGTGCATGGCTTCTTGTAATGTTTACCCGCTCCGACTCAACAGGCGAGCTACCAGGGAAGTGGGTGTCCAGGAGGAGATCAGTGGTTTCCCTACTTGAGGTAGTCCAAGATCCGTCCGGTCTCCTCAGGTAGCATGGTGTGGTTGGATTTTTAGAGAGAATTTTGCGGAGCCTGGATGCCTCGGATGAATCTTCTATTTCGCTACAGAAGAGTCCCCAGGATTTGCGCTGCGCCTTTCTCAGTTCATACTTGTATTTACGAAGTGATCCTTTATAGGAGTCCCAGTCGCAAACGTCTTTCGTGCTTTTGGCTTTGTTAAACAGTTGCCTACAGCATTTTCTAAGAGCCCCGAGTTCTGCGTTCCACCATGGCGGCTTATGTTTCCCTCTTGGCCTGCTCTCAGGACAGGAGTTCGACAATGCCTCGTTTAGGGCGCGCGTAAGGGTGGTGACCAGACCTTCGAGATCAGTTGAGCTACTCGGTTGGAGTGGCGGTATGGGAGGGAGTAAGCCGCTAAGAGTTTCCCTGTATTTGACCCAGTCGATCCTCCGGTAGTTCCTAAAGGCCGGTGGGATAGGTTTGTAATCTCTCAGATTAAATTGGAGGTAGCGATGATCCGAGAAGGAGTTTTCTTCAGAAACCTTCCAGTTGCTGACCATGTGTGAGATGTTTTCGGAAACCAGGGTTATGTCTAAGACTTCTTGTCTATTCCTGGTTATAAAGGTAGGCTCTTGCCCTGTGTTGCATAGAAGGAGGTTAGTGCTTAAAAAGTAGTCAAAAAGCAACTCGCCTCTTTCGTTTGTGTCAGTGCTACCCCAGACTGCATGATGCGCATTTGCATCACACCCTAGAATGACACCAGTGTTGAGCTTACTAGCTTCCGTGATTAGATCGCTCATAATACTCGGTGGCAGTGGACCTTGATGGTCATGGGCCAGATAGGCCGAGATCAGCCAGTGAATCTTATTATTCAGTTCAAGGCTGACTGTGACGATATCAGGATCACTGAAGCTGTGTAGCAGAAATATATTTAAACTGTTTTTTGCAAGAATGCATGCTCTTGGCTTGCCATTATTCCTTACATAGAACAGAGTATAGTTTGGAGTCTTGAGACCGTTTACCACGTCATGCACAATCCATGGTTCCTGGATCAAGACAAGGTCTTCTCCATCCCTGGCTAGACGAAGAAGTAATGAGGCTGATGCCGTTTTCGAGTGATGAAGATTAATCTGCAGTATTCGCAGCATTAAGCCTCGATCACGGTTATGTTCGCATCTTCCGGGTCTTCCGGGTCAGATGCCAGCAGATCTTCCTCACTGCCATCGGGAGGACCAGTCGAGCCTTCATCCAGTCCAGCATCCGAGCCAAGATCCTCTTCGTCCGTTAAGGAGCAGTGATCCTGGCAAACCAGTACTGAATCGGAATCGGGTTGCACCGGGTCCAGTTCCATCGCCAGTTCAGACTCAGCGAGGTTTGAGTCGTCACTATGGACGACGTGGGAGGCGGAATCCGTTTCCATTTTCGAGGCTTCGGTGTCCGACGCGCTCGGTAAGGGATTCTCAGCGTCCGCCTTGTAGACCCGAAGTGTGATTTGGCCAAGGCCCAAATTGACCACACCCTTCAGGTTAGCTAGGGGGGCCAGGGACTCCTTGTTAATCACGATTGTCGCGACTCTCTCGGCCCCTTTTGGCTCCTCCATCTTGGCGATCTTCCAATTATGCGTCGGAAGATCAGGGTTGCAGATCTTTAGGATCTCCAGGACAGCCGCCGCGTCAGAAGGCTTGCTTGGTATCCTGGCTCTTGTTCGAGGCCGACTTGGGATGTCCTCCCTTGCCACAACCTCCAACTTTGCTCCAGGCCAAACCTCGCCTAGACCAGCAATTGCCTCCTTGTACAGATCCGCCGATTTCTGGTCGGAGCAGATCACCAGCTTGACATGGCCCTGATGCCACCCACCGTCGCGGCAGGAGGGGACAGGACCAGGATGCTTCCTCATAAGTTTGAGGAAACCATCCGCCAGCTCGCTCTGCACGTCTTTCCACTTGTCTAGAGTGATCCTTCCGTCATCGTCACTCCTGTCGATGACGGCCATCACGAGATGATCCTTCAGGACTTCGTTGAAGGGCCTTGAAGGTGCCGCGGTGCTTGAGTTGCCCGTCTTGGCCCTTTTTGCTGCCTCGGGAGACTCATCCAGCGATCTGAGTCTCTTGGACACTTGACCCTTGCCAGATGGTTCCCACCCCTCGGTGGTCAGCTTTAAAGCCCAGTCAATAGAGGCCCGTTGTTTGTCCGTCCGCTGTTCCTCTGGTATACTACCAAGGCGCTTCAGGATTCCCAGGGCCGTTTTCTTCTCTTTGTAGAGCTGTCTAGAGGGAGCGATATGGCCGGAACTTTTTGGGATATTTGCAGCTCCCTTTCCTCTGCCAGTACCCTCCTTTTTGAGTGAGCCAAGACCAGGTTTGGTGTCCGAAGTCTTGGCCATGGTAATTGGACCGGGTTTGGTGACCGAAGTCCTCATTTTAGAATGTCCACTTGGACCGGGTTTGGGAGCCGAAGTCCTCGTGGATGTTGAGTCGCTTGGACCAGGTTTGGTTGCCGGAGTCCTCGCGGGTGAGTTGCTAGGACCAGGTTCTGTGACCACAGTCTTTGCAGGTAACCCCATTGGGGTGGAGGAGAGGGATGAGCTTTCGTCCACCTCTCCGTCCGGTTTTTTGAGAGATCCGGACTCTGTTTTTTGTTTGTGTTTGTTTTTTGAATTCATTGTGTTCCCACGAGTAGCGGAGAACGGAATGTCCATCTGCACAGAGATCCGCATTGTGCAGATAAGGCTATTTAATCCGGAGGTCGCCAGGTATCCGGATACTCCGTTCGCGGCTGGGCTATTTGTATAGGGCCCCCAGCCTGGTCGATCCTCGGCACGGGTCGTATGACACCTTGATCCAGCCCGGATAAGTGGAGTGAAGGAATGTTGGGAGATGGATGGAGAGGGGGGACGTTGACCATCTCTTGGTTTCGGGCAAGACCCTACTCAGCCCCAACACCACGGCAAGGTGGACAGTCGTCGTTGGAGCGAGAGGAACAAACAATTAGAGGAAGGTGGCGGAGTGCAACAATCGCCAGCACCTAATTATTCCGAGTGCATATGGTGTCGTGAGGCGAACTTTTGAAGTCGTGAACGCAAGAATGGGTAGTAGGGGAGACTAGGTAGAAATGCACCATTTTTCATTAATTACTCCATATCTCCGAAGAAAATAGTGGAACTTGATTAATTTTTCTTTCTTTATTTGATCAACACCTTGCGCAAATATTTTATTCATAACAAAGAGCAAAATATAAACAGAACTTGAGGACTAATGAAGAAGAACGCAGTCAGTCCAAATGGTGCATTTCTCCCATCATACAGGAGAAATGCACCACATTTTATATATATAGCCAACCCAAACCAAATTAGTGGAAACAAAAACATGAAATATATTTATAAAAGTAACAAACAATAACGAACTAAACAGTAAATACATTAAGCCTTTTTCGATTTTTATAAAAATAAAAAATAATAGAAAATACCGAATAAAAATAATTCAATGGTTTTATATAAGTTTTGATAAGTCAACGGATATTAAAATTTGAAAAATCTATTGCAAATTTGATATGTTACTGCTGTCTCCTTGTAGCACGAATCCGTTCTGGTTGCATCAAAATAATTTCAATATCATTAAGATTTGTGGCCATGAATTCAGGCAAAGGAGGCATAACAATCTGGTGCATCTCTCCCTATATGCTAGTGATGCAATTCTACCGATTCCGACCAGATGGATATTTTTTATTTTTTTTTTATTAAATAAAAACAAATAATAAACTAGCACTTTACTAAAACACACCTTAAACTACACACTATATATGTGCCTACTTAGAAAGGTTCACGATCGATAATTTGTCTTTAAACAAAAATGTTGCATATATAATAAAAGTTAGTTTCCTTTGCGTTTTTCTTTTTCTCCGAATAGCTGTTCGGCATTACTCGGTATTTTAACGATTCCTGAACGCGATCGTGTGGATAGCAAAGAGTAAGAGAATACTACTTCTGCTTTGAAGATTTTACTTACGGGCGAGCGCCAATGGCGAGTGGTGCATTTCTACCTATGGTGCAGGGCTACCCATTCTACCCTACCTAATTATTCCGGGTGCAAGTTGTGTCGCGAGACGAATTCTTGAAGCCGTGTACCCTCTAAAGTTATCCGGTGCGCGGGAAGCGAAGATTGTCGTCGGTTAGTGTCGCGCGAGTTATATAACATAATAATATCAAGATTGTATAATACACATTCCCAAATACTCCAACTACCCCGAACATTCCCACATTAACACTTTCCCAGCAATATACCCATGTCAACCACCTTCCTAGAATTAGATCACGTTGCACCTACATTTTCCCATACTCACCTTAAACTCAGACGCTACCTCAGCACAAAATACAAATTGTAATAAAATTCCAACATTTCATTTTTTAAGAAATAAAATTTTAATATCACTTGAGAATTAGTCGTGAATGAATAAACATATATTTTGAGTTAATTGAAAGTGTTTTTTTTTTCTAAATTGTCCGGTCCGTATTCGTAATTGGCGCAGCCGGTAGGATCCACAAGGATCCCTGGTTCCGAATAAATTTTTTTTTGTTTTTTTTTTCATCTTCGTGTAAAATTAATCGAAGGATTATCGTTAATTATACTTACCGACGGTAAATTGGTAGAAGTGAAAATAAAAATCCAAAAAACATTCGGTTTCATTAGTGTCGTGCTAAAATATTCGAAAGAAAATCGAATATATTGCTTGTCGAGTGAATATCGACAATTAGTGACAAACAAAAATTCTAAATTCCTTAGCATAAGTGAACATTGTTGCGTTTCAACGCTTAAGCTAGTGGAGTGAACCAACGCACGGATCGGAACATATCATGAAGAAAGGACTAATTGTAATCTGCACGTAAGTCGAAAGCTTTGAACGATTCCATTCCTACCATTTCCTAACATTTATCAATTGACTAACATTTCCTAAGAAATAACAATTGATTGATTAAAATTGAAACAAATAAAGTTATTCGCGAATTAATTATATGTATATTATTTCTATAAGTGATTGAGTAGATAGATGAAAGAATTTTTTTTTTGTTAACGTGATTACAAAAGTGAAGGCTATCGGTATTTAAATAAAGTGAATAAACGTATATAAAGTTTTAGTTACACAATCAATAACAAATCCTTCGAACTCGTGTTTTATCTGAAAACCAAAAATTGAAAATAATGGAAAACAATCTCGAAAACGCGAACGCGAATATGAACCCAATTGCGAATGCAAATGTGGCCGCAAATATCGTTAACATCGATGTTTTTAAATCCTTGCGTATTCCGGACGCAGTTAAGGACCTTCCTCGATTCGATGAGAATCCAAGACTTCTAAACGAGTTTCTTAGTAATGTGGAAGAAATTCTTTCTATAATGGCCAATATAGACGGCACAAGTTACGCTACAATTTTGCTCCGAGCAATTCGGAATAAAATTGAAGGACCCGCCAACGAAGTTCTGAATATGTACGGAACTGAATTAAATTCGGGTGATATAAAACGTAACTTAATTTTACACTATTCCGATAAGCATTACGAAATTTCTCTCATTAGAGACTTACATAATATAAGACAATATAATAATGGTATAGAAAAGTTCCATAGTGAAGTAATTGAAATTTTATCTACAATGTTAAACAATGTAAAAATTAACGAAACTGACGCTAATGTGATCAAAGCAAAGAAAGAACTTTATTCAGAAATGTGTCTGAATGCCTTTCTGATAGGATTAAAAGAAAGAATGCCTTTCTGATAGGATTAAAAGAACCACTTGGGTCCACAGTACGGGCAATGAAACCTTATTCACTAGTTGAAGCATTTTCATACTGCATGCGTGAACAAAATATATTTTACGCGAAATTTGACAATTCAAACAAAAATTTTACAAACAAAAACCAAAACTTTAGTAATCCTAATTATTATAGACCTAAGCAACCGGGTTTTCGCGAAACAAATAATATTATGCAAAACAGACAAAACCAATTTCAGAATTTCCAACAAAGGCCAAATCGGTTTAATCCACCCCAACAAATGCGGAATCAATATAATCCACCACAACAAAGACCTAACCAGTATCCTAGAGCCCCCAATAATCAGATTTTGCCCGAACCTGAACCTATGGATACGAGTTCCAGCAACACTAATTTTAGGCAAACAACTCGATACCAAGCACCCAATCGACAGCCCCAAAATTCATATTTTAGATCGACTGGTCCAGCCAGATTCGTAGGAGAAGAACTTAATTCTATGACGAACAAACCCGGCCTAACAACATACAAGTACAATTCGCAAGATAATTATTATAATAACGAATATATGAACAATCAAAAAGAGGAAAATAACTATTGGGCACAACCAGACGAACCTGAAGATGCTGCACAGATCGACAATGAAAATTTTCAGATCGCAGCCTCGACGAACCAACCGGTTACGTAGATCTTAACACTCATGGTTTTACCTTGCCTTATATTAACATTTCAACCCCAACAGGTCAATATTTGAAATTTTTGATAGACACTGGAGCCTCTTCATCCTTTATTAACCCCGAATTGTGTTATTCTGAATACATTCGCGAAATTAAACCCACTATCATTACTACGGCTTTAACCACTCATAAAACTAATCAAATTAATCAAACCGGATACCTTGAGTTTCTCCTATTTCGGTTTCACGGATATTTTGACGGTTTAATCGGGTTCGATACACTAAGAGCCCTAGGTGCAAGAGTAGATGTAGTAAATCGCACCTTAATCACGATTAACTCAGTAATTCCGTTGCAATTTAAACCCAACTTTATGTCACAAAAATTTACAATCCCAGCAAACTCCAAATCAGTCGTAAAATTACCGATATACATCCGAAATGGGGATATTTACTTAAACTTTACTAGGATCAAACCACAACTTTATATTCCTGAAGGAGTATATAAATCTTCAGAATGGTATGGTTTGGTTGAAGTTGTAAATGAATTAAATGACGATCAAAACTTGCTACTTGAACAACCCCTCAAAGCCGAACCATTTACAAATTTTGTTGAACATCCTTGTGAATTAAACTTTTCAGAAAATAGTGACTACAATTCTCAGGAAACCCCAAACCAAGATGATATAGTTCAGTCTCTACGCTTGAACCATCTTAACGAAGAAGAACGGAAAAAGATAAGTAAATTGTGTAAACAATATCAGGACATCTTCTATAAAGAAGGCCACAAATTAAGCTTTACCAACAAAATAAAACACCATATCTCAACAACTGACAATATTCCAATATATACGAAATCATACCGTTATCCTTATGTGCATAAGGAAGAAGTCAGAAACCAAATAAGTCAAATGCTTGACCGCGGTATTATCAAACCAAGCTGTTCCCCATGGAGTTCTCCTATATGGGTAGTACCCAAGAAGAAGGACGCTAGCGGAAGACAAAAGTGGCGATTAGTTATCGACCATCGCAAACTTAACGAAAAAACAATAAACGATAGATATCCTTTGCCGAATATTAGTGAAATTCTCGACAAACTGGGCAAATGTATATATTTTACTACACTCGAATAGCAAATGGATTCCACCAAATTGAGATGAACTCAAAGGACATGGAAAAGAATGCCTTTACAGTCGAAGGCGGACACTACGAGTATGCTAGAATGCCCTTTGGTTTAAAGAACGCACTTTCAACTTTCCAGAGAGTTATGGATAACATCCTTCAAGATCTTCAAGGTAAAATTTGTCTTGTTTACCTTGACGATATCATCATATTTTCTACCTCACTACAAGAACATTTAGAAAACATCCGAAAAGTATTTGATAGACTTCGGGACGCCAACTTTAAAATCCAAATGGACAAATCCGAATTCCTATGCAAGGAAATCTCATTTTTAGGTCACCTTATTACAAGCCAAAGAGTGAAACCCAACCCTGATAAATTAAAGGCAATCCAAAGCTTTCCGATCCCTAGAAACCAAAAGGAAATTAAAACATTTTTGGGTCTTCTCGGATATTACAGGAAAATCATCAAAATTTTTCAAAATTAAGTAAACCTTTAACTCATTGCTTAAAGAAAGGTAAATCCGTTGATTTAAATAACAGTAGCTACATAAGAGCATTCAAAACTTGCAAAGACATTTTGATGAACGACCCTATTTTACAACATCCCGATTTTTCTAAGCCTTTTGTCCTAACTACTGAAGCAAGTAACTTTGCGATTGGTGCCGTTTTGTCACAGGGACCAATAGGAAGCGACAAACCAGTGTGCTACGCTAGCAGAACGCTAACAGATACAGAAACAAATTATTCAACAATCGAAAAGGAACTTTTGGCGATAGTATGGGCCACCAAATATTTTCGCCCTTACCTTTTCGGGCGCAAATTCAAAATAGTTACGGACCACAAGCCACTACTTTGGTTAATGAACCTTAAGGACCCAAATTCTAAACTAGTACGTTGCCGTTTAAAATTAGAAGAGTACGATTACGAAGTAGTCTTTAAGAAAGGAACTCAAAACTCCAATGCAGACGCACTCAGTCGTACACGACTTCCTGAACAACCAAATAATGAAATAGAAATAAATATAAATGACGTAGTAACAGATCAGGCGGAGCAGGGTACTAGTTATTCAACCATACACTCTGCATCAGAAAACTTAAACACAGGTATCCCTATCTCTGAGCGTCCGTTGAACGAATTTAATCTTCAAATTATCTTGGAAAGAAGTAATAAAACACCCAAAATTTCTCGAAGTACTATATTTAAAAATAAAAAACGTGCCACCTTCCGATCGATAAATTTTACAGAGGACGATATTATCAAAATCCTGAAGGAATACATAGCCCCGAAAAAACTAACAGCAATTTTTACTGATAACGACACATTTAGAACAATCCAAACTGTATACTCTAACCATTTTTCTGGAAATAAAAATTTTAAACTACTTAGATGTACCGAAATTTTAACAGATGTTATAGACAACGACGAACAAGACCGATTAATTCAGAACTGAATGAAACTTTACAACATTCAAAACGACGATATTTTTTTTCTTTATATGTCAAGTAAAATTTCAGCGTCTATTAACAATTGCGGAACATGTCAAACATTAAAGTACAATCGCAAACCCCAAAAACTCGCATACGAAAAACCCGAAACACCTCTAAAACCCGCAGGGCTGAGCTTCAGGCTACTGTGGGGGTCAGCAAGGTGGCGAATAGCTGGACGGCCTGCATGCAAATGTAGGTTAGCTGCGAATAATCAATAAGCAGTCCCCGACCAAGAGCGGCCGAAGAGGAGGGTGGGGCTTAAAAGGTCCCAAGAACCCTGTGAAACTTTAGCGACAGGACGAATCGGCACCGTCCTCCAAATGTGCCTTCTACCTATGGTTAGCAACGAGGGACAACATCGCAATCTACGACTGTGTCCATATCAGCCGACAGTAACATCGAAACTATTCCCGGCCGTAGATATTAAGACTGAGTCCAGTAAGGTCTTGATTATGAATACTGGAAACAACGAAACAAAATGATGGCATTTGGGCTGACGATTGCGGTATTCTGTTACCTGAGTATGTAAGAGTGAAATCGAGCAGAAATGGCTTTCAGGCTAATGCAGTAATCGCCTCCGTCCCGGTAAAACCTTGGCAGGTCTCAAAGAACGCTCCGCGTTTGTCACCATTAAGTTAGTGGTGTAGGCTCAGATGTAACATTCCTGACTAACACTGATCTGGCTCTGAACGCAGAACCCCATAAGGGCTTGCGTCAACCCTTGCATGGCCTCACTGCTTGCAAAGATAACCATGGGATCCTAGGTGACTACACATTCGAACGGGGATAACGGCTTTGAGTTGGGACCACAAAAAACATGAATAATGATAAAAACAGCAACAAACCAAACAACAGTGAACGACGGAACAGTAATGACAACGATGGCGCTATAAATGTTAACAGCGGCAATGAAAACCCTTTTCAGAGATGCGCAAGGCTACAAAGGTCCCCAGCCGGCACACGAGAACTTTCTACGACAGGAGGAAAACAGATAAGTGAGGGTTCTAAAAATAACATCACCAAAACGCCAACAGCAGCTGACAGCAGCAAGGAGCCAGAATCGGTGAAATCGTCGTTTCACCTTCTCGGTGAGCAGATTAACTCACTCGTGGACATGCTCAAGGATGGAAGGCGTTCGATTCATCAACCAATGCGTGATACAATCGATAGCATCAGAGCGCTATATGAGGTTTTTTCAAAAGAGCAGCAATATGACACTGCGAAAGAAGTAATTAGGAAAAACAACTCCTCGCAAACATCACCATGGTTCAAACTGAATCAGAAGAGAAGACAGGAGTCTGATCTTGAGACGCCACCAACGAAGCGCATGAATGTAGCGCATACGTCTGCTAAGAAGAAGAAGGCTGAGACAGCTTTGTTACCGAAGAGACAATCCCTTCTCTTCGCAAAAAATAACAACGCGCGGAACACAATGGAGGCAGCACAAGGAGATACAGTGCAACCACAAGCGCTGCCGAAGGAGACGGAGAAATGGACAAAAGTGCAGTCCAAGAAGCAGAAGACGAAGAAGGGTATAAGGTCAAAACCCGACGCCCTCATTATTTCGGCTACCGGTGATCTTACGTACGCGGACATTCTGCGGACGATTAAGACAAATGACACCCTCAAGTCACTTGGCGAAAACGTACGTGCAGTTCGACGAACCGCTAAAAATGAGTTGCTGCTTGAACTTAAGCGTGCACCAGAGCGGAATACCGGAGCGTACCAGACAGCAGTGGAGAAGGTATTATGCGAGTCGGCTAAGGTGTCGGCGAAAACCCATACCATAACAATCCAGCTAAGAGATCTGGATGAGGTCACAACGCCAGCAGATGTGTGCGATACGCTCCACGCACAGTGTGAAATACGACGACCGGATGAAGCATCGGTACGTAACATGCGGAAAGGGTATCAATGCACACAGACGGCTTATGTCAACTTACCGGCCGAAGATGCTGTGAGAGTGGTAAATATGCAGCGGATACGCATTGGCTGGGTGTCATGCCGAGTACGCGAGAGCGTCTCGCCTACACGTTGTTTTAAGTGTAGGGTGTATAACCACTTGGCACAGAACTGTAAGGAGCCAATAGATCGGAGAAATATATGCAGGAAATGCGCCGAAGACGGAATGAGAACATTGCCGAATGCAGAAGGCGATGCAACCATGCGCACAGGAAAGCGCAACGTGCGCGAAATCGTACCACGTGGCAATCATTGCATTCTAGCTACAAAGTATGCCGACTACAGCTTAAGAAAGCGATTCAAGACGCCAAGGACTCCGCATTCCGAGACCTGCGCGAGAACTCGGATATCGACCCCTGGGGCAAGGCGTACAAGGTACTGATGAAAAGAGTAAGAGGACCCAGAGCACCGCAACCCTCGGATCCTGCGCTTATGGACAGCGTAGTGGCGGCACTCTTTCCACCACAGAGTGAACGGACGCAAATATATCATCTACCCGCAGATATGGGTAATATTATTCCCGTGACAGCTGAAGAGGTTCTACTGACACTACGTAAAGTGACCGACAACAAAACACCTGGTCTGGACGGCATCCCTAACGTAGCGATGAAAACGGCCATCCGGAAGGATCCCGAGACGTTCGCTAGGATGTACACAGCATGTCTCAATGAAGGAGTGTTCCCCGCTTTTTGGAAGCTGCAAAGACTGGTGCTGCTATTGAAGCCCGGGAAGCCACCTGAACAACCATCGGCATACCGGCCACTATGTATGCTGGACTCATTGGGAAAAGTACTGGAGAGCATTATCAGTAACCGACTGCAGGAGTCGCTCGAGAGACCTGGAGGTCTATCTGAGCAACAATTTGGATTTCGCCGAGGGAGATCCACCATCGACGCCATCCATGCTGTTATGAGAATTGCGCGTGATGCGACATCTGGTGAAAGATGGAAAAATGGCGACAAAAAGTACTGCGCAGTGGTAACACTTGACGTCAAGAATGCCTTCAACTCAGCGAGCTGGTTGCGAATAATGCAAGCAGTAAATAGTTTCAACGTACCGGGATACCTACAGCGAATCATAGCGAACTACTTCGAAGGAAGAGTTCTTCTGTATGACACCGAGGACGGCGTCAAGCGCTACGACGTTTCACGAGGAGTCCCACAGGGCTCAGTGCTAGGCCCCACATTATGGAACATCATGTATAATGACGTTTTTTGCATCGAGCTTCCAACGGACACCACATTGGTTGGCTACGCGGATGATATCGCACTAGTGGTAGTAGCGAAACATATCCACACCTTGGAAGTTCTGTGCAGTGAGGCGATCAATAGAATTATGAACTGGTTAAGTAGTGCGGACCTAGAGTTGGCTTCGCATAAAACGGAGGCGGTTCTTTTGAGCTCTCGAAAAGTGCGCGAAGTTTTTACATTCAGAGCCGGAGAGCACGAGATCATCTCGCAGCCAAATCTGCGATATCTTGGGGTGTTAATTGACACCCGGATGTCCTTCAAGGACCATCTTCTGGCGATCAGCGAAAAGGCTTCAAAGGTGAATGGTGCACTCTCACGCATCATGTCAAACATTGGAGGACCACGCTCCAGCAGGCGAAAACTATTTGCAACGGTCACGAGTTCCGTAATGCTATACGCTGCACCGATCTGGGCAGATGCAACGAAGAAGAAATCATATATAGCCGGAATCCGATCAATCTATCGTCTTAGTGCACTAAGGATTGCTAGTGCCTTTCGAACAGTGTCCGATGAAGCAATCGGAGTAATATCGGCAATGTTACCAATTGACATAATAGCGTGTGAACTTCAGCGACTCTACGTAGCAGCAGATGAAGCATCGAAAGTGGACGAGCGACGGCGCAGTATCCAGGAATGGCAAGGACGCTGGGAAAGCGCGAACAAAGGGAGATGGACATTCACATTGATCCCAAACATAGACAGCTGGATAAGCCGTAAACACGGAGAAGTGGACTTTTATGTGACCCAGCTGCTCAGCGGACACGGTTGTTTTAAGCAGTATCTTCACCGCTTTAAGCATGAGGAAGACCCGTTCTGTCCCAACTGCCCCCACGAGATTGAGGACGCGCGGCATATCTTACTGCACTGTCCGCGCTTCGACGTCGACCGAGCCGAGGTTGCGGAGGCCTTCGGAGAAGCTCCGACCGTAGAAAACCTCGTTAGACACATTTGTGACACAGCCCTCAAGTGGCAAGTTTTCCAGACTGCAGCAGCACGGATTATGTCGACACTTCGCCGCTTTGAGCGAATAAGAAACATTCAACGTGACGCACCACAGGAGACGACTGACTAGACTAGACAGACAATAACTGACGTTTTTAGCAATATTGCTATGACGGCCTCCCGACGCAATACCTAACGGTGGTTCCGGGAGGATCCATCCGTACGACTGAGGAGATGTTTAGCGGGTTAAAGTCCCGCACTGACTTAGGCTTTCGATGCTTTTACTCCTCGTTAAAAAAAAAAAAAAAAAACCTCTAAAACCCCTCGATATCCTTCACCTGGATATATATATAGTAAACAAATTCCAACTATTATAGATAAATGTTAAAAATTTGCTTCCGCGTATACCTTAACTGCAAGAAACAGTTTAAACATAATTAGATCTCTCAAACACTACATAAGTCTGCACGGTATACCCCAAAAATTAATTACAGACCAAGGAACAGAATTTACCGCAAATATTTTTAAAGATTTCTGTAAACAATATGACATAAAGGTTCATACCACCTCTTTCCAGCAGACTAGCAGTAATTCCCCTGTAGAAAGACTTCACTCGACGCTAACAGAAATATACAGAATTATTTTTCAAAATCAAAAGGACAAGAACATTGACACTGACCACGACGACATCCTAAACGAATCAATAATAACATACAATAATGCCATTCATGCAACCACTAAATTGACTCCATACGAACTCTTTTACGGTAAAACTTATAAATTCAATGATTCATAAAATTTAATAACACCCATGAATACCTTAAAAAACGTAACCAATTTCAAGAAGAACTATACCCTGCAATTAAAATCCAAGTAGAGGAAGTAGTAAATAAATATATTAACAAGCGAAATGAAGAAAGGGAAGAACCAGTGGAATATAAAGAAAACGAAATAATATTAAGAAAAGAATGTCGAAGAAATAAACTGACCCCAAGATTTACTAAACATAGAGTAGGTATTAACAAAAAAAACATAATACAGTCACGATCGGCTGCAAGCCAATCGTATAATACTCTAGATGAATACTGAACTCCGATTTATATTGTAGCTGGGGATAAAGTAGAATTACGTGTGTACATGCTGTATGTCCTTTATTAATTACTCCCATTAGATTGCTACTCAAACCGAAAAGACAATATTCAGTGTTTAATTTCATTTCTTGAACTGGGTAAGTCATCGAAAAAAAATGTCCTTTTTGAAGGACTTTTACATGGGAGGTGCAGGAAGGACTCACTCGATTTCTTTCATATTTATCCTTTTCCTTGGAACCATTTAAAAATGAACGTGTACAAAATTTCAAATTCGTAGCTTGAAGCGTTCAAAAGTTATCGAAAAATATTGTTGAACACTTGTTTTAAGGACATTTTGTATGGCAGCTACCAGATGGAGTAAAAGGATTTCGCTGATTAGTAAACCCGAACTTTGTTTTTACTCAAAACTAATTTGTACAAAATTTCCAATTCATAGCTAAAAGATTACTTGAGTTATAGTGAGTTTCGTAAATTAAGTGAATACATTTTGACAGGATATTTGTATGGCAGCTACACGAAGGACTTACAGGATTTCTTTCATAATTCTACATTTAGCTCCAACTATTGAAAAAGTAACATATCCAAATTTTCAAAGTCGTAGCTTAAACTCTTCTGAAGTTATCGGCTAATATTTTTCAACACGTGTTTTAAGGACATTTTGTATGGCAGCTACCCGAAGGAGTAAACGATTTTGCCCGTTAACGAACTTAGCCTTACAAATTCAACCAAACATCCAGATTCAAAATTTCAAGATCCTAGGTGCAGGCGTTCTTGAGTTATCATGTTCACGGACAGACGGACGGACGGACGGACGGACGGACGTCAAGCGGATTTGAGGTTTTTAGCCACAAATAAACAAAAAATAATATATAACTTTTTTTCATCCGAGGCTTGGTTCTATGCGTTACAAACTTTTGGGCTGGATTAAACTTATAATACTCTATATGATTTCATCTAGAGTATAATAACCATCCTTACTAAAGATGAAAGAAAAATACATAAAAATAGACCCAAGAGAAAACGTAAATTTCAGGCTAATGCTGACGTACGGACAGGGAAGGAAGGTGTACTACCATTGCGGCTAGGAACAGCAAGGACGATACAGACTCATAGCAACCTACTACATATTATCAGACTTGACAACTACGGAACCAACATAAACAAAATAGACTACGCACAGAGACGTCATTTCAGTTTTTTCTAGGGGGGGGCAAGATGTTATGTTTGTATATATTTTTATATATAAATATACATATGTTATATATAATCTAGAAAAACACATAATTCAGGGGGGGCAAATGCCACCCCTGCCCCCCCACAAATGACGTCCCTGACTACGCACTTTCGAAATTCGACAACATAGACGGACTTAATGACAGTTTAGAGATAACCAAACTTAAAATTCACGAACTTAAACTCAAACTCACCACCTTAACACCTAAATATGGACAAAAACGTGGACTTATCTATGGAATAGGAAGCGTCATAAAAGGAATAACCGGAAACATGGATGCTAACGATGCAATTCATTTAAACAAAGAAATCGAAACAATTATCCTTAATCAATCCAACATAAAGGATCGAGTAAATAAACAAACTTGAATAAACAACGAGATGATAGAAAGTTTTGATAATGTAACTAATCATATTAATAAACAACAGGATGCAATAGTAACTTACCTAAAACATACCCAGGAACTGGCAGCAAATAAAATACTAAGTCCCGTTGAGCTTAACGAAATTTATTTTATTCTAAAGAATCAATCAATTAAAATAAAATCTGACCAACATATTTATGAAATGCTCGGACTCCAAGCATATTATAATCAATCAAATATAATTTTCAATATTCGCATACCTATCCTCACTAACGAAACCTACAACATGTACCATGTAATACCCTTACCCATCCAAAATACCAAAAAGGTACACCTAAAACCCTTTGTTATCCTTAACCATAAAAACGTTCAATTCTTTGACAAAAAATGCCCGAAGATCGAACAAGAATTCTACTGCGAAGAATCAATCAACCGTGAAGAACTTAACAATTCAAACTGCATCGCCAAGATCATCACTGGACAATCTGTGTACTGCAAACTCACCGAAATAACCAAATACAGCAAGATCCTCCAACCAGAACCAAACCACATCCTCCTAATAAATGTACCAGAAACAACCATACGATCAACCTGCGGAATTAACAACCAAACGATAAACGGCACAGCTCTCATCCACTACGAAAACTGTAACTTAGATATAAATGACATCATCTACGAGGACTCAAGAAACATCTATTGGGACGAGATCCATATTTTTCCGTCAATTTTTAATAACATCATTAATTTTTCACTAATACCAGAAAATTTCTACCTAGAAAAATTCAATGCCTACCATTTCGAGAAGGAAGAAAAAGTCAAACTGCTTGAGGTCGATATAAAGGAAAAAATACTAAACTACAGCTTCGTAAGCATCATCAGCATCCTTAGCAGCATCGTCGTCTTCATCCTTACACTGAAAAGAGGTTTACTCACCAAAAAACATCGTAGTAATTCATCACCAGGAGATGTCATCCCAACAAGCTATGTCGTGACTCCTCCCAACGAAACTACAGGAGAGCAGTTCCTTTGGCCGTCACTCCACTCTAAGGGGGGAGGAGTTATATAACATAATAATATCAAGATTGTATAATGCACCTTCCCAAATACTCCAATTACCCCGAACATTCCCACATTAACACTTTCCCAGCAATATACCCACGTCAACCACCTTTCTAGAATTAGATCACGTTGCACCTACATTTTCCCATACTCACCTTAAACTCAGACGCTACCTCAGCACAAAATACAAATTGTAATAAAATTCCAACATTTCATTTTTTAAGAAATAAAATTGTAATATCACTTGAGAATTAGTCGTGAATGAATAAACATATATTTTGAGTTAATTGAAAGTGTTTTTTTTTTCTAAATTATCCGGTCCGTATTCGTAATTCGCGTAACATAAATCTCCGGGGTTACAAGAACAACGTCACGGACAAAGCTGGACGGCGAACGAGATTAGCAACAGTGGTACCCTAGATTTAAGACATCCGATAACCCAGATTTGTTCTGTTTATATTAGTGTATCACCTTTAATTTCTTTTTTTTTTCATTTCTTCCATAATCTCTTCTTAAATTCGAATTTACTTAAGCATAAACATTCTTTTAAACGCTATGTGTAAAGATTGTGAAGTCCTCTCATTCCAGATTTGCCGCGAGTGTCCCTAAGAATCTACTTTCCCCCCAACCTGGTCTCACAGCTGGCTAGGTTGGAGAAGAACGACGACGAAAAGTATAGTTGTGTGGCGCCCACCCCGTCTCGACGGGTTTGCCGGCTCGTCGTCGTTCGCCCCTTAGGCGAGGTTGGTAAAAGGAAATATTAGTAAAATTGTCGCTCAAGGGGGCTTTGTTTCCGTTAACGATTAACGCTTTTGTTTTGGGTTTCTTCGAAAAGAAGAACACGCGCGTGAATATATTTTATTAAGTTTTGGAAAGGACGATTAATAGTTTTTTAACATTTTATTATTTATAGTATTTGAGTTATTTTTCTGCTTTTATTAAATTCCACATAATAACAGTGGTGTGGTGAGTGATATTGGTAAGTTGGTTAACATAAATAGCCGTGAAATATAGGGAGAATAGTCAATCAATTCTTTTGTCTTGTTGATAATAAAGCCAAAATTCTGTTCTTTTACGGGAGGGTATAAGCCGATAGTATCGCGGATTTAGGCATTTGAACATTTCAAAAATAAAAAAAATATACGACACTGCGGGTGTGTTGGAGGAAGTGAGAACCTTTCGGAGACGCACTATTTTTTCTCTGTTAACCGAAATGACTACTCCAGGCACAATGCTGTTTGCCGTGGATCGTCTAAGCCAGGAGGAGTTGGGGTATGAGATGGCCATAAGGGGTCTTTCGGTAGATAAGGTAGACGGGATGAGAAAATCACTAAGGGCAGCGTTGAAACGCGAGGGAGCGGGATATAGTCTGGTGATCGAGGACTATCCCTTTACAGTTGAGGAGGACATGTTAGCTTTGAAAGCTAAAATTGGCGAAGTCGAGAAGTTGGTATCAGTATTTACGGGGGACGATCGATGCGCGGAATACTACAAGGGTTTAGCAAAGATTGACTGGGGAATGCGTCGCTCAGGGCGAATCCCAACAACTACTGCCGAAGATAAATCGCTAGTGACGGAAAAGAGGGGACAGTTAGTGGTCCTGATGAGCGAGCTACTAGAAAAGGCGGCCAACGCTAGCAGCTCAACGACGGACGATGAACCGGGTCCGAGTCACGAATCGATCGGGGCCAAAAGTAAAGGGGAACGAACAGGGCGAAGTCGGATAGAACGAAAGAATTTTTGGCACTGGCAGACCGAACGACTCCTATCATTCAAGGTTACGATCGTCCGGAAGGAGTGATAAACACGCTGAGATAAGAAGAGAAGGACAGAGGATCAAGTGAGGTTTAGGTTTTAGGTTTTAGGTAAGGTGGGTGGTCACTACGCGGATCAAGGGAGGACGAAGATCTGGGTAACAGATTAACTCCCGTCGGTATCAAAACTTCTCCTCGACCTTCGATAGCTGTGGCAAAGTAGGAACTAAAATTCACCGGCGATGGGTCGAGTCAATCGATTAGCTCGTTCTTGGAAAGGGTGGAGGAATTACGGGAAGCACGCGGAGTAACGAAAGCTCAACTGTTCTGTTCAGCCGTGGATCTTTTCTCCGACAAAGCACTCATTTGGTTTCAGGCAGTGAGGCCGGGGGTAGAGGCGTGGGACGAACTAGTAGCCGAATTAAGAGCCGAGCTCTTACCACCGGACTATGACGAACGGTTGGAAATGGAGATCCGGCACAGAACAATGGGGGCCGATGAATCTATCGGTATGTACGCCGCACTCATCTGTTCCGCCGCTTAACAACTCCCTGGCCGGAATCAGCGCGATTAAAGTTACTCCGACGAAATATAACGCCGTTCTACCAAACTCAACTGAAGTTGAAGAAGGTGAGCACCATCGCGGAGCTAATCCGCCTCGAAAGGGAATTGGAAGCCACCCGGATAGCAGTGGAAGCATTTGTCCCTCCACTTCCACATCAGGTCAAAGGTCTGCTGGAGCCGGATTTAGCGTACGTCGGGGTGGAAGAGGTTTGTGCAGTATCCAGCGGGATCAGCAATATCGTCTGCTGGAATTGTAGAGAGCTAGGGCATAGTGCACGCGAATGCCAGAGGCCAGAGGCCCCGCGTGTTACGTGTGCGGGAAGAACGGGGTGATAAGGAAGTTCTGCAACCACTGCAATAAGTCTTCCGACATGAGTGGACGGAACGCAGGCAGGGCAACGGAGGGGAACAAGATGGCCGCTACTACGAGTGAGCCGTCGGGAAACTCCCAACAACCCCATTAGGGAGCGGCGCAATGGGGAAGGGAAGCGGAATAGCCGTAGGGAAGACGTCTCGAGTATTGGAAGAAAGCAGCTCAAGCATAAATTATATTTTTTCCAAAGTAAGTGGAGATACGAGGCCCTATTTGGAATTAAAAATTTTTGATTTGGTAGTGTCTGGGTTATTAGATTCAGGAGCCTCTAGAACGATCATAGGTGGGACAGGATGGGATCTCCTTCGGGGAACTGGAGTAGTACTACAAGCTTCAAGGTCTCAATCTGTGGTGACAACCAATAGAATAAAGTGTTCGGTGGATGGCTGGATCTGGATCCCGATTGAGGTGGAGGGGAAACCCAGATGGTTGGACGTACTCGTCGTATCGGACATTCCGCTGAAGTTGATATTGGGAGCTGACTTTTGGGCAGCGGCCGGAATAGTAGTGGACCTGCAAAAGAGTTCTTGGGAATTTTCGGAGAATGTTTCTATATGTGCGATCGATTCCCTTCAACCACATTCGAAGCTTTCGATACAGGAAAGGCAGCGGTTAGCGATCTTAGTTGAAGGGGAGTTCAGCTTGCTGGGGGAAGGAATTGGTTGCACCAATATGGTGGAACACGTAATAAAAACTAATTCCGAACCCATCAAACAAAGGTACTAACCCGTAAACCCGATTATACAAGCTCATATTGACCGGGAGCTGAACGAGATGTTAGACGCCGGGATCGTTGAACCATCGAGCAGCCCCAATACTGTTGAGGAAAAAGAAGAATGGAACCTATCGGTTCTGCGTAGATTTCCGGAAAGTGAACAAGGTCTCAGAGCGAGATGCGTACTCGTTACCCTAAGTGTCGGCCACGTTGGACAAGCTGAGAGGTGCTAAGTACCTATCGTCGCTCGATATCAAGTCGGCCTACTGGCAAGTGCCGGTAGCAGAATCATCTCGACAATTCACAGCGTTCACTGTACCGAATCGAGGGCTATTCCAATTCAAGCGTATGCCTTTTGGTTTGCAGAACGCCCCAGCAACGTGGCAGCGACTGATTGATAGAGTCCTAGGAGCTGATCTGGAACCACACGTGTTTGTGTATCTGGACGACATCATTATTGTCACCCAGTCATTATTGTCACCCAGTCATACGAGAAAACAGGTTTTCAGTAGACTACGGGCAGCGGGTTTAAAGATTTCGAGGGAGAAATGTGATTTCTGCAGGTCAGAATTACAATACGTGGGGTACGTCATTAACGAACAAGGCTTAAACGTTGATCCGGAGAAGTTGGAATGCCTCGTCAAAATCCCGAAACCCTCGCGTGTAAAGGAAGTCAGACAGTTCCAGGGAATGGTATCGTGGTACCGCCGGTTTATTCCAGACTTCGCGACACTGGTGTCATCATTGACTAATTTACTAAAGAAGAACAAGAAGTTCGAATGGGATGAACCATGTGACAGAGCCTTCTCTACGGCGAAAGTCAAACTCTCGACTGCACCGATTTTCACGTGCCCTGACTTTTCGCTGCCATTCACGATACAGAGGGACGCATCGGGTTTCGGTCTAGGAGCGGTCCTAACACAATCGGTGGAAGGGGAAGAATGTGTTATCTGCTATCTAAGTCGATCATTAACAGCCTCCGAGCGGAAATTCTCTTCAGAACGTGAATGCCTGGCAGTCTTGTAGGCCGTGGAAAAACTGAGGCTGTGCGTCGAGGGTGCTAAGTTTCTGGTAGTAACCGACCACTACTCGTTGGTCTGGCTAAACCAACTAAAGGACCCTTGCAGAAGATTGGCTAGATGGGCCCTAAGACTCCAACAATTCGACTGTGAGATTGTTCATCCGATGCGCTGTCTAGGTCCGTCCCAGTGAACGATATTAGCACCCAGAACGAAGTGCCGGATAAGTGGTACCGGAAAATGTGCGAGGAAGTAAAGACTCGACCGGAGGTATTCATGTCATGGAGAATGGAAGGAGATCAGTTGTTCAAGTACGTCCAAGCACCATATCCAGCCCTATCGGAGGAGGATGTGTAGAAGATAGTTCTTCCAAGAGGGATGAGGATAGCAGCAATGGAACAGTGTCACGATGCATCCACCGCGGGCCATCCGGGGGTGTTCCGCACCTTTACTAGAGTCGCACAGAAGTATTATTGGCCTAAAATGAGAGCGGATATCCAGTAGAGATGAGTAACTCAGATCTGAGCCGGCTCAATGAACCGGCTTAAGCAGAAGATTCAACTGAGCCAGATCTTCTCCACGGATCTTTACGGTTCAACGGTTCAACAGATCTCGACGGTTCAACAGATTTGCACGGCTCAGCAGATCTTTACGGATCTTTGCGGGTCGCGGATCTCGACAGCTCAGCAGATCTTTACGGATCTTTGCGGTTCGCGGATCTCGACGGCTCAACAGATCTTTACGGATCTTTGTGTTTTGCTGATCTTTGCGGTTCGCAGATCTTCACAGCACACAGATCTTGACGGATCTTTGCGGTTCGCGGATCATCACGGCTCCTGGATCTTTAAGGTTCGCGGATCTTTGAGAACCAACGGACTTCCACTACGCGAATTGGAGTTCGTGCCACAGTCGATAGGGCCGATCAGTAAAGTTTGGACCCAAACTAGAAAGTCGTTTGATAAATAAAAACAATGACCACCGAATGCAATTGAGAGAAAGGGGCGTGAATGATCGAGAGCGAAAGCTAAACCAGCAGAAGGCAGGGATTAACGACCGAAAGGCAGGAGTTTGACCCGAAAACGGGAAAAGGAAGGTCGCTCAACTAAAAAAAAGTGAGACGAGGTTTCATGGGAAGAGCTGGCAGAACAAACGGCCTGTTTTGCGGATTAATGAAACGAGAGCAGTCAAATTATAATATTAAGTGCGGAGTTCTGGTCGTTAAGTGGAAGGGATACCGAGTTAAAAATAAAAGGAGAAGAAAACAATCGCGGAGTTGTAACAGGCGAGAAGCAGCAGATTTGGAGCACCGGAAGCAGTGTCGACTATTTTTACCATCGAGATCGTGAAAGGATTCGGCGAGGGACACCGCACCAGAGACGCCCTAAATCTTAAGATCTTAGTGAGTTTAGTAACACAGAATAATAGGTAGAGTGGGAGCAGGTAAAGTATTATTATGAGAGGCAGGTTGATTTTCTTTAAATAAAATTGTGCAAAAATTCAATTACCATAATTTTTTTTAAATATATGTGTGAACTTGGTCCGTCTTTCAGCCCTATTTTTCTGTGAGTAGTGATAACCGTGACAACGTTTTCATTTTAAGTGGAATTTTCCCGAACTAGTGGTTCGGTTTGGAAAAATCGGTCTAGAACGGGTTCCTTAAACTCGGAACCACTGGCGCCCACGACCCTTCTCTGGGTTGGCCGGCAAGGGCCCGTTCGCCCCTTTTGGTGCAAGGGGTTTTCATTGCGGTTTTTCCACCGGGAAAACGCGTTAGCTGCGGTATTAAGACCGCTACCGCGTTCTAACCGTAATAATTGGCGCCCAAAGTGAATTTGCGATTTTTTTTTATTAATTGTCGAAGAATTATCATTTATCGAAGTGGATGAAGTAATTAGGGCATCGGAGGGAATTTCTGAGTTGTTCAAAATTTTAGACGTGGCAGTAATCTAAGTTGTGGAATTTCCGATTAGTTTTAAATACGATTGTTCTTTTCTTCGACAGAATATACGGTTGGTTGGAGGCAGTTTTGAGAGTGTGACTAGTATTGAATTCCAATAACTCGAGGATTTAGTTTTTTTTTGGTTGGGTGTATTTCTTGATTAAGTTGTGGTTCTATATTTTTTTTTTAGTAATGGCAAAAATACTGATTGACCGATTAAGCCAAGATGAGCTAACTTACGAGTTAGCTATCAGAGGCGTTAAGTCCGATAAGGTGGACGAAATGTGGAAGTCGCTTAGAGCAGCTATTCGAACAGAATCTTCGGGAAAGATGTCCTTGTGTTTAGAAACTTACCCGTTCAAATTTTCGGAGGATTTAGCTGCTATAACAGCGAAGATTAGTGAGATTGAGGAGTTGTTGACAGAATTTAAAGGAGATGAGAGTGGTGAATAAAAAAAATTTTTTACAAAAGTTCATTACTGCCTGCGGCGATTGGAAGGGGGCGAACCGACAGAAGTGGAAATGTCTGCAAAGCAGAAAACTAAGTCCACGATTTTAGTACAATTGAATGACTTATTTGAAAAGTCTGGGCAGGTATCGTCGGACGAGGAGGAGTTGAGTAGATCCCAAGTCAGGATATTGGACACGATAACATAACTAGCAAATACTATCGTGTCATCTGATTCCGGTAAAATAGATATTTCAAAATGGAAAGTCACTTTTGCAGGTGAACCAAATACACTTTGTGCCTTCTTGGAGAGGGTGGAGGAATTGCGCCAGGCACGAGGGGTGCCTAAGTCGGTTCTATTTAGATCGGCAATAGACCTGTTCGAGGGGAGAGGGTTAATTTGGCTGCGAGCCAATAAAGTCAGATGTAAATCCTGGGAGGAATTGGTTGCCGAGCTACGAGCGGAATTTCTGCCACCAGACTATGACGACCGATTGATGGACGAAATACGTCGCCGTACGCAGGGTGCGAGTGAGTCGATAGGGGTTTACACCGCAATAATGAAGGGTTTGTTTAGGCGTTTGTCGATTTCCCCAGACGAGGGCGACAAAATTAAAATTTTAAGACGGAATATCGCTCCGTTTTACCAAACGCAGCTGTGTCTGAGGACTGTGAAATCGGTAGAGGAGTTGGTGTCTTTGGGAAGAACGTTAGAAGCCACCAGAGTATCGGTGGCGGCTTTTATACCACCACCCACGAAACGACAGAGTCTGTTGGAGGCAGATTTAGCGTATGTAGACGCAGTTGAGTGCCACAGATTCGAAGATGGACGCATAGGTGACCCTAACCAAACGCAACACATTACGCGGAAACAAGCAATATTGTGCTACAATTGCAAAAAGAACGGGCATATCGCCAGTGAATGCAACGAAGCCAGACGATGTTTCGGCTGCGGAAAAGTAGGGGTTTTCCGGTCGAAATGTCCGATTTGCAATCCGGAGGTTATTGGTGCCGTGCAAAACCAAACGAGTACTAGTTCGGGAAACGAACCGAGTGCTCACTAGAATGCGGGGTAGTGAGTACGGAGGTCAAAGCGACAAAACCCGTACATCTAGACGTTGCTTTGACTCCGATGTGTGGCGACAATCGTCCGCATTTACTGGTTGACGTTTTTGGAGTAGATTTCATCGGTTTGTTGGACTCTGGATCTTAGACGGGGGCAGGTGGACCTGAGCAGCATGTTAGACGTGGCAACGGTTGAATTCTTGCAGCCTAGATCTAAATTGGGAGAGGAGGAGTTGAAGGAGTTGAACGTTCTGCTTGAAGAAGAGTTGGGTAGTATGGGAGAGGGACGTTTGATAAATAAAAACAATAACCACCGAATGCAATTGAGAGAAAGGGGCGTGAATGATCGAGAGCGAAAGCTAAACCAGCAGAAGGCAGGGATTAACGACCGAAAGGCAGGAGTCTGACCCGAAAACGGGAAAAGGAAGGTCGCTCAACTGAAAAAAAGTGAGACGAGGTTTCACGGGAAGAGCTGGCAGAACAATCGGCCTGTTTTGTGGAGGAATGTAACGAGAGCAGTCAAATTATAATATTAAGTGCGGAGTTCTGGTCGTTAAGTGGAAGAGATACCGAGTTAAAAATAAAAGGAGAAGAAGACAATCGCGGAGTTGTAACAGGCGAGAAGCAGCAGATTTGGAGCACCGGAAGCAGTGTCGACTATTTTTACCATCGAGATCGTGAAAGGATTCGGCGAGGGACACCGCACCAGAGACGCCCTAAATCTTAAGATCTTAGTGAGTTTAGTGACACAGAATAATAGATAGAGTGAGAGCAGGTAAAGTCTTATTATATAAATTGATATAAGAGTGAATTTTAGAATTAACGTCAAATCAACTAACGTAACATCAAGAGATTCACCCCGTTGGGTTTATGAGAGGCAGGTTGATTTTCTTTAAATAAAATTGTGCAAGAATTCAATTACCATAATTTTTTTTAAATATATGTGTGAACTTGGTCCGTGTTTCAGCCCTATTTTTCCGTGAAACGTTTTCATTTTAAGTGGAATTTTCCCGAACTAGTGGTTCGGTTTGGGAAAATCGGTCTAGAACGGGTTCCTTAAATTCGGAACCACTGGCGCCCACGACCCTTCTCTGGGTTGGCCGGTAAGGGTCCGTTCGCCTCTTTTGGTGCAAGGGATTTTCATTGCGGTTTTTCCACCGGGAAAACGCGTTAGCTGCGGTATTAAGACCGCTACCGCGTTCTAACCGTAATAATCACTACTGCACGTTACATAGGGCATATTGAAATCTCCACATATCAGAAATTTTGAACCAGGACCACACTGATTTATAAAAAGTGAAAGTGCTTCAAAGAGTTCAAAGAGGTTAGTTGCAGATAAGCTACACGGTATGTAACAAGTGAAAACGAACAACGAGGATCTACCACATTTGATCTTAACAGCAATGCATTCGAAGTTGCAAGGACCACACTGATTTATAAAAAGTGAAAGTGCTTCAAAGAGTTCAGAGAGGTTAGTTTCAGATAAGCTACACGGTATGTAACAAGTGAAAACGAACAACGAAGATCTACCACATTTGATCTTAACAGCAATGCATTCAAAGTTGCAAGGAAATTCAGTACATAATTCGGAAAATAACCTATTATCAACAGCTATCATGACACCACCACCATTACTTTTACTGGAGGACAGAAGATCGCGATCACGACGATACACATTATAAAATCCAGGGACAAGCTCAGAATCGAAAATTGACTTGTTTAGCCAAGTTTTTGTAATGCAGATAACATCGGAAGAATTTGATAAAATAGAGTTTTTAAATGTTGTTGCCTTAGTTTTCAAACCTCTTACATTTTGATAAAAAATACTAATGTCTTTTTTAACAGTGGAAGTCGATATGCAATGCTGACGTTAAGTTAGGCGCTCCTTGGTGAACGCAGAACGAACATTTTTATTGATGTTACTTATTGATCTCGAGTGAATTCTTTAACGATGAGACCTTTCGGCCAAAACGTAGGCTTCAAGATCTTGTCATGAGGTATACGAACTTTAAAGGACACATATGTTAAATTAACAACATCCTCTCCAGCCTTCGTTAGGCGATAGCAAGGAATCTCAGTAGTAATTGCTTCGAATTTACTTTTGATGAATCTTACCACAGCTTCGGGCTGAGCGAGAAACATATATCCATCGAGGCATCTTCGCCGCAACGAGTCCAGATGTTATTTTACAGGTAGGTAGATTACCTTCAGAATGGTTATAGTTTAGACCGGGAATAACTTCCTTTGCCGGTTTCGCAATGTTGGGAACAACAGCAGATGAAGCGACTTTACCAGACTTCATTGAAGTATGTCGATCAGCTGTGACGACATCAGAGATAGGCTGAATCATACGAGAACTGCAAGGTTCATCGGCACACAAACGGGATCAGAATGTAGATCATTCAACGAAGCCGATTTACACTGCTCCATCAAGTTTGCACTACGTAAAATTCTAGTAGAGAGTACACTAGGTTTACGTAAGATGGCTGTGATTGAAGAGCATTGACGGTCAGCTCCACGACAGTTAACAGCAAGCTTATCAACAGTACTTTGTTGGTCTAGATCACTATGAGTATTTTGGATGTTATCCGATTTTGGAGTAGTAATCACTGGAACCGTTGAGATCGTGATGACTGAAGTATCAGAATCAGAGGTATTCGTTTCTTCCGCTGAAGGAATACACACCTTGTTGATGTCGTTTAAGGCAACATCAAATTTCAGTTGAAACGAAAGAAGATCTGCATGTAGCGTTTGCATAGTTGAACGCACTTTGAGTAATTTCGCAACATACGCTGACGAAGACGAAGTTCTGCATAAGGCGCAGAACCAGTGAATGCCGCTGCCGGTATTTATAACCGCATCACCAACGACACCAGAGAGACCGACACATTTGGAGTGAAAAATGTTTCCGCAAAAACCAGAACAGCAAATTAGCGGTGTTTTACCGAATACATGAGAACAAACAGGCACACAGCACTCAGCCATAGTTCACCGAATAAATTTAGAATTAGGCCTTCCTTGATAATGTTACTGAGAGCGGGGACTAATATCACAAAATCACTAAAATCACAGGACCGCTTGATTAGAGTTAATTGTATAAAATAAAAATTGTTAAAATAAAAATAAGTGATAATTTATTAATCGCACTTTAAATTCTATTCGCACAATAATTCGCACTGTATGGCAGTACCGCCCGCTTATTTATATCGCTTTACTCGATCACTTTCCCTCTCTACCAACACGGTCGCGTATACACGCTGGCTGTCACAGTCGACGTAATAAAAATTACTATGTCCCTCGCTGAAAGCTTCATCTGCTTTTATACTACTTGATTGCAGTCGAGACTGTTCTTGAATCTTCGCTCGGTGGTGTGTGTGGACGCGACTGGAATGCTTGAGAGCATTCCATTTGATCTTCTAGGCTTCCAGTACATTCGAGCGCATTTGATTAGAGGGGAGATATAGTCGTGTTGTTTCGCTCTCTTATTTACCTTCTAGGTTTCTGATTGGGTTATTTTGCAACTAGGTATTCGGTTGCTACTGTTTCCCTTATTCGTAATCGATCGAGTTGCGCGATTGCGCGGTTGCCAGGTTTACATGTAACAATATGAACGAGTTACGTTTTACTTTACTGGAAGTAATGGGCAAAACTACATATCGCCTAAAAATTCAATATGACATAAAGTGGCCCTCGTTCAAAAAACCTGTTTAAATTAATGGTTCCACTTAAGAATTTTTATTACTCATTTATTTATATTTTAAGTATCGAGGAAATCAATTAAATATAAATGAGCTTCAATATGATTGAAGCACTTACCTGGATGTGGTAGGTAAAACTGGGTACAGTACTTTGGCTGTTTTTGTGGGGTACCTAACAAAGTAAAATGCCTATAAAAGCTAAACCACCTTCATATTTTTATCAGTTTCACTTACATTGCTAAAAATAGAAGGTATTAGTAGAATTTAGAAAATAATTTCACAATGCTTAAGTACTCCAATGAAGAATATGGAGACATTATGTTCATCCATTGAGAATGTCAGGAAAATACACGAGCGGCGCGATCGCTGTATCATCAGAGATATCCTCATCGACAGACACCTGACAGGAAAGTATTTCAAGACGTTTATAGAAGGATTCCGGAAACTGGCAGCATTAGGACGAGCAGAGTAAATGCAAATCCTGCGCCAATAATCGCTGTTCAGATCGATGAAAGAATACTGCAGGAAGTTCAAAATGATCCATCAATTAGTATCCGACGCTTTGCATTGCAGTTGAACATCTCTAAGTGAAAGTTTGGAGTGTTTTAAAAGCAGAACACTTGCATCCCTATCATCACACACCAGTACAGGATCTGCTGCCCATTGATTGGCCAAACAGGATGGAGTTTAGCAATTGGCTCCTTGAACTACAAATAGATGACGAGAATTCTATGAACAACATTTTTTGGACGGATGAGTCCCAATTTACCAGAGACGGTATCACAAACTTCTACAACCTACATACGTGGGCTCAGAGCAATCCACACACAAGAAGAGCGGCATCATTTCACCACAGATTCAGTGTCAATTTATAGGCAGGTGTGATTGGTGACGATTTCCTTGGACCTATTAAGGCTTCCCCCTACTCTAAATAGCTCCAGTTACTTACATTTTTTAACAAATGATCTACAGGACTTGTTGGATGATATTCCACTGGTACGATTGGCTTCCATGTTTTACCAACACGATGGTGCTCCAGCTCATTACGGCCGACAAGTCACAGATTGGTTAAATTCCAATTATAGCAATCGCTTGATCGGTAGAAATGGCGCTAGAGTAGCCTGCGAAATCTCCTGATGTAACTATTATGGATTTCTATGTATGGGGACAGATGAAGGACCTTGTCTACGCATCGGTAGTAGTAACATTGGAAGACCTAAATACCAGAATCGATGCGGCAGCAACAGAAGTACGGCAGGAGTTGAGGAGTATGAATACCAAGAGAACACTTTCAAAACGAGCTTTAGCGTGCATTCAAAATGAAGGTGGCCATTTTGAATATTTATTGTAATTAAACAATTTTGAAATAAAGCATAAAAACCAAGCAAAGAATGTTCTTCTTTTTTGCTTAAAAGTGCAATATTCACTTTATTATTACCCCTCCAAAATGGGGCCACGGCTGGGTGAGTGTAAAAAAAAATCACCAAAGAACCGATTTCTTCTTCGGGAAATGAGCCCGTACCACTCAGCTCGGACGCCGACGTGCTACGCGTTCGGCCACCGTGCTGTTGGAGTAGCTCGGACTCACGTCGCCAATACAGCCGTACGCCCAGGCTCTGCTTAGTCGAAGATGGGGGGATTCAGGGACTACTTCTCTCTTTGTTTTGGGCGCCACCTAATCATTTTTTTTTAAAAAGAGGACGAGTAGGAGACCTCACTAACGCGACACTCACAAAAGAAATTAAATGGAAAAAACAGCATCAAAGGAACAAGTAATTCAATTTGACGCGCGAGCAAGCAAAGAAAATACAAATTAACAAGTAATTGCTGGTTACCTTCAATACCTCTCGATCGGTGAGGTCCTCACCTCGCGGTTCTCAACGCTTACCTCCAATTCTTTTTTTGTCGTCTCGGCTAAACTCTACGGACTAAGAGGGAATACTTCAAGTATACTGCACGGCGAACGCGAGTTCCCGGAACCACACACCAATCGCAATCCAATTCTTGGTCTTCAATTCTCGCAACCGCACCATATCTCCAATCCGAGAACCGTCGAGTCCAGCACCAGATCAAGGAAAAAAGCCCCGGTCAAAGAAACTTTTCTCTTTTATCCCTTTTCATTCGCGTTCCAAAGTCACACGTTCCTATCAACTTCGAAACGCTGACAACCACTATTACGGAATTTCTGTCTTTTCAAATTTTGGCGGGATCGATAATCCCTTGAATTCGCAAACTCTGCTGTGGGTGATTCAATTGATGCGATAAACCGCTGGCCCGATGTTGAATATCTTTGCATTACAATATTGTTGCGAGCTAGGGGTTCGCCGGGATTTCAAGTAAAACACAATTCGGTTAAAATAAAAATAAGTGATTATTTATTAATCGCACTTTAAATTCACAGAATTATAATCGCACAATAATTCGCACTGTATGGCAGTACCGCCCGCTTATACCATATATCGCTTGACTCGTTCACTTTCGTTCTCTCTCAACACGGTCGCGTGTACCCGCTGTCTGTCACCGTCGCCGTAATCAAAATCACTCTCTTCGCTGCACGCTCCACCTGCTTATATACTAGGCGGTTGCAGTCTTGAATGTTCACCGGTGTACTTGAACGTTCGTTCAGTTGTGGAATCTTCTCGAAAGCTTCAGAGCCTTCGATTTTGACCTTCGTTCAGTGGTTTATGTACAGGGTTCTAGTACATTGGAGAGCATTCGATAAGAAGAGAGATACAATCGTGTTGTTTCGGCTTATCTTCAGCTAGGTTTCTGATTGGGCTATTTTGCAACTAGGTATTCGGTTGTTGTTGTTTTCATTATGTGAAACGATCGAGTTGCACGGTTGCGCGGTTGCCAGGTTTACATGTAACATTACTCCCTCCTTAGTTCCTGTTCGTCCCGAATAGAGTCGATCCCCTCGTCAGGGGCGCCATGGTACTTCGTTAGTCTATCGAGGTGTACCACTTTCATTTTAGTACGAGGTTTTTGATGCAACTGAATACGGTACACAACATCATTTAACCGGTTGATGATTTGGTAAGGTCCCTCCCAATTGCGCTGTAGCTTCGGTGACCTGCCCTTCTGTCGTTTGGGATTGTATAGCCAAACTAAATCGCCCTCTTGGAATCCTGATGAATTCGCCCGTTGATCATACCTTGTCTTCATCCGATCAGTCGCCAAATTAATTTTATCTCTGACCAGGTTGTAAATTGTGTGTTGTCGATGTCGAAGATCCGATACGTAATCTTTTGGATGGGTCGGTTGGTCTGGTGGCACTCCAAACATTAATTCCGCGGGGACTCGAATGTTCTTTCCGAAGATGACTCGGGAGGGAGTTTCTCCTGTTGTTGCGTGTACCGATGTTCTGTAGGCCATTAAAAATAGAGGAATGTGTTGATCCCAGTCCTGTTGCCTTTCGCTGACGAGTTTCGATAGGTTCGAATTCAGTGTTCTATTGAAACGTTCCACCATTCCATCGGACTGTGGATGTAGTGGAGTTGTCCTCGTTTTATTTATTCCTAGCATTTGACACACGTGTTTGAATGTTTGAGATTCAAAGTTGCGACCTTGATCGGAGTGTAGTTCACGTGGAACTCCAAATCTGCTCACCCAGTTGGTAACAATTTGTTCTGCGACGGTAACTGCTTCTTGATTTGGAATTGCGTAAGCTTCGGGCCACTTGCTGAAATAATCGATGACCACAAGAATGTAGCGATTACCATTTTCTGATTCCGGAAATGGTCCAGCAATATCCACAGCAATTCTCTCGAATGGAGCTCCCACGTTGTATTGCTGCATTTCTCCCTTTGATCTGCGTTGCGGGCCTTTACTCGATGCACAGGTAATACACTTACGGCACCAATTTTCGACGTCATCTCGGAGATGGATCCAATAGAACCTCTCTCGTATCTTTGCCAAGGTTCTATTTACACCTAAATGTCCACCGGAAGTACCTTCGTGATACTCCTTCAGAATTTCCTCGACTTTAGAATGCGGGACAATGGTTTGCATGAGATGCGATTTTCCGTCAGCGGTTTCCCATTTTCGTTTTAATAACCCGCCGTCTAGGTGGAGGGAGTTCCATTGTGCCCAATAACTCTTTAAGGTTTCGCTGAATTGTGAGATGTCTTTCCACTCAGGCCGCTCCATTTTGTCCTTCCATGCCATGATTGGTGAAATGTCTGGATCATTTCGTTGGGCATCTTCCAGTTCTTGCTGATTCCATCCATCCTCTGGTTCGGTCGTTATTCGCTGAATGGTTTCTCCGACTTCTTTTTCTTCTACGCGGTGACAATGCTTGCAGTTTGGTGGACAAGGACGACGTGAGAGCGCGTCGGCATTACCGTGAATTCTCCCTCTTCGGTGAACAATTTCAAAATCGTAGGATTCCAGCCTTTCTATCCATCTTGCTACTTGGCCCTCGGGATTCTTAAACTGAAGTAGCCATTTAAGCGATGCGTGATCCGTTCGAAGAAGGAACTTTTGACCATAGAGATATTTGTGAAAATGTTTTGTAGCTTCTACAATTGCTAATAGCTCTCAGCGGGTTACGCAATAGTTCCTTTCTGATTTTGAGAGCACTCGACTGTAGTATGATAGCACTCTCTCTTGTCCGTCAATCTCTTGTGATAGTACTGCTCCGATACCGACATTACTGGCATCGGTGTCTATGATGAAACTATGACCTGGTTTTGGATACGCCAGAACTGGAGAGTCGCAAAGTTGATCTTTTATTTTCTCGAATGCTTCCTGGCACTGTTGATTCCAAGTAAATGTCTTTCCCTTTTCTGTTAGGTGATGAAGACATTTTGCCGTGTTGGCAAAGTCTTTTACGAATCGACGGTAATATGTCGCTAATCCTAGGAAGCTGCGCAGCTGGTGTTTATCACTCGGAGTAGGCCAATTTTTCACCGCCAGTATTTTCTCCGGATCCGTCTTTACACCATCAGCTGAAACGATGTGACCCAAGTACTTTACTTCTGCACTAAACAAAGTGCACTTTCTCGGACTCAGCTTTAATTTTGCCGCTCGCAGTCGCTGGAAGACTTCCTGTAGATTTTTCAGGTGTTCCTCGAAGGTCTTGCCGATAACGATCACATCATCCAGGTAAACGAGACAAGTTTTCCAACTAAGCCCACGCAAAACAAATTCCATTAGTCTTTCGAATGTAGCTGGAGCATTGCACAGGCCAAACGGCATCACGATGAATTGCCACAGTCCGCTGCCGACAGAGAATGCTGTTTTCTCTCTATCATTTTCGTCTATTTCCACTTGCCAGTATCCACTTTTCAGGTCCAACGTTGAGAACCATTTAGCATCTGTCAGGGTGTCCATGATATCGTCGATTCTAGGTAGTGGATAGCTATCCTTTTTCGTAACATCATTTAATTGTCTGTAGTCCACACAAAATCGGGTACTGCCATCCTTTTTCTTAACCAGCACGACTGGCGATATCCACGGACTCTTTGATTCTTCGATTATTCCCTGATGCTCCATGGTTTTGACCATTGAATTCACTTCTCCTTGTTTCGCTAGTGGTACTCTTCTTGGGGGTTGACGTATTGGTGTAGCACTTCCGGTATCTATACGATGCTTCACTAGGTTTGTTCTGCCATAGTCGTCTTCACCGGTGGAGAAGACGTCGCTGAATCTTTCGATCAAATCCACTGCTTGCTTGTGTTGTGCTCCTCTAAGGTTGCTTGACTGAAGAACTGCTGATGTTACACTATTCTTCCTTCTTGAATTATTTTTAGAGGCTACGTCACGATGTTCTTCAGTGTCTATACTCGTCACCGCTGAGATTGGTTCGCAGCTGCCAATTACATCTCCTTTCTTTACGCTGGTAATGCTGTCCGAAACGTTGAGCACTCTTATTGGTACAAACATCTTCTTATTTCTTTTTACTAGCGTTTTACCCAATATTAGACTTCGTAATGCCGGTGTCGTTTCTGGTTCGATGAGGTAGAATCGGTGGTCCCCGGGATCGCCATCGAGCTCTGCCCAAATAACGTTCTCTGATGACTTTGGTATATCCGCATCTTCGCACAATATAACTCGCAGCTTGGTTGTGTGGGAGGATGTTATGTCCATTGGGATTTCGATGTTCCGCCACTTCATTATTCGTTGTCCTAGGTCCAGCTGGATACCATGTGGTTTCAGAAAATCCATTCCAAGAATACACTCGTCGGTAATATCAGCTAACACGAATACATGCGAGAATGTCAAATCTCCAAGCTGGATGTCACGTGATATTTCCCCATGGACTGTAGTAGTTTCTCCTGTTGCTGTGCGAAGTGCGTACTTTTTGGTGTTGTGAAGCCAAGTACGGTCTACGAGGTCAGATCTTAGCACTGATCGTGTTGCGCCTGTATCAATTGTTATTATGCAGTTTAATTTGTCGACTCGACCACTCATGCATAAGTCGTTTTCACCACGATGTAGTCGAGAAACTGCGATGATGGTTCCGGGGGCGTCGATTCCACCAGCCAACTTCTGCCCCATGAAGTTGGCTTTTACTCGTTTCCCGGACTATGATTAGGCGAAGCGTGCTCTCGTGACGGTTCGCCTCGTTCTCCTTTTTGTTTAGCAGCGCAGCCGGAACAATAGTTGGTAGCTTTTCTTGGTTTTCGGCAGTCGCGTCTTAAGTGTCCTGCCTGGCCGCAATTCCAACATCGAGGGGCACCAGATCCTTCGCTCCGTTTGGTGTATTCGGCCCTCTGACATACACACTCTTCCGTTATTTCTCGAACTCGGTAGTTATTTCGCGAGCTTTGCTTGGCAGCTTCGAACGTAAGCCCATATACTAAGGCTTCGCCAATTGTTTTCTTTCCTGCCAATTTTAACGCCTGCTGCAGCTCTCTGTCCTGTACAGCATTGTTAAATGCGAAAACAGCTGTATCGTTGCGTTGCTCTGTTTGCGCATTTGGAAGCGATAATAGTGTAAGTCGTTCAATATCGCGCGCCAGCTCTTGAAGAGTTTCACCATTCTTTTGGGTTCGGTTATAGAGTTGTGTTTTGTAGATCTCTCCCATGTGGTCACTGCTGTAATGAAGATCCAATGTCTGTACCAACGTCGAAAAATCTTGTTGCTGCTCTTGAGGAATTGTTTGGAGAACTTCTGCTGGTGGACCTCTTAGCGCCAATATAAGAGCCGTTCCTCGTTCCAAATCATTCCAATGATTATTTCTCGCGGCAGCCTCAAATTGGGTCTTGTAGATAGCCCATGGTGTTTGTCCATCGAAGATCGGAGCTTTGAGATCTTTGTGTGTAACGTGTTCTGTCTTGATGACTCCAGTCGCTTTCACGCTATCAAAGTCCCTTTTTAGACGTTCGACTTCTTCTACAATCGCTGATGTCTTCTCCGTTATTTGCTCTTCAAATGTTCGAAGTTTCTTTTCTACATTTTCTTCTATTGCTTTACCCATGGTGTCCATCGTCTGATTTAGATCTTCGATTTTGTTGTTCTGCTGCTCCAACTTTTGGTTGAGGTCGTTAAGATCTGTTGATGTTTGATCTAACTTCTTGTTAAGATCCGCTGACAGTTGACTTTGTTGGTCTAATTTCTGGTTGAGGTCCTTTGACTGCTGTTCTAATTTTTGGTTAATGTCCGTTGAAGTTTGGTCTATTTTCTGACTTTGTTGGTCCATTTTCTGGTTAAGGTCTGCTGAGAGGTCTGCTGAAAGCTGCCTTTGTTGCTCTAATTTCTGGCTGAGATCCGATGATTGTTGATCCAATTTGTTCATCATTTGCTGCATCAACTGCGTTAGAGCATCCGATGTACCAAAACACTCCTCACCACTTCCTTCACGAGCTTCTTCGATTGGGAACTCGAAACTATTTGCGTCCTTACCCTCAGCCTCAAGTATCTCGATCATACGGCTGACAAGCTCAGACTTGTTTCCTGTGGTAGATAATTCCCGTCTACCGAGCTCTTCCTTCAGCTCCGTTAATTTTAAGTCTTTTAAATAACGCGGCATTTTCGCTATCTTTTATTTGTCCGTTAAAGATTTTCCGGGATACAAATTTACTCAAATTCACTTTTTTATTGTCCGTACGAGAACTTTCCACTTCACTAATTAAAGTTACCGCTCACTAGAGCACTCGAGAATATTCGATTTCACAAAATTCTCCCTGTCCGTTCGAGAATTTTCACTTTACTTCACAGTTTGAAAACTTTATTCGCGCACAAAATTCTCACTTTGTCCGTTCGAGAATTTTAATTTCACTTTTCCACTCGCGATTTTAACCCGAATTAATTCTTGAAATCCCACTTCTGACACCAATTGTTGCGAGCTAGGGGTTCGCCGGGATTTCAAGTAAAACACAATTCGGTTAAAATAAAAATAAGTGATTATTTATTAATCGCACTTTAAATTCACAGAATTATAATCGCACAATAATTCGCACTGTATGGCAGTACCGCCCGCTTATACCATATATCGCTTGACTCGTTCACTTTCGTTCTCTCTCAACACGGTCGCGTGTACCCGCTGTCTGTCACCGTCGCCGTAATCAAAATCACTCTCTTCGCTGCACGCTCCACCTGCTTATATACTAGGCGGTTGCAGTCTTGAATGTTCACCGGTGTACTTGAACGTTCGTTCAGTTGTGGAATCTTCTCGAAAGCTTCAGAGCCTTCGATTTTGACCTTCGTTCAGTGGTTTATGTACAGGGTTCTAGTACATTGGAGAGCATTCGATAAGAAGAGAGATACAATCGTGTTGTTTCGGCTTATCTTCAGCTAGGTTTCTGATTGGGCTATTTTGCAACTAGGTATTCGGTTGTTGTTGTTTTCATTATGTGAAACGATCGAGTTGCACGGTTGCGTGGTTGCCAGGTTTACATGTAACAATATCTTCCGAACCAATTACACCAGGAAAATAAAATTTAGTTTCTGTATATGGGATCACAAGAGGCGTCTACTGAAAGTAAATTTTTTGAGGGGGGAGGTGGAGCACAAAAGTGGGGGGACAGCAATTTCTCAAAAAATTTTTGTTTTTATATCTCAGAAACCGTATCAGATATGATCTTGAAAATTTTACAGGAGTTGGGGTGGGTAGACCTCTAGTAGGGAAAAAAATTTTGGGGTGTGGGTGTTGGGGGTGTGGGTTTTGGGGGTGTGGGTATTGGGGGTGTGGGTGTTGGGGGTGATGGTGAAAGGGGGTCGAAAGGAAAACATTCTGATTCTTATTTCTCAAAAACCGTAATGAATAGAAAGCTAAAAATTTAAGATTATATAGAGCCACTATAGAAACATCATAAGAAAATAAAATTTTAGATAGGGGTAGCAAGGTACGGTGAGGGTGTTTTTTTATATCTCAAAAACGGCTTACGCTAGAAAGTTAAAACTTAGTACGTGTATGTAGATGTGCTATTAGAGTAATTAAAGCAAAAAGAAGTTCAGATTTTTATTGGCGTTCAGAGGTTGATTAAAAAAAAAGTTCGTGAATCCACATTTTCACGAATTTCGTTAAAATTTTTACACATGTCGAGCTATCAAAGCAATTTTACCTCTTCTGGCTATTTATATAGGCGCATAGAAACGTTCTTCAAAATTTTTCGATATACAAGGTGTTTGTATACATATTCACGAATTCTGATATATTTCTTAGGTATATTGAGATTTGGAATTCACTTTTACCTCTATAAGCTTTAAACATAGTCGGGGAAGAAACCGATTTAAGTTTTTTTTCCTATTAAACCCCCTGGGGGTGTTGTTCAAATTTTTACTGATTTCGAAAATCTCTCAGGTTTAATGTGATCGAATTCGCTTTTACTTCTTTGGAATATTATATTGATAAAAAAAATACGTAAATAAATAAAAAAAATCTGCCAATAGTTTTTTAGGTTGTCAGTCGCATAGTACCCAACACCGTATCTCATTATTAAACACGTTTCGGACTTCTACCCATAAAATAATAAAGTTGCGCCCAGACTGTTGGCAGATTTTTTTACTTACTTACGTATTTAAATACTGATTAACATCAAAAGATTTAAAACTCGATTTGGCGCAATCTCAAGATTTCGATAAGATTCTATTAAATTCCAAAATTTGAATGAATTTGAGATCTAATCGGGTAAAAAGAGTAGTTCAAAACCTGAAAAAAACTTTAAAAATCTTATAAAGTAAATTAAAAAATTTAACATCATAGTCATGATCAATCAAATGTTTCAGAGCGTTATTCACGCTTTTCGAGTTTTCAAAATCTCTTTGCCAAAAACCTTGCGATGTAAATCAGCTATAAGAGACTGCTCGTGAAGTTATTGTAATTGAAAATAGTATTAGAGAATTTTCTGCTTTTTTTTAAGTTTTGAATAAGGAGAGTAGGCTAGGTAAGGGTATGGTGCCTGTCATCTAAACTCAATAAGGAGACTAATTGAAAATGTATATATATTTAATAAATTACATTGATGAAAAATATGCTTTTCGTAGATTCAAAGTATTGTAGGGTAACTTAATAACTACGGTGATCATTTCTTCGTAGTCGGCCTGAAGTCTTTGGATTTTACGATACAGGGTTCGGATTGCAATGCCCAATCTTCGGTTTCATCAAATAAAAATTTAATACACTACTTTTCTGGTGTTCTTAAAACTGCTGGTTTACATTGATTAAATATAGAACAGAATTGATGAAATTACGAGATTTTGATAAAACTATCAAAATATTCTAGATTTCTCATACATTTGAGAGATTTTAAAGTATTTTTGGACTTCTAAATTTTGTCGAAAATGAGATCGAATTCTCCTGAAAGCGAACAGCCTTGAAATTTTATTGACCAAGCTTTGGAATCAAATAATTTTATTTTTTAGTTCCTGCTTTTGGTATTAAATTTTCAATTGCTTAAAGACTTACAATAATACAATACAGATTAAAATTTGTGGTACTATATAGTCAACTGATAAATGAAAAAAAATTCAACGGAATGTATTCTGAGCGATGTTAATGCTTGTCGAGATTCCGAAATCTATTATAGTTACCTAAATCTGGCAATGTAAATTAGTTATTAGATGCGAAAATGAAAGTTGATATTATCAAGCAGTAAGAACCACAGCGACGATAACATTAGTACAATTTTCATCCTCACTGTACTAGCGGCTAACCACCACACCTAGTCTTTCTACAGTACCTACTGAACGTCAGTGGATCCCCTCTTGGAAAAGCAATATGACCCCCACTGCATATAAGTCCATATGTACAATAGAGATGGCATATACTCAGCTATTTCTAAAGACTCCGTATAAATGTAAGGAAAATTAAATAGATTTTCTACACACATCTATCGCAATATGAAAGAAAGGGATATCACCTACGTAGCCACACACATGCAAGAAGCAAGAAAACTTTCAAGCGTCAAGTCAAATAAAATTTTGATTGCATTCATGTTTATACTCTAGATGAAATCATATAGAGTATTATAAGTTTAATCCAGCCCAAAAGTTTGTAACGCATAGAACCAAGCCTCGGACGAAAAAAAGTTATATCAAGTAATCTTATAGCTACGAATTCGGAATTTTGTACAAATTAGTTTTGAGTGAAAACAAAGTTTGACTTTATTAGTCTGCAAAATCCTTTTACTCCTTCTGGTAGCTGCCATACAAAATGTCCTTAAAACACGTGTTTAAGAATATTGGCCGATAACTTCAGAGGGGTTTAAGCTACAACTTTGAAAATTTGTATGTGCTATTTCTCCAATAGTTGGAGCTAAATGTATGATTATGAAAAAAATCCTATTAGTCCTTCGTGTAGCGGCCATACAAATATCCTGTCAAAACGTCTTCACTTAATTTACGGAACTTACTATAACTCAAGTAATCTTTTAGCTCTGAATTGGAAATTTTGTACAAATTAGTTTTGAGTAAAAACGAAGTTCGAGTTTACTAATCAGCGAAATCCTTTTACTCCTTCTGGTAGCTGACATACAAAATGTCCTTAAGACACGTGTTGAACAATATTTTTCGATAACTTTTGAACGCTTCAAGCTACGAATTTGAAGTTTTGTATACGTTCATCTTTAAATGGTTCCAAGGAAATGGATAAATATGAAAGAAATCGAGTGAGTCCTTCCTGCACCTCCCATGTGAAAGTCCTTCAAAAAGGCAATTTTTTATCGATGACTTACCCAGTTCAAGATATGAAATTAAACACTGAATATTGTCTTTTAGTTTTGAGTAGCAGTCTAATGGCAGTCCTTAATATAGGACATACAACATGTACACACGTAATTCTACATTATCCTCAACTACAATATAAATCGGAGTTCAGTATTCATCTAGAGTATTATACGATTGGCTTACAGCCGATCATGACTGCAGTATGTTTTTTGTATCGTATTTTTGAAGTCACATTTCAGGTACATATTGCATACTTATTTTTATTACACTTCTGTCTTACTTATTTTTATTACACTTCTGTTTTAATTAATTTTCACTATATTCGTTTGGGAATCGTTTGGGAATATTTGAGAAAAGGTTTTTTAGATTTAGGAAAGCGTTATTTATTTAATATAAAAATTTTAATTTTTTGGGTGTATAGATAGCAGACACTCATATGAAAAAAATCAAATTATGGATAATTTGATTTGAAATCGTTTGGGAAACTTGTTAAATTTATCAATTTTTTTATACTCTAGATGAAATCATATAGAGTATTATAAGTTTAATCCAACCCAAAAGTTTGTAACGCATAGAACCAAGCCTCGGACGAAAAAAGTTATATATTATTTTTTGTTTATTTGTGGCCAAAAAACCTCAAATCCGCTTGACGTCCGTCCGTCCGTCCGTCCGTCCGTAAACACGATAACTCAAGAACGCCTTATCCTAGGATCTTGAAATTTTGAACCTAAATGTTTGGTTAAATTTGTAAGGCCAAATTTGTTAACGGTCAAAATCGTCCTACTCCTTCGGGTAGTTGTCATACAAAATGTCCTTAAAACACGCATTCAAGAATATTAGCCGATAACTTCGGAAGGGTTTAAGCTACGTCTTTGAAATTTTGTGTGTGTTATTTTTCAATAGTTGGAGCTAAATGTATGATTATGAAAAAAATCCTGTTATTCCTTCGTGTAGCTGCCATACAAATATCCTGTGAAAATGTATTCACTTAATTTACGAAACTCACTATAACTCAAGCAATCTTTTAGCTACGAATTCGAAATTTTGTACAAATTAGTTTTGAGTGAAAAGAAAGTTCGACTTTACTAGTCAGCGAAATCCTTTTACTCCTTCTGGTAGTTGCCATACAAAATGTCCTTAACACACGTGTTTAAGAATATTGGCCGATAACTTCAGAAGGGTTTAAGCTACGTCTTTCAAATTTTGTATGTGTTATTTTGCCAATGGTTGGAGCTAAATTTATGATTATGTCGAAAATCCTATTAGTCCTTCGTGTAGCTGCATACAAATATCCAGTCAAAACGTCTTTACTTAATTTACGGAACTTACTATAACTCAAGTAATCTTTTAGCTATGAATTGGAAATTTTCTACAAATTAGTTTTGAGTAAAAACAAAGTTCGAGTTTACTAATCAGCGAAATCCTTTTACTTCTTCTGGTAGCTGCTATACAAAATGTCCATAAGACACGTGTTCAACAATATTTTTCGATAACTTTTGAACGCTTCAAGCTACGAATTTGAAATTTTGTACATGTTCAATTTTAAATGGTTCCAAGGAAAAGGATAAATATGAAAGAAATCGAGTGAGTCCTTCCTGCACCTCCCATGTGAAAGTCCTTCAAAAAGGCAATTTTTTTTCGATGACTTACCCAGTTTAAGGTATGAAATTAAACACTGAATATTGTCTTTTAGTTTTGAGTAGCAATCTAATGGCAGTCCTTAATAAATCACATACAACATGCACACACGTAATTCTACTTTATCCCCAACTACAATATAAATCGGAGTTTAGTATTCATCTAGAGTATTATACGATTGGCTTGCAGTCGATCGTGACTGCAGTATGTTTTGGGAAAGAATTATATTCATTCTGTGTTAATTAATCACAAAGTTCCATGTCGATCAAAGCAGAAGCAGAGAAGAATGTGTCCAAGGTAACTGCTACCGAAGGTAGAAGCACGGAATAATGTGTCCATGCTAGCTGTCAACAGTCACAAGTACCCAGCAGGCAAATTTGCGTATATTATACAAAAAAAGACAGATACAGGCGTCATATGATCCTGTACTTTCTAAGAGAAATCTGCTTATCTACGATTGAATGGTTAAACCATAGAGAAAGTTCTAATAGAGAAACAAACCCATAGCCGTTCTCTACTGATTTGTTTTTCATACATTCGATTTTAAATTTCTAGCCGTAAAAGCTCTTCCATCCCAAAAAGCTTCACCAGCCACTAGTTCAAAAAGCTTGAGTTTAGCCGAAAAGGGGAACAATTTTAAATGATGTTAAGTTCATTCATCGTTGTTTCAGTTTAATTCTGGTGAAATTTTATTTTATAGGATAACAAGAGGGTAAGAAATATTGAAGTTAATTTTACTTTATTATTTTCTAATAATACAGTATTGTGATCGATTTTTTAAAAAAAATATTTAATTTATTTAAAATAGACCCCTAGCAGAAAAAAAAATTTTTGGGGTGAGGGTGAAACGGAAAAGGTTCCGATTTTTATATCTCGATAACCTATAATGACATAAAGCTGAAACTTGGTATTTCGATAAAGCTATATTAGTAGCATGTTGGAAAAATATAATTTTTTATAGGGGTGGTATGGTATGGGGGTAGAAAGTGTTTTTGCTATCTATAGAACGGCTTATGCTACAAAGTTGAAACTCGGTATGTATATGTAAATCAACTAGAAAAGTAATTTAGATAAAAAAAAATTCAAATATTTATTGGCGTTCGGAAGGGGGCGAAAAAAATGATCAGTGAAAATGGAATGCATATATTTTCACGGTTTTCGTCATATCTATATGGTCTTTAAAAATATTGAATTCATTTTTATTGTACGACTTCTTCATATAAATACCTAGAAAGCGTTTTCAGGATTTTTTTAAATTCGACCCTTAAGGGGGTGGAAAGGGGGTTGTATATTTTTTCACGAACTCTGCCATATCCCTCAGGTCTGATCAGATATCGAATATCTTTTCACTTTCATGGGCTTGCCTGAAACTCGTTTTTAAGTTTTTTCATTTTTCAGCCCCTAAGAGGGTATAAAAGGGTTGAACAAGTTTTCACGAATTCCGTCATATCTTTTAGAAGTGATAAGAAATTGAATTGGTTTTTACTTTCTCGTGCTGTCTTCATGTTTATCTATGAACTCCTTTCAGGATTTTCGGATATTCAACCCCCAGGTGGGTGTAAGGAAGTTGCATATCTGATAATATATCGAATTCATTCTTACTTCCTAAGGTTTCCCATATAAGCGCAAAAAGTCAATTTCCGTATTTTTAGATATTCAATCCTGGGGAGTGTAAAGGGGTTGTATGCTTTTCAAAGCTTCGACATATTGCTTAGCTTTCATGAGATATTAAATCGCTTTTCACTTCCACAGACTTTTTATATAATCGCCTACAAACCCATTTCTCACTTCATGGATATTCAACCCCCAAAGGGTTTGCATATGTTTTCACAATTTTTTCCATCCCTTAGTTCTGATGAGATATAAAATTGGTTATTACGACACTTGATGTAATGACTTTTAGTGTACATAATATACCGAAATTCGAATAGTCTACACGGGCGTTTCCAATGTTTAACCGGCTAAAAATCTCTATTTTAAATATTTTTTTTTAAGAACAAAACTAACTTTCCAAGAAACCTCATAATTTCGAACAACTGATGATATAGACTTTGACCGCTCCTTAACTTTGACCAGAATATAATAAAGTTTCGCCCAGACCATTGGCAGATTTTTTTTTTAAATGGTTGATATTACGTGGTGCAGTAATCTCATTAGAATTAGAGTAAATGTTTACTGATTTCCGTTTAATAGACTTTTATGTAATTTTGTAATTTATTTCTATATATATTGTTGTATCCGCGGATTTTGTGCGTTTGTAATGTTCATATGGCATATTTCACATTACGTACTCACGAAAATACATATAAGATTAATAAGTTCTCGCACCAGATATAATAAGAAATATTTATATCGGTTTTTATTTAAATCTAGTCCAATTCCTGCGAGTTTATTTCATGGACGGAATAGTGTGGTAGTATCCGGTGTGAACGCGAATAAGATTTAAGCCGCATCCAATATTTTACTAATATTCATAAATTTTAATCATGCTCGTACATGCAAACAGAAATTTTATTTTTTTATGGATATGAGTATTAAAACAAGGTATAAAAAACAGCAGGTTTTTTTCGATTTTTGTGAACTTGTTCTTTTAAAATTACACGTATTTTCACCAATGTAGCCAACTACCTATATTAGTTCATTTTACTTTATTATTTTTTAATAATAAAGTATTGTGATCGACCTGAAATTTCAAAAAAATTTGCTACCCTGAAATTTTGTATTCTCACGTTATAGGACTAGTAGACCCCAAAAAGGCAAAAAAAAATGTCCGTCTGTCCGTCTGTCCGCCTGTCCGCCGTAGACGCCGTACGCCGTACGCAAAACCGTTTGAAGGCGCATAGCTCACAAACCCGTTGATATATTAAATTGAAATTTTTATGGTAGGTAGATTGGGTGAACCCCTACGATTGAAAGCTTTTTTGAGTGGTGGGGTTGTAAGGGAGGAGGAAGGGGGCGCGTTTTAGACGAAAAATTTTGGTTTCTAGATGTCAGGAACTGCTTATGGTAGGAGACTGAAATTTGGATCTTATGTAGTACTATGATCGTGGACCTATTTTCAAAAAAATGGTTGATAAGGGTTGAGGGGTGTGGAAGTGGGGGGAAAAACAATATGTCCAATAGGTTCGAAAGCTGGGATTGAAGCTTTCTAAAATCCATATCTACTGAACCGTTGATCTGAGAAGTTTGAAACTTTGTAGTTATCTTAAGGGATATGAGAGTAGACAAGGGCTAAAAGTTTTAAGAGGGGAAGTGGAGTGTAGGGGTGGGGGGTGAAAAACATTAAGATTACAATATCTCCCGAACCAATTATACCAGGAAGATGAAATTTGGTTTTTGTATATAAGATCATAAGTGCAGTCTACTGAATGTAAAGGGGAGGTGAAGTACGAAAGTGGGGGGATAACCATTTTTCAACAAATTTAATTTTTATATCTCAAAAACCGTACCAGATATGATCTTAAAAGTTTTACAGGAGTTAGGTCCAGTAGACTTCTAGCAGGAAAAAAAATGTTTGCGGTGCTGGCGAAGAAGGTGGTGGTGGGAGGGGTGGAACGAAAATAATTCTGATTTTATATTTCTCGAAAACCGCAAAGCATAGAAAGCTAAAAATAAATAAATAAAATAAATAAAAAATTGTTGATAGGGGTAGCAAGGTACGAGGGTGGGGGGTGGTTTTTCATATCTCAGAAACAACGTATGCTAGAAAGTTAAAACTTAGTATGTATATGTAGAAGTACTACAGGAGTAATTAAAGCAAAAAAAAGTTCAACATTTTATTGATGTACAGAGCTGGAGTAATGCGTTGCAAATCACTATGCGACTGATAACCTAAAGATTAAACAGGAGGCTATTTGGAACGTTATTTTTTAGGTTATCAGTCGCATAGTGACCTACACCGCATCTCATCATTAAACACGTTTCAGACTTCTACCCAAAAAATAATAAAGTTGCGCCCAGACTGTTGGCAGATTTTTTATTATTGTATTATGTAAGATATTATAATAGTACAAATAAATATAATAGATGTGTATCGATATCTCATTATTTTTGATCTTCACTAACCTTTAATTATTATAAATTCATACATTCATTTAATAAGGTATTCGCCATTAGTACTTATATACCTACGTATTTTGTTTGCTCGACTTGTTTTTTTTAAAGAATATTTAAATATCACGAATGTTATATTTAAATATTCTTTAAAAAAAACAATTCTGAATTTACTTCATAATTTTGACTTTATGTATCCTGTTAGCGAATTCTGTAACAGTAATTTTTCGTTCGATTTGTCTGATATTCTGTTTTTTAAGTGCAAATATTGAAACATTAATGTGTGCATAATGTTAAGCTCCTAACTTGAAGAATCGTTAATACGTGTTTTAAGGGCTTTGGTATAAGAGGTACTGGAAGGTGTGAAATGATATCGCAACTTAACGAACTTAGTCTTACAAAACGTATTTGATCGTGAAAAAATGTGACCGTCATCAGCTCCTGAGCTATCCTGCCAACAAACGAACGGACAAGCGTTTTTGGCGTTTTTGGTCGTAGCTGAACGAAAAATAATAATTACCTTTTTTTTATCTGTGGCTCCATGACTTGCGTTATATACCTACCTTTCGGACCTGAACAATTTTTTTATATATTTTTTTTCAAATGGCTCCACAGTTAAAAATCTACATAAGTTCCAAGTTTCAACTTTCTTTTGTGCTCCCTCCCCTTTCCTCCATCTTAACCGCAGTCTCCAAAAAGTCACCACTCTACCCTGTCTACCCACTTAAAAAATTTCAATTCAATAGATCAAAAGGCTTGTGAGATACTCGCATTCGAACACGCATAGCGGGAAATTTTGAGATATTGTAGTCGTTAAACGAAAATTTAAAATATCAGGGTAGGGGAATCGTTCGCATTGAAGAAAGCTTTCAAGTACGAAAATAGTAACCTCCTTACACTTCCCCCAAAGTCGCTTTCATTGCCCACAAGTAACGGATCAGACAATGTTAGAGAGTTGTCTCTCTATTAGTACTTACTCTATGGTTAAACTATTAATCTTAATTATAGAAGTTTAGCTTTAAACTAGCTAAAAATTATGGATAATAGTGTTGTAAGAAAAGACTAGTTAAATAATTTCAAAAATGTTGAACTCTAATATTTGTTACCTTGTTGATCATCTCTTGTGAATTGCAGTTTTTATATTAAAATATTAGTTTTGTTTATGGAAATGTAACTCTTAATTAACTAAAAATAATGAGGTCTGGTATTATGAAAACAGGCGGCCTTAGGTTTCGACATTGTTGAAATTTCTGAATTTGCGGAAAAATTTTACTTCGTGGTTGGACACTGAAAATGATAAACCAAATTTTTCATATTTTACATATAAGTCCTAAATGAAACTTTGGTATGTTTTAGGATTCGGTCAATAAAAATTTTTAACATTTGGGACATAAGACTATATAAAAAACCGATTTCAAATTTTTAATTTTGCTGACCCAGTACATTTTATTCCAACCGCCATAACGGTTCCGTTTGACGTTTCTCGTCACTTTAGCCCCGCTGGGCTGCACGAAAGGTAGTTGGAGCGTAGCGCGCGCCAGCAAGACATGAATGCGTAGCGCGCGTCAGCCAAACATGAACGCGAAAAGGGAGTGTTAATCCCTGAGCCCCGCAGGGCTGCACGAAAGGTAGTTGGAGCGTAGCGTGCGCCAGCCAAACATGAGTCTTATGAGCCCTGCAGGGTTGCATGAAAGGTAGTTGGAGCGTAGTGCGCGTCAACCAAACATGCCATAATGGCGTCTCGAATTGTACTGGTTGCATGAAATTAAAAAAAAATCTGCCAGCAGTCTGGGCGCAACTTTATTATTTTATGGGTAGAAGTCCGATACGTTTTTAATGATGAGATGCGGTGTTGGGTACTATGCGACTGACAACCTAAGAAATAACGTTCCAAATAGCCTCCTGGTTATTTCTTAGGTTGTCAGTCGCATAGTACTCAACACCGCATGCCATCATTAAACACGTTTCGGACTTCTATCCATAAAATAATAAAGTTGCGCCCAGACTGTTGACAGATTTTTTTTATTTATTTACGTATTTTTTTATATCAATAGAATATTCTATAGAAGTAAAAGCGAATTCGATCACATTAAACCTAAGAGATTTTTGGAATCAGTGAAAACTTGAACAATACCCCCAGGGGGTTTAATAGGGAAAAATACTTAAATCGGGTTTTCCCCGACTATGTTTAAGGCTTATAGAAGTAAAAGTGTATTCCAAATCTCAATATACCTTAGGAATATATCGGAATTCGTGAATATGTACACAACCACTTTACACTCCCTTAGGGGCTAGATATCGAAAAATTTTTAAGGACGTTACTAGGCGCTTATATAAATAGCCCGCAGAAGTAAAATTGCTTTGATAGCTGAACATGTCTAAAAGTTTTAACGAAATTCGTGAAAATGTGGATTCACAGACATTTTTTTTACTCAACCTTTGAACGCCAATAAAAATCTGAACTTTTTTTTGCTTTAGTTACTCTAATAGCAAATCTACATATACGTACTAAGTTTCAACTTTCTAGCATAAGCCGTTTCTGAGATATAAAAACCACCCCTCTCTCCTGTACCTTGCTACCCCTATTAAAAATTTTATTTTTCTAGGATGCCTTTATAGTGGCTCTATAAAATCCTAAAATCGGCTTTCAATTCATTACGGTTTTTGAGAAATAAAAATCAGAATTTTTTTCCTTTCTACCACTTTTCACCTTCACCCCCACCACTTTCTACTAGAGGTCTACCGCTTCCAACTCCTGTAAAATTTTCAAGATTATATCTGATACGGTTTCTGAGATATAAAAATGTAATTTTTTGATAAATTGCTATCCACCCCACTTTCGTGCCCCACCTCCCCCCTCAAAAAATTTCAGTAGACTCCTCTTGTGATTCCGTATACAGAAACTAAATTTTATCTTCGTGGTGTAATTGGTTCGGAAGATATTGTAATCCAAAATTTTTCACCACCCAACCCCACACCCCACCACCCACCTTAAAAATGTTAGCCCTTGTCTAATCTTCAAGTATCCCTAAGGGCAACTACAAAGTTTCAATCTTTTAACATCAATCGTTCAGGAGATATGGATTTTAGAATGTTTCAATCCCGGCTTTCTAGCGTTTTAGACTCATTGTTTTCCCCTCCACTTCTACACCCCTTAACCCTTATCGATAATTTTTTTGCAAATGAGTCCACTATTATAGTACTACATAAGTTCCAAGTTTCAGTTTCTTAGCATAAGTGGTTCCTGAGATCTGGAAACAAAAATGTTTCGTCTAAAACGTTTAAAAATTTTTATTGTCCGAATCCTAAAACATACCAAAGTTTCATTTAGAACTTAAATGTAAAATATGAAAAATTTGGTTTATCATTTTTAGTGTCCAATCACGAAGTAAAATTTTTCCGCAAATTCAGAAATTTCAACAATGTCGAAACCTAAGGCCGCCTGTTTTCATAATACCAGACCTCATTATTTTTAGTTAATTAAGAGTTACATTTCTATAAACAAAACTAATATTTTAATATAAAAACTGCAATTCACAAGAGATGAGCAACAACGTAACAAATATTAGAGTTCAACATTCTTGAAATTATTTATCTAGTCTTTTCTTACAACACTATTATCCACAATTTTTAGCTAGTTTAAAGCTAAACTTCTATAATTAAGATTAATAGTTTAACCATTCAATCGTAGATAAGCAGATTTTTTTTAGAAATTACAGGATCATATGACGCCTGTATCTGTCTTTTTTGTATAATATACGCAAATTTGCCTGCTGGGTACTTGTGACTGTTGACAGCTAGCATGGACACATTATTCCGTGCTTCTACCTTCGGTGGCAGTTACCTTGGACACATTCTTCTCTGCTTCTGCTTTGATCGACATGGAACTTTGTGATTAATTAACACAGAATGAATAGAATTCTTTCCCAAAACATGCTGCAGTCACGATCGGCTGCAAGCCAATCGTATAATACTCTAGATGAATACTGAACTCCGATTTATATTGTAGTTGGGGATAAAGTAGAATTACGTGTGTGCATGTTGTATGTGATTTATTAAGGACTGCCATTAGATTGCTACTCAAAACTAAAAAACAATATTCAGTGTTTAATTTCATATCTTGAACTGGGTAAGTCATCGAAAAAAAATTGACTTTTTGAAGGACTTTCACATGGGAGGTGCAGGAAGGACTCACTCGATTTCTTTCATATTTATCCTTTTCCTTGGAACCATTTAAAATTGAACATGTACAAAATTTCAAATTCGTAGCTTGAAGCGTTCAAAAGTTATCGAAAAATATTGTTGAACACGTGTCTTATGGATATTTTGTATAGCAGCTACCAGAAGGAGTAAAAGGATTTCGCTGATTAGTAAACTCGAACTTCGTTTTTACTCAAAACTAATTTGTACAAAATTTCCAATTCATAGCTAAAAGATTACTTGAGTTATAGTAAGTTCCGTAAATTAAGTGAAGACGTTTTGACAGGATATTTGTATGCCAGCTACACGAAGGACTAATAGGATTTTCGACATAATCATAAATTTAGCTCCAACCATTGGCAAAATAACACATACAAAATTTGAAAGACGTAGCTTAAACCCTTCTGAAGTTATCGGCCAATATTGTTGAACACGTGTCTTAAGGACATTTTGTATGGCAGCTACCAGAAGGAGTAAAAGGATTTCGCTTATTAGTAAACCCAAATTTCGGTTTTACTCAAAACTAATTTGTACAAAATTTCCAATTCATAGCTAAAAGATTACTTGATATAACTTTTTTTCTTACTATAAAAGAACCATAAATTAAGTGAAGACGTTTTGACAGGACATTTGTATGGCAGCTACACGAAGGACTAATAGGATTTTCTTCATAATCATACATTTAGCACCAACTATTGGAAAAATAACACACACAAAATTTCAAAGACGTAGCTTAAACCTTTCTGAAGTTATCGGCCAATATTCTTGAACACGTGTTTTAAGGACATTTTGTATGGCAGCACCCGAAGGAATAAACGGATTTCGCTGACTAGTAAACTCAAACTTTCTTTTCACTCAAAACTAATTTGTACAAAATTCCGAATTCGTAGCTATAAGATTACTTGATATAACTTTTTTTCGTCCGTGGCTTGGTTCTATGCGTTACAAACTTTTGGGCTGGATTAAACTTATAATACTCTATATGATTTCATCTAGAGTATAAACATGAATGCAATCAAAATTTTATTTGACTTGACGCTTGAAAGTTTTCTTGCTTCTTGCATGTGTGTGGCTACGTAGGTGATATCCCTTTCTTTCATATTGCGATAGATGTGTGTAGAAAATCTATTTAATTTTCCTTACATTTATACGGAGTCTTTAATAATAGCTGAGTATATGCCATCTCTATTGTACATATGGACTTATATGCAGTGGGGGTCATATTGCTTTTCCAAGAGGGGATCCACTGACGTTCAGTAGGTACTGCAGAAAGACTAGGTGTGGTGGTTAGCCGCTAGTACAGTGAGGATGAAAATTGTACTAATGTTATCGTCGCTGTGGTTCTTACTGCTTGAAAATATCAACTTTCATTTCCGCATCTAATAACTAATTTACATCGCCAGATTTAGGTAACTATAATAGATTTCGGAATCTCGACAAGCATTAACATCGCTCAGAATACATTCCGTTGAATTTTTTTTCATTTATCAGTTGACTATATAGTACCACAAATTTTAATCTGTATTGTATTATTGTAAGTCTTTAAGCAATTGAAAATTTAATACCAAAAGCAGGAACTAAAAAATAAAATTATTTGATTCCAAAGCTTGGTCAATAAAATTTCAAGGCTGTTCGCTTTCAGGAGAATTCGATCTCATTTTCGACAAAATTTAGAAGTCCAAAAATACTTTAAAATCTCTCAAATGTATGAGAAATCTAGAATATTTTGATAGTTTTATCAAAATCTCGTAATTTCATCAATTCTGTTCTATATTTAATCAATGTAAACCAGCAGTTTTAAGAACACCAGAAAAGTAGTGTATTAAATTTTTATTTGATGAAACCGAAGATTGGGCATTACAATCCGAACCCTGTATCGTAAAATCCAAAGACTTCAGGCCGACTACGAAGAAATGATCACCGTAGTTATTAAGTTACCCTACAATACTTTGAATCTACGAAAAGCATATTTTTCATCAATGTAATTTATTAAATATATATACATTTTCAATTAGTCTCCTTATTGAGTTTAGATGACAGGCACCATACCCTTACCTAGCCTACTCTCCTTATTCAAAACTTAAAAAAAAGCAGAAAATTCTCTAATACTATTTTCAATTACAATAACTTCACGAGCAGTCTCTTATAGCTGATTTACATCGCAAGGTTTTTGGCAAAGAGATTTTGAAAACTCGAAAAGCGTGAATAACGCTCTGAAACATTTGATTGATCATGACTATGATGTTAAATTTTTTAATTTACTTTATAAGATTTTTAAAGTTTTTTTCAGGTTTTGAACTACTCTTTTTACCCGATTAGATCTCAAATTCATTCAAATTTTGGAATTTAATAGAATCTTATCGAAATCTTGAGATTGCGCAAAATCGAGTTTTAAATCTTTTGATGTTAATCAGTATTCAAATACGTAAGTAAGTAAAAAAATCTGCCAACAGTCTGGGCGCAACTTTATTATTTTATGGGTAGAAGTCCGAAACGTGTTTAATAATGAGATACGGTGTTGGGTACTATGCGACTGACAACCTAAAAAACTATTGGCAGATTTTTTTTATTTATTTACGTATTTTTTTTATCAATATAATATTCCAAAGAAGTAAAAGCGAATTCGATCACGTTAAACCTGAGAGATTTTCGAAATCAGTAAAAATTTGAACAACACCCCCAGGGGGTTTAATAGGAAAAAAAACTTAAATCAGTTTCTTCCCCGACTATGTTTAAAGCTTATAGAGGTAAAAGTGAATTCCAAATCTCAATATACCTAAGAAATATATCAGAATTCGTGAATATGTATACAAACACCTTGTATATCGAAAAATTTTGAAGAACGTTTCTATGCGCCTATATAAATAGCCAGAAGAGGTAAAATTGCTTTGATAGCTCGACATGTGTAAAAATTTTAACGAAATTCGTGAAAATGTGGATTCACGAACTTTTTTTTTAATCAACCTCTGAACGCCAATAAAAATCTGAACTTCTTTTTGCTTTAATTACTCTAATAGCACATCTACATACACGTACTAAGTTTTAACTTTCTAGCGTAAGCCGTTTTTGAGATATAAAAAAACACCCTCACCGTACCTTACTACCCCTATCTAAAATTTTATTTTCTTATGATGTTTCTATAGTGGCTCTATATAATCTTAAATTTTTAGCTTTCTATTCATTACGGTTTTTGAGAAATAAGAATCAGAATGTTTTCCTTTCGACCCCCTTTCACCATCACCCCCAACACCCACACCCCCAATACCCACACCCCCAAAACCCACACCCACACCCCAAAATTTTTTTCCCTACTAGAGGTCTACCCACCCCAACTCCTGTAAAATTTTCAAGATCATATCTGATACGGTTTCTGAGATATAAAAAAAAAAATTTTTTGAGAAATTGCTGTCCCCCCACTTTTGTGCTCCACCTCCCCCCTCAAAAAATTTACTTTCAGTAGACGCCTCTTGTGATCCCATATACAGAAACTAAATTTTATTTTCCTGGTGTAATTGGTTCGGAAGATATTGTAATGCAAAGATATTCAAAATCGGGCCAGCGGTTTATCGCATCAATTGAATCACCCACAGCAGAGTTTGCGAATTCAAGCGATTATCGATCCCGCCAAAATTTGAAAAGACAGAAATTCCGGAATAGTGGTTGTCAGCGTTTCGAAGTTGATAGGAACGTGTGACATTGGAACGCGAATGAAAAGGGATAAAAGAGGAAAGTTTCTTTGACCGGGGCTTTTTTCCTTGATCTGGTGCTGGACTCGACGGTTCTCGGATTGGAGATATGGTGCGGTTGCGAGAATTGAAGACCAAGAATTGGATTGCGGTTGGTGAGTGGTTCCGGGAACTCGCGTTCGCCGTACAGTATACTTGAAGTATTCCCTCTTAGTCCGTAGAGTTTAGCCAAGACGACAAAAAAAGAATTGGAGGTAAGCGATGAGAACCGCGAGGTGAGGACCTCACCGATCGAGAGGTATTGAAGGTAACTAGCAATTACTTGTTAATTTGTATTTTCTTTGCTTGCTCGCGCGTCAAATTGAATTACTTGTTCCGTTGATGCTGTTTTTTCCATTTAATTTCTTTTGTGAGTGTCGCGTTAGTGAGGTCTCCTACTCGTCCTCTTTTAAAAAAAATTATTGGGTGGCGCCCAAAACAAAGAGAGAAGTAGTCCCTGAATCCCCCCATCTTCGACTAAGCAGAGCCTGGGCGTACGGCTGTATTGGCGACGTGAGTCCGAGCTACTCCAACAGCACGGTGGCCGGGCTCATTTCCCGAAGAAGAAATCGGTTCTTTGGTGATTTTTTTTTACACTCACCCAGCCGTGGCCCCATTTTGGAGGGGTAATAATAAAGTGAATATTGCACTTTTAAGCAAAAAAGAAGAACATTCTTTGCTTGAACTGAAAGAATTTAATAATGGTTTTTATGCTTTATTTCAAAATTGTTTAATTACAATAAATGTTCAAAATGGCCACTTTCGTTTTGAATGCACGCTAAAGTTCGTTTTGAAAGTGTTCTCTTGGTATTCATACTCCTCAACTCCTGCCGTACTTCTGTTGATGCCGCATCGATTCTGGTATTTAGATCTTCCAATGTTACTACTACCGATGCGTAGACAAGGTCCTTCATCTGTCCCCATAGAAAGAAATCCATAATAGTTACATCAGGAGATCTCGCAGGCTACTCTAGCGCCATTTCTACCGATCCAGCGATTGCTATAATTGGAATTTAACCAATCTGTGATTTGTCGGCCGTAATGAGCTGGAGCACCATCGTATTGGTAAAACATGGAAGCCAATCGTACCAGTGGAATATCATCCAACAAGTCCTGTAGATCATTTATTAAAAAATGTAAGTAACTGGAGCTATTTAGAGTAGGCGGAAGCCTTAATAGGTCCAAGGAAATCGTCACCAATCACACCTGCCTATAAATTGACGCTGAATCTGTGCTGAAATGATGCCGCTCTTCTTGTGTGTGGATTGCTCTGAGCCCACGTATGTAGGTCTGGTAAATTGGGACTCATCCGTCCAAAGAATGTTGTTCATAGAATTCTCGTCATCTATTTGTAGTTCAAGGAGCCAATTGCTAAACTCCATCCTGTTTGGCAAATCAATGGGCAGCAGATCCTGTACTGGTGTGTGATGATAGGGATGCAAGTGTTCTGCTTTTAAAACACTCCAAACTTTCACTTAGAGATGTTCAACTGCAATGCAAAGCGTCGGATACTAATTGATAGATTATTTTGAACTTCCTGCAGTATTCTTTCATCGATCTGAACAGCGATTATTGGCGCAGGATTTGCATTTACTCTGCTCGTCCTAATGCTGTCAGTTTCCGAAATCCTTTTATAAACGTCTTGAAATACTTTCCTGTCAGGTGTCTGTCGATGAGGATATCTCTGATGATACAGCGATCGCGCCGCTCGTGTATTTTCCTGACATTCTCCATGGATGAACATAACGTCTCCATATTCTTCATTGGAGTACTCAAGCATTTTGAAATTATTTTCTAAATTCTACTAATACCTTCTATTTTTAGCAATGTAAGTGAAACTGATAAAAATATGAAGGCATTTCATTTTGTTAGGTACCCCACAAAAACAGCCAAAGTACTGTACCCAGTTTTACCTACCACATCCAGGTAAGTGCTTCAATCATATTGAAACTCATTTACTCGCATTTAATTTTTTACTAAAATTAGTTATTATGAGATTATTCCTTGTAAATGAACGAAACTTGCCGAAAGTTACGATCCATCTTGAGCGTAGTGGGAAAGTTTTCTAATTTAGTTGCCAAGCCGTATCTTTCGTGAATGCTTGTCTTCACGTCTAACTCAATACAGACATGCATATTGCATGATGTAGTCTCTGTCCGTGTTCCATTACAATGCTGTTGACGACATGTAATACTGTGAATGGTAGGATGAAAATCGACACATTGTCTGAGCGCTTCAAATCCTTTTCTTTTCAGATTTCTGTGATTTACCGTAAAATATGGAACATGGCTTTTGTGTGGGGGGCAACTGAGGTTACTACATTGAGAACTTCTGTTTGCAGATGGTTCTGCAAGAAAAAACTGAGACCACATAGTAGCCGCTCCACTTTCAGCATTTAGGTAATCCGGTGACAATGGTGTTGATCCTTTTTTTATTAGATAAAATTCCTTTAATATGTGAAATCGTTGGGTATATACAGATTTTACTGGACCCTTAAATATGAAATTCGCATGGATGTAGTAGTATAACTGGATCGTCTGTAGGGTGTAAAGTTCCTGTATAGGAGACTAATTCGTTAAGAGAAGGATAAAACATCGGGTACGAAAGAGAGGCAATGATAAATGTGTGCTAGCCTGTCAAATTTTTTTGCTCTAGAGTTGTTTTCATAACAGCGTTGAAAAATAAAATCCCTTTCATATTGCGGCCCGCACATTTGGTTTTTTTAACGCCTGCACTCAACACATACAAACGCAATTGGAAACTAACACAATCGGACTTCATTAGGCAAAATTTTATTTATCGCCGATCCTGTTATACTACTACATCCATGGAAATTCGTTAGAAATTTAAGTTTTGCATTGTCTGACTTTTCGACGTACGCCAAGTATGCAGGGCTATCTAGTACACCAGATTGTAAAATTTGCAAAATGGCATCCACAGCACATGTATGTGTATGTGCCACATGTGGTGACTGTTTTACCATTGAATACTCGAGCAATTTTTCAACAAGAAAGCATTTTTTTGTGGAGCTTTTCTTTTATTTATCATTTTTTGCTTTGGATAGGGTTGGAAGTAATACCCTGTTGCTGTTACACGTTTTTGGCTTTTAAATTTTTCCGTGATATCTTCAGAGCATACTTTGGCTATGTTTACCGTAAATGACGTTGTTTCAGCAATGATTTTTCCGGCATTCTGCTCTGAGTACTCATTTTAATCTTCTGATCTGCAATAGGAATGATCTGTAAGTGAGGTGCTGTTAAACAAAGGTTTCTGAGCATGAAGATTTGAAATACCAAAATCAGCGATTGAAGTACTTATCTTTCAATTATCTGAATCACTTTCATGCAATGATAGATTATCCGCCACGTTACAGCGATTAAACATCTTTTTAGTGTTTTTCGACGCTACATTGCTCCTGGCAGGAAGATCAGAGATAATATGGGGACTTACATTTTGTTTTCCTTTCTTATTTTGATTTTTCAAGTTGAATGTGATGAGTGGAGAAACTGTGTCATCGTTTACTTCTAAGTCAGTCATGGAAACTTCGCACCTTCCTTTCTCATTTTTCCTTCTAGGATGGTAATGCAACTTTGGTGAGAAAGTGACTTGATTAGCGCCTTCACGATTGCGGTCAATACTCAGCATTGACGATGTTTTGCGGTTATCAATTTTATCGTCACTGTTAACATTCCCTTTTGGTGACTTCAGGGTCTCATTGAGATCTTCTTCATTTTCAGTCCAGTTGTGTATAAGTAGACTTTCATTAACAAGACCGCCCCAATTCTCATATGCATTCATGTCTGAATCATCAATAGCATAACTCTTTTGCTGTAGAGGTGCGAGTACTAATGGAACTTTGTTATCCAACTCATTACTGATAGCAGTGTTCAAACTTGAACACTGTGGTGGGAAGTTTGGCCCATTATTACGGTGACCAAAGTGGTTTAATTTGGAACCCAACGCTTTAGTTCCACTGCTTAAATGAAACAGATGTGTGTGCAAAAACTGATTTGCTTGGCAAGACAAATGTTCTCCTGCAAAAACTCTCTCTCGTAAATGAGCAAAGTATCCCTTTGATACGCGGTCGAAGTATGGTTTTCACTGGGTAGAATCACAGCTTGAGTTCACGTAGGAAATTCCTTCGCAATTCTTTCCAACTGGATAACAAAGTCAGGACAATAAAACAAATTTCCGGAATTTCCTTTCAGTGTCTTCAAATCCGATTTTGAGGTTTTGATAGTTTTAATGAGCTTTTTAATCCATTGATGAGTCAACGTGCCATTGTCTTCTTCCTCAAATGAAGCTGAACTGTCTTCGTCTTTGCTGGTCTCGTGTATGTGGATCGATTGCTCCAAATCTTCAATGACGTTTTCACGAGATGCAATAATATTTTCTAGTTGCTCTTTGGCCTGTAATACTGTTAGTTTAATTTTTGCTGTCTCGATGTAATCGTCTTCAGAAGGATATAACGTAACAATGCAAGTTAGTGAAAAAACCAATTCAAATTCAAATGTACGGCTCTTTATGCTGCAGATTATGCCTCTCACGTAGTATCAAAAAAGTTGTATTGTGTATTATATATGTACATATTTCCCTTATTAGAAGAGAAAAAAATCAGAAACCGATACCAAATATTTTGAATACATGCAGAGAGGAAGCTTATCCGTTCCAATAGATAATGTAAAAATAATATTTTTTCATAAGTCCCCTATATTTCAAGAAATTTTGCGCGATAACAGTTTCAAAGTTTTTTTTTCAGCAGAAAAATCAACACACAATTATTTGTCATCTAACTATTGAATGCCTTAAGTTTGATACGTTTCAGGTAGTAAATTTTTATGATGACTGTTACTGTGGAATAGCTAGCATTTTTATATATAAACAAATTTGTAATCCTCTTGCCAATATATTATTAAATAGTTATGTCAAATCTGTAAATAGCAACATTCGTACTGAAATACCTCATTCGACACAAAAATATTTAAATTATAAATAACTGTGATGAAATCTTTTTTTTTTTTTAATTTTATAGTTTATTTTTATTTTACAATTTGAATTAAGTGATATTTTGTTATATTTTATTTATAGTATTATTTATGTCCTTATGAAGTGAATTTTACTTCATTTATTTATTGATGTTATATGTTATAAATTATTTTGTGTTATGGTTTTTTATTATTTTCATTTTATCGTTTTCGTTTCTTGTTTCGAAGAAGATTTTTTAAAAATCTGATATCTGTGATTTTGCACGAATTTTATAAGTCCGAGAAGCTATGAAAATATTTATTATTCAAAATATTCAAATGTTTACTTTTTTATCCGCTTATTTCAAATCAGTGACTATTTTGTAAATATTTCGTTTAATAAATACAAAAACCGTAAACAAATTGTTTGAAACAAGCGGTGGTGATACGCGTAAAATCCGTGTACATGAGCGTAATTTTTCATGAGAAGCAGAAAATTGGATTGTAGTAGAAGCGAGATGCAAGTAGTTAGTCTCGGGTGTCCAGTGTCAAAAGAAAGAGACTGAAGAACAACAGTTTGTAGTGGAAGCAAGCATGATGCAAATTACATGTTGGGTGTAGAATGTCAAATTTCATGTTTCTGATTGGCTAAAGCTTACCAAAATTCATACTTTCATGAACTAACACAATCAGATTTCATTACGAAAATTCTCGTTCTCAGCCATTCCATACACTTCCATGGTTTGAAATGGATAAAACGATTGGACATGCCACCATAAAAAAGAGCCAGCCAAGCGGAAAATGAAGGAATACATTCCTGAGAGAACTAATGATTAAATCATTCGGTATGCATGTAATAAAGAATACATTCCAGAAAAGTTGTAAGTTAATCATTGTTTTTAATACTTCAAGAATGTAGAGGTAAGGTATATTGCTTCTTCGAATCTGTTTCATGGAGTATGCATTGCATGGAATGTATACAGGAAGTGAGAGGTAATGCATTACTTCAAGAATGTAGAGGTAAGGTATATTGCTTCTTCGAATCTGTTTCATGGACTATGCATTGCATGGAATGTATACAGGAAGTGAGAGGTAATGCATTATTGAAGTTGACACGATTGTTTCAACGTCATTCGGAGAAAAACCTAAGTGTTTTGAGGCCTCGCGGTAAAAAACGAAAAATAAAAAGTTATCGCGTTAGATGTTATTTTATAGTGCATCGCATCAGTCAAGTTCTGGTTTAATTGCGTAAAGTGCGTAAAAAGGAGTGTAATATTTTATAAAAATTATCATATTGTGACATTTTTGAAGTGAACTATTCATTCGTAAGTTATACAACAATTATCAGTTATGATTGTTGAAAATAATATATGAACATCTTTGCGAACCATTAACCCATAAATTATCGTTTCAAACCACCTTTTTTATTTATTTCGTTCACCATGCAATTTATCCATTCATTTGTAACAAATGGAGATGTACATCTTCAGAAACTTTTTCACCTATAATCATTTGATATAGAATCTGTACCATTCTTACACATATTAAATACACTTTTTGCATTACATGTGCCATTATTTCTAATTTATTAGTTGATTTTTTTTAAATTAGCAATGGAACGAAAAATTCGATTTTCAAGGCGCCATATGCGTAGATTGGTGGCGAAAGCAAAAGTAAGAATTAACGAATTTAAAAGTCAGGGTGAAGCAGTGGCAGAGACTGTTCCACAAAATGATGTCGATAATGGTAGCCACATTGAAATCACAAATCCATTAAAAGATGATTTTTCAAATTCCATTCAACAATCAAATACTGGCGATAATAATCAGTTTGCTAAAAAGTTATCTGATTGGTACATAAGCCACAAAATATAGCGTAAAGCATTCGACGATATCTTAAAGATTCTACAGGAAGAAGGAATGAACATTCCAACATGTACGAAAACAGTCCTTAGAAGAGAAAATAGTGATATAAATATAATAGACATACCACCAGGTAAATATTTGCATGTTACAGTTGAAAAATCAATACGGCTTTTAAATCGTTTTGAGAATTTCATGCAATTACTGAAAAAGAACATACGCAAGCCTACCAAAGTATTGCAACAGTTAAATAATATAATGATGGAACGAAGACTTCTGCAGGAAAGTGTGAAAAAGATCGGACCACTGAAAGAAGCAAAAAAAAGTTCAATATTATTTCTTCCAGTGCGTACAGTAATTACTACTTTGATTTATTTTATCTTAGCGATTTGTTGCCAGATAATTGCTGCTACATTAAGCCATTAATACCGTTCAAAGTTGCGGGGTTTTGCCATAATGGTGAGGGTAGTGAATGTATTATTGGTTTTCGCTATATGAAAACGGAGAGTTTTTTCAATGCGCCTTGTGACTATATTCACTCCCTGTGTATTTCGCGTGTTAGCAATCTTAATTATAATGAAGAAATGTCTCCAATAACAAATATTGTTTGTAAAACTATCAGCGAACAATTTTATTTTTATTCCGATATTACATCGCTGTACGAATTAAATTTAAAAGTGTGCAATACGTATAATGTAAAATAAACCGACAGATACTCGTACATACAAATAAATCGACTTCACGATGTTTGAAAACGGAAATCAATTCGAATGCGACAATGCCTTCCAAGGATGTTTACCAACTGCAACTCCAGTCTTTAGGCAAAACGCTGTTATTTTTTCAACGGCGCCACTTCAAAGTCAGGCAAACAAAGAAAACATGGAACTTGGTAATATACTTACACCATGTGCTTAAAGAGTGTATAATTTAATAATCACTTACCACTTTATTTTCGTCAACAGAATTAACCAATGAAACGAATGATGGTAAAGGCCTTCAGCATCAAGGTAGATACAGCCTTCGAATTAAAGGCAATGTTATTCGATATCTAACATATTTTTCTTCCATAAGAAGCAGCCTATAAAAGCTTAGAAAGGAAATTAGACGGTATTGCGAATTGCGTGGCAGGTTTATCTGCTGCTATTAGTGCTCAAACGGATTTACTACGGAAAATGTACAATAAAATAGTACCGGACACAAGTGCTACCATCGATATTTTTCCAATTAAAAGTATCCATAAATTAATAGACGACGAAATTGAAAAAATTCCCGAACGAGAAATGGTAATTTCTTAGATGTTAATTACACTCATATTATAACTTTTTTAAACATTCATTTACAGATATTACACTTAAAACAAATAATTGGAAATGGAAGGACTTCGCGTTCCTTGAAATACCTCCTTGACGAAAACATAATTCTTCGTACGAATTGGGATGATATAAAAAATAATATTGCTTTGAAGAAATACAAGCTTTTCCATACACTATTGTTTTGTAAGTGTAGTATATGTATACTGAAAAATATAAATAAATAGTGTTTTTTATTACTTTCGCAGATGCAGAAAAAGCGATACATATGGGTATTCGCAATACGAGGAAGACATGAAAAAGGCCGTGAAAATTGCAAAAGGTCGGATTTATAAGAATAGATGTTTGCAAGACAAAAGAAATAAATGAATTTTCTTCTATTTTCAAATAAAAAAAAAATCATTGAATATTTCCGTTTTAAAAAAAGTTATAATAACAATAAGTTTGAATTTTTTTCCGTTCATACATTAAAAATAAAAAGTAATACTTGATTTTATTTTCGTTTTATGATGTTTTATTTTTTGTTCAATCCATAATCTGCAATAATTATTGCAGCCAGTATCTTTTGAATTATCAATCCTGGCGAATGAAATTGTATGATAGGTTTGCAAAAAACCGGGTTTTGATATTAATTTCAGCATAGAGTTTGTGATGTTTCAGCTCAAATTTAAAAGAAGATGAGTGAATAAAGAACCGTTACCTATATTACATTACAGGTTATGGATGAATATGGTATTCATTTGAATGTGTCCTTTAACAATCCAGGTTATGAATTTAGAATGCATCCTTTTCACATTCTAAAGAGTGTATGGGCAATAATTTCTTTAACATTCCAGGTTATGCATGATGATAGTGTTCATGAGAATGTGTCCAAGTCACAGTCTACAGAGTGGATGGAGAATCATTCCAGGTAATCTTGGAGTATGGTGTTCATATTTTTCGTGGAACCTTATGTATGCGAATAGTATAGTAATGCTTCCACCCATTGAATCGGAATGTTTACGAAATGCATTCTTCAGCATTCTTTTTCCCGCTGGGAGGTTGTTTTATGCGCATGTCGAAGTAAAATCTGCATGGGCGTACAAAACTGATTTTATTTATTTTAGGGGCAAAAATTTTAGCTCGCATTTTAAAAGTTTTTTGCACATATTAAATATATTGCATAAACATACAGTCAACTCTCGTATAACACGATACTCTTAGAACACGATTTCGATATAACACGGTACTGAAATTGCGTCACCCCTCGTATAACACGGTACTCTTAGAAGGCGATTTCGATATAACACGGTACTGAAATTGCGTCAAATTTGTATTACTTCTAGGTTTCGCTTAACACGTTTTCGATATAACACAGTACCAATTCATCGTGTTATACGAGGGTTGACTGTACTGCAGTCACGATCAAGCCAATCGTATGATACTCTAGATGAGGACGATTTTGCCCGTTAACGAAATTCGCCCAGATCAAAATTTCAAGATCCTAGTTCAAGGCGTTCTTGATTTATCATGCTAACGGACAGACGGACGTTTTGGCCCCAAATAAGAACAAAATTATTATTATTATCATATATGTACATATCTATATGATCTGCTACGATTCTGTAACTGAAATCTCGACGAAATACCAGAAACAACTAGCTTTTTCAAATGTTTTCTTTTTTTATAAACACCAAATTTCGATGTTTCGTCAGACTTATTTTTAACAATAACGCAACCATTTTTTTATTACTAATTTAATGAGAAGGCTATATTGTTGTGAACTCAAGGGAGACTAGTCATCGAAAAAATTTCTTTCGATGCAAAGCATTTGTACAGAAATGGATATTTTAATAAATATTTATTTTTTAAGTACAGTTGCATGTTCGAAATGTTCACCTTTATAACGCTTTTGGATGGCCCCAAATATAACCTTATTGGATCCAAGATCCTAGCCGTTCAGGTTACCACGGCAGCCGATAAAAACAATCAACAAAATATTCTCTCATAATTATTTCACGTGTGTTTTTGACAAGCAAGATCCCTTGGCATCCTTGGATCCCATGGTACTGTCAAAATAATTTTGGTCTCTATTTTTTACGTGTTTTTACACCGGGGTGTCCTATCCTTAGTTACCTTATCTAAGTGGCCAGCAATCACAGCGAAATACACATCCCTACTAGACAAAACTCATCAGTTCACATATACTATTAAATCGAGAGACGCAAAAATCCACATCAAAAATCCCCGGCTTCAATATAAATAATATACTATTTGGAAAATACTTTTCTATTGATGAGTCTGTCGATGATAATATGATGAGTTTGCCGCTTACACACAATGTACGAGTTCTATATGGAAAATACTAATTCTATCGATGAGTCCGTCGATGATTATATGATGAGTTTTCTTGTTATACTTGCAATGAGTGCTCATCCCTATTACTTTTGTTCTGGACCTTGACTATGTAAAATTTCCTTTGTTTTCAGCAAGAACCATTTGTTTCCCTTGAATTTTTCATTTTAGCGCGTTGCCTATAATTGAGTGAGTGTCTTTTTTTAAAATAAAGAAATATATATTCAGTACGTTGTTTTCAAATAAAAACAGATAATGTGCTTTCTGCTGATACAGTTTTATATGGTAATTAATTAATTAATATATTCTATATAATGATTATAAATCCTTTTTTTCCATTAAATAGAAGCAAGCGGATTCGATAGAAAGGACTACGAAAGTGAGCTCCGAAAGATTATGTTAAAGGCACACAATCGGTTGAATCGAAGAAAGTCAGATAGAAAGCAGCAGAAATAATATGTTTTCCACATTTTCCACATTATTTACTATAATTTTATATTTTAATATTTTAAATTTTTATTTTTATAAAGTATACAAAATAAATCGATATTGAAACTAAGCGCTAAAATCATGTCTTCTTCATTCATCGCTCATTATTACAGTCATTATGAAATTTTGAAAAGCTCATCATGAGCTCATCATGAAAATCATTAAAAAACTCATCGAAACACTCATCACGAACTCATTATTATAATCATCGAAAAACTCATCATGAGCTCATCATGAAAATCATCGAAACACTCATCTCAAACTCATCATTAAAATTATTGAAAAGCTCATCATGAGCTCATCATGAAAATCATCGAATCACTCATTGAAACACTCATTAGGAGGGGAAGGACTTTTTAAAGGTATATAAATGAGTTTAAGCCTCACGCTCGTACACGGCTCATTAGGTTTGTTGCGATGAGTATCATGATGAGCTCATCAATGAGTTCATCGATGATGGCCTACCAGGGATTTCACATCTCGACCGTCGGTACCCTTTGCTTTCAAAATGTGCGTGCGAGATTCGATGGTAGCAGGCTGGTACCCAGCAAACACAGTACTACTTCCATAGTACTGCTAAAGTAATGAACAAACGCCTGAATTCTTTCGTTGCATATGATAGAGGCTTTGCCCAAAACTTCACCAATTTATTCTTGTATATAAACGTGTGTGTTATCTGTTTTGTTTCATGAATAAACCTATTATCCATATGCGTGAGTAGAACAGAAAAAAAACAAAGACTAGATGAAACAGTAGTGCCATAGTACTGCCAAAGGCATGATTGCGCATTATAAGAAGTGCTTTTGTATAACTGCTAAAAGAAGCTTCGGAAATAGTATAGCATTGACTGCGCGTGCATAAATTTAAGAGGAGTATAGCAGTACTTCTGAATGCACCATTTATTACTTTCCTTTTTCTTAAATGCGATTAACATGCAATCATGCAATTTGCGCAAATAGGCTTATTCAAGTCAAGTTTAACAAGGAGGTGTTGTCATCACTTGATGATGCTCTTTCGAGTCCACACTTTGACTAACTGATTCGGAAATACTCGAAAAACTAATAAATCATCTAAAAAAGTATGTAGAAAATTGACTCGAAAAAGTAAATAAACATGAATTAATATCTGACCAGGAGTTTGGCAGTAGTATACATATGTAGCAGCACAGCATTATTTTAATTTGAAAAAAGTTCTTTTTTGGCGCACAGATGTCGCTACCTTTGTTTTAAGGAATTACTTCACTCTAGCGGAGAACGCAAAAGAGTATGAACATGTATAGAGAGAGTCTCTTTTGCTTTGCGAATAAAAAGGTGTAAGCACGCCATAATTTTTACTCCACTAAAAAACGTTTTTTTATTTAACACGTAATTGGACGGATACTGGAAACGCTCCTACAAAGTGGTGACCCCGACGTGATCAGTCCAATCGCGAGTTTATTCGGTGGAAATTCTTTCGGATTACGCGAATTTTAACCGATCAAAAAGGTCGCGTGTTAGTGCCTTCAGAAAAACCGGCGTCCCCACGCTAAACAATCGGCTTCGACTGGTTTTCAACTCTTAAGGACACGAGTTCGCATCCTAGTTCCTTTTTGCTCGGTCACAGGCCAAAATGTTGGACGACGAGCTATCGAACCAATCCTCGGCCGCCGGCATAACCTCGAAACCAAACCCAGAGTCTGACACGCCAGACCCTGCAAACGACACACGATTCGTTATGGGTGCTTCGACGTACCCGTGTCTGCCGATCCCGACTATGCGGGAAAGTACAATAGACTCATATTTTCTCAGTCTCGACTACTGGTTCCTCGCCTCGGGCATCACAAGCGACGCTCGGAAGTTTCACACGGTGATGGCCCAGGTTCCGCCAGCGAAATTGCCTGAGTTACGAGCCATTATCGACGGCGTGCCAGCAACAAACGCAAAATATGATTACATCAAAACGCGGCTTATTGCGCACTTCGCCGACAGCCAACAGCGTCGTCTGGACCGGCTCCTTTCCGACATGCCGTTAGGAGACTTGCGACCCAGCCAGCTCTACCAGGAGATGAAAAGAACCGCCGGCGACACTGCCAGCGAGACGGTCGTACGCGATCTTTGGGTCTCGCAACTGCCCAACTACGCCCAGGCTGCTGTCGTAGCATCTAGCGGACCACCCGAGGAGGTCATGCGCATCGCAGATGATATTGTTGAGTCGATGGGCCTAAAATCAATTCGCGTCGCCACCGCTACCTCTGCTCAAACGCCGGGCTACGTTCGCGTTACTCAATGTGCTCCGCCCTTACCCGGTACGGACCCTACGGTCACGTTCGACCCACTGCAGTCGGTGCAGGACCAGATCGCACAACTTTCAGCGCGTTTTGACAAGTTGTTAATTAAAAGGAACGCCAATTCGCGTGGCCGCTCAACTACGAGGAACGCGCCGCCTACCCGACAAACGACACCGTCCAGCAGTCGCATAGACGAATGCTGGTACCACGCCAAGTTCGGCGACCAGGCGAGGAAGTGCCGCAGCCCGTGCCGACGAAAGTCGCGCAGCGACCTGCGCAGCGAAAGGTCGTGATTTCAAGGCACAGCGACAGGATTCGGAGTTGGCGAACCCCCGAATCCACCTGTCGTTTTTCGTTTGCGAGTGGAGGATCGAATATCGACAACGCAGTTCTTAATCGACACCGGGGCTGACGTTTCCGTCATGCCTCCACCCGCAAATCAACGCAACCTCAAACAATCAACGACGCAGCTTTATGCCGCCAATGGCACCCCGATCAAGGTGTTCGGTCAGACACCGATCAAACTTGACCTTGGCCTTCGACGCGAGTTCGGTTGGACGTTCATCATAGCGGATGTTACGGCTCCCATAATCGGTGCCGATTTTATACGCCACTTCGATCTATTGATCGACCTAAAAAGAAACCGAATCATAGACAATTTGACGAGACTTGAGTCCCCGTGCTCTATCGGCTCGCCGGGTAACACATCCGCCATCAAAACCTTCGACGAAACAAACGTGTTCGCCGACCTTCTATCCGAATTCGAGGAAATCACTCGGCTACCTCTTCCAGGTACACCAACGAACTCGACGATCAGCCATCGGATCAAAACAACTGGCCAGCCTGTCTTCGCTCGTCCGAGACGTCTTGATCCTGAGAAATTTCACGCCGCTAGGAGCGAGTTCGAGTTCCTAATTAAGCAGGGAATTTGTCGCCCGTCATCCAGCAATTGGGCTAGCCCTCTTCACATGGTTAAGAAGCAAGACGGAACGTGGCGACCATGTGGAGACTACAGGGCGCTCAACACGAACACAATTCCGGATCGCTACCCGCTACCTTACCTTCAAGACTTCGCCAATATTCTCCGAGGTAAGACGTTTTTTTCAAAAATAGACTTGCAGCGAGCCTTCCACCAGGTTCCCGTACACCCCGACGATATCGCAAAAACTGCGATTACTACGCCATTCGGACTTTACGAATTTCGATTTATGACGTTCGGACTTCGAAACGCTGCAGCGCCTTATACATCAAGTCTTACGCGGACTCGACTTCGTGTTTCCATATATGGACGACCTATGTATCGCCTCCGCATCATTGGAGCAGCATCGCGACCACCTGCGACAGGTTTTCCAGCGACTCAGGGACAACCACCTCGCCATCAATGTCGCGAAGTGTGAGTTTGGTCGACCCGCGCTAAGCTTTCTCGGTCATTTCATTACGCCTGAGGGCATAGCACCGTTGCCGGAAAAAGTAAGCGCAATTCGAGATTTTAAAAAACCGATCGTAGCGAAAGACTTAAAAAGTTTCCTCGCAATGATAAATTTTTATCGGAAATTTATCCCAAAGGCGATAAGGTCGCAAGACCCTCTACTGAGCATGATCAAAGGAAATATAAAGAATGATCAAACACCGCTCGACTGGACCGAAACGACGTCCGAAGCTTTCGAGATATGCAAGCGGACTCTCGCCGATGCGACGATCCTGGCCCATCCGGAAAAAGCGGCAGAATTGTCACTTTGCGTCGACGCGTCCGATAACGCTGTAGGAGCTGCGCTACACCAAATCGTTGACGGTGGAATGCAGCCCCTCGGATTTTTTTCCAAAAAACTGACCGAAACGCAACGACGATATAGTACGTACGATCGTGTGTTGCTCGCGATGTTTCTTGGAGTCAAACACTTCCGCTATATGCTCGAAGGTCGTCTGTGCCACATCTATACAGACCACAAACTATTGACGTTTGCCTTCAGTCAAAAGTTGGACAAAGCAGCGCCGCGCCAAGCTCGTCAACTCGACTTAATAGGTCAATTTACCGCGGATATCCGCCATATATCCGGTTCCGCAAACATCACTGCAGACCTTCTTTCAAGAATTCAGTCGGTCAACGCGTCGCTAGACTACGTTAGTCTAGCTCGAGACCAACAAACGGATATCGAACTCAAAGACACGTTATCGAAAATAGGATCTGGAGCCAGTAATCTTTTACTAAAAAAGTTTCTCGTTCCAGGCAGTAAAACTACGCTTCTCTGCGATACTTCGACCGATCGAATACGACCATTCGTCACCAAGTCGTTTAGGAAGCACCTCATCCTAACGACGCATAGTCTCGCACACTCCAGTGCTCGAATCACGACCAAGCTGATGACATACAGATTCGTTTGGCCGGGAATCCGAAAAGACTGTGCGGCCCTTGTCAAAAACTGCTTGCAGTGTCAAGGGACAAAAGTCTCTCGACACACGAAATCACAACCGATGAAGTTTATTCCGCCAAGTGAGCGCTTCGCGCACATCAATATCGATATCGTGGGACCGTTCCCGCTATGCAATGGTTTTCGCTATTGCCTGACCATCATCGACCGCTTCACCAGATGGCCCGAGGCGATTCCGATGCCCGACATGCAGGCAGAAACGGTCGCTAAAGCCTTCATCACTGGATGGATTTCTCGCTTTGGTGTGCCAAAGAAGATAACGAGCGACCAAGGACGTCAATTCGAGTCCGGGTTGTTCCGAGAACTACTGCAAACGCTTGGCACGACACATCTTCGAACTACACCATACCACCCGCAATCCAACGGTATGATTGAGCGGTTTCACCGGACAATGAAAGCAGCCATTCTCTGTCACGAGCCCTCTTGCTGGGTGGACTACATTCCAACGATTCTTCTCGGCCTACGAACGGCCTTCAAGGAAGACATCGCAGCATCAGCCGCCGAGCTTGTTTATGGCTCGACTCTTCGAATTCCAGGAGAATTTTTCAGCGACGACGCGAATCGACAAAACACAGATGAACTCATCACACACCTGCGCGAGTCGATGAGGAAATTGCGACCGACCGACAGCGCTTGGCACTCAAGCTCGACCTCGTCAACATTTGTACACAAGTCGTTGGCCTCCTGTACACACGTCTTCATGCGAAACGACTCAATTCGGCCGTAATTATCCCGTCCATACGAAGGTCCATTCATCGTACTAAAGCGAAGCCCGAAATTTTACTCCGTCCGAGTAAATCAGCGTGTCGTAAACGTCTCAATCGACCGACTTAAGCCGGCCTTCATGGAACCAGTGACTGACAGCGACCAACTGACTGCTACACCGTTAACGTCAACTCCGCCACCATCGACATCGACGAGAGTTACACATCGCGGTCGACACATTGTCATACCGCAACGATATCAATGACCATCAGCATCAACCCGTACAAACTTTCATCTAGCGGGGGAGTACTGTAGCAGCACAGCATTATTTTAATTTGAAAAAAGTTCTTTTTTGGCGCACAGATGTCGCTACCTTTGTTTTAAGGAATTACTTCACTCTAGCGGAGAACGCAAAAGAGTATGAACATGTATAGAGAGAGTCTCTTTTGCTTTGCGAATAAAAAGGTGTAAGCACGCCATAATTTTTACTCCACTAAAAAACGTTTTTTTATTTAACACGTAATTGGACGGATACTGGAAACGCTCCTACACATATATGTATTAGAACTATATTGCTAGCTGTCAATAAGCACGAGTTGAATTGGATAATTCAGAATCAGCTGTTGATATTGTCTCAAAAATGTAAAGAATCAAGGAAGGGGAGTACAACATTTTAATACAATTAAATTTTTTATGAAATTTGAACATTGTAAATAAAAATATTTAATTGCGAAAAATATGTTTTATAAGAAATTGTACTGTTAATAATTTCAAATTAGCAGCACTTACATAATTTTCACAAAATAAGATATGTAATGTGAAAAATTGTGTTACATTTTTTAAATGTTCCAACTACTTGAATTATAAAAAATATAAGAAATGTTATAATATTAAATTAAAATCCAGTAACGTATTAACTACCACTAAATTGAATTGGCAAATTCAGAATCAGCTTTTAACAACGATACTGACTCTGACAAGTGCCGCTAGCAATATAGTTCACTAATACATATATGGTAGTATAGCAGTACTTTTAAATTTGTTTGGAGACAAACCTAAAACGTACAGAAACTTGCTAAAAATCTTTAAGAGGGAGCTGAAAAAGTCGAAGCGTGACAGCTGGAGAAATTTCTGCAGCCAAATCGAGAGAACGTCAGAAGCCTCTAGACTCAGGAAACTTATATCTAAGAATCCAACCCCGCCCGCTCTGCTGAGAGGGATGGATGGTAGTTGGACGAAGGACAGCAAGGAAACACTGGAAGCCCTTTTAAGCGCTCATTTTCCGGGCTGCCGAGATCCTGACCATATGCACAATGCAGCAGTGGGGAACTCGCCCTTGGCGAGCATCCCAGGGCTCTTTACAGCCAGCAGGGTAAGGTGGGCTATCAGCTCATTCGACCCCTACAAGTCGCCTGGACCGGATGGAATTATACCGGCCATGTTACAAAATGTAGAGAGTCTAGTGATTCCATGGCTCCAGGCGATTTTTAAGGGTTGCCTAAAACTCAACTACGTGCTCGAGGCATGGAGGAACGCTCGAGTGGTTTTTATACCGAAAGCGGGTAAAAGTAGTCACGTTAATCCGAAGGATTACAGACCTATCAGCCTGACATCCTTTACTCTCAAGACATTGGAAAGGATACTAGATGGTTATATCAGGGACACCATAGATCCTAACCATCTTTCAAAGGCCCAACACGCGTACATCAAAGGAAAATCGGTGGACACGGCTTTGCATAAGGTTGTGGGTAAAATCGAAAGATCGCTAGAGTACAAGGAGTTCACATTGGGAACTTTTTTGGATATAGAAGGGGCTTTCAACAATGTTACTACAGAGGCAATTGTTGAGGCTCTGGGCTCTGCAAACGTCCACAGTACTATAAGTAAATGGATCGTGACACTGCTTAGAAGCAGGTCTATATCGTCGGAATGGGGTAGTGCTCGTTCCCACAAAATTACAAATAAAGGTACTCCACAAGGAGGGGTATTATCACCACTTTTGTGGATACTCACTTTAAATGGGGCACTGAAGGAACTTGACGACTCGGGGGTGGATTGTGTAGCCTATGCCGATGACGTGGTGATACTGGTATCAGGCAGGTACACAAGCACGCTGTCTGAACTTACAACGCGGGCTCTAAACAAGCTACTATACTGGTCGGGAACCAGAGGACTCAATGTTAACCCATCAAAAACAGAACTGGTTCTTTTTACTAGGAGAACTAAGTCTCAACAGTTTAAGCTGCCTAAGATCGGTAACACTGAGCTAACCCTAAAAGGCCATGCCAGATATCTAGGAGTAACCCTGGACAGCAAGCTGACATGGAAACTCAATACGGAAGAGCGGGTGGCTAAAGCAACCATCGCTTTCTACGCGTGCAAAAGAATGTTCGGTAGGAGGTGGGGTCTAGAGCCAAAAATCACTTACTGGATCTACACGGCTGTTGTAAGGCCAATCCTATTATACGGTCTGCTAGTATGGTGGCCAATACTCGATAAAGTAACTTACAGGAAAAAGTTGGAAAAGGTACAGAGACAGGCTTGTCTGGGGATAACAGGCGCCCTTCGCACCACTTCTTCAGACTCTCTCAACGTACTCCTTTCTCTGCCACCAATTGACCTGTTCGCTAAATATGTGGTAGGCAAATGCGCCCTAAGACTCAGAGAGTCAAACCAGCTCAAAACATGTCCATACGGGCACAGTAACTTCAGCCTACCTCCAGCAGAGGCTACGGACTACGCAGATCCTAAGCTCTGGTTCGACAGGAAGTACGCCATAAACATACCAAGCAGGGAATACTGGGAGGCAAGAACCGGTGACTCTGCGGGGTCGATTAACATCTATACGGACGGTTCAAAGATGGAAGACGGAGTGGGCGCAGCCGTGCACTATTTTGATCTTCCAACAAACTCTAGCTACAGACTGCCGAATAATTGCAGTATTTTCCAAGCGGAGGTACTGGCGATTCAGAAGGCGGCGGAGATAGCTCACAAATCGCGAATAAGGGATAAGGCAGTTTTTATCTATACGGATAGCCAAGCAGCCTTAATGGCTCTGAAATCCTGTACTATCAAATCTAAGGCGGTACTCAACTGTCGACGCGCTTTACAGAAACTGTGCTCAAATAGGAAAGTGGAGCTCTGCTGGGTTCCAGGGCACAGTGGTTTCTTAGGTAATGAACTCGCCGACGGTCTTGCTAAAATAGGTGCAAACCTTGGGCAGGAAGCCGCGGTCTCGGTTCCACCGCCTCTTAACGTTATTTACAACTTCCTAGAGAGGAAGATGGTAAGCCGGTCCGAGGCCAGGTGGCAGGCTACGCCAACCTCCAGAACCACGAAGCAAATGTGGAACACTCACAACGAGAAAAGTACTAAACTCTTGTTAGCACTACCAAGGGCGCAATGCGCAACTTTAGTCGGTATTCTTACCGGCCATTGCCTGATTGGGGCGCACGCGTACAGATTGGGGCTAATCACTAACGATATTTGCAGGAACTGCAAACTTCCCGCGGAACGGGAAACACTAGAACACCTCCTGTGCAGCTGCCCGGCTCTGGCTAGGAGACGGGTGAAGGCTCTAGGTGCACCGTCTTTGGCAAATCTTGGACAAGTCTCGCGTAGCAGCATGCAGAGCCTGCTAAACTTTGCTACGGCAACAGGGACCTTTGATTTGAACGAGGAACTCTCAACACAGATCGATACGCAAGCGCACCTACCTTAGGCACATTGGGTCTCCTTTTTATGTGGTATCGCTATGGACCCTCGAGGGTCTATGCGAGGTTTTTAAGCCGCCACTGATACCTAACCTAACCTAACCTAAAACGCATCAAATACATAGCCAAATGCATTGCACTAGTGTACAAAGTGCTAAACTCGCATTTGCTGGGTAGTTATCGGTAGTTTTGGTCAAGTCAAACAAAATTTTGATTGCGACACATTCCGTGTTTAACCATTCGACTCTCAATGGCAATACGAATTTCATTGCCAATCCTATTTGTACGGATTTTATCACATGTATTTTTTTAGAAAGTTTCAGGATATCCCAAGGCTTGACGATCTGCATTCATGTTTTTTTTTAATTTTCAGCTTCAGAGCACGAGAGACAAATGTTCGAGTTGGCATCGTATTTTTAAAGTCATATTTCAGGTATATTTTGAATACTTATCTTTATTACTTCTGTCTTACATTTGGAATAGAAGGAATCGAAATTTTCCAGCTGGTTCTGCGTCAGGACTTCATAAGTCAAATTTCAAATCCTTCATTTCTCTATGTAAAAGGCATAAAAAATATGCGCAAGCAAATACGTTGCACCACTCGTAGAAATGGAATGAATTTTGTACGTACAAAGAATGTACGTATGTTACGTATAAGCACCTAAAATATTATACGTAGAATCGCCGTAAATATTCTTCGTATAGTGCTCTTCCAAACTATACGTATAGTGTTCTTCCAAACTATACGTACATAGTATTCTTCCAAACTGTACGTATAGACATACACAGCGACCGAAGACATCGTACCCTAGAATTCTGCAATGTTTATCCGGCCTTTCACGGTCTTTTCTTTCGTATAGTATATGAAACTTTGCCTGCTGGGTTAGTCGCATTATAAGCTTGCAATTAGGCCTACCGCATACTTGAGACTAAACAGTCGAGCAACTGCACATCGAGCCGCGCACACTCTTGCCTGCCCGATTAAACTGTTTAGTCGTTGTTCATCCGCACTTTACTCAACCACCGGTCGAATGTTACAACCAATTGGTACTAGAGAAAACTAGAGTCACTGAATACACACTCACCCTTCTACTGGGAGTGTGGCTGATAGCCCAAAATTGGACTAGAACACCATACCATAACCTACAAAAAGGCGTATTTAGAACAGCCAAACTTTCAGTTTGGCTGTTCTAAATTATCTGTGTATTAGTGCAAATGTGTGTAGCCACCAGCCATATGACATATGACATTTCTCAATCGAAATGTCAACGGTTGCGAACAGACTAAGGGCGGAAATTTAAAATTTAAAATCTTAAGAGGTATTTATATAAGTTCTAAAGATAATTTTTAAATAAATGATTGTTTTTATGTTTCAGATCCTACTCACCAGCAATTTCGCGACTTTTGGAGGCCTGATCACGATTATTTCGCCGGTAAGTCGCCAAACTTGACTTGTTTGTTTGAATTACATTCTCGCGCGGTTTTATGGTGTCGGAAGTTTCCGACAGTCACTAATATACTCGTTTCACACTGTCCGGTTTTCACTGTGCGGCAAAACTCCGAACCGGACAGTGTGAGACTCCTTTCACACTGTACGGTGGAAATTATTTTAGTGGCGCTTTCAAATTGCACGGCCACGGCACGATCGTCGTCCGGCCACCGTGTAGCTTCTTCCCTTCAATATTCGGTCGCCGTCCAATTGCAGTGGCAGCGGACGGTTACTACACGGCGGCCGGACGGAAACCGTACCGAGGCCGTGTAATGTGAAAGGAACCTGTTTAAACAATTTCAATTGTTGTTGTTGGATACAGGCTGTTCCGTATCCTGACGCGCGCTTAACACCACAAATTTGCAAATTACCACTATTAACGGTCACAAAGGCACAACTGAACACCACTCGTAAGCGACAATATTTCTGGACAATAAGTAGACAAGTCTGAAGCATAACTAACTTTATTATCTAATTTTCCTAAGTTATATACAGCTTAATATCATAAAATATGAAGACAAAAAAAAGTGCTGACGGAGCACGGGCTACATAGATCCCATGTAGGTAAGTTTCCCATGGGAATTCATAAATTGCGAAATCTGAGATTGCTGACGTTATGTCTAGTTCTATTCGCAATTTATGAGAACGGAAATTGTCTGCAATGGATCTTGTGACAATTTAAGCGGCGAAGTGAAATTTTAGGCGATCTCAACATCCTCCCCCTCCTTGAACCTTCCTAGTTTAAAAGTGAATGGTTTTTCCGGTGTTGTTCTTCTTGGTGTGGGGTTTGGTTTAGTAGTTACCCTTTGTTTCAGACAACCCCTTGCTCGTATCCTTTGGATTGTCCACCATGTGATCGCAAGTAGCATGATGCTGGTAAGGGAGTATCCTATAGCGTAGTGGTGGATATGATGATTGTTTAGATGGTCTGAAGGTAGACTTGTTGACTTGTAGAGATTTGTTGGAGAACAGCATCCCATTCCGCCCTGGTTGATCTCAGGAAGACCTCCGTGTCTGATGGTAGTCCTGGCTGGCTTCGTTTTAATGATGTTGAGCTGAAGTTTACTGTTGGTATGAATGAGACGATTCCCTGCGTTTTGTACATTGATAAGCCTTTGATTGTCATTGTTTGATGCAGTATTCCACTTCCCTTCAGTGTGTAAGCGATGATGTCGGTTCCGCAGATCACATCAAACGTACGCTGTCGATCTAGTGCGTATATCCAAGTGTTGACTTGATGCAGTTGTATCCAGAAGGTGGTGACTTTAGTGACGGCCCATGAACATTGTCCTAATAGTGATTGCTCGTGATTAAGAATAGCCATTTCACACTGGTTGATGTGGGACTTCCTATTGAATAGTGGATGGAGCTGGTTACATATAAATCTGTTATCTTCTATCTGCTTGCAGTTGTCCAACTCGTACTGTGTTAACGGATAATGCTGAGTTCTCTGTAAGTCAGTCAGCAGATATTCTGTGGATGGTACTATAATGGCGGTTCGATTTTCATGTTGGATGGGAACTGCGGTTAGGCGTAAAATTTGGAAGTGATCGGATCGATTGACGGGAATTTTAATTGAAAAATAACATATGACCTGGTTACTCTACTGTTAATGGTCATAAGTTTGTATAGTGAGGACCCTTCATCTGTTTGGCTTGTTGGAACACTCAATGTTGGTGGAAGCACCTTTTTGATAAGTGTTAATTGTGCTTGTAGTTGCCGAGGTGTCAGCAGGAGTGGGTTGATGTTTCCGTGATGCAGGTCAGTAAGTACACTTAATAGTGCATTTTTTGCTTGCTCGCAATTATGTAAAGCCATCATGGTTCGGATGCATAACATGGACAGTACTTGCTGTTGGTTGATGCTGGCGATATCATCTGCTAGCTGCTTTAGGTGACCATCAATAGCCGAGAACTGTACCTCAATATGTTCAGTGCCTCTTTTAAAGATGTTCACCGTCGTTTCCATTATAGATGTCTGATTTTTAATGAGCTGATGTAGATAATGCTCATTCGCTCTTGTCTTCTTAATTTCTTCCTCCAGGTAGTTGGCATAATCTGCGTCTAGTACGCCGAATAGTTTATTTGCTATTGAGCAATTAATAACATCTCGAGGAGATCGCTTGTCCCTGATTAACTGTTTTGTTCCCATTTAATTCTTCAATTTGGGAGAGTTGCTGCTGAAACTGGCTCAGAATTTGTTGACATACGGCATCTTGCACTATTATAGAATCACAGTGTTGCTTCATATCCACCATAGTCTTCCGAATCCCGATCAGCTCCTGCCAATAATGCGCTAGGTCGTAGAACGTTATGATATTCCATTCACTGTTGATTATGTTCGCTTCTCCTATGGTTTCAAAGTAGAGCCCTGACTGATGTGTAAACGGTTCTACCCTAATTGGTGGTGGTGAGTTGCTCAGTACTGGGAGTATGAGACAGGTGATCAACGCAACGGTTAGTAGGTTTGAATGCCGCGGGCGCTTGCGACGAGCTACTTCTTCTACTTCTGTTGAATGTTTTGTGTGCCAATTGGTGTTGATGGGCAGAAATTGTACCTTGTTGATTGGACGCTTCGTTGATTGCTTAGATTTCTTCTGGATCACTGCAAGTGTCGTGGCCTCCTTTGGTCTGTTCTGCTCTTCGTCTTCCCTTAATAAAGGACAAAGTTTATGGATGGCTCTTCGGAAAATTCCTGCTTGAGTTTTAACATCGGCCACCCTGACTAGGCCGTCATCTCCTGCGATAGTCCTTTCAATACGCCCCATTTGCCACTTCAATGGAGGTGTTGTGTCGTCTTTAATGAGTACCAGCATGCCTGGCTGAATGTTGTTGGATTCGACCTGCCATTTAGACCTTTGCTGTAGCTCACAGAGGTATTCGAGGGACCAGCGCCGCCAGAACTCATTGCGGATGTACTGCACAAGCTTCCACCTGTCGAGTAAGCTTGGATTACTGGACGGGGTGTTACTGCTGATTGTAGATGTTAGCGGCTCTCCAATCAGGAAGTGTCCGGGTGTCAAGGCTGTCAAGTCGTTGGGATCATTTGACATAGGAGAGATTGGACGTGAATTGAGCACGGCTTCCGCCTCAGCTGTGACGGTGCAGAGTTCCTCATACGTCAATGATGCTGCAGCTACTGTTCGTTGAAGTAGATGTTTTGCCGACTTGACGGTTGCCTCCCAAATTCCTCAAAAGTGTGGACTCCGAGGAGGAATGAAGTGGAAATTTATTCCTTTCATGCTGCTGGCATTGGTGATCGTCTCGTGTGCTTCCTTGTCGTATATTGTTTGTTGAAGCTCCGTTAGCTGGTTACGAGCACCTACAAAGTTTGTTGCGTTGTCGCAATACATGTTCTGGCAACATCCTCGTCTAGCGATGAATCGTTTTAAAGCAGCGATGAATCCTACGGTCGACAAGTCGGATACTACCTCCAAATGGCACGCCTTTGTTGCAAAACAGCAGAATACGCAGATATACGACTTGGTGGGCCTTTTTCCTCGAACCTTGTAGTGCGTGTAGACTGGTCCGCAAAAGTCAATGCCCACGTTGACGAATGGTCTTGCTGGTAGTACTCGACTTGCTGGTAATTTGCTCATCATCTGATTAAATGTGTGAGGATTGAATCGCGTACACCGGACACAGTCATGAGCAACAGTTGTAGCTAGTTGTTTTCTGCGAAGTATCCAAAATTGTTGTCTTGTGATTGCTTGTAAAGCAAGTGGACCTGCATGTAAATGTGTCTTGTGCAGGTGGCTCAATAATAGTTGGGTTATCTTGTGTTTTGAAGGCAGAATGATTGGATGTTTGGCATCGAACGATAGTTGTGCTTCTTGTAACCTCCCACCAACTCTAATTATGGACTGTTGATCTAAAAATGGTGCGAGATTAATTAGTCTGCTTTTACGGTCGACATGCCTTTTGTTCTTTAATTGTTTTATTTCTGTCCGAAATTCTTCACTCTGCATATGTTTTACGATTGTGGTCAATGCATCCTCTAGCTCTGGTACTGTCAGGACTGAGGATCTGTTTGATGTGTCCCTTCGTCTGAATTTTTCAACAGCTCTTAGGACGTAGGCTACAATCCTTTTTAGACGGGTGAATGAATTTCCGTGATCTATATGATGTATGAAATGGTCATTGGTATCGGAACTTAGTAAAACTGTCCGAGGTGCTCTTTCTTCTGGAAGGTTGGATTGTTGTGCGATCGTCTTACATGGCCATTCGGTCTCTGATTTTTGTAGAAACGCGGGCCCCTTGAACCATGTCGTAGCAGTCATAAGCTCCCCTGGACGGATTCCTCTTGATACCAAGTCGGCTGGATTTAGCTTGGTGTTGATGTATCGCCATTCAGATGTATTTGTCAATTCCTGGATTGACGAAATTCTGTTCGATACAAACGTGTGATATGATGAAGATGTAGACTGAATCCAGGCTAACACAATTTGTGAGTCTGTCCAGTAATGTGTCTCCTTTATGTTAATTTTTAAATCCTCTTTGACCCGTGCAACGAGATGTGCCATCAAGTTGGCGGCACATAATTCTAGCCTTGGTAGTGTAGTTGTGCAAACTGGTGCTACTCTTGATTTGGAGCAGAGAAGCGTCACCTTTATCTCTCCGCTGCTGCTTGTGCTGCGTACGTAGATTACGGCTCCATATGCTTGCTCGCTAGCGTCAGAGAATGCGTGCAAACTTATTGCGGCGTCTTTAGTTTCCAAAAATCTGGCGATGCGAATGGTATTGAGTTGGTTGAGTTCTTCCCGAAATCTTGACCATCGTGTGTGCAACTCCAATGGTATAGCTGCGTCCCAATCCAATTTAAGAGACCACAATCGTTGCAGAAATATCTTGGCGGATACGACAACTGGGCTCACAAATCCTAGAGGGTCGAATATACGAGCTATATCGGCTGATACTGTACGCTTGGTTATGGCTTTCTGGTCAGTCCATGATGTCGTTATGGCGAACTGGTCGGATCGAGGATGCCATGTTAGTCCAAGAGCCTTACCGGTCCCTTCTGTGTTTGCTTCTATGTCGACTTGAGCTTCTCTGTGGTCCTTCGGAACGTGAGATAAAAGTTGTTCATGATTTGAGCACCACTTACGTAAATTACTCCAATAGTTCCTTTAGCTCCCTTTGGATTTTTAATGCCTCTTTGAGGCTATTGCTTCCGGTCATAATGTCGTCTACGTAGAAGTCGCTCATCGCGTGGGCTGCATGCGGATGCGATGTTGTGGCCAACTCTGTTAACTCGGCGAGACATTTGGTTGCCAGGTAAGGAGCAGCAGTAGTTCCATATGTGACGGTACGGAGGCGATAGTATCTTAGTGGTAGGTTGGGATCACTCCTCCAGATTATGAGCTGCAAGTTTCTATCCTCGTGACTGATGCTTATTTGCCGATACATCTTCTCGATGTCAGCTGAGAACACGAACTTATGTGTACGAAATCGCAACAAAATCGAAAAAAATTTGTCTTGAATTGTTGGACCTTTCATCACGATGTCATTAAGCGAAAGGTTGGTGGATGTCTTCGCTGACGCGTCGAATACCACCCGGAGTTTCGTCGTAGTACTTGTTGGTTTTAATACACAGTGGTGTGGGAGAACGTAATTTACTTTGGGAACTGCCTCCCGAGTTATCTCCTCCATTTGATTCAGCTGGATGTACTTATCGATGAATGCTGCATATTGTTGTTTTAATTGTGGCTGTTTGCTGAGTTTCCTTTCCAAGGCAAGAAAACGTCTAACAGCTAAGTCTTCTGAGTTTCCGAGTACTGATGGATTCTGGCATAAAGGAAGTTTCACTTCGAATGTACCATTGTTGCTGCGTCGAAGTTCGATGGGAAGTTCTCGCTTCGGTGTGGTAGTTGCTGATACTTCTTCGAGAGTCCAAAATGCTTCCAATTGTCGATCCAAATCGAAATTGCTTATGCCACAGAAAGCGTTGGTCTTAGGTTTCGTTGTCGTTCGTCCTACAACCATCCATCCAAATACAGTATTTTGAATGGTGGGCAGGTTGTGATCCAGTTTGATTTGTCCGATTGACATCAGTTCACAATAGAACTCGGCACCTATTAGCAGGTCCACTCGTCTGGGTTTGTTGAAGCTCGGGTCAGCCAACGTTATGTTTTTCGGAATTGGCCAAGGTGATATTTCCAAGTGCATCTGCGGCTGGATTGTTGATATGTCCGGAATGATGTAGGCTTCTAATCTGGCAGAGTATCCGGAGTTATTCGAGGATATGTTGATGCTCACCTTCCTTGTTGCTTGCGTTTTAGTGGATCCTATGCCCGAAATGTTGATGTTGTTATTTGTTCCCGCAATCTTCAACTTCCTTCACATGCGTTCACTGATGAAGTTCAGCTGAGAGCCTGAGTCCAAGATCGCTCTACACGCCTCGGTGCTACCCTGTTGGGTGTTGATTAGGATCATTGCGGTTCCTAATAAAACGTAGCTATTGTGAGAGTTCTGCAATCCTTGCGCTGCTAAAGAAGTATCGCACGCTGTGGTGGGTGATTGATTCTTGTTCTCTGTAGGCTGTATTCTGGCTGGCTTGGCGGTGTCTAAGTGTAACAAGGTGTTGTGTCTACCCTGACACTTAGAGCAGCTCCGTGATTTGCAGTGACTGACTGAATGATCATCTTTCAGACAGTTAATGCATAGCTTCAACGTCTTCACTTGCTTCAACCGTTCGGAGGGCTTTAGTTTTAAAAAACTGTCACAGGTGAGTATCACGGGGTTCTTTGAGGGACTGCTCATAGAGCCCGTGTGTTGTTTTGTCGATCTTCTTCACGAGCATGTGAAGCAGAGTCGGATCCCAAGTCTTTGTGCTGACGTTGAGATTGGCCAATCCTAGTAGACATTTTTTTGATGTGTCGTGCAGCTTCTTAATGGCGGTAGCTGATTCGACTGATATGGTTGATTGTGACATCAATTTGTCTATCAGCGTTGAGACCAGTAGGCGTTGGTTGTTGTATCGGCCCTTCAAGATGCTCCATGCTGTCGTATAGTTGGTATCCGATAGCTGCAGGTGTGTATAAGCCGTTCAGCTTCGCCAGACAGGTTGTTCTTGAGGTACCACATTTTCTGTGTGTTTCCCAATGGCTGTTCGTGTACCATTTGTTAAAAGAGATCATGAAATTGTTAACATTTCATGTAATCCCCATCAAATTTTGGTAATGTTACCTTTAGGAGCGATAACTTGGCACGCGTTGAAGATGCCGCGCTTGATGGTTGACTGCATTTTTCCAGACACTGCGATAAGAAGATGATTGTTTCCTGGATGGCATCCTCGACACGGAGATAATCGACTGGATTGTATCCAAATGCTGTGACACTATCGGCGCACTCACATATCGACTGGTTGATTTGACGAATATCTTCCCAATATTGCTTCAGCGTTGACAACTTCACTTCATAGAACTGCCTTGGTTGACCTTCTTGTACACTGTCTATACCATCGATTAAATGAGTGACGGCCTGAGCTGATGATCGTTGGCGTCGAATGAGTCCCTTAATCTTCGTGATGACATCTGCTGTGAGTTGATCATCTGGTTTTGGCTGAATTAACATCTCGTCATCTTCCTTTACTTGATTTGAAGCTAAATCATTTGCCTGTGATGAAGGTCCGGCTTGAGCACCCATCAGCTGTAAGATATTGGATCTAGTCGTCAGATATCCGTCCTTCACTGTTGCGTAATAGCCTTGGGTGAAGTATGGATGTTCAGAAAAGTTGACAGCGTGAGGTTGAAGTTTGCTGTTTGTTGCATCGAACTTGGTCCAGAGCTCGTCCAATTGGGTCAGTCTGGAGTTGAGGTAGCTTGCAGACTTTCGGCTGGCAGAATCCTTTCTGTAGTTGGTGATGATTCGTTCCAACTGTTGTCCGAGGTCCCTCTATTGATCTGTCTGAACTTGGACGAGTTGCTGCAAATGTTCCATTCTGGCTCGAGTGGTTAATTTGTGCACTCACTGTGATCAAGAATCACGTCGGGGTCACCAAATGTTTAAACAATTTCAATTGTTGTTGTTGGATACAGGCTTTTCCGTATCCTGACGCGCGCTTAACACCACGAATTCACAAATTACCACTATTAACGGTCACAAAGGCACAACTGAACACCACTCGTAAGCGGCAATATTTCTGGACAATAAGTAGACAAGTCTGGAGCATAACTAACTTTATTATCTAATTTTCCTAAGTTATATACAGCTTAATATCATAAAATATGAAGACAAAAAAAAGTGCTGACGGAGCACGCGCTACTTAGATCCCATGTAGGTAAATTTCCCATAGGAATTAATAAATTGCGAAATCTGAACTTGCTGACGTTAAGTAGCCGGCTACAGACTTAGCGTTTCGCCTATTTCGCATCATTCGCGTCTTTCTCGTGAATAGTGTGTTAAGGTTATTCGTGAGTTTCTCGCATTTCGTTGTTCACGTTTCGCGATTCGTGAGTTTTCTCTACTGGAGGCGGTTTTTTGACGACATCAAAGGGTTTTGCTTGACGAGACAGTGACGAAAAATGTGCGAGACGATTTTTTCGTGACTTTATCACGAGTTTCATGTGTTTCGTGAAATAATACGAAAACTTCGTGAAATGTTAAAAACATGAAAAGCAGGAGAAGTCTGTAGCCGGCTTTAGAATAATATTTAATATGTGCATATGGAGAATTGAAAGATCGAAATTACTTCTTTCTCTCGGCGCTGCGATCCATCGTTCGATCCACGTTTACATAACGAATTTCGGCAAGATTTCCATTCGATCGAGGTCGAGAAGTTAGATCAGATTGAGTCGTTCTCATCCCAATTCGATCTGCCTCTACATGCGATCTTTAATGATTGAATCTGGATTCAATCCGAATTCAATCCTCCATGTATACGTAGTAATGCAGACAGATTTCTCGTTGGTCAATCGCTTGCTTTACGTACGCATCTCCGGATCCGGAACAACTCAATCGAAAATTGAATTGTTTGCCTAGCCAGCAAAATTGAATAGACTGCGATTATCATATTTCCTTTATTTGCTTACTCCTATTAGAATATAATTGTACTTTTATTTCAAAATCTGGACATAATAATTCGATGGATTCGGTTCCGCTGCAGCACAAAATTAGAGGAAGTAACCATCATGACTTGAGACTACGTGAAAAAAAGGAGTACACTTAAAATATAGTGTTGATGCATATCATCTTAATTTTTATTTAAAAATTATTTCCGTAATTAAATTGATTTATTCCCGATTAAATTTTAATGTTATTAAATATATTTATAAATTACATGTTAAAAATGTAGCATTTTGAATTAAAATTCACATTCAAATTAAAAAGAAGAGTTTTAATTAAAGTATACGGCTCAACAGACTACGCGACGTTTCCATAAAAGCATTTTCCATCGTGCCACAGACTATTGTATTCGGATAAGTCGGCATAGACTGGTTCCACTTCACCAAATTGCTTGATCTGACGGAAAAAATGTTGAAGTAAAATATACACTTCTCGATAGCACTGAAACTTACCTCGTTAGCTCCTTCATTTAAGGTCGACAACAAGCGACAGCCTTCGCGTTGATCCAAGTTTTCGCTGTTTGCACGGGTGTTCATCGACAACGGAATGATCGTCAAGTTCAGTACGACGATTTGTGGCAAGTGCATTTTGATGACACACTCGCGCGGCAATAGGAGTCGTGTCAAGTCGCTATTCGCACCGAGTATTACGGTTTCCTTTCCGGTCGATATGATACCTTTTGTTTTCTTCGCGGTCCTGCATTTTGTACTTGTTTGACTTTCGTGAGAAGCTCTTTAGCTGATTGAGCACAGCGTTGCGAAGAATCATGTCGAAGCCGGCACGTCTCCGGTTGGGAATTCGGGCCGAAAGGACACAACGCGGCAAGCGTTACGCCCTTCGCACAAATACGGGTCGTGGTTTGTTACCATTTCACCCTGTAAAAAACGAAACCAGTCTGAGACAAATTAAAGTGAAAAACTTACTTTAAATTTACCGATACCCATCCCGGCAGTTGCAATGTTTTCTTCGCGGTTTTGCATTTTGTACTTGTTCGGCTTTCGCGAGTAAGTCTTTAGCTGATTCAACACAGTGTTGGGAACTTTCATGTCGAAGCCGGTCTCCGGTTGGGAATTCGGGCCGAAAGGACATAACGCGGCAAGCGTTTGTTATCATTTCACCCTGCAAAAAACGAAATCAGTCTTGGGACAAATTAAACTGAAAAATTTACTTTATCTCCTTGCCTATTTCGATTCCACATTTTGGTGTCGCATCGAATCGGTCCCAATCCTTTTCCGAACGATAGAACAAGCCGTCGTCGTATTTTTCTCGTCGTACTCGTACACCGTGTCGAACTGCGACTGATCACTTTCACGTTGGATGACATTTTTGAAATGTCAACTGAGAAATGTCATAAATTTGACGGTAACCTTAAGTTTAGTACTACTTCAGTATGGAAGTGTGTGTGCGCGGAATTAGGGTTTTCTTTTGTAAATTTCAGTATATTATCAATTTCTTTTATGGAAATTTTCAATTTTATACCGAAAAGTAAATTATTTAGAATTATTATAAGGTAAGTCCCCATTAAAATTAAAAAAGTTTAACTTTACTGGTTTTCGACCTGAGCATGCATCGGCCAAACCTAAGGTAGGGTGAGTAGTGTGAGTGCGTATACAGGAACCTTAGAGAAAACCGGTCGTGTGAGATTTTTAATTTGGTCAGTGTGCGCATCTAGATAAGCCGCCGTGCATATAGAGGCAAATGCGAGAGTTTAGTCGCACATCGATTGAAAGGGATCTGGCCTGCCTATCAAACTGTTTAGTTTGGACGATTGTTTAGTCTCAGTATGCGCCCTTCCATATAGCTTCGTAGCCAATCAACTAAACTATCGCGCGATTTTAAATCTCTAGTCTGCGGGTACTCTACGTTAAACATCGATAATGCTATCGATACTATCGATGTTTAAGTATTATCGAAAACATCGATGTTTTTCTTACAATCGATTGTTATACGATCGATAGTTGAAAAAAGTTTCCCAGTACAGAATCTATTAACGTTAGCACCAAGTTCAATTTTAAACGATATATTAAAGTAGCCCTGAGGAAATTTGTTTGTCAGTCAAGTGTTTGCAGGATTTTATGCCGCGTTTCCACTATCGCCTTCACGTGCATTAGAGCTGGAAAACTATCGATAGTTCAAGCCATCGAAAAAGTCCGATATTTTCGGCAAAACCATTGATTAAATATCGATAGTTTCCGATAGATTTGTTAAAGGAGCCTTAAGCTACGACTTTGAAATTTTGTATACGATGGTTTTCCAATTGTTGCAGTTAAAGTCAAGAATATGAAAAAGTTCACATAAGTCCTTCGAGTATCTCCCATACAATATTCCTGTTAAAAATGTACTCAGCTCACTCAAGTAATGGAACTCACTAACTCAAGAAATCGTTTAGCTACAAAGTTGAAATTTTGATTTTGAGGAAAAAAGAAATTTGAGCTCACGCGTCGTCAAAAATCCTTTACTCCTCCGGGTAGCTCCCATACAAAAAGTCCTACGTGTTCAAGAATATTGACCGATAGCTTCAGAGTGATTTAAAAAAATTTAAATGTGTTGATTATCAGAGAATTTACTTTTACCGTTCTTTAGAAAAATTCTTTTTATCCGTTATGTTTTTTTACGAGTTACTCTTTTGTTCGTTCTTATAATAATAATTCAATTATATGTATTTCTTTTAAAAATTACAGATGTATTACAGTTAATTCATTATATTTTTTATATTAATACAGAAAGTTTGCATATTTGTATACGCCTCGAATATATTTTCATACTAAAATTATTTGATATTAGGTGTGTTTTAATGCTCTCCAGAGTAGGATAGGACAGCATAGAAAATGTATATACAAAATAACAACAACATTGCTGTTTTTACGATTCTTTATAACTTTTTTCCATAGATAGTAGGCTAGATTAGAGAATTTATCGCGAATAGTTCCCCCAGTGAGCTTACTGGGTTAAATATTCCGGTTAAAATCTATATTCTAGCCTACTATCTATGGAAAAAAGTTATAAAGAATCGTAAAAACAGCAATGTTGTTGTAATTTTGTATATAAATTTTCTATGCTGTCCTATCCTACTCTGGAGAGCATTAAAACGCACCTATTATCAATGTTTATACTCTAGATAAAATCATATAGAGTATTATAAGTTTAATCCAGCCCAACAGTTTGTACCGAACAAAGCCTCGGACGAAAAAAAGTTATATATTATTTTTTGTTTAGTTGTGGCCAAAAACTCAAAATCTGCCTGACGTCCGTCCGGTCGTCTGTCTCCGTTAGCACGATAACTCAAGAACGCCTTGACCTAGTATCTTGAAATTTTGAATCTGGATGTTTGGTTGAATTTGTAAGGCTAAGTTCGTTAACGGGCAAAATCGTCTTACTCCTGACGGTAGCTGCTATACAAAATGTCCTTAAAACATGTGTTCATGAATATTGGCCAATAACTACAGAAGGGTTTAAACTACGACTTTGAAATTTTGTATGAGATTATTTTCCAATAGCTGAACCTAAATATATGATTATGAAGAAAATCATATTACTCCTTCGTGTAGCTGCCATACAAATATCCTGTCAAAATGTCTTCACTTAATTTACTCTCTACTCACTCACTACTCTACTCTCTATAACTCAAGTAATCGTTCAGCTAAGAATTCGGAATTTTTTACAAATTGGTTTTGAGTGAAAACGAAGTTCGAGTTTAGTAGTCAGCGAAATTCTTTTACTCCTTCTGGTACCTTCCATACAAAAAATCCTTAAGATACGTGTTCAGCAATATTTTCCGATAACTTTTGAACGCTTCAAGCCAGGAATTTGACATTTTGTACACATTAATTTTTAAATGGTTCCAAGGAAAAGAATAAATATGTAAGAAATCGAGTGAGTCCTTCCGGCACCTCCCATTTGAAAGTCCTTCAAAAAGGAAAAAAAAAATTTTTCGGTAACTCACCCAGTTCAAGATATGAAATTAAACACTGACGATATTGTCTTTTAGTTTTGAGTAGCAACCAAATGGGAGTCTTTAAAAAAGAACATACTACATGCACGTACCTTATTCTACTTTATCCCCAACTACAATATAAATCGGAGTTCAGTGTTTCATCTAGAGTATCATACGATTGGCTTGCAGCCGATCGTGACTGCAGATTGTTTACAAATAATTTTCTCATTCTCGGACATTTAAATTAATTTGATTTTACGTCCGGTCATTGATTAGCTTAGATATGAGATTTTCTTCGTTCTAGTAACTATTATATACCATATAATAAAATTGATCTTATGATTCGGAGCATCAGAATTATATTCGCGCAAATGTGATGATTCGTTGTGTTGGAATATTAATTTCTTCTAAAACAACGGGACTAACGCCATGATCAATATAACCCTTCTCATCGAAGACACGGCATCGCTGCCTCTTATCGACTAATTTGATCAAATAGAAAAAAACTAAATAGATGCAAAAATACAATTTTTAGTTTAATATATCCACTATTTCGATAAAATTAAGGAATAAACCAAAATAAATATAACATTTCATTCATAACAAAGAGTAAGATAAAAATATGAAAATTAAAACTCTGCTGCTTTTTCTAGAAATTCTTGTATAAATGTTTCCTGTTCTGTCCTCGGATGTTTGACTTAACTTCTCCTTCGTGACTGGAAAATCTTTGCAACATAGACCGGTTAACTGAATGCGTGTTCTAATTCCTAAAATTGCCCCCAATATTTCTAAGCTTAATTTATTACCAAATTTATTTGGAAAAATATCCGCTCTACGGTACTATTATTAGTAGGATTGCAAAGGTTTCGAGTTAGCATAGTATTTTTGAAGTTATAATTCAGGTATATTTTTTTTTTTTTTCCTTAAATTAAGAGGCTCAGAGGCTGTAGCCATATTGGAGCCGTGGAAAAGTTTATTTAAAATAATATTAAAAACGTATATTGTTTGCTTTAGCGAAGTTAAACAGCACTAAAAGAGGTTTGTCGTTATTTTGCATGATAGAGACTGCTATGATGTCCCGTATAAACAGAGGAGGAGTAAAGCCTAAAGTCGCCAGGGATGCAACAAGTGTAGTTCTAAAGAGGTATTTGGAACATGACCAAAAGACATGATCGGCAGTCTCATATTGGTTGCAATCGGCGCACAGTGGGCTTGCATTAATTCCTAGTCGGTTCAAGTTGGTATTGAGGCCATTGTGATTAGCCATGAGTCGAGAAAAAAGAGTTACCATTGAGCGGCTAGGTTCTACCAGCAGCCTTTGGAACCATGCATGTATTGAGATCATTAGAATTATGGAGTGACAGTATCTACCCATGTCGTCTTCTTGCCAGTGTTTTTGCCACCTATCTAAAAGTCTTTGTTTCGGAGTCGTCATGAAGTCTTCTTGAAGCGGATTCGGGAAGAGCGTTTGTGTGAGAGGTAAGGACGCCCCTTCGCGCGCTAGCTTGTCTACTAGTTCGTTTCCTCGGATACCGCAATGTGCTGGAACCCAGCCCAGTGTTACTTTGTATCCAACACTATCGAGTTGTAAGAGGACCTTCTTGCATTTGAACACGTTTGTATGGGAAGGCTTGCCAATGTTGCTTATAGCGAGTATTGTTGACAGACTGTCGGAAAAAATTAAGTAGTTTCCCGGGGAGTGATACAGTTGAATATTGCGGCATGCCATATATACAGCGATTGCTTCTGCCGAGAATACTGATGCCGGTTCTGGCAGTTTGAAGCTCATTTGACAGGACTCATTAAGATAGAAAGCTCCACCTGTCCCCTCTACTGATTTCGAGCCGTCTGTGTAGAAAATTGTTGGCTTTTCTTCCAAGGATCCAATGAAAGATGCGAATAGATTGCTCGCTACATAAGGGAGCATGGTCCTAGGGACTCCTTTAACTATTTCGGTCATATCTAATCGGGTTGTAGGTGTGTACTGAACTACTTTTAGGTCGTGCTGAAATCGGTGTGGCATTTGTGATTTTCTAATATTTAGCTCGCATGCTTTCTGATAGACCATACTCAATGCGTTCAATGGTCTACGTGCCCTTAGTTCGGATAGACTTTCATGTAGAATGGGAATATCCAATACATTCGTTCGAATAAAGAATTTTTCGACCAGTGAATGAAACCGAAAATGAAGTGGGGGTACGCCGGCCAAAACCTCGAGAGATGCGATGTGGGTTGTTTTCATTAAACCGATACACGCCCGAATTGCTCGGCTTTGAATCCTCTCTAGCTTTCTTATGTGAGTTTTAGCAGCGCCAAAAAACCCGATAATACCATATTCCATAACCGATCTTACAGTAGATTTATAGATGGTTAGAAGGCATGATGGGTCGGCACCCCACCATGATCCTGAAACTGATTTAATAAAATTTACCCGCCGACTACATTTCTTCGTTATATGGTCTATGTGGCATTTCCAGGTCAGCTTGGAGTCAAAGTAAAATGAAAAATGGAGACTTCGCAATAATTACGTTGTTAATACTTACTTGAAAGTTCAGAGTTTTCCGCTTCCAAGTGAAAACCATTAATTCAGTTTTTTTTTGTTGATATCTCTAACCCAAGACCGCTGAAAAACTCTTCGAGTTGCGTGCAAGCTAGTTGAATGCTGGTTTGAATAGTGTTTTGATCCTTACCAGAAATGAAAACAACTCCGTCGTCTGCATATTGCAGGAGCGAAATATTAGCGGGAATCGCCAAGTCTATATTCCTAGTGTACAGACAGTACAACAGGGGTGAAAGATCCGAACCCTGTGCCAGTCCGAGGAAACCTGTTCTGCTATCAATAGTTTTTCCGTTAACTGTAAACATGAAATCCCTCTTATGCATTAGCGTGTACAAGAAACGGGCAACCGAAGTTGGGACTCCAAGATCACTCAGAATTTGATAAAGGACATTGATAAGCACTTTATCGTATGCCGCTTGGATGTCTAAGAACACTGCTACACATATTTCCTTCTTCGCAAAGGTGTTATAAATGGAGGAACTTAGGGAGGCAATGCAATGGTTTGTACTCTTACCTCTACGAAACCCGTATTGGGTTGGAGAATACTTATTGTTATGCTCTGCCCATCATTCTAGCCGAGTATGAAGCATTTTTTCAAGAATTTTCCTGACACACGAGAGAAGACAGATCGGTCTGTATGTTTCAATATCAGTAAGAGACTTCTTGGGCTTTGGAATAGGAATAACTCGGCAGCTATACCACTCCTCCGGGCAGGTACCTGCTCTGAAAAATTCGTTGAGCAGTGAGAGCAAAACCGCCTGTGCATTAGTCGGCAGTTTTCGTAAGAGTTCATAACGGATATTATCAGGACCCGGGGAAGAGTTATTACAAGCAGCGAGAGCCGATTCGAATTCCTTCATAGAAAATGACGACCCTAAGAAATCATTGTCAGGCGAATGTATGCTTGCCGTAAATGGGTTCTCTGACGGCATAGTTGGGACAAACGGGGGTGCTAGGTTTGATGCAAATGAGTCGATCCAGGTGGAGCAGTCTGCAATTGGAATACTGGTGTTAATTCCTCTGTATCTTCTACTCATTGACCATAACGTGGATAAAGAAGACTGGTTGGATAGAGAGTTGCAGAAGTTTTTAAACGATTCTCTCTTTTTATGGGCAAGAAGATGGTTAAGTTCGTTCTCCAGTCTCTGATATGTGATGAATGCGGTGCGGGTGCCACACCTGCGGAACATTCTGAAAGCTTCTAACTTTTCGCGGTATTTCAGATGGCAATCTTGATCCCAACAGTCTTTGGAAGAATGCCTTCGTTGTGCTGAGTGTGTGGTAACTCTACGTCGGGTTTGTGCCTTTTCAGAGGCGTTGGTAATCAGGGAAGTGAGCCTGCTGTATCTCATCATAGGGGATTCCGAGGAGATGACAGAAGGAAGACCTGCTGTAATTTCCTCGCTATATAACGTCCAGCATATAGACTTTGTGCAGTCTGGAATAAGGAAGGGGAGTTGCGGAGTGTATGAAAATGCGAAAGTCAGGTGGATAGGTAAGTGGTCACTGCCAACAGTATTATCCAAAACTCGCCACGAGGATCTTGACGCCAAATTTGAAGACACAATGGATAGGTCGGGTGCACTCCGTCTCTGAGGCGGTGAGGGAATTCTAGTTGGCGACCCGTCATTTAATGTCACCAGTTCTGCATCATCGAGAAACGGTTCCAAAATTCTTGCCCTCCTGTCTTCAGGCACAGGACCCCACGCAAGGCTGTGTGCATTAAAATCCCCCAATGCTATTATTGGCTTCTGTTCAGGGGGGAATATTGATCTTATGTTAGCTGCTGATATCGTCACACCGGGTGGAATATATACGGAGGTGACATACACTGTTCTGTTGTCTAGGAGGAGGCAGCAGCATACACATTCTAGCTCCGTAGAAAAATTAACCACTCTGTATTTAATGCCGTGTCTAACTCCAAGCAGGACTCCACCGTATCCGTCCAGCCGATCCTTTCTTTCCAAATGATACCCGGCAATAACAAGGTGTGTTGATGGCATCAGCCATGTTTCACTTAGTGCGAAGACGTCGATATCATAAATTTCTAGCATATGGCGAAATTGATTTATTTTGGGGATTATACTGCGACAATTCCATTGCAGCAAGAACAGAGTGTTCCTTCTATGGGATCTATCCATTTTGGGGAACTAGCGACGAAAGTAGTGAGATAATAGGTAAAAACTTCGAACGGATGGTTTCTATAAGTGGGGTAATTATGGAATCAATAAGAATAATCCATGGTTGTGATAGACCTAGCCTTTCGCATAATTGAAAGATGATATCACGGAGTGAATATTCCGACGCAGTTGGCCTGAATCCGGGAGGAATATGCGAAGCCGTTTCTTCACTGTTACGCTTAGCATCAGGGTTTTTTTTACGGTCCGATGATGGACTGCGACATCGCTTGCGGCTCCCAACACTGCTGGTGCGAGATTGCCGGCTGGTTGATGGGCGCGGGCTTCCGGGGCGTGACGGAATAGATACGGGATTCGTCTTCTTCGGAAGTGACGAGAAGGCTCTTGGAGTAAGGAGAAGCACCTCTGGTGTTGGTTGTGATGCTGCGGGAAGGGAGGTAGGTTGAGCTAGTGCCAATGCTTGCGCATACGATAATTTTTGGGTAGCTTTTCTCATGTTTTGGGTCTTTCTGTTAACTGCTGTGAATTTTTCACAACTCTCCGAACCGGGCGAATGTTCAGTACTTCCGCAATGGATACATTTAGGATCATTGGTGACACACTCCGTGGTAACATGTTCATCACCGCATTTAGCACAGCGGGGCTTGTTGACGCAAAACTTCCTTGTATGGTTGAAGCGCTGGCACCAGTTACAGAACATTGGCTTGCTTTTTTGGATCCTTACCGGGATAAGTAAGCCGCAGTATTCAACGTAGTCAGGCAGGGTTTTTCCGGGAAAATGAACTCTGACCAGTGGAAACGGGGTACGCTCTCCGACTTCCGCACCTTCCCTGGGCTTGGACAATCGGTGAGCTTCTAAGACTTTTAGGTCTGGGATATTTAAATTTTTAAATTTTCCGCGACCCATATTAACGATGTGATCATGGTCTTCATCGGTTGGAAATTCGATTACTCCAGCGGTTTCGACCTCTGACGCCGGGACATAAACACGAAATCCTGCAAAATTTTCGTCTACAGGGAAATTGCTTGCCTGCTGGCGGTCACCTAAAACCACTTTCAGCTTCCCCTTGGCGATTTTTGTAGCCGATTTCACCGAGTTGTATTTTTGGTGTATGTAGATAGCTACCCGTACAGGTTTTAGGGGAGAATCGATTTCCCGTATGTAAACCACATATGGGCCGGGGTGATTGACGGGGTATTGCTTCACCCTATGGGGTGATGCCACTGATCCCACCTGCTCCGGCATATCGCCGCTACGACTTTTCACGTGTCTTACACTTGAACCCAACGAGAACAACAACAACAACGCACAAAATAAAAATTTTTTTACCGAAAACCGAGAACAATAGGGCACTTAGCTGAACAAAATTTTTGGTTTATGATGCTGTTTGTTGCACTAAAGCACTCACTGAGCCACTTTCGCGTAGCCACTTGTTGACCGGTTAAGGTCTCACGGTGAACTGAACTGAATTCAGGTATATTTCATGCACATACACATCTTCATACACATTTTTTTTCACTTCTGTCTTACATATAGAATGGAAGGATTGGAATTTTGGCAGCTAGCGCCAGGACTTCATAAGTCAAATTTCAAATCCTTAATTTCTCTATGTAAATGGCGGAAATGAAAAACATGTGCGAGCAAATACGTTGCACCACTCGTAGAAAAAAAGTGAATTTTGAAAGAACGTACGTATGTTACGTAGAAGCACCTAAAATATTGTTACATGTAAACCTGGCAACCGCGCAACTCGATCGTTTCACATAATGGAAACAGCCACAACCGAATACCTAGTTGCAAAATAACGCAATCAGAAACTTAGCTGAAGTATATAAGGCGAAACAACACGATTGTATCTCACTTCTTATCGAATGCTCTCCAATGTACTAGAATCCAATGAGGATCAAAGTCGAAAGATCTCAAGCTCACTAGAACCCTGTACATACACCACCGAACGAAGATCAAAATCGAAAGCTCCAAAGCTTTCGAGAACAATCCACCGAGCGAACATTCAAGTACATCCTAGACTGCAACCGGCTACTATAAAAGCAGGTGAAGCTTTCAGCGAGGGATATAGTAATTTTTATTACGTCGACTGTGACAGCCAGCGTGTATACGCGACCGTATTGGTGGAAAGCGATCGATTGCGGTGATCGAATCAAGCGAAATAAATAAGCGGGCGGTATTGCCATATAGTGCGAATTATTGTGCGAATAGAATTAAAGTGCTATTAAATAAATTATCACTTATTTTGATTTTAAACGAATTGTGTTTTACTTGAAACCCCGGCGAACCCCTAGCTCGCAACAATATTATACGTAGAATCGCCGTAAACCGCTACGCCGCTACGACTGGGTCTCTTCCAAACTAGACATATATAGCGACCGCGGACATCGTACCTTAGAATTCTACGGTGTTTATATGGTATTCTTTTTCGTATAGTTATACGGAACTAAGCCTGCTGGGAATCGATGTACAAACCATTCACAATAGAATTAAATGGGTAACAAGATAGGCCAAAATTTGTCGAATTCAAGATGGCCCATTATTCGCCGATTCAAATCAAAAATAGCCCAAGTTAGATAAATCAAAACTTTGTTTTTTGTTGTAGCGACAAGGTCTCTGTAGCCCAATTGGCGAGAAATAGCCTGACCTGGCAACCCTGATCTCTGCACCATTTTATGACACTAGGTTTCAACGTGAAATCGGGAGTTCACTATCGAAAACTATCGACGATAGTGAAAAACAATCGACGATAGCGACGATAGCAGAAAACCATCGATAGTGCCGATAGCGCTATCGATAGTTTTCCAGCTCTAATGTGCATTGGATGCCGCGAACTAGCGCGTATGCGTAAAGCCTAGTACGGACCTCGGCAGAGCTAGGGTCACTAGGGTCACTAGATACACAGAACTCTCTACCTTGGGTTTGGCAGATATGTCTAATTCGGTCGTTTATGTACCAGAAATTGTGATTTAACCTCAATAAAATCGCCTGTTTATGTACTAGTTCGCCTGTTTTTGTACTAGCTAAAATTTCGTTTTTGAAGTGTGTTAGTGCAAAGATATTAGAATCTCTTTATATAAGATGTCCCAACCAATATAAAATAAATTAATAAAGCTTTACGATTGGCGACTAATCTCCGGTGGCTATTAGAGCTTTTTATGCTAAAATTTGTAGTCCACTGTAAACATCAATCTGAAAGCTCTGTTTTAAATTGTTTGGAAAGTCAACGTCACCGATTCCGAAATCGATAAATTTGAATAAAATAGGATCAGGATTTGTGATTATTGTCTATATATAACATATCTCAGTAATTTTGGTTTTATCGTTTTGCATATTTTAGTGAATTCATTATTATGGAGAAACATAATGTTGAAAAATAGCCATAGCTTCGTCTTCAACATCCTTACTTCGTAAACGTTACGAAGTTTGCTGTGTTACTAGTTGCAAGAGCGGTGGAATCGGAATCAAATTGCATAAATTTCCAAAATGCGTAAGTACACGTAAGAAATGGGTACGTAATTGTGGTATTAAGGTGGAACAAGCTGATAAAAAATTTGTTTGTCAAAAACATTTTCAACAAAAATTTATTGGGAGGCAAAGATTAAAATCTGGTGATGATGATAAATAACAATATTTTGATGTGCAGACTGCAGATATCTTTAGAATGCTTCAACCAGAAACTTGAAGTCTTTGAAAAGAAAATTTTTATAGGTATTCAGTATTTTGCCATATACCTACAATTTCAGAAATATGATATTGAAAACGGCAGATATTGTTCTTCTTTTTCAAGTAACATCCAAACGACTGTAGTCTTTAAAAAATTTTAAACTATATTTGAATTCCTTATTCTGCTTTATTCCCAACTAAACATAATTCAATGTTCAGCATTTCATGTAAAGCATCATACGATTGATTGGCTTGCTGCTTATTGAGACTGTGGCTAGCTATGCTGTAGCTATCGTTTGGTGGCTACTTGGAGGAGAAGGTCAATATTCGCATTTTTATTTATTTATTTATTTCAGAATGATGCCCCCTTATAACATAAAGAAGCCCATTGATTGTTCGGCCAGGTCTGCAAGGGCATATGGCACATCGCCTTACATATTTTGTACATCCAAATAGAAGTAATAATACAAATAAAATTAAAATGTAAAGTAGAAAGAAATAGAAAATCGCAAAAGAAGAAAGTATACAAAGATAGATTAAATGAAATATGTAAAGTGTGAATATATATGTCAAAGGCAAACAACAAAAATTCATGCTTAATACAAACTAATTCATGCTTACATCTAATAAAATATCGATAAATGTATAGTGTAAACTGAAAAATGAGAATATGTAAAACGTAAATATAGTCATGCTTCTAATTAAAAATGAAAAATGTAATTCTTATTTCTGTATTAAATTCACAGTAAAAAGGAAAAGTGAAGACCAAAAAAAAATATATACACAAATTAGAATAGATCCATACCAGCAGGGTTAGCGTGTAAGAGTAACCTAAGGCTCACGGTCGCTGTTATGTTGCAGCGTGTTGACTGCTGACTTCGAGTCGGTGAAAATAGCTGCTGGTACGGTGGCAGCGTTACCGTTTTACAACATATGTAGCAAAGTTACCTTACCTTTTTTGAAATTTGAAAATTTACTACACTACGTCCTGAAACTCAACGTTTTTGCGTTAATTCTCGAAAGTCAAATTGAAAACAGCACAAGAATGTAATCCATTATTATTTTACATTACTATATGTTTAATGTTAAGCTTATAAAAAAAACATTTTAAAAATGTAAAAAGAAGGTGTCGGGTTCAACAAAAAGGGATGATATTCACAGAGTCGGTTTTCTTTTTATTAATATTTCCACTTACACTTGTATACAAATTTGTGATACTCATTTTTCCAAGAAACTCGACAATCGCTCGTCGTGGCAAAAAGATGATGTGCAAAGTTTACTTTCTGGTTTCTTTTAATCTGGAAAATTTGCTAGTTTTCACGCATACACATGCGTTAAATGTATGGCGAGCCTTTAGAAAACTCTCATGTACGCAGCATACAGATAGAGCTGCCGTGTCCATGTGAGTTGGCTGCAGTAAAGATACGTAGTCGGTGCTTGGGGTTTTATAGAACCCGACAATCACATTCGACTGAACGTTCTGATTTATTGTATAATTATTAAAATTCAGTTCCTACTACCTCTCTATTGAAAAAAGTAGCAGATTTTTCTACTCCAAGAAACGGCCTCGCGGTAACACTGTACCACGGCCTCATGAGCGGCCTCTGCTGCTATTAGGATTCAGTATAATTCCGCTTCGTAGATGAGATGTTTTTGTTTTGGGGGTGATGGATGGAGAAGGAAGGGGAGGGGGGGTTCGCGCAGAATGGCAAACTTATTAATACTGGCCTTGCAAATTCTAGCAAATATTCAGATTCCAAATTCGTGCGTTCGTTAAAGAAGATTTGGGGTTTTTGGCCACAATTGAACAAAAATACTATAAACATAGGCCGAGCAGAACAATTCATTCTTCAAAGTTTTCTAATGAATTAAATAATCATAGAAACGCTGTTTTCATTAGGACGTAGCATTTTTAGAACATTCCAGGAAATGAACAAAAAAAATAGTGAAACTTAACGATTATCATGTTGCACTAGCACTACTGTCACATTGGACATGTGCAGAGCCCTCTGAACTATAGCCGCGCAGTTGAATTGAGCATAAAAAAACAGAGTCATAACAAACATGACAGCTTCATACAAATCGCAACAATTTTGTATGGCGGGTGCATGACTTGGATGATAAAAACTAAGTTTTCTATTAAAGTGCAAGCTTTTGTTAGGCAAAGCAAAGTTAAATAGTTTATAAACATATTTAAAAATTAGAATTAGACAAGTTTTTTCATCTGGAACTGAATTTTCATAGAAAAAATTAGGTCGAAAAAAATATCGCAATTTTCAATTCAATTTTTCATTGTCGGCATTCTGCCATTTAAAAAATGTGCAGTTAAATTGCTTATTTTTTGAAAGATAATTTTTGTTATATGAAACACATTGCATATTGCTATGATTCTGAACATTTGTTATTCAGTATCGACTCTAGAGGGTTCGTCAATTCCAAAGTTTTGTATGAAAACACCGCGCTTTGGGATAATAAAATATTGTTACGAATTCGTTCCAAAAAAGACTCTCCAATGAACTGGTATATTTTCTCATTTTGATCCGTGACGTCACACATCACATAAAAAACGAGGCATTTCTCACGACGAACTGTCATATGTGCGCGGCCTGACTTTAAGTCGGCCATGACATGTGCGATGAACGCAAATATCTTGGCGATGGTGGAAACGCTACATTCGTGCTCTACGCACATCCCTTTGATGTGCGTCCAAACATCGTCATTGACGTAAATGTAAGCGGTTCTCGACTTGAGTTGCAAACTAACGCGAATAGGCCGTTTCCACTTACGCATACGCGCTAATTCGCATCATCCAATGCACATGAAGGCGATAGTGGAAACACGGCATATGAATATTACCGCCATGCGCCTCATATTCACATATGTATATATGTAGCTAAAAATGATGTCGCATTGACAATCCGATAAAAAAAACCTGCCTTTGATTGATTATTTGTTGTTAGTTGGCGAGCTTTCACTCCAACATACAGTGGATTACAACATAAATTCTAAAACTTTTCAATAGGCACCGGAGTTGGGTCGCCAATCGTAAAGCTTTTCAAATTGATATTGACATGATTGGGACATCTTATAGTTTCTACTGTCTTTGGTTAGTGCGAATATGTGTAGAGTCGGCATTCTGACATTTCACCGATCGAAATGTCATGTCAGGTTTCTAATAAAAACATTCTTCTTTTAGAGCATCCTCCCAATCAGGACGACGAAAATGGAAAAGTAGATGCACACTTAGTGGAATATCCTAGCAATCTCTGCTTGAAGGATCTGCTATATTTCCGAGATTTTTTGTATTCGTATTTATATTATTTTTTTCTTACAATCAATTCCAGAATTCGTAAAAGGTTTCTTTTGAAACGTATTTTAGAAGTGATGATCGGTGTAAATGGTGTGATGTCACTATTCCGGCAATAGATGATTCCATCCGTTAAAAATTCGTTGGTTCCTTTCTCGCACATGGACGTACCGAAAGCAACTGAACGTCTACTTAAACTGGCTGTAAGTGATTTAACTATTATTCCTTTTTTATTGTGTCTTGATCACAAGAGAAAATGCACTTTTAGATTCCCAATCGTCTTGTGTGGCTTTGTATATTCTACTCAACATTTCACTCGTTCCTAAATTTACTCGGCGAGCTCTTGCATTTTGCTGATCGTAACTTCTACTGTGATTGGTAGAATGCAAACAACATTGATGGTTTTTGGTGAACATGGAACAACGGGCACAGGTACCGAATTTTGATTTATTTTCGAAGAGTATTCGTTTACTATTTTATTTCATTTTATCGAAGATGGTGTGTCCGGCATTTGTATATTCCAGTTGTGGAAATGGGCTATAGTCGACAAGTTGCGTCTATGACTGTGTTTTTATAAGCGCGTTCTTTCGCGAATACTTGGCAAGTTAATCGAATCGATTGAACAAGGCCAACTTAATTGATTTTATTGGTAAAAAAAACTAATTTCAGGTCAGTGTTCCGCTTAAGACGTTTAAAATTTGGGCCATTATGGGAATGATGGGACAAATACCGCTCTGCGCTATTTCAAAATTGATGGAGAAGAAATTTGGGCATCGGTGAGGCAATAGTTGTATGGGCTTCGATTATTCTCGGCCAGCCGTTTTGTATAATGATGAACTATCACGACTACGTTATTATGCACTACAATGACTCACTCATTGATAGTTTTGAAGAAAAAGGAGACTGTTGTTGTATCAAACTGTATATTAAGTGTGAAAACGTTAGCGTAAAAAAAGTGTTGCAATTATTTTCTATTTTCTAGTTTTTTTGTAATTAACAATTTTGTAATTTTTTTATATTTAAAATTTATATTTTTGAAGAAAAAGAATATGAGAGAAGTCTCGCGGGGCGAAAATCTTAATAATTTTGTTTAATTTCACACTACGTAAGAAAAACGAAAAGGTTTCGAGTAGAAGGGACGCAAATGGAATGGACCATCCAGTCGAAATTTGCATTCGTCTCGATGGTTGTCTTCAATCTTGCAAAAGAAATAAACTCGCCAATTAATGGATCTCTTTTTAATTACATAAATAAAAATAACAATATAACATACCACCGACAATATACGATTCCAGGCTATATTTGAATCAATCGGGTGTTATATCATCGTAACGGTTACCTTTCGCCTGCAGCGTTGAATGCATGAACGTATCTAAAACATCTTGCGAAGTTGTTGCACGTTACTGCGATCCGTTTAGATGGCGGTCGAGGAGTCGGAATGTCGTGTGTGTCGCTTAGGAAGTTCGCCCAGACCGCATCGGCACATTTCTTTTCGGGCGCTTCGTCGGATATTGCGGCTGCTTCGACTTGTAACCGCATAGTAGTATTCTTTTTCGCTCGAAACGTCCGAGTCATTGCCGTCCGGGCGAAAGTCCTCGTCACTGTCCGAATCTTCATTTTCTTTGCTAAAAGTAGATTCGAGGTTGTAAATTGTATGCAGTTTTATTTTTTTAGCGTTGTTCGCACAGATTATACTTACATACAAGTGTCGTTTTAATCCTTTCACTTTTTCGGCGTTTTACAGAATTGCGCAAATCTCTGTAAAGGATATTTTCCTGCTACATATTTTCTGTTCGTCGGTCGATGAAGAGTCTTTGGGTTTGGATTAGGTAACCGTTCTATTAGGGAACTATCACAGTATCCTAAAACGTAGTTCCCAACATCTAAAACGTAGTTCCCAACATCTAAAACGTAGTTCCCAACATCTAAAACGTAGTTTTAGTGCAATTTAGTGAAGTCCTATTAGAACGGTGCTTAACGTTGTATTTCAGCCACCAAACACTCCACTCCAACATGTCCTGCAGTGCTGTGGGGTGCACCAACTCCCGTGTCAAGGAACACAAAATGTTTTATTTTCCTAAGAAAAAAATCTATTAATTTAAAATGGGCAGTGGCAGTTAGCAGAGTAAATTGGATATCCACGGTCCATTCTCGACTTTGTGCTGATCACTTTTCACCTGATCGTTTTGTGAACTCCACAAAAACCGAATTGATTCCGAATTCGATACCTACCTTACTTCTTTCGGGAGATTGCCAAGAATGTTTACTACGCGAACACAAGCCAGCAACATGAAACATTATTATTATAATATACTAATAGATATTTTATTTCAGACGACACGTTAAACTACAACATGCCAATGCCGTCCAAATTGACTTGGAGTGCGAATTCCTCGCAAGTTCGACACTTTACTTCGAAAATTAAAATAATAATAAAAAAAATGTAATTATTGTTTTGTACATTATAATTTGTATATTAAATACCTTATAATAAAATACATAAATACAATGTATAAAATTAGCTGGCCCGTTATTATTGTTCGGTCGGACTTCTTCACCGTCAAATTAAAAAATTTCGTTGATTTTTACTTTTTCAGGTTCCCGTTTCGACGGCGGAACGTGCGTCGAGGATGTTGAGGTGATAATGTTCACGGAAGTTGTTGCACGTTGCTGCGATTCGTTTAGACGGCGGTCGAGGAAATGGAATATCGTGTGTGTCGCTTAGGAAATTCGAACAGACCGCATCGGCACGTTTCCGAGTCAGTGCCGTCCGGGCGGAAGTTCTAGTCACTGTCCGACGGCAAATCTTTTTCTATGCTGAAAGTAGATTCGAGGTTGTTAATCGTATGCACTTTTAAAAAAAAAATCCTAAACAACTTACCTCTTAAATTTTACATCAGCAAATCATTTCGGCTGTCCCGAACCACGGTCGCGGATAATCGCAATATTATCGATACCCGTACTGCGAGAACTCCTCGCGAATTTCCTCCTCTGTCGACGTCTTCGGTATGACCAATAACAGCCTGTAGTACTTATCCGTTTCGTTTTGTAATCGATTCTTCGGACTTTTAGACTGTCGACTGAATTGAAAATTAACGAAATTAACAGTTTTCATAAAACATAAATTACTTACTTCGTGGCCACTACAACTTTGATGGGCCGATCGGAATTTCCGATGGCCGTTCCATTCAGCTCCTCGAGTGCATTGGCTGCATCCGATGTTTTTTTTAGTCTTTTTCGTACGGATTATACTTACATGCAAGTACCGTTTTTCTCCTTTCACTTTTTCGGCGTTTCTTCGCCTTGCACAAATGTTGTGACCTTTCTCAAACGAGAAATGTCATTCATGACATTGACGGTTCCCTTCCACTACTCTAGTACTTCTTTTTCTTTTGTACGCAAGTATGAGTGCGTGAAATTGTGGTTTTCAATGGTACATTTCAGCATTTCTTTAATTTCTTTTATGGAAATTTATTATTTTGAAGAGAAAAGTCAATCATTTCAAATGCATATAGTGCAAAATCCCACAAACATGAAAAAAATTTAAATTTACTGGTTTTTCACCTTGGTACACATCTGCCAAACCCCTGGTAGAGAGTTCTGTTTATCTAGTGACCCTTGTGTACAGCACCTAAGACCAGGAACTTGCACCGGTTGCAACTCCTTTTGTAGGTTATGATCGTAAAAAACCCGACCGATTAAATGAGCTTAAATCATAAACAAATTTTTCTTAAACTTTGAAGTGCACACTTCATTCACTTTCACATCACTTTAACTTACCGACAAACCACTATTTAAACACTAAAACTACAAAACATTGTCGCAAAAACCGAACCGACGTTTTAAATTCGAAGATTTGACAGAAACCTATTAATGTGACGTCAGAAACATTTTTCTCGCAATCGGTCTGGCCTGTGTATTACGACGGCTCCGGTACTACACATGTGTGTGTGAATTTCATTATTATTTCCTTTAAATGATAGAACAGTCATTTGTGTTTATTTTGTGATTTTATGTTTTTTGGCCATCTTGCGTACTTTTTAATTGCAAAATTACGTCATAGTTCATTCAGCTCCTAGATTCAAACAGACCGTGTGCTGACCGACAACGTAATGTGGACTTCCGATGATGTTATTGGTAATGCTGTTATGACACTGGCTATTTCCTCGCTAGAAACAAGTACAATAATAGCCAATCGTGCGACAAGGCGACCAATATAGAGAGAAAGAGATTACCGATAAAAAATACCCTTGCTGATGCTACCGGCATCTAGTAGACGAAATTGACAACTGATTTGTTATAAAAAATACTGATCTTAGCGCGTTTCATAACATAACATGACACTTTCTATAATTTATACAAAACAAGTCTGTAGCGGCTGGAAAATCTAGCCGCCAGCGGATTTTTCTTGGATTAACTGCTAGAATGTTGCGAAACACTGCTCGAATGCGCTTTGTTGCAGCTTTTTTTTGACAGTTATGGATTGTTTTTTGACAGTTACCCATAGTTTTGCTGTTCGGACTGTCTCTCTCACACCAATGTCTAAATTGTATGTTAAAGTCTCTATCCCTCTCCATTTGGATTGTCTAGCCGCCGCAAAAATAGCCAGTGTCATAACAGCATAAGATTTGGGTTTTGGGCGATGTTTCATTTTACAGAAAAAATTGTTTCCCATAGAATGAATGTTCACCTTTGGAGTCAACATCAAAAGATTTTTCTTCAACCGATGCTTCAGTATGTTGTTCAAAATGACAACAATGTCCTAAGATTTCATAAAATTCGAATTGGCGCAGATTTTAGTTCTACAGGAAAAGTTAGTCTTTTTGGTATGGTTTACGGCAGGATAGTGATGACAAACATTTTTTTAACAGATTGCAGTTTATGGAGCCACTACAGGTCCCAGATAAGTAAGGAATTGAATCCAAGAAGGGCGTTTCATATGTTCGAACACTCCTAACAAGCCTCACGGGTGAACATTTTAATGGCAATAAGTTTCGCAGACTATATTCGTTCGGTCATTACAACTGTTATTCTCTAATTGCAAAGACGATGGCTTTTATTTAATTTTTTTTAAATTACCTAAATACCTAAAAACTAGAATAAAAATTCGAATATAAGAAAATCATTTGAAATTTGCTATTTTTTTTTATTGCCCCTTTTGTTTAGAATATAGTTAGCACTTGACTTACAGAGATATCGAACGTCGTTCGTAGTGTGATTGCTAATTGATTAATTATTGCGTTGCAGAGACATTTGCCGTCTGAATTAATCAAGAAGTGTAAAAAGTCACGATTTTTAAGTATTTTTTTGATTGTTTGGAATGCGAAGTCCGTTTTTGTTGATCTACTCCTGTGCCGTAATTTCGGCTTCTTTTTCGTGCATTTCCCTTGCCTTCCTGTCGCGCCTTTTTTTGACCTTTTAATAAACGTTAGCCAGTATTTAAATGTTCATGAAGTGTTACAGTTATAGCATCTGGATCCTTGACGGCTCCTGCGGTCGAATTCTTCTCAATTTCTTCAATGCGTTTCGAAGCATTCAAGTCGGTAAATTCTTGCAACGCTGCTTTTATCCAAATTTATTTCCAACTTCGCTATTTACTTAAAAACCTCCTAATCTTCTTCTCGCCTTTCGATGGACTTTTCTTCGTTAGTTAGAAGAAGTCTGCATGTCCTGGCGCTCTTTTTTATGCCGGCACAAAATAGTCTCAGCGCTTTCTGCCATTACGCTGTTACTATCTTATAGCATAAATATAAGCAACTCTTCAAACTTGGAGCCCTGACTGCAAAATTATTATAAGTTTAATACATGTTACTAACTCAAAAAATAAATATAAACCTATAAAATACAAACCATTAAATTCTGCTGTCATCACCACAATTTGAGAGCCAACTTGGTTGTAGGACATCCAACCAGGAACGACCTAGCAAAGCTTTGAAATTATGCGAAGTATCCGCGACAATCATCTCCAACTTATAATTTGTTTTGTTAAAATTTACCTGAACTTGTATTTTGCCCATAATTTTAAGCTTTTGACCTTAGATTCAAATTTATTTTGATACTGTTTATAACTAATAATAATTGTGCATGCTCCGGTGTCGATTTCCATCTATACGGGAAAGTTTTTGATAGCTAGCTGACAGTTAGCTTATATGTTGTCGGCTTCGACGAAATTTATACTTTTGACATTTGTTTTTTGCTGGTTACTGCGACACACTGTAGATGTATGACCTTTTTTGTTACATGCATATATATATTAGAACTACGAGTATATTGCTAGCTGTCATATTTTTTCATACAAAATCTATAAGCACGAGTTGAATTGGAAAATTCAGAATCAGCTGTTGATTTTGTCTCAAAAATGTAAAGAATCAAGAAAGAGGAGTACAAAATTTTAATACAAATCAAGTTTTTATGAAATTTGAACATTGTAAATAAAAATATTTAATTGCGAAAAATATGTTTTATAAGAAATTGTACTGTTCATAATTTCAAATTAGTAGCACTTACATAATTTTCACAAAATAAGATATGTAATGTGAAAAATAGTGTTATATTTTTTAAATGTTCCAACTATTTGAATTATAAAAAATATAAAAACTATTATAATATTAAATTAAAATCCAGTAACGTTTAAACTACCACTATATTGAATTGGCAAATTATGAATCAGCTGTTAACAACGATACTGACTCTGACAAGTGCCGCTAGCAATATAGTTCACTAATACATATATGGTTACATGTGAAGCACATCCAATCTTTGGCATTATCTTTCACATTATAACTACGACCACATCGATGACAATCACTGAAGTTTGATTTTCGACTATTTGATGCTTTTGGCGTATTTGATGTATTTGACTTTGATTGAGGCTGCGAGTTTGAACGTTCTTGCATCTGTGACCGACTGCGATTCTTACGACTGTTTACAGACTGTTGTTGTCGACTGTTGCTTACCAAATGTACTTCGGATGGTTAAATCATTTGTTGCTCTTTTTGAGACATCTTCATATTTGTTACGACTTCAACACACTTGTCAAAATCGTGACCTTCATTATTGAGCAAATTTTGTTGAATTTTATCACTGCGTAATCTGACAATGAATCGATCCGTTAGAACGTCCTCTAATGCTTTTTGCTTGTCAACTGCATTAATGCGAAAATCACCGAATTAACAGTTTTCGACATGTTCCCGTAATCTTACCCCGAAATCTCTAAGCGGTTCACCCAATTCTTGCACAAATTTATAAAATTTAAACCTTTCTGCCCGTTTATTTATTTTAAGGGAATAATAATTTGTCAGCACTTGCATTAAATACACAAAATTTTTTCTGCTTGGCAGATTGGGAGCACATACCGATTTAAGCACCTTGTAAGTGTCTTGTCCCATAAGTGTAATGAATAGAGGTAATTCTTCTTCAACATGATTCACTATTAAAAATTGTTGTACTCTATCTTTATACTCGTTAAAATCATCGCCTGGTATAAAGGCTGAGATAGTGCCAATTAGGGTCACTATATACACAACACTCTCTACCTAGGGTTTGGCAGATACGTCTAATTCGGTCGTTTCTGTACTAGAAATTGTAATTTAACCTCACAAAAATCGCCTGTTTATGTACTAGTTCGCCTGTTTTTGTACTACTGGGAATTGATATCAAACTGCGTTTTTGAAGTGTGTTAGTGCGAATATGTGAAGAGTCGGAAAAACAGCTGTCGGTTCCCTTCCACAATTCTAGTACGTGTTTTTCTTTGATATGGAAGTGTGTGTGCGCGAAATTGTGGTTTTCAATGGAAAATTTCCCTATTTCTTTCATTTCTTCTATGGAAATTTACAATTTTGCAGCGAAAAGTCAATCATTTCGAATGTTTATAAAGTGAAATCCCATAAACATGGAAAATATTTAAATTTACTGGTTTTTCACCTTGGTACGCATCTGCCAAACCCCTCTTAGAGGCTGTTTTGGTGTGAGTGTGTATACAGTAACCCTAGTGCCAATATAGGCCAAATGTACCGTTTGCACGACCGAGACTGTGCAATTTAACCCGGTTCATTTTCCGTATTCGACATTTTAGGCGTATTTTCAACACAATGTTCACGAAATTTGTATATTGTATTGTATGTATTACCTTTATGTATGTTTTTTTAAAAATTATACAATTACACGCTAATTTTTTAATTCTTGTTGCCACTTGTTGTATGTTTAATATTGGAGGTCGGAGTGCATCAATTCAAAAAGACTTAAAGGCCGTGACACAATAAAAGCAGAAGCAGCGCCAGAAGCAGAATTTTTTTAGAAAGCACAGGATCATATGGCGCCTGTTTAAATGAAAGCAGCGGCAGAAGCAAAGACGAAAACAGTGCAGCTTTTTCGTTCTAAATTCTTAAATTCTGTTTCTGCTTTAGTACTGCCAACGTAAATCCCTTAAGAATTGGAAATGTTGTCAGCAATGGAAATGTTAAAGGCGTCAAACTTGTTTACATATACTCATATTTAATGATCATTTTAAAAAGCTCAGAAAAATCAACGGAAACAAAATATTTTTGTCCGCTCGAACAAGAAACTTAATACTTGTGATCAGGCGCGAACGCAGAAAATTATTTCGGGGGGGTTTACAGACAAATTTATGCGTCGCGTATTAGTTACATTTAGTTGTGAGTTCTTACATCATTTCGGGGGGAGAGGGGGGGGGGGGGGGGGGTTTGAACCCCCAAACCTTTCTTTGAAAGAAAAAGAAGGGATGTGAAACTTTCAGAGAAAAAATATTACCTCAAAAAAGAAAACAAACGAGAAGACAAAATATCGCGCAGAATTGTTACAATTGAACAACATGTTACTTAAGGCCAAAATTGAGGAGAATCGATTGAAGCAGCTGGAATTAGACATGAGAAGATGATGTAAGACTTAAATTGTGTGGAAAAAACTTAAATTGCGAAGAAGACTTAAATTGAGGAAAAAAGACTTGAATTTGATTCATATTTTGTTTTTACTTTGCTATGTTTAGAGTTTGTAATATGGTCAATATGAAACGAAACATGACCACTAGAATGTGATTTTTTTTACTATTCCATGTTTATATTCAAGAAAGAATTCTTTATTTCATTACGTGTCCATTCAGCTATTCTTTTAAGTTTCCTGTCCCAAATTTTCTTGCAAGCTGAACTGAGATTAACATTTGCCCCAAGCAAGTACAATTCAGACGAGTTGAATTCGACATTAAAGTGCAGACAAATGTTGTGCAAAGCTGCACTTACACTTATAACGGAGGATGCTTTTTCTGGTGAATACCTCAATCTTCTTTCATTTTGTAGACAACGCCGTCGCCCCTTTAATAAAACTATCGTTTTCTCAACCAAGCTTCTAGCATTGGAGTTAACTGTGTTGAAAGGATTTCTCCATTTTCACTATTTGGAAGACGATACAGTGACAGTAACCAGAATGCCAAGGCCAAACCACTATCACCTACGATATACAATAGAATAAATATCGCAAAAAGTTCACTTGACGTTACCCAATAGCCACGAGCTTTTATCTACAGAGTTAAATCTATTCTGGAAAAAACAATTTTTCTTCATTCAACCCCTAAACAAAGGAATCGTGGGATGCACCTCCGTAGCACGCATTTATTGCTAAAATGCGATATGAATGATCGCATATCTGGCAAAAGCATAACGTACATTGACAATAAAAGCTCACATTAAAATAGTAAATTAACTTTATACTGTGTCCCTTTTCTGTTGAAATACGTATGTTCATTATTATTTGGTTTCAAAATCAGAACATGAGAAACGTCATTGCCGTCTACTATGCCAGGTAAATTGTATTTTGCAAAAATATACTGCTCCATACGGTGGAAGTTTTGTGGATCTAGCTTTATCCAATTTTCGGACAAGTCAATCTCCAGAGTGAAAATGACCTCAACTACAACTTACGATCCGGTCTAGAGTTGGGAAATTCGGATCTTTTCAATGAACCGGTTGACCGGATCTCGCTCTTTTCATTGAACCGGCTCTTTGAGCCGGTTCAAAAGATCCAGGTGGATCTTTTGCACTGCCGTATTAGGGGACTGTAGACTAATATTGAAAAACCGAAAACTAATTTAAAAAAAAAAAATTATGAATAAATTATGAGCTTTAATGAAAATACTCAAAGTTGATTATTTTAAGGCAATGCTGGGGGTATTGCGGGAAATAATAGGAAACTAGTTTTAAAAAATATTGACTCTAGTCCCGGGGTGGAATCATGAATCTCGAAACGAGCTTTGTTTTCGATTTTCGAGCTGATTTGGTACTACCAATCTCGTTTCGACGTGTAATGTGCTCGAAGTAAAAAAATCGTACCAGTTTCGAGTTGAATTTGATACTACCAATCTCGAATTTGCTTTGTTTGACAACTCGAAACAATTAAATTTTAGTCGTCAAGTGTATATCATTCGAATTATACAGATTTTTTTTTTTTAAAATGTAAGTATATTATTATAAATTTTGAAAGGTGTAGGTTCGAGAATGTGTTTATCTTAATAGGGCTACCGGTGATTTAAAAATATCACAAAGCGTGAACCGGGAACAAATTAGAAATTTAACGGATGGCGAACCATTCTGATTTAGCCAAAGGTCATTTAAAGGCTTTCAATTCAAAAAATGTAGTCCATGATTTATGGAATTCGTTGTCTACTGAGCTCAACGAAAACGGACCACTGGAATTGGACATGAGAAGATGATGTAAGACTTAAATTGAGGAGAAAAGACTTGAATTTGATTCATATTTTGTTTTTGTTTTTACTTTACTATTTTTACGGTTTGTAATATGGTCAATACGAAATGAAACATGACCTGGAATGGAATGCGATTTTTTTTTATTATTCAATGTTTATATTCAATAAAGAATTCTTTATTTTATTACGTGGCCTTTCAGCTATTCTTTTAAGATTCCTGTCCGAAGTTTCCTCGCAAGCTGAACTAAGATTGACGTTTGCCCCAGGCAAGTACAATTCAGATGAGTTCAATCCGACATTAAAGTGTAGGCAAATGTTGTGCAAAGCTGCACTTACACTTATAACGGAGGATGCTTTTCCTGGTGAATACCTCATTCTTCTTTCATCTTCTAGACATCGCCATCGCCCTTTTTATTTATTAACCTATCGTTCTCTCAACCAAGCTTCTAGCCTTGGAGTGAACTGTGTTGAAAAGAGTTTCTCCATTTTCGCTATTTTGCAGACGATACGGTGACAGTCATCAGGGTGCCAAGGCATAACCACTATCACCTACGATTACGATATACACTAGAATAAATATTGCAAAAAGTTCACTTGACGTTACCTAATAGCCACGAGCTTTTATCACCAGAGTTGAATCAATTCTCGAAAAACAATTTTTATAAATAATATAAACTAGATTTTAAGCTAAACACATGCACATATTATGGAAATATCAAATCAAATTAAAATTATTCAGTCAACTGTCTGTCAGATGTCATCCTACAGAAATATTCTAGTACTTTTCTGTTTTATCATCTGGGCCATACGGCTTTGAAACTAGTTTCGCGATTGGTGCTGCCAAGATGAACTCGAAACGAGTTTAACTAGACTCGAAAAGAGAGTCTCGTTTCGAGATTCATGATTCCACCCCTGGATTTGACGGCATAACAATTAAATGTCTAAAAATATTAAGAGATTTTATCACAAAGCCTCTTACACACTTAATTATTTTTAACCTTTCGAAGAGTGTATTCCCTAAAATTTAGTAAACACTCAACAATTATTGACTTATTTCCTTAATATACGAGTATATCGTTGGAAAAATAATTGAAAAGGTTGCAAAGTAGAAATTAATGAGTTTCTTTAAAAGACATAAAATATTTAACGAAAGTGAAAATATTGTTAAGTGTAAGCCCGGCAACCGCGCAACCGTGCACTCGATCGTTACACATAATGAAAACAACAACAACCGAATACCTAGTTGCAAAATAGCCCAATCAGAAACCTAGCTGAAGATAAGCCGAAACAACACGATTGTATCTCTCTTCTTATCGAATGCTCTCCAATGTACTAGAACCCTGTGCATAAACCACTGAACGAAGGTCAAAATCGAAGGCTCTGAAGCTTTCGAGAAGATTCCACAACTGAACGAACGTTCAAGTACACCGGTGAACACTCAAGACTGCAACCGCCTAGTATATAAGCAGGTGAAGCGTTCAGCGAAGACACAGTAATTTTGATTACCCCGACTGCGACAGCGAGCGTGTATACGCGACCGTGTTGGTAGAGAGCGAAAGTGATCGAGTCAAGCGATATATGGAATAAGCGGGCAGTGCTGCCATACAGTGCGAATTATTGTGCGAATATAATTCTGTGAATTAAAAGTGCGGATAAATAAATTATCACTTATTTTTATTTTAACCGAATTGTGTTTTACTTGAAATCCCGGCGAACCCCTAGCTCGCAACAATTGGTGTCAGAAGTGGGATTTCAAGGATTAATTCGGGTTGAAATCGCGAGTGGAAAAAGTGAAATTAAAATTCTCGAACAGACAAAGTGAGAATTTTGTGCGCTGTGAAGTGAAGTTAAAATTCTCGAACGGACAGGGAGAATTTTGTGAAATCGAACAATCTAGAGTGCTCTAGTGAACGGTAACTTGAATTAGTGAAGTGGAAAGTTCTCGTACGGACAAAAAGAGAACTTGAGTGAATTTGTATCACGGAAAATCTTTAACGGACAAATAAAAGATAGTGAAAATGCCGCGTTATTTCAAAGGCTTAAAACTAATGGAGCTGAAGGAAGAGCTCGGTAGACGCGAATTATCTACAACAGGGAACAAGTCTGAACTTGTCAGCCGAATGATCCAAGTGCTTGAGGCTGAAGGCAAGGACGCAAACAATTTCGAGTTTCCAATCGAAGAAGCTCGCGCAGCAAGTAGTGATGAGTGTTCAGAGACGTTAGAGTCTCTAAGGCAATTAATGCAAATGATGAACCAACAAGGACAGCTCTCAGCAGATCTCAGCCAGAAAATGGACCAACAATCAATGGACCTCAACCAGACGTCGAAGGACATTAATCAGAAATTAGACAAACAAAGTCAACTGTCAGCAGACCTTAACAAGAAGTTAGATCAAACATCAACAGACCTTAACGAGAAGCTAGACCAGACTTCGAAGGACCTCAACAAAAAATTGGAAGAGCAAAGCGAACAAACGAAAGAGCTAAAAGAAGATCTAAACAACAAAATCAAAGATCTAAATCAGACGATGGACACCATGGGTAAAGCAATAGAAGAAAATGTAGAAAAGAAACTTCGAACCTTCGAAGAACAAATTACGGAAAAGACATCTGTGATTGTAGAGGAAGTTGAACGCCTTAAAAGGGACTTTGATAACGTGAAAGCAACTGGGATCATCAAGACAGAACACGTTACGCACAAAGATCTCAAAGCTCCAATCTTCGATGGGCAAACACCGTGGGCTATCTATAAGACCCAATTTGAGGCGACCGCGAGAAATAATCATTGGAATGATTTGGAACGAGGAACAGCTTTGATATTGGCGCTAAGAGGTCCACCAGCAGAAGTTCTCCAAACAATTCCTCAAGAGCAGCAACAAGATTTTTCGACGTTGGTACAGACATTGGATCTTTATTACGGCAGTGACCACATGCGAGAGATCTACAAGATGCAACTCCACAACCGAAGTCAAAAGGATGGCGAGACATTGCAAGAGCTAGCGCTCGATATAGAACGACTTACGTTGCTTTCATTCCCTAATGTGCAAGGCGAACAACGCAGTGATTTGGCTGTCTTCACATTTAATAATGCCGTACAGGATGAAGAACTACAGTTGTCATTAAAATTGGCAGGAAAGAAAACGATTGGCGAAGCCTTAGTATATGGGTTTACGTTCGAAGCTGCCAAGCAAAGCTCGTGGAGTAACTACCGAGTCCGAAAAATAACAGAAAAGTGTGTATGCGAGAGAGCAGAGTACACCAAGCGGAGCGTAGGATCTGGTGGCCCCCGATGCTGGAATTGCGGAAAGGCGGGACACTTAAGTCGGGATTGCAGATCAGCGGATTACACTGGAAGAGCGATACCCCACCATTGCCGCAATGAAAACACAAGTCAATCTTACGTGAGTCGGAGATTGGAACACGCTAGGCTCAGCGTTCTCCGATGTTGGCATTGCGGACAGGACGGCCATTTACGGCGTGATTGTTGGCATCTAAGAAGAAACAAGAATAATTACGATGAGCACACTTCGAAACAACCACTATGCAATAGCTGTAATGATGGGGAAATAACTGTTGACACCGATTGCCGGAGGAAAGGAACCGAAAAACAAGGCAAACGCCGCGGAGCGATGCGATGTTGGAACTGTGGACTAGAAGGACACTTAAGGTTTGATTGTCGGAAGCCAAAGAGAACGCCGAATTATTGTTCGGATTGTACTGCCGAACAAAGGAGTACCAGAGGCGCAAAGCTACAGAGCCAATTAGAAGAGACAGAAATTGGCTGGCGAAATCAGCATCAGCATATTGTGATGCAGAATAGTCAACAAGACAAAGAGGTCGTGGGGAACTTGCGACGATTAAAAGTTTGTGATCGACAGCAGGCAAAACATTACCAAACTCGGGACAAAATCTGTTCAACAACTAATCACCAGAATGGAGAGCATTGTCAACGAGCGAAATCGTCCAGCTACAGAAATGGCGATCTAGTATTGTTGCACAGCACTGGAAGACAAAGGGAAACATCGTCAAAACATCAGTGCAACGGTAAAGGATGGCATCGAGTCAGCACGCAACTAAAGGAGGGAGTACCACGGACCAAAATGAAAAATGACGTCACTGACGAGGGAGCTACTCTGTTCGGGACGAACAGAAACTAAGGAGGGAGTAATGTTACGTGTAAGCCCGGCAACCGCGCAACCGTGCACTCGATCGTTACACATAATGAAAACAACAACAACCGAATACCTAGTTGCAAAATAGCCCAATCAGAAACCTAGCTGAAGATAAGCCGAAACAACACGATTGTATCTCTCTTCTTATCGAATGCTCTCCAATGTACTAGAACCCTGTGCATAAACCACTGAACGAAGGTCAAAATCGAAGGCTCTGAAGCTTTCGAGAAGATTCCACAACTGAACGAACGTTCAAGTACACCGGTGAACACTCAAGACTGCAACCGCCTAGTATATAAGCAGGTGAAGCGTTCAGCGAAGACACAGTAATTTTGATTACCCCGACTGCGACAGCGAGCGTGTATACGCGACCCAGTTGGTAGAGAGCGAAAGTGATCGAGTCAAGCGATATATGGAATAAGCGGGCAGTGCTGCCATACAGTGCGAATTATTGTGCGAATATAATTCTGTGAATTAAAAGTGCGGATAAATAAATTATCACTTATTTTTATTTCAACCGAATTGTGTTTTACTTGAAATCCCGGCGAACCCCTAGCTCGCAACAATATTAAACGAAAGTGAAAATATTTCTATGGCAAGAGCGAAGCGCACGTCAGCCAAACATGAACGCGAAAAGAGAGTTTTAATCCTTTTAGCCACGCAGGGCTACGCAAAAGGTAGTTGGAGCGTAGCGCGCGTCAGCCAAACATGAACAAGAAACAGGAGTTTTAATCCCTTTATCCCTGCAAATTTTGAGATAGCGATATCTTTTAATTTTAAGTCGAGCGGGGAGTGAAACAAATTGAAATTGACTTAAAAGTGAAAATACCATAAATAAAAAAATTTAATGTTCAATCTTCAATTTCCAATCTTCAATTTTCAATCTTCAATTTTTAATCTTCAATCTTCAATTTTCAATCATCAAACTTCAATTATCAATTTTCAATCTTCAATCTTCGAACTTCAATATTTAATCTTTGATCTTTAATCTTTCATCTAAACCCACTATCCTCCACCATTCATCCTCCATCATACATAGTCCATCATCCATCCTCTATCCTTTATCATCCATCCTCCATCGTCCATCCACCATCATCCATCATCAATCGTCCATCCCCCATCCTCCATCGTCCATCATCCATCCTCCATCCACCATCCACCATCATCCATCCTCCATGATCCATCATCCACCCTCCATCATCCATCCTCTATCCACCATCATCCATCCTCCATCTTCCATTTTCCATCATCATCATCTCAAAGATCCGCGAACCTTAAAGATCCAAGAGCCGTGATGATCCGCGAACCGCAAAGATCCGTCAAGATCTGTGTGCTGTGAAGATCTGCGAACCGCAAAGATCTGCAAAACGCAAAGATCCGTAAAGATCTGTTGAGCCGTCGAGATCCGCGAACCGCAAAGATCCGTAAAGATCTGCTGAGCCGTCGAGATCCGCGAACCGCAAAGATCCGTAAAGATCTGCTGACCCGTGGAGATCTGTTGAACCGTTGAACCGTAAAGATCCGTGGAGAAGATCTGGCTCAGTTGGATCTTCTGCTTGTGCCGGTTCATTGAGCCGGCTTAGATCTGAGTTACCCATCTCTAGTGTATAAGCTTAAAACGATCGTTTTTTAGTCAGAAAAACACATGTTTTTTCAAAGAAAACAAAAACAAATTTATTCGAAGTACTCACTTTCGCTAGCTACACATTTCCCCCATCTCTCGGGCAATTTGTGGATACCACGCCAAAAAAATTCCTTTTCTTTCAAAGCAAACCACTCATCAAGCCATTTTCGCACGTCTTCGTAAGAACCGAAGTGCTGCTCAGCGAGCGCGTGGCCCATCGACGAAAACAAGTGGTAGTCAGAAGGGGCCAGGTCCCATGAATTAGCGGGTGGGAGTAGCACCACCCAGTTGAGTGTGTCCAAGTAATTGCTGACCATTTTTGACGTGTGCGATGGTGCGTTATCGTGAAGGAAAATCAGTTTGTCATGTCTTTGTTGATATTCCGGCCTTTTTTCACGCACAGCACGGTGCAATTTCATCAATTGTTGGTGGTAGCGGTTGGCATCGACAGTTTTACCAGGTTTTAAGAGCTCATAGTAGACGATACCCTGCTGATCCCACCAAACGCACAACATTGTCTTTCGTCCGAAGTGATTTGGTCTTGCGGTAGATGTTGATGGTTGACCGGGATCAACCCACGATTTTCTGCGCTTCGGATTATCGAAATAAATCCACTTTTCATCGCCAGTCACAATCCGATGGAGAAACGACTTTCTTCTGTGTCTGGCGAGCAACATTTTGCATGTGTTTTGGCGTCGCTCCATCTACCTATCGTTCAATTCATGCGACACCCATTTTCCGATCTTTTAAACCTTTCCCATGACATAGACGTATGGAAATGGCTGCTTGAATAACATCCAATTGCTCGACAAGCGTTTCTTGCGATTGGGTATCGTCCTCGTCCAAAAGAGCCTGCAATTGGTCGTCCTCAACCTTCCTGGGCCGATTTCCGCGCTTCTTGTCGCTCAGGTCAAAGTCGCAGTGTTTGAATCGACGAAACCAAGCCCTGCACGTTGATTCCGCTAAAACATTGTTACCAAGCATTTGATGCGATTCAGCAGCCGTTTTCTTCAAATGGACGTATGTTATTGAATGAAATTTGTGACGATGTGCACTGATTAATGTTAACAACTAACCAACCCTTAAATAAAAAAAAATGGCGTCGCTAGGTTGCTTAACACGCTCACTGACGCCATCTATGTGTCAACGATTGTTTTATACCTGGTACCTGGTACGGTTCGATATCCTAAAAACAATTTTACCACAGTGCCAGTAAAATTAGAGAGATAAATTTTCACAACGAAACTCATGAACATCAATTTTTGGCTTAAAATTCAATTTTTATTTATTTTACATATATATCGGAATTAATAGAAAATAGAAACATAGTAAAGTATGGATCTAAATGCTATTTTACAAAACTAAATTGTCACAATCATTCAATTCGATTAAATTAAATGTTTGATTAAATACATTTTTCCAAATACATATTTAGAAACTTTTCAATCAACATTTTATTAATGATAATTGTAATATCTGTTTCCATATTAATTTTTGGATTTAATAACAAAAAAATATATTATTCACAAGTTATTAATAGCTAAATCAAATCATTATTAGTTTCTAATGTAGCCCAAAATTTTTTAGCGATTTTTCGTCTTTCTAACTTTCACATAAAAGTCGGTACTTCTCCATTAAAGTTATTCAAATCGAAAAATTTCGAGAACGCAATTAATGACTGTTATGATGTTAAAATATGTTTCGATATTATTCTTGTAATATCCTTGAAGTAAGTGCATGTTTACCTGTGAATAACCGCATTAGCAACTCCATCATTATTGATTCTTGTTTCTATGTAGTGTTGAACTGGGATGTGAAGGATCTGTAAAATTGCCGAAATATCGAAAAAATAATCACTAGGACCTATTATTATTTATAATTTGTGAATAAATCACAAAATTGTTTGTCGTAATAAAATTGAAGTAAAGCTTATATAACGTTTTTGTATATTGAAAACTTAAATATTTGCTCAATAAAGTAAATATGCTAAATTTTGATTCCATTATAAAAAAAAATTTAGATTTTGTCCATACTTTGCTTAAAAAAGTGTATACAAGTTGCCCATTTTTAAGATATAAAATATTTTACTGTTTTAAATTAATTTAGCTCCCATAAGAGTAATAACTCAAAAATATCATAATAGACAAAAAAAATAGATTTTTATTATTATTGAAACAAGCCGCTAGTAGAACATACGGCGTATTTTACAAAAAAAAACGAGCCAAAGGAAAGGTTATTAAATTAACACGTCTGACATAAGTAATTACACTGTGCAACGTATATTTTATGAGCTCTTATAAATGGTTTGCTACTTTTGCATGCATTTATTTGACTGCTTTCACTTGTAAAATGAAGAAGGTACCTGAAAATTAATCCGGAAGAATAGTTTCCACAAACCGTGGCACAAAATATACCTCAAATTCGGTATAAAATAAAATGCAGCATTCTATACTTGCTTAAAAAGTCAACGGTGCCTTAAGTCTAAATACTCACAAATTGTTCACAAGCACATTTATCGAAAAGTGGTGAATCTGGGCTTTTGTGTTTCTTTTTATGTTCCTTTAAATGTCAGGAATATTGGTAAAGATCTTACACCTGCTCCCGACCCAGTGTAGGAAAGTGTACACTGAGTACACTACACTCGACAAAAAGAACAGCCACCTCTGTCGTCACACCGACAAAAAGAACAGCATTAGGGTAGAAAGTGTAACCTAGTGTAGAAAGTGTATGCAAAAAGAACAGACCTAATATTGCCGCAACTAGCATGATATTTCCCTGTATTGCTCCATTAATCGCTCCACTAGTTTTGGCAATAGTCGTCGGACAATAAATTGATCGTATCAGAGCAATAATTTATTCAGGGATCGAAGTGTTTCGCCGTATATAATCAAAAAGAGATCATCAAGATAAGCAATACAGAATAGAATATATTTTTGCTATATAAGTTTCGCTTGATCAATGCTTTACGGATTTTTGTATTAAAGTTCATTTCTGTAATTAAAACTATTCCAAAACTTACGTGTACTAAATTTTAAGTTTGGAGCTTCAACTGTTTTGAAGTTGTCGGCCAATATTCCTAAACACGCTTTTAACATGGAAGCTACCTGAAGAAATAATACAATTTTGCCGTAAAACTCATACTCTAAATTGGCCAGTGATAAACCAAAATAGGACAGATACATACGAAACACACGTAATAATAAATAAAAAGAAAATTATAAATAAATTAAATTGCGTTTGGACGGCAGTAAAAAACGAGATAATTTAATTTTGTACTTAAAATGAATGTTTAATGTTAAATCAAATTAAATATAAATATATAAAAATGGATCTTCTCGGTTGAGACCATTCTTTTCCTCATTTCTCTCTCGGGGTTATGCCTAACGCAAGCAGAGAATAACTAACATGGCTGAAGTTGGCTGGGCTAGATCGCGCACAGCAGCACCAGTCCAGTTAAAGGGTGGCACTTTCGGTCTCTCATGACACTCGGGTAATTCGTTATAAAATTTTTTGTTGTACAGGCGAAAGGTTTATAGTCCGGCACTCCATTTTAACACCAATTCGGGCGTAGGCGGAATTGGTCACTGTCTCTCAATCCCAAACCAGCAATTGCCTCCATTCACAACAAATATTAGGAATCTTTCTCGTGAATTTATTCAGAGCAAGCTACACAAAAAAAAACACTTAGATTTAAACAATAATTGTATGCTCAATTTAGATGTGATAATTCTATTCGTTTTCGTTATGACTGCTAAAACAAAATCTGCATCAATTCATTCCCCTACTATTAAGATTAACCAAAGTAACGAATTGCCCAAGGATGATAGATGAACACGAATTTTTGTATTGACCATACTATGATATGATTAATACTCAGGCTGAAAATGGAGATATACAGTGTTAATGACGAATATCTCACCACTCTTTGGAGTAGCTCACATACAAAACTCCATAAATGATTACAAAATCTAGAAATTTAAAACTTTTCAGACTATAATTATTTCGTTCTAAGGAACTATTCAAATGTCAATGCGTTCAAATTGATATTTGCATTCGACCGAACACTGGAGAATCCGTTGAGATTGATAGTTATATACGAGTAACTGCTGACTTTTATATAACTATGTATTTCGTACAATTTTCAATAATTTAGATCCCTAACATTCACGTCATATAAAGGAGGGCATAACCCACACTCTTTCTTTATACCCAAATATAATTTAAATAGGAGTTAACTATTCCATCTAATCTTATACGATACTGTTTCTGTGATATTTTTTTACATTTATTTATCTATAATAAATAATTTGTTAAGGGGTTACATACACCTGGGACGGCTAAAACTACGGCTATGTTTAAGCATTTTTTTCGTGCATAAAACTGAATTTAATTGAACAACCATTATATATCTTTTAAAGTATTCCATTTTGTCTATATTATGTGAAAATTTCAAACGGTAAAATAGTTAGTCGTTTTGCTGGGACGTATTTTCGTTGAGAGCGAGTTCGGTACCAGACTTTCCTCTGCCATTTTTTATCGAAAAATAAATTTTTTTTTTCTGCAAGTTAATACATAACACTAAAGATTGTCGAGCCGGAATTTCAAAATTCAATTTTGTCGGATCATGGCAGTCTCTGGAATTAAAAATGCGTTTTTTCGCCTCAAAATAGTTCAGTAATTATGATAAAAAAAAACTATGCAAGATATCAAAAAAAACGGCTCGATAGACTGAAGATTATTCTGTGAAACACAACTGTGCAAAACTAGGTCCCGATCGGTCCAGTAGTCGCCGAGATATTCCTGGTACCGATTTTGGAAATGCTTTTTCGAGAAAAACGCGTTCAAAGTGTAGAGTACAGTTTACACAGAAATAAGGTTCTGTGAATTTCAACTGTGGAACGCGTATACCTGAACCTCACCAACTTTTCAAAACATGTTCCTGCTCATAGTCATACGCGCCAACCGTTAGTCGCTGCTCACCAGGTCGGTTACAAAACGCTATAACTTCATCATTACTGTAAATTTCTTTATGAAATTTTCAGGGTAGACACTCAAAGGATAGTACTATCGAATAAGCACCTTTTTAAAAAATCGATTTTTTTTAACTATACAGGTGTATGTAACCCCTTAATACGTTTTATAGGACAGACATGTATTAGAAGATGCCAGTAGCTATCATGCATAAATAATAATAACATTATTCCCGAAATTAAAAAAATAGTTAATATATTCTGATTTAAGAACATTTATTTTCGCTCTAAATACATAAAAAAAACGTTGGAATTTGTTGCACAGCGTTTGAAAAAATTCTTTGAACAAAATGATTTAGTTTTCAATAAGGCAATTTATATACACCCCACCTTAATCTACATTGGTAAAAGGTAATAAAGTAAGACATTTAATAATAAATTATTATAACATATTTACCTTAAAAAAAGATAAAAAAAAATTTATTGTTTATTATTAAAAATGTAAATTAAACCTGAATGTATTCAGCACACATTCTGTAAATATGTACAGTATACAATAAAATTAATTCTAAATAAATTTAGTAATATTTCTTTTTTTTACATTTTACATAAATACCTCGGACATTATAGTTTCATGAACGTATCAATATTACCGATACATGGTTTACACACAGATTAATACAAACACAGCTGAGGCTAGATACGCAGTAGGTACAGTATAGTGTTGTGATGTAGACGATATTCTTATATACTTAAGGCTTAAATTCAAAATTCAAGAAAATATTTGGATATAAACGTTGAGCTGGACTGCGTGTATTACCAATACGCACATACAGCAAAAGATTTATTGAAATATTTTCTATTACTTTTTACGTTTAAAAAAAAATTAGTTTAGAGAGAAAAATTAGATTAGATATTTAAAAAAAAAAATATGTAAAAAAGTACCTCTAAATTTCGTACCTTCGATATTTGCTATTGTACATATAATTTAAGAAATCAGATGGGATGTGTGGTACCGCTGAACAACCTCACATTGAAATAAGTGGAAACTGGCCGGAAAAATGTTCCCGGTCGCTAAACCAACGAACGTATTTGTACGTTTTGGAAAAAAAAACTTTATCTAAACTATAGTGATCGTTTAAGCAAGAATTACAATTATATTTTTTGTATACCTCTAAATTTCATCAACGGAGTTGTAATGGTTGTTGCCCCCGTGTGCATAGATACATACGCTCGATATATAGTAACCAATTTTTGTTCGATTATGTTACATCACGCGAACTATTTGTTTACTTTAGAATATTGCGACACGAAATGGAAAAAAATGCTGAAAATTGCTTATAGAGATGTTAAAAAAATCCTAGTGAAATTAAATTTGAACTTTTGTCTAGCCAATTCGATCTATGTGGCCCATCAAACTTTCAAATGAAAATTTCATATGCTTTTTTCGATATCACAATTTACACTAACCTGATCAGAGCGAAAACGAAACGTGTCTAAACACAAAGAAGTAAGCTTATACTTCAACATGTATGCTAACTAACCAGCCCCCTTCCCAACGTATCTTCACGTAATTTAAGTTTTTTTTTCAAAGTTGAGTAACTAAATTCTCGGTTGGAAGAGAAATTACTTACCTTGTGTTATTTTGATTATTTTTTCTATTGGGGTACCTCATTTTAAAGTGTAGATGTTAATGACGCTACTTGGCAAACTGATGAAAAGTCATCGACGACTGTGACTGCGGGATCGGCTTCTACGAAAGTTGTCACGATCTCCTTTTAAAAAATATATATAACAGTATTTTTAGCTGTATAATGTCTAAATTGCATTAATAATTACTTCTTAAGCGGTCTCTATCACGATCTCTGCGGTCCGATTCGCGGTAACGATTTCTGTTATCACGACGATCAAAATCTCTGGAATATCCTCTTCCTTTTCGGTCATCATTATTCATCCTGTCAAAATTAAATACAATGAATAATGTTTCCCACTGCTTAGTCCGTAATAGATGTTAATTATAATCTAAAAACAAAAAAGCATATCTTTTCCATTGAGGCACTTTATTCGAGTGCGGAAAATTTCATTTTCAGAGTTCTATTTTACACAGGATATGACGCACTTTATTAAGCATATAAAAATATGAGAGAATAGAAATAAAAAATACTTTATTTGCCAATGATAGCAATTAAGTGTAATTGATGGAAAACAGAAAACTAATATATGAGAAACAATAACTGGGTCTATATGTACTTCGAAAATTGTTAAAAAGATGATTTCAAATACACATAAATATACAATAAAAGCAAATTTACCTAGGTCTACGATCTCTATCCCGATCTCTGCGACTCCGATCTATACCATTTTCGGATTTTGATTTTCGTTCATCTTCCCGTCGACGCTCCTCCTCTTCTCGCTCTTTTTGCCGTTTGTCATGCATTTCCTGTACAGCCTTTCTGAGTCTAGAATATCCTAAATGCTGCTTGCCTGTTAAATGATCTTCAATTCTCTGTTGGGCATCTCCGACAATGAGAAAAGCTCCGCATACTTCACAGACTTCCATTTGCTTTTCCTGACTTGAATTGAGATCGGTCGCCCAGCTAGGAACTCCTGTATGATTCACAACACCGGGTATTGCATCTGTTACTAGATTCACATCAGAAATCCCAGCAGAAGGCGTTGTGATTGGTGCTGTTGTAGCTACTTGACCGTTATCGTGCTGACTCAACAAAGTTTCTTTTTCTTCTTTTAATTGCTCGCAAAGTGTCATTAATCCCTGCAAAATTCAATACCGTAACTAAATGCAACTTTATCGTCCTAAAACTCATTTACTTGCGCCTGGTCGACATCACCACGATGTCCAGCTTCCTCTGCCTCATTCAACAGTTTCTTGATTCTAGCGTTAAGATTATTCAACTGTTCCTGAAATTTAGAAACGTAGACGGGGCCACCTTCTCCTTTGTTCATCAGTAAAAGCCGCTGTCGACCTTTTTGAATTTTTCGGTCAACCTCGTTAATCATATTATTGCAGAAGCGTAGAAAGTCGTCTTCGAATTGACGTTTCCGAGCACCAGCCCGAGCACTTTCATACAAACGCTTCGCCTCGTCGTCATGTAACTTCGGGCATTGACCCAAGTCCGCCCGTGTATTTACAAATAAATCGTGTGGACAAAACTTCACCAGGTAATATTGACAAAACTTTATTGGAAGAAAGGTTTGTATTTAAGTTAAGGGAATCTCTGAAGCAGCTAGGCAATCATTTCTACTCACCTCCGGGTCATCCCAATTCACTTTTTTCACCTTTACTGATGGATCCAAATCCCGATTTCGACCCATCAGCTCGTCGAGTAACGCTCGGGCCGTGTCAACCATATTTTAAAATTTATATAAAATCAATATTTACCTTCAAATAATTGTAGGATTCAGAGCGATCAATCGTCGTCGTCGCTCACTCTTGAAACTTTAGAATTCCTATAGCTGTTTTTTGCAATAAAAGACGATTGACTGGGTTAAACTGTTCAGCACAGCAGCGCAGCGCAGCCAACCCTGAACCTTAGTTTTTTCTTTTTCCGAAATCGCAATGGCTGCCGGGGTGTTCTCGCGGTGCTCTATCCCAGCAGGCAGACCATACCCATCGAATGTACATACATAAAATTTCTACACATTTTCAAATCCATATGTATGACAGAGATAACATGTACTAAGTTATTAAAAAAGGCTTTGTATAAATGCGAGGAAAATAAAATACATTTTCTACACCGCACACATGTAAGAAAGGGAAATCACTATATATGTAGCAACACCACTGGGACGTATTCGGAAATTAACTTGAGTAAGAGTCACTGAGATATAACAAATGGATACCTCGATTTGCTATCTCACATGGCCGACGTTTTTAAAATGTCAATATTTCGAAAAAGGTGTCCATGATAACCCGAGGTTCTGCATTGTTGAACAAAATTCTGTCGATTGAAACATTTCTTTATGTTTCTTTCAAAAATTCAATTCATTTTAAGTTTAGAGAAACTTCGAAAGTTATCCGGGGTACAAATTAGGATTGAGCCACGGATGACCTGAATCTTAAGAAGGAAAGAGTTAGTAGCACGGTAAGCATGTATTAAGGCGAGAAGGAAAACAATGAGAGGACCATCAGATTATGCAACATGAAAAATTAAATCCGAATTTTTAGGTGTAATTTCGAATTGATTGATTACCAAATAATTTGAATTTGATAAATACTTTTTTGGATAAACAATGCAAGGTATTGAAAGAAAATGAGTTCATAAAATTGCAACTAAGCTGTATAAATTTTACAGGTAATATTAGGTTTGTTCTTTTTGCCAGGTTAAGTTCACATTTTAGTGTAACTTACATTGAAAATGTGATACAACTTACACTGAAAGTGTAGGATGTAGATCGCGCAAAAAGAAACGGGTAAGTGAGAAAAATGACAGCTAAAATTCCGAACTTTTTTATTTGTTTTATTCTTTCACTTCTATCAATGCAAATTTATTGCCATTCACTATTCTTGGATATATTCATTCAAAACAGTATTTTCATAAATGCACAAAGTCAATTTTATCTGCATAGAGTCATGAATTTTGACAGATGGTAAAAAAGAAGAACTTACACCGGCTCCCGACCCAGTGTAAGAAAGTGTACACTGAGTACACTGCACTAGGGTTACTGGCCACTTAGGCCACCTCTGACGTCACACCGACAAAAAGAACAGCATTAGGGCAGAAAGTGTACACTGAGTATACTACACTCGACAAAAAGAACAGACCTATTGGCTACTGCAGTACGAATATAATACCATGTACTTATCGGTATGGCGCCAAATTCAAAAATAACGTATTACATGCTCAACCGTTATAAATATTCCTGAAACCATTATTTCCCAAGAAATTTATTAATAAAAAAATTGAAGTAAACTGTGAGTTGTGTTATGAATTTCGAACGCAAAACACAACTTCTCACCATCAAATCGAACAATTTTAATTGTCAGAACTGATAATTCAAATTGAAAAGTTTTTAATTTTATTTAAGTTGTAGCCCATGTTGTTCGAAATTCAAAATTTTGAGACGGAGCGAGAGGGTACGATTTCATCGGCTATTTCTATCTGTCATATCGTATAGAGAAATGAGCTGATGGGGTCTAACATAGAGCTACTGGAGACGACAAGCCACCGGTTTTGTATAAAGCGCTTTGAAGCCAAAAACATGATGAGAAGTGAGACAAAACAGGGTCGTTGTTGTTGTTTTAGCGTGAGAGTGAGTGAGTCAGAACAGGTTCGTTATCTCAATTGTTGTTGTTTTTGCGTGCAAGTGAATGCGACGACGTCCGCCTTCAACTCAATCGCTGCTTGTCATCTCCAGTATATATATCTCTATGGGGTCTCCATTTATATAGCTCAGTGGTAAGAGTAGAGTAAAAAAAATCGTTCGGAAATGTAGAGTAAAGTTAATTTTACTCTAATGACGTAATAGAGTTGCGTTAGAAAATGACTAGAGTAAAAAGGGGTAACTCTACTAGCTCTAGTCATGAGTAGGGTTACTGTATACGCACTCACACCAAAACAGCCTCTAAGAGGGGTTTGGCAGATGCGTACCAAGGTGAAAACCAGTAAATTTAAATTTTTTTCATGATTATGGGATTTCGCTTTATAAACATTCGAAATGATTAACTTTTCGCTGCAAAATTGGAAATTTCCATAAAAGAATTGAAAGAAATACGGAAATTTTCAATTGAAAACCTCAATTTCACGCACACACACTTCCATACTAAAGAAAACCAAGTACTAGAATTGTGGAAGGGAACCGACAGCTTTTTTCCGACTCTTCACATATTCGCACTAACACACTCCAAAAACGCAATTTGAGAGCAATGTTCAGTAGTACAAAAACAGGCGAACTAGTACATAAACAGGCGATTTTTGTGAGGTTAAATTACAATTTCTAGTACATAAACGACCGAATTAGACGTATCTGCCAAACCCTAGGTAGAGATAGGGTTACTGTATACACACTCACACCAAAACAGCCTCTAAGAGGGATTTGGCAGATGCGTACCAAGGTGAAAAACCAGTAAATTTAAATATTTTCCATGTTTATGGGATTTCACCTTATAAACATTCGAAATGATTGACTGAAATTGTAAATTGCCATAGAAGAAATGAAAGAAATAGGGAAATTTACCATTGAAAACCACAATTTCGCGCACACACACTTCCATATCAAAGAAAAACACGTACTAGAATTGTGGAAGGGAACCGACAGCTGCTTTTCCGACTCTTCACATATTCGCACTAACACACTTCAAAAACGCAACTTGCTAGCAATGTTCAGTAGTACAAAAACAGGCGAACTAGTACATAAACAGGCGATTTTTGTGAGGTTAAATCACAATTTCTAGTACAGAAACGACCGAATTAGACGTATCTGCCAAACCCTAGGTAGAGAGTGTTGTGTATCTAGTGACCCTAGGTAGAGAGTGTTGTGTATCTAGTGACCCTAGTCATGAGCTGGGTTACAAGGAGTTAGAAACGTCATATGTCACCCGAAGCATCAAGGGGTCAGTATTTTTAAATACATTGCGTGTCAGTGTAAACTTTTGTCGAAAATCTTTAGTTGCAGCTATAAAACTTTGGAATACCACTTCATTTTTCTCCAATTTAAAAAAAATCACACATCAAATGAAATTATCAAACTTATATATCATGTAAACTCTGAATATGACTCTCGGGTAACTCTATCCGTTCCTAAATATCAGAGTAGAGTTTAATCTCATTTGAATGTGCTAGTTAACTCTGAAGGTAAAGTACTAAAGAGAATACGGACCTCGACTGCGACTGCGACTGCGACTGCGATTTGCCTACCTTGCGACGTGAGGTTCGACTGCGCAGTTTGTGTTGAACCATAGCTCTCTGAACTATAGCCGCGCAGCTAAATTGAACATAAAAAACCAGAGTCATAACAAACATGACAGCCCCATACAAATCGCAACAATTTTGTATGGCGGGTGCATGACTTGGATGATAAAAACCAAGTTTTCTATTAAAGTGCAAGCTTTTGTTAGGCAAAGCAAAGTTAAATAGTTTATAAACATTTTTAAAAATGAGAATTAGACAAGTTTTCTCATCTGGAATTGAGTTTTCATAGAAAAAATTAGGTTGAAAAAAATATCGCAATTTTCTGCAATGTCGGCTTTCAGCCATTTTAAAAATGTGCAGTTAAATTGCTTATTTTTTGAAAGATAATTTTGTTATATGAAACACATTGCATATTGCTATGATTCTGAACATTTGTTATTCAGTATCAACTCTAGAGGGTTCGTCAATTCCAAAGTTTTGTATTAAAACACCGCGCTTTGGGATAATAAAATATTGTTACGAATTCGTTCCAAAAAAGATTTTCCAATGAACTGGTATATTTTCTCGTTTTGATCCGTGACGTCACACATCACATAAAAAACGAGGCATTTCTCACGACGAACTGTCATATGTGCGCGGCCTGAGTTTAAGTCGGCGGTGGTTGAACAGAACACCGACTGCAGGCCTAAACAGAACACGGACCTCGACTGCGACTGCGCAGTCCCTGTCTTTAGAATACACAGAATTATATGGCGATGCCCACAACACCAACTTCGCCTGCGACTGCGCAGTCGTGCTACACTCTAAAGAGCCGTACAGAATGAACGCAATCGCAGTCGGATTGGAATGTCAAAATGTCGCAACGAGATGCAATGAAACGCTGTAAACCGCAAGTAAACGCTGCATGAACACAATGACCGGATTGAGTTCGCAGTTCTATCAGTTCCAATAATCAAAGCGAAAATGATAATGACGCAAAAATCGGTGAATTATTTTTAATGATCATCGAAATCTCTTCCATTTTCCATTTTATTATTTTCTTCTTTAAATAATATAGTGCGTTTCCATTTTATTATTTTCTTCTTTAAATAATATAGTGGCATGATTCCTGTAATCCTGTAAAGGCTGGAGGAGCATTTGTGGAGTATTTTCCTTTCGAAAATATTGATTTCTTCCGCCACAGTTGGCGAAATGCCTAGCCAAGCTGGAAAGCAATAAGTTATGATCTGATGAATTAGCGATTTGTAGATGAGAGGCCTTGTGCTCAGGCATACCGATCTGGAAGACAACAAGGAGCCCACGGTAGCGGCAGCAGCTTTGGCTTTAAAGCGTGAGGGTTGAACTTCAGCCTGTTGTAAAAATTAACCCCAAGATATCGAACTCTTTCTTTGAGGGGGATGACGGCCTCGTTAGCGGACACCCTGACTTCCCTACTTTCTTTTACTGCCTTGGGATGACACTTTCTACTGGCGTTTCAGAAGCATATTGTTTCGGATTTGGATGTGTTGATTTTTAGAGCTCACTCCGACAGATAGTCCGATATACTATCAACCATTTGTTGAACAGTAACCTGCGCTCTAGACGGAAGCTCGTCACTTGCTAGGACGATGAGGTCGTCTGCAAATAGCAGACATAGCTGATTGGGAGGACTGGGCTAAGGCTCGGCCGACTAACAGGCAGGGAGATGAGGATGTCCCAAATGTAAAAATTGAAGAGGGCGGGGTCTAAAATCGACCCTTGGGGAACGCCCGAGAGAGCAGGAATTTCAGAGGTCTTGCCCGCTATTTTTATTCTGAAAGTCCTACCAAGTAGAAAGCTCACCAAGATTCTAGAGAGGGGCAGAGGGCACCTAGCATCGATAAGCTTCAGAATTAGGCCGTCCGACCAAGCAGAGTCGAAGGCCTTCCCTAGGTCAAGAGCACAGACCACTGAACATTTTTTGGCTATCAAGTTATCAGTTATATGTTTATGTAAGACCATAACGGCTTGCTCAGCCGACTTCTGGCTTTCAAGCCCAATCTGCAGATCAGGAATCAAGCTTCCAGCGAAGTCTTTGAAACGGGTAAGAATTATGCGCTCCAGAGCCTTCCCCAAGTTGGAAAGAAGCAAGATAGGCCTGAAGGATTCGATCTGACTACCAGAACCCTTTGGAATGATAAGTGCTTTTTTCCAGTTGGTAGGGAAAAAGCCCAAGTTCAGACAATTATTGAATACAATAGTTAAAGGTATAGCAAGAATGCCCCTACATTTTTTCAGAATTTTGTTCGGAATACCATCAAAGCCCGAGGACGTTTTACCGTTGACACAAGCCAGCGACGCTTCGTCTCCTCCAGGGGAAGTGAAGAAGTCCGGGAAGATTGAGCGGCTCGGGGCGCTGACCCTGTTGCTGTCTGAGAAAATTCCCAGTAGAGAGAACCGATGACCCTGAATAAACGACTCCCTCATATCTACCGCTCGTTCTAGCAGTGCATTATTAGGTGATTCACGAGCACGGTATAGCCAACTGTAGAAAGAAGAGCAAATCACGACTTTACCTTCCGAGGAAGAAAATGTCTGATTACCCCAGCTTATACTATCCGTATTAATATTTCGGGGCGAAAATTTCCTCCCTGCGATTCTATTTATTTCCGAGAAGGCCCTAGGATCAGCCTCTAAGAGAGGTTTGTCAAATGCGTACTAAGGTGAAAAAAAAATAAATTTAAATTTTTTTTCATGTTTATGGGATTTCGCTTTATAAACATTCAAAGTGATTGACTTTTCGCTGCAAAATTGTAAATTTCCATAAAAGAAATGAAAGAAATACCATTGAAAACAACAATTTCGTGCACACGCACTTCCATACCAAAGAAAAACAAGTACTAGAATTGTGGAAGGGAACCGACAGCTTTTTTCTTACTCTTCACATATTCGCACTAACACACTTCAAGAACGGAATTTGATAGCAATGCTCAGTAGTACAAAAACAGGCGAACTAGTACATAAACAGGCGATTTTTGTGAGGTTAAATTGCAATTTCTAGTACAGAAACGACCGAATTAGACGTATCTGCCAAACCCTAGGTAGAGAGTGTTGAGTATCTAGTGACCCTAGTGGTACGGAGTTCAAGTCAAAATTTTTCTACGATTTGACAGTTCGCTCATCGACCAAAAGATGGTGCTGAAACCGTGGAGACCAATCTTCCGCCACCATTTAAATGTGCTACTATCATTGTATTTATATATTATAGTAGTATCACGAATAACATCACCTCAGCTCAAAAGATGGCGTAACATGTGCCGATTCTCGAGCTTTTTGCTGCTCTTTTCCACACATCATTCTTTTCTCATCTCGTCTGTCTTTTCAATGTTCTTTGGGGGGGAAGGCGCTGCATGTGCTTTGCCAATTCCCTCTTATCTAGGGTTACTGTATACACACTCACACCAAAACAGCCTCTAAGAGGGGTTTGGCAGATGCGTACCAAGGTGAAAAACCAGTAAATTTAAATTTTTTCCATGTTTATGGGATTTTGATTTATAAACATTCGAAATGATTCACTTTTCGCTGCAAAATTGTAAATTTCCATAGAAGAAATGAAAGAAATAGGGAAATTTTCCATTGAAAACCACAATTTCGCGCACACACACCATATCCATATCAAAGAAAAACACGTACTAGAATTGTAGAAGGGAACCGACAGCTCTTTTTCCTACTCTTCACATATTTGCACTAACACACTTCAAAAACGCAATTTGATAGCAATTCTCAGTAGTACAAAAACAGGCGAACTAGTACATAAGCAGGCGATTTTTGTGAGGTTAAATTACAATTTCTAGTACAGAAACGACCGAATTAGACGTATCTGCCAAACCCTAGGTAGAGAGTGTTGTGTATATAGTGACCCTACTCTTATCCTACGCGTTCGTTTCATCAGTTCATTCATTTGCTCGTTCTACTATCCAAGAGGTTGATTGGTTCCGGTGCGGCGCGCGGGGAAATTGTGTAGTGGAATATTTCTCTGGCAGTCAGTCTCATATAGCTTAGGTGACGTCGAATTTCAATTTCTTGCTGTGCAGACTGGACGGTGATAGGAAAGTGGGGGCTTATGTCGCGCTTTTATATATATTTTCATCGTTTGGACGAATATTTTTGCCAGACTATCATTTTACCGGAAATTTTTGAACTTTAGAAATTTCGACATTTCGGTTTTTCAATCCTGCAAAATAATTTCTTTTGCAATAATATTATTTTTTGTATGGAAAATAATAATTCGACTGGTCCAATGAGAAATATTAACTCTGTTTGCAACACTTCGGTGTAAAATCGTAGTGAAGTGGAACAAGATCGGATCAAAATCCCGTTTTTTTAAATACCGACTTCACTCAATTTGTGGAAATGATATCATTTAGCCACGAAGTCGAAATTTTGTACAAATTAGTTTTAAGTGAAATTTAATTTCAAGTTTATTACTTATCGAAACCCCATTACTTCTTCCGATAACTAACATACAAAAAATCCTTAAAACACGTGTTCAAAAATATTGGCCGATAAATTTAGAATGTTAAAAGCTAGAAATTTTTTCTCAATTACGCATAATAAATAATATAGTTGCGCCCAGGCTGTTGGCAGATTTTTTTATACGACTACCATTTTGTTCGACTTGCAAAGTCGCGCAATTTCTCGACGGAGTGAAGTCGTAATGTAATGAAGTGGAACAAGATCGGGTCAAAATCTCATTTTATAAAATACCGACTTACGAAACTAAGTTAGAGCAGCGGTTAGGTTGATCATTTTCCCCGTTACCCAAAATCCCTATTGCCAAAATCCCATTTTTATGGATAATATAAATGCTAGAGCCCGGGGCCGAAAGCCCGAATTTATAAACATTAATTTTATACATTACATTTCATTTTCATTTTCACTACTGTTTTAAATTTTTCACAAATATGTTTTTTATTAACACACACAGTTGAGGCAAGTAGGTAGGTCGCGTACAAACTAAGAATGAACATACAAGTTTTTGGTGAAACAATAATAAATAAACAATAAACACATCTTTAGTCGAATAAAAAACAGGGATATAGTTTTAAAAAGAAAACAATATTTTCGAAATAGAATCTTGGGAAACGGTTTTTTTTAAGACCGGTATTTTGGAACACGTGATTTGACTCGATCACTCGAATGACACCTCAAGTGTCAAAATCTGGATGATTGCTTGCAAATTTCGACCAAATAATTCAATGAAATTTGGATCACATATCTACGACCAAAATACACAACCTATTCCTTAAGATGTGCTGCGCATATCTTTTTGCTTTTATGAATAATAATATATACGAGTATTAGTTTATGTTACAAGATGCACATCAATATATAATAATGTAAGCATCTCATAATCACCTTCGCCTAAGCGATCAGATCCTGAGTCTAAAGAAGATCAAGTCGCCTCCCGATTAGCGTCATACAATGTTGCGAGCTTGAGGTTCGCCGGGATTTCAAGTAAAACACAGTTCGATTTCATTTACTACTTGATCGCTGTTATCGACGAAAATCTCTTTAAAAATACACTTTCGCCTTGAACTGATCGTCGTTTCATTCTCGCAGAAGAAAAACATATCCCCGGGCTCTGCAGCGCTTATATACTGCATGTGATGAGCAGAGAGATTTCCAGCATATTCGGTTGTTTGTGTGGAATGCGCATGAAGTAACTATTACATGCGAGAAATGTCTAGAATATGCGGGAAGTACATGGACCTATCTACGATATTACAAGGTTGTTGTTTTTCTCTGGAAACTTTAATACCAATAATAAGTGAGTTGTTCGCAAATATAATATTGCCAAAGTTAACATGTAACAATAACTTTGTAACAATAACTTTAATTTTTGCAACACATGTCTGTAACCCACCAATCAAGCAAAAATAATGTTTAATAAATTATGAAAAAATGGAACTCTACGACAGTCATCAATATTGGTAAATCTATTATCTCTTGTATGTTATATTTCGATGGGTGTCCTTAACTTGAAAGAAAGTGGTTCATTTGTAGAAAGCTAACAAATAATGAACCGATTCTAAATGAATTTTAGTTTGCAAACACCAGATAGATATCGTGTGAACTATTATTTTTCATTAGAGAGAACAGAACATTGTGGCAACAGGATTTGTGATATGACATAGTTTGCCAACGTTGTATTTGTGCCGGTAACACTAGCAGATTTAAGCCAAGAGAGGAATAAAATTCAATTTTCTATTTTTTCCTCGTAAATCGGCTCTGTTGTAAACTAGCAAACTAACATAATTTGCGTTGGCCGAATAGCCCAAAAAGCTATAAGTAGCTTTTTGAAATTTGTATCCGCGAATTGAATATTTAAATAGCCCAAATCGCGGTAAATAGCCCAATCTGGCGACCTTACACGAAACACATTTTTCCCGACTTTGCAACGAAGTCGGGCTCTCAAGCAAGAACTTTTCAGGAAAATGATATGTACTTATGTACTGATTATATAGTGCTGACAAGGGGATGTCATAGTTTAACTTTCCGGAAGATCAAATAACATTTTCCTGAAAAGTTCTTGCTTGAGAGCCCGACTTCGTTGCAAAGTCCACTATCATAGTACTTCATAAGTTCCAACTTTCAGCCTCCCAGCATAAGTGGTTCCTGAGATCTAGAAACCAAAATTTTTCATCTAAAACGCTAGCCCCTCGTCGCCCTATACACCCCCACCCGTCCAAAAGGTACCAATAGTAGGCGTTTATCCACTCTACCTACCATAAAAATTTCAACTTAATATCTCAAGGGGTTTGTGAGCTACGCACCTTCAAACGGTTTTGAGTACGGCGTACGGCGGACAGACGAAAATTTTTTTTTTTTGCTTTTTTGGTGTTTACTAGTCCTAAAACGTGTAAATACAAAATTTCAGGGTAGCAAACTTTTTTGAAATTTCAGGTCGATCACAATACTTTATTATTAAAAAATAATAAAGGAAATTAATGTTTATTAATTCGGGCGTTCGGGCTCGGACATTTATATTATCCATAATAACGGGATTTTGGCAATAGTGATTTTCGGAAACGGGATAAATTTTCAACCTAACCGTTAAGATGCGCTGCTCTAACTTAGTTTTGTAAGTCGGTATTTTATAAAATGGGATTTTGACCCGATCTCGCTCCACCACTACGATTTTACACCGAAGTGTTGCAAACAGAGTTAATATTTCTCATTGGACCAGTCGAATTATTATTTTCGATACAAAAAATAATATCATTGCAAAAAAAATTATTTTGCAGGATTGAAAAACCGAAATGTCGAAATTCCTAAAGTTCCAAAATTTCCGAGAAAATGATAGTCTGGCAAAAATATTCGTCCAAACGATGAAAAAAAATATAATGCGAGACATGAACCTCCACTTTCCTCTCCCCGCCCAGTCTGCACAGCAAGAAATTGAAATTCGACGTCACCTAAGCTATATGAGACTGGACAGAGAAATATTCCACTACACAATTTCCCCGCGCGCCGCACCGGAACCAATCAACCTCTTGGATAGTAGAACGAGCAAATGAATGAACTGATGAAACGAACGCGTAGGATAAGAGGGAATTGGCAAAGCACATGCAGCGCCTCTAGTGTAAGCCGGTTAAAACGTCGAAGCGAGCTTCGTGATACTACTATAATATATAAATACAATGCTACTATTTAATTTTGCATTGCGGTAAGACAGAGCCCTCTGAACTATAGCCGCGCAGCTAAATTGAACATAAAAAAACAGAGTCATAACAAACATGACAGCCCCATACAAATCGCATCAATTTTGTATGGCGGGTGCATGACTTGGATGATAAAAACCAAGTTTTCTATTAAAGTGCAAGCTTTTGTTAAGCAAAGCAAAGTTAAATAGTTTATAAACATATTTAAAAATGAGAATTAGACAAGTTTTCTCATCTGGAATTGAGTTTTCATAGAAAAAATTAGGTCGAAAAAAATATCGCAATTTTCAATTCAATTTTGTCGGCATTCCGCCATTTAAAAAATTTGTAGTTAAATTGCTTATTTTTTGAAAGATAATTTTTATACTCTAGATGAAATCATATAGAGTATTATAAGTTTAATCCAGCCCAAAAGTTTGTAACGCATAGAACCAAGCCTCCGTCCGTCCGTCCGTCCTTCCGTCCGTCCGTCTGTCCGTTAGCACGATAACTCAAGAACGCCTTCACCTAGGATCTTGAAATTTTGAATCTGAATGTTTGGTTGAATTTGTAAGGCTAAGTTCGTTAACGGGCAAAATCGTCCTACTCCTTCGGGTAGCTGCCATACAAAATGTCCTTAAAACAGGTGTTCAAGAATATTGACCAATAACTTCGGAACGCCTAAAGCTACGACTTTGAAATTTTGTATGTGTTTCTTTTTCAATAGTTGGAGCTACATGTATGATTATGAAAAAAATCCTATTCGTCCTTCGTGTAGCTGCCATACAAATATCCTGTCAAAATGTCTTCACTTAATTTACGAAACTCACTATAACTCAAGTAATCTTTTAGCTACGAATTCGGAATTTTGTACAAATTAGTTTTGAGTAAAAACAAAGTTCGGGTTTACTAGTCAGCGAAATCCTTTTACTCCTTCTGGTAGCTGCCATACAAAATGTCATTGAAACACGTCTTCAAGAATATTAGCCGATAACTTCAGAAGGGTTTAAGCTACGACATTGAAATTTTGTATGTGTTATTTTTCCAATAGTTGGAGCTAAATGTATGATTATCAAGAAAATCCTGTTAGTCCTTCGTGTAGCTGCCATACAAATATCCTGTCAAAATGTCTTTACTTAATTTACAAAACTCACAATAATTCAAGTAATCTTTTAGCTACGAATTCGGAATTTTGTACAAATTAGTTTTGAGTGAAAAGAAAGTTCGACTTTACTAGTCAGCGAAATCCTTTTACTCCTTTTGGTAGCTGCTATACAAAATGTCCTTAAAACACGCGTTTAAGAATATTGGCCGAAAACTTCAGAAGGGTTTAAGCTACGACTTTGAAATTTTGTATGTGTTATTTTTCCAATAGTTGGAGCTAAACGTATGATTATGAAGAAAATGCTATTAGTCCTTCGTGTAGCTGCCATTCGAATATCCTGTCAAAACGTCTTCACTTAATTTACGGAACTTACTATAACTCAATTAATCTTTTAGCTATGAATTGGAAATTTTGTACAAATTAAAACGAAGTTCGAGTTTACTAATCAGCAAAATCCTTTTACTCCTTCTGGTAGGTGCCATACAAAATGTCCTTAAGAACGTGTTCAACAATATTTTTCGATAACTTTTGAACGCTTCAAGCTACGTATTTGAAATTTTGTACACGTTCATTTTTAAATGGTTCCAAGGAAAAGGATAATTATGTATGAAATCGAGTGAGTCCTTCCTGCAGCTGCCATGTGAAAGTCCTTCAAAAAGGATATTTTTTTCGATGACTTACCCAGTTAAAGATATGAAATTAAACACTGAATATTGTCTTTTAGTTTTGAGTACCAATCTAATAGCAGTCCTTAATAAAGGACATACAACATGCACACACGTAATTCTACTTTATCCCCAACTACACTATAAATCGGAGTTCAGTATTCATCTAGAGTATTATACGATTGGCTTGCAGCCGATCGTGACTGCAGTATGTTTCTTATATGAAACACATTGCATATTGCTATGATTCTGAACATTTGTTATTCAGTATCGACTCTAGAGGGTTCGTCAATTCCAAAGTTTTGTATTAAAACACCGCGCTTTGGGATAATAAAATATTGTTACGAATTCGTTCCAAAAAAGATTTTCCAATGAACTGGTATATGTTCTCGTTTTAATCCGTGACGTCACACATCACATAAAAAACGAGGCATTTCTCACGACGAACTGTCATATGTGCGCGGCCTGAGTTTAAGTCGGCGGTGGGTAATTTGTAATTTGTTTTTTAAAACTGACTTTGGTTTTTGTGATACATAGAATTTTTTTTTAAACCAAGGCGGATTTTAAAATTTTTTATGCGCGTATAAAATTAACCTTGGTCGATATTATTACCCATGACACTTAATTACCATAAAAAACACGCGTAGAATAAATTTTAGCCATAAAAAACACGCGTATAATAAATTTTATTTTGAAAAATGTAAATGTTAAACAAACAGCTGATCCCAGCTGTTTACTTCTCCACATTATTTTACACAACGAATTTTTCGCTGTTGAGATGGTAGAGATATACAGGGTGTTTGGCACTCCGTCCGCCACCTTGTAAGGGGTTATTCCTTGATATATTTGGAGAAAAAAATTGTTCTACAGGGTGGGTCAATTTTCAATATCAGTGGAGATACAGGGTGGTTAAGAAAAGTGATTTTGACCGGTACCCTTATTCACTTGAAACGTTATATCTTGAAAACGAATAATCACAAGGCAAAGTGTTATAACTCGGTTTTTAGGAAATCGAATTACCTTTTATTTGATGTAGCAGTCTAAATTGTAACTGCACAAAATCTTGAGATATTTACTCAAAAACACAAATTTTTGCTACGTCAACCCTAAATATTCAGTGATCAATGTAGTCTTTCTCAGAAAACCCCATTATAAAAATGTCATCTTAATTTTATTTTTTATGAACCATATTATTAACTACAAAAGCTGCTTACATATGAATAAAAATTAAATATTTAAAAAGTCAGTGCATGTGCATGTTGATCTACACTACTTGCTTGAACTGAAAGAATTTAGTAATGGTTTTTATGTTTTATTTAAAAAATTTTTATTATAATAAATGTTCAAAATGGCCACCTTTATTTTGAATGCACGCTAAAGCTCGTTTGGCGAATGTTCTCTTGGTATTCATATTCCTCAACTGCTGCCTTACTTCTATTGCTGCCGCATCGATCCTGGTATTTAGATCTTCCAATGTTACTACTGCCGTTGCGTAGACAAGGTCCTTCATCTGTTCCCATACAAAGAAATCCATAATAGTAAGATCAGGAGATCTTGCAGGCCAGTGTATCGGTCCATTTCTACCGATCCAGATCGATGGATCATTTTGAACTGCTTGCAGTATTCTTTCATCAATCTGAACAGCGATTATCGGCGCAGGATTTGCATTTACTCTGCTTGTTCTAACGCTGCCAGTTTCCCTAATTCTCCTGTAAACGTCTTGAAATACTCCCCTGTCAGGTGTCCGTCGATGAGGATGTCTCTGATGGTAAAGCCTTTGCTTTTGTATTATTCCACGCACAAGTTTGTTTTTCCTTTCCTCAATCCAGTGATGACTCTTACGACGTATGATTTTTCATTTCTGAATAAGTGCTGGAAACTATTGGGTTTTTCAGTTGTATATTAGAACTTTCGACTATTACTTTCTTTCATATACATATATATTTAAGTATTTTGGAATAAACCCTACTATTTATCGGGGACCCCCTTTGGGCGGAGTAATTGGGCATTTCTACAGAAATGTGCAATAATCCAGACTCCGGATGGAACAACCTCGGTCAACAGTTAGAATTAATGTGGTCCCAAGCAATGGAGACTACTAGATTCGATAGTTTACTGCTTTCAAAGTCAATTGGGTAACTATTTCTCTTCCATAGCAAAAGGCTTTAGTAGCCAGAACCACCTACTAAATTCATAACAATATAATAGGTTTGTTCTTTTTGCATACACTTTCTACACTTTTCTGCACTAACTCTTGAGCGAGTGCAGAAAAGTGTAGAAAGTGAATGAAAAAAGAACAAACCTAATATACCTCGTTCACGTGGTCAACGACGTACCGCTACGTAGCACTTCGTAGTACCACGTGAACACACGAAATTTTGCTACGGAGCGGTTTTTCTACAACGTAGCAAAACCGCGTGGTGTAGTGTATCGGATTTGCTAATCCTTCCCACGAGAACACTTGCCGTTGCGCTCCGTATTACTTTTCGAGTGAATTGTCAAAAAACTGTGTTGACAGACAACTTTATTTGTTTGGATTTTCTCAACGATTCTAATACCAGTGCCTTTAATGACTCCATTTCGCTGAAAAATTTTTATTTTAAGAAAGGTTATTTAAGAAATAAAACGACGAATGTAATTTTTTTTAATAAAATAAATACCAGTTGTGACAGCTGTCAATTAATAATCAAGAGTGCGAAACGTCAATTCACTTCACGTGAACACTCATATATCAACCGGATTTCATAATACGCTACACTACACTACGCTACCACGTGAACGAGGTAATAGTAATGCTCCTTTTTCATTCACTTTCTACACTTTTATTCATTCGCTCAAGAGTTAGTGCAAAAAAGTGTAGAAAAGTGTAGAAAGTATATGCAAAAAGAACAAACATTTAACATTTTTTTGTGGCATGCCGCAAAAGGTTTCTTGGTGCCATCTTCCACAGTCTTCGAGTGAAAATCTGTATCGGAATACTGAAAGGTATCTAAAAATTGCCTTTCTATTATGTCTCCAAGATATGTATTAACATTATTACTTGACACCGACAAAATAATTCATTTAATATTAACTTTATCGTACTGAATATTACCCTATTTAGAACAAACTGCTTGGTATAGCAGTGAAACAGTCGGCCACCATTGGCCTATGCCTATGTGAGTGCGAGAATCTACCCGACGGCTTTCATATATAGGAGGCTCTGGTCTGGCCTGTATATTACGATGGCTACGTCCGTACTCAAGATAATGGATGTTTGTGTTAGTTCGTATCACCGAGATATAAGAAATGGAGATACCATCAGCTTATTTTTGTATGGAATTTGACACTTTGAAATAGCCCAACAGGCAGATCATACCTGTAAAAAACTAATCGAAATTCTGCACATTTTCTACAGCCATTGAGCTCCATGTGTAAGAAAGGGACACCGAACGAAAATCGTCTCCCCAGTCATATAAGTAAAGTTCCAGACCTGCCAACCATGAACATCGAATGGTCGTGAAATTTCTACACACTTTCAACGGACATATAAGTCCATATGTACGATAGAGATGGCATATACTCAGCTATTACAAAAGACTCCGTACAAATGTAAGGAAAATTCAATAGATTTTCTACACACATCTATCACAATATGTAAGAAAGGGATATCACCTACATAGCCACACACATGGAAGAAGCAAGAAAACTTTCAATCGTCAAGTAAAATAAAATTTTGATTGCGACGCATTCCGTGTTTAACCATTCGACTCTCCATGGCAATACGAATTTCATTGCCAATCCTATTTGCACAGATTTCATCACATGTATACGAATTTCATCGCCAATCCTATTTGTACAGATTTCATCACATGCATTTTTTTTTAGAAAGTTTCAGTAGATACTAAGGCTTGACTATAGCCACTAAACAGTGACTATAGGCTTGACGAGCTGCATTTATGTTTTTTTTTTATTTTCATCTTCAGAGCACGAGCGACAAAGGTTTCGAGTTACCATCGTATTTTTGAAGTCACATTTCAGGTACATATTGCATACTTATTTTTACTACACTTCTGGCTTACATTTAGAATAGAAGGATTCGAAATTTGGCAGCTGGTTCAGCGTCAGGACTTCATAAGTCAAATTTCAAATCCTTCATTTCTCTATGCAAAAGGCGGAAAAAATTGCGCGAGCTAATACGTTGCACCACTCGTAGAAATGGAGTGAATTTTGTACGTACAAAGAACGTACGTATATTACGTATAAGCACCTGGAAAAGTATACGTAGAATCTCCGTAAATATTCTACGTCTAGTGCTCTTCCAGACTTTACGTATGGTGTTCTTCCAAACTATACGTATAGTGCTCTTCCAAACTATACGTATAGACATACACAGCGATCTACGATGTTTATCCGGCTTTTCTACGGTCTTTTCTTTCGTATAGTATACGAAACTTTGCCTGCTGGGAGCCGATGAATTGTACCCTCTCGCTCCTTCTCAAATTCCAAATTTTGAAACATGAGCACCAACTTTAAAAAAATTGTCAGTTCTAATCACGGTCGTAGTTCTAATAGTTCCCATTAGGTCTGTTCTTTTTGCATACACTCTCTACACTTGGTTACACTTTCTACCCTAATGCTGTTATTTTTGTCGGTGTGACGTCAGAGGTGGTTGCTCTTTTTGTCGAGTGTAGTGTACTCAGTGTACACTTTCCTACACTGGGTCGGGAACAGGTGTAAGATCTTCTTCTTTACCATCTGTCAAAATTGATGGCTGTATGCAGATAAAATTGACTTTTTGAATTTGTGAAACTACTGTTTTGAAAGAATACATGCAAGGATATTGACTGGCAATAAATTTGCATTGATAGAAGTGAAAGAATAAAACAAATAAAAAAGTTCGGAGTTTTAGCTGTCACTTTTCTATACTAACCCGTTCTTTTTGCGCGACATACACCCTACACTTTCAGTGTAAGGTGTATTACACTGAAAGAGTAGGCTACACCAAAGTGTTAACTTAACCTGGCAAAAAGAACAAACCTATTATTTGATTTGAAGGTGAGGTATTAGGTTTGTTCTTTTTGCGTACACTTCCTACACTTTTCTTTTTTCATTCACTTACTATCAATTAATTTGAAATTACTCCTAAAAGTTAGGATCTAATTTTTCACTTTGCCTGATCTGATGGTGCTGTCATTGTTAATACATGGGGAAACCATAGGTTTGTTCTTTTTGCCTACACTTTCTACACTTTTAACACTTTTGCTGTTCTTTTTGACGAGTGATGTCAGAGGCCTTTTTGTCGAATGTAGATTACACTTTCTACACTCGGTCGTGAGCAGGTGTAATTTCTTACACTTTAGTGTAGCTTACCATTTGTCAAACTTGATGGTTGCATGCAGATAAGATTGACTATTAGTATTTATGTAAATTCTGTTTCCAATGAATACATGAAAGAATATTGTATGTCAATAAATTTGCATTGATAGAAGTGAAAGAATAAAGCAAATAAAAAAGTTCGAAATTTTAGCTGTAACGTTTCTACACTAACGCGTTCTTTTTCCGTGTAAAGTGTATTACACTTAATGGTATAAACACAATTGCGACGAACTTCGCCAGCGGAGGCGAAGTTCGCTGTCAAAATTTTAAAATTGTACCGCAACACACGTACTGACGCAGAATTACGACGGCGAGCGGTTGGGCGAACTTTTCGTTGCCGCTGCATTAAATGTAATTTCTAATTTTGCCGTCGCCGTCACAGTTGGCAGTGTTTTTTATTTCAGTTGACAGTGAAAACTTCTTGCGACACATACATATTTTGGCAAAAAGTGCATTTTGTGTGTTATTTTAATCTATTGGTATGTAAAAAGCATAAAATTATAAATAAATAAGCATAAAATCGACGGCGAAATTCGCCCGCATTGTGTTTCTCCATTAACGAAGGCGAAATTTTTCGACGAATTTCGCTCGCCGCTTGCGAAGTTCGTCACAATTCTGTTTATACCATAAAGTGTGGGCTACACTAAAGTGTACACTTAACCTGGCAAAAAGAACAAATCTCATGCTACTGACTCTTTCCTTCTCAAGATTCAGGTCATCTGTGGCTCAATCCTAATTTCTGCCCCGGATAACATGCGAAGTTTCTATAAACTTAAAATGAAATGAATTTTTGAAAGAAACCAGCAGAAATATTTCAATCAAAAATTATATTATTTGCATTACCAATTTTGTTCAACAATGCGGAAACTCGGCTTATCATGGACAACTTTTTCGAAATACAGTGGTTGCGGTCCGAATTACCTGAGCCCTCTGAACTATAGCCGCGCAGCTGAATTGAAAATAAAAAACCAGAGTCATAACAAACATGACAGCTCCATACAAATCGCAACAATTTTGTATGGCGGGTGCATGATTTGGATGATAAAAACCAAGTTTTCTATTAAAGTGCAAGCTTTTGTTAGGCAAAGCAAAGTTAAATAGTTTATAAACATATTTAAAAATGAGAATTAGACTAGTTTTCTCATCTGGAATTGAGTTTTCATACAAAAAATTAGGTTAAAAAAATATCGCAATTTTCTGCAATGTCGGCATTCCGCCATTTAAAAAATGTGCAGTTAAATTGCTTATTTTTTGAAAGATAATTTTTGTTATATGAAACACATTGCATATTGCTATGATTCTGAACATTTGTTATTCAGTATCAACTCTAGAGGGTTCGTCAATTCCAAAGTTTTGTATTAAAACACCGCGCTTTGGGATAATAAAATATTGTTACGAATTCTTTCCAAAAAAGATTCTCCAATGAACTGGTATATTTTCTCGTTTTGATCCGTGACGTCACACATCACATAAAAAACGAGGCATTTCTCATGACGAACTGTCATATGTGCGAGGCCTGAGTTTAAGTCGGCGGTGGAATTACGCTTTCTGCGCATTTAGCACGCATACAACCGGTCCGAATTGTGCTCACGATGCATACAATTTGCATGGAGGGGTAATTTTCTGGCGCTTATACTGCTCACGGTTTCGAGGATAGGCACTGTGAATACACTGTGTGCACACGATCGGTGTGATCATGGTGCATTTACACTGAACGTTTGAGGCGCGCCTCTATCCCCACCATAAAATCAACCAATCAGATGGCTCGTGGAGTCGCAAGAGTCTAACATTCTTCAACTTTTCTCCGACACACGCTTCCAGATGTATACACACATAATGAACTGTAGCAGCGCACAATTCGTAGCTCATCGTATTTCTGTCGTTTCGCACTTACAGGCAAGTTGCGCCGCAGAAGCATGTTGAGTGTAAATTGCTTTCAACACAGTAAAGAACACAGCCGACGAAAACCGGTTTACAATTTCCTGTTGGGGGTAGAGCCTCGCCTCGAGGCGAGCCTCTACCATCAGGCCATTGCAAACCGGTTTTCGTCGGCTGTGTTTTTTGCTTTGTTGAAAGCAATTTACACTCAACATGCCTCTGCGGCGCAACTTGCCTATGAGCGCGAAACGACAGAAATACGATGAGCTGCGAAATGTGTGGTGTCACAGTTCATTGTATGTGTGTACACAGATGGAATCGTACGTCGGAGAAAAGTTGAAGAATGTTAGACTCTTGCGACTCCACAAGCCATCTGATTGGGTGATTTTTTGGTGGGGATAGAGGCTCGCCTCAAACGTTGAATGTAAATGCACCATCAATTATATGCGTCGTAAGCGTGCATACAATTCGGACCGATTGTAAGCTTTGTTTTTAATGTAAGCACCGTGAGCGAAATTCGGACCGCGGCCAGTGACTCTAGGTTTGAGTATATGCTATCTCTATCGTACATATGAAACTGAAAGTTCCGTTGAAAATGTGTAGAAATTTCAAGACTATTCGATGGCGATGGTCTGCCTGCTGGGCCGATTCACAAATTATTATATCGATATCGCTTTTTTAAAAATATCTTTCCCTTCCTTAATGATATCATAGAGAAAATATCGAAATTTCGATATATTTTGACATTCCTACCGAACAGTACTTGGTAATTGACGAATACCGAGCGTGAGTTGTTTTGTTCATTGATTGTTATGGAATTGTGACTTTATGTGTGGTTTGTGTGGTATACTTCACTTATTAATTGCTTTGGGAGTGGAGTTAAAAACAAACGCTGTGTTCTTTATTATTATGCACAAGGTGAAATTAAATCAATTGAGTAAATTGAGAAATAAACGCGCTTTTTCGTCGAAACATGAAGGATGACTCAAAAACTGCCCTAATCACAAGTTATTTATCGTAAATCCGAACGACATTGATCTCTTCAACACCCAATATTGTAACCAAGGTAAGGAAACAATACGGAACTCTTTTCCTCACAGGATGTACGTCGCCGAACTTATAGTGTCGGTGTATATACCTACATAATATACTACTAAGCAATTGGAAATCAATCTTTAAACTCGAATTTTTCCCTGTGAGTGTTGTCGGGCTGATCTTGTCAATCATCTATCTGTTTTTCCGTTTTTACAAACTCGAGTTTTTTTCAACTGTTTCTGTAGTTTTTCGTATTCCAACCAGAAGCGGTAACTTCAAAAGGTTTCGGTGTGTGTTTACAAACTCCTAGCAAAGGTTTCGTATATTCTGTTGTGAACGGAGGCCTTGGAGTGAATATTTCGACTTGAAAAAGTCAAAATATTCGAGGGAAAGGAAGGTTCTGGAAAGAGTGGGCCAATTCCTCCTACGTCCGAATTGGTGGCTGAAATCCGAGCCGAAGCGACACGCTTGCTGGCGGCCGGGACTAGCTACGGCAGTTGTGGGGGGTTCTTGCCCAGATTTCAGACCATAAACCCTTGGCCTGTACAACAAAAAATTTCGTGTCGGCTTACTCCAGGGTGATTTAAAATTGGGACTATTTCCCCAATAGGTCGTGAAAGACCAAGAAGCGGTGGAATGGCGCGACTTCGCGATTTGTCAGGGCGCTTAGGTGGTATAGCGCCCTGTCTGCCCACCCTACCTCAGCCAAGTTTGTCCAAAAATTTACATTTACTTGGCCCCTTATTGAGGTTCAGGGCGGAGGAGCTTAAACGCTCGGGTTCATTTCAAAAAATATATTAGCCTTGTGGCATTTCAACGATTACAAGAAAGGAAACTATATTGCCTCAAAACGAGCTTATAAATCATAAAAAAAAAACTAAAAAAAATCAGCAAGAAAAATAAAAACCATAACCAGAAAAAAATGTTTAATGACATAAAAAAAAAAAAAAAAAAAAAACAACTCACCCCATTACTTTCTTTGTTCACCTTCTTGATTTATTACAAAATATTATTATTTTAATTTATTATTTTCGTTACGTCAGTCCTGTCAGTCTGTCATTTTTTTATTTTATATTATTTTTATTATATTATTTAAATTTTATAAATTCATTTTTAAATTTTGCTTTTTCTTCATTGCATTCGATTTGGATTTATTTCATTTTTTCTTTTATTACAATCTACGTTACTCTTGTACTTGAGTATTGCGGTACATTAAAAAAAAATTCACGATGCGCACAAATCAATCAATCACTTTTGATGCGTTCCACCAGATTTTCAAATTTAAACTTTGCAGAAATTTTGTGGAAAATTTATTGACTTTCCCATATTCACTTTTCAAATGAGACTTCACGCTTTGATTTATGTTTCAGTGGTTTTTTATTTTATTTAATGATTTCATTACGTTGGGGGGGAAAGATTTGGGAAAACAAAAACTCGCTTAAGACACTCGAATAAATGACGGAAAAAAAATTCGAACGATCCTCGTTAATTCTACAGATTTCGAAGAATCAAAAAAAACGCTCTGGATCACTTTACACTACGTAAATCGCCACTTTTTCAATAAAAATCCCGAATGCCGCTGATCAACAGGTGATCGTTCGTTTTAAGCCAAAACTCTCGACCTTTTTCAACTATCTCCTCCAATTGACACCAAAAGCCGTTTCGGGTATACCAAGTACAATATGTACACACTCGAAAATCTGCCGGGGCCGATGTGATCGCACTGTGTACTACCATAATCGCAATATGTTGCGCCTACGGCAGTCGCCATATGATTCTAAATTTTCGCCTTGGTACTTATTCGAATTTGAAGCTAAGTTTCCAGTTAAATTAGTGCTTGACGCTTTAAAAAAAAATATGGGATTTATTGATTAAAACTCATTTAGACTGCCCATCCGACCGATCCCAAAAAAAAAATTGTTCACAAGCGAGAAAACCTCCCGAGCGAAGGAAATCCCACACTAACACTATCGCGCCAATTTTGTTCCTCTCGAATTTTAAAAGGAAAGAAAAAAATTAAAATAATTTCGCGACCGATTTGCAATTTTTTTTCACTCTGGAATCCAAATGACTGCTAAACAAGCAAATGCCAGGTCATATCGCGGTTAGGCGGCTGTGGAAGTCGAAAAAACTGGACACGGGAATATCGTGATCGTTGCTCTACACCCGAGACAGCAGACACTTTTTCTATCACTTTTCACGCAGGCCCTTCTTCGCACATCTCGGGCTCCCGTCGAACGCACGTCGCGCGGTGGAAAGTGAGGTTCACTTTGACAGAAGACGATTCGAGTATATTTTCCGATTTTCGGACTTGCAAGCGAAAATGCAGTCTTTTTTTTTCCCCGTATTTAACACACGACACGAAGAGCTTGCACGATATTCGTCGTCCGAGAATATGAAAGAGAGCAAAAAAAAACAGTTTTACAATTCTTGAAATCGAAACCAAAACGCGCCAGGTACGACTTTAGCCTACCAATTTGGTGTAAATTGGTCGTCGTCGGAGCTCAAAGTTGCGATTCAACGCCAAAAATTTCTCGTACGCACTGGCCTTAGCTCCAACTCTCTACTCCACGCCGCTTCCGGCATTTACCGAATAACGGTAAACGGTTTTTGATGCCGCTAAGTTGGTGGCAGTTGCGGGTGTGATCAAAGTTCATCGTATGCTGAGCCTTGAGCGCACCCACAACCGCCCAGCAGGAAATGGTCGAGTTGTCTATTGACAACTCAACAATTATACGAAATAAAAGACCGGATCAAGATCGTAGAATTCTAGGGTACGATGTCCGCGGCCGCTGTGTAATACCTCGTTCACGTGGTAGCGTAGTGTAGTGTAGCGTATTATGAAATCCGGTTGATATATGAGTGTTCACGTGAAGTGAATTGACGTTTCGCACTCTTGATTATTAATTGACAGCTGTCACAACTGGTATTTATTTTATTAAAAAAAATTACATTCGTCGTTTTATTTCTTAAATAACCTTTCTTCTTTTATTTTTCAGCGAAATAGAGTCATTAAAAGCACTGGTATTAGAATCGTTGAGAAAATTCAAACAAATAAAGTTGTCTGTCAACACAGTTTTTTGACAATTCACTCGAAAAGTAATACGGAGCGCAACGGCAAGTGTTCTCGTGGGAAGGATTAGCAAATCCACTACACTACACTACGCGGTTTTGCTACGTTGTGGAAAAACCGCTCCGTAGCAAAATTTCGTGTGTTCACGTGGTACTACGAAGTGCTACGTAGCGGTACGTCGTTGACCACGTGAACGAGGTATAAGTCTATACGTATAGTTTTGAAGAGCACTATACGGACGCGGTCCGAATTACGCTCATGGTGCTTACATCACTAACAGTGCTTACGTTCGGTCCGAATTTTTGGTACGCTTATGTCGCTTTCAATTCGGACCGATTGTGTGTGCACAGTGTACTCACAGTGCCTATCCTCGAAACCGTGAGCAGTTTAAGCGCCATAAAATTATCACTCCATGCAAATTGTATGCGTTTTGAGTGCAATTCGGACCGAGTGTAAGCGCAAAAAGCGTAATTTGGACCGCGGCCTACGTATAGTTCGGAAGAGCACTAGACGTTGAATATTTACGGCGATTCTGCGTATAATATTTTAGGTGCTTATACGTAACATATGTACGTTCTTTGTACGTACAAAACTCACTCCATTTCTACGAGTGGTGCAAAATATTTGCTCGCGCATATTTTTTATTTCCGCCTTTAACATAGAGAAATTAAGGATTTGAAATTTGACTTATGAAGTCCTGACGCTGAACCAGCTGCCAAATTTCTAATCCTTTTATTCTAAATGTAAGACAGAAGTAATAAAAATGAGTATGCAAAATGTACCTGAAATGTGATTTCAAAAATACGATGGTAACTCGAAACCTTTGTCGCTCGTGCTGAAAATAAAAAAACATGAATGCAGCTCGTCAAGCCTTGGGATATCCTGAAACTTTCTAAACAAAAATACATGTGATAAAATCCGTACAAATACGATTGGCGATGAAATTCATGTCGCCATGGATAGAGTCACTATATACGAACTAACACAAACATCCATTATCTTGAGTACGGACATTGCGTGTTTCACTTGAAAAACTTTTTTTGCAGTTGTCTCGGTTTTTAATTTTAAACATCCTCACGGAAGTAGGTGAACTCACTATTTACTGGAAAATTATTAAATTTCGAAATAAAAATCAGAAAGTTATAGAATATTGTGATTAAAAATCGAAATTTTATCACGCACATATTTACATTTTAGTATATCATTGACATTTCGAATTGTCAAGTTGTGTTGTTTCGCGGCCGCGATCTTAAAAGTTATATTTTCCGGCACAATACCGCAGAAATTAAAAGTGATAGTGTTTCGAACGTGATTGTGTGGAATCTAGTGTATAGTTCCGTCGAAATGAATTAAATCGGTCCTGCTTTTCAATCGCATGACGGCGGCCGCCTGCCTGTCCGAAAAATCTCGTCGCGTTCTTAACTGATGGGCTGCAATATCTTCCTCCTAAGTTTGATGCCATTGTACTGGAAATTAAAAGTTAAGAGTTACTTATAAATGAAATTAATATTTATTGTTAATCAAAATACGTACCTTTGGTAATGTTGAATTCTGAAATTCTGAATTCTGAAATTCGCGGGTTCTAAATGTTCTAAATATGTACCAAAAGTGGATATTGTCCGTACTCTAGATAATGGATGTTAGTGTGAGTTCGTAAAAAACCCACCAAACCAAAAGGTTCGCTTGCCGTTCACCGGCGGACCTGCCAAGTGAGTATTTCCTTCACTAGTGAACACCAATAGCGAGCCGTTGGTAAATTAGCGTTCGGACTATATTTACATCCGCCGCGAAACATTTTACACGATTCGTTAGCCATCCAGCAATTCTCCGCTTGTAGCGAATCTATACTGATGTACATATTCGCGGCAAAAGGTCTGCAAGTGAATGACTTGCAAACCACTTTAAGTGGAAAGCCAGGAAGGTTCGTTTGTGATTCACGGCCGGACCTCTGAAAATTATATTTCCTTCACTTCTGATTCCACTAGCAAACCGTTGGTCCATCACCGTTCGGACTATATTTACATCTAAAGCGAAACATTGAGTGAATATATTGCTGTATTTCTTCGCCTCTTCAAGTGAAAATAAGTAGAGAAAATTGATGCAACAATTGTTGTTCTGCGCATCATCGACTTATACAAAGGACGCTTCTTCCAATGTCTTAAAATCTAAACTAAGTACATTTAAAAAAAAGATGCAACTTTTCAAAAACTAATGAGTCCATTTATTTAAAAAAATATATAAATTAAAAATGTTCGAAATATAAAACAAAACTTAAAAAAATATTCATTTTAGTGACCTATAAAAAAAGTTACATAATGGTTATTGTCTCTATAAGGTTATCTTGATTAAACTTACCTATGTGGTCGACTTATTATTTTCGTAGTGTTTCTTTTTTGCGATTCTATCCCGAGCGTATTGGAAAAATCGCATCGATGTTCCATCGAAAACTTCCTCACTGCATCCGTTTCTTTGATGGAATGCATCTGGGAAATAATTGAAATCCGAAATTACAATTGGCAGCCCTGTGCGAGCAACCCCAGTCTCAGAATTTGTGTGTAGCACGACTGCGCAGTCGCAGGCGAAATCGTTTTGTAGGCATCGCCCATAAAGATATATCTACTGGAGATGATGTCTCACTCATTCCCACTCTTGAAACACCCTAAACAACAACAATTTGATATAACGACCCTGTTTTGTCTCACTTCTCTGGCTTCGAAGCGCTTTATATAAAGCCGGTGACTTGTCGTCTCCAGTATCTCTATGGCATCGCCATACAATTCTGTGTATTCTAAAGACGGGAACTGCGCAGTCGCAGTCGAGGTCCGTGTTCTGTTTAGGCCTTAACATCTACTGGTTTCCAGGAAGTAAGACAGTTAGACCAAACGTTGCGCATAATTGTCCTCTTCGAGAATATGCAATACATTTTTTTTTCAAATATATCAATGAGGGAGGGGGGTTTTAACCCCCAAAAAAGCACCCCCCACTCTCCGTGCGAACGGGCCTGGCACCGGTTAAGCTTAGCACGATATATTCAGCTTCTTTCTTTATACTATAGCGACTCATTCTAATTGTTTACATAAAAAATAACTATAAATACATATAGAAATAAATACAATTTTCTAAACATACCTTTAATTTCCAGTAATTTAAACTTTAACTTTAACTCACTTCACGTGTGACATTCACGAAATTCGTAAAACAAATGGCATATATGGTTTGTGCACATACTAACAGTATTTTTCTTAATAATGAAGAAAAAAACACAAAAAATGTTCATCTATCGCGGATTTACATTCGTTTGCAATGGATTTCTTGTACCTTATGTAAACGGCTGAAATATAGTAGTCCTCACCTTTCGCGGACGTATAATTCATTTTTAGTGAATAAACGGTGGTTTATATTTTGACCATACGTGATTGTCCTCGATTATATTCTCTTATACTGGAGTTTACAAAAATGAAACAGACGATGATATATTCTGTCTCTTTCTGGGAATATTCGAAAACCTTCGCTTTTCGCGGATCTTCGCTTCGTGGTTTGCTGGGAAACCACCGATAACTACAAGCCTGCTACCATCGAATCTCGTACGCACACTTCGAAAGCAAAGGGCGCCGACGGTCGAGATGTGAAATGTCAATTTTGCTCCGATTGCTGGCCGTTTCAAACAGTTTTTGTATTTATTAAACGAAATATTTAAAAAATAGTCACTGATTAGAAATAAGCGGATAAAAAAGTAAACATTTGAATATTTTGTATAATAAATATGTTTACTTATGTAGCTTCTCGAACTTATAAAATTCGTGCAAAATCACAGATCTCAGTTTTTTTTAAAATACTTTATCGAAGTTAGAAACGATAACAATGGTAATAAAAAAACAATAACAATAATTCATAACATATAACATAAATAAATAAATGAAGTAAAATGCACTTCGTGATGACATAAATAGTATATAACAAAATATCACTTAATTCAAATTGTAAAATAAAAATAAACTATATATAAAAATGAATGTTTGTCTGTCTGTTTGTCTGTTTGTCCTGTATAGGCTCCTAAACCACTCATCCAATTGCGATGAAACTTTGGTGATTTGTTGAGGGTACGCCCTCGATGGTTTCTGCGTTAACAAAATTATTTAACAGTTGGTGGTTCGCGAGTTATTTCAACATTTGAGTGTTTTTCATATGATTTAGCGGCAGTTCGTTTTCGGTGTATTAGTTATGCCTATTCCTATTACTAAATGGTATAAGAGGATAGTGGATGGAAGATGGAATATGGAGGATGGAAGATGGAGGATGGTGGATAGAGAATGGAGGATGGATGATGGAGTTTGGGGGTGGTAGATGGAGAATGGTGGATAGAGGATGGTGGATGGAGGATGGGAGATGGTGGGTGAAGGATGGTGATGGAAGATGGAGGATGGTGGATAGAGGATGGTGCATGGAGGATGGAGGATGGTGGATAGAGGATGGAGGATGGAGGATGGTGGATAGAGGATGGAGGATAGAGGATGGAGGATGGAGGATAGATGATGGAGGATTGATGATGGAGGATGGAGGATGGAGGATGGAGGATGGAGGATGGAGGATGGAGGATGGAGGATGGAGGATGATGGATAGAGGATGGAGGATGGAGGATGGTGGATAGAGGATGGAGGATAGAGGATAAAGGATGGAGGATGGAGGATGGAGGATGGAGGATGGAGGATGGAGGATGGAGGATGGAGGATGGAGGATGGAGGATGGAGGATGGAGGATGGAGGATGGAGGATGGAGGATGGAGTATGGAGGATAGATGATGGAGGATAGATGATGGAGGATGGATGATGGAGGATGGAGGATAGATGATGGAGGATGGATGATGGAGGATGGAGGATGGTGGATAGAGGATGGAGGATGGTGGATGGTGGATAGAGGCTAGAGGATGGTGATTTTTTACGGGAGTAACAGGGGCGATAGAACAACGTGAGCGTAGCGAGCGTAGCCGCGGTACGCGGCTAGTAAGCTATAAAAAAAAGATATTTCAGTACGAATGTTGTTCAGTACGAATGCTGCCATTTACAGATTTGACATAATTTTTTAATAATATATTGGCAAAAGGACTACAAATTTGTTCATATGTAGAAATGCTAGGTATTCCACAGAAACAGTCATCATAGAAATTTACTACCTGAAACGTATCAGACTTAAGGCTTTCAATAGTTAGATGACAAATAATTTTGTGTTGCTTTTTTTGCTGAAAAAAAAATTATTTGAAACGGTTATCCCGCAAAATTTCTTGAAATGTAGCATACATAAAGACATATTACTTTTACATTATCTGTTGGAACGGATAAGCCTCCTCTCTGCATGTATTCAAAATGTTTTTTCTCGGTTTTCGTAAGAGTCATAACCTGCAGTATAAGGATTAGCTGACAGATCAACAATAGGATTCGATGAAAAGTCGGATTTAAAAATTGAATAAGAAATAGTGAACAAATTATTTAAGATGAATCTAATTTTTTGAGGTCTTTGAAATCCTCAAAGTGGTGCTTAAACATATTATGAATTCTTATCTTTTTCTCAGAGTCTACAAGCTGCGAATAAAATTGAGCGATAAAGTTTAAATCTATATTTCGAGTCATCGGTTTGTAGCTTTCCGGGAAGGACATGTCATTATTATTAAGTAATGTGTTCCATACTGTTAACTATTGGAGAAATTTATTAAAAAAAAACAATTTTCCATCTGATGATTTCATCTTGGTTTACAAAATATTTTGGCGCAAAAAACCCGTATTCGATTTTTCATTTAATAACAATGATTCTCTACACTACACTTATAAAATTTACCATAAACTATTAGCAAACACATTTCTTTGAAAAACATTTCTATTTATTTTATAAAAAATACAATTTTTAATAGTTTACGTACGATTAAAATGTTCATAGAACCGCAACCGCCAAAGCACTTCACTTGTTGTGCATACAACTGACGGCCCCCTAAGCATACTTGCACACAACCTTGTGGCGGGCTTGTAGTTATCGGTGGTTTTGACTTGACGCTTGAAAGTTTTCTTGCTTCTTCCATGTGATATCCCTTTCTTACATATTGTGATAGATGTGTGTAGAAAATCTATTGAATTTTCCTTACATTTATACCGAGTCTTTTGTAATAGCTGAGTATATGCCATCTCTATCGTACATATGGACTTATATGTCCGTTGAAAATGTGTAGAAATTTCACGACCATTCGATGTTCATGGTTGGCAGGTGGGGAACCTTACTTATATGACTGGGGAGACGAATTTCGTTCGCTGTCCCTTTCTTACACATGGAGCTCAATGGCTGTAGAAAATGTGTAGAATTTCGATTAGTTTTCTACAGGTACCATCTGCCTGTTGGGCTGAGTCCGCTTCGTGGACTTCGTTGTGTTTTGATCAACTTTCGGTTGGAGACAGTAAATTTTTCGTGCGTCAAGTAATTTTTTATTATTCTTCCGTAAGTATTAAATATTGTGAAAAAAAGTAGCTTGTTTCAATTATTGACAGTGATGGATTGTCCTATATACATGTTGTTTGGCACTCCATCCGCCACCTTGTAAGGGGTTATTCCTTGATATATTGGAGAAAAAAATTGTTCTACAGGGTGGGTTAATTTTCAATATCAGTGGAGATACAGGGTGGCTAAGAAAAGTATTTTTGACCGGTTACCTCACTCACTTAAAACGTTATATCTTGAAAACGAATAATCACAAGGCAAAGTGTTATAACTCGTTTTTTAGGGAATCGAATTACCTTTCATTTGATGTAACAGTCTAAATTGTAACTGCACCTAATCTTGAGATATTTACTCGAAAACACAGATTTTTGCTACGTCAACCCTATAAATTCAGTGATCAATGTAGTTTTTCTCAGAAAACCCCATTATAAAAATCTTATTCAAGTAAAACACAATTCGTTTAAAACCAAAATAAGTAACAATTTATTCAATCGCACTATTATTCTGTTCGCACAATTATTCGCACTATATGGCAATACCGCCCGCTTATTTATATCGCTTGATTCGATCACACGCAATCGATCGCTTTCCACCAATACGGTCGCGTATACACGCTGGCTGTCACAGTCGACGTAATAAAAATTACTATGTCCCTCGCTGAAAGCTTCATCTGCTTTTATACTACTTGTCTGTAGTCGAGACTGTTCTTGAATCTTCGCTCGGTGGTGTGTGTGGACAGTACTGGAAAGTTTGAGAGCATTCCATTTGATCTTCTACGCTTCTAGTACATTCGAGCATATTCGATTAGAGTGGGGGTATAATCGTATTGCTCCGCTCTCCTTATATACTTCAATTAAGTTTCTGATTGGGTTACTTTGTAGCTAGTTATTCGGTTGTTGATGTTTCCATTATGTGAAACGATCGAGTTGCGCGGTTGCCAGGTTTACATGTAACATTACTCCCTCCTTAGTTCCTGTTCGTCCCGAACAGAGTTGATCCCCTCGTCATGGGCGCCATGGTACTTCGTTAGGGTTTCTGATCAACTGAATGCGGTACACAACATCATTTAACCGGTTGATGATTTGATAAGGTCTTTCCCAATTGCGCTGTAGTTTCGGTGACCTGCCCTTCTGTCGTTTGGGATTGTATAGCCAAACTAAATCGCCCTCTTGGAAACCTGATGAATTTGCCCGTTGATCATACATTGTCTTCATCCGATCGGTCGCCAAATTTATTTTATCTCTGACCAGATTGTAAATTGTGTGTTGTCGATGTCGAAGATCCGAGACGTAATCTTTTAGATGGGTTGGTTGGTCTGGTGGCACTTCTAACATTAATTCCGCGGGGACTCGAATATTCTTTCCGAAGATAACTCGGGAGGGAGTTTCTCCTGTTGTTGCGTGTACCGATGTTCTGTAGGCCATTAAAAATAGAGGAATGTGTTGATCCCAGTCCTGTTGCCTTTCGCTGACGAGTTTGGATAGATCCGAATTCAGTGTTCTATTGAAACGTTCCACCATTCCATCGGACTGTGGATGTAGTGAAGTTGTCCTCGTTTTGTTTATTCCCAGCATTTGACATACGTGTTTGAATGTTTGAGATTCAAAGTTGCGCCCTTGATCGGAGTGTAGTTCACGTGGAACTCCAAATCTGCTCACCCAGTTGGTAACAATTTGTTCTGCGACAGTAACTGCTTCTTGATTTGGAATTGCGTAAGCTTCGGGCCACTTGCTGAAATAATCGATGGCCACAAGAATGTAGCGATTACCATTTTCTGATTCCGGAAATGGTCCAGCAATATCCACAGCAATTCTCTCGAATAGAGCTCCCACGTTGTATTGCTGCATTTCACCCTTTGATCTGCGTCGCGGGCCTTTACTCGATGCACAGGTAATACACTTACGGCACCAATTTTCGACGTCATCTCGGAGATGGATCCAATAGAACCTCTCTCGTATCTTTGCCAAGGTTCTATTTACACCTAAATGTCCACCGGAAGTACCTTCGTGATACTCCTTCAGAATTTCCTCGACTTTAGAATGCGGGACAATAGTTTGCATGAGATCCGTTTTAATAACCCACCGTCTAGGTGGAGGGAGTTCCATTGTGCCCAATAACTCTTTAAGGTTTCGCTGAATTGTGAGATGTCTTTCCACTCAGGCCGCTCCATTTTGTCCTTCCATGCCATGATCGGTGAAATATCTGGATCTTTTCGTTGGGCATCTTCCAGTTCTTGCTGATTCCATCCCTCCTTTGGTTCGGTCGTTATTCGCTGAATGGTTTCTCCGACTTCTTTTTCTTCTACGCGGTGACAATGCTTGCAGTTTGGTGGACAAGGACGACGTGAGAGCGCGTCGGCATTACAGTGAATTCTCCCTCTTCGGTGAACAATTTCAAAATCGTAGGATTCAAGCCTTTCTATCCATCTTGCTACTTGGCCTTCGGGATTCTTAAACTGAAGTAGCCATTTAAGTGATGCGTGATCCGTTCGAAGAAGGAACTTTTGACCATGGAGATATTTGTGAAAATGTTTTGTAGCTTCTACAATGGCTAATAGCTCTCGGCGGGTTGCGCAATAGTTCCTTTCTGATTTTGAGAGCACTCGGCTGTAGTATGATAGCACTCTCTCTTGTCCGTCAATCTCTTGTGATAGTACAGCTCCGATACCGACATTACTGGCATCGGTGTCTATGCTGAAACCGTGACCTGGTTTTGGATACGCCAGAACTGGAGAGTCTTTTTGATCTTTTATTTTCTCGAATGCTTCCTAACACTGTTGATTCCAAGTAAATGATTTTCCCTTTTCTGTTAGCTGATGAAGACATTTCGCCGTGTTGGCAAAGTCTTTTACGAATCGACGGTAATATGTCGCTAATCCTAAAAAGCTACGCAGCTGGTGTTTATCACTCGGAGTAGGCCAATTTTTCACTGCCAGTATCTTCTCTGGATCCGTCTTTACACCATCAGCTGAAACGATGTGCCCAAGTACTTTACTTCTGCACTAAACAAAGTGCACTTCTTCGGACTCAGCTTTCATTTTGCCGCTCGCAGTCGCTTGAAAGACTTCCTGTAGATTTTTCAGATGCTCCTCGAAGGTCTTGCCGATAACGATTACATCATCCAGGTAAACGAGACAAGTTTTCCAACTCAGGCCACGCAAAACAAATTCCATTAGTCTTTCGAACGTAGCTGGAGCATTACACAGGCCAAACGGCACTACGATGAATTGCCACAGTCCGCTGCCGACAGAGAATGCTGTTTTCTCTCTATCATTTTCGTCTATTTCCACTTGCCAGTAGCCACTTTTCAGGTCCAACGTTGAGAACCATTTAGCATCTGTCAGGGTGTCCATGATGTCGTCGATTCTAGGTAGTGGAGAGCTATCCTTTTTCGTAACATCATTTAGTTATCTGTAGTCCACACAAAAACGGGTACTGCCATCCTTTTTCTTAACCAGCACCACTGGCGATATCCACGGACTCTTTGATTCTTCGATTATTCCCTGATGCTCCATGGTTTTGACCATTGAATTCACTTCTCCTTGTTTCGCTAGTGGTACTCTTCTTGGGGGTTGACGTATCGGTGTAGCAGTTCCGGTATCTATACGATGCTTCACTAGGTTTGTTCTGCCATAGTCCTCATCACCGGTGGAGAGGACGTCGCTGAATCTTTCGATCAAATCCACTGCTTGCTTGTGTTGTGCTCCTCTAAGGTTGCTTGACTGAAGAACTGCTGATGTTACACTATTCTTCCTTCTTGAATTATTTTTAGAGGCTACGTCATGATGTTCTTCAGTGTCTATACTCGTCACCGCCGAGATTGGTTCGCAGCTGCCAATTACATCTCCTTTCTTTACGCTGGTAATGCTGTCCGAAATGTTGAGCACTCTTATAGGTACAATTATCTTCTCATTTCTTCTTACTAGCGTTTTTCCCAATATTAGACTTCGCAATGCCGGTGTCGTTTCTGGTTCGATGAGGTAGAATCGGTGGCTCCCGGGATCACCGTCGAGTTCTGCCCAAATAACGTTCTCTGATGACTTTGGTATATCCGCATCTTCGCACAATATAACTCGCAGCTTGGTTGTGTTGGAGGATGTTATTTCCATTGGTATTTCGATGTTCCGCCACTTCATTATTCGTTGTCCTAGGTCCAGCTGGATACCGTGTGGTTTCAGAAAATCCATTCCAAGAATACACTCGTCGGTAATATCAGCTAACACGAATACATGCGAGAATGACAAGTCTCCAAGCTGGATGTCACGTGATATTTCCCCATGGACTGTAGTAGTTTGTCCTGTTGCTGTGCGAAGTGCGTACCTTTTGGTGTTATGAAGCCAAGTACGGTCTACGAGGTCAGATCTTAGCACTGATCGTGTTGCGTCTGTGTCAATTGTTATTATGCAGTTTAATTTGTCGACTCGACCACTCATGCATAAGTCGTTTTCACCACGATGTAGTCGAGAAACTGCGATGATGGTTCCGGGGGCGTCGATGCCACCAGCCAACTTCTGCCCCATGAAGTTGGCTTTTACTCGTTTCCCGGACTATGATTAGGCGAAGCGTGCTCTCGTGACGGTTCGCCTCGTTCTCCTTTTTGTTTAGCAGCACAGCCGGAACAATAGTTGGTAGCTTTTCTTGGTTTTCGGCAGTCGCGTCTTAAGTGTCCTGCCTGTCCGCAATTCCAACATCGAGGGGCACCAGATCCTTCGCTCCGTTTGGTGTACTCTGCTCTCTGACATACACACTCTTCTGTTATTTCTCGAACTCGATAGTTATTTCTCGAGCTTTGCTTGGCAGCTTCAAACGTAAGCCCATATACTAATGCTTCGCCAATCGTTTTCTTTCCAGCCAATTTTAACGCATGCTGCAGCTCTCTGTCCTGTACAGCATTGTTAAATGCGAAAACAGCTGTATCGTTGCGTTGCTCTGTTTGCGCATTGGGAAGCGATAATAGTGTAAGTCGTTCAATATCGCGCGCCAGCTCTTGAAGAGTTTCACCATTCTTTTAGGTTCGGTTGTAGAGTTGTGTTTTGTAGATCTCTCGCATGTGGTCACTGCCGTAATGAAGATCCAATGTCTGTACCAACGTCGAAAAATCTTGTTGCTGCTCTTGAGGAATTGTTTGAAGAACTTCTGCTGGTGGACCTCTTAGCGCCAATATAAGAGCCGTTCCTCGTTCCAAATCATTCCAATGATTATTTCTTGCGGCCGCCTCAAATTGGGTCTTGTAGATAGCCCACGGTGTTTGCCCATCGAAGATTGGAGCTTTGAGATCTTTGTGTGTAACGTGTTCTGTTTTCATGACTCCAGTCGCTCTCCATATATATTTCAACTAAGTTTCTGATTGGGTTACTTTGTAGCTAGGTATTCGGTTGTTGATGTTTCCATTATGTGAAACGATCGAGTTGCGCGGTTGCCAGGTTTACATGTAACAATACTGTCGGTTTGGTTGAAACAGTGTTTTCGATTTGTTCGAGTTCGAGTTTCTGTTTCCATGTTTTCAAAAACATGAACGAGCCAAAAACTTAACTTGTCCATTTGGTGGAAAATCGTTATAATATCCCCAAATTTACACGGTATTTTGCAATTTTTACATCCAAAATCGACAGTTTGACAGTTGACTCCGACAACAATCCGGTCATTCTGTTCAAGTAGCAGTGCGATATTTTGATACTCCAGTCCGACTACGATGTGTTCATTCTGTTTCTCGCTTTACGGCCTGACTAGCCCTTCCTTCCATCACTCTCTCAACGGGTCAGATTGGAGAAAAAAGGTTGATTGAAATATGATGTAACCAGAGAAAACGAACCTTGTTATACTTAATTTTTAAACTTTAACCCAAGCGACGCTGGATGAAATGTAGCCTTGACCAGTGTTCCGCTTAGAGATGGGCAGCTCCCGGGTTAACTACTATAAAATAACACTTCATTGAAGTGTGAACATGAAGTAACTCAGTCACTGAAAGTAAAATTTTCCTTTTTCAAGGACTTCAAATGGGAGGTGCAGGAAGGACTCACTCAATTTCTTGCATATTTATCCTTTTTATCTGGAACCATTTAAAAATGAATATGAACACAATTTCAAATTCCTAGCTTGAAGCTTTCAAAAGTTATTGGAAAATATTGTTGAACACGTGTTTTAAAGATTTCTCGTATGGGAGCTACCGCAAGCAGTGAAAGCATTTCGCTGACTAGTAAACTCGAACTTTGTTTTCACTCAAAACTGATCTGTACAAAATTCTGAATTCGTGGCAGAACGATTATTTGAGTTATAGGGTGTTGCGTAAATTAAGTGAAGACATTTTTAAAGGATAATAGTATGGGAGCTACACGAAGGATTAATAGGTTTTTCTTTATAACCATTCCTTTAGCTCCAAGTAAACGTTCTGAAGTTATCGGCCAATGTTATTGAACACGTGTTTTAACCACTGTTTGTATGGGAGCTACCCGAAGGAGTAAAGTAATTTTACTGACTAATGAACTTGAACTTAATTTTCCCTCAAAACGGATTTGTGCAAAATTTCAACTTCGTGGGCAAACGATTTCTTGAGTTATAGTGAGTTTCGTAATTTGAGTGATATTTTTTCAGGATTTTAGTATGGCAGCTACTCGAAGAACTCATGGGTACCTTTTCAAATTCATACCTTTAACTGCAAATATTGTAAAAGCAACGTATACAAAATTTCAAAGTCGTAGTGTAACGTGTTCCGAGGTTATTGTCCAATATTCTTGAACACGTGTTTTAAGGACTTTTTGTATTTCAGCTACCCGGAGGAGTATGACAATTTTGCCCGTTAACTGTTGTAAAAGGTTATAATGCTGGGGCCGGGCGTAGTCCAGTGGTAGTGTACTAGGTCTTGAAAACATTGCTTCTGCGATGTCGTGGGTTCAATTCCCACTCAACGCATAAATTATTTATAAGAATTTTTCAGTTGCTATTGGCATCAAAATATTAATATACATAGTGAACAGTGCGAAATGTTTAATAGGGTCACTACTAAAGGATTTAACACTGACCAGATGAGTTCTGTTTACATTCTGATCAGATACACAAACAAAATCAGAACTACCAGACAGTAGTTGATTTGTTATAGGCAACATTGTTGTTTTGGTAGATCATATCCCAGTCAAACAGCACTAAAAATTATTAACACCAACTAGTACACTGCCATACCCGGCCCGATTTCTGACCTCCCATCCCAAAGCTGACTGGACTGTACACTGCAGTCTATTAAAGGCTAGCCTCCTAAGTCCAGTTCGGTATCCTTAAAAAAATTATGACGGAACACAAGACGAAATGAAATTTATTAAATTCAATATGATATTACATCAATACTGCATTGCCAGATAATATAAACTATAATTCCAACATACTCACTAGAGTTCATATCATTTGAAAAAATAAGTAATTATCAAATTCAATTTCTTTTAACAGTTCAATTCATTATGAAACAAATTAGCTATTCAAAATTCTCTAACTGAAAAATTAACAAATTCAAGTTCTTACAACAACTCAATTCAATATAAAATGACTTCAAAGTTATTTATTACAAAACATTTTTAATTTGTTATTATTTAATGGCTTTATTAGAAAGCAATCATCTCATATGTCTTCTTGTATACCAATTTAATGGAGCCATCAGATGTTTTGTCTCGGATGAAATAATGTTTGATATGAATGTGCTTTGGCCGAGAATGGTACACATTCTTAGATGCAAGTTGAATGGCACTCTTATTGTCGCAGAATTACTTCAGAGTATGTCACTCGTCATGAAATATTCAGTTTCCAAACGCTTGAGCCACATTGTCTCTTGTATCGCAGAAACCATGGACATGTTTTAGAGATAAATTATGTAGGTTAGGACTTGAATTGTTAAGAGTCCCAAGAGATTAAGGGGTAATACCTAGTCGGAAGCAAAAAATAAGACGGTTTTTTGTTAATTTTTTGTGTCTTTGCTAAAAAATCGATTAATGCGAAATATTGAGGGATCATTACACTTATCTTGAACTACAAAAACAAATTTTTTATTTTAATTTTTATGAAAAAATGGCGGCTGGAACGTAGGTCGATTTTTTGTAGGCGTCCCGCGGCTAGCAGCACAAGTCTTTAACGAACGTATGTGGAACAATGAAAAAAAATTTTTCATGATATGCACGAGTTTTCAGTCAAAGTACACATGGATATTCAGAAATTTTAATTTTTGAAAATTTGCGAGTACTTCGAGAAAAAAATCGATTTTTCAACGAAAAAATCGGCCTCAATTTGTTTATAAAAATCGTAATTGTTTATGAAACTCAAAAATCGTGTGTACTAGACTAGATAATCTATCTAAGAAGGTACAGCCAAAATTTCATATCGATCGGATAAAAATTACTCGAGTTCTACTGCTAGCCGTTTTTGAAAACATGGTTTCGAGAAAAACGCGTTCAAAGTTTCACAATGTGTTTACTACATGAAATTTTAAAGATACAGGCTTGGCTACACAGACAACGTATGTTCAATATTTGCTTAAAACTACATATTAACGCCATCTATACCTCATTTAGAATCTATATAGTGTACATTTGCATCGCCGGTAACGAGTAAAAGGGGCGAAACTCACTCCGAAACTCAATTTGTCATTTTCAAGCGCTCCGCCTTGCTTCGAAAATTCGTCTTTTACGTCCACTTAAAATTTGTTTTCAATAAAAAATGATGATTTAATCCAATTAAAAAAAGAGAAAAAAAAAATTTCGACTAGGTATTACCCCTTAAGGGCCTCACCCCTTAACTTTTTATTTATTTATTTATTTTATTTATTTATTTTATTTATTTATAAAAATGAAGCTTCTTATGTAATAAGAGGCCCATTGAAATTCGGCCAGGCCAACAAGGGCATATGGCACTTAAACATAATAACTATAATATAAAGGAAAATATATTAAATAAAATTGATTAATACAAGGAAAGTAATTCATCTTAATACTAGTTCATAGTTCATTTATTTCAATAATGCTTAAATATATATAGACACAGTTTGTAATTTTTTTAGAGAGTAGGCTGGTGCCTTTGCAACTACAATATTGAGATTAGTACAAGACAAGAAAATAATGTGAAACTTTGTAAAGTTACGACAATATTGTTTGCTTAAGGAAAAATTAAATCAACTAAAAAAACCTTACATACAAATTAACCTAATTAACCTAACTTATACTACCTTATAACTAAATAAAAACAAATAAAATACATTCGCAGAAGGAACTTATAGGATAGATGTAACCAGGGGATTTGTGACATATCGACACCTGCTCAAAAATAAAGATTGGGCTTTAAGAGCCATAACATTGATCATTGAAACTTCAGCCTCCTGGTGAAGACGTTTAGTCGAGTAAAAGAATGGTTTGTCCGTTATGATTTTAAGGCATTTGTTTTGTATTATCTGCAACTTTTTCTTGTGCACGTTTGCACAGTCCTTCCATACTGGAGAACCATATAAGATGATAGGCTGCATTACCATTTTATATACTAGAACTTTATTGTCAAGTGATAGCTTAGATTTCCTATTGATGAGTGGATATAGGGCATGTATACAGCGAGAAATTTTCGAGATTGTATTTTCGATGTGAGCGTGGTAGGTTAGTTTTTTGTCTAACGTGAGACCAAGGTAGGTGATAGTGTCAGACCATTCAATGGGCTCTCCACCGAAGCGTAAAGGTCGGCATGGCAAGTTCCTGGAGGTACGTTTCTTTGTAAAGAAAATCGATTTTGTTTTGGTAGGGTTTATTTTAATTTTCCAATTGTTGTAGTATTCACCGAACACATTTAGTTGGTCTTCAAGACTTTTAATTATATTGGACGGATTGTCGGAGCTGCAATAGATGTTTGTGTCATCAGCGAAAATTGCCACTTGACAATTCTCATTTATTGGTATATCCGCAGTGTATATGTTGAACAATGTTGGACTCAGGCAAGAACCCTGGGGTACACCGGCAGGAATTTGACGAAAGTTGGAAAAGGAAGATCTCAATTTGACAGTAAAGGTTCTTCCTTCGAGAAAGGACTTAATCAGCTCGCAAATGTACAATGGAAAGGAGAACTTGTATAATTTGTATACTAATGCATCGTGCCACACAGTGTCGAACGCTTTCTCAATATCAAGAGCTACCATACCTATAGAGTTTTTCTGGTGAAGGGAATTTCTGATGAATCTGGTTACCCGCAATAATTGGTGACTTGTAGAAATCCCTGCCCTGAAACCAAATTGTACGTCTGGTAAGATGTTTGACTCAGTTAATAATGTCTGGATCCGATTTAGTACAACGCGTTCAAATACCTTTCCCAGTATAGGAAGTAGGCTAATCGGTCGATAGCTCTGGGGAGACTTTGGATCTTTGCTCGGTTTTAGGATGGGAATAATGATGGCACTTTTCCATTGGTTTGGGAAGACACTTAATTTGAGACATGTATTGAAAACGAAATTAAGAACAATTATGCACTTCTTAGGTAAGTTCTTAATTACTACACTTGGCAGTTTGTCAATTCCAGGGGCTTTTTTAACCTTCAATCGCTTTAGAATTTGACAAATTTCGCGTGGAGTGCAGAAATTTATTGTTCCTCTGTCACAACTTGTGGTTCTCATAGAATTTAAGAGATTTTTAACAGCTTCGTTAGTACTAGGATTTCCGAGATTTTCTGTAGCGCAGTGGGCAGAATGGAAATTGTCTGCTAGCAATTCAGATTTGTCCAAGTCAGAGAATTTGAGATGGTTACTAGAGTCTAGAAGGGCTGGGATTTGTTGACTTTTTTTCTTAAAAATTTTGTTGAGCTGCCACACTTTCCTTGAGTTTTTGTCAAGTTCTGAGAGCATATCATTCCATTTTTTGTTGCGTTGCTCGAAGATACGTACCCTAATTGCCTTGGTTAGCCGGTTGATAGTGGTTTTGGTAGCAGGATTTCTAGTCGACTGCCATTCTCTGCGGAGATCATTACGTTTTTTGATGATTTGCTTAGTCTCACTATCAATTGGCTGAGAGTATGTACGATCTGCGGTGATTTTAGGGGTACTACACTCTATGGCACTCCAAATGTTAGAGTTAAGCTCCGCAATTAATTGGTCAATTTGTCCATTACTAGTTATCGCGCTTAAGTCGAGGCCACTAAGTGTAATGCGGCGATTCAAAAACCTCCGAAACTTCTGCCAATGGGTTTTGCGAAAACAAAAGAAGGGGTTTGAGTTCTGTACCCTATGAACAGATTTTTCGATCGAAAATAGAACAGGAAGATGTGGGGATGACAAAGCATATGTTGTTATCGGTTGAGATAAAGGAATTAGGCCATTGCTTATCACCAGATCAAGTGTTGAATCACTCCCTCTCATCGATTGAAATGTTGGTTCCGTCGGGGTGTGAATGAAAAAGCTACTCTGAAGCATTTCATTATAAAGGATTTTACCTGCCTTGTTGCTTCTTAGGCAATTCCAATACCCATGCCTCGCATTGAAATCACCGCATAAAATAAAGTTATGTTTCAACCTAGTGAGTAATTTAATGTCGTCGTTAAAGAGTCTTAATTTTTCTGCATTAATTTTCGTTCCCGGAAAGTAAGCAACAATGACTACTAAATTCAATTCAATAAGACGTATTGCTAAGGTTTCAATGATCTTAGTTTGAAATTTAGAAATAATAGAATGTTGGATATTCTTTCTAACACCAATAGCTACACCTCCACCTGTTACATCTTCCTCCCTATCGTTGCGGTAAATGACATAATTTGAGTTATAGAATGTATTTTTATGTTTTAACCAAGTTTCGGTTATAAAAAATATATCAATATTATTTTCTTTACAATAATCAAAAAATTCAATAGATTTGTTACGCACACTTTGTGCGTTCCATAGCATGCAATTGATGGAGTTGACACTATCCATATACAAACTTAACCGCTAACTTTACAATAACATTGTACTGTTCTAGTTTATTTTTGCAGTGCTGAAGATCACTAATGAGTTCAGTTGAGAGTGCGATCATTTGTTCCGGAGTGAACAGGTCGTCACTAGTGTTGGTGGCTGAGGATCCCGTTGCAATAGCTAGACGATGTTGCAATGTCAAATTTTGTTTGAGGACTTCACTATACGGTTTTGACGTCGCTGATTTGTTGGTATTTGGAGATGTTGATGATTTGTGTAGAGCTGGAAAGTTACCTTGGTTGACGTTGAACATAACGCGAGATTGAGTAGTGTTTACTGTGCTGTTCGGTGAATAGTTGGATCTTTTTTTTTAAATATTCATATAGTGAACTCTGGCAGTGCAATTCGTGTCGTTGGCCATGTGGTTACCACCGCAGTTGGCACATTTAATTGAGGATTCTTTTTTCGCGTTGCAGCTGGAGTGGTTGTGGGATTCACCACAAATTAAGCATTTTGGTGTTAAATGACAGTGTGCCGAACCATGACCGTAGAGCTGGCAATTCCGGCATTGAGTAGGACCAGTTCGGTTACGGGAGTAAAAGTTCCAGTTAACGATGGTGCGCATAATTGTCTTTGTTTTCCTGAGGTCAACGATTTTAGTTGTGCCGCGTTGAAAGTACAAGATGTAAAAGGCTTGTTCTTTGTACCGTTTGTTGGAAGCATGGAATTTCTTAATATCGGTGCAATCGATGTTATGAGACTCATGAAGGACCTTTTTCAAGTCTTCGGTGGTCATATCATGGAGACCAGAAAGAACAATTTTCAAAGGCCTTACGTTGGCCGCGCGGTGAGTGTAGAATTTTACCTTTTTCGCAACGAGATAGTTGTGAATTTTGTTGTAGTCTTCCATGGATTCCATTGCGATTTTTTTTACCAGTTGCCATAAGTTTGACTGAGTAGTTTTCAATTTGAAGTTCGTGCATAATTGCGTCGATGGACGCCTTCACAAGTTCTGGCAAGATTAATGGTGGAATTTTTACCTTTGTAGTGGTCGACGGTTCTTCCGCATTATTGTTCCCGGAGTCCGGACTCGCGAGGAGTGAAAACTTATTTTGCGACACAGTTGTCATTGTCACATCGTTTCTTCGGAGTTTGAGCCTCTCACGAAGTAATAATCCGGGCGGGGACTCTTCCCTGGCCCGCTTACTTAAAGTTTTGTCCGCAATTTTAGTTTTTTTTTTTTTTTTTTTGGCACACTTCACTTAACCAAGATAATACAATGAATTTAGTGAAAAAATTAGACTTGAAATATTGATTTGAACGCAACACTTGATCACAACTGAACTCTTTCACGGCTGTGAGAAGAATGATCTTAATACTAATTTATACTAGTCAATAAAATTAATAAAAGTAAGAAATAGACGGAAACGAAAAGAAAAAGTATTGATATAAAAATATAAAGCTAAAATAAAAATAAAAGTGAAAATATAAATATAAAAATAATTCATCTTGTTGGAATTTAGTTCAAACTTATATCTAATTCATATTAATGCTAATTTATTTAAGTTTATATCTAATGAGTGAATAGTGTAGGTAAAAGAAGAAGGAGAAGTCAAGAAAATAAAATTTAAAATTAGAGCAATAATTCATGTTGAAGGAAGGAGAATATATAGGTTATAGGGAGAGGTATGGAGGTTGGCTAGAGGAGGTGGAGTAGCTGGAGTTGATTAAGGAGTTGGAGGAGTGATTCTGGATTGGTCGTGGAGAGAAGGGAGCTTATGGGGGGTAAGGAATAGTTGAAGAAGGCCTTTGTTTTGCTGCATTCTGTTAAAATGTGGTTAACAGTCATCGATTTTTGGCATTCTAGGCAACCTGGCTGCGGCGTTTTGTTAAGGTAATGCTGGTGGGTGAGCCTAGTGTGACCCAGTCTGACCCTGGTTAGTTCTACCGTCTCTCGTCTCTCCAGTAGCGGGTCGTATATTGGCGGCTGTATGGAGCGCCAGTGCTTGGCCAGGAAGGTCGTGTTATTCGTCCAGGCGGAGACCCGCTGCTGGGCGAGCGCTTTTTTGGCGTTGCGCTGCGCAAAGCTGATGCACGGGGGCACAATCTCCTCTTCGTGTGCTGGTATGGTTAGGCTTGCCAGATGATCCACCTTCTCATTACCTGGGATGCCTACGTGGCCGGGAACCCAAAAGAGCTCCGTGCCGGCAGGGTTTGCAGCTATGGTTAAGCGAGTTAAAGTGATGAGAGGCTCGCGGTCGCTGTTGTGAGATAGCGCGCTAACAGCCGAGTTGGAATCCGTAAATATAGCCGCTGGTATAGCAGCTTCGTGTGCAGCCTCTGCCGCCTTGAATATGCCGTATAGCTCCGCTTCGAATACGCTGGTAGTTGTATGCATTTTAAAAGTGCGTTGCCTTGCTGGGTCATTGGTGTTGGGCGGAATGATTATATAAGCTGCCGAAGTTTGGTCCTCTGTTTTCGAGGCGTCTGTATATAGTTTGAAGCGTCCTGGTAAACTCTGCAGGTGTTTGATGTGCAGCATCTTGAAGACCGAGGCAGGGGTGTGTTGTTTGTTTGGGTAGTTTGGAATGATGGAGGTGGAGTGGGAGGGTCTATGGGAAGGTCTAGGCGGGATGTTTCTGGAGTTAATGCAGCTTCTAGCTGCCAGGTTGATTTGAGCCTTGATGACCATATTGATGCCGCTATCGCAGCCTGCTTCGATAAGTAGGGAGTGTATTGGTGTGGTGCGGAATGCACCTAAGGCAGCTCGCAGAATTTTGTTGGTAGCGACCTGCAGTTTGCACAAGTTGGTTTGGGTAGTGTTGCCGTATATAGTGAGACCATATAGCAGGTGGCCTCTTATGAGAGTGTTGGCAATGTGCAGGATGGCTGCGGTGCTGGCTCCTAGGCCCTTGCAGGCTAACACTCGGACCAGGTTTATAATTCTGGCTAATTTAGTGACGACGTGGTTCACCTGCTCGTTCCATTTAAGTTTGGGGGTGAAAGTGAGGCCGAGAATTCTGCACGAAACCGACGGTAGTAGCTGCGGTTCTTCTGTAAGGGGAGCTCTCGCGGGAGGCGTGCGCTTACGCGTAAAATTTATAAGGTCCGCTTTATCGTCCTGTTGCACCATGCGTCAATTTTCGTTTTAGTCTGTCTGTATATGTCGTTAAAATGGGGGTGGGAGGAGGAGATAAGGATGTTGTCGGCGTAGATGTGGTGGGTTGTGTTGGGAATGTCGGATAGGAGTTGAGAGAGAGAGTGTATATAGACGTTGAATAGAGTTGGTGATAGGGGTGATCCCTGGGGCAGTGAATTATGTATTGTGTAGTGCGTCGATGTGAATCCGTTGGCTCGCACCATAATGGAACGAGAAGAAAGGAAACTGTCAATCGTCTGGATGAATCGTTTGTCTATACCCCAGACAGATAGTTGTTTAGTGACTACGGTTTTGATCACCCGGTCAAAGGCCTTCTCGAGGTCGAGAGATAGAACCCGGCACTCCTGTTTTTTGGAGAGAGTTGATCTAATTTTGTGTTCTAGGTCAAGCAAGAGAGAGGTTGTGCCTCTTCCCGGCCTAAAGCCGTGTTGCTCGTCCGTTAGTATAGTCTCCAGTAGGAGTCCAAGCCTCCTGCTCAAAATCTTTTCGAACACCCTCGACAAGCAAGGGAGCAGCGATATTGGACGTAGATCCTTAGGTGTGAGGGCCGAAGCTGAGAGGGTGGACCTCTTGCGGATTGGCACTTGGATAGCCCTCTTCCACATATGTGGAAAGGGGCACCGCGCCAGGATCAGGTTGTAGAGTTCCACCAGCCTGAGTTTCAGGCTGTCTGTGGACTCTCTGATCATCACGCAAGTGATCCTATCGTGTCCAGATGCTGATCCCTTGCAGGAACTAAGCACCGAACTTAGTTCCTTAAGGGAGATGGGATGACCAAGTACTCTGTCTGGGTCTGGTGAGAGGACTGTGATGTCGCTGGGGGCTGACAATTTGTCAGCAAGTTGTTCGGGAGAAAAATTCGAGTCCGAAGAATAGTTAGTCCAGAATAGAGCTAGGTGTTCGGCGATATGCAAGGAGTTAGTAAGAGTTCCTAGAGATGTGGTTAAGTTGGGAAGCAGGCCACTGGGTCTGCTGCCGAAGATAGATTTAACCTTTCTCCAAGCATCGGCTAGACTTAAGCTGGGATCAATAGAACGTGCAAAAGATTTCCCGTTTTCTCTTTTTGCAGCTTTAATCTTTCTCTTGGTAATAGCCGCCTCGCGACGGTACGAGACTAGGTTGGTATCCGTCGGGTGCCTATACGTGATGGTTGGTCTAAAGTTAGCCAATCCTTTAGTATATCTGACGATTATTGGCAGGTGGTCACTGCCTTCTGGGTTGGAATGGAGTTCCCATGTTAGATATAGAGCGAGCCTGGAGGGGGCGAGTGTCAATTCGATGGCTGTCAGAGAGGATCTGGCCGAGATAAGCGTGGGCGAGCCATCGTTGAGTAGGACGAGGGATGCGTCCTCAATCCAGTCCGTCGCCAGCCTCCCCCTGCTATCCCAACGCTCACCCCCCCCATAGGGGACTGTGAGCGTTGAAATCGCCACCGTAGAAGGTGTTATCGGGAAGCTGATCTGACAGACTGGAAAGGTCAGTATTGGCAATCCCCTGCCCACACTCGAGATATACCGACACCACAGTCATCAGAGGGTCAGATCTAATCGTGACAGCGCAGGCCAGAATGTCGACACTCAGCTCAACCTGTTCATAGGCTATAGAGTTATGTACCAGGATAGCTACGCCGCCATGCCTGGTTTCTCTGGGGGTGTTGTGACCAATATAGGAATAGGATCCGAACCTGAGAGGTTCTTCGCCCGGAAGAATATTGATGGTGGGGGGAGTTGTTGAGGATTTAGTTGCTTGAGCGAAGGAAGTTGAGGAAGAGTTTGGCTTATTTTTGAAATAGGTTTTTTTTGCTTCAAATTGAGAGCATTTTAGTTGGGTCCTGATCTTTAAGATTTCCTTTTGCTCCGTGAATGTAGGGCAGGATTTGCTAGTAGGACTGTGGCCGGCGGCTCGGCAGTTTATATAGTAGGGTTTACATGTGGGGTCGTGTGGGAGAACTTCTGAGCACGAGGAACACATATCTTCCAAGGTGTTGCAATGGTTGATAGTGTGTCCAAGTTTCTGGCACTTTCTGCAACGCAGGGGGTTGGGAAAGTATTCCCTAACCTCTACCCTCTCGAATCCTATGTTTAGGTGGGCCGGAAGGTTGTATAGGTTAAAGGTTAAAATTAGTAAGCCTGATGGTTTATTGGTGATTGGCTTTTTTAGTTGTACAACTTCAACAACGTGCTGGTCTTTTAGACCCTCCTTGATGTCTTCAGGGGTGAGGTAGATTAGGGAGGAGGAGCAAACGATGCCTTTAACTGAGTTGAGCCTAGCGTGTAGGGAGCATTTGATGGGTATATTATTGATGTTTTTGGTGCTGATGAACCTATTAGCTATAGTTTCATTGTTGCATAACAACAGTAAGCTGCCGTCTCTCAGGAAGGATGATTTTGAGTAAAGGGTGGATACTTGATCTATGCCCTTTTTGACAACGAATACATTGTGTTGTTGTAGTGTTTTGTCTTCATTGGTTGACTGTATGACAACGTATTTCGGAGAAGGGGGGTCGGGTTTGATGGGGGTTTGGAAGGTATCCGGGAAAGAAGTAGCATAATCGCCGGAGGAGGTAGTCGCGTTTCTTACGGTCCGCGATCTTTTTGTTTTTGGGGATATAGTTGGGGAGGTGAGGGAGTTGGGAGCGTTTGCCAGAGCGGCAAACTTGTTGGTACTGGCCATGCCAGGTGCTAGAGAGGATCGTCTGTATGATTTAGGTCTAATTTGTCTTAGTCTGGTGCAAAAGGAACTGAATTACCTTATAGCGGCGGTATTCGCGAATCGAAGATTTGGTCTGTTTGGCGTCCAAGCGAAGACGCCGGTTGTCACGCACTTCTGGGAGAGCTTTACGCTCGGTTGGTTCGTGGGGAGCACTTGTAATACTTTTTGTGATAGTCGGAGCACCACTTGAAAAGAAAAAAGAAAGAAAAAAAAAAAAGTGGGCCGTCGGCCCTAACTTCAAAAAGTTTCCACTTAGTTTTCGTTAGTTTATTGTCACTTAGCGAGTAAGGGGGGGGGGCCCGCGAGGGGGGCGAAGTATACACCGAGGAGTGAGACCACTTATTTGGGGGTAGAAACACTATCCGGGGTGTGTTGACACTACTTTCACACGACAGAATTCGGGCACGTCAGGTTCGCCTGACGTTTAAGACGCGAATGTTAACTTTTTATATTGACGTTAAACTCTAAAATGCACGTTAATATCTTTCTTAATATTTATTGTTTACATAAAATCGTAGTATAAAATAAAACTTAGGACTTATATTGATTTTTTATTTTATTTTTCAATTTCTCGACGGCTTTTGGACAGCTGTCCAGTGGGTCGACTCCGGTTGAATCTGCTGAGAAAATTCACTGCGAAATATATATCTGTACCGGAATTCTGTAAAGAGGAGTCGCTCAAAATATCGTCCAAAAAACCGGAATTGTCAGCTTAGTGGTTTTGTGCACTGGCGTCTCGCCTATTAATTTGCCGCTTACTGCCAGTCTGCCACAAAATTGAGGAACTGGCGAGAAAAAAGCGATTTTGTGAAATCACTTCTCGCCAGTCACGCATATTCTTTCCGCCTATTTTCTCGCCTAGTACTAGTGTAATCGTGTTGTTTGTTTACATTATTTTTCAATGGTATGCAATAAATTGTAATTAAAAAACGTACTACAATCACGATAGGCTGCAAGCCAATCGTATGATACTCTAGATGAAATACTGAACTTTGATTTTAAATGTAGTTAGGAATAAAGTAGAATAAGAAGTGGGTATGTGGTTTGTCCTTCAATAAAGACTCTCATTTGGGTGCTACTCGCAAGTAAAAGATAATACGTTCATTATACAATTTCAAATCTGAGAACTTAATCACCGAAAATAAAATATCCCTTTTTCAAGAACTTTCACATGGAGGTGCATGAGGGACACACTTGATTTCTAGCATATTTATTCTTTTACCTGAAACCATTTAAAAATTAATGTGTACAATATTTAAATAACCTAGCCTGAAGCGTTAAAAAAATATCGGAAAATATTCTTGAATACTTTTCTTAAGGACTTTTTGTATGCGAACTACCCGAAGGAGTGGAAGGATATCGCTTATTAACGAACTTAGACTTAATTTTTCCATTTTACAGGTGGTGACAAAATTTCAACTTCTTGGGTCAACGCGTTCTAGAGTTTTCATGCAAACGGACGGACGGACAGCTAGCGGATTTGGGGTATTCCAAATAACTCAAATAAGCGAAAAGTTATAAATAATTCTTTCGTTCGAGGCTCAGTTTTATGAGGTACAAACTTTTTGGACTGGATTAAAATTATTATACTCTACGATTTCATCTAGAGTATTATATAAATGTTACAGCAAAATTATATATGATGGTCTCCATTTTCTTCCGATCGTCGGAGTTTACTGGACACATCTCATTTGGAAGTCGTTGATTTATATCCATTGAAGTTAAAACCGGATTAGTATCGCTCATGTTGTATCTTTTTAAAATTTGTTTCATGTATTGGCTGAGATCCGTCGATACCGATCCATTTCCTTTATTTTCATAATCCTGAAACTTAAAAAAACAGCGTCCAGTGTCTTGTTCCAGACACGACTGGACCATGTAAGGATTTCTTAAGTCGACATACTTTATTGCTGTGGTCAGAAAAGCCTTCTCGTTGGACCATATAAATAATCGCGTCGATTTATGATATTTCCAGGTCATATTTAACAGCCAATGCAATCAGAAATCTAATTGTATACCATACCTCACTACTGGAGAAAACGTTTCTTCGGAGTCTATTTCATGCATCTGTGCAAAGCCCTTCGCAACCAGTTGAGGCTTATAGTGAATTATTGACCCAATTCCACCCAGCTTTGTTTTGAAGGCTCATTTCTTTTGGATTGGCTTTTTTCCTGGTGCTAATGCTTGTTTGCTTGTAAGGGCTTTATGAATTGCCTCCTCACAATGTCTGAACGAAGTTGGAAAAGATTGGATAAGTATTTCGTTTCATTATTCTTGCTCCAATTAATCAAGGTATTGCGCTTACTACGCTTGTCAGAAAATGGTAGGGAAAACCTGGGGCCTTAACCCGAGAATAGTGCGCTGGCTGTACATCACGGTAGTTAGACCTGTTCTTACTTACGGGTCACTGGTGTGATGGCATGCGTTGGAGGTCGGGACTAACAGGGTCGCCATGAGCAGAATCCAAAGAATGGCACTCATTGGGATCACTGGGGCCTTACGTACCACGCCCTCGCAGGCTCTGGAAGTAATGCTCCACATAATCCCATTGGAATTAGCGGTAAAATCAGTAGCAGCAGAGGGTGCTTTGCGTCTGCGTGAGGCAGGCTATTGGATAGGAGGCAGTGTGGGCCACACTAGGATCTTGTCAATTTCCCTGTGTTCCGCCATGCCGGAGCGCACCAACTACAAGACACCGTCTTGCAGTTTTGGACATTCCTATGCTGTGAATATTCCCACCAGACTGGAGTGGCGATCTGGAATCATCGCCCCAGACACGGTTGCTATCTACACTGATGGCTCCAAAACGGAAAGCGGAACGGGCGCGGGAGTGTTGGTACTCTTGTGACCTTGACATTATGGAATCGTTCAGGCTACCGGATAGCTCGAGCGTGTTTCAGGCCGAGATTTTTGCGCTGACAAAAGCAGCTGAGTTGATTGTGCAAAAACAGTGCGTGAATGGTACAATAACTATTTATGTTGACAGTCAAGCTGCCATCAAGGCTGTTGAGGCGCACATTACTAAATCCAGGCTTGTGGGAGAATGTAAAAGAATATTGCAGATGGTGGGTATGAATAACAACCTGAAGATTAGCTGGATTCCTGGTCACAGTGACTTCCCTTTAAATGAAAAGGCAGACGAGCTCGCCAGAAGGGGGATGAGCATAGAGCTGGCCCACGAGTCGGTTCTATGTCCCATTGAATGTGTAAAGGGAATGATTGATATTGAAGCGCTCAGACAGATGGAGGGGGCATGGGTGAATCTCTCGGGATGCCGGCAAGCAAGAATATACTGGCCAAAACTTTTTTTTTTTTTACAATATTTATTTATTTAAATTAGATTTTTGAAAACAAAGAAAAAATTCACAAAAGCAACGCTTGTGCGTGAATACTAAGGTATTAACAATAATTATAAAGATTTGGTGACATGAGTAAAGTATATAAACAAAATATATATAAACTGATAGAAATAGTTAATAATAGTTAATAATTGAAGCAAAACAGATGATCAAGATAGAACCCGGTTAGAGAATGCCGTGATTGAAAAACATTACATTCCATATAGGAAACAGAAAATTAGAAGAAAAAAAAAAAAAAAAAAAACAGAAGTAATAGTAAGTATAAAGCATGTACTGATACAAACAATAATAATCGTCATGGAGTTAAGTTATATTAAATATTGGGTAATTTCATGGAAACTAGATTGGACATATTTTTTTAGTTGCAGTTTATAGTTAGTATGGTTCATGGTTTCTTTGACAATTTGCGGAACAACATTATATAACTTGGGCCCTTGAATGCTAGCATGCTTCTGGTACATGGTAGTAGAGAACTTAGTGATAGCGATAGGAGGAACTCTAGCTTCATTTTGTCTCTGGGCAGGGACATTTGCAGACAACTTATAGGGGTCCTAACGGGGCACTGTCCCTTTGGGAGGCATGGAGAAAGGCTGGGAATACCCATGGCTGACCTGTGTCGCTGTGGTGATGAGAATGTTGAGCCAACACTGGAGCATCTAGTGTGTGAATGTCCTAAAAAAAAAGTTTGGAAAGAGGTTTAAATGGGGCCGCGCTAGAATACTTACGCCGCTGCCACATATAACATATGAATTACATAATTGGCCATACTCCGGGACGAGGTCCAAATCGTAGTATAATATCAGTTGTTACGTGATTAGCAAGTTTTTTGTGATTTGGTTTTGGGCCATTACATGAAATCGGAAATGCGTTTGTAGGCGATTATATAAAAAGTCTGTGGAAGTGAAAACCAATTTAGTATCTCACCAATCCTAAGAAATATGTTGAAAGCCTTACGTCCTATTGGAGTTGAATATCTAAAAATCCTAAAATCAACTTTTGACGATTATGTAGGAAGTAAAAATGAATTCGATATCTCAATAGAACTAAGAAATATTTAGGAATTTGTGAAAACATATGCAACCCCCTTGCACCCACTTTGGGGTTGAATATCCAAAAATCCTGAAATGAGTTTTTAGACATATATAAGGAAGTGAAAATCAATCCGATATCTTTTCACTCCTAAAAGATATGACGCAATTCGTGTTCAACACGTTTAATCCCTCTTAAGGGTTGCAAAAAGAAAAAACTTGACCAACATCGACATATGGGACGACAAAGACTGTTTCTGCGGAATTAATTAACAAAGCCAAATAAATTTTTTCCTTTTTACCATTCTCCACCCTCGCCCCTTACACTCGCTCCCTATAGTCTTCAGCTAGGGGTGTATCAGTTCTTGAGATATGAGATGTGATTTTTTATAAAAATTCTTATCTCTTCCATGATCCATCCCCTCCCTAAAAAATCTGCCAAAAGTCTGTGCGCAACTTTATTATTTTATGGGTAGGAGTCCGAAACGTGTTTAATGCTGAGATGCGGTGTAGGTTACTATGCGATTGACAACCTAAAATATAACGTTCCAAATTGCCTTCTGGTTATTCCTTAGGTTGTCAGTCGCATAGTAACCTACACCGCATCTCAGCATTAAACACGCTTCGGACTCCTACCCATAAAATAATAAAGTTGCGCCCAGACTGTTGGCAGATATTCTTCACATATTTACGTATTTGCTTTTTTAATTGATTCAATAGAAGTCAAAGTGAATTTGATTTCAATAAACCTAAAAAAAAATTCGAAATTCGTCAAAACTTGAACAATAGCTTACTCCCCAGGGGGTATAATATCAAAAAATACTTAAATCTTAAATCGGTTTATTCCCCGACTATATTCAAAGCATTTAGAAGTGAAAGTGAATTCTATATGTCCTAAGAAATATATCGGAATTCGTAAAAAAGTAAGATACATAACCGCCTTACACCCCCTTGGAGGTTAGATATCGAAAAATTGAGAAAAATGTTTCTAGGCGCTTATGTTAAGAATCCGCAGTAGTAAATTGATTTGATAGCTCGAGAAGTCTAAAAGATTTAACGAAATTCGTGAAAATGTGTGAAAAAACCCTTTTTACGGACATGTTTTTTAATCCATCCTTGTACACAACTGAAAATCAAATTTTTTTTTAGTTTTAATTACTCTACTAGCACATCTACATATACGTACTAAGTTTCAACTTTTTAGTATCAGCCGTTTCTGACACATGAAAAAACACCCCTCACCCCTGTACCGTGCTATCCTTATCAACAATTTTCTTTATTTTTTTTCTAGGGTGTCTCTATAGTAGTTCTATATAGTCGTACATTTTTAGTGTTCTATTCAATACAGTTTTCGAGAAATAAAAATCAAAATGTTTTCCTTTCAAACCCCCTTTCACCATCACCCCCAAAATTGTTTCCCTACTAGAAGTCTACAGGCTCCAACTCCTGTAAAATTTTCAATTTTATATCTGGTACGGTTCTCGAGATATAAAAATTTGTTTTTTTTGAAAAATTGCTACCCCCCACTTTCGTGCTCCACCTCCTCCCTCAAAAATTTTACATTCAGTAGACTCAACTTATGATCCCATATACAGACATCAAATTTTATCATCCTGGTGTGATTGTAATGCAAAGATTTTCACCCGCCACCCCCACACCCCACCATCCCACAAAGTTTCAATCTTCTGACATCAATCGTTCAGGAGATATGGATTTTACAATGTTCTAATACCGGCTTCCAAGCGTTTCGGACTCATTGTTTTTCCCTCCACTCCCACACCCCTCCACCACTATCGATCATTTTTTTCAAATGGGTCCACTATCATAGTTTTACATAAGTTCCAAGTTTCAGCCTCCTAGCATAAGTGGTTCCTGAGATCTAGAAACCAAAATTTTTCGTCTAAAGCGCTCTCCCCTCATACCCCCTCACACCCACACCCCCTTATAAAATACCATCCGTAGGGGTTCACCCAATCTACCCACCATAAAAATTTTAACTTAATATCTCAACGGGTTTGGGAGCTACGCGCCTTCAAACGATTTTGCGTACGGCGGACGGCGTACGGCGTCTACGGCGGACAGACGGACATTTTTTTTTTGCTTTTTTGGTGTTTACTAGTCCTAAAAGGTGTAAATAAAAAATTTCGGGGTTGCAAATCAGGTGGATAACAATACTTTATTATTAAAAAATAATAATAATATAATAATAATAATAATAATAATAATAATAATAATACTTTATTATTAAAAAATAATAAAGTAAAAAATTATGTTCAGCAAACTCCTATTGTCCAAACATAAGCCACATTTTATTTTTCTGATTTAATTGGTTCGTGAGACATCGCAATGCCCACAATACCACTTACCCACGCCAATGACCACTCTCAAAAATTTATTTTCGATCTATTCGCCTAGTTCCTAGTCTACAAGCAAGTATCAAGTTTCAATTTTATGACATGAACCATTCAGGAGATATTTTAGAATGTGTCGACTTAAGCGTTTCGGACACATTGTTTTTCTCCAAACTCTCGAACCCCTTCAATCATATACATTTTTTTATTGCAATTAGGTGCAATATCATAGATCTATTTAAGTTCCGAATTTCAGCTTCCTAGCATAAGCGATTCCTGAAATATAAAAACCAAGGCTTTTCGTCTAAAACGCCGCCACTGTACACCACCCCCCCTCCCCTTTGCACCCTCTCCTCCACGAAAAAGTCGTCATTTGAGAGGTCCACTCAATCTACACTACAAATAAATTTAAATTGAATAGCTGCAAGAGTTCGGGAGATGCAAGTCTTCAATCGACTGTACGCACTGTAAAATCCAATCACCCGAAAGCACATACTCAGAAAACTATAGGAATCAAATGGTTCTTATTGAACGTGTAACCTGTGCATCACACACATAGTTTGTACTGCTCCCAGCTCAGCAAACATGATAAAATCGGGAAAAAATCTTGGAAGTGACTAAAACTCAAAAATGAAAATGACTATTTTTCATTTATTGTCCCTTCACTTTGAAGCCATATTCCGTTTGTTTCAGTCCCCGCACGACCTGAAATTTAAAGATATAGCCATTCAAAAATTTACAATTTTTTACTATTTTTACGTCAGCTGTACCTCAAAATGACATTTTTGGTGGCACCAGAATTGCCATATTCAAACTTTTGTGGATTTGTTCCACATAAGAATTCCTGAAGCAAACCATTAAATGGCGGCAAAAGTTTGAAAAGTTTTACAGAATTTATTGTTTTTGGGTGATAAGTTCTTCGAAATAACTTCATTTGCAGGTAAAAGAGTTGTCATCCGTTCCAACCTGCAAATGGAGAAATACAGTATGGATGTTTCATGTTTTAGCTACATCATGAAACCATTTCGGGTGTACTCACTGGTGGGTGGGTGCATCATTTTGCGATGTACATTTGTTCTCTTTTCTTGTTTTTGGGTGATTAAAACTCCCTTTTCGCTCCAACTACCTTTTGCGCGCGCAAAAGGTAGTTGGAGCGAAAAGGGAGTTTTAATCACCCAAAAACAAGAAAAGAGAACAAATGTACATCGCAAAATGATGCTAAACTGTGGTTCTTTCTGGAACTAGAAGATTTGATATTCATGCAACAAAATGGCGGACTTTTTCGGAAAAATACCAAAAAATGGTACTTTTTCCACTAGTTTTTGCATCAAAATTAATAGTAAAAATAAAAATGTTCACTTGGTTCTAGTTCCAGACGAAATTATATATTTAAGGGATATGTGGTCTAATTTGCATCAAGATCGGTTGAATAGTTTCGAAAATTTCAGTCCCGGGAGCCGAGAAAACGTTGTTTCGAGAAAAACGCGGTTAAAGTTTTTTTTCTACGAAATCGTGAAAAAATCATACGTACGCCTAATCAGCGATGCCCAGACCATACAGGATCCCTTCTGCCTTTTCCAGAATCTCTTGCCCTTACAGTTTCAAATGTGGACATATAACTGCCGGTGAAAGCAGTAGAGCAACCTCAAATGTCGAAATATAACTGCCGGTGAAAGCAGTAGAGCAACCTTTAATAAGGTTGTGTTAATGCAAGCAGCTGCTCGACATTGGCACTTAGACTGCTCGGATCTTTATGAATTTTTCTCACAATATTTTTGAATGTATATACTTTCGAAAAATGCAAAAAAAAACACGATTTTTTCAAACGGTCACAACTAGACTGATGCCTTAACAGCTGGTTAAGGCGAAAATAACCCGAGGTGAATAATAAGACCCTTAAATTTAAATTCAATGCAAACTGCCATTTAAATTCCATTGGAAATTTTCCCCAGTTGATTGGAACGATGAGAACTATCATAATCGTTCTCATGTGTGAATACAGAAACGGATTTCATTTCCAAGGTGAGAAGTACGTGTGAGAATTTCGGATTACGTCATAGCCGATTCATTTCTCACTAAACATTACAGAACTGAGCTACAGATGCGAGAGACACAACCGCCTGGAACTATTCATTCTGACCTTGGCATACTTGTCCCACGATAAGGATTCCCCATCGGAAGAATTGGTTAAACTAGTAGATATGGCAGCCGTTAAAAAACTGGACCTCATAGTGGGATCTGATGAGAATGTGCATCACATCCAATGGGGTAGCAGCAATACAAATGAGAGAGGCGAAACACTTTTTCAATTTATTGTACCTTTCTCTCTGCTAATCTGCAATAGGGAAAAAACCCCCACTTTTATGAATATAATTAGAAGAGAAGTTCTTGACCTAACCCTTGCATCTGTCTCAGAGCGACTAAGGGTCGAGAATTGGAGGGTGTCGGATAAGCCATCCCTTTCGGATCACTGTTTGATAACCTTCATCGTAGAACATCCAGTAACTCCCCATAAACTATTCAGAAATCCCAAGAAACAGACTGGAAAAAATTTACAAAAGTAGTAAATGGACAACTGAGCACACGACGTATGGATACAGTCTAATCTAGAGCAGAGCTCGACTCTGCAGTGGAGGACCTTACTTCCGTGCTGCGCGATGCATTTCAGAAAACATGCCCAATTAGCAGACTATCCACCGAAAGATTTCCCGTCTGGTGGAATGTCGAGGTTAAAACCCGGCGTGCAGAAGTTCGCAGGCTCTTCAACAGGGCAAAATTTAGCAATTCTGCAGAAAACTGGCAGCTCTACAAGCAAGGTCTTAAATGCCTCAAGAAGACTATTAGAGAAACGAAGAAGGCGTCCTGCACTAACTTCTGTGAGAAATAGAATGAGATCAATAGAATTAACCAATGAATCGGCAAGACTAAGAAAGGTTCTCTCTGAATCTTCAGCGATGAACACCTTCATCCAGGATGCGATCTCCCGAGGAAACCTTAGAGCTTCTGATGACCACTCACTTCCCCGACTGCTCATCAGCTAGCATCACTGACTCTGTCAGTAGCGATAATAGTCGAGAAGAAGGAAACCGAACCTTGTCCAACTCAATAGTTGATATTGACAAAATAAGCTGGGCAATCGAATCTTTCTCCTCGTACAAATCGCCAGAACCAGATGGAATTATACCAGTGTTGTGCCCCGCACATTTCTAACATACCGCTTCCATGTTCGATTAGTTCAGATTTACTCTCGGCTTACCATCTGTAAACGAACAGAATGAAAAAACGTAAACAATCGTTTAGCTCGCAAGCTGCAAACAAACGCAAAAACCGTAAACAGCTGCGATAGCTCGTTCTGTCGGCGACTTGCTGCTAACTACCGGCACTACATGTAAATTAGTCATAAGTATTAAAATTTATCACGGAGTTTCCGTCTTGGCCGGCTCGCATTACGGAACATGAGGCTCGCATTACGGAGCATGAGGCGGCAGCTCTAGACAAATGGTCGGCCGTTCGCCTAGAGTTCCCATTTCTGTTGCACAAATGTAACCAGGTCGGTTACGGTTCGCATTTGCAAAACATGAAATTGCAACTCTGGACAAGCAGTCGACTATTTGCTCGGGGTTCGCAGTTTTCCGTTACGCAACCGCGACCCGGTTAAAGACTCGGACTGAACTCCGCGGAATTTCGAGAAGTCGATCGAGTGACCCAAAATTGATCATATTCCCAAAGTGGAACAAAAATAATCAATTTCGTGTCACTCGACACTTTTTTAGTATATAAGTTTCGAATATGTAATTACTCGCTCTCAGTAATTTTGTAAAACCAGAACCTACGGACGTCTTGCGGCCGGAATAAAGTATTTATTTAAATCATCAACAACAAAAATTTGCGTTTCTTTCTGAGGCGCTTATACCTTCTTTACTCGGTTCTTACTGCGGCGAATGCCCGAACCAATTTTCAGGTATTCAAAACATTCTCTTCGATTCAACAACACAACTTACTGTCTGTGATATCCTGGGGATATCGCGGACACAACACCAGCAATGCTGCAACACGTTGCAGACACGGTAATTCCTCGGCTAATGGTGATCTTTAGAAGCTGTATTCAACTCAACCATGTTCCTTCGCAATAGAACAGGGTACGAGTAGTCTACATACCCAAGGTGGGTAAACCTAGTCACACGACTGCGAAAGACTTTAGACCGATAAGTCTCACGTCCTTTATCCTCAAAACCTTTGAAAGGATTCTAGATAACCACGTTCGTAACAAAATTACGCGCAACTTACTGTCGCAGTCACAACATGCCTATACAAAGGGCAAGTCTGTGGATGCAGTCTTACATGAGGTAGTGTTAACAATCGAAAAATCGCTCTCATACAAGGTACTTTTAATAATGTTCGTCTTACGACTTTTAAAAGCGCACTGCTATCGATGGAAGTGGAACCCGAGATTTGCAATTGGCTTGACCAAATGCTACACAACAGGATCATTGAATCCGAACTGGGACAGTTACTACGTTTGCATGGCGGATTGAATCCGGATTCAATCCTCTAAAATCTCATGTAAACGCAGATCGGATTGAAATGAGATCGACTCGATCCGAACGAACATCTCGACCTGGATCGAGTCGAAATTGGATCGAACTTCTCATGTAAACGCGGATCGAAAAAAAGTTCGATCGTCGCAAATTCATTAACAATAAAAATTCATTTTCTATCATTTTCATAGTATTAGCACACAAAACTGCTAAATTTGACATTTTTATGCACTGCACTTCGAACTTGTACGATTAAAGAAAGATTTCAGGTTATGTTACTTGTCATTTCGATCTCATTTCGATCTTCCCATGTTTCGATCTTGTGTTAAAAAAGCGTATAACGCATTTTACGCATGCGGAAAGATGTTCGGTTACAGGTGGGGTCTCCAACCGAAAATAGTACATACACACAGCATAACAAGACCAATCTTAACCTATTACGCTCTAGTGTGGTGGGAAGCGACTAGAAAGAACTCATATCTAAGCAAGCTGACAAAAGTACAGCGACTAGCATGCATTGGAGTCACTAGCGCCCTCAGAACCACACTCACGGCAGCACTGGAAACTATTCTCCATCTGCTGCCAATGGATATATACATCAAAAGCATAGCTGCGAAAAGCGCTCTTAGACTCAAAGAGTTAGGTTACTGGAGAACTAGACCTGCTGGTCACAGTACCATACTCACTGACTTCTCGAAGTATAATATCAATAGGAAAACGGACTACATTCTGCCAGAAACATGCTTTAGTAGGGAATTTTCCGTTAAAATCACACACAGGGACGACTGGAATGAAGAACGCTACCTAGACAACAGAACCATTGGTATATTCACCGACGGTTCGAAAATGACTTCTGGCACAGGCGCGGGTGTATTCTCACAGGAACTCGACATTCGCGAGTCCTACATGCTACCAGATCATGCCAGTGTATTTCAAGCAGAAATCTTTGCATCTTCAGGCTTGCAAAATTATCGAAGCGAAGGTGAATGCAACGAAAGACATCACAATTTGCATTGACAGCCAAGCGGCTATCAAAGCCCTTAGTTCGTTCACAACACGATCCAAACTAGTTAGGCGATGTCGCGGAGTTCTTAACTCTATCGGCACACGGCACAATATCACCCTCTGCCAGGGTGGAATCCAGGGGAACGAGCTAGCTGATGAACTCGCTCGAGCAGGCTCCAACCTAAGCTCTCTACTGGGAGAACAGCATATTGCCGTTCCCATCGGATCCATAATACAGTCTATCGACTCACTATGCTTGCAGTGGCAGGCAATAGATGGTCAAACCTAAATACATGCTCAATATCAAATCTGAATATGATCACGGAAAAATAGGTACATCCTGAGCCTGAGCAGGAAAGGTGCTACCACACTAATCGGCGTACTCATAGGACACTGCCTGATCGGTAGACACGCTAGACGACTGGGTGCCGAGGCAAATGATCTTTGTCGTAGCTGCGGTGACTCAGAAGTGGAAGAGTTAATCTTCCACGTCCTATGCGAGTGTCCAGCTCTATCGAGAACGAGAAGACGGAACCTCGGCGCATATTTTCTCGATGACCTTGGTGATATCGATACGGGAAAGCTATGTAACATAGCAAATTTCATTAAGACAATAAAATGGTTTTAGGTTTTCACGAGTTATCATACTCTAATGGGGAGCACAACGGACGAACACTAACGTCTATGTGAAGGAGGATGACAACATCACCACCACAGCATACCATACCATACTGATGACATAATCGACACTAGGTAGGGGTGTCGGTTATTTATCAGGGATTTATTTACTTCCGTTGAGTAATCTTCGCAAAGGCGGATTTTGCCGTTTGACTTTTTGACTAAAACAATTTGTGTAGCTTCCTCTTTCCTCTTCTAAAGGAGCTTCCATAGCGTACAGAATTCGTCGACAGGGCAACTTCACTGGTTTAGAATCTTCCATAAGTGCAGAATTTGCTTTGAATCCGTGGCACGTTCTCGGTTCGTCGGAACAGCGTAGAGTAAGCTTTGCAAATGTCATTTCGATAAGGCTCCAAATTTGTGTCGATACTTCACATTATAGTTTGCTTACGCAAATCGCAGGCGGTTTCGGACACTTTATTTGTGCTTAGCATATTACAGCGGAATTCATTTAGTGGCATATTCCAGAAATTTAAATTGTCAATGGTATTTAGTCCAAAAATAATAATAATAATAATAACGGCGATCCTTGGCGGCTACGTAGGAAGACACATTACCCATTCTGGATACCATTTAGTCGGTGGCCTTCATGATTCCGCCGGACTAAGGTTCAAAACTTTCCCCTGAACATCCAACGCATCACAAGCCCCAATTTTCTTATTCCAAGAAATATAAAAAAACAACTTAGCACGCCCAAATGACTAAGCAAGAAGAAAGTAATGTGTGATAATGTCTTAAAAATAATAACAAAATTTGCAAAAATTAATAAAAAAAAACATCCCTGTGGATGGGTGTCAAGAATACATCCACAACCTACCCAGTTTGTCGTAAGAGCCGACTGATAGGTGTTGTGTCGGTTCGTCTAGTTGAGGCGGCGACAAACAGCGTCTGTTTTCCATGTTAGGAGCGGCTGCATAACATACTTGCCAGGAAGTATAAAATGGGTTTTCCGTCACAGATAAACTGTGACGTGACGAAAAACAAAATATAACTGATACGTACATACGAGCCTCGGATACCAAGCGGGAGCCAGTCTTGGTGACTGGGACTGGTTCCCTTGATGTTCAGCACGGCGTCGAAATTGCTAATCGTGGGGCAACTTGACGTCTAGGCTCCACGATGACCCAGACAAGGGGTTCGAATACATCACGCGCCACGCCTGTTCAAAATATTTCACTTGATTTCCAGGCGACCACTAGAGCGGGTTTACCCAGGCAACGGATGATGTGGACAGAAGAAATAAATTTATTCATCATCCGTGCCTATTATGAGATCACTGAGTTGGGGGCAAACCAAACAGCTTATTGTTCTGAACTCCACCTAAAATCTATTCAGCGTTTTCCTCAATTTGTGCAAGTGACTGTCCAGCGAGTATGTGATCAATATCGGTATCTGATTCGCACGAACAGGGTTCCCCCAGAAGTAAGGGAACGCATATAGATCGACGCGTGGATGCAAAAGGCGTTACATCGTAAACATGTTAATTTTCTTTGACAACCTCACATTGATCTTCACTTGTCCTACAGAAGGCTGACTGCGGGCAATTTGTTTTCTGAAACTGGAAGATTTATGTTTGCGATCCAGGATAACGTGGTACCCACTCGTAACTACAGGAAATATGTCCTCAAGGAACAAATGGATGATGATCGATGCAGAATCTGTGGTCACACTTTGGAAACAATTGACTATTTGATATCTGGTTGTTCTGTGATGGCCCCTGAGGAGTACACGGATAGACATAATAGGTCTGTTCTTTTTGCCTACACTTTCTACACTAGGGCAAAAATTTTATCCTAATGCTGTTCTTTTTGTTGGTGTGACGTCAGAGGTGGTTGTTCTTTTTGTCGAGTGTAGTGTACTCAGTGTACACTTTTCTACACTAGGTCGGAAGCAGGTGTAATTTCTTATACTTTAGTGTAGTTTACCATCTGTCAAAATTGATGGCTGTATGCAGATAAAATTTACTTTTTGAATTTATGAAAATACTGTTTTGAATGAATACATGCAAGAATATTGAGAATGGCAATAAATTTGCATTGATTGAAGTGAAAGAATAAATCAAATAAAAAAATTTTAGCTGTCACGTTTCTACACTAACCCGTTTTTTTGCGCGATCTACACTCTACACTTTCAGTGTAAAGTGTATTACACTTAAAGTGTAGGCTACACTAAAGTATAAACTTAACCTGGCAAAAAGAACAAACCTATTGCTGTATGTAAGATTATCCATCAAAACCTGTCATACAAGCATTGACTAAACTACGAGACTTGTCCTAGTTATCAGTACACACCGAAGAGCGTACTTTCGAGTGACGATTTTCGTATGTACTGGGACAGGCAAGTTATAACTGATCGGTTTGTCGAACAGAGCAGACCCGATATACTCCTTGTCGACGAGATAAACCGAACTGCATATATGCATATAATAGTGGATGTTGCTATTCAACACAATAGCAATATTACACGAAAGTATGCAGAGAAGGTGGAAAAGTATGCAGCCTTGGCTCGTGAAATCAAAGAATTTTGGCGTCTCAGTCAGGTGTATATTATTCCTATAATATTGTCGGCAACAGGCGTAATACCGAAGTCCCTTAGTATTTCCCTAGAAAAGTTGGATCTTCCATCGAGTCTGGTGGATGAGATGCAGAAGTACACAATTCTGCATACTTGCGCAATTGTGAGGAAAGTGTTGTCTTCTCCATGGACAGATTAGAAATTTCATCAGCTATTTTTTGTTATTACTGCCAGCTTGAGTTATACTCTGTCGTGTCGTAGAGTGCCGGGTCCCTTATCAGACTCGAGCATGTGATCTCATAATAATAGTTTATTGAAGCTAAATAATATTCCATACAATTTTATTATAAATAAATATTGAGCATACCATTCGTGTAAGGAAAGCTTGTAGAATTTTAAATGTTGTATACATGAAGTTTTCAATGGTAAAGGGTAAGGGATAATTACAATAAAAATGTAAAGAGTCACTTCTGCAGTCCCTATGAAAAAATTATTGAAAAGTGAAAATTTGCATACGGTAATTTACTTACTGGTATGCAATTGAAAACTGAAGATTTAATCCTTTTCCTTCGATAATCCTTAAAAAAGGATAAACAACATGCATGCGCACTCCTTATTCTACTTCATCCCCATTTACAATATAAATTGGAGTTCAGTATTTACTCTAGTGCAGTGATTCTTAACCACTATGCCGCAGCACTTTAGTATGCTGCGAGATTGTTGGAGTGTGCCGTCAAATTTTGCGAATTCATACAATAAACATACTGCAGTCACGATCGGCTGCAAGCCAATCGTATAATACTCTAGATGAATACTTAACTCCGATTTATATTGTAGTTGGGGATAAACTAGAATTACGCGTGTGTATGTTGTATGTCCTTTATTAAGGACTGCCATTAGATTGCTACTCAAAACTAAAAGACAATATTCAGTGTTTAATTTCATATCTTAAACTGGGTAAGTCATCGAACAAAAATGTCCTTTTCGCATGGGGGGTGCAGGAAGGACTCACTCAATTCCTTACATGTTTATCCTTTTCCTTGGAACCATTTAAAAATGAACGTGTACAAAATTTCAAATTCGTAGCTTGAAGCGTTCAAAAGTTATCGAAAAATATTGTTGAACACGTGTCTTAAGGACATTTTGTATGGCAGGTACCAGAAGGAGTAAAAGGATTTTGCTGATTAGTAAACTCGAACTTTGTTTTCACTCAAAACTAATTTGTACAAAATTTCGAGTTCATAGCTAAAATAATACTTGAGTTATAGTAAGTTCCGTAAATTAAGTGAAGGCTATTTGACAGGATATTTGTATGGCAGCTAAACGAAGGACTAATAGGATTTTCTTCATAATCATACATTTAGCTCCAACTATTGGAAAAATAACACATACAAAATTTCAAAGACGTAGCTTAAACCCTTCTGAAGTTATCGGCAATATTCTTGAACACGTGTTTTAAGGACATTTTGTATGGCAGCTACCAGAAGGAGTTAAAGAATTTCGCTGATTAGTTAACTCGAACTTCCTTTTCACTCAAAACTAACTTATTTAAAATTCCGAATTCGTAGCTAAAAGATTACTTGAGTTATAGTGAGTTTCGTAAATTAAGTCAATACATTTTGACAGGATATTTGTATGGCAGCTACACGAAGGACCAACAGGATTTTCTTCATAATCATATATTTAGCTCCAACTATTTGAAAAATAACACATACAAAATTTCAATGTCGTAGCTTAAACCCTTCTAAAGTTATCGACCAATATTCTTGAACACGTGTTTTAAGGACATTTTGTATGGCAGCTACCAGAAGGAGTAAAAGGATTTCGCTGATTAGTAAACTCCGACTTCCTTTTCACTCAAAACTAACCTGTACAAAATTCCGAATTCGTCGCTAAAAGATTACTTGAGTTATTGTGAGTTTTGTAAATTAAGTGAATACATTTTGACAGGATATTTGTATGGCAGCTACACGAAGGACTAAAAGGATTTTCTTCATAATCATATATTTAGCTCCAACTATTGGAAAAATAACACATACAAAATTTCAAAGACGTAGCTTAAACCCTTCTGAAGTTATCGACCAATATTCTTGAACACGTGTTTTAAGGACATTTTGTATGGCAGCTACCCGAAGGAGTAGGACGATTTTGCCCGTTAACGAACTTAGCCTTACAAATTCAACCAAACATCCAGATTCAAAATTTCAAGATCCTAGGTGAAGGCGTTCTTGAGTTATCGTGTTCACGGACAGACGGACGGACGGACGGACGGACGGACGGACGGACGGACGGACGGACGGACGGACGGACGGACGGACGGACGTCAGGCGGATTTGAGGTTTTTGGGCACAAATAAACAAAAAATAATATATAACTTTTTTTCGTCCGAGGCTTGGTTCTATGCGTTACAAACTTTTCGGCTGGATTAAACTTATAATACTCTATATGATTTCATCTAGAGTATAAAAATTATTTTGTATGTACTTAGATATACAGGGTGTTTGGCACTCCGTGTGCCACCTTGTAAGGGGTTATTCCTTGATATATTTGGAGAAAAAAATTGTTCTACAGGGTGGGTCAATTTTCAATATTAGTGGATATACAGGGTGGTTAAGAAAAGTGTTTTTGACCGGTACCCTCACTCACTTAAAACGTTAAATCTTGAAAACGAATAATCACAAGGCAAAGTGTTATAACTGGTTTTTTAGGCAATCGAATTACCTTTCATTTGATGTAACAGTCTAAATTGTAACTGCACCCAATCTTGGGATATTTACTTGAAAACACAGATTTTTGCTATGTCAACCCTAAAAATTCAGTGATCAATGTAGTTTTTCTCAGAAAACCCCATTATAAAAATGTCATTTTAATTTTATTTTTTATGAACCGTATTATTACCTACATATCATATGTATGAGTTACGATTAACATTTTGGAAGTAACAGGTAAAAATACATATCGCATAAAAATTAAATATTTAAAAGTCAGTGCCATAAAGTGGACCACGTTTAAAAACCTGTTTACTTTGTCGGTAGTACTACAGTATTTTTATTGCACATTTATTACTATTTAAAGTATGAAGGAAAAGAATGAAATGTAAGTGAGTTTCATCATAATTGATGCTTTTATCTGGATGTGGTAGGTAATGTATACTGGGTGCGGTACTATGCCTTTTTTAATGGGGTGCCTTACAAAATAAAAAGTCTATAAAAGCAAACTACCTTCATATTTTTATCAGTTTTAGTTACGTTGCTAAGAGAAGAAGGTGTCAGTAGAATTTAAAAAATTATTTCAAAATGCTTGAGTACTCCAATGAAGAATATGCTGACATGATGTTAATTTATGGAGAGTGTGACCAAAATGCACAAGGCTTTACCATCAGAGACATCCTCATCGACGGACACCTAGCAGGAGAGTATTTCAAGACGTTTACAGGAGAATTAGGGAAACTGGCAGCGTTTCCGCGAAAAAATGAACGACTCGATCCACGATACTGCAAGGTCACAGCCAAGCATGGAGGTGGTAGTGTTATGGTGTGGACATGTTTTTCAGCTAACGGACTAGGTCCTTTCCACGAAATAAATGGAATAATGGACCGTTTCAAGTACAAGGAGATTTTAGAGACGATTATGTTGCCCTATGCCGAATGGGAAATGCCGCTTCGATGGGTTTTTCAACATGACAATGATCCGAAACACACATCAAAGCTGGTAAAAGAATGGATTAATGAGAATAGGATTCAAGTTCTTGATTGGCCGGCCCAATCTCCAGACTTAAATCCCATTGAGAACCTCTTCGGAATTAATCAGAACTAATGGAAACCTTGAAAAACAGTGGGGAAATATACCTGAGGGTATAATTACAAATTTAATAGCATCTATGCCACGGAGATGTGCTGAAGTTATCAAAAAAAAGGGCTATTATACGAAGTACTGAGGAATCAGCTTCCATTTATAAAAAGTTGCTATTGTTTTGCACACTTCAAAATGCAGAAGCCTGCTATTTTTAAATTATTTTTACGGTTATGAAATCTTTTGTTTTTTGTGAAGTATGTTGATTTGTTGGTGTTTGATGAGTGGATTATTATGGATTATTATTTGTCTTATAAGTGAATTAAAATTAAGAAAAAAACCTGAATTCTTTTTTTATTGAAATCGTTGCTATTGTTTTGCACATCACTGTAGATACGAAACTGTGCTGGACCATTCAATTGATTGGCCATGAAAGTTTAAAGGCTGGTTTGGGAGATTTCTTCTATGGCGTTTCCTTGTAAAGAAGATTGATTGGGTCTTGTCAGGGTTAACTTTGATTTTCCATTTGTGGTAATACTCGTAGAGTGCATGTAGTTGTTCTTCAATGTTACAAGTTATGTCCGACCGATTTTCCGAACTTGAGAAAACACTGATATCGTCCGCGAATATTGCCATTAGAGATGAGACGAATATATTAGTATTCGCTATGATATTACTAATATTTGAATATATTAGATATTAGGAATATGACGATATCAAATATTCGAATATCATGATATTCATTTCCCATCGGCCCCTTCTCATACCATGGATTTACCGATCTATTTATTCTTTATTTACTTGGATCCAAATTGCATTAATTTACCAATCTACTCTTCTTTTCCTTATACAATAAATTTCATACATTGTCATTTATATCTTCAAAGCAGACAGTCCTTTCCCTTCCGATAAATGTTGAATTCGTTGTTTAAATCTACCATAATCTTCCCTTACACATTTACACTTTCCTTATTTAATGTGTAGGTGGTAGGTGCGAAATTGCATAGGTATACTTTCTCAGACCCTTTCCTTCTTAAAGTGCCTGTCTTCTTTCTCTAGAATGTGCTCAATATAGACGTAAATTTTTTGTTTTCTATTCTTTGCGGTTCTCGAAAAATATTGAATCAATTTTTTTTCCTTTTCACATTCTCCCGACATCACCCCCTAAAATCACACCTTCAAAATTATTTTCCCTGCTAGAAGTCTACTGGGCCTAACTCCTGTAAAATTTCTAAGATCATATTTGGTACTGTTCTCGAAATATAAAAATCTAATTTTTTGAAGGGAATACCCCCTCACTTTTGTGCTTCACCTCCCTCCTCAAAAAGTTTACGTTCAGTAGACTCCACTTGTAATCCTATATATAGAAACCAAATTTTATCTTCCTGCTGTAATTGGTTTGGAAGATATTGATGTCCAAAGTTTTTCACCCCCCACCTCGACACCCCATCACCCCCCATAAATTTTTGAGACCTTATCTAATCTTCCATTATCCCTTAAGATAACCACAAAGTTTCAACCTTCTGACATCAACCGTTCAGGAGATATGGATTTTAGAATGTTTCAATCCCAGCTTTCAAGCGTTTCGGACATATTGTTTTTCCCCCCACTCCCACACCCTTCAACCTATATCGCCATTTTTTTAAGCAATTGGGTTCACGATCCTAGTTCTACATAAGCTCTAAATTTCAGCCACCTAGCATTTGCGGTTCCTGAGATCAAGGAACCAACATTTTTCATCTAAAACGCTCCTCCTTCCTCCCCCTTACACAGCCGCCCCCCTCCACCCTTCCCAAAAGACACGCCATCACCATCCATCGGTCCCATGATATGATATTGGAATATTCCCTACCATGTATTAGGTCAGATATCCATATTCGTATGTATTCACTGATATCACATATTCCTATGGATTCGCTGATATCAAATATTAGTGAATATAAGATATTAGTGAATATGAAATATTAGTGAATATAAAATATTAGTGAATATAAAATATTCGTGAATATAAAATATTCGTGAATATTTGATATCAGCGAATCCATAGGAATATGTGAATACATACGAATATGGAAATCTGATCTAATATATGGTATGGAATATTCCAATATCATATCATGGGACCGATGGATGGTGATGGCGTGTCTTTTGGGGAGAGGGATGTGTAAGGGGGAGGAGGGGGAGCATTTTAGATGAAAAATGTTGGTTCCTAGATCTCAGGAACCGCTTATGCTAGGAGGCTGAAATTTAAAACTTATGTAGAACTATGATCGTGGACCCGATTGCTTAAAAAATTGTAGATATAGGTTGAAGGGTGTGGGAGTGGGGGGAAAAATAATGTGTCCGAAACGCTTGAAAGCTGTGATTGAAACATTCTAAAGTCCATATCTCCTGAACTGTTGATGTCAGAAGGTTGAAACTTTGTGGTTATCTTAAGGGATAATGGAAGATTAGATAAGGTCTAAAAAAATTATGGGGGGTGATGGGGTGTCGAGGTGGGGGGTGAAAAACTTTGGACATCAATATCTTCCGAATCAATTACAGCAGGATGATAAAATTTGGTTTCTGTATATAGGATTACAAGTGGAGTCAACTGAACGTAAACTTTTTGAGGAGGGAGGTGAAGCACAAAAGTGAGGGGGTATTCCCTTCTAAAAATTAGATTTTTATATCTCAAGAATGATCTTAGAAATTTTACAGGAGTTAGGCCCAGTAGATTTCTAGCAGGGAAAACAATTTTGAAGGTGTGATTTTAGGGGGCGATGTCGGGAGAAGGTGAAAAAAAAAAAATATTATTCAATATTTTTCGAAAACCGCAAAGGATAGAAAACTAAAAATTTACGACTATATTGAGCGCGTTCTAGAGAAAGAAGACAGGCACTTTAAGAAGGAAAGGTTCTGGGAAAGTACACCTATGCAATTTCGCACCTACCACCTACACATTAAATAAGGAAAGTGTAAATGAGTAAGGGAAGATTATGGTAGATTTAAACAACGAATTCAACATTTATCGGAAGGGAAAGGACTGTCTGCTTTGAAGATATAAATGACAATGTATGAAATTAATTGTATGAGGAAAAGAAGAGTAGATTGGTAAATTAGTGCAATTTGGATCCTAGTAAGTAAAGGAAAGTTGTTTGCTACATCAATGCGTTATATAAGGAGGAAAGGGTGGGTGTTGTTATATTTGGAAATAACAATTGGATTAAATATAACTAACATATATTGGATAATGAAAAGGATAGTAGAGTAAATCCGAGTGATTTCGCACCTCGTAAGTTTGAGCATGGGTAAATGGGGTAAGTTCGTAACGTTTAACATCTTTGTTATTTTTTTTAGTTTTGATTTTCATGTATTTTCGGTTTTGTGTTCATAGGTCTATACCGAGCTAAAATTTTTTCAGCAATTAGATATTCTGCAATAAGCTGCTAATAATGAGGTATTTTCGCGATCATATTGACATTTAAAATTTAAATACCGTAATGTTTTCTTTAGCTTAACTTCACCAAATATAGTTATAAATCTCTATTCGATGATCATTTCATGAAGATTGTTTTCCAACAAGCACCAGCTCAATATGATACAGCAGATATTAGTAATATTCAAATATTAGTTTAGATATTATAATACCGCGTAATGAATATATTCGTATTAGGTAATATCACCATATATCGGTATGGACCCATCACTAATTGCCATTTCACAATTGTCGTTCAGGGGTAAATCTGCGGTGTATATATTATAGAGGGTATGGCTGAGACAGGATCCCTGGGGTACGCCGGCAGGGATTTGACGAGTGGCAGAAATCGTGGACTTAACTTTCACAGCGAAAGTTCTTTGGATGAGAAACGATTTAATTAGCTTGATAATATACACTGGAAAGGAGAAGGTGTGGAGTTTGTACAATAGAGCTTCATGCCAAACTGTATCAAATGCTTTCTCTATATCGAGAACCACCATACCGGTAGATTCTTTGTGTGAAAGAGAGTTTTTAATAAATCTTGTAACTCGATAAAGCTGGTGAATAGTCGAATGACCGGGTCTGAAACCAAATTGAATATTAGGTAAAATGTCAGTATTACACAGGAATTCGTGAATACGATTTAGGATGATACGTTCGAAGATTTTACCTAGTACGGGGAGTAAGCTGATCGGTCGGTAGCTCTTGGGAGAGGAAGGGTCTTTTCGTGGTTTGAGAATGGGTATTACAATAGCCTTTTTCCATTGACCGGGAAAATGACCCAATTTTAAGCACGAATTAAATATATGTGTTAAATAAATAACGACCTTTTTAGGTAGGTTTTTAAATATAATATTGGGTAACAGGTCGAATCCAGGCGCTTTATTTGATTTTAATCGTTTAAGAACTAAAAATTGTGCCCGAGGAGTAACGTAATCGCTTGGTGTTAAGTCGGAGTCCAAGGAATCGATAGTTTTAACCATGGTTTTAACTGTAAGATTAGTGGTTGGATTACCAAGATTTTCGGAAGCATGGTGAGCGGCAAGAAAATTTTCAGCGATCAGTTCGGCTTTGTCAAGATCAGTGGTTTTAAGATGGTGACCGGAGACTAAGAGAGGAGGCATTTGTTGTCTTCTACGCTTAAAAATTTTATTAAGCTCCCAGATTTTTTTAGAGCTTTTACCGAGTTCAGAAAGCATTGTATTCCACTTTACGTTTCGTTGAACGAAAAGCCTGAATTTGATCATTTTCGATAATTGATTAATGCGAGTTTTTGTAGCTTGATTTCTCGTTATTTGCCATTGTCTTCGTAGGTTATTACGATTTGTGATAATATCTTTGGTTTCGCTGTCTATTGTAAGCTGGTGGTTGAATGGTTTTGTTTTGGGTGTACTGTATTCAATGGCTCTCCAAATATTGTCAATGGTGTTATGGATCATAACGTCGATTTGCTCGGTGTTTACTATCGAGCTTAGATCTAAGTTATTCAGTGCCACATGACGTGTAAGATACCTAATAAATCTTGCGAAAGGAATATGAATTGTTCTCGAAGGGTAATAAGGGAACATCTTTTTCGATTGCAAACAATACTGGAAGATGCGGTGAAGAAAGAGCGTAGGTGGTTATCGGTTGCGAGATTGGAATTATTCCATTACTAATTATGAGATCGAGTGTTGAATCATTACCTCTTGCTGATAGGAAAGTTGGTTCAGTTGGAGTGTGAATGAAAAAATTTCGATTGCACATTTCGTCGAATAGAATATTGCCAGCCTTATTAGCTCTGAGATAGTTCCAGTGCCTATGCCTCGCGTTGAAATCTCCACAAACTAGATAACTCTGATTTAGTCCAGTTAGCAGCTTGACGTCGTCCTGAAAAAGCCTAAATTTAAGAGCATTAAGTTTAGAACCCGGCAAATAAGCAGCAACTATTGTCAAATTAAGGTCCTCAATTCTAATCGCTAGAGTTTCAATGATTTTAGTGGGAAAGTGTGGTAAAATTGTGTGTTTTATATTTCTATTGATGCCGATTGCAACACCACCACCGGTTACATCCTCTTTTCTATCGTTACGATAAATAAAATACTGGGGGTTATAAAATTTGTCGTTAGATTTGAACCAAGTTTCTGTTATAAGGAATAGTTTTACATTATTATCAGCACAAAAATCAAAAAACTCAACTGATTTGTTTCTAACACTTTGAGCGTTCCATTATAAAAAATTAATGTTTTGAGCACTAAACATAAACAAATTTAATGGCTAACCTAACAAGTGCATTATATTGATCTTGTTTGTTTTTACAATTTCGAAGATCATGAATTAATTCTGCCGAAAGAGCAATTAATTGTTCCGGAGTAAATAATTCATTGCTCGTATCGGTGGGTCTCGATGCATCAGCTGCCGCAACATTCCCTGGATTAGCAATTCCGTTCTCTTTGAGAACTTCGTTGTAGGGTCTCATCGACCTTGCAGTCTGCTGTTGGATGTGCGTGTTCACTGCTCCATTCATTAAATTGGGAAAATTACTATCATTCCCGAAGTTCATTGGATGCTGGTTCTTAACTCTCGGTGTATTGCGTTTACTGCCGGTGTTCGGTTTGGATCGGATTGCCATGTAGCTGACTCTACTAGAACAATTAGAATCATTGGCCATATGATTGGATCCGCAATTGGCACATTTAATATCTTCGTTGTTTTTCGCAATACAAGTAGAGTGTTTGTGTGCGCCGCCGCATATCAAACACTTCGGTGGTAAATAGCAGTGCGATGAACCGTGACCATAGAGCTGACAGTTCCGACATTGTGTGGGACCTGTTCGATTTCGGGAGTAAAAGTTCCAGCTGACAACGGTGTGCATGATAGCCTTAATTTTTCTGAGGTCGGCGATCTTAACAGCCGCGTTGAAAATAGAGAATATAAAACGCTTGCTCGTTGTACCTTTTGCGTGCAATATCGAATTTTTTTAGGTCTGTGCACTCAATTTCGTGTGACGACTTTAGGTGATTTTTTAGATCTTCACAAGGCATGTCATGGAGCCCTGAGAGGACTATTTTAAGCGGTCGTTCATCTGATGCGCGGTGCGTGATCCCGAATTTTAATGTAGTCCTCCATGAACGATATGTCGAGTTTTCTACTGGTAGACAATAGTGTTACCGTGTAACCAGTAATACCTAGCTAATTCATGATGACATCGATGGACGGTTTGCCAAGTTCTGTGAGTTTTAGTGGCGGAGGTTTTTCCTTTTTAGGGATGACTTCGTCGGCTGGCTGCTTCTCGGTGTTTGAGGTGCTCGGACTCCCCAGGAGTGCATATCTGTTCTGTGACGTGGTCATTGCTTCATTGCCCGTTATCCGAAACTTCAGTCGGTCACGAAGTAAAGTAACGGGTGGGGAATTATCCCTAACCCGTTTTTCTGCAATTTTATCCGCGATTTTAATTAAACTGTTGTCGATGGCAATAATACTAAAATCACTTTTAAGGTTTAAAGTTTAAAGGTTTAAAGGTAAGTACTTGTTTCAACACGATAAGGAGACGCCTTATTTGACTTGTGTTCGCTTTGAATGATACACATCGACTGTTTAAATATTTAATTTTTATGCGATATGTATTTTTATCTATTACTTCCAAAATGTTAATCGTAACTCATACATATGTATGTAAACCTGGTAAAACTGTCAATGCCAACCGCTGCCACCAACAACTGATCAAATTGCTCCGTGCTCTGAGTCAAAAAAGGCCGGATTATCAACAAAGATATGACACGCTGATTTTCCTTCACGACAACTCACCATCGCACACTCATAAAAATCCATAAAAATCTCAACTTAACATTTCAACGAGTTTTTTAGCTATGCACCTCCAAACACTTTTGAGTACGAGACTTAGTCCCAAAATGATGAACTCGATCTACGAGTACACACGCATAGTCCATCCCTACCTGATCTATGGGGCAGCTGTATGTTATTCAGCAGTAAGTACTCAGAGAGCTAAGCTACAACTTTCAAACTTCAGAGCCTGGAAATTCTTTTTAACCTATTACCTCTCGATGCCTTTTTTGAATATAAGGCGACGTGGAGTTTTGTCAGAATCAGGTTGATACTAGGAAAGATATCTATTCAATATCTATGAATTCAAAATGTGTGTGGTCACGACGACTCCGAGGCGTAACTTTGAATGAAGGTTTGAGTTTTGCGTACCAAAACGAACCAACTAAAAGAGACAAACCAGTTAAATCGTGCGTCGAAAACTTCAATATTTTATACGGAAGAGTCTCAATAGGCTGCGGTCTTCCTGGAAGGCTCAATTGCTGTAAGTCGTCCTAAGCAAAGAATCAGCGGTATAACACTGCATAATAAATGTTCAAAATGGCCACCTTCATTTTGAATGCAGGCTAAAGCTCATTTGACGAGTGTTCTCTTGGTATTCATATTCCTCAACTGCTGCCTTACTTCTATTGCTGCCGCATCGATCCTGATATTTAGATCTTCCAATGTTTCTACTGGCGTTGCGTAGACAAGGTCCTTCATCCGTCCCCATACAAAGAAATCCATAATAGTAAGATCAGGAGATCTTGCAGGCCAGTGTATCGGTCTATTTCTACCGATCCAGCGATTGCTATAATTGGAATTTAACCAGTCTGTGATCTGTCGGCCGTAATGAGCAGGAGCACCATCGCACCAACAAGTCCTGTAGATCATTTGATAAAAACTGTAAGTAATTGGAGCTATTTAGAGTACACGGAAACCTAATAGGTCCAAGAAAATCGTCACCCATCACACCTGCCCATAAATTGACGCTGAATCTGTGCTGAAATGATGCCGCTCTTCTTGTGTGTGGATTGCTCTCAGCCCACGTATGTAGATTGTGGAAGTTTGTGATACCATCTCTGGTAAATTGAGACTCATCCGTCCACAGAATATTGTTGAAAAAATTGTCGTCATCTATTTGTCGTTCAAGGAGCCAATTGCAAAACTCCATCCGTTTGGGGAAATCAATGGGTAGCAGCTCCTGTACTGGTGTGTGATGGTAGGCATGGAAGCGTTCTACTTTTAAAATACTCCAAACCTTCCAAGTAGATATGTTAAACTGCAATGCCAAGCGTCGGATACTGATCGATGAATCATTTTGCACTGCTTGCAGTATTTCATCAATCTGAACAGCGATTATAGGCGCAGGATTTGCATTTACTCTCCTTGTTCTAACGCTGCCAGTTTCCCTAATTCTCCTGTAAACGTCTTGAAATACTCTCCTGCTAGGTGTCCGTCGATGAGGATGTCTCTGGTGGTAAAGCCTTCGCGCGCCTCGTGCACTTTGGTCACACTCTCCAAAAAATTAACATCATGTCAGCATATTCTTGATTGGAGTACTCAGGCATTTTGAAATAATTTTTTAAATTCTACTGACACCTTCTTCTCTTAGCAACGTAACTAAAACTGATAAAAATATGAAGGTAGTTTTGCTTTTATAGGCTTTTTATTTTGTATGACACCCTATTAAAACAGGCATAGTACCGCATCCAGTAGTACCTATCACGTCCAGGTAAAAGCATCAATTATGTTGAAACTCACTTACATTTCATTGTTTTCCTTCATACTTTAAATAGTAATAAATGTGCAATAAAAATACTGTAGTACTACCGACAAATTAAACAGGTTTTTAAACGTGGTCCACTTTATGGCACTGACTTTTAAATATTTAATTTTTATGCGATATGTATTTTTACCTGTTACTTCCAAAATGTAAATCATAACTCATACATATGTATGCAGCTTTTCTAGGTAATAATACGGCTCATAAAAAAATAAAATTAAAATGACATTTTTATAATGGGGTTTTCTGAGAAAAACTACATTGATCACTGAATTTTAAGAGTTGACGTAGCAAAAATTTGTGTTTTCGAGTAAATATCTCAAGATTGGGTGCAGTTACAATTTAGACTGTTACATCAAATGAAAGGTAATTCGATTCCCTAAAAAACGAGTTATAACACTTTGCCTTGTGATTATTCGTTTTCAAGATATAACGTTTTAAGTGAGTGAGGGTACCGGTCAAAAAGACTTTTCTTAACCACCCTGTATCCCCACTAATATTGAAAATTGACCCACCCTGTAGAACAATTTTTTTCTCCAAATATATCAAGGAATAACCCCTTACAAGGTGGCACACGGAGTGCCAAACACCCTGTATAGTGTGCCGCAAAAAATGGTTAATTATCAAATGTGTGGCGTGATGAAAAGAGGTTGAGAATCACTGCTCTAGTGTATTGTACACACGGTCGTATATACAGGTCTGGAAACTACCGCGGTGGTGTAGACACCTTTTTTGAAAAAAATATGGAAATAAACTGCTACAGCTTTTCGGGTCGCTACCAGTAGCGGCTCGCCACATGAGGCTAGTGAGGCTGAGCCTCACCATTTTGCAGAGGAAAAAGTCATCAAGTTAATAGTGATTTTTTGTTTTGAAAATGTTACTTAATGACTTTCCGTAGTAAACCGACGTCCTTACTCATATAGTTTTAGTCCGACAAAGTCGTGTTTTAATATTCCAATTCAGCCTCACCTGTTAGGAAAGGTACGAGCCGCCACTGGTCGTTGCTAGCGATTGCTTGCGCAAGCGCAACAACGTGCATACTCGACGTTGTGACAAAATAAATGTCAACCGTAAATTTTGCAAACTGAACTACTGTTTACCTATTTTATTTTCTATCACAATTCACTGCACTCTAGATCCACTAATAATTACAAAGCTGCTGTTCCTCACGTTGGATGCTGGAAAATTGTTTACACGAACACGTGTCGCTCCCACAAAATCTATCGATTTCTGTGTTATAAAAACGCGTTTATTTCGACATTAAAACTGTACCAAGAGGAATTAGTTTCTCCGCACTGTTGCGCCATCGTCTAATCGAAAAGACCGAAGTCCATATCATCGTCAGACTCCTCAACTTCGGATCCCTTCTTCTCCTCCTTCTGGGCGGCTTCTGGAGCTCCAGCTGGAGCGGAACCGACACCGGATCTACTTCTGGTGATCAAGTCCTTGAAATTGACAAATCAGCTCCATATTAAATCGAATTTGTTTATTGTAATGAAGTAAGCAGGTTATTCTGTTATGTTGACATTTATTTTGTCACAACGTCGAGTATGTACGTTGTTGCGCTTGCGCAACCAATCGCTAGTAGCGACCCTGTCGATAATAACGAGAAGCTGCAGCAGTTTATTTCCATATTTTCTTCAAAAAAGGTGTCTACCACCACCGCAAAAAATTGCATCGAGTTTCCAGACCTGTATGTACGACCGTGATCGTATATCATCATATATGTATTAGTAAACTATATTACTAGCGGCGCTTGCCAAAGTTAATATTTGTTGGAAACAGATGATTGAATCGAATATCTATTAACACATGTTTTTTTTAATGATCGGTGATAAGCTTTAAATTTAAAAAAAAAATGCTACTCTGCTATTAAATAAAATTAGAAACAGTGGCTATGCGTACAAGTCTACAAAACCAGAGCTCGTGGTTTCGAATTCTACCTAGCCATGGACCTATTACTCGTTTGTCTAGCTAAAGAAAATTGCTGCTACTTCCTTATGCTTCGGAATGAGAACTTAAAAAAAGTATTAAGAAAATACAACAAAAAAATGTCCTTGTTAATTAAATTGTCCTTTTTCGGAGTGGAACTTACAGGTGAACTAACTTATAATGGACTCGTTTATAATGCACTATTTGCAAGGTCCCGGTTGAAGAGCTTAAGAATTAATATCTTCGAGTAAAATGGTCACTCCCTTACAGTAGACTAATATTCAAGGTCTCATCGAGTCCATTTAAGCCCAGCTCCACGTATATCAAAATATACTAGAGTACTCCAAAATTAATTTTGAAAGCTACACTAAAGTGTTAAACTCGTTCTTTAAAATTGGTCGACTTATATCAGTTCAGTGTAAAAACCCTAAAAATATTGAAATAGATTTAAAAAGTTAGACACAACTCTTCAGTACCGTTCTTTCTAGTTCTCAGCAAAAACGAAAAAAGACTATAAATTTTGTCTATTCAGAAAACGGTTTAAAAAATAAAATTCTTTATTCAAATTATTTATTTTTATCGACGCATATTTGAGAGAAAATTTAGTTTTTAGTATGTTTCCAAAGAAGCAAATTTTATTTTTATTCAAAAAATTTATTTTTTCGACTTCCCTGGACTTAGGTATAAGATTTTTCAGTCAAAATAACCAGCCGATTCTGATTTTTCCTATTCAACTCGTACTTATTGATTTTGTATGGAAAAATTTGACAACTAGCAATATAGGTACTAATACATATATGTACTCGTATATCATAGGATTGACTTATCGCTACTTTATGAGCATGAAATTGTGAACTCCCAGGGTCACATGAAGAAATTGCGCAGTATTCCGGGGCATCAAATCAACTTGCGGCATACATATCACCTACAAAGAAAGTGGTTAATTTCATTCGCGATCATCACATCTCTTTATTGAAATTAATACGCAAAAGCCATTATTATGTAAGTTTCCATATTAAAACTTTATTTATTTATATCAAAATTTTAACGTTTTAACGAAATAGTTGCAATAGAGAACTTAAAATAAATCATATCGAACGATTAATATTAAATTAGCAATAATACGAAAAATCGAATGGCGAAGTTTAATACTCGACCGCCTCTCACAATGGCACCACAACAAATTACGAATCAGACTAATTCAACATTTGTCGAAAAACTTGTGATCGGATTAGAACATGCTCCTCAAGCATTCAATTTAAGAGAACAAATAATTGGAGCAGGCGGAGCAAATCTGCATTATATTCGGAATGAAACAGGTAACTCGTTCATTTGACATATTTTAAGGCACATAGCTAACTATAGTCCCGCAATTTTAGGTGCCATTGCAACATTACGAGGGCGTGGATCAATGTTTGTTGATCCCGTCTTAAGCACCGAAAATCCTGAACCTCTTCATTTGTACATAGAACATCAAAGATTTGATGGACTACAAACAGCAAAACAATTAGCAAAAAATTTGATTGAAACACTGCAACAAGAAGTGTATCACTTACAACAATCAAATCAAAACACACCAAATGTAGCGTTTTCAAATAGCGGAGCAATCATTCAACAAAGTCAACCTATTGCTCAGATAAGCGTACCACCACCGATGTTGGCTGTACCTCCACCAATTATTCAGCAAAATTTAATTGATCAACCGGGAAATCAGGAAACTATTCTACAACAGAATTTCTTACAACAAAATGTCCCTCCCGTTTGTTCACAAACTATCCAATCGCAACAACAGACAGTAATACATCAACAAATTATACCGCAGACAGTTCCAATTCAATTGCAACAAAGTAATGTTGTCATTCAGCAGCCTGTACAACAGCATCCATCCCTGGGAAATATCAATATACCCCCGCCTGGAATTCCGATACCAATAAAAACTGGACCAATCGTACAGTTCCAAACACCACCACCTCCACCACCTCCAGTGGCTCCACATTTATCTCAACCTCCGCCAAATATACAATTACAACATCAATCTTCGGCTGGAGCTACACAAATTGTTTTAAACCATCCTCAGAACTACCAATATCAGTATATTCAACAACCCATTCAAACTAGTGATTCCCAACTGCGACGTAATTTTTTATATTTATTTTGAGATGAGAGTCGTAATTAATATTTTGATTCTAGCAAATCAAGTAACTATACAACATATATATCAACCTCATCAACAACTTCAAGGAATTGTTCAGCAAACTCCGCCACAGTCTCAAGTATCAAGTTTCGAACAGTTTCAACAAGTGCGTTCCCATCAACTTCAGAATATACCACCGCAACAGTATATAACTGTACAGGGTAACACCGCGTATATGGTGCCTCCACCAACGATAATACATCAACAGCCGACTTCGCAGCATAATTCGCACACTCAAGTTCAAACCCAAATCGCAACGTCTAATCCAAACATACTTTTTCAACCTCCACCACAATTACAGCAACTTCAAATGCAAATGACTCAAGGTATATCAGTGCAAAACATAGCTCCTCTTCTTCCTGCTAATTCTTCAACCAGACAAGAAAATGTAAACCAAATCAGTACTTGCGATGAAAATGCAAATAATTCTGTCGTTAAGGTTGAACAAAAGTTAGATGGTGATCAATTGGACCGCCCGTCTCAGAAAAGCCCTGATAAAAAAACTGAAGGTGATGCTCAGTCGAGTGATAGTAGCGACATATGTACTCAAACTTCGTCGACAACTATACCAACGATGACGATTGCCTTACCTCCACCACCACAACCACAAACCATATCAATCCGTCAGCCTCCACCCACTATACGAACTAGCATTACCCTTCCAGTAACTCAAATGCCTCCTCCGACAATAGCTGTACCACCGCCCATGTCATGCGTTCAACATTTTGTTGGAAACACATTAATAAGCACACAGCCTGCAACACAATCACAGACGCATCACCTGTACAACCAAGTGCCACTTTCAATTCAACAAATTCCTTCGTCTAGTCAGCAAATTCATGTCTCAACAACGAATGGACAACATTTCCTTGTTAACACAACTCCTCAGTGGCAAGGAGGGTCTCCATCAGCCGCAACATTAACGCAACAGCCTCCTATTCATCAACTTACACAAAATGGTGCAATACAAAATGTACAAATTACACATCATCAAATTGGTAAAAATTATACATTTTGGGAAGAGCATTATTAAACAAATTATAACTTCCAATATAATTGCTAGCTCATAATGGTGCAGATTTTCGAGCGATTCCACCACCAACACTTAATGGCCAAACAAATCCCAATCAAACGACGCAACAAACACCTGTAGCTATGACTTTCAACCCTCACGTGCAAGTCCAATTCCAACCGCAATTATTACAACAGTTGCCACCTTCGCACACAATCGACTCGACACAAATAATTAGTGGTCAAGTGGCAGGTCACCCCAATCATCAATTTAACGTTGTGCAGCAACAACCTCATTTGTCATTTCAACAAACGGTAATATCACCATTTCAAGAACAAATTAAAAAAAATCAGGTAAAAATACATTTCCGATTTTATTTTCTATTTCATCAATAAAAATTCTTAGTATCAGGAACAAAATCGGTCTGGCCAAAAACGGAAACATGACGAAGATGATCCACCTGCGTTTAATCAACAACCAAGAACTGGAATGGGGTAAGCATGGTATAAATTTTTTTAAATGGCACAGTATTAAGATAATTAAAATCAAATTTGTATTCTCGTCTGTAATATATATATATATATATATATAAAGAGTAAAAAACTGGGCTCATCAAAAGAGTAAAAAATTTACTTAGGAGCTTTTTAAATAGTTCCTATTCCTAATTAATCTCCTATTCGCAGTATCTACTGAACTACTCATATAGTATTGTGACTTCATGATAAAGGTACCTATTATGCTATTCTATGTAAGTTCATGCGATAAAAAAGTTACAGGGACAAGAAATTAACTCAGTTTTATTTTAATGACGTTTAGGCATATGTGTCGCAAACGTTCCGTGAAAACTTGTGAAAATATAATTTGTATCATCCTCAATATTTATTTGATCGTTAATTATTTCATTATATAAAATAGGAGATAGTAATAGTAGTTTGATTATACCAATAAAACCGCAAGCTGCGACAGTGGCAGAACCAGATTTTTTTAGAAAGCACGGTAACATATGACGCCTGTTTAAAGAAAGTAGCGGCAGAAGCAGCGGCGAAAGCAGTGCTTCTTCGTTCTAAATTCTAAAATTCTGCTTCAGTGCTGCCAACATAAAACCCTTAAGAATATTCTGATAAAATTCTGCTTCTGCGGCTGCTTCTGCTTTTATTGTGTCACGGCCTTTATAATTATGATGTCAAAAGCAAAATTTAAGTAAATTGATACTAAACAGCAAGAAATAATTAATATGTCTGCAATTTCGATAGAATTGCGGTTCCAATATGTACTATTGTATGGTATTTGTATTAAATAATATGACGCGTTGAAAGTAAAAGTGGTCTCAATTAACAAACAATGCTTACCGTGATTATTGTGTTTCAGCTTTTAGTCAGCTTTAGAGTGCAAAGCAGCAATGTTCTTATTCTTTGGATCTCAGATAAAGGAACTAGGTTAGGTTAGTTTATGGTGACAGCCATCCAAACTATGGATCGACTCACTTAGATCATTTGGTTGGTCCATTGTGATACCACATCCGGACACCTTAATGAAGTACCATATAGGAAGTTATCGTAGTATTACTACAGGGGAGTAGCTAGTCGAACCAATCACAGGTGCGAATAAACTTGGCTAGTTCATTAATTCGTGTTTCAGTCATGTCCCTGAAACTGGAGAAGAAGTAGCTGCCCATGGCTCTAAACCTACAGCTGGCTAGCTGGGAACACTCACAAAGTAGATGCCTGACGATCTCTTGTTCATCTTCACTTCTGCAGTAGTCATTATATCATGAGCGCCTAGACGTTGTGCATCTCTAGCAAAGGGACAGTGTCCTGTTATGGCTGCCGTAATGTTACGGGTCTCTATACGACTTCTTTTCAGAAGATCGAGGGTCCTTCTAGGATGTATTACTGGACATAGCTGAAGGTTTCACACGTAGTTAGGTTAAACTATCTACCTCGGCTTAAAAAATACTGCAGTAGTCCGGCAGACGAAAGGATGGGTTGGGGTTGGGTAACGTGGGTGGTCGCTTCGCGACCAAACACATTGTAGAGAACATTAATATAGTTATATAAATTCGTATCATTAACGTAATTAGAATTACTAATGTAACTAGATAAAATTGGATTACTATCGTAGTTAGATATAACTGAATCTCATACTTATATTTGCGAGGATGGTGTAATTGAAATTCTTTAATTTTGATTATAACTTTTATTACAATAAAAACCAAACTCTAAATAACGAAGTTTATAACATTGTAAGAAAATTAAATATTAATTTATACAATTTATCAATATTGATTATTTAAACATTTATAATTATAGTATTTTATAATTGAACCTTTCGATTTGATTCTTTGAAAAAGACTAATTAATTTTATCAAATTTATTAATTTTTTTAAAATCAACGTCAACTTCGATAACTAAAAATATTGACAATCAACATCGACGTTGCCGTTTACTGTAGTAACACGTGTTTAATTCCCGTGAATGAATTTCAGTAAATTAAATTAAAACTCGCGAATATCACCACAACATAGACCGCCAATAGGTCCGTTGTGATCCCACATGCATGGGAAAAGGTACCCGTGTACCCAAGACATCATCTTAGGTAAACCACCCCGCCAGCCTGACAAACTGCAGTAGCTTGTCGAGTTTAATGTTTGCGAATTCGCCCAAGTCTATGGCGAAGCGCGTACCTAAAGTACGTTCGCGCCTCCAAGCCAGACCAGGGCATTCGCAAAGCATGTGGAAAATACTTTCCTCGGTATCGGGTTCACTACAGCTGCAGCACTGATCTGTAACGTCAGCAACACCTAGTCTTCTGGCTGTTTCAGTGTCCATTTTTGACCCATCCGTGAATACAGCAACTTCATATTCTCTTATCACTTTTTGATTATCCCAGCCTCCCTCGTAGGGAAAAGAGTATGGAATCCTGTATCGAAGCTTAGACACGGAATTATATAGTCGGTCAGTTCGCTAAGCCCACAATCTGGAAATAATGAGAGATTTTTTCCATGCCCATAATTCGAAAATTTCCAGCAGCCACCAGACTCTTTTAGTCTCAGGGCGCTCTTGGCACCAGCATTCGCGATTTGAATATCAGTGAACTATTGTGGGCTTTATTCCCGATTTCTTGCCAAAGGCCTTCTTTCAAGTATAGAAGTCGATTGTTTTTTTCTTGACGCGCTCATCAATATTTCTCTTCCAGTTAAGCGTCAAGCGTCAAGAATAATTCCTAGATACTTAGCTTCAGTTTTAAGCTCCAGAATGGTATTACCTATTTTTGGAATTGTAAATGGCGGTATTGCTCTCTTTCGAGTGAAAAGAACCAGATCAGTTTTTGTGGGGCTCACCTCCAAACCACAACTTACCTACCATTTGTGCAATTTCCGTAGTTTTCCCTGCACTAGTTCAGCTACCGTGGGTAGAAATTTGCCAGATACCAGTATAATTAGGTCATCAGCGTACGCTACCACTTTGATCCTGTCCCTCTCGAGCTGGAATAAAGTAGGATCGACAACTATTACCCAAAGTAGAGGTGATAAAACGCGGGGTACCTCTGGGCACAATTCCAGATATGTCATTCTCACCAATGGATGCATGTATCATTTTACTTTCGAGTATGCCGTCAATCCAGTTGGTAATTCCCAGTTCGGCCCCTGCATTCAGCAGGGCTTTCCAAACGGCATCCCTCTTAACTTTGTTAAAGGCTCCTTCAACATCTAGAAAGACTCCCATTGTGTAATCTTTATTATGCAGCGTACTCTCTATGGTCCTTACTACCTCATGTATAGCGGTTTCTACCGATTTATTTTTCGTGTTCGCATGTTGTGCTGTAGAGAGAGTGTTCACATCCAGATTGCATCTAATGGAGATCTCGAGCAACCTCTCTAGGGTTTTCATCAGAAGAGAGGTTAAGCTAATGAGTCTAAAGTTTTTGGCCATTGTGTGGCCCGGCTTACCCGCCTTAGTCCAGTGACGGGTTTATCGATATACCTGTCTGGTTCCCTATGCAGGTGTCACCCGCTTGAGTTGTACAGTCTGGAAAGTGGGTCTCCATGAGAAGTTCTAAGGTTTTCCTGTTGTTCCGGGTCCACGTACCAAGACTCCTTTGCAGAACGGTACGATTGGATCGGTTGAAAGTACCTTTCTGAGCCTTGCAGCCTCGCTGGTAGAAGATAGTCAAAGAACGTCTTTTAGCCTTTTTATTGACTTTATAGTTCCTGACATTCGACTTGTATTTAGCCCAGTCTTCCAAAGTGCCACTAGCTTTTGTCGTGTTAAACAGTCTTCTCGAATCCTGCCTGATGCGCCGTAAGTCCCTATGGAAATGACTTGGTGGGTGGCCTCTTCAGTGGGCAGGACTCAAGAAAAGCCGTTGTGATGCTTCCTGTTAGGGCATAAATTTTGTCGTCAATAGACGCTGTCTTTGGGAGTAATTTGCAACCGGGAGCAAAAAATTCCCTACATGCGATACTCTGAAACTTCCCACCAATCAGTCTTCCTTGGGTTTCTAAAAGGCTACTAAAGGGCACTCAAGTGAGATATTCAAATTGAAGAGTATATCCAGCAGTGATCCGAAACGACGTCTTGATGAAGACTCACCAGTTTTCTATCTTGATGTTTCTCGATTATTTAACGAATATCACACCCAGTACTTTCGCCCTATTCGCTGTAACAAAGATTGGTTCATTAAAATTGTTCACTCCAAATGTGTCGGTCTCTCTGGTGTCGTTGGTGATGCGGTTATAAATACCGGCAGCGGCATTTATTGGTTCTGCGCCTTATGCAGAACTTCGTCTTCGTCAGCGTATGTTGCGAAATTCTCAAAGTGCGTTCAACTATGCAAACGCTACATGCAGATCTTCTTTCGGTTGAACTGAAATTTGATGTTGCCTTAAATGACATCAACAAGGTGTGTATTCCTTCAGCGGATGAAACGAACACCTCTGATTCTGATGCTTCAGTCATCACGATCTCAACGGTGCCAGTGATTACTACTCCGAAATCGGATAACATTCAAAATGCTCATCGTGACCTAGATCAACAAAGTACTGTTGATAAGCTTGCTGTTAACTGTCGTGGAGCTGACCGTCAATGCTCTTCAATCACAGCCATCTTACGTAAACCTAGTGTAGTCTCTACTAGAATTTTACGTAGTGCAAACTTGATGGAGCGGTGTAAATCGGCTTGTTGAATGATCTACATTCTGATCCCGTTTGTGTGCCGCATGAACCTTGCAGTTCTCGTATGATTCAGCCTATCTCTGATGTCGTCACAGCTGATCGACATACTTCAATGAAGTCTGGTAAAGTCGCTTCATCTGCTGTTGTCCCCAACATTGCGAAACCGGCAAAATAAGTTTTTCCCGGCCTAAACTATGCGACGGTCGCTGGTACATCAGTGAGCGAGAACTCGAATGGCAATAATTGTGCCTCTCAACCGGCGGTTGTTGTCGCTAGTGATAACAACTGTAATGACGTCACAGCCATTCATCATTTTGAAGGTAATCTACCTGCCAGTGAAATAACATCTGGACTCATTGCGGCGAAGATGGCTCGATGGATATATGTTTCTCGCTGTGTCGTTTCAACTCAGCCCGAAGCTGTGGTAAGATTCATCAAAAGTAAATTCGAAGCAATTACTACTGAGATTCCTTGCTATCGCCTAACGAAGGCTGGAGAGGATGTTGTTAATTTAACATATGTGTCCTTTAAAGTTCGTGTACCTTATGACATGATTTCCAAGATCTTGAAACCTACGTTTTGGCCGAAAGGTCTCATCGTTAAAGAATTCGACTCGAGATCAATAAATAACATCAATAAAAATTTTCGTTCTGCGTTCACCAAGGAGCGCCTAACTTAACGTCAGCATTGGTTTTATCGACTTCCACTGTTAAAAAATCAAAATTACATACCGTGTAGCTTATATGCAACTTACCTCTCTGAACTCTTTGAAGCACTTTCATTTTTTATAAATCAGTGTGGTCCTGGTTCAAAATTTCTGATATGTGGAGATTTCAATATGCCCTATGTAACCTGGAGTAGTGATGCATCCACACGTTTGCCCACCTTCGCCCAGCATTACTTTTATTTGCAATCTTTTATGGAGTTCTGTGACCTTTGCCAATTTAACCTAATGCCAAATAAAAACAACATAATACTTGATCTGATTTTTTCTAATACTAATGCCAATGGGATAACTATTATTTCTTCTCCCCTTGGACTTGTCCCAATTGACTCACATCACCCCGCAATTGAACTTTCGGTTAACCTATACCCTCTCACCTCCTTGCTGCCTATTAATCGTCCGAAACGCAATTTTTATAAATGCAATTATGAGGAACTTTCTGATGTATTAGGAAACATTAACTGGCAGAAAACTCTGAGTACAGAATCTACCAATATTGCTGTTGAAGAATTCTACCGAATCTTAAACGCAATCATTGCCGAAAATATTCCATTGTCTTCAATGAAAGGGAGCGGTTATCCTCATTGGTTTAATGCCAAAATCATACACCTACTATACGAAAAAAATCGTGCTAGGCGCCGTTATCTAAGAGAACGCAACCATAACAATGCATCGAATTATGGTAACCTCAGGAAGCAGCTAAAGAAGGAAATAAAGATAAGTTTTCGCCTTTATGTGGACAACCTTAATTCTTCGCTTCTCATTGGTAATGATAAACCCTTCTGGAAATATATCAATGCTTCTCGTACTACACGGACAACTCCTGTAAGCATAACATACTCGGGGGCTACTGCATCCACTCCTAGTGACATTGTGAAGCTATTCTCTCAATACTTCCAATCTGTTTATACGTCTTCGCTAACTCTGTTGTGAACGGAGGCCTTGGAGTGAATATTTCGACTTGAAAAAGTCAAAATATTCGAGGGAAAGGAAGGTTCAGGAAAGAGTGGGCCAATTCCTACGTCTGAATTGGTGGCTGAAAATCGAGCGGAAGCGACACGCTTGCTGGCGGCCGGGACTAGCTACGGCAGTTGTGGGAGGGTTCTTGCCCAGATTTCAGTCCATAAACCCTTGGCCTGTACAACAAAAAATTTCGTGTCGGCTTACTCCAGGGTGATTTGAAATTGGGACTATTTTTCCAATAGATCGTGAAAGACCAAGAAGCGGTGGAGTTGCGCGACTTCACGATTTGTCAGGGCGCTTAGGTGGTATAGCGCCCTGTCTGCCCACCCTGCCTCAGCCATGACTGTCCAAAAAAACAATATATCATGGCCCCTTATTGAGGTTCAGGGCGGAGGAGCTTATACGCTCGGGTTCATTTTAAAGATTGGCCTTTAGCCTCTAAGCATCTTCAAAAAAAACCAACAACCATATAAGGTCCCTAAAATATCCAAAAAAAAAAATCTTCAAAACAACAAGAAAAAAAAATACAACAAAAAAAATATTGAAAAAAGGAAAGGGAAAAAAATATAGAAAAAAAAGGAAACTCACCCCATTACTTTGGTTTCACCTATTTGATTTTTAAAATATTAAATTTTTTTTTTTTATACGTTTTTCAGTCCGTCTGTCCTGTCTGTCATTTTGTTTTACTATATAATTATTTAAATTTTGATTTTTAATTTTTCTAATTTCATTTTTTTTTTTATTCATATTTTATTTTAATTTTTCTAATTATCTATTATCTTATTATTCTATTTATTTTTATTTTATTTCAATAACTTTTACTCTTATTTAATTATTTAATTTTTTTATTATTTATTGTACTTTATTTTACTCATTTCTATTTATTAGTTATTCACTCATTCAATTCATTCTTTTTTTCCCTCACTTAATCAATTTATTATTAAAGCTTAAATTTATCTTCAAGCCGAAACACTTATGGCGCAACGCCCATATATTAACACCTAATCTCACTATGCACAAAAACCATTTCTACTATTTTGGTAACTTTTTATTTGACCGCTTTCATCATTCTACAGGGGCTGGCATAAGAATTGCACAGTAAAAGAAGAACTTAACTCGGACAACATCTCCGGGTTTCATGTCATTGAGAGATGTTTTGATTTGATTGTGGTAAATTAAAAATTATAGAAACCGAAATCGCCTTTGGCGTCCGTTGATTTTGAATCAGGGGGGGAGTAGGCGAACCAACAGGAAATCTAAGAAACAAGAAGGAAAGAAATTTCAGGCGACCGATTTAGCTCTTTTTTTTTAAAGCATATAGACATCAGATAGTTTTATGTTGTTTTACGTTAAGGCTGATCTTTTCGTCGACAAAGATCCCGTACCGCACTCAGAAAGCAGATCCGCGAGTTTTCCGAGCGCTGGACAAACTCCCGCACACCGAAAAATTTTTTTCCCACCCAACACTTCTTCTTGATTCGGTTTCTTTTTCGTTTTTTCAGTACCGCGACAATTTTCAGAACGTTTCCGCCACGACAATTTTCGTTCTCACTCCGCCGCCGCGCACTTTTTACTTTTCACTTTGCTGTCGATTTTCCGATCCGTCGATTTTTTGTTCCTCTCTTGCTGCCATCCGACCACGATCTCCTCGTCTTAACCCAAAACCTGTTCGATGCCTCGCCGCTTCCGGCATCTACCGAATAACGGTCCCTTTTTTTATCGCTCTAAGGTTGGAGGCAGTTGCGAGTGCGATCAACCTAGTGATCGCACTGGCAACCTAGTAGGAAATTCGTGAGTTGTCTAACGACAACTCAACAACTCCTCGCCTTCCTAACACAATAGCAGATCAAAACAATGTGATGCCAGTATTCAGTGTGCAGGATTTCATCATTGCCATCAATTCTTTAGACAGTAATGGCAGCGCTGGTCCGGATAATATTCCCAATATCTTTGTGAAAAAGTTGGGCCATGTTCTTGCCGAACCATTGGCAAATCTTTACACGTCTTCCATTCGTGAGGGCATTTTTTCCAGTGTTTGGAAGAATTCGCATGTCATTCCCATTTTTAAAAAAGGAGAGAAACATAAATCCGAAAACTATCGACCAATATGTATTATTAACTGTTTTTCAAAAGTTTTTGAGAAACTTATTCATGAACATGTCTTTTCTCAAGTTCGTGACTGTGTATCAATTAACCAGCATGGATTTTTTAAAGGCCGTTCTACTGAAACAAATTTGGTGTCTTTCACCAACTCTGTAGCTCATTCCCTAGAGATTTATACATATTTCTCAAACTTGATACTGTTGATCACTCCATTCTTCTACGGAAACTGAATTCTTTTGGCCTTAGTACTGGGCTTCTTATCTGGTTCCAACCATATTTAAATGATCGTAAGCAAATGGTCATCTTCAGTGGATCTAACCCTCAGGGTTCTACTTTGGGCCCACTTTTGTTTATACTATTTGTTAATGATCTTCTTTCTGAATTTCAGTCTAGGCATTTAATGTATGCTGATGACTTAAAGGTTTTTCGGGAAATAAAATCACAATCTGATTGCCTCCTCCTACAAAATGACTTCAAGAAACTTTTATCCCGGTGTACTATGAATAAATTGTCATTAAATACGCAGAAATGCTTTATGATGATCTACACCAATAAAATCTCACACATTCAGTTTGACTATCACATCGACAATTCTCTTCTATTGGAAGTCCCCAACATCAAAGATTTAGGCGTAATCTTCGATGCTAAATTAAAGTTTGATTGCACATAACTGAAGTTTGTAAACGGGCATACAGGCTATGTGGGTTTATATTACGTTCTGCGCACCCTTTCTGTAATGCAACTCTATATTTAAATCTCTTCAATAGTGTGGTCCGGATCTGGATGTTTGGTTGAAGTTGCAAGGTTAAGTTCGTTAACGGACAAAATCGTCCTACTCCTTCGGGTAGCTGCCATACAAAATGTCCTTAAAACACGTGTTCAAGAATATTGGCTGATAACTTCAGAAGGGTTTAAGCTACTTTGAAATTTTGTATGTGTCACTTTTTCCATAGTTGAAGCGAAATGTATGATTATGAAAAAAATCCTATTAGTCCTTCGTGTAGCTGCCATACAAATATCCTGTCAAAATGCCTTCACTTAATTTACGGAACTCACTATAACTCAAGTAATCGTTTAAATACGAATTCGAAATTTTGTACAATTTGGTTTTGAGTGAAAAAGAAGTTCGAGTTTACTAGTCAGCGAAATCATTCTACTCCTTCTGGTACCTTCCATACAATAAATCCTTAAGACACGTGTTCACCAATATTTTCCGATAACTTTTGAACGATTCAAGGAAATTGGAAATTTTGTACACGTTAATTTTTAAATGGTTCCAAGGAAAATGATAAATGTGTAAGAAATCTAGTGAGTCCTTCCTGCACCTCCATGTGTAAGTCCTTCTAAAGGGAAATTTTTTTTTTCGGTGATTCACCCAGTTCGAGTTATGAAATTAAACACTGATGATATTGTCTTTTAGTTTCAAGTAGCAATCGAATGGGGGTCTTTAAAAAAGGACATACAACATGCACACGTAATTCTACTTTATACCAACTACAATATAAATCGAAGTTCAGTATTCATCTAGAGTACCATACGATTGGCTTGCAGCCGATTGTGACTGCAGTATGTTAAACTTAACGTTTCATCCAAGTTAAGAATATAATGTAAACATGCAACACTATTTGTTAACGTTGGTATCGCTTACAGCGGTGTCGTATTGGATGTTGGATAGCAAAAGCACACCTTTGTTTTCTTTGGCACATACGAAATAAGTGAAACATTATTCTCATGAAATCCGAATTTAGTTGATAAAACTTATCAAGTACGATCAGATTTTATTACGTAATCCATTGTCTACGTGTTGCAAAATCAATTTCATCACTCATTTTAACCGGTAATCTTTCAGTTAAAAGTATTCGCATCGGGACAAAATTAACTTATATACCATACTTCGTATGGGTGTACATATGAATCTCCACCTCTATCTGTCAATATGTCCATCTCTTTCACTCCTAGTTAATGATACCCGGTAGCTCACCGTTAAATTAACCCAATCCTATACTGTAAACTACTTAGCGTGGCCAGTATGATTTAACTGGTATACTACCAGTGAATGGTACCCGATAGTTGAATACTAAATTAACTACAAGGATCCAAGGGAAAGTTGTAACCGAAGCTAGTACGATTTATCTGGTATATTACCAGTGAATGCTACCCGATAGTTGAATACTAAATTACCTACATGGATACAGGGAGATTTGTAACCGAAGCCAGTACGATTTATCTGAAATATTACCAGTGAATGGTACCCGATAGTTGAATATTAAATTAACTACACAAATACAGGGATATTTGTAAGAGAAGCTAGTACGACTTAGCTATTCGTATGCGTCCTTTCCATTGCAGGTACCCCGGTATCTTTTCGGCCTGATTAAGGTGTAGAAGAAAAAAATCCTTTTTTCGCTAGTAAAAACTTTAAAAGAAAACATAATAAGAATAAAATAGGAAATAAAGCAAGAAGTTTAGAGATGTCCAAAAACGTCAGGTACCTAAGTGCTGTAGAACAAAAATGATAGTAGTGCAGCAGGGGTTACGGCATTACGGGATAAGTCCGCACGACTAATTTACGCGACAATTTGAGAGCACACAAGACTAGAAAAGAGCCATGTATTCAAAGTATAAATATATCGCATACAATTAAACAATTTTGATGTCAGGGTGTTGGATTTATTGCATGCGTTTGTACTTTCAAGTAGCGCGTTCTTACAGTTTTTACAAATATTAATCTTGTTGAAAGACACACTCCAAAACTTTTAAGTTATTTCTAGTAGTGATATTTGCACTGTTTCAACGTTAGGCGGTAATCATCCGTTTAAACGACTCGAGCGGTTGGTCATTTACTTCTCGTTCGGTACGATGGATTGTTCGCAAGTGCGTTTTTGTTTTAACCGATTATTTAGCGCTTCGACAATCGGTGTGTCTAGTTTTTCGAAGTCGTGTCAGAAAACTTGCAAGGCTTCACGCATTTCTTTGCCTTAAGAGCCGTACAGAATGAACGCATCGCAGTCGGATTGGAGTGTCAAAATAACGGAGGGTAAAAAACGAGTTTCAAATGCATGATTGTATGTAGCTGCACAGAATGAACGCAATGGGTCGCAGACAGCCGCAAGTAAGTTCGTAATATTTGAAATGGTCGCAAGTGAACGCATCAAAATGTGAAATATGACCTTATCATAACCTAAAACGCACTGTGTAATTTTAAGAAGAAAATAATAAAATGGAAAATGAAAGAGATTTCGACTAGCATTAAAAGTAATTCACCGATTTTCGCGTCCATATCAATTTCGCTTTGATTATTGACACTAATAGAACTGCGAACTCAATCCGGTCATTGTGTTCATGCAGCGTTTACTTGCGGTTCACACCGTTTCATTGCATCTCGTTGCGATATTTTGACATTTCAATCCGACTGCGATGCGTTCATTGTGCACGGCTCTTAAGTATGATACCAACAATTTTCAGTTTTTTTTGATGTGGACTCGCATGTTGAGACTTTCGCATTGAGAAACGATTGTGAGAGGATGTATTACGACCCCGCGCCATAAGACCTTGCATAGATTTATCGATCTTTGCAATTTCTAATTTAATCTCCTCGATCGACTTGTTGTCTCTAATGGGAGCTAATGCAGACAGGGTTTTGGGCTACTTCTCAAATCTTGCTCGCTAATGCAAGTTTTCGATCATGTGTCTGATCGGTTGCTTCGGCTAGAAGGATGGTAATGGACGGTGGTAGTTTCCGTTCCTATAATGATACCATCAAATCGTCTTGAATTGTGGAGATGTTTGACGAAACTGAAACCTGATCCTCTGTCGAAAGTAATTCTTCGAGGCGTTTTTGTTCCGAGAGAAAATGTATCTTAATATGCGTTTGTTTTAAATTTTCGTACTTATTTTCAGACGGGAGGTTGTTCAAAATATCGAGTGTCGCGTTTATTGCTTCAAGAAGAAGCACCATAAGGATGTAAGAATATTTTGATTCGTCCTTCTGAATTTTCTTTTTAAATTGGGCCTCAGCAGCCACAAACCATGCTGCTGGAGTTTTTTTTCCCCAGAATATCGGTAATTTGACCGAATGTACTATTATTTCGTCGTCTCGATAGACTACCACCTTAGGTTAGTTATGTTGGATGGCCACTTTAACTAAAAGTTATAAAATTTCGAGCGATGTATGCATCGAGTATGCCGCTTCTGACAATTCAGCACTAACAGGCCTGCTTAACTTACAGAGTGTCGAGTATGTGCCCCTAAGGTCCACATACTCTAATAAGCAAAACTTAGTTCAAATTTGAAACATTTATCAAAATATGCTATAGTATTCCAAAATTAAATTTAAAAGCACCGTGGATGATTTAAATTCGTTCTTCTAACATGTTTAAACCAGTCCTAAAAAGAATTAAACTCGTTGAATGTGAAATTATGCCACTGACTTGTTGAAACAGTATTTAACTAATTTAAAATTTTTGCTGTGTCCCAGGTATAAGCCTTTCCATTAGTTAGTTAAATTAAAAACTCAATTTTTCAGTACCGCTCAAAAGTTGTTCCCGGTACTCAACACGAACAAGATACGTTTTTTACTTTGAATTTTATTCACGTAGCGGTTTAAACAATCAAATGTTTTATTAAAATTATTTAGTGCTAGATACGCAGAGCTAAGACGCTTAGCAAATTTAGTTTTGAGTTTGTTTTTAAAAACTGAAATTTGAGTTTTATTCAAAAAATGTATAAATAATTTTTTATAAATCCTTATTTGAAACTAAATGTGTTTTTAACGCCACTCGATTCATTGGGGTTTTAAGTCAAAATCAACTTTGAAATGTTATTCAGTAAAAAAAATTAAAATATTTATTTTACACGAAAGCCTTATTTTTAAGTACTGTGAAAATTTTTCATCTAACTTTTTGATTTTACATTTTTATATTGCGGTTGAAATTTAAGATTATGCGATATTTGAATCTGTACTATTACCTTATAAAATTTATACAATTATCGTATTTTCATATTTCTGTATCAATTTATTTTAAATTTTTTATTATTTTTAATAACTGTTTCAGGTTTTTTGTTAAATTTTTTATATTTCATAAAATTAAAATTATGATTTCTTTGAAATAGGTAATAAAAAGTAAGACTTCAGTTCACTTTTTATTTTAAGAAGTTGATATTTTCCATATTTCTGGCTTATGAAGGTCTCATCGAGTAGAACCTATTGATGTTTATCTAGTTTTATTATTATACATTCATAGATTTTAGATGAAATATATATTTTTTCGAATTTGTGATTTCTCAATATATGCAATGGAGATTGATATTTAGCAGGAAATAACTGATACAAGCCGATTTTTTTAATTAAATGTTTAACGGACCAACATAGGCATTGCTAACTTTATTCTATCTCTTAATTAATTTTTTTTCAGTTTTTAGTTAAATGCACTTATATTAAAATCCCAGTACGGTTTAATTACATTTCTCACCGTTATAAAAAAAAAAATTTTAATTGATCAATTTAAGGTTTATTTGAATTAACTAAATATTTATACATTTAATTAACCCTTTAGTAATTTTATGACCTATATAATTTTGTTCTTTTAACACTTTAATAATTAATTTAAATAATAAAAATATTAAAGCCAAAGAGATCAGAATCAACCGATGCATCAACAGCAGCAACCACAATCTCTTCACCAACCGCCGCGAACAATGCCACCTTCATCTTTGCAATGCAATTTATCAGCTCAATCGATGACTGGCTCATCCAATAATTCAGCTAATAGTGGCCAAGGTACCGTATGAATTAGTGAACACAAAATCTGAAAAAAAAAAATATTGATTTACTAGTTAGTATTATGTTTGAGTAAACATTAACTTTAAAAATTTTCAATAAGTCGTCATCTCTTCGATTATATTTACATAGATATCGTTAATTATTTTTAGTCGTAAGATATGCAAAGAAACTATGGTTTATATTTTTTTTAAATCGTAGTTTCTTTACCTCATACAGCTTAATTTTATGTTTTTTGTTTTCGCTTTGGTATGGTTTTATTTTAAATTTTTATTATTACATTTTAGACAAAATTATTTATTTTTCCAGGAGCCGCCAAGAAGAACGGGACATTGTTAATTATTATATCTGTTTTTAGATTTCATTTTATTGCATGTCAAATGTTTGTTTGAGTATCTACCAAAAGTAATATTGGCCATTATAAAAATGCTATGAAAAGAATACTTATTAATATATTATTAATCATCAGTCCATAATATATAATCAGTCTAATATTTTCATTCTATTCCGATTCCGTTTATGACATAAAGGACCTCCACTTTGCTTAGTTTCTTCTTGGTATACTTTAGATGAAATCTGAGAGTATTATAAGTTTAATTTAATTTAATTTAACTCCGTTTTTAAGCTTCGATACAGGATGCCATACCCTCTTCACTACTAGGGGGGACTTGGATAATCAAAAAGTGATAAGGGAATCTGAGGTTGCTAGATTCACGGATGGGTCAAAAATGGATACTGGAATGAGGGGCAGGGACATGAACATTCAAGTATCCTTTTGTCTGCCGGACTACTGCAGTATTTTTCAAGCCGAGGTTTTTACCGTAAGCAGTGCAGTGGACATACTAAATTCCGCGACAAATCTTCTCGAAGAGTCGTGTATAAAGATTTATATAGACAGCCAGGCAGCAATGAAAGCTCTAAGCTCCAACCTAGTCAAGTCAAAGCTAGTGAGGGAGTGTAGGGAGCGTCTGAAAACATTGGGCGCGTTTTCCAGTGCTGGGTTCCGGGACACAAATTGATACCAGGAAATGAGGCAGCCGATGAGCTGGCCAAAACTGGATCTGAAATGGCTGCTATACATGCAACCCAAGCGGAGAGTAATCTTGACAGGAAGGCAATGGAGCTGACCAATGGCAGATGGTTCAACCTAACTACGTGTGAAACCTCCAGGCAGCTATGGCCAGTAATACATCCTAGAAGGATTGCCGATCTTCTGAAAAGAAGTCGTATAGGGACCCGTAACATTACGGCAGTCATAACGGGGCAGTGTCTCTTTGGCAGACATGCACAACGCTTAGGCGTTCAATATAATGACTACTGCAGAAGCTGCAGAAGTGTAGAAGAAGGAGAAGAAGAAGAAGAGAGCGTTAGGCATCTACTTTGTGAGTGTCCCCAGCTAGCCAGCTGTAGGTTCAGAGCCATGGGCAGCTACTTCTTCTCCAGACTCGGGGACATGGCTGGAGCACGAATTGATGAACTAGCCAAGTTCATTCGCGTCTGTGGCTGGTTCGACTAGCTTCCCCCTGTAGCAATGCTACGATAACTCCCTATATGGGACTTCATTGCTTCGGGTGTGGTATCACAATGGACCAACCGAATGGTCTAAGTGAGTCGATCCATAGTTTTGGATGGCTGCCACTATAACCTAACCTAACTATAACCTATAAGTTTAATCCAGCACAAAAGTGAGTAACGCATAGATCCGAGCCTCGGACGAAAAGATGTTATATATTAAATTTTGTTTATTTGTGGTCAATCTGTTTGGTGTGCGTCCGTCCGCCCGCCTATTCGTCCGTCAGTATGCATTATAACTCAAGAACGCCTTGACCTAGGATGTTGAAATTTTGAATCTGGATTTTTGGTCGAATTTGTAAGGTCGGGCAAATTCGTCCTACTCCTTTGGGTAGCTGCCATACAAAAAGTCTTTAAAACAAGTGATCAAGAATATTGGCCAATAACTTCGGTACACCTTAATCTATGACTATAAAATTAAAGTAGGGTTAAGGGTTTAAAAAGAAGGGTATGAATATTAAAAAAATTACATGAGTCCTTCGAGTACCTGCCATACAAAAATCCTGTAAAAATATCCTCACTCAATTTACGCAACTCCATCAAGAAATCTGTTAGCCATGAAGTTGAAATTTTGTACAAATTAGTTTTGGAGGGAAATGGAGTTCGAGTTCTGTAATCAGTAAAATTCCTCTACTCCTACGGGTAGCTCCCATATGAAAAGTTATTAAAACACATGTAGGCCAATAACTTCAGAACGTTTTAAGCTACAACTTTGAAATTTTGTCTGTGTCGAATTTATTATTAACTCGTAACACTACGCCTTATACCCTGTACAGACTGCATTTTAACCGCATTTAAGTAGGTAAATGTAACATGTTAAAAAAGTAGTGTTTAGACTAGGCAATTCGTTTTTTGACAAGTAGATATTCAGCTGTGTTTCATTAGCAAATTTATGCTTTCTAAATTGTTTGCAACCAATTAGTTTGTATATCAGTAATGAAAAGGGAATTTATGAGCTAATGCAGTCGTTGCACAAGCACAAAATTCAGTTTCTGCAGCATTAAACAGTTTCTTCCAAAGCTTACTTCGATTTCCGCGAGGGTCGCAGTACATGTTTTCGGTTAAACGCATCCGGGAAGTGTTTTCAGCGCATTTAACTCGATTTAAACGCGTTAATCTCGTAGTCTGAACATAGTATTAAGCTATGTTTATGCAATTTTCTATACGTTAGTTTTCCAATAGTTGCAGTTACAGGTAAGAATATGAAAAAGTTCACATGAATCCTTCGAGTAGCCGCCATACAAAAATCCTATAAAATGTCCTCACTCAATTTATGGAACTCACTATAACTCATGAAATCGTTTAGCCGCGAAGTTGAAATTTTGTTCAAATTAATTAGGAGTGAAAATGAAGTTCGAACTTATTAGTCAGTAACATTCCTTTACTCCTTCGGGTAGTTCCCATACAAAAAGTCCTTAAAACACGTGTCAAGAATATTGGCTGATAAGTTTAGAATAGTTTAAGTTATGACTTTAAAATGTTGTGTGTGTTGATTTTCCAATAGTAGGAGGTATGATCATGAATAAAATTCCATTAGTCCTTCATGTGGCTGGCATACAAATATCCTGTAAAAATGTCTTTATTCAATTTGCGCAAGTCATTATAACTCAAGTAATCATTCACTGAATTAAAATATAAACGTAGAACGAAGAACATAGAACACCAAAACATAAAGAAACAAGGAAAATGGAAACACATGCACGACATAAAACACAAAGCTAAAGAAAAAAAATGCACATTGGCAAAATGCCTGAAAAAGCCGGTGGGACCGCAACAAATGCCTCAGGCGACATTGTACGGCTGGATAAAACCCACCGAAAAGAACGCAATATCCGAAAAGACTATATACTGGTGGCTGCATAAACCAACCCCGAATCATAAAACAGTGAAAAATCAAAATCGTCAGGAAAACCGGTTATGTCGAGTACCTATATAAGGAACAGCGAATGACGAGAACGAGGTCTTGTAGCAACATTGACTACTGTTCTGACCGGACAACCATCTCTAATCGGTTCCCAAGCTGGACAAGGTAATGTGGACTTAAAGTTCCTCTTCGAAAGCTTGAGACCAATTAGTTCGTGTCCAGACCACGCCAAGTCGAAGGACAGCAAGCTGTAACGACTCGTTTTGTAGCCGGGGTATACTCAGTGGTCGCCAGGTTTCGTTACAAAAATTTGTTCTTGTTTAACTTCACTTTTATTTAATTTGGTTTTAGATAATACAGTACTCTCCCGGTAACGTGAACAGAATAAAACCGGACGCGTTCACACTATCGGGAGTGTTCACGTTAGTGGAAGTATAAAAGCAAACGCAATTTTAGACAGAAAAAGACTTAAGATTGAATTTCAAGTGTTAGTTTTAATTTATACTTTTTATACATAACAACATTACATTTCATTTTTGGAAAAAAAATGACGTTATTGACGTCTGAATTTTCTTTCCAGAGATGCTTTTCAAAACAGCCTTTTCTCTAATGCTCTGAAGAGAAACTCGCACTGTTTTGTTCCGCCCATTTACATATAATATTCATCGCCCTAATTGCCTCATTGTGTGGGATTATTTTTTCAACAGACTGGCACTCTTCTGCAATATATTCCTCAGCGTCTTCAGTATCATCTTCTACCATCGTGCCCTTATTCCACACTTCTATCTCGTATTCAGTGAACTCAATCTGAAAGTTTAAAAAATAATGATTTATTTAGTGACATTTACATACATAGTTTAGTTAGGTCTCAAAGTACCGGATGTATTGCGTGGAGAAGCTGAATTGTTTCCGAAATTTTTGTGGGGTGATCCTCTTGCCTCCACTGCTTTCGCAGCTCACTGAGCGGTATTTCATCTTCATCGGAATTATCCCCGCAATTTTTTCTGTGAAGATTATCCCAGCACTTTTCTATTACGTGCGGCAATAATTTATCCCAGGCACCGGACAAATTTAAAATTGCATCTTTAAGGGAAATTTTTTTCAATGCATCCCTGATTCCGTCGTTTCCGTTTCTAATAATGTAGCTAAGAAGGCTATTTCTATAATATAGCTTAGTAAGTCTCAGTGCGTTCTGGTCCATGGGCTGAATTAGTGGTGTTACGTTCGGAGGCATGAACATAACTGATATGACGCCATCATTGCTTATAAGCTGTTCTGCTCGAGGGTGTGATGGAGCATTGTCCAAAAGAAGGAGCGTTTTCTCTTGTAGTCTTTTTTCTCGTAGAAAACATCGCACCTGTTATATAATGAATTCATGCGAAAAAATCATGCTTGTGAACCAAAGCAAAAAAAAATTTTTTTAATGCTAGGCATACCTCAGGAACGAACTGTTGAAAAAACCAATTTTTGAAAATGTCTGCAGTCATCCAAGCGTTTTTCGAGTGTCTACAAACTACAGGTTTCTCGAAATTTTTAAAACACCTGGGATTTCGTGCTTTTCCAATCACCAGCAGCTTTAATTTATGAGATCCTGAAGCGTTTGCGCAACCAAGAAAAGTTATTCTTTGTTTCGCCGTTTTCTACCAGGAGCTGTTTTTTCGTCAATAGAGACACACGTCTTGCTTGGTAGAAGCTGCCAGAATAGTCCTGACTCGTCTGCATTGTAGATTTGATGGTCATTTAGCTGAAGTTCTTCAATACGCCTTGCTAAGTTCGCTTTAAAAGGACCAACAAGTTCTGGTTGAGACAGTTTCTCGCCAGTAATCGCCAACCGTCTTATTCCGTATCGACTTTTAAAACGATTAAGCCAGCCTTCACTTGCATGAAAGTTATCGGCATCGCCAAAGTTTGTTTGATGTAGGACAGCGGCTTTCCGTTTAATTAGTTCTCCATTGATTGTCATGTTTCGATTTCTTTGCTGAAGAAACCATTTATACACTGCCTTTTCTAAATCAGGAAACTAAGCTTTTTTTAAAGTTTTCTTTTTCCCCGGCATAACGGTATTATTAACTCTTTCGAGGATAGCGTCCCTCTTCTTCATAATGGAACATATAGTAGATTTTGCTACTCCATATCTCCTTGAAAGTGTCGTTACGGATGCACTTCTATCATGCTCTTCCACAATTTTTGCCTTTTCAATTAACGAAAGGCATTTTACTTTTATTTTTTTTTCCCATTCTAATCTACACTTGATTGATTTTGTTCACGTTTGACGTAACATTTCTGTTCACGTTGTAGATTAGTCAATAGAAAATATTTTCTGTTCACAGTATCGGTATGTTCACGTTAACGCTTGTTCACGTTACCGGGAGACTACTGTACATTCAAAATTCATTATTGTCTTCAAAAATTCATGTTGTCTATTGGCTCGACGTATCTCGCCTGCTCGCTGTAACTCGTCTCTGCTCGCCGTACTTCGCTTCTGCTCGCTGTGTCTCGCCTCTGCTCGCTGTATCGCGTCTTGGCTCGATTTCTTGTCTCTGCCCGCCGTATCTCGCCTCTGCACTTTGTAACTTGTCTCTGCTCGCTGTATCTCGTCTTGGCTCGATTTCTTGTCTCTGCTCGCCGTATCTCGCCTCTGCTCGCTGTAACTCGCTGTATCTCGTCTTGGCTCGATTTCTTGTCTCTGCTCACTTGTTGTAACTCGCCTCTGCTCGCTGTATCTCGTCTTGGCTCGATTTCTGTGCTTGCCGTATCTGGTCTGGACTCGTCGTGTTTGCCTCTGCTCGCCGCATCTCGTCTCGTGATCCGTCTATGCCCGTCGTTCGCTCGCCGTTGCTCATCTGCTGTGCTCGCCTTAACTTAGTCCTGCTCAACGCCTCTGCTCTACATGATTTGACTCTGTTACGACTCTGCCTTGCCTTGACTCTCTCGGCTCTGTCTTCGTCTCCGCGTGTTGCCTCTGCTCGTTCTCCCTGTCTTCGTTCTGCCCTGTCTTCGTCTCCGCATGTTGCCTCTGCTCGTTCTCCCTGTCTTCGTCTCTACGTGTGCTTTTGCTTCGATCGTCTTGGCTCTGCTTGTCGTGGGTTTGGCGTCGTTCGCCGTGGCTTGTCGTAGCCGGTTGTAGCTTGACTCCTGGCACGACTCTGCTCGCCTTACCTGACACTGTCGCTGAGTGTCATGTCGTCTACGTCGCGCTTGACCTACTCGTCGTGGCTCGTTCTGTACGCGTTGTCGTGGCGTTTCTGCTCTGCGTGGCTCTGTGGGGCTAGTTTCTGTCTCGTTTGGCTCTATTGCTGGGCTAGTCTCTGCTCTGCGTGGCTAATCTCTGCTTTGCTTGACTTATCATTGCTTGGCCGATTCCGTGTGTTTGTCATACTGACTGCGACTGGCTTTGACTATACTAAGCGGACTTATAAAGCCTCAGCATTGTGCATTGTCTCAGCGTCCTCAGGGCGGTTCAAAATTACTTGAAGTGGACTTATAAAGCCTCGGCCTTCTTATAAAATGTCACCGGTCAGTAACGGTCGTTAAGATCCTCGATACTATAGTTTGGCGGACTTATAAAGCCTCAACTCAAACATAGGTCGATTTGACCTGAAGCACAGTTTTCAGTTTTCGCTCAGGCGGAATTATAAATCCACAACCTTTGCTACTGCCTGATCGCTGCCGACTGCTTGCCTTCTGTTTGTTCGTTGCAGACTATATATTCGTGGGAACATTTGTCGGGTGCGAATTATGTTAATGCAAAATCGTGTTTATTTTATTTGTGTAATTCATGATCTGTGTATTGTTCTATGCACTTTTATTCCATGTTATTCTTATGTTCTATGTGATTCATGCTCTACGTAATTTATTGTGCTCTGGTCCTGTTCTTCGGCAGTTGGTGTGGGCGGAAATTTAGTCAGAATTTCCGTCCTTATAAAGCGAAGACAACAGCCAAGCAACGACGTGCAGAGCAAAGCAGCAACGACGCGCAGCGACCACAGCGAACCAGGACGTGCATAGCGAGCCACGACGCGCAGAGCAAAGCAGCAACGACGTGCAGCGCAACGCAGCGACCCCAACGAACCACGACGTGCATAGCGAGCTACGACGCGCAGAGCAACGCAGCGACGACGGGCAGAGAAACGCAGCGACGACCACAGCGAACCACGACGTGCATAGCAGCAACGACACGCAGAGAAACGCAATGACCACAGCGAACCACGACGAGCATAGCGAGCCACGACGAGCAGAACCAAAGCAGCGACAAGTGAACACGCTACGATGAGCAGAGCAGACGAACAGAGCACAGCAACCGTCGACAGAGCAGATCAGGCGAACAGAGACAAGATGACGATCAGTAACCAGGGTCAAGTTAAGGCAAGCTGAGTCGTGCCAGGAGTCGAGCTAAATCCAGCTACGACAAGCCACGACGATCGACGCCAAATCACGACAAGAAGACACAGCTGAACCAAGACGAACAAACAGAGGCCACACAGAGACACGAAGACAGGGAAGGACGAAGACAGGGAGAGCAAAGGCCACACAGAGGGACGAGACAGGGAGAGAGCAGAGAGGGTCAAGGCGAGGCAAGTGAAGTCGTACCCACAGAAAATACGAATCGAGTCACGTTTAGCAGAGACGACGATCAGACGGCAAGGAGAAACCCAGAGAAAATCAAATAATAATTTGAATGTATGTCAACTAATAATAATAAAGTGAAGTCTAATAACAAATAACTATTTTGTAACGGATCCCGGCACCCGTTGAGCCTACCCCGGAAATTCGAGTCGTTACAAGCTTCAATACACAAGGCCATAAAAGACGTGTTCAACAATATTTTCCGATAACTTTTGAACACGCTAGGAAATTAAAATTTTGTACACATTAATTTTTAAATGGGTTCAGGTAAGAGGATAAACGTGCTAAAAATCAAATGAATCCTTCCTGCACCTCCCATGTGAAAGTTCAGGAAAAGGACAATTTACCTTTCGGTGATTTTCTTAGTTCGAGATTGAAATTAAACACTGAAGGGGTTGTCTTTTACTTTCGAGTAGCAACTAAACGAGGGTCCTTAATTTAGAGAAACTTCGCGCGCACTACTTGTACTACTTTATCCCAACTACATTATACCATAAATCGAAGTTCAGTATTTTATATAGAGTATCATACGATTGCTTACAGCCGATCGTGACTGCAGTATGTTATATATAAATCATATAGGGTATTATAAGTTTAATCCAGCCCAAAAGTTTGTAACGCATAGAACCAAGCCTCGGAAAAAAAATTTTTATATTATTTTTTGTTTATTTGTGGTCAAAAACCTCAAATCCGCTTGACGTCCGTCCGTCTGTCCGTGAACCCGATAACTCAAGAACGCCTTCACCTTCTTGAAATTTTGAATCTGGATGTTTGGTTGAATTTGTAAGGCTAAGTTCGTTAACGGGCAAAATCGTCCTACTCCTTCGGGTAGCTGCCATACAAAATGTCCTTAAAACACGTGTTCAAGAATATTAGCCGATAACTTCGAAAGGGCTTAAGCTACAACTTTGAAAATTTATATGTGTCACTTTTTCAATAGTTGGAGCTAAATGTCCTATTAGTCCTTCGCGTAGCTGCCATACAAATATCCTGTTAAAATGTCTTCACTGAATTTACGCAACTCACTATAAATCAAGGAGTCCTTTAGCTATGAATTCGGAATTTTGTACAAATTAGTTTTGAGTGAAAATGAACTTCAAAGTTTACTAGTGAGCGAAATCCTTTTACTCCTAGTACCTTCCATCCAAAAAAATCATTAAGACACGTGTTCAACAATATTTTCCGATAACTTTTGAGCGCTACAAGCTAGGAATTTTTCAAATTTTGTACACATTAATTTTAAATGGTTTCAGGGAAAAGGATAAATATGTAAGAAATCGAGTGAGTCCTTTCTGCACCACCCATGTAAAGTCCTTAAAAAATGACAAGTTTTTTCGGTGACTCGCCGGTATTGTCTTTTAGTTTCAAGTAGCAACCGAATGGGGGTCCTTAATAAAGGACATACAACATGCACATACGTAATTCTACTTTATCCCCAACTACAATATAAATCGGAGTTCAGTATTTCATCTAGAGTATCATACGATTGGCTTACAGCCGATCGTGACTGCGTTATGTTTATACTCTAGATGAAATCATATAGAGTATTATAAGTTTAATCCAGCCCAAAAGTTTGTAACGCATAGAACCAAGCCTCGGACGGAAAAAAGTTATATATTATTTTTTGTTTATTTGTGGCCAAAAACCTCAAATCCGCTTGACGTCCGTCCGTCCGTCCGTCCGTCCGTCCGTCCGTCCGTCCGTCCGTCCGTCCGTCCGTCCGTCCGTCCGTCCGTCCGTCCGTCCGTCCGTCCGTCCGTCCGTCCGTCCGTCCGTCCGTCCGTCCGTCCGTCCGTCCGTCCGTCCGTCCGTCCGTCCGTCCGTCCGTCCGTCCGTCCGTCCGTCCGTCCGTCCGTCCGTCCGTCCGTCCGTCCGTCCGTCCGTCCGTCCGTCCGTCAGTCCGTCCGTCCGTCCGTCCGTCCGTCCGTCTGTCTGTCTGTCCGTCCGTCCGTCTGTCCGTCCGTCCGTCCGTCCGTCCGTCCGTCCGTCCGTCCGTCCGTCCGTCCGTCCGTCCGTCCGTCCGTCCGTCCGTCCGTCCGTCCGTCCGTCCGTCCGTCCGTCTGTCCGTCCGTCCGTCCGTCTGTCCGTCCGTCCGTCCGTCCGTCCGTCTGTCAGTCTGTCCGTCCGTCCGTCCGTCCGTCCGTCTGTCCGTGAACACGATAACTCAAGAACGCCTTCACCTAGGATCTTGAAATTTTGAATCTGGATGTTTGGTTGAATTTGTAAGGCTAAGTTCGTTAACGGTCAAAATCGTCCTACTCCTTCGGGTAGCTGCCATACAAAATGTCCTTAAAAGACGTGTTCAAGAATATTGGTCGATATCTTCAGAAGGGTTTAAGCTACGACTTCGAAATTTTGTATGTGTAATTTTTCCAATAGTTCGAGCTAAATATATGATTATGAAGAAAATCCTGTTAGTCCTTCGTGTAGCTGCCATACAAATATCCTGTCAAAATGTATTCACTTAATTTACGAAACTCACTATAACTCAAGGAGTCCTTTAGCTATGAATTTGGAATTTTGTACAAATTAGTTTTGAGTTTACTAGTCAGCGAAATCCTATTACTCCTTCGGGTAGCTGCCATACAAAATGTCCTTAAAACACGTGTTCAAGAATCTTGGTCGATAACTTCAGAAGGGTTTAAGCTACGACTTTGAAAGTTTGTATGTGTTACTTTTTCAATAGTTGGAGCGAAATGTGTGATTATGAAAAAAATTATACTTGTCCTTCGTGTAGTTGCCATACAAATATCCAGTCAAAACGTCTTCACTTAATTTACGGAACTTACTATAACTCAAGTAATCTTTTAGCTATGAATTCGGAATTTTATACAAATTAGTTTTGAGTAAAAACGAAGTTCGAGTTTACTAGTCAGCGAAATCCTTTTACTCCTTCTGGTAGCTGCCCTACAAAATGTCCTTAAGACACGTGTTCAACAATATTTTTCGATAATTTTTGAACGCTTCAAGCTACGAATTTGAAATTTTGTACACGTTCATTTTTAAATGGTTCCAAGGAAAAGGATAAATATGTAAGAAATGAGTCCTTCTTGCACCTCCCATGTGAAAGTCCTTCAAAAACTTTGGATTACAATATCTTCCGAACCAATTACACCAGGACGATAAAATTTAGTTTCTGTATATGGGATCACAAGAGGAGTCTACTGAAACTAAATTTTTGAGGGGGGAGGTGGAGCACGAAAGTGGGGGACAGTAATTTCTCAAAAAATGTAATTTTTATGTCTCAGAAACCGTATCAGATATGATCTTGAAAATTTTACAGGAGTTGGGGTCGGTAAACTTCTAGTAGTGAAAAAAATTTTGGTGGTGTGGGTGTTGGGGGTAATGGTGAAAGGGGGTAGAAAAAAAAAATTTTTATTTTTATTTCTCGAAAACCATAATGAATAGAAAGCTAACAATTTAGGATTATACAGGGTTTGTGGCACTCCGTGTGCCACCTTGTAAGGGGTTATTTCTTGATATATTTGGAGAAAAAAATTGTTCTACAGGGTGGGACAATTTTTAATATTAGTGGAGATACAGGGTGGTTAAGAAAAGTGTTTGTGACCGGTACCCTCATTCACTTAAAACGTTATATCTTGGAAACGAATAATCACAAGGCAAAGTGTTATAACTCGTTTTTCAGGCAATCGAATTACCTTTCATTTGATGTAACAGTCTAAATTGTAACTGCACCCAATCTTGAGATATTACCATTATAAAAATGTTATTTTAATTTTATTTTTTTATGAGCCGTATTATTACCTACAAAAGCTGCATACATATGTATGAGTTACGATTAACATTTTGGAAGTAATAGGTAAAAATACATATCGCATAAAAATTAAATATTTAAAGAATCAGTGCATGTGCATGTTGATCTACGCTGCTTGCTTGAATTGAAAGAATTTAATAATGGTTTTTATTTCAAATATTTTTATTATAATAAATGTTCAAAATGGCCACCTTCATTTTGAATGCACGCTAAAGCTCGTTTGGCAAGTGTTCTCTTGGTATTCATATTCCTCAACTGCTGCCTTACTTCTATTGCTGCCGCATCGATCCTGGTATTTAGATCTTCCAATGTTTCTACTGGCGTTGCGTAGACAAGGTCCTTCATCCGTCCCCATACAAAGAAATCCATAATAGTAAGATCAGGAGATCTTGCAGGCCAGTGTATCGGTCTATTTCTACCGATCCAGCGATTGCTATAATTGGAATTTAACCAGTCTGTGATCTGTCGGCCGTAATGAGCAGGAGCACCATCGCACCAACAAGTCCTGTAGATCATTTGATAAAAACTGTAAGTAATTGGAGCTATTTAGAGTACACGGAAACCTAATAGGTCCAAGAAAATCGTCACCCATCACACCTGCCCATAAATTGACGCTGAATCTGTGCTGAAATGATGCCACTCTTGTGTGTGGATTGCTCTGAGCCCATGTATGTAGGTTGTGGAAGTTTGTGATATCGTCTCTGGTAAATTGGGACTCATCCGTCCACAGAATATTGTTGAAAGAATTGTCGTCATCTATTTGTCATTCAAGGAGCCAATTGCAAAACTCCATCCGTTTGGGGAAATCAATGGGTAGCAACTCCTGTACTGGTGCGTGATGGTAGGCATGGAAGCGTTCTACTTTTAAAATACTCCAAACTTTGCAAGTAGAGATGTTAAACTGCAATGCCAAGCGTCGGATACTGATCGATGGATCATTTTGAACTGCTTGCAGTATTCTTTCATCAATCTGAACAGCGATTATTGGCGCAGGATTTGCATTTACTCTGCTTGTTCTAACGCTGTCAGTTTTCCTAATTCTCCTGTAAACATCTTGAAATACTCCCCTGTCAGGTGTCCGTCGATGAGGATGTCTCTGATGGTAAAGCTTTCGCGCGGCTCGTCCATTTCCGCGACACTCTCCATAAATTAACACAATGTCAGCATATTCTTCATTGGAGTACTCAGGCATTTTGAAATTATTTTTTTAATTCTACTGACACCTTCTTCTCTTAGCAACGTAACTAAAACTGAGAAAAATATGAAGGTAGTTTTGCTTTTATAGACTTTTTATTTTGTTAGGCACCCTATTAAAAAAGGCATAGTACCGCACCCAGTATTACCTACCACATCCAGATAAAAGCATCAATTATGATGAAACTCACTTACATTTCATTGTTTTCCTTCATACTTTAAATAGTAATAAATGTGCAATAAAAATACTTCAGTACTACCGACAAATTAAACAGGTTCTTAGACGAGGTCTATAGGAAGGAAATATTTAATTTTTATGCGATATGCATTTTTACCTATTACTTAAAAAATGTTAATCGTAACTCATACATATGTATGCAGCTTTTGTAGGTAATAATACGGCTCATAAAAAAATAAAATTAAAATGACATTTTTATAATGGGGTTTTCTGAGAAAAACTACATTGATCACTGAATTTTAAGGGTTCACGTAGAAAAAATCTGTGTTTTCGAGTAAATATCTCAAGATTGGGTGCAGTTACAATTTTGAATGTTACATCAAATGAAAGGTAATTTGATTGCCTAAAAAACGAGTTATAACACTTTGCCTTGTGATTATTCGTTTTCAAGATATAACGTTTTAAGTGAGTGAGGGTACCGGTCAAAAACACTTTTCTTAACCACCCTGTATCTCCACTAATATTGAAAATTGACCCACCCTGTAGAACAATTTTTTTCTCCAAATATATCAAGGAATAACCTCTTACAAGGTGGCACACGGAGTGCCAAACACCGTGTATAGAGCCACTATGGAGACATCATAGAAAAATAAAATTTTTGATTGTGGAATCATGGTACGGGGGAGAGGGGTGGTTTTTTATATCTCAGAAACGGCTTATGCTAGAAAGTAGAAACTTAGTACGTATATGTAGATGTGATATTTGAGTTATTAAAGCAAAAAAAAGTTCAGATTTTTATTGGCGTTCACGGGTTGAGTAAAAAAAATATCCGTGAATCCACATTTTCACGAATTTCGTTAAAACTTTTAGACATGTCGAACTATCAAAGCAAAATTTACTTCTGCGGGCTATTTATATAAGCGCCTAGTAACGATCTTAAAATTTTTTTGATATCCAACCCCTAAGGGGGTGTAAAGTGGTTGTGTACATATTCACGAATTCTTATATATTCCTAAGGTATATTGAGATTTGGAATTCACTTTTACTTCTATAAGCTTTAAACGTAGTCGGGGAAAAACCCGATTTACGTATTTTTCTCTATTAAACCCCCTGGGGTATTGTTCAAGTTTTCACTGATTCCGAAAATCTCTTAGATTTAATGTGATATTCGCTTTTACTACTATGAATTATTCTATTGATAAAAAAAATACGTAAGTAAATAAAAAAAATCTGCCAACAGTCTGGGCGCAACTATTTTATTTTTTTGGTAGAAGTCCGAAACGTGTTTGATGATGAGATGCGGTGTAGGTTACTATGCGACTGACAACCTAAGAAATAACCAGGAGGCTATTTGGATCGTTATTTTTTAGGTTGTCAGTCCCATAGTCACCTACACCGCATCTCATCATTAAACACGTTTCGGACTCCTACCCATAAAATAATAAAGTTGCGCCCAGACTGTTGGCAGATTTTTTTACTCTTCTCTTGAGGAATCACCATTACATCCATTAAAATTGACTGTTTGGTGCGGTTTACACGCTGGCGGCATCATCGGTCCTTATTTCTTTCGAAATGAGGAAGGAGCTGCCGTTACTGTGAATGGCCAGCGCTATCGAGCCATGCTGACTGAATTTTTGTTTCCAAAAATTAATCAGCTAAACATCGCCGACATTTGGTTCCAAAAAGATGGCGCAACTTGCCATACAGCGCTCTTAACAATCGATTTCTTGCAAAATCAATTTGGTGACAACTTGATTTCCAGAAGTGGTTCTGTTAACTGGCCCCCTCGTTCGTGCGATTTAACGCCTCTGGATTACTTTTTATGGGGCTATATTAAGTCATGCGTTTATACCGACAAAGCAGCAACTCTTGAAGCATTGGAAGCCAATATTCAAGCCACTGTTGACGCCATACGGCGTACTTATTGGAAAAAGTAGTCAAAAATTGTACTGATCGAATGGACCATGTAACTCGTAGCCGCGGCGGACATATGACGGAAATCATATTTAAAAAATAAATGCCATGAAATTATCTACCAGAATATAATAAAAAAATTTCATTCCAACAATATTTCTGTCTTGTATTATAATTTTAAGTTCTCATGCACCTAAAAAAACACCCTTATATGCGAAGTTTGCTCAGCCTGTGCACAGTTTTCGATTTTAAGATCGGGAGAACCGTGAAATACGCCTTATTTGCTAGTGTGATCCGTTGTTCTACTTCGTTTCGTCTCGTTCGTTGCCGTCTATTACAAGGTGTGGTCCACATTCTCCAGGTTGTAGTCCCCCATGGTCATATTTTGTCTAGTTGGCGCATTTCTTCTTGTTTGGGTCATGAACTTGGTCTTATTCTTATTGACCCTTAACCCGAAGATTTGCTTCGCGTCTGGAACAGTTCGTGTGATGAAAGACTGTGAATTCCAGTGTTTTCCACGAAAGGGACTGTATACTCGTTTGCGTGTGCACAGGTGTGGTGAGATCCGTTGGAGAGTGAAGTCTTAAGGCCTAAACAGAATACGAACCTCGACTACGACTGCGCAGTCCCTGTCTTTAGAATACACAGGATTGTATGCCGAGGCCCACAATACCAACTTCGCTTGCGACTACGCAGTCGTGCTACACTCTAATTTTAAGACTGCGGTTGTAGTCTCGGATTTCAATTCTTTCCCAGTAGGAAATGTATCGTATACTATACGATGAAACGAAACCGTATGGAAATCGTATAAGTGGTTAGACTTTTTGGGAAGGATGTCGCCGGTTGCTGTATATATTGTTGCGAGCTAGGGGTTCGCCGGGATTTCAAGTAAAACACAGTTCGTTTAAAATCAAAATGAGTGTTCGTTTATTATTCGCACTTTAATTCTATTCACACAATAATTCGCACTGTATGGCAACACTGCCTGCTTATATAAATCGCTTGACTCGATTACTTTCGCTTCCTACCAACACGGTCGCGTATACACGCTGGCTGTCACAATCGACGTAATAAAAATTACTGTGTCCCTCGCTGAAAGCTTTATCTGCTTTTATACTAGTTGGCGGTAGTCTAGACTTTCGCTGACGAGTTTGGATAGGTTCGAATTCAGTGTTCTATTGAAACGTTCCACCATTCCATCGGAATGTGGATGTAGTGGAGTTGTCCTCGTTTTGTTTATTCCCAGCATTTGACACACGAGTGTTTGAATGTTTGAGATTCAAAGTTGCGCCCTTGATCGGAGTGTAGTTCACGTGGAACTCCAAATCTGCCCACCCAGCTGGTAACAATTTGTTCTGCGACGGTAACTGCTTCTTGATTTGGAATTGGCAAGCTTCGGGCTACTTGCTGAAATAATCGATGACCACAGGAATGTAGCAATTACCATTTTCTGATTCTGGAAATGGTCCAGCAATATTCACAGCAATTCTCTCAAATGGAGCTCCCACGTTGTATAGTTGCATTTCCCCCTTTGATCTGCATTGCGGTCCTTTACTCGATGCACAGATAATACACTTACGGCACCAGTTTTCGACGTCATCTCGGAGATGGATCCAATAGAACCTCTCTCGTATCTTTGCCAAGGGTCTATTTACACCAAAATGACCACCGGAAGTACCTTCGTGATACTCCTTCAAAATTTCCTCGACTTTAGAATGTGGGACAATGGTTTGCATGAGATGCGATATTCCGTCAGCGGTTTCCCATTTCCGTTTTAATAACCCGCCGTCTAGGTGGAGGGAGGTCCATTGTGCCCAATAACTCTTTAAGGTTTCGCTGAATTGTGAGATGTCTTTCCACTCAGGCCTCTCCATTTTGTCCTTCCATGCCATGATTGGTGAAATATCTGGATCTTTTCGTTGAGCATCTTCCAGTACTTTTTTTTACAGTGATTCCATCCCTCCTTTGGTTCGGTCATTATCCTCTGAATGGTTTCTCCGACTTCTTTTTCTTCTACGCGGTGACAATGCTTGCAGTTTGGTGGACAAGGACGTCGTGAGAGCGCATCGGCATTACCATGAATTCTCCCTCTTCGGTGAACAATTTCAAAATCGTAGGACTCCATCCTTGCTATCCATCTTGCTACTTGGCCTTCGGGATTCTTGAACTGAAATAGCCATTTAAGCGATGCGTGATCCGTTCGAAGAAGGAACTTTTGACCATAGAGATATTTGTGAAAATGTTTTGTAGCTTCTACAATGGCTAATAGCTCTCGGCGAGTTACGCAATAGTTCCTTTCTGATTTTGAGATAGCACTCTCTCTTGTTTGTCGATCTCCTGTGATAGTACTGCTCCGATACCGAAATTGCTGGCATCGGTGTCTATGATGAAACCGTGACCTGGTTTTGGATATGCCAGAACTGGAGAGTCGCAAAGTTGATCTTTTAATTTCTCGAATGCTTCCTGGCACTGTTGATTCCAAGTAAATTGTTTTCCTTTTTCTGTTAGCTGATGAAGACATTTCGCCATGTTGGTAAAGTCTTTTACAAATCGACGGTAATATGTCGCTAATTCTAAGAAGCTACGCAGTTGGTGTTTATCTCTCGGAGTAGGCCAATTTTTCACCGCCAGTATCTTCTCCGGATCCGTCTTTACACCATCAGCTGAAACGATGTGACCGAAGTACTTTACTTCTGCACTAAACAAAGTGCACTTCTTCGGGCTCAGCTTCAATTTTGCCGCCCTCAGTCGCTGGAAGGCTTCCTGTAGATTTTTCAGATGTTCCTCCAATGTCTTGCCGATAACGATCATATCATCTAGGTAAACGAGACAAGTTTTCCAACTAAGGCCACGCAAAACAAAATCCATTGGTCTTTCGAATGTAGCTGGAGCATTGCACAGGCCATATGGCATCACGATGAATTGCCACAGTCCGCTGCCGACAGAGAATGCTGTTTTCTCTCTATCATTTTCGTCTATTTCCACTTGCCAGTAGCCACTTTTCAGGTCCAACGTTGAGAACCATTTAGCATCTGTCAGGGTGTCGATGATATCGTTGATTCTAGGTAGTGGATAGCTATCCTTTTTCATCACATCATTTAATTGTCTGTAGTCCACACAAAATCGGGTACTGCCATCCTTTTTCTTAACCAGCACCACTGGCGATATCCACGGACTCATTGATTCTTCGATTATTCCCTGATTCTCCATGCTTTTGACCATTGAATTAACTTCTCCTTGTTTCGCTGGTGGAACTCTTCTTGGGGGTTGACGTATCGGTGTAGCACTTCCGGTATCTATACGATGCTTCACTAGGTTTGTTCTGCCATAATCCTCATCACCGGTGAAGAAGACGTCGCTGAATCTTTCGATCAAATCCACTGCTTGCTTGTGTTCTGCTCCTCTAAGGTTGCTTGACTGAAGAACTGCTGATGTTACACTATTCTTCCTTCTTGAATTATTTTTAGAGGCTACGTTATGATGCTCTTCAGTGTATATACTCGTCACTGCTGAGATTGGTTCGCAGCTGCCAATTACATCTCCTTTCTTTACGCTGGTAATGCTGTCCGAAACGTTGAGCACTCTTATTGGTACAATCATCTTCTCATTTCTTTTTACTAGCGTTTTTCCCAATATTAGACTTCGCAATGCCGGTGTCGTTTCTGGTTCAATGAGGTAGAATCCGTGGTTCCCAGGATCACCATCGAGCTCTGCCCAAATAACATTTTCCGATAACTTTGGTATATCCGCATCTTTGCACAAAATAATTCGCAGCTTGGTTGTGTTGGAGGATGTTATTTCTATTGGGATTTCGATATTCCTATATATATAGCTGTATGCCGTGTGGTTTCAGAAAATCCATTCCAAGAATACACTCGTCGGTAATATCAGCTACCACGAATACATGCGAGAATGTCAAATCTCCAAGTTGTATGTCACGAGCTATTTCCCCATGGACTGTAGTAGTTTCTCCTGTTGCTGTGCGAAGTACGTACTTTTCGGTGTTGTGGAGCCAAGTACGGTCTACGAGGTCAGATCTTAGCACTGATCGTGTTGCGCCAGTGTCAATTGTTATTATGCAGTTCAATTTGTCGACTCGACCACTCATGCATAAGTCGTTTTCACCACGATGTAGTCGAGAAACTGCGATGATGGTTCCGGGGGCGTCGATTCCAACAGCCAACTTTTGCCCCATGAAGTTGGCTTTTACTCGTTTCCTGGACTATCATTAGACGAAGCGTGCTCTCGTGACGGTTCGCTTCGTTCTCCCCTTTGTTTAGCAGCGCAGCCGGAACAATAGTTTGTAGCTTTTCTTGGTTTTCGGCAGTCGCGTCTTAAGTGTCCTGCCTGTCCGCAATTCCAACATCGAGGGGCACCAGATCCTTCGCTCCGTTTGGTGTACTGACATACACACTCTTCTGTTATTTCTCAAACTCGGTAGTTATTTCTCGAGCTTTGCTTGGCAGCTTCGAACGTAAGCCCATATACTAATGCTTCGTCAATCGTTTTCTTTCCTGCCAATTTTAACGCATGCTGCAGCTCTCTGTCCTGTACAGCATTGGTAAATGCGAAAACAGCTGTATCGTTGCGTTGCTCTGTTTGCGCATTGGGAAGCGATAATAGTGTAAGTCGTTCAATATCGCGCGCCAGCTCTTGAAGTGTTTCACCAGTCTTTTGGCTTCGGTTGTAAAGTTGTGTTTTGTAGATCTCTCGCATGTGGTCACTGCCGTAATGAAGATCCAATGTCTGTACCAACGTCGAAAAATCTTGTTGCTGCTCCTGCGGAATTGTTTGAAGAACTTCTGCTGGTGGACCTCTTAGCGCCAATATAAGAGCCGTTCCTCGTTCCAAATCATTCCAATGATTATTTCTTGCGGTCGCCTCGAATTGGGTCTTGTAGATAGCCCACGGTGTTTGTCCATCGAAGATTGGAGCTTTGAGATCTTTGTGTGTAACGTGTTCTGTTTTGATGACTCCAGTGGTTTTTACGTTGTCAAAGTCTCTTTTTAGACGTTCAACTTCTTCTACAATCGTTGATGTCTTCTCCGCTATTTGATCTTCAAAAGTTCGAAGTTTCTTTTCTACATTTTCTTCTATTGCTTTCCATGGTGTCCATTGTCTGATTTAGATCTTCGATTTTATTGTTCTGCTGCTCCAACTTTTGGTTGAGGTCGTTAAGGTCTGTTGATGTTTGATCTAACTTCTTGTTAAGGTCCATTGATGTCTTATCTAACTTCTGGTTGAGGTCTTTCGACCGCTGTTCTAATTTTTGGTTAATGTCCGTTGAAGTTTGGTCCATTTTCTGACTGAGATCTGTGGATAGTTGACTATGGTGGTCCATTTTCTGGCTGAGGTCCGTTGATTGTTGATCTAATTTGTTCATCATTTGTTGCATTAACTGCGTCAGAGAATCTGATGTACCAAAACCCTCTTCACCACTTCCTGCACGAGCTTCTTCGGTTGGGAACTCGAAACTGTTTGCGTCCTTACCCTCAGCCTCAAGTATCTCGATCATCTGGCTGACAAGCTCAGACTTGTTCCCTGTTGTAGATAATTCCCGTCTACCGAGCTCTTCCTTCAGCTCCGTTAGTTTTAAGTCTTTTAAATAACGCAGCATTTTCACTATCTATTATTTGTCCGTCAAAGATTTCTATTTTTTTCATTCAAATTCTCTTTTTGTCCATATGAGAACTTTCCACTTCACTAATTGAAGTTACCGCTCACTAGAGCACTCGAAAATATCCGATTTCATAAAATTCTCACTTTCCGTTCGAGAATTTTCACTTCACTTCTTCACAGTTTGAAAACTTTATTCGCTCACAAAATTCTCACTTTGTCCGTTCGAGAATTTTAATTTCACTTTTCCACTCGCGATTTTAACCCGAATTAATCCTTGAAATCCCACTTCTGACACCAATTGTTTCGAGCTAGGGGTTCGCCGGGATATCAAGTAAAACACAATTCGTTTAAAATCAAAATAAGTAACAATTTATTCAATCGCACTATTATTCTGTTCGCACAATAATTCGCACTGTATGGCAACACTGCCCGCTTATATAAATCGCTTGACTCGATTACTTTCGCTTTCTACCAACACGGTCGCGTATACACGCTGGCTGTCACAGTCGACGTAATAAAAATTACTATGTCCCTCGCTGAAAGCTTTATCTGCTTTTATACTAGTTGGCGGTAGTCTAGACTGTTCTTGAATCTTCGCTCGGTTGTGTGTGTGGACGGTACTGGAAAGTTTGAGAGCATTCCATTTGATCTTCTACGCTGTTCTAGTACATTCGAGCACATTCAATTAGAGGGGAGGTATAATCGTGTTGCTCCGCTCCCCTTATGTACTTCAACTAGGTTTCTGATTGGGTTACTTTGTAGATGGGTATTCGGTTGTTGATGTTGCCATTATACGAAACGATCGAGTTGCGCGGTTGCCAGGTTTACATGTAACAATATATATTAGTAGTAAGTGCAACATTTTTCTATCTTCGCTTCATAGGTGCGAGAGGGCGAGCATGACAAATGCTAACGCTTTCCTTTGTATGAAAATGTTCAAGGTTTTTGGCTAAAGTGTCAGCATTTTCGATCTTTTTGCCCTGAAAAGCTTTTAAAGTGTCAGCATTTTCGTTCTTTTTGCCCAGAAAAGCTGCTTTTACGGCGAAATAGCTTGTTTTGGTCAAAGTAGGTGTGAAAACTCGTTGGTGTGTGAGACCGGCAGTAGCGATAATTTCCCTCGCTCTTTCTCGCTCCTGCCTGATGAAAGTGTATACAAAATTTGTTTTTGCGTAAAAGGGGAAACTGGGTGATGTGCGCAGCAGAGTGGGTAATTGCAACTTTGCGCTAATTTTTCGCAAGTAGGTGGAAAAATAGTTGTTGCGTGTCACCGGCAGTATGCATATACATCAGTGGAGCCCTGAGAACAACTCCCTCTGCAGCCCTAGACATGCTATTCAGTCTGCCACCTCTAGACATTTTTGGCAAGCAAATGGCAGCCAATGCAGCCATTCGACTTAGGACCTCTACACAGTGGACTGGCATATATGCAGGTCACTCAACAATCTTGAATCACTTCAATAACATTCCTGAAAACACCGACTACACCCCTCCCAGTTATGATTTTGAGAAAAATTTCCTTATAGCCATCCTAACCCGTCTAGAATGGGAAAGGGATTCGGTACGGACGGAAGAGTCCGCCCACATATATACGGACGGCTCCAAAACTGAAGGCGGGGTAGGTGGAGGTGTTTTCTCTGATATGCTTAACATTAGCAGCTCCTTCCGCCTTCCGGACCACTGTAGTGTCTTTCAGGCGGAGCTTATGGCGATCAAGGAGGCCTTGTCCTGGCTGAGGTGTAATGTAATATCTACTAGGGATATTAGCATTTTCACAGACAGCCAAGCGGCAATAAAATTCTTGGAATCGGCCTCGACAATATCAAAGGTCGCCGCAGAATGTCGATCATCTCTTAAGGAGATGGCTGAACAGTTCAATATTCTTCTGTGCTGGGTGCCAGGACACAGGGATATTCCAGGGAACTGCATGGCTGACGAACTCGCTCGACGCGGTACTACCCTTTAGATTATGCCGGAACATCGGAATCTGGGTGTGCCTCTCTCTACATGTAAACTGCTACTGAGATTGGACTCAATTGAGAAAACCAACTCAAGATGGGCGGACGTTGTTACATGTCATACTGCGAGACAGATCTGGCCGGAGCTGGATCTAAAACGCTCCAAAAAGCTGACCTTGCTCAAAAGGGCGAATATCAGCACCACAGTCGGTGTCCTGACCGGACACTGTCTTATAGGTCGACATGCTAAAAGACTCGGTCTCTTCTCAAACGACTTCTGTAGAAGCTGCCTGGATGAAGACGACGAGGAGACAGTCCTTAACCTCCTCTGTACCTGTCCAGCTCTATCAGCCAGAAGGAAAGCTCATCTTGGAGCTTACTTCTTCAACTGTCTCGGTGACCTTGCCTCAATGGAGGTCGCGAGAATCCAACGCTTCATAGCAAGCTCTAAATGGTTCGACGAGTAGGACCGGATTCGATGATCCTGTGGTAACACAACGGACCTTTTAGGTCTAAGTGTGTCCGTGTTCTCACGGGCAGCCACGCGTACCTACCTACCTACCTACCTGTCACCGGCAGTAGCGATAATTTTTCTCGCTACTGCCCGCTCTTGCCTGGTAAAAGTGTATAGACAATTTGTTTTTCGCAGAAAGGGGGAGCTAGGTGATGTGTGTGACAGAGTATGAAGATAATGGTTTATTAGGTTGATGCAGTCATACAATGCATTGGTGGATACAGAATTGATTTTTCTCCTAAGTAAAATAGGTTTTAGTAATTCCTCCATTTTTAAAATCCTGCGTTGAAATCTTAATCGGTTTAATGCACAGGTTTGCCAAGTACCCTTTCTACTAGATCTATATGAATACCCACAGACAATCATGTATTTAACAGAAACCTGAGCACAAAAACGGATAAGTTTATAATCTAGCGAAGGCATTGCACAGATTGAGTAATTCGACGATCAAGAAAAATAGCACAATTATCAGCAGAAGATATTTCAACACTGTAGGTAATGATGACGACCAATGTGATTTTTTAACCGGCTTGTTATACGGTTCACAAACGTCTTTGCAGTTAGCGAACACACAATCAGGAGACAAGCGTAGATATTCAGCTTCGACATCGGAAGACCTTAGAAAATTCACTCATTATCAGGGAGCAGAAGAAGCACCTGACGTAATCCTTCAATCCTTTACCCCGAAAAATTTTTTTTCACGTTTCATGACTAGTAGACACGAAAAAAGCAAAAAAAAATTTCAGTCCGTCTGTCCGCCGTACGCAAAATCGTTTCAAGGCTCGTAGCTCGGATCAGATATTAAATTGAATTTTTTTTATGGATAGACTGAGTAGGCCCCTTGAAGTGACTAAATTCTGAGGGGTGGGGTTGTGAGGGGGGAGGAGGAGAAGCGTTTTAGACGGAAAATTTTGGTTTCTAGATCTCAACAACCGCTTATGCTAGGAGGCTGAAACTTGGAATTTATATAGAGAGATAGTGGAGCCATTTGCATAAAAATTGTCAATATGCGTGAAGGGGTGTGGGAGTGGGGGGAAAAATAATGCGTCCGAAACGCAAAAAAGCCGAGATCGACACATTCTAAAATCCATATCTCCTAAACGGTTAACGTCACAAAATTGGAACTTAATGAATATCTGTAGGTATACTAGGAGAATAGATCGGAATCAAATTTTTGAATAGGGGCAGTGGCGGACGGTGCTGGGGGGGGGTGAAAAGCTTTAGATTACGATATCTCAAGAACCAATTGCACTAGACAAATAAAATTCGGTTTGTGTATTAAGGTTGATAAATGAAGTTTGCTCAAATTAAAATTTTTTTAGGGAGCGTTGGAGCATGGAAGTGGAGGAGATACGAATTTTTAAAAAAAAATCACGTCACATATCTCAAGAACCGTGTCAGATAGATGCTTACCAGAAGTAGGCCTGATAGACTCCTAGCAGAAAAAAATTTTTTTTAGGGTGTTGGTGTAGAGGGTAAGGGTGGGGTAGGCTGAAAAGGAAAAAGTTAACATTTTTATATCTCGAGAACCTATAATGATATAAAGCTGAAACTTGGTATTTAGATAGAGCTATAGTATTAGCATGTTGGAAAAATATATTTTTTTGTAGGGGTAGTATGGTACGGGGGTGGCTGGTGTATTTCATATCTATCGAACGGCTTATGCAACAAAGTTGAAACTGGGTATGTATATGTAAATCAACAAGAAAAGTAATTTAGATTAAAAAAAAAAATCTAAATCTAAATTTAAATCTAATCTAATCTATATCTATTAGCGATCGGAAGGGGGGCAAGAAAAATGATCAGTGGAAATGGAATGCATATATTTTCACGGTTTTCGCCATATCTATTAGGTCTTTTCTTGCATATCTGATGATATATCGAATTCATTTTTACTTAAGGATTCCTATATAAGCGCCAGGAAGTCAATTTCCGAATTCAATCCTAAGGGGTGTAAGGGGGTTGTATGCTTTATATTTCTTAGGTTTGATGAGATCTTAGATCGCTTTTCACTTCCACAGACTTTTTATATAGTCGCATACAAACCCATTTCTCAATTTTTGGGTATTCAACCCGCAAGGGTTTGCATATTTTTTCACAATTTTTGCCATCCCTTAGTTCTGATGAGATATAAAATTGGTTATTACGGCATTTGATGTAATGACCTAAAAACCGATTTTCCAAATTTCAAAAACCAAGGGGGTGTGAAGGGTTTGCTTACGTTTTCACAAATTTTACAAGACCCCTCGTTTCTCATGAGATATCAAGTTGCTTCTTATGAAATCGTCTAAAAACCTGTTTCACAATTTTTGGCTTTATATACGTTTTAACAATTCGTCATATCTCTTAATTCTGATAAAGCAGCAAATTCGCTTTTACTTCTATGAACTTTTAGTGTACATAATATACCGAAATTCGAATAGTCTACACGGGCTTTTCCAAAGTTTGGTCGGCCAAAAATCTCTATTTTAAATATTTTTATTTTAAGAACAAAATTAACTTTCCAAGCAACCTCATAATTTCGAAACAACTGATGATATACTCCGACTTTGTCCGCTCCCAAACTTTGACCCGAAAATAATAAAGTTTCGCCCAGACCATTGGCAGATTTGTTTCTTTTTTCTTATTTTTATTACGAAACCGTTACACTGAAAATAATATTAGTGTTACAAAAGATAGGAAGCTCGTAAAAAAGGCGAGAGTAATTTATGTAAATGTAAGAGCTGCGGGCTGGTATGAAACAGTACTCGGCTGATAACTTGAACACATCTTTCTGCTTGCATCTGCCAGCATATTGTTTATAGTATTCCTTTACACTTTCCGAAGCGCTGTTATTATGAAACATGACGATATTGAAGAATTCCATCATTTCAAACAAACGGAATAGCTCGAGATGTTTCACTTTGATACTACCTTCTCCTACATGTATTCTGTACACCTTCTGCAATCCAAGCTGGTTATCAGGTATTTCCTCGCCAACTTAACTCTTTAGTAAGGTAATTGAAGACTGAAATCCACCCATCGTACCCCGTTGACACGGGGAAGCGTCCAGGATAACTAAATATTATTTTCACCTCAAACGTGAACGGGTCAAACCCAAGCACAACTTTTCGATTTTGAGAGTCATCCAGATGGTATGTGTAGTTCAGTGGAGCGTTTTCGAATCATTGACTTTTTTCTCTTGTGAGATTCGATATTATCATTTTCACAGTGATCGTCTGACTTTTTTCTTTTGTTACACTTATTGCACTCTGCTTGAGTATTAGTTCATAACATTGTTGGTCACGATATGAATCTTTAACCATAACTTTATGTAATAAACCACGGGAACTCTTTTGTAAAAGAAAAACATCCACACTCGGCAGAGATCAAACTTCAAGTGATTTTATTTTCAATTGTCAAATATGGTATAAGTCTTGTACAATGGTACGAATAACAACACTGACACAAAAACGTTTAATTATCTATGTTCTAACTAGTGCGATTGGCGCGAAGTTTGACATTTTACATGGTCACTACATCACTTACAGTCAAGAGATACGGGGGTTTCAAATGTTACGCGCTGAAATGTACTTCCTTCTTCTAGGCTTGGTTGGCTTCTGTTACAAACGCCGGTTTTAAACGGTCTATTGACACTGAGCAAGTTTTATTATTATTGAACCTAACCGTGGAGAATTTCCGACACCTTTTAACTACCAGGTATGGGCCTTCGTAAGGTGGTCGAAGACCTTAATGCCTTCATCTCTAACGAACACTTGTTCGCAACTCTCCAAGCCTTTTGGTATGTGAGACAAGCGTGTCGGGCTTCTTGTTTCCGTTGGCTTCATGTGTTGCACCTGAGTTCTAAGCCGTGCGACGAAGCTTGAGGGGTCTTCCGGTGATTCATCTGCGTAATTTTCGAAAAATTCACCAGGCAGTTTTAGGGGTTGCCCGTACACCAATTCCGCTGTTGAGCACTTGAGGTCTGACTTAAGAGCTGCGCGGATGCCCAATAGTAATATAGGAAGTTCGTCGCTCCATTGGTTTGTATTTCCTCGGAAAGTTAAACAGTCTTTAAGTTGACTATGGAAACGTTCCACCATCCCATCCCGTTGGCTTGCGGGTGGTAGGCGGTTGTTCTTATTCTGTTGCTACCAAGGAATTTGGAGAGTTCATGAAAGAGCCTGAATTCGAATTGTGTCCCCTGGTCGGTGGTTATCCTCAAAGGAATTCCAAATCTACAGATGTAGTTGTTGAAAAACGTTTTGGCTATTGTTTGTGCCGTTAAGTCTCGTATGGGGTACGCTTTCGGCCAGCGAGTAAATCGGTCTTCCAGGGTTAGGATGTTTTTTTTTTTTTTTAACGAGGAGTAAAAGCATCGAAAGCTTAAGTCAGTGCGGGTTTTTAACCCGCTAAACATCTCCTCAGTCGTACGGATGGATCCTCCCGGAACCACCGTTAGGTATTGCATCGGGAGGCCGTCATAGCGATATTGCTAAAATCGTCAGTTATTGTCTGTCTAGTCTAGTCAGTCGTCTCCTGTGATGCGTCGCGTTGGATGTTTCTTATTCGCTCAAAGCGGCGAAGTGTCGACATAATCCGTGCTGCTGCAGTCTGGAAAACTTGCCACTTGAGGGCTGTGTCACAAATGTGTCTAACGAGGTTTTCTACGGTCGGAGCTTCTCCGAAGGCCTCCGCAACCTCGGCTCGGTCGACGTCGAAGCGCGGACAGTGCAGTAAGATATGCCGCGCGTCCTCAATCTCGTGGGGGCAGTTGGGACAGAACGGGTCTTCCTCATGCATAAAGCGGTGAAGATACTGCTTAAAACAACCGTGTCCGCTGAGCAGCTGGGTCACATAAAAGTCCACTTCTCCGTGTTTGCGGCTTATCCAGCTGTCTATGTTTGGGATCAATGTGAATGTCCATCTCCCTTTGTTCGCGCTTTCCCAGCGTCCTTGCCATTCCTGGATACTGCGCCGTCGCTCGTCCACTTTCGATGCTTCATCTGCTGCTACGTAGAGTCGCTGAAGTTCACACGCTATTATGTCAATTGGTAACATTGCCGATATTACTCCGATTGCTTCATCGGACACTGTTCGAAAGGCATTAGCAATCCTTAGTGCGCTAAGACGATAGATTGATCGGATTCCGATTCCGAACTCGTGACCGTTGCTAATAGTTTTCGCCTGCTGGAGCGTGGTCCTCCAATGTATGACATGATGCGTGAGAGTGCACCATTCACCTTTGAAGCCTTTCCGCTGATCGCCAGAAGATGGTCCTTGAAGGACATCCGGGTGTCAATTAACACCCCAAGATATCGCAGATTTGGCTGCGAGATGACCTCGTGCTCTCCGGCTCTGAATGTAAAAACTTCGCGCACTTTTCGAGAGCTCAAAAGAACCGCCTCCGTTTTATGCGAAGCCAACTCTAGGTCCGCACTACTTAACCAGTTCATAATTCTATTGATCGCCTCACTGCACAGAACTTCCAAGGTGTGGATATGTTTCGCTACTACCACTAGTGCGATATTATCCGCGTAGCCAACCAATGTGGTGTCCGTTGGAAGCTCGATGCAAAAAACGTCATTATACATGATGTTCCATAATGTGGGGCCAAGCACTGAGCCCTGTGGGACTCCTCGTGAAACGTCGTAGCGCTTGACGCCGTCCTCGGTGTCATACAGAAGAACTCTTCCTTCGAAGTAGTTAGCTATGATTCGCTGTAGGTATCCCGGTACGTTGAAACTATTTACTGCTTGCATTATTCGCAACCAGCTCGCTGAGTTGAAGGCATTCTTGACGTCAAGTGTTACCACTGCGCAGTACTTTTTGTCGCCGTTTTTCCATCTTTCACCGGATGTCGCATCACGCGCAATTCTCATAACAGCATGGATGGCGTCGATGGTGGATCTCCCTCGGCGAAATCCAAATTGTTGCTCAGATAGACCTCCAGGTCTCTCGAGTGACTCCTGTAGTCGGTTACTGATAATGCTCTCCAATACTTTTCCCAATGAGTCCAGCATACATAGTGGCCGGTATGCCGATGGTTGTTCAGGTTGCTTCCCGGGCTTCAATAGCAGCACCAGTCTTTGCAGCTTCCAAAAAGCGGGGAACACTCCTTCATTGAGACATGCTGTGTACATCCTAGCGAACGTCTCGGGATCCTTCCGGATGGCCGTTTTCATCGCTACGTTAGGGATGCCGTCCAGACCAGGTGCTTTGTTGTCGGTCACTTTTCGTAGTGTCAGTAGAACCTCTTCAGCTGTCACGGGAATAATATTACCCATATCTGCGAGTAGATGATATATTTGCGTCCGTTCACTCTGTGGTGGAAAGAGTGCCGCCACTACGCTGTCCATAAGATCCGAGGGTTGCGGTGCTCTGGGTCCTCTTACTCTTTTCATCACTACCTTGTACGCCTTGCCCCAGGGGTCGATATCCGAGTTATCGCGCAGGTCTCGGAATGCGGAGTCCTTGGCGTCTTGAATCGCTTTCTTAAGCTGTAGTCGGCATACTTTGTAGCTAGAATGCAATGATTGCCACGTGGTACGATTTCGCGCACGTTGCGCTTTCCTGCGCGCATGGTTGCATCGCCTTCTGCATTCGGCAATGCTCTCATTCCACCAGTAGACTGGGGTTCTTGTTGGTGCACCCGACCTTCTTGGTATTGCTGCGTCGCATGCCACGCTCAATCGCTGCTTGATATTTGTCGCCATATTGGTGGCTTCGTCATCCATTGTTTGCGCCTCGTCCCACACCAACTCAAAAACTTCTGCGTCGAAGGCACGTTGTTTCCATCCCTTGACTTGTGCAACAGCTATTCGCCTCTGACGTCTATTTTGCTGCAGCTCGATGACAATAGCGCGATGATCACTATGCGAGTAAAAATCTCCATGTAGCGTTTCGGGCGATCGTGTTGTGGGCGAACGTTAGATCCACCACCGACCGCCTGGTCCCAGCCTCAAATGTGTGCTGTCCATTATTTAAAAGCTCGAAGTCTAGTGTCGCAAGATATTCCATGAGAAGCCAGCCCCTGCGATTCCTATTCCTGCTGCCCCATGTCGTCGACCATGCGTTAAAGTCACCACCATTAAATGCCAGGAACTTTGATCTGGCCTCCGTCACCAGCTTCGTTAGCATCCGCTCATATTGAATTATGTCCATACTAGGTGGAGCGTAGCATGAGAAGAAGTAAATGCCGTCATATTTCACCCAAGTGAAGCCAGTGTAGGTTACTGGAGCTCTACTTTGGTAAACCGTACCACCAAGTGTCCATATCGCTGCTTTGCTGGATGCATCCGTCGTCCACTCGCATCCGTCCACGTTGTGGTGTTGCTCGCACAGGATTGCGAGGTCGAACCGTTGCTCGAAAATCGTCTGCTGCAGGAGGTCCTGTGCTGCAATACAGTGGTTGAGGTTGAGTTGTACAATTTTCATCGTCCAAGCTTCTTGACCGCCTTTTGATGTGCCGGACAGCAAGAGCTGCCAGCTGCATGATCGCCTTCGCACAATGCGCATTTCGTTTTGTTCGTACATGCAGTCGCAAAGTGCCCGTCTTCGCCGTATTTCCTGCATATATTTCTCCGATCTATTGGCTCCTTACAGTTCTGTGCCAAGTGGTTATACCCCAACACTTAAAACAACGTGTAGGCGAGACGCTCTCGCGTACTCGGCATGACACCCAGCCAATGCGTATCCGCTGCATATTTACCACTCTCACAGCATCTTCGGCCGGTAAGTTGACATAAGCCGTCTGTGTGCCTTGATGCCCTTTCCGCATGTGACGTACCGATGCTTCATCCGGTCGTCGTATTTCACACTGTGCGTGGAGCGCATCGCACACATCTGCTGGCGTTGTGACCTCATCGAGATCTCTTAGCTGGATTGCTATGGTATGGGTTTTTGCCGACACCTTAGCCGACTCGCATAATACCTTCTCCACTGCTGTCTGGTACGCTCCGGTATTCCGCTCTGGTGCACGCTTAAGTTCAAGCAGCAACTCATTTTTAGCGGTTCGTCGAACTGCATGTACGTTTTCGCCAAGTGACTTGAGGGTGTCATTTGTCTTAATCGTCCGCAGAATGTCCGCGTACGTAAGATCACCGGTAGCCGAAATAATGAGGGCGTCGGGTTTTGACCTTATACCCTTCTTCGTCTTCTGCTTCTTGCACTGCACTTTTGTCCATTTCTCCGTCTCCTTCGGCAGCGCTTGTGGTTGCACTGTATCTCCTTGTGCTGCCTCCATTGTGTTCCGCGCGTTGTTATTTTTTGCGAAGAGAAGGGATTGTCTCTTCGGTAACAAAGCTGTCTCAGCCTTCTTCTTCTTAGCAGACGTATGCGCTACATTCATGCGCTTCGTTGGTGGCGTCTCAAGATCAGGCTCCTGTCTTCTCTTCTGATTCAGTGATGTTTGCGAGGAGTTGTTTTTCCTAATTACTTCTTTCGCAGTGTCATATTGCTGCTCTTTTGCAAATACCTCATATAGCGCTCTGATGCTATCGATTGTATCACGCATTGGTTGATGAATCGAACGCCTTCCATCCTTGAGCATATCCACGAGTGAGTTAATCTGCTCACCGAGAAGGTGAAACGACGATTTCACCGATTCTGGCTCCTTGCTGCTGTCAGCTGCTGTTGGCGTTTTGATGATGTTATTTTTAGAACCCTCACTTATCTGTTTTCCTCCTGTCGTAGAAAGTTCTCGTGCGCCGGCTGGGGACCTTTGTAGCCTTGCGCATCTCTGAAAAGGGTTTTCATTGCCGCTGTTAACATTTATAGCGCCATCGTTGTCATTACTGTTTCGTCGTTTACTGTTGTTTGGTTTGTTGCTGTTTTTATCATTATTCATGTTTTTTGTGGTCCCAACTCAAAGCCGTTATTCCCGTTCGAATGTGTAGTCACCTAGGAACACATGGTTATCTTTGCAAGCAGTGAGGCCATGCAAGGGTTGACGCAAGCCCTTATGGGGTTCTGCGTTCAGAGCCAGATCAGTGTTAGTCAGGAATGTTACATCTGAGCCTACACCACTAACTTAATGGTGACAAACGCGGAGCGTTCTTTGAGACCTGCCAAGGTTTTACCGGGACGGAGGCGATTACTGCATTAGCCTGAAAGCCATTTCTGCTCGATTTCACTCTTACATACTCAGGTAACAGAATACCGCAATCGTCAGCCCAAATGCCATCATTTTGTTTCGTTGTTTCCAGTATTCATAATCAAGACCTTACTGGACTCAGTCTTAATATCTACGGCCGGGGTTAGTTTCGATGTTACTGTCGGCTGATATGGACACAGTCGTAGATGGCGATGTTGTCCCTCGTTGCTACCCATAGGTAGAAGGCACATTTGGAGGACGGTGCCGATTCGTCCTGTCGCTAAAGTTTCACAGGGTTCTTGGGACCTTTTAAGTCCCACCCTCCTCTTCGGCCGCTCTTGGTCGGGGACTGCTTATTGATTATTCGCAGCTAACCTTCATTTGCATGCAGGCCGTCCAGCTATCCGCCACCTTGCTGACCCCCACAGTAGCCTGAAGCTCAGCCCTGTGAAGGGTTAGGATGTAGGTGAACCCGTTCGAGCTCTTCAAGGGACCTACGATGTCCATGTGGACATGTTCGAATCTCTTACTAGGCAACGTGAAACTACCTAATGGCAACTTTGTGTGTCTTCTTATTTTTGAACGCTGACAATCTTGGCAAGATAGTACCCAAGTGCGAATGTTAGTGTTCATCTTTGGCCAAAAATATCTGTCGCTCACCAATCGCCTTGACGCTCTAATGCCCGGATGCGATAATGAATGTAGGTTGTGAAAAACGGACCTACGCAGCGACGGTGGTACGTACGGTCGCGCGGTTTGTTTGGTGGTTTCGCACCACAAAGGTTCGTGGAGCGTGGGAAACGTTCGCTGCTCAAGCACATAAGTGGAATTTTCAATTTAGTACTGAATTCAACAACAATTTAAGTTCGTCATCACTATTTTGAGCGTGCGCCAGAGTCGGTAACGTGAGCTTTGGTTTGGCCACCGTCGAGACACTATCATCTGGTCGGGATAGGCAATCCGCAACTATATTATCTCGCCCCTTAATATGTCGGATGTCGATCGTGAATTGCGCTATGAAATCCAGGTACCGCGCCTGCCTTGGATTCCGGTCGGTTTTGCTGAGCAGTGCGTACATTAAGGGTTTGCGATCCGTATATACTGCGAAATCTCGTCCTTCCAAAAAATGTTGAAAGTGCCTGATTGAAATGTATATTGCGAGCAGTTCTCTATCGAAGGCCGAGTTATTTTTTTTCTACTGGGCTAAGTTTTTTGGAGTAAAATGCGAGCGGTTCACATATCTCTCCATCGCATTGTTCCAATGCGCTCCCAATTGCGACACTGGACGCGTCTACTGTAAGTCGTAACTGTGGGTCTTCTTTTGGGTACACTAGTAATGTTGCCGAAGAAAGCGCTGACTTGACCTTTACGAAAGAGTCGTCGCATTCTTTTGACCAAGCAAATTTTAGTTTATTGGTCTTCTTGTTGCTTAGTTTTAAGAGTTCGTACAAGGGTACGAGTAATCCGGCGAGTTGCGGGACAAATCTGTGATAATAATTTATCATCCCTGTAAAACGCTGAACCTGTCGTACTGAGGATGGAGCTGGGAAATCAGTAATGACAGCTATTCTCTGGAGTGAGGGAGCAATGCCTGATTTGTTTATTTTATGGCTTAGAAAATTTACTTCACTTGCTCCAAATACGCATTTAGAATGGTTTATCCTAAGGCCATATTCAGATAAGCGTGTGAACAATTTCCCTAAGTGCGTTTTGTGTTCATCGTCATCCTTGCTGGCAACCAATATGTCGTCCACATATACAAAAGTGAAATCTAAACCCTCAGTGATTTTGTTCATAAAACGTTGGAATGTCTGAGCGGCGTTTCTCAAGCCGAATGGCATTCGTATTTCTGTTTCTTCCAACCGATTGTTTACCGGCTCAACAATCGGTTGTTCTAGTTTGTCGAACTGTTAGAGGTTGAAGGTGGTTTTGTGTAATCGCATGGTTTCATACATTTTGTGGCCTTTTTCGCAAAACGCTCGTGATACCAGCACGAAGTTTCATTTGCTTGGTTCCGCTTCACGCTTCGCGATGTTCTTCTACCTCTCTTCTCTTGAGGCGTCTTGCTCCTTCCGCGTGAAAAAAGGGTTTTTACTGACTTGGTGAGACTGGCCACTTCTTCCCTTAGCGCCATGATCTCGCGACTATGTGGGTCAGGGACAATTGCCGCGATTGTGGGTTTTTGCGTGACTTCCCAAACCTTATCGACCAACTCTAACTTCTTATGGAAGTCCTGTTCCGCTGTTACGGCCAAAGGAATCGAGACTGGAGTCGGGAGTTTGCGTTCCCAGAGGGATTTGACTAACTCTAGCGGTACAGATCGGAAGGTTTGCGGTCCCCGATGTACTCGTTTGACAACAATTCCTCGAATCGCTTCTGCTCGGAAAGGGAGTGTCTCTTAATGTGTGCCCGCTTTAAGTATTCATATTTATCCTCTACCGGCGGATTGTTCAACACGTCAATTATCTGCGAAATGGCGTCTACAGGAAGTGAGGCTGGGACGTAAGAATATTTCGATTCTTTCGGGGCTTTTTTCCCAAAAAATGGGCAATTTGATTGCGTGGAATTCGCCATGTTCCCGTTCTTCCCCCTGATCTACGCTTTCTTTCACCCGGTCTGGAGAGCTAGTCATAGTGGACGATTGAAATGGTGCCCGCAACTGAAACTACCAAGCTCAAGAAAAATCTATTTGCGCGAAATTAATTTTAAATTTCTGTTTGTGCGCGATTAATTCTAATTCTAATTACGCGTAATTGCACCAATTGCACTGTATATAGAAATGCTATGTGAACATGTATATTTTAAGGTATTCAGTGTATTAAATGCTTATTTGCGTTTTTACGTGAAAAAAAGGATAGATAAAAAAGAAGAAAAAGAGAAAAAGTATACTGTTAGGTAGGTAGGTACGCGTGGCTTGACACACTTAGACCTAAAAGGTCCGTTGTGTTCGAGAGGAGGACTCGCCCAGCTTTGTGTTGACAATCCTGGATGTTAACATCAAATTGATCAGCGCGCCAAGCGAGGACTCCACCTTCAGGATAGAAATTGCGTCAGTGATTGCCTCTGGTCTGACGTTGTTGAAAGCTCCCTCGATATCGAGAAAGGCAACCATGGTGTATTCTTTAATACTGATAGATTTTTCAATGGTGCGCACGAGCGAATGTAAGGCCGTTTCGACCGACCTCCCCTTCCAGTACGCATGTTGGGATGTTGACAGCAGTCGCTTGTCAATATTGTCGCGGATGTACACATCCATTAGTCTTTCCAGTGTTTTCAGAAGAAAGGATGATAGACTGATAGGTCTGAGGTCCTTAGGGCAGACATGAGAGCTTTTTCCTGCTTTGGGTATGAATACCAGTCTGACTTCCTTCCATGTTTCAGGAATGTAGGTTAGATCCAGGCAGCCTTTCAAGATAACCTTCAGCCAAGGAAGAATTATATCCGAGGTCTGCTGGATTTCAGCAGGAATTATAGTATACTGTTAAGACGCGCTCGGTTGTGCGTCTCCGTCCCTACGCCGTTATTGGTCGTTGACGACGTGGCGATGTGCCGCACGTGGCATTGTTGTCCCGTGCAGGTTACTGTCTTTTATTGGCGATAAAAAAGGATGTAGCGGCGCATTATCCTTTTTTATCGCCAATAAAATGCGCCGTGGCGTAGTATACTGTTTGGACGCGCTCGGTTGTGCGTCTCCGTACCGTCCTGTTGTGCCGTTGTCCCTACGCCATTATTGGTCGTTGACGACGTGGCGATGTGTCGCACGTGGCGTTGTTGGCCCGTGCAGGTTACCGTTGCTTTTGGCGTGTACTCGACGATAAAAAAGACGTGTTGCTATGCCAATGTTGGGTCACGTTTTCACTTTTGGCGAGCCCAAGAAGAATTACGTATCTTCTCGACGCCACCTTTTCGGCGATACCAAGAATAATACGCCGTTATGTCGCGGGCGCCGTGGCGTCGTAGGCCCGTAATGTACTGCCGTTGTTCACAATGATGGTGCGTTTACACTCACGCTTGAGGCGAGCCTCTACCCCCAACAGGCCATTGTAAACCGGTTTTCGTCGGCTGTGTTCTTTGCTGTGTTGAAAGCAATTTACACTCAACATGCCTCTGCGGCACAGCTTGCCTATAAGTGCGAAAAGACAGAAATACGATAAGCTGCGAAGTGCATGCTGCCACAGTTCATTGCATGTGTGTACACATATGGAAGCGTGCGTCAGAGAAAAAGTTGAAGAACGTTAGACTCTTGCGACTCCACGAGCCATTTGATTGGTTGAATTTTTGGTGGGGATAGAGGCTCGCCTCAAACGTTGAGTGTAAATGCACCATGATTCGGTTTGCGACAAAAATAACGTCCGGTGCCAAAGTATGCGACGTGTGGATTGTCGAAGTTTCTCGACGCTACCTCTTGGGCGATAAAACGAATATTGCGCCGTTGTTCCGTGTGCGCCGCGGCATCGTAGGCCCGTTATGTACCGCCGTAGTTTTTCACTTTCTAATTTTTAGGCACACTAGATTTACTGCGTCGCCAGGACGCGTGCGACTTCGCTTTCTTGTCCTTGTTGAAACCAATTATTGCTTTTGTTCACTTCTTGTCTAGGGTCACCACTGTTGGTCACGATATGAATCTTTAACCATAACTTTATGTAATAAACCACGGAAACTCTTTTGTAAAAGAAAAAGATCCACACTCGGCAGAGATCAAACTTCAAGTGATTTTATTTTCAATTGTCAAATATGGTACAAGTCTTGTACAATGACAACACTGACACAAAAACGTTTAATTATCTATTACCTCGTTCACGTGGTCAACGACGTACCGCTACGTAGCACTTCGTAGTACCACGTGAACACACGAAATTTTGCTACGGAGCGGTTTTTCTACAACGTAGCAAAACCGCGTAGTGTAGTGTAGTGGATTTGCTAATCCTTCCCACGAGAACACTTGCCGTTGCGCTCCGTATTATTTTTCGAGTGAATTGTCAAAAAACTGTGTTGACAGACAACTTTATTTGTTTGGATTTTTTCAACGATTCTAATACCAGTGCCTTTAATGACTCCATTTCGCTGAAAAATAAAAGAAGAAAGGTTATTTAAGAAATAAAACGACGAATGTAATTTTTTTTTTTAAATAAATACCAGTTGTGACAGCTGTCAATTAATAATCAAGAGTGCGAAACGTCAATTCACTTCACGTGAACACTCATATATCAACCGAATTTCATAATACGCTACACTACACTACGCTACCACGTAAACGAGGTATTAGTTGTAACTAGTGCGATTGGCGCGAAGTTTGAATCGCTGAGATGCTAAGATAAGTAATCACTTAGTTACATGGTCACTACAAAGATATTCTCTAGAAGATTTTGAAATGAAAACTGAAATGTGTTTGTGTTAGACTGTACCTTTTATACGTCCAACTTCTGGTTTACAACATTGATTGGAATAAACTCCACCACTTTGTGTAGAGTTCGAGGAGATGATATAAATTCATGAGTTTATCGTCATTTAAGTCAAACTCATTTGATGAAAATTGTTTCAGAATTCTTTTTAGGCTCTTGTTCCTAGAACGATAATAGATATACACGTATCAGTAATTCCCACAAGTCGAAGAGTATACACTCTGTTTACGTTTTTTGTTATTTATAAAAATCTTGGAGTTGGCATGCAAAAATCTTTTAAAATATTTACTGTTGGGGTATCTTCCGAAGGAGTCAAAAAATTCAATTTCCCTCGGAAAATAAAATGCCACCCAATGAGTGCTCAATGAACCGGTTCAAGCAGAAGATCCAACTGAGCCAGATCTTCTCCACGGATCTTTACGGTTCACGGATCTCGACGATTCAACAGATCTCGACGGTTCAACAGATCTCGACGGTTCAACAGATCTTTGCGGTTCGCGGATCTTGACAGCTCAACAGATCTTTACGGATCTTTGCGGTTCGCGGATCTCGACGGCTCAACAGATCTTTACGGATCTTTGCGGTTCGCGGATCTCGACGGCTCAACAGATCTTTACGGATCTTTGTGGTTCGCGGATCTCGACGGCTCAACAGATCTTTACGGATCTTTGCGATTCACAGATCTTCACGGCTCATGAATTTTTAAGGTTCGCGGACTGAAGCAGATCTTTACAAATCGCGTATCTTTGAGGTAATGATGATGGAGGACGGAGGGTGGGTGATGGAGGATCGATGATGAAGGATGGATGATGGAGGATAGAGGATAGAGGATGGAGAATGGAGGATGGAGGATTAAAGACTAAAGATTAAAGATTAATGATTAAAGATTAAATATTAAAGATTAAAGACTAAAGATTAATGATTAAAGATTAAAGATTAAAGATTAAAAATTAAAGATTAAAGATTAAAGATTAAAGATTAAGGATTGAAGATAAGACTAAAGATGAAAGATGAAAATTTGTAGATTGAAGATTGAAGATTAAAGATTAAAGATTATAAATTGAAAATAGGAGACGGAAGATAGATGTAGGAAAAAGTATTACTGGACACTAAAACTACAAAATGGATATTTACATTTTTATGGTATTTCCACTTTTAAGCCAAAATAAATTTGTTTCACTCCGTGCTCGACCTGAAATTAAAAGATATCGCTATCTAAAAATTTGCATGGCTAAAGGGATTAGAACTCCCTTTTCGCGTTCATGTTTAGCTGACGCACGCTACACTCCAACTACCTTTTGCGCAGCCCTGCGGGGCTAAAAGAATTAAAACTCCTTTTTCGCTTTCATGTTTGTCTGACGCGCGCTTCGCTCTTGCCATAGAAATATTTTCACTTTCGTTTAATATTTTATGTGTTTTAAAGAAACTCATTAATTTCTTCTTTGCAACCTTTTCAATTATTCTTCCAACGATATATATTAAGGAAATAAGTAAATAATTGTTGAGTGTTTACTAAATTTTAGGGAATACACTCTTCAAAAGGTTAAAAATAATTAAGTTTGTAAGAGGCTTTGAGATAAAATCTTTTAATATTTTTAGGCATTCAATAGTTATGCCGTCAAATCTGGGACTAGAGCCAATATTTTTTAAAACCAGTTTCACGCATTTCCCAGCATTGCCTTAAAATAATCAACTTTGAGTATTTTCATTAAAGCTCATCATTTATTTATAATTTTTTTTTTTAAATTAGTTTTCGGTTTTTCAATTTTAATCTGCAGTGCCCTTGCACGGCAGTGCAAAAGATTCACCTGGATCTTTTGAATCGGCTCAAAGAGCCGGATCAATGAAAAGAGCGAGATCCGGTGAACCGGTTCATTGAAAAGATCCGAATTTCCCATCTCTAGTTGGAAGCGGGTACTTTATTTTTATTTTAATATTCAAGTCTTTGATTTCTAAATCTAAAGAGTCAAGCACCATTGGAGTTCCCTCGGCATCTTTACTTATGCTAAGTGCTGGCGCTATCTAATAGTCTACCATACGTAATAGGGCTTTTTAATTTTGTTTTTCTCTTGGAATCGGTCCAATTATAGTTATAATCATTTCAGGCAAAGACTTATATTCTTTAGTTTTTAAAAGTACAATATCTGCAACTTCGCTATCTTGATAAATGTGCAAAGAGAAATCTTCCGCCGCTGGGTGTTGATCATCTTTACTAGTATCAGGGATATAACGCATGGTTGAATCTAATACTAAAATGTTGTATAACTGCTCTTTGAAATCCGGACGGGCATGAACATACCAGTAGGACTTGATTGCATCGTTCGAAGATAGGAAAGTGGAAAAATTCAAGTCGTGTTTACTGTAACATAAATTTACCAATTCCTGATAACTTCATTTAACATAAGCAGAAACACCGTGTAATTTATTCACAAAAGCCTTAATCTTCAGTAGTTCTGTCCCAGCTCTCTTCACCTTTTTAGTAGTACCTTTCGCTTCTTCATCACCTTTGACACGTTTTCTATCTTTCATCTCAACTGATTTCGTTTTACGATCTGCTAATGTAATTTCTTTCATTCCGACACTCCATCCCCCGTCCAACTTACAGGAACTGGGAAGTATATTTGTGAATGCTGAGAGTGTATTTTCAGTGTATATACCCATAGAATTATTACTTAGAAGGCATATATAAAAATCGTTTTCTCTTATATTTGCTGGCATTTTTAAAGTCTCTCCCAGAATATATTTAATACACTACCAATTCGCTCTGTTATTCTTTTTAAACGTCCAAGCACAGAGTACTGTTGTTTTGTATCTACAGGAAGTGAACCAAGCTCTAGTCATGACGGCTTTAATATAACCTGGCTGGCAGGTGTTCTCTGCTCCGATTGCTCTAGTTCTTTTATAAGATGGGTAGCTTCATTAATATCCATTTCACTAGATACAGTATACTGAGTTATGCCGTCATCAGCTGTTATAACTCTGTATTCTTTTTCCAATGTAGTCTTACTAAACTTTGATGATGGTTTCAAAGTTTTTTCTATACCGCTTGCAGATAATCGTCTTTTGAATCGAGGTGATAGTGATCGCTTTGGTGGTGTTATCTCTTCTGCACTCGAGCTATGATACTTTGGTAAAGTTACGTCTCCTGTTTCAAAGATATCTTCTCCCGTACTGAAAAATGGATCGGGATTCTTCATTGGCGAGGTTTGAGTTGACATTTCGTCTTTGAAAGCAAACCTTGTTTAGATCGCATTGTCTCTTAAATTTCTCTGTTTATCTAGCTTTACTTGTGGTGTAAACGCGAGAGATTTTTTCTCTCCAGACCGTCTTTCTTTACGTTTCGCAAACAAATTTGTTTTAAAGTGATCTTTTAGAATATAATTCATTTAATCTATTTATTATTAATGTAATAATTAATTTCATTTATTAATTAGCCGGCATCTGGGCAAAAAGTAACATGTCAATTATTTGATTATTTTTTGCAGCTGGTATAAGACTATTTTACAATATTTCACAATAAATTAGCACAATAAATCACTTCTTTTGTCATTGACCACGTTTCTAGAACTGAAGCAATTCGGAAAATTTCAGTGCGTCTCAAATTACGAAACGAATTTCATATTCGTGTTTTTCCAACAGCAAAAAATTTGATACAAGCGCTTACCAGTTGCATAACTACCCCTTATTTAGATAGATAGATAGATATATATATTTTCCATAGTATTAACATTTTGTGCTTAAGCTAACTTATAATTATTCTGTGCTCAGACTTTCGTCTCTACATCAGTGTTGTTAAATTATATCACGGAGGCTGATGTCTCTAACGAATCATTGTGGCTTTCTGAAGGAAAATGGAGCAAAACCTAATCTAACTTAAAACTACCTAACTACTACATAAAAACTGAACTTAACCCTGAAACCGTGTTTGGGGCACAGAGTGCCCCAAGCTATTTTCAAACAATAAATTAGAGACTTTCTAGTTCTATAACATAATCCCAATGCACAATTTTTTGAAACATCTGATATGCACAAATGCGTAAACAAAATAATCGAACTGGTTATTCTGTGTTTTATTTGCTAAATATGTAAACGCAGAAAAAAGGGCAATTTCGTGTTCTGGGGCACTGCGTGCCCCAGAATATGCGTACATTGATCATTTGAAAACAAAACATTTAAATGCATGCATTTGATAAATCTATAAACAAAAATAAATATGTAAACAAAAAAAGGCGATTTCGTGAATATACGTATATAGATCCTTTGGAAGAAAACAGTTGAATACATTTAGTTGCCGATGAAATTTCAAGAGATAATTACTTGAGTATTTTGTGATTTAATTTTATAGTTTTGTGATAATTTTGTTTCGTGTTGAGTGGAAATGGATGCTTTTTTGAGATTAGTGAATGCAGCGCGACCAGAGTTATCTGCTGAGGAGCAAGACCTTCTTCAAAACGAGTTCGAAGTTTTTCTTCACAACTATGATGAGAATGGAACTGAAAACGTACCTATTGGCGGTGTAGATTTTCCTGCTGCAGATCATCCTATAGCAATTCCAAACGATTCAGATGATGAACAAGATTCTGATCAGGATGTTTCGGACTTAGATGATCTAAACTGCGAGCATGAAGAAGTACAGGACGTACGCGTTGTACAAATCATGAAGGAAATTCGCGAACAAGAAATTGCTGCTCAACAAGAACTGCAAGAAGTCTATGAGGAAGAACTACCAGCCCTAGAACTAAATACAGGAATGCGTTATAAGGCTTGGTATACCTAGGTACGCAACCAGGACAACATCGTGCTAAAATCATTTCATATGATCTAGTGCTTCGGCTCTGCAATCGGTATCTAGATAACGGATACAATATCACTATGGATAACTTTTTTACAAGTGTTCCATTGGCATTAGATTTGTGCGCAAGAAACACTACTATTATCGGCACAATTAGGTCAAACAAACCGCAATTGCCGAAACAGTTCACAGATCCAAAAGATGTCCAACGTAGAGAAGTGTATTCATCAATTTTTTGCTTCTCAGATTGCATGAGCCTTGTGAGTTACGTATCAAACACGAAGAAGAATGTTTTATCGTTGTCAACTATGCACGCGGATGAGGAAATAGATGAATCAACCAGAAAGCCTGAGATGATTATAGACTACAATGCGACCAAACGAGGTGTTGACACGTTCGACCAAATGAATAGAACATACACTTGTAGGCGCAAGACTAACCGTTGGCCTCTGACACTATTTTTCAATATGGTCGACGTAGCCCTTGCTGCTTATCGGATGTTCGGTATTACTAATCTCACATCCGGTACAAGAAAAAATGTAAGAAAACATTTTCTTAAAACTTTGCCTGTTGAATTGGCAAGTAAGCACATCCGGAATAGAATGGAAAAAGTTTCACTACGGCAATCAGTGAAAACTGCTCTTTCATTAATTGGTTTTGAAGCTACAACTCCAACAGTGTTCTTGCAGTTCGGTCAAATAACAAACGTAATAGATGTGAAACATGCAAGGCTGATCGCAAACAAAATAAAGAAGACACCAAAACTACTGCTGTCTGTGATTTGTGCAACAACCCTACCTGTTCGAAACATTTTATTCTGGTTTGTCAAAAATGCTACGTTCTGAACTCATCTCCTATAAGTGATACTGACTCAGAAGCTGAATCATGTCTGGATATTTCGACAGCGCCATCTACCTCATCTGGACGACCACATTCAAAACGATCCAGAGCCCATTCACCTGTATAATTTTGGTATTATATTTAATTTATTATTTTGAATTAGTTTTTTCTTTTCATTACTTTGTGAACATTTTTATTTTGTTTTCAATATGCACATAATTAATTTTTCGAAAATACAGACAATGTTTTATTTTCTCTCCTTTTTCCAAACTCTTATCAGCTTGTGCAAATCAAGAACGCTAATTAGCAAAGAAATAGTATTATTATAATATTTTCAACACACCATCCATACATTTTGTATGAAATGCATACTGGGGCACTGAGTGCCCCAGAGCACGATAAGTCCATTTCTTGAAGAGCACGGTTCCAGGGTTAAAGGCTCCTGCTATGGTTGAAGCGAAGAGAGGTTCAATGGATTTTCCGCGGCAACGAAACAAGAAACGTAGTTTTAATGTCTGTACGGTATCGTAAACCAAAGCAATATGCTCATTTTGGTGTAGTAATCGCGTAGCGTAGTGCCACGGTTTATTAAGTATAATTTTCAAGCATTTGTTTTGCACAATTTGAAGAGTTCTCTTGTGAGTTTTGGCACAACAACTCCAAGTAGGAGCGCCATAGAGCAGCATTGGCTGCATCACCATTTTGTATGTTAGCAGTTTATTTTCCAGGGACAGTTTCGATTTCCTGTTTATGAAGGGAAATACTATTCTAATACTTTTCATTGTTTTAGAGGCCGCTTGGGCTATATGTTGATGGTATGTGAGCTTCTTATCCAATTAAACGCCTAGATATTTAATATCATTGCTCCAATTTATCGATTGGCCCAATACATTAATAGAGGGGTAGGGAAGGTATCTCTTAGCTCTTATTTTCGTGAAATAAATAGCTTGCGTTTTATCCACATTAACTTTGATTTTCCAATCTTTGAAGAATTCTGAAAAGGCTTCCAGTTGTAGTTGAAGATTGTAAATGATTATACTGGGGTCCGTTGAGCTAGAGTACGAGGCAGTATCATCAGCAAAGGAGGCGATTTCGCAGTCATTCATTTTAGGAAGGTCAGATGTGAACAAATTATATAGCATAGCACTGAGACATGAACCTTGCGGCACGCCTGCAGGTATATTGCGTTTATTTGAAAGAGATTACTTTAATTTAACTTGGTAGAATCTCGATGTTAGAAAGGAAGATATAAGCTTGACTAAATATGTAGGACATTTTAGTTCAATTAGCTTGTATATTAGGCCTTGATGCCACACCGAATCGAAGGCCTTTTCTATATCGAGGACTATCATCCCCACAGACTTCTTATTTTCAAATGCTTTATTAATATCTTTGGTTACTCGATATAGCTGGTGATTTGTCGAATGACCTTGGCGGAACCAGAACTGAAAATGTGGGAGTATATTTTCGTTTTCCAGAAAAGTATTCATTCTTTTGAGAATCAGCTTTTCGAATATTTTACCAATACTTGACAATATACTTATCGGTCTGTAATTGCTAGGATCTGTTTGGGTTTTTCCCGTCTTGGGAAGAGCGATAACCGCCGCTTCCTTCCATTTTTGCGGGAAGTAGCCCAAACGTAAGCAACTATTGAAAACATAATTTAGATAGACAAGACCTTTCTTAGGAAGATTTTTGAGTAATATCATCGGCATGTTGTCCAGGCCCGGGCATTTCCTGATCTTTGATTGCTTAAGGACTGATTTAATGTCATTAGGTTTGAAAAACAGACTTGCACCGAGGTCAGTTAAGGTATTTGAAAAGCCCTCGACAGTTTCGTTAACTATTGGTTCGATATCGGAAACGGTGTGAAATGTAATGTGGTGAGCTTCCAAAAATTTGTCTGCTAATAGTTCTGCTTTGTCGTTACTGGAATAAACTTTCTTATTGTTGAAAATTAAGAATGGGCTAAACTGTCCCCTTTTTTTTAGGAGTTTGTTTAGTTTCCAAAACTGTACAGAGCCCTTATCGAAGTCTTTCAGTAGGTTATTCCAGTTAGAGTTCTTGGTAGAACTAAGCTCCGCATTAATAAGTTTCTGTAGCTTATTTACGCCTGTTTTTAGACTTGGTAATTTGGTTCTTTGCCACAGTCGCCTTAGTCTATTGCGTTCGGTTATTAGAAATTTTGTGTGTGGATTTAAGCTTAACCGAAAGTTTTTAGATTTCAGTACAGGAGTGGATTTTCTTGCAGCAGTTAGGATTTTTTGCGTTAGGGATTCAATATTTTCATCGATTTCATCATAGTTAAGTTGCGAACCGTTGATGTTTGATAGATTGATAGCCATACTCAGTGAATTTTTGAATTTGGTCCAGTTAGCTTTAGAGTAGTTAAGAACGTTGTCCTCAAAGTCGTTAAGCTGGAGTTTATCAATAGTTGAAAACTCAACAGGGAGATGGGGAGAAGAGAGCTGATGTAATCTGATTGGTTGCGTGATGTTTATGACGCCACGACTAATAACTAAGTCTAACGTCGAGTCGTGCCCATGGGGTGCGTAGAATGTGGGCTCTGTTGGAGTATGGACGATAAGATCGCTTTTTAGCAGCTCTTCAAATAGAATTTTACCTGCTTTGTTAGCTCTTACACAATTCCAGTGCCTATGCTTTGCGTTAAAGTCTCCACAAAGGAGAAGATTGTTGCTGGTGTTTCTAAGTAGTCGAAGGTCGTCTTGAAACTGTTTAAGTTTGGAGGTAGTCAATTGTGTCCCTGGGAAATACGCTGCAACTACAGTGGTATTGGAATCGGTCAGCTCTACAGAGATATTTTCGATTACCTTGTTTTCAATAGGCCGACGAACTATATGTTTTAATTTTTTTGTTAATAAAAATCGCAACGCCACCTCAAGTTTGATCTTCTCTATCGTTTCTATAAATGTTGTACCTACTATCATATAATTTATTTGTTGGTTGTAGCCAAGTCTCAGTAACAATAAAAACATCTACATCATTTTCAAACAGAAAATCAAGAGTTTCGAGCGATTTGTTTCTTAAACTTTGAGCATTCCACAGTAGAAATTTAATATTTTTGCAATTATGGTCCATTGCCGTAGAGGAATTTTGTTGTGACTTCTACAACAGCTTTAATTTGCTGTTCCTTCGTTTTACATAAACTAAGTTTGTTAATTAGATCGGTGGTTAGCGCTATAAGTGATTCGGGAGAGAACAATTCTTCTTCCGAAGCATCCGAATTAATTCGCCGTCCAAAAGAATTACTCCTGGATGAGCTGTTTGTGATAGCTTGACTATAAGACAACCTAGCTGCGGTATTCCGATCACTCAAGCTTGCTGGTTGGGCTGTATAACCACGTTTCTTTAAAGTTGGGAATTCCTTACTATAATTATTGTTAGAAAGACTTAGGTTAATAATCTTAGGGCTAGACACAGAGTTCTTAAGTCTAAGTTGCTTATACTCTAAACGTTTCGGGCATGCGTTGTCGTTAGATAAGTGATTCTGCCCACAGTTTGCACACTTGATTTCTTCGGGCTGAGCTGCGAGGCATACGGATTTGTCATGCTCTTTGCCACAGATTAGGCATTTCGGTTTCGTGTCCGAAAGCTTGGCACTGCCTGCATTGGGTGGGTCCCTTTTGATTACGTCTGTAGAAGCTCCATTTTACGATAGTATGCATGATTCCAATAATTTTTCTTAACTCGGATAGCTTTACCGTACCTCGCTCGAAATATAGAATATAGTTTACTTGCTCTTTGAACCTTTTTGCGCTGATACTAAACTTTTTGATATCCAAGCACTTGATATTATGGTTTTCGGTCAGATGGTTCATTAATACCTTACATTCCATGTCGTGGAGCCCGGACAGTGCAATTTTCGTTGGTCGCTTGTCGGAACGTTGATGAGTGAAAAAATTCACTTTTTTCTCAATCAGGTGATCGTGTAGCTTTTCGTAGTCTTCGATGCAGTATACGAGTAAATCAATTCCAGAGGCCCTCGGCTTCTTATTGAAATTTGTAATGTGGAGTTGATTCATAACGGCGGATATACCGCTGATGCCTAGTTCGGTGACGGTGATCGGTGGAATTTTAATTTTTGATGGCGTTACAGTTACCTGTAATTCAGCATTGTCATCTTTGTTGGCTAAGTCTGCTGGGGGCTGGAATCGATTAGCCGGCTGTTTCTGCGGGGCCATGTTGGTAAGTCCTTAAACATCCTGTTAATGGGGGAGATATGCGATCAGAATATTTCACTCTACATTGACAGCCTGGCGGCCATAAAGGCGGTCACCATTAAATCCCAGTTAGTAAAGCGCTGTCGAGAAGTGCTAAAGGCACTTTGTAGTCAGAACAAAGTACAGATTTGCTGGGTGCCAGGGCATAGTAATATACTAGGGATCGGCATCGAATGGTAGGGTTGAGGGAGATGTTTGTCCACCGATATGCGGCATCAAAGCGCAAATGGGTGAGCGCTCTAAAAAGACAGCCAACTCTAGGTCGGCGGGACTGGCAAGCTGCAGGATTTCTAGATCCCTGTGGCCCGAGCTGGATAGTCAAAAGACTAAGAATATATTGCCTTGGGATAGAGGAAAACTGCCACTGCTCGTCGGAGCACTAACCAGGCACTGTATGCTGAGGAAACACGCTATGCGGCTAGGGGTAGCGGAATCGGACATGTGTAGGTTCTGCCATGATCTGTATGATGTGCAGGACATCACTCACATTCTGTGGGAACGCCCGGGGGTCGCTAGGAGGCGTTTAAGATGGTTGGGTAGCCTTTTCTTCGAGAGCATCGAGGACATGAGGTCGGTAGTTTGTGACAAACTAGTCAGGTTCTGCAGGGAATTGGAGTGTTTCTGATGTGATGGAATAGCCCACGAGGACCTGAAGGGATCGCAATGGGCCCGTTTGGCGCCTAGTGAGCGCGGTGGTTTTAGCGCTGCGCCCCTTCTTAAACCTAAACCTTGGTAAGTCCTTACTCCATTTGAACTTGTCTTCAAAGAAAACATCAGCGACATGCAGAAGTACTGCCTCGAAGTCCAACTGGGTTGTAATCCAAATTTTTTTACTTCCCACTGACTTTTACTCTATTGTAAATTTTCGCTATTGCCACATTAATCAATTCCAGTCTTTGATCTAATATAAACAAAAAATATTTAATGAAAAGAAGAATATCATCATTTTTTCACGGTTTCTTCAAGAAAATTTCAACAGATGATACAATAACATTAAGAAAAAGTTGTGCTTCCATACAAAGATCGAGCATACTTTTGTTTCTTTTTATAATATTAAAACCAAACCCACTAACACCAACTCGAAGGAACTATTCGAATTCGAACTGACTCGACCTTTCACTCGGCTACTCGAATAACCCATTGACTCCAAGAAACCAGCGGATATTTCAACATCTCGCAATCGCGGATGACAGCCAACAGCCAGTGTAGTTCCACAAACCAGTCGATTGACCCATTCGAGTGAACAATCGAGTAAACCATTCAAGTGGAATAAAAAAACATTTCGGCTCCGAATTCACACAATCCATTGAGTCGAACAAGCCATCGAACTGGGCTATCGATTCGTTTATAAACCATCGATTAAAACATTTCGATTGTTAGGATGAATATTTATATTCGATTGTTGACTAGATGGTAAATTTGGTCGATTGCGATTGTGCGAACATCTCGCAATCGCGCATAACCAAATGCTCGAAAGCTGGTATCGCAACATTCTAAAATACATATGGCTAGAACTGTTCATGGCATAAACCTAAGACTTTTTGATTGTTTGTAAGCATATTAGAGTCGAGTGTACTAAAAATAAATAATAAAAATTTTTTTTAAAACATCTTGTTCTTATTTTTAGTCACTTTTCAGTATGAAAAGTTATATATTTTTCGCGTATTTTTCAAATGTTAGCAGGTAGGTTCGATTTCGTTCCTGCATCTTTGGCCAACTGGGGTGTCGATAACGAACTTGTGGCCGATTTATATTTGAATTACTATATTGTTACCCTATTTGAATATCTTCCGGTTTACAGTCATTCAATAGGGACGCTCAAAATTTATTAGGTTATAGCGGCCATGTTGTTAAAGAAACATCTGTCAAATTTGTTGTGGATTGCTCAGTAGTGTATGGCAAATCACCAGGGAAGATTATAGCGTTAAACAATGTGTGCAAATCATAAAATTTTTTTTTCAAATCAGTGCTCCGTTCGAGAAACGTTCGCCAAAAAAATTGTCTTTAGCGACGAGGCCCATTTTTTTATGAATGGACGTGTGAACAAACAAAATTCTCGAATTTGGGATGATACCAATCTACATGAGATACACCAGTTCCAACTGCAACCCGAGAAAGTCGCTGTTTGGTGCGGATATTGGTTTGGTGGAATCATCGGTCCGTACTTCTTCCAAAACGAAACCTTGAAGCAACTTCATCCAGAACAAAACTTCGAAGCATCTTGTGGTCTAAACTGGATGATATGGATACCGACGACATATGGTTCCAACAGGACGGCGCTGCGTGCAACACAGCCAATGTCACGATGGACATTCTGGACACAATTGATGCCCTCAAAGTCAACATAACCCTGCGTCTACACTGACAATTTATCTGTCAATGGCAATGGCAATGGCAACGGCATTATTGCCATACACAAATTGACAGTGTAGACGCACCAAACGCATATGGCAATATTGCTCTCAGCATTGCCATGGCAATTTTGAGGATAATATTGCCAGAAAACGAATCGTTTGACAGAAGTTAGCGTCGCTTGTCAACAGGTAAACTTAGGTTTTTTTGGTTTGATCGCAAAATGAGTGAAAATAAGTAGACTGAAGAAAAAACTGTTGAATTAATCAATAGTTTTCGAAGTTATGATTGCTTTGCTTCACAACTTGACACTTCGAATTCACTCGCTCAAATGAAAATTGTCTGGCAATCAAATGCCCACACATTGCGATTTGACATTTAACTCAATGGCAATATTGCTATTGTCATTGCCAGATAAATTGTCAGTGTAGACGCAGGGTAACGAACGCTATCCAGCAAATTCAGTCAGATTTATGCGACAAAGTCATCAAAAATTTAACCTTTCGAATGCGCGCCACACAGCAAAATCAGGGCGGACCCTTAAACGACGTTATATTCCGTACTATACCATAAAATATTCTTTTAATTAAAATATTGAGTGGATATCTCATACACAACTTGTTTTATTTACATTTAAAAATCGAGCGTCCTTATTTAAAAACCCTTACATGTGGGTTATTGAATAATAACGCAATTTTGATAAAATAATTAATATAATAAATGAATGAATAAATATAAATAAATGAATAACTCGACTGTATAATACTTGACGGAATGTAATACTTGAAATAACCTGTCCGAACAATGTTATTAACTGACTTAACCGGTCTGCTGCGGCGTGAGAAGTGATCCCATTGGTGTTCCGGAAGGGTATCCTCTGGCAGTTATATCCTATGACACTGACGCTGGATCTGCGCGGTTAGGTGCTGCCAGCACTAAATATATACCACAGTCAAGATAGGAACACAGCCATTCGTGTCATGCTCCTTATGAAATATAGAGATCCTAAATACTTTTAAATTTTCAGTTCTAGTGCAAGGAATTATGTACCACCTCAGATTAGTGTTGTTCGATTTCGATTCGTTAATTTTTTTTAAAGAAATCTATTATATCAATCGATATGAGTGATGTTGATTAATCGACATAAACGATTAGTTTACGTTAATTAATCGAACAAATTTCAATAGTAAAAAGATTCGATGTTTGACAGATTTGGCAATATTTTACTACGAAATTACCTGCAACAGAAAAAAATTGTTCATTAAGAGATCCAGCAACACACGTTTGGTAGTAACAACCCAGCAACCAAAATTTCGTTGAGAAAATTACTTCCTATATCAAATTATTGGAATTATTTTACTCCTGCTGTTTCTTTCGGTCTCAAATTCAGAACTGAATCGTCAATTCTAGCTGAAAGTAAGTACATCTATTTACTTTTATGCTTATCTCCGTACCTACTTACTGGACACCTCTTTCTACTTACTTTATAACAAAATTCTAAAACCCTTTTCCTGTAAAATTTAATGCACTTATCCTATTATATTGTGTCAACGAAATCCACTGTACATAGATACCAAAATCAACAAGTAAAGCATTTTAGTGAGAACTATACGAGTACATTGAAAGGATATTATTGTTGAAGACCATAAATTACAAAAACTCGATGATGAATTTAGACTGTTAAATAATTATTTGCAAAATAATAGTTCTAATGTAGAAAAAGACTTCTAGTGTTTGGCAAGATCTTTCCTCTGTCCAGATAAGTAGTCGGAAGGCTTTTGTAACCTTAAGTAATTTTGTATTTTCATATCTTGGTCTTTTCACATTCATCAGCAAATGTCGAAAATGGTTTTTTATAACCAAAGCCAGGAACTCAATTGGAAATTTAACGGACATTTAGCTCCACATGTAAGACCGTGAGAGGCAGAAACAAAAATTCTTCATATAAATATTAATATGCATAAATTAGTACCTTCACTATGTACATATACCGCTATATGTACGAAAAGAAGCCACCAAAGTTAACATTTTATGTTTGGACAATCACAATGTTAAATGTATAATGAACATAGCTATTTCAAGTCAAATCAATCTATAAAGTCTACGTATACCTATACGCCTTTACGTGGATTTACTGACATCTTTTTACTCAACCTCTGAACGCCAATAAAAATCTGAACTTCTTTTTGTTTAAATTACTCTGGTAGCGCATCTACATGTACGTACTAAGTTTCAACTTTCTAGCATAATCTGTTTCTGAGATATAAAAAACCATCCTTCACCCTCGTACCTTGCTACCACTATCAAATATTATAACTATATAATCATGCTCATTTTTAGCTTTCTATTCATTACGGTTTTCGAGAAATAAAAATCAGAATGTTTTCCTTTCTACCCCCTGTCACCATAACCCCCAACACCCACACCCCCAAAATTTTGCCCTACTAGAGATCTACTGATCCCAACTCCTGTAAAATTTTCAAGATCATATCTGGTACGGTTTTAGAGATATAAAAATTAAATTTTTTGAAAAATTCTTAAATTCCATTTTCGTGCTCCACCTCTCCCTAAAAAAGGTTTGCTTTCAGAAGACTCCACTTGTGATCCCATGTACAGAAACCAAATTTTATCTTCCTGGTGTACTTAGTTCGGAAGATATTGTAATCCAAAATTTTTCACCCAACACCCACACCCCAAACCTCTTAAAAATGTTATCCCTTGTCTAATCTTGCAGTATCCCTAAAGACAACCACAAAGTTTGAACCTTCTGACATCAATCGTTGAGGAGATATGGATCTTAGAATGTTTCAATCCCGGCTTTCAAGCGATTCAGACTCATTGTTTTTCCCGCACTTCCACACCCCTCAACCCCTATCGACAATTTTTTTGCAAATGGGTCCCCTCATAGTTTTACACAAGTTTTAGCCTGAGAACTTGACACCGAAATTTATCGTTCACCCAATCTACCCACCATACAAATTTGAGCTTAATATTTCAACGGGCTTGGGAGCTACGCGCCTTCAAACGATTTTGCGTACGGCGTCTACGGCGGACAGACAGACATTTTTTTGTTTTCTTTTTTGGTGTTTACTAGTCCTAAAACCTGGAAATACAAAATTTCGGGGTAGCAAATATTTTTGAAATTCCAGGTCGATCACAATACTTTATTATTAAAAAATAATAAAGTAAAATGATGAACGCATTTTTTAACCGGCGGTATTTAATGTTTAAAACCAAGTGTGATCTGTTTCAGTTTAAGGTATAAGAAATTGTCATTTAAAATGTTTGGTTTTACTTACGATTTTTTCAGACTTCATGTTATCTCGACTTTACATTGAAATTTCGGTGAATCGCTTTACAGTTCAACTACCTTTTGCGCGGGCCTGCGGTGCTAAAGAAATTTAAACTGCCTTTTTGCGTTCATGTTTGGCTGACGCGCGCTACACTCCAATTACCTTTTGCGCGAAACTGAAACAGAGCACAGTTTGTTTTAAGGGCTCATATACCCCTGAAAATTTAAAAAAAAATTTTTTTTTTTACAGATTTTTATTTTTTATACTTTTAAGAATTAAAAAAAAATTTAGAATTTAGAAAATTCCACTCCTACAAAGTTATAGCAATAAATGTGACCAGACATCGGTTTGGAGTGGCTTCCTGGCTAAATGCCGCGACACTCTGAACAGTAGCGTTTAGCATTTATTTTTTTCGCAAAAGCTGGGTTTCATAGAAAACAAGGTCATTTATAGGACCATCTGTGAAAAACACGAAGATACAGGAGAAAGAAGGTGTACAGTACGAAGCTGGAATGGGAGACTAGCCGTAAGTTCACGTTGTACCTACCAAAAACTTTAAACGCATTTTTCTCGAAACTATGTTTTTTAGATAGGGTCGGCATAATAACTCAGTCAATTTTAAATATTTTTAAAAATTTTTTTTTTTTTTTAAATTTTGATAACTATTTTCTCTATAGTCTGACGAGAGGTTTTTTTTATAAAATTTTTTTAGAAATTATTAAACACAAATTTTTTTAAAAAAAACTGATTATTAAAGTTTGAAATAATGTAACTTATTTATTTTTTAAAAAAAAAAAAATTTCCTCCGTCAGACTATACTACTACATTATTTTACAAGATTATTTTTTATTTTTGCAAATTGAATTATTTTTGATGAAGTTATGATGCCGACCAGGAGGCGCCATGCTTTTCATAAGTAGTCCATTTATACCCGTAAAAAACAATGTTAATATTAAAAAAAAAATTTTTTTTTTAGTTGAATAGTTTAAGACGTGTGAACTCCACATTAAAATTTTTTTTTCACCATATAACCTTTATAATAATTTTTCAAATTGTATGTGAGCCCTTAAACATTAAATACCACCGGTTTTTTTGATTTCCTTCAAGGTGTTAAAATTTTTTGGGTTTATGCTAAATTTAAGTACGATATTTAACTACCCAATTCAGACGCAAGCACAGAAGACATTTTCGAACCGGATTTTGCAGGATGGTTTCACAAAACCAATTCAAATTAAATATGATCAAGTGTTTAGTTTTAATAATGAGTGCTTTGTAATCCATAAATAATTATTAAAATCATTTTACATCGGATAGTATTTCTTTTTAATATTTGCATGTACGATTGAAATTTATGAATATTTCTAAGATTTTAAAAAGGGTTTGAATCTCCTCCACGTACTACTTCAATCAATTCGGCAATTTTTAAATATGTATAAGTTCCAATATTCAACTTCCTATTGTAGACGGTTTCTGAGATATAAAACTAAAACTTTTCATCTAAAACGCTTCCCCCACCTCCTCTCTCACAGTGCCACTCTGCAAATAGTCACTAGTTAAAGAGGTACACCCAATCTACACACCATAAAATTTGAATTAAATAAAAAAAAAAATTAAGTTTTGAGGTCTATTAGTGCTAAAACGTGAAGAAAACATACCGCAGTCACGAACGGCTGTAAGTCAATCGTCTGATACTCTAGATTAAATTCTGAACTCCAGTGTATATTTTACCGTTTTATGGTTTTATAATGGTATTTTGTTAATGTGAATAATACCGTCTTATTTGTTGATTCATGAACACCATTACTTTCTAATAATTCACTATTTTATTTACTATTTTTTTTAACTTGTTGTAATTCACTTTGGTTTTAGTTCCAATATAATTCATTTTACTTTTTAAATTTTACAATAGGTCTGCTCGCCATGAGGTGTTTACAAAGAGAGATCGTTTCTTGTTACCAATTTACTAAGCCTTGGAAAGTAAAAATGAATTCGATATCTCATTATAACTAAGGAATATGTAGGAATTTGTGAAAACATATGCATCCTCCTTGTACCCACTTTGGGGTTGAATATCCAAAAATCCTGAAATGAGTTTTTAGATATATATACAGGGTGTCCGGTACTCCGTGCGCCACCTTGTACGGGTTATATATTTTGAGAAAAAATTGTTCTACCAGGTGTATAACCTTAAAACGATCGTTTTTTAGTCAGAAAAACACATCTTTTTTTCAGAGAAAACAAAAACAAATTTATTCGAAGTACTCACCCTCGCTAGTTACACATTTCTCCCATCTCTCGGGCAATTTGTGGATACCACGCTAAAAAAAATCTTCTCTTTCGAAGCAAACCACTCATCAAGCCATTTTCGGACGTCTTCGTAAGAACCGAAGTGCTGCTTAGCGAGCACGTGGCCCTTCGTCGAAAAGAAGTGGTAGGGGCCATTTCTGGTCAATAGGTTGCGTGGGGTAGCACTTCCCAGTTGAGTGTGTCCAAGTAGTTGCGGACCAGTTTTGACGTGTGCGATGGTGCGTTGTCGTGGGGAAAAATCACCTTGTCATATCTTTGTTGATATTTCAGCCTTTTTTCACGCAGAGCACGGTGCAATTTCATCAATTCTTGGTGGTAGCGGTGGGCATCGACAGTTTCACCAGGTTTTAAGAGGTCATAGTAGACGATACCCTGCTGATCGCACCAAACGCACAACATTGTCTTCCGTCCGAAGCGATTTGGTCTTGCGGTAGATGTTGAAGGTTGACCGGGATCAACCCACGATTTTCTGCGCTTTGGATTATCGAAATAAATCCACTTTTCATCGCCAGTCACAATCCGATGCAGAAACGACTTTCTTCTGTGTCTGGCGAGCAACATTTCGCATGTGTTTTGGCGTCGCTCCATCTGCCTATCGTTCAATTCATGCGGCACCCATTTTCCGATCTTTTGAACCTTTCCCATGGCAACATCCAATTGCTCGGCAAGCGTTTTTTGCGATTGGGTATCGTCCTCGTCTAAAAGAGCCTGCAATTGATCGTCCTCAACCTTCCTGCACCGATTTTCGCGCTTCTTGTCGCTCAGGTCAAAATTACAGTCTTTGAATCGACGAAACCAAGCCCTGCACGTTGATTCCGCTAAAACATTGTTACCATAGGCCTCCACAAGCATTTGATGCGATTCAGCAGCCGTTTTCTTCAATTGGAAGCAAAAAAGCAGAGCTTCCCGCATATGCTCTTTTTCTGGCAAAAAACTAGACATGATCAGGACAGGACAAACGTATGTTGTTGAATGAAATTTGTGACGATGTGCACTGATTAATGTTAACAACTAACCAACCCTTAAATAAAAAAAAATGGCGTCCTTAGGTTGCTTAACACGCTCACTAAAGCCATCTATGTGTCAACCATCGTTTTAAGGTTATACACCTGGTATAGAGAGGGTCAATTTTGAATATCCGAGGAGATACAGAGAGGTCAGGAAAGTGTTTCGGAGCTGTACCCTCACTCACTTAAAACGTTATATCTTGAAAACTAATAATCACAATTCAAAGTGTTATAGCTTGTTTTTAGGGAATCGAATTACCTTTCGTTTACTGTTATAGTCCAAATTGTAACTGCACCCAATCTAGAAATATTTACTTAAAAACACAAATTTGGAGGATGGAACTTTGCAATTGGCTCCTTGAACGTCAAAAAGATGACGAAAATTTTATGAACAACATTCTTTGTACGGATGAGTCCCAATTTACCAGAGACGGTATTACAAACTTCCACAACCTACATACTTGGGCTGAGAGCAATCCACACACAAGAAGAGCGGCATCATTTCAGCATTCAGTGTCAATTTATGCGCAAGTGTGATTGGTGACGATTTCATTGGACCTATTAAGCTTCCAACTATTCTAAATAGTTCCAATTACTTACATTTTTTAACAAATGATCTACAGGACTTATTGGATGATATTCCACTGGTACGATTGGCTTCCATGTTTTACCAACACAATGGTGCTCCAGCTCATTACGGCCGATAAATAAGAGATTGGTTAAATTCCAATTATAGCAATCGCTAGAAATGAATCGATACACTGGCCTCTGAGATCTCCTGATCTGAAAAATTTTTAAATAAGCTGAAACTATGTACGAGGCGGTCTGAAAATTTTCCGACCTAGCAAAGATACAAGAAATTTTTTCTTCAAATTTATTTTTATTTTGCTACATAGTCTCCTTGTAAGTCTACACACTTCTCCCAGAGATGCTTCCATCTCTTTAACCCATCCAAATAGTACTCGAGGTCTTTCTCTGCAAAATAATTGTTTACGAAGGAGATGGCCTCCACATTTGACGAAAGTCACAGTCCTCCTAGCGTAACTTTTATCTTAGGGAACAAAAAAAGTCGCTCGGGGCTAGATCTGTGAGTAAGAAGGGTGGTTAAGTAGTTCAAACCGTAATTCGTGGATTTTCGCCATGACAACCGCTGAGGTGTGAGACAATGCGTCATTCTTGGTGAAACAAAATTTTTTTTTCCGCAAATGTGGTCATTTTTACGCAATTTATGCCTTCAGCTTGTAAAGTAATGATGCGTAGTATGCTCCTGTAATGGTTTTTCCTTTTTGAAGATAATCGATTAAGATAACTAAATGACTATCACAAAAATCTGCCAATGGTCTGGGCGAAACTTTATTATTTTTCGGGTCAAAGTTCGGGAGCGGTCAAAGTCGGAGTGTGTCATGAGTTGCTTCGAGATTATTAGATTTCTTGGAAAATTAATTTTGTTCTTAAAATTAAAATATTTAAAATAGAAATTTTTAGCCGATTAAACTTGAAAAAGTCCGTGTAGACTGTTCGAATTTCGGTATATTTTGTACACTAAAAGCCCATAGAAGCAAAAACAAATTTTTTGCCTTATCAGAATTAAGAGATATGACGAATTGTTAAAACGTATACAAACCCATTACTCCCACTTGGGGTTTGAGTTTCGAAAAAATTGTGAAACAGGTTTTTAGACGATTTCATAAGAAGCAACTTGATATCTCATGAGCCAAGACGGATTTTGAAAAATTTATGAAAACGTAAGCAAACCCTTCACACCACCTTGGTTCTGGAAATTCGAAAAATCGTGAATTGGTTGGTCGTAATAATCAATTTTATATCTCATCAGAACTAAGGGATGGCAAAAATTGTGAAAACGTATACAAACCCTTGGGGGTTGAATATCGAAAAAGTGAAAAATGGGTTTGTAGGCGATTATATAAAATGTCTGTGGAAGTTAAAAGCGATCTAATATCTCATCAAACCTAAGAAATATGTCGAAGCTTTGAAAAGCATACAACCCCCTTACACCCATTAGGATTGAATATCTAAAATACTGAAATTGACTTTTTGGCTTTTTTATATAGGAAATCTTAGGAAGTAAAAATGAATTCGATATATCATCAGATATCCAACCTCCTTACACCCACTTGGGGGTTGAATATCAAAAAATCCTGAAAGGAGTTAATAAATAAATATGAAGACAGCACGAGAAAGTAGGAACCAATTCAATTTCTTATCACTTCTAAAAGAAATGACGGAATTCGTGAAAACATGTTCTACCCGTTTATACCCTCTTAGGGGATGAATAAGGAAAAAACTGAAAAACAAGTTTTAGGCGATTATTACGCAAGCACGTGAAAGTAAAAAGATATTCGATATCTGATAAGACCTGGGGATATAGTAGAATTCGTGAAAAAGTTTACAATCCCCTTTGCACCCCCTTAGGAGTCGAATTTTAAAAAATGTTGAAAACACTTTCTAGGTATTTATATGAAGAAGCGGTTGAATAAAAATGAATTCAATATTTGGGAAGACCTAATAGATATGACGAAAATCGTGAAAATATATGCATTCCATTTTCACTGATCATTTTTTTGTCCCCCCTCCGAACGCCAATAGATATTTGAAAATTGTTTTTTATCTAAATTAGTTTTCTAGTTGATTTACATAAACATAGTTTGAACGTTGTAGCATAAGCCGTTCTATAGATAGGAAAAACACCCCCCACCCCCGTACTATACTGCCCCTATAAAAAATTATATTTTTCCAACATGCTACTAATATAGCTCTATCTAAATACCAAGTTTCAGTTTTATATCATTATAGGTTGTCGAGATATAAAAATCGGAACATTTTGCTTTTCACCCTTCCCCACCCGCACCCTCCACACCCACACTTGCAAAATTTTTTTTCCTGCTAGGGGTCTATTAGGCCTACTTCTGGTAAAAATTTTAAGCATCTATCTTACACTGTTCTTGAGACATGAGACGTAATTTTTTAGAAAAATTCTTATCCCCTCCACTTTCATGCTCCACCGCCCCCTTAAAAAATGTTGCTTTCCGCAAACTTCATTTGTCAACCTTTATACACAAACCAAATTTTATTTGGCTAGTGCAATCCGTTCGTGAGATATCGTAATCTAAAGTTTTTCACCCCCCACCCCCGTACGCCACTGCCCCAACTCAAAAATTTGTTTCCGATCTATTCTCCTAGTATACATACAGATATTTATTAAGTTTCAATTTTATGACATTGACCGTTTAGGAGATATAGATTTTAGAATGTGTCGATCTCGCTTTTTTCGCGTTTCGGACGCATTATTTTTCCCCCCACTCCCAAACCCCTGCACCTATATTGGCAATTTTTTTGCAAATGAGTCCCCTACCGAAGCTCTATATAAATTCCAAATCTCAGCCTCCTAGCATAAGCGGTTGCTGAGATCTAGAATTTAAAATTTTCCGTCTAAAACACTTCCCCCTCCTCCCCCCTTACACCCCCACCCCTAAAAATTTGGTCACTTCAAGGGGCCTACCCAGTCTATTAAAAAAATATTTCAATTTAATAGCTTAAAGGGTTTGGGAGCTACGAGCCTTCAAACGATTTTGCGTACAGCGGTCGACGTACGGCGGACAGACGGGCTGAAATTTTTTTTTGCTTTTTTCGTGTCTACTCGTCATGAAACGTGAAAAAAAAAATTTTGAGGGTAGCAAATTTTTTTTTTTAAAAATCGATAACAATACTGTATTATTGAAATAATAAAGTAAAAACAGTCGCCATCACTTTCCCAGCCGAAAAAACAGTTTTGGCTTTCTTTTGTAACCGATTCTCCCTTCGCAATCCACTGTTTTGACTGTATTTTTATTTTTGGGGTAGAATGGTGTATCCAAGCTTCATCTACAGTAATTAATCGGCGAAAAAACTCTGACCTCTAAACTGCGCCAACCGTTGGAAATGTTCATTCGAACACATTTTTGGTCAAACGTGAGCAAATGCGGCAGCCAACGGGCTTACAGCATTCTCATGCCGAAATCTTTATTCAATATGTGACAAACACGTTCTTTGGACATATCCATAGCCTCTGCTATTTCTCTCAATTTAATTCGACGGATGTTTTGCACTATTTGGTGAACTTGACCGATGTTATCTTCAGTGGTTGCAGTTTTTGGACGTCCCGAACGTTCCTCGTCTCCCGTTTAAATTCAGCTGCCCAAAATTTCACGGTGGTAAATGATGATGCAGAGTCCCCGTACACAGCGTCCAACTTGTCTTTGATTTGCGTATGCGTATTGCATTTTAAAAACAAATACTTCATGACAGCTTGATACTCGATTTTATCCATTTTCACAAAAACACTCACATCGACTCACTCAAACGTTTGTCAATCAACAACTGCGCGTCCAAAAAGGCTGAAATTTTGGTGAGTACCTTTCAAAAGGTTCGCAAATACAATCACTAGCTTTTGTCGAGGAGTGCTGCCATCTTCATGTTGAGGTCGGAAACTTTTCAGACAACTCTCGTAAATGTAAATCATCTAGAAAAGTAACATTGATAAAAAAAATTCAAATATCCATTGGCGTTCGGCAGGGTGGCAAACAAAATTATCAGTGAAAATGTAATGCATATATTTTCACGATTTTCGTCATATCTATTAGGTCTTTCTAAATATTGAATTCATTTTTATTCTACGGATACTTCATATAAATACCTAGAAAGGATTAGTATTTACTGAAATTCGACCCCCAAGGTGGTGTAAATGGGTTGTATACATTTTCACGAATTCAGTCGTATCACTCAGGTCTGATTAGATATCGAATAACTTTTTTTCTTCCACGGGCTTCTATAATATGGTAATCACCTAAAACTCGTTTTCAACTTTTTTCCTTTTCCAACCCCTAAGAGGATATAAACGGCTTGAACACGTTTTCACGAATTCCGTCATATCTCTTAGGAGTGATAAGACATCGGAATAGTTTTCACTTCCTCGGGCTTTCTTGTCCGGTACTCCGTATGCCACCTTGTAAGGTGGTTATTCCTTAATATGTTTTGAGAAAAAAAAATTTCTACAGACAGGGTCAATTTTCGATATCCGTGGAGATACAGGTTGGTCAAGAAAAGTGTTTCGGACCTGTACCCTCACGCACTTAAAACGTTATATATTGAAAACTAATAATCACCTTCTTTTTTAGGGAATCGAATTACCTTTCATTTGATGTAACAGTCCAAATTGTAACTGTTCCCGATCTTGAGATATGTACTTCAAAACACAAATTTTTGCTACTTCAACCCTTAAAATGCCGTGGTCAATGTAGTTTTTCTCAGAAAACTCCATTATAAAAATGTCAGTTTAATTTAATTTTTTTATTTGTTATACCTATTATTGCCTACAAAATATATCAAGGAATAACCCCTTACAAGGCAACACAACTTGCATGTAGTCAAGAGCGTTCTTGAATATTCAGTGGTGTGTGTGGACTGTTCTAGTGGGCTTGAGAGCTTTCCGAGTACTCTGTTGGATCTTCCACGTTATTCTGGTGCATGTGAAAACATTCAAAAAGGGAACACAATCAAACTTCGCCACGCCCTTATATATTTCAATGTAGCCAATCAGACGCTTTGTAAATAAATATTCGGTGATTGCTGTTTCTCTCACGAGAAACCGCGTGTTGCCAGAGTTCGATGGAGATAGAGACGTACCATAAAACAGCATACCGACTTCGAGTTCCCGCTGCGACGCAGATTATTTCCGAGCCGCTGAAGTGAAACACAAGGACAACTGCGACTTTATCTACTGATAATATGAAGAACCTATTTTCTTCCAATTGTATTTGTGTCGGGTTGACGGCGACGGCACATTTAGAAATAGATGAGAGTAGCGAGAGTACTTTGACGCACTTTTGAAGTTGTCATTGCGGCCATCCGCATTAAATCATGTGTATTCTATCGATTGTGTTCCGAAGTTCACCATCGTAGTCGATGTTCCTGTTTTAACCATTAAGATGTATTCATTTACATTCATTCTAAATGGATATTCATTGCGATCTCCTTTTTGCGTGCTAGGCTGCGTCGGCATGCATTGACATTGTGAATGTGGGTTTAAGATCACCACGTTTAAAAATGTTTCTTTCGATCCCTGGTGCGCAAAATAGTTTTATTTGCCAACTCCAAAATCTAAAGGGACTAAATCAATTAACTATACAAAAAAAACGCAGGAGGATATTCCTAAGATTGAACTTACATAATATTTATATTTATAAAGGGTTTTCCAATAAGGACTTGACAACTTTTTTTCAAAATAAAATGCAAACCATTTGAGATATTTCAAAAACTTTATTATCGGGTTGAAGTACAATCAAAACATTTATGAATGGAACTCGACTTCGTTCATATGGCCACCGCGGGCACGTTTGCAGCGGTCGATTCGTTGGACCCAATTTTCGATGACTCGGCCACACATTTCGGCCGAAATGGCTGCTATTTCGTGTTCAATGTTGGCTCTGAGCTCTTCCAACGTCGTCGGCTTGTTGGCATAGACCAACGACTTGACGTGGCCCCAAAGAAAAAAGTCCAGAGGCGTTAAATCGCACGAACGAGGCGGCCAATCGACTGGTCCATTTCTTGAGATAACACGCTCATCAAACTTACTCTTCAATAAATCGATTGTAACGTGTGCTGTGTGGCTTGTGGCACCGTCCTGTTGAAACCACATGTTGTCCAAGTCCATATCTTCCAATTCGGGCCAAAAATAATCGGTAATCATGGCGCGATAACGATTACCATTCACAGTAACGTGACGATCATTATCGTCGACGAAAAAATATGGCCCTATGACGCCGCCAGCATGCAAACCGCACCAAACAGTTATTTTTTGTGGATGAAGTGGTCTTTCATGAAGCACATGTGGATTTTCACCGGACCAATAACGCATATTTTGCTTATTGACGAACCCACTGAGCCAAAAATGAGCTTCGTCACTGAAGATGATTTTGCGATGAAATTGATCATCTTGGCGCATCTTTTCCAGAGCCCAATCGGAGAACGTACGTCGCTTCAAATGGTCCATCGGCTTCAATTCTTGAGTCAGCTTGATCTTGTATGGGTGTAAACCAAGATCCTTACGCAAAATTCGCCATAACGTGGTCTGGGCGATGCCCAACACTTGAGAACGCCGTGGAATTGACTGATTTGGATCATTTGCTACGGACGTTTCAACGGCAGCGATATTTTCGACACTTCGACCAACCCGTTGTCTCACTGGCACGGCAACATCACACAACGAATATGTAGACTCAAATTTTTGCACTAAACTTGTTACTGCCTGTCTACTAGGGCGAGAATTACGACCGAAAATCGGAGTTAACGCTCTTAAAGTAGCGGTCACCGACTCCGAATTTCTGTAGTAAATTTTTATAATTTGCAGACGTTGTTCCTTCGTGTACTTTACCATGATAAAAATGTTAAGTTTACTGAATAAATTGACAGTGACAGTTCGATGATTAGTGAAAGGGTGCGTTCACAAATTGAATTCAAAGTTGTCAAGTCCCTATTGGAAAACCCTTTATAATATTATCTACCAATGTACATACTTAGTAGTGCATTTAAATTCAAACAAACACTTGGGCCTTTATAATATAACATGTAAACATTATTTTCTTATACTATTCTACTATAATAATGCATTTGGCTATTTTTTTTATAGAATATAAATATTTTAACAGAAACAATCATTTTTTATATATATATTTCTTTTTTTTTCGTTACATTATCTGCTTATTACTTAACCATTATGTAAGTTTTACAGCTGTCGTATAACAATTCAAGAAAATGGAATGCAGCAAGGAAAGAGTATAGATAAATTTCTTTGTTCAAATTATATAATATATTACGCGTAGTTTTCTTAAAATAATATAAAATTAACGTTAACAATGCATTATATACATTTTATTATCGAGACATATTAATAACTGTTTCTTAAATTCCTCTTTTTAATAGATGAAACGGCTGGCCAACAACTTCAATCGGATATACAGAACCAACTTGGACAACCTCCTCCGCAATCACCAACGTCATCAGGAATTTTTTCTGATAATCGGCCCTTTTTTCAGCGAGAAATTAATGAATCATTAATGGATGGATCATCGCGTCAGTCTTTCGATGGACCGCCATTGAATGTAATGAGACTTATGACTCCAGGAAATATACGCGGGCAACGCTTTCATCACAATAATGTAATTATGGGACAAGGTTCAGGTTTTTCCATGCGGCCTCCGTTCCATTTACATGGAAATGACAGCAATTTTCCTATGCATCGTGTGAACTTCGGACCTCCTCCACCACCACCACCTTATCGTGACTGTCTACCAAATGTAAACGGAGGATATGGACCACTGCCACCACGCTTTAGAGGGCAGTGGTAAAATATTTGCCATTTAATTTAAATATAATTCTTAATAAAATAATACACTTGCATAACGAAAGTGAGTACCATATGTTTAAAGTAATAATTTATTATTAAGTAAGTTTCACAATTATTTTAAATCTCCTTAGGGCAAGTATCCTCAAGTAAATTATTGTTATTTCTGCCGTTTTGATTAAATTAAAATTAGCTAGTGCTGTGAAACGAGGAATATGCTGTCTTGCATTGACCTTTAATTTATGAAAGAAACTTGATAAGTTTATATTTTATCTATAACAAGTAATATTATAAACTATTTGAAAACTCTATTAAAAGGTTCAAATACATTTTAATAAATAAAATGAATTGATTAAAAATCCTGATATTTTGTATTTTTACGTATTGGGTCTAAGTAGACACAAAAACATCTTATCCTCCATACGCAAGCTTTTGAAAGTCGTAACTCAAACCCTGTGAACTATAACATACAATCTTTGTCTGTAAGTACTTTGTTGAACACCTCTTACTTTTTCTATTGCGCGACAGCCCAACCGGACTTTGGACTCTTCGATTATATTTTCTCTAAACACGTTTTTAGGAATTGGAACTTTAACTATGACTATAAAAAACATAATAATAGCAAAACAAAAAATTACAACAAATCGCATAAATATTCTTAATAAAAAGACTTTCATTCAACAGACGGCATTAAATATTCAAAATCTGGAGAGTGAATCAATAGAACATATATGGCAGCTATCATCTCTAATAAGGCTACAGCTACGAAATCAGTGCTCAGAAGAACACGGATCTCCACTTGGATCACTACTGACTTATTACGGCTAATAGAAAACAAAAGAAAAGCATAAGAACTGAAACTTCATCCTAATAACCCGAGCCTGTCATGTGCATGTAATAAGTTCAAAAATTAAACCAATAATAGTACAAAAGAAGCAAAAAAAACTGCAATCAAAAATTAGCGACTATTATTGGTGACCCAAGGAAATTATGAAACGTAATCAAGGAAAGCATTGGGAAGAAACTTCACTCAGATAACCTGGGAGTACAGGAGTTAGATACGCCTTCCGAAACTACGCGTAAAAGTTCAAAGTGAGAAGGTAATATTTTGGTATTATGTATATATTTTCATATGTATTATTATATTATATTTCAAACGAAAAACAAAACACAATCTGATAAAAAACTGAAGAAGGTTGGAAAACAGAACCAATGCCATCTCTGTGTACAAAGTTTGGTTGAAATCGGTTGAGCGGTTCCCGAGAAAAAGGTACATAATTTTGTATGGAAAATCGGCAAGTAACTAATCCCCTTAACAATCATTTTGTCTCAGTAGGCACAAAATTGGCAGAGGATCTACCCTCTGACATTAACTCTAATATAACGAGTTGCCAACATCAATCCAAATCAATGTATTTATTTCCGACAAACAAAAACGAAATTGAGTCCATTATTTCTAAACTCAAATATAATACTGCACCGGGCATTGATGGAATAACATCCACCGATTTACAGACTATTCAAGCAATTATTGCAGACCTGCTTTCAAACGCAATCAATGAGCTTATGGCACATGGTACATTTCCTAACTGTTTAAAAAAATCGCTTATTACTCCTATCTATAAAAGGGGTTCAAAGAAAGATTCTAATATCGTTTCGCATATATATTCATAACCTTCGAAATTCGGGACTTTCGGGGAAATACATTACATTTGCGGACGACACCCTGCTGTTGTATAAGAGTGACAAAAAGATAACCTTAGAAACTACAATCTATAATGACCTTGCTACTGTCAATAGATGGTTAATTACGAATAGATTATCTCTAAATGCCGTAAAAACAAGTTATATATTGTTTAAATTGAAAAACAAGTCAGATATTCAGCTTCATCTTGAAATTGGTGGCAAGGAAATTTCTAGAGTCAACCAGACTAAGTACCCTGGTTTAATCATTAACGAAAACCTAAACTTGACAACTCATATAACAGCAATATGCAAAAAATATCACCCATTATTGGATTATTAAGACGCAACCATTTTATTGACTATCAGGTGAAAGACCTCATATTCAATGCCATCATCCTGTCCAATATAAGCTATGGACTATTCCCTTGGAGCCAAACAGCTTTGTATAATCTAAAAAAATTGCAAGATTAATCAACAAAGGAATCAAGGCAGTATACAATCTCCCTCGACTTATGCCTTCATTGACTCTACTCTGACTACAAGAAGTTAACAGTATATGAACTTATAGCGCTTGAAAGAGTAAGATTCATATACAAGTCTCTAAATAAAAACATACTGCAGTCACGATCGGCTGCAAGCCAATCGTATATTCCAGAACACGTGTTTTAAGGACTTTTTGTATGAGAGCTACCGGAAGATAACAGATTTTGCTAACTAGTAAACTCGAACTTTGTTTTCATTCAAAACTAATTTCTACAAAATTCTGAATTCACGGCTGAACGATTACTTGAGTTATAGTGAGTTCCGTAAATTAAGTGAGGGCATTTTTACAGGATATTTGTATGGCAGCTAATGAGATATTGCTCAAAATCATACCATTAGCTCCAACTATTGAAAAATCAGAACAGAAAAATTTTCGAAGTCGAAGCTTAAAGCGTTCTAAACTTATAGGCCAATACTCATGAACACGTGTTTAAAGGACTTTTTACAATTTACTAATAAACTTCATTTTTCCTCAAAACTAATTTCTACAAAATTTCTACTTTCGTGTCTTACCGATCTCCTGAGTTATAGTGAGTTCCGTAAATTGAGTGAGGATATTTTTACAGGATTTTTGTATGGCACCTACTCTAAGGAATCTTGCAACTTTTTTTTATATTCATTCCATGAACTACAACTATTGGAAAACCAATGCAAGCAAAATTTCAAAGTCGTAGCTTAAGGAGAGAACCTCCTTTACGTGGTCGAAAAATACATGATTTTCAAGAATTATTTTCATATTAAACACTTTGAAATTTTTATGACAATTTAATGCATAATTTAAGAGCACAGTGTAATTTTTTCACATTAAAAACTCGATGTTTAATTTAAAAATAGATGGATGTTAATAACGCCTCGTTTCTAGCTGCGTACACTCTAGCGTCCTTAATATTGATCTGAACAATAAAAAAAAAGTTTTTGTAAAGTTTATGATACAAGCTTCTAGATGACGTCTAGTATTTTAAAGAAAAAGTTGAAATTGCATGTTTTTACACAGTTTTAAATTTAAAGTGTATTACGGATAAATTTTAGAAATAAAAAATACTGTATTCTTTTTCTCAGTTTCTTTAAATTTAATTCCTTTAAAACCTGTAAATCAAATTTTAATTCAAATAATTATATTATAAAATTGTTTAAATACCAAATACCTTTCGTGCTGCTGCTACGCCGGTTTTAGAAGAAATGCGGGGGTTTTTGGTTGGGAATTATTGTTGGGAATTCAGTGGGAAATCTTTCCAGTAATGCGTTCAATGTTTTTTTTTAATTGCGTTTAACTTTACTGCAAACTTCATTTTCCGGATAAAGTGCATTAAACCTATTTGTTGTGCCAACAAAATGCAATTTCGCTGAGAAAAATTAACTTTAAAATACGCAGTAGCAACGAATACATGCCCTTTATTTGAAGCTATCAGCGACACGTTATGCGATTTATCTGAACAATCGACTTTCAAGACATTCGGTTCAGATGACGAACTGGTAGAAGGGGTTGCATTAGTAGTTGGTTTCTGCGATTCCATATTTTTCAAATGCAGCAATGTATTATGTTTATTTCCGCAGTGGCGACAATGGCTTGATTTGCAATCTTTTAACATATGTCCAGGTCGCAAGCAATTTATACAGAGCCTTAATTGCTTTACCATATTCAGCCGATCCAAGGGTGTCTTTTCCATGAAGTGGGAGCAAGCGGGCAATTTATGTTTGTCACTTCCGCACCCTGGATAAATACACTTGTCTTGTGAGACAACCATTGAGGTTTTTTGAGACGAAGTTCTTGACGCTGTATATATTTGAGTGCTTGAGCACAAATGTTCTCTTCGCTGGCATTGCTTTTCTATGAATGAAGACATTTGTGTCCAAGTTGGGATTTCACTTAAAGGCGCTTCATCCTCCCATTTAACTCGAGTTGTCTCATCCAGTTTGGAATCAACAATGTGCAGCAAAAGACCTTCCCCAATTTGATCTTTACTGCCAATCGATAGCAACGCTCGATAATGTGCGTTCGCCGAATCACTCAACGCTCTTAATTGGTCTACTGATTGGGTCTTGATTTCTGGAATGCAGAAAATTTCTTTAATATGCGTCTGAAATCTGAGCCGTTTATTGTCAAAACGCTCTTTTAGCATGTTCAGAGCAATACTATAGTTTTGGGGTGACATTTCTAATGAGTCAATTACTCTTAGCGCAGAACCCTTTAGCGCAGACCTGAGCAATTGAAATTTTTCAATATTCACAAGTGAATCATCATCACGAACTAACGTGTTGAACATTGAACTGAAATTTTGCCACTCGGTATAGTCACCCGAAAACTGTGTGAGTTGTAGCCTAGGAAGATGTGATGTTCTAGGTCTTAGCGAGGAAATTAGATGAAGAGAGTTGTCCAAATTTACGTTTGAATTATTTCTCGGAGGCAACAACGCTGTAAGCTTGGCCTTGATGAAGCAAAATATGTCTTCGTATTGTTCACGCCTATCCCCATTGCGCTCCAATTCATCTAGTGCTTCTATTTGCATTTGCACTTTATTAAATCGGCCCATATAATTGTCGAGAAGCTCCAATTTTACTTGCAGCTCAGCAATATTTAGAGGTGGCTACAATTTGTCAGCATAACCTTTCAATTTAGTCTGCTGACCAATGATTACACCGCGTTTCACACGTAAATCTGTTAGCACCGCCGCAGCATTTGATTTTGACTTGCCTTTAAGCAAACTCGTGTTCGACTCGGATGCTTTTGAATCGGATATTTTACAACTAAATTGAACGGTTTATTAGAAAGGTTGTGCCGATATAAATGTACAACTACTATAGTTATTGAAACCGTTATTTCAATGCAGGAATTGCACTACGGGACTTTGCAATGTTCCCCCAGATGCGCTAAATGCACCGCTATGCACGTGCACGAATTAAGTTCTAGGCAAATATATAATATTACCTTTGACCGATTATTGCCACGATATTAAATACTAATTGCAACCCTTGAACGATAATTCACACGAAATGCAACAAAAAGGTAACCGCTAGCCGCGATGCACCGTGTGCATATGAGTTTGCCCGGGCAAAATTTAGAGTTGCATATAATCACTTTTTGTTTATTTTAATTCACTTATTTTTTTAAAAACACTGCATGCCAATAAATTAAATTATACTTACAGTTTTCACTTGATTCGATATTGTATTTGTCCGTATTACTCACTTCTTGATAATGCAACTATTGTTTTGTCCCGAATACTTATAACGTTTGCCGGCGGCTGATGCTATTCTCGATATAATGCCGATAGTATTATGAAATATCAAATTTTGCTGGAATATATCCAGGCACGACGGACCAATGTTTCTCGCAAGAATTTTTGCGATATGAAAATTAAATAACGAAATGCAATTTAGTAAAATGATATAAAAATGTTTATTGGTTTATTAGAACTTTACCTGCCGGCGGACGAAAAACGAAAGAGGTAGAAAGTAGTTTTTGAAAAGAGATTTTGGTGCATTTGCTTAAATTACAACCCGTTAAGTCGCCAGTAGTCGGGTGCTACCATATAAAGTGGCTCAAACTTTACAATGTAAAAAATTGATCAAAACGTTTAATTTACAAGTTCGAACACTAAGAAATATGTAGGAATTTGTGAAAACATATGCAACCCCCTTGCACCCACTTTGGGGTTGAATATAAAAAAATCCTGAAATCAGTTTTTAGATATATGTAAAGAAAGCCCGAGGAAGTGAAAACCAATCCCATGTCTTCCAAGAGATATGACGAAATTCGTGAAAACGTGTTCAACCCGTTTATACCCTCTTAGGGCTTGCAAAAGGAAAAAATTTGAAAACGAGTTTTAGGTGATTGTTAAACAAGACCGTGGAAGTAGAAAGTTATTCCATATCTAATCTGACCGGAGGGATACGGCAGAATTCGTGAAAATGTATACAACCCCTTTACACAATCGTGGGAGTCGAATTTCAAAAAATCCTGAAAAGTTTTTTAGGTATTTATATGAAGAACCCGTACAATAAAAATGAATTCAATATTTGGAAAGACCTAATAGATATGACGAAAATCGTGAAAATACCAGGTGTGTGAATATGAAATTTCCGTTTTTTTTATAAAATTGAACGTTTATTTTGAAAGAATGGTACATAATATTTCATTCAAAGTATTACCCATCGCTAGCAATACATTTTGTCCACCTTTCAGATAGTTTGTTGATGCCACGCCAAAAAAAATTGCTCTTCTTTCGATGAAAACCATTCAGAGACCCATTTTTCGACTTCTTCAGATGTTTTGAAGTGCTGCTCTTTAAGTGCGTGTCCCATCAATGAAAATAAATAATAATCAGAAGGAGTCAAGTGTGGTGAATAAGGCGGGTGAGGTAGCAAATCCCATCCAAGTGACTTCAACGTATCCTGAACCGGTTTTGCTTTGTGTGCCGATCCGTTGTCATGAAGCAAAATAACTTTACCATGTCTTGTCGCCCATTCTGGTCGTTTTTCGATCAATGCTTGGTTCAAATTGATCATTTGTTGTGGGTAGTGATCAGTATTGACAGTTTCACCAGGTTTTAAAGGGTCATAATACACCGCCCCTTTTTGATCCCACCAAACACAGTGCATTCTCTTCTTTCCAAATCGATTTGGTCTTGCAGTCGATGTTGATGGTTGGCCTGATGTAACCCATGATTTTCTGCGTTTAGGATTCTCAAAATAAATCCACTTTTCATCACCAGTCACAATTCGATGCAGAAATGACTTTCTTCCGTGTTGTTGAACAACATTTCACTGATTGCTTTTCGATTTTCCATGTGCCTTTCAGTCAATTCATGTGGTACCCATTTTCCACACTTTTGAATCTCCCATAGCTTTTAAACGTAAAGAAATTGTAGATCGGTCAACATTTAATGCAACTTCTATTTGTATTTGAGTTACTGTATCATCTTCATCCAATATTTCTTGCAAATCGGAGTCTTCAAACTTCTTCTGATGTCTACCACGTTCTTGATTTCTCACATCAAAATCATTACTTCTGAATCGTTGAAACCAATTTCTACACTGTCTTTCACTTAAAGCATGTTCACCATAAGCTTCTACAAGCATTTGATGCGCTTCAGCCACACTTTTCTCTAGAAAAAAACAAAAACGTAATGAAATCCGCAAATCACAACTTTCTGCTACAAAATTTTCCATTTTTAATGAGGTAAAACACTATGTTGTTACATAAAACTTGAAATGTGGTATACTGAATATTCCTGACAGATGTTGATCCAATTAAAAAAAATATGGTTATAACGCATACACAATAAACATTACCTCTAGAGCCATCTATGTGTGAACGGCAATTTCATATTCACACACCTGGTATATGTATTCCATTTTCACTGATAATTTTTCTTGCCCCACTTCCGTACACTAATGGATATTTGAAATTTTTTTAATCTAAATTACTTTTCTAGTTGACTTACGTATACAGACCGAGTTTCAACTTTCGAGCATAAGCCGTTCTATAGTTAGGAAAAACACCCCCACCCCCGTACCATACTACCCCTATAAAAAATTATATTTTTGCGACAAATACTAAGTTTCAGATTTATATCATTATAGGTTTTCGAGATATAAAAATCGGAATTTTTTCTTCTTCACTCTTCCCCACCCTCACCCTCTACACTTGCACCCCAAAATTTTTTTTTTTCCTAAGAGTCTATTAGGCCTACTTCTGGTAAAAACTCTAAGCATCTCTCATACACTGTTCTTGAGATATGAGACGTGATTTTTTAGAAAAATTCTTGTCCCCTCCACTTCCATACTCCACCGCCCCTTAAAAATGTTTACTTTCAGCAAACTTCATTTGTCAACCTTAATACAGAAACCGAATTTTATTTGTCTAGTGCAATTGGTTCGTGAGATATCGTAATCTAAAGTTTTTCCTCCGCACGCCACTGCACCCACTCAAAAATTTGTTTCCGATCTATTCTCCTAGTATACCCACAGATGTTCGTTAAGTTTGAATTTCGTGACATTAACCGATTAGGAGATATAGATTTTAGAATGTCTCGATCTCGCCTTTCGAGAGTTTCGGACGCATTATTATTCCCTCCACTCCCACACCCCTTTACCCATATCATAACTTTTTTTGCAAATGGGTCCGCTATCGATGCTCTATATAAATTCCAAGTTTCAGCCTCCCAGCCTAAGCGGTTACTGAGATCTAGAAACCAAAATTTTTCGTCTAAATCGCTTCCCCCACCTCCCCCCTCACACCCCCACCACTCAAAAGGTGGGCACTTGAAGGAGTCTGCTCAGTCTCAAAAAAAATTCAACTTAATAGTTCAAAGAGTTTGAGAGCTATAAGCTTTCAAACGTTTTGCGTACGGCGGACGACGCACAGACAGACTGAAAATTTTTTTTGCTTTTTTGGTGTCTATTAGCAAAGACAGTAGAAACTATAAGATGTCCCAAGCATGTCAATATCAATTTGAAAAGCTTTACGATTGGCGACCCAACTCCGGTGGCTATTGAAAAGTTTTAGAATTTATGTTGTAACCCACTGTATGTTGGAGTGAAAGCTCGCCAACTAGCAACAAATAATCAATCAAAGGCAGGATTTTTTCATCGGATTGTCAATGGGACATCATTTTTAGCTACATATAACAGTGTGTAACTAGTACTGAGGTTCAAACGAAAATGGGAGATAGAGGAACTTGTCCTGAGTAGAAAATCGTTCTACACATACTCCCGTTATTGCACCGTTAAGGAGATAGCGCGATTTTAAGGACGAAGGATTTTCATCGTACCTGTGATCACTGTTTGATATCTAACTTCTGCTGTACTTAGCGTAACGTAATAATTCTGGGCTCGTTGGAAAGGACACAAATTCTTCTTTCTAATTGCTATCAACTGTGTCAATCAGTGTTATACTTTTTGAGAAAAATTCATTTAAATGACACAAAAATAATAAAAAATTAAAAAAAAATACAAAAAAGTCCTGTTTTCTCCAAGAAGGACCTGATTAACCACCAAATTTTATTACATTTTCGGAAAGCCCATAAAATTTCACTATACGTTTGATAACAGAATTTCTTCATATTTGCAACAACAAGTGAGTTCCCTGCACATGTTGGAAATACTGCTAAACATAGAATTTACCGCAAAACAGATGCAGTAATGAGCAACCATGTTAACAACACACGTATTGCTCTTATGTGTGGAAATTATGTTACAGGTAAGTAAAAATATGACAACTAATTAGATAGCGTCCATTTAAGTAAATTAACTAACATCCATTTAAGTTAATTAAGTAATATCCATTTAAGTAGGGCGTGGAGTTTACCTGCTCCCTTAAGGAACAGGAATGACTTCGTCCTACGTAGATTTTTCTGCGATAAAAGCATCGGGAGGAAGCAGCAGCAAACAGAATGTCATAGACATCATTACGAGCAACATGGCAAGCAATAGGAGGTCTTTTACAACGGAAGAAATGGCAGACATGCACTTCGTGTATGGGTTGTGCGACGGGAATGCTAGGCGAGCCGAAAGAGTTTACCGGGAACGGTATCCGGACAGATCTCGGTACCCCCATTATCGGATGTTCATCAGCATTCATCGGAACCTTCGTGAACGAGGTACACTGCAGCCGTGGCGGGAGACACAACATCCAGGACGGCGACACTCGGTACCTGTGGCCACGGAGGAGCGCATCGCGGCTAGGGACCCCACGGTAAGCACCCGTAATAAACTAAATAAACGTAATAAACTATACTTCAACTCTTTTATTTCGTCCTCACTATTATTAATCATACTCCTTCGGCGAATGACGGGTGTCAAACCAGATTTACTTGAAGGGAACGTGCTTGATAACTGTTAGCCCCGCTCCTTTACAATTCAACCTATGAAGAAATTCTGTTATCAAACGTATAGTGAAATTTTATGGGCTTTCCGAAAATGTAATAAAATTTGGTGGTTAATCAGGTCCTTCTTGGAGAAAACAGGACTTTTTTGTATTTTTTTTTTATTTTTTATTATTTTTGTGTCATTTAAATGAATTTTTCTCAAAAAGTATAACACTGATGGACACAGTTGATAGCAATTAGAAAGAAGAATTTGTGTCCTTTCCAACGAGCCCAGAATTATTACGTTACGCTAAGTACAGCAGAAGTTAGAGATCAAACAGTGATCACAGGTACGATGAAAATCCTTCGTCCTTAAAATCGCGCTATCTCCTTAACGGTGCAAAAACGGGAGTATGTGTAGAACGATTTTCTACTCAGGACAAGTTCCTCTATCTCCCATTTTCGTTTGAACCTGAGTACTAGTTACACCCTGTATACATATGTGAATATGAGGCGTATGGCGGTAATAATCATATGCCGTATTTCCACTATCGCCTTCATGTGCATTGGATGATGCGAATTAGCGCGTATGCGTAAGTGGAAACGGCCTATTTGCGTTAGTTTGCAACTCAAGTCTGTTTTTTCAACATTATGTTTCTCCATAATAATGAATTCACTAAAATGTGCAAAACAATAAAATCAAAATTACTGAGATATATTATATAGACAATAATCACAAATCCTTTCCTATTTTAGTCAAATTTACTGATTTCGGAATCGGTGACGTTGACTTTCCAAAAACAGAGCTTTCAGATTGATGTTTACAGTGGACTACAAATTTTAGCGTAAAAAGCTCTAAAAGCGACCGGAGATTGGTCGCCAATCGTAAAGCTTTTATTGATTTATTTTATATTGGTTGGGACATCTTATATAAAGAGATTCTAATATCTTTGCTATTAGTCATGAAACGTGGAAAAAAAATGTTTCAGGGTAGCAAATTTTTTTTTTTTAAAAATCGATAACATTACTTTATTATTAAAATAATAAAGTAAAACAATTTATATTAATCCTGACGTATGCTACAAATATAGAAAACATAATGAAAAAATTGTGAAAAGCGTAGAGCAGAATTTTAATTGTACAGCTGAAGAACATCATGAAGAAGCGGATACAAAAATTGTATTTCACGTTTGTCAAATAGATAGTGATGCTAATGCCTTAAATACATGTTGGGCCAACCAAAGCAAATGCGTCCAAGCGCCAACATGTGGACAGTCCACTTGTGTGCGTTGGTTACCACTTGTCGGCGCTGGTGCTACTTCGCCGCTGTGTCGGGTTTTCGTTACAAATCAAAGGGATTTGTGAACGCTTGGCCAATGGCGTGCACATGTTGGCTAGCCGCTCAGTCATCGTTTGGAACTCAAGAACGACAGACATCCGTATATGTTGATGTAATTGTTGCAGGAAGCCATTAAGTTAACTGCTGCTGCAGCAATTATTTCCTCGTTTGCGTCCATCACACGAAATTCACGTCGAACACCACACGATTGACAGTTCACACTGAACATCTGACAGCTGAAGTTAAACAAATCATGGCCAACGTGTGGATGGCAGCACTTGTGCACGGTGGTGTTGGCCTGCACTTGTCCGACTTCGCGCTGGCCTACGTTGGCCCAACATGTAATTGGGGTATAACGTAACGATAAGATGTTCAGATACAGATATTTTAATAATACTGTTAGGGAATATGAATCATATTCGGAGCAACTTAAAAATTCATGTTACTTGGAAGTGGAAAAGCTCAACGTTACATCAATGTCACTCAATTGTATCACGCACTTGGAGCTAGGTTATGCGCATCATTGCCAGGATTCCCTGCATTTACAGGATGCGACTTCAATCCCGCTTTCTATAGAAGAGAAAAAAAACCGTTCGACATTTTAAGGAAATCAGAATCATACATTAAAGCATTTACAGACACATCAAATATAAACGACTGTAATTTTATTGAACTTCAAAGAAAGATTGAAGAATTTGTGTGCAGAATGTATGGTCTTAAATCAATCGACAACGTCAATACAGCACGGATAGCAACATTTATTAAAAGTTAGTAAATAAATGAAAAAAAGGACACATTTATGCTGAAAAATACAATTGACGGAGCAATATTTCCTCCATGTCAATCGGAGTTATATGAACATATACTACGCTCATCATATATAGCACACCTTTGGTATCATGCTCATCAGTCAGTTCCATCGGAATTATCACCTTTAGACTATGGATGGAGGGAAGAAAAAAATAAATACACTTTCAAGTGGTTTGACGGTGATCAAGTCCCACCGACAATCACTGGCGTGACGATCATCGATGAAAATCCTGAAGGTACTTTTTCTAAACTTATATATTTTTATACTACCTCGGAAACTTTATATTATTTTTTTACAGAAAACGTTGAAAGTGATGAAATTGAACCATTGGATAATGAAGAAGATGATGCAGAGGAATTTGAGCGAGAACGAAATGTCATTATAGATAGCTCCGAGGATAGTTGCGAGGAAAATGATGAGTACGAAACAGATACTACAGAAGAGTTAAACGAAGAAATCGTTCAATAATTTTTGTGATAGTAGAGATTAGAGTAGATTCTTCTCGTATATTATTAAAATTTATTAATAAGATAAAAAACGAAAATATTTAGCATTACAACGGTTTTAATCATCGTTTTTTATGAATATGTATTCTTCTATATAATTCAAAACGGACAAGAACTCCATTAGTATGAAAAATATATTAAAAACTCATTATTCATAGCATAAAGTGGTATAACTTATATTAAATTAATATAATACTTATTGAAATTGAAATGTAGAGTAATTTTATTGTTAACAAAAATAACAATTGACGTCAGCAGGATGCTTGTGGGTTTAAAGATCGTCTGTTCATTTGCCAAAGATACTATAGAATGCTCATATGCACTGAGCGCGTACCATGTTTATGACCCTGACTGACAGTCTTACTCCCGTTATACATACAGCTGACTGTTTTCTTTATTATTTGAAAAGTATGAAAATTCACCTGCATAAAGTTCATGAAGTATGAAATGAGTTTATACTCCAACATTTTTAGCATAGTTCATATAGGTGACAGCTGATTATTATTTTTTGGTTCAAAATGATCTAAAAAATCATCCCTTAAATTTTGGCACGGTATGAAATTACTTGTAGCACAATTTTTTCTAACCACTTTCACATGCTGTCACCTTAGATTCCACCACGGGTGCGGCAACTGACCCTCATTTTGCTGATTATTGAATATTAATCAACTACAGTGGATGCCGCTTATTGTAATCACTTTGGGACCGGCCATAAGCAATAACATTAACCGGATGATAACAATAGCCGAAGGGGAAAATTTTTCTCATTTATTTTCCTACGCTTGAATATAGATTGCTCGAAGCATCTAATATTATTTTTTTTATTCATTAAGTGTTATTGACAACTCTAGCTTCAATGTTTCACAAAGTTACAGAGAATATGAAATACTGTTTCCTCTTCCTCCTCATCCAGGCAGCTTCTACAGAAAGTCGTTTGAAAAGAATCACCGTCTTTTAGCATGCCGGATTATAAGACAGTGTCTGGTCAGGACACTTACTGTGGTACTGATTCTCTCCCTTTTTAGCAAATTCAGCCTTGTACAGCGTTTTAGATCCAGCTTCGGTCATGTCTGTCAGCGCGTGACTTCTATTAAACTGTCTCGAAAACTTACTCGAAGTTGAGCTCATTCTGTTGAACGAGATCAACATCAATAGTTTTCAGAAGCTACGAAAAAACTGAAATTTCTCATAGTAATCTATGATATGTATCGCCTTGTGTTTACATAAATGTTAAACCAAGAGCAATCATCTTTAATTTTGAGATTGTTTTTATTTTGCCTTTTTGATCACTTTCACATGAAGAAAAAAGAGGAGCGATTAAGAATACAGTCACAAAACTTGTAATGTATGAAAATCTGGCCCGAATGATAACATAAAGCGAATTTCCAATAAGCGATGAATTTCGTTTGTGGAAAATGGGACTAACTTGTTTTGATAACAAAATGCGGCTTATAACATTATCCGCGATTACTATAAGCGGCATCTACTGTATTATAAATGAAATTTATTCAGTATAAAATTCCTCGAAAAAATGATACGCTACCACCCGTACTATTTGTAGAATTTTCTTTTCCTGGATCCATCTACAGCTGAAGTTGATTGTCGTACTGAAGGTGGAGGTATACCGTGCTGCAAGTTACAAATAATAACTTCCTTTAAAATTGCTTAGCAACTCTAAGCAATTTCTTCAATTTGTCTTTGATTTAATCATCGAAGATTGGAATAATCAATGATTTGAAGTCATCCCAGCTCGCGATAAGCAATGTTGCTCGCTTGGGTACGAACTATGATCCTCAGAGCTTATCTAGAAAAAAAATAACTATTGAATACAAAATTGTGATAAACAAATGAGACTCCAGCAATATACTACACATTAACCAAAAAACTATTAAAACAGAAATTCACTCACCTTTAAAGTTAGTGTATATTAACAACACAAACTTTTTACACAAATTTTAATCAACAATTCAAAATTCACTTCTTTTAACTGCAATTGTAGACAATTGAAGGAAAATGGTTGCAGCAAAACTAACAGCTTTGGCGTTTAGCATACAATGAATATTGCTTGGTCAATCACGGAAAACTGCCATTTTCAAAAATTTTTTTATATCAGTTGATAATTTTCGAGTTATAATAGGCTTAACTTAAACGTGGAAAGCAGGAGTAATATTCAACTGAACATATTTCTTGTTGCTTAACAATTATTTTGACAATGAAATGTTTAATGTAAAACCAAATCGTATTTGAAAGAATCACATATATGTTAAAATTAATAAATTTTCGTGATATTCAAAAATTTTGCTATTAACAATGCTTCATTAGTTGATTTAAATACGTAACCTTATTTAGTTTAACAATGTTTGTATTTGATATAAACATTTTAGACTAATTGTTGGTTAACAATGTATAATACTTGATTCAAACAATGATTTCTCTTTCGGGGCTGCTAGACGGCCGTCCCAACAGTTTGTTCTGGACCTGGCACAGGTCCAATCCAATGCCAACTTGGGTGGCATTAAAACCTGCATTTTTGCAGGCATGGGGTGTGCGAGCGAGTGACTGGGACATTAGGCGACAAATGTTAGCCAGACGTCAGGTCCCAAGCGAGTCTACTCAGATGTTCGAGCTGGAGTTGTGTGAGTTACGAAACTTGCTATCCAATCCACGACGGAGAATTTGTAGAGCTGGTGCGGGGAAATTTGTTTCCAAGCACGCAGCAGCAAATTTGCCTGCAACAAATTTGGTCGCTTGACCATCTGCGACAAATAGTATGTCGAGTAGAAGACATTAGACGGTCGACCAGATCTAATTACGGCTACTCGAGTCATACCCGAGTTGCTGAGGTCGTGTAGCCTCCTACAGAGGTTTGCGGTGAGCGCGATGGTTCCGAAGCCTTGGCACGAATTACATCTGGGGCTGCACTAAAATGTTGGAACTGCGAGTGAATAGGTCAGAAAGAAGGCAGTAATGTCGACTACTATCTCCGAACCTTTTGACGTACGTCCCTATGCTATGGTCTCTCTATTTAATGTAAGCGTTAAAGGTCTTTTAGACAGTGGTGCGAGCATTAGTTGCCTAGGAGCTAATGCACTAGAACGCCTTGAGAGAGCGCAAGTGCATTGGAAGCCGATTTGCCACGAGGTGAAGACGGCTTCACAGAGGGCAGTGGGAAGTGTGATGACCGAAATTAAATTTCGTGGAGCTACACAATCTATTACCCTTTACATCATGCCGAGTTTATCTCAGGATTTGTGTCTTGGGGTAGACTTTTGGCGAGCCTTCCACCTTGCTCCATCCATCATCAGTTGTGTTGACACAGAAACCACCTTTTCGCAACATGATGCTACTGCGTTGCACTTTTTAACGGGAAAAGATGTTGAACGTTTACAGAACGTTAAGTCCAAGTTCTTTCGAACTTCACGGTTTGGGAAGGACTAACGTTCTCGAACACGAAATCAACGTGGGAGAAGCGCGCCCCATCAAACAGAGACACTACCTAGTATCGCCTGCGATTCAAAACCGCATGTATGGCGAGGTCGATCGTATGCTGGCAATGTGAGTGTTAGAGGTTAGTTTGAGTGCGTGGAGTTCGCCGGTAGTGCTCGTGAGGAAACCAGAAAAAGTCCGGTTATGTTTAGATTCTCGAAAGGTTAATAATGTGACGAAAAAGGATGCATATCCACTATCACGTATTGACGGAATCCTCAGTCGATTACCACGAGCCAACTTACGAGGGCGGATTGACAATGACGTGCAAAAATCAAGAAGGAGTGGGCAGGTAAGGAATTCGTTATTTTATTTATTTGGGCCATCCTTAAATAGATTACCTGCAAAGTTTAAACCTGATACCTCGTTTAGTTTTCGAGAAGCAGCCGTCTAAGCAAGTCGACTTATAAAAATTTTTAAAAATGGATAAAAATGAATTTCGTGTGTTGATTAAACACAATTTTTTAAAAGGGAAAACAGCTAAAGTAACCAAAGAAAAATTAGGTAAGCATTATGGGGACTCTGCACCATCGATCCGAATGATTTACAAATGGTTTTCTGAATTCAAGTGTGGTCGTACGAGCACACAAACCATACCAAGTCCAGGTCGTCCAAATGAGGTCACCACGCCAGAAATGATCGATAAAATCCATGATATCGTGATAGAAGATCGTCGAGTAAAAGTGCGTGAGATAGTTAACGTAGTAAACATTTCATTTGAACGTGTTTGGAATATTTTGAAAAACCATTTGGACATGAGAAAGCTATCCGCAAGATGGCTGCCGCGTTTGCTCACAATCGACTAAAAACGCAATCGTGTGACAACTTCGCAGCACGGTTTGCAACTCTTTTAACGTAATACAAATGAATTTTTCCGTTGATTCGTAAGTGTTGATGAAGCATGGATTCACCACTACACCCCAGAAACCAAACAACAGTGAAAACAATGGAAGGATGTCGGTTCAAGGAGGCAAAACCGTTCTATCGGCTGGAAAGGTTATGGCGACAGTTTTTTGGGATTCCAATGGAATGATATTCACCGACTACTTGGAGAAAGGAAAAACAATGACGGGAGCATATTATTCTGAGGTATTGGTTTCATTGGATGTTGAAATCAAGGCAAAACGGCTTCATTTCGCGAAGAAAAAAGTGTTGTTTCACACGTCCGTTGTTGCAACGGCAAAACTGTTTGAATTACGGTACGAATTGCTCCCTCACCCACCGTATTCTATAGATTTGGCACCCTGCGACTTTTTATTATTTCCAGACTTGAAAAAATGGCTTGCTGGAAAGAGATTTACCACGAATACTGACGTCATAAGTGAAACCAACGCCTATTTTGAAGGGTTGGACAAATCATATTATTTGGAAGGGATCAAAAAATTGGAAAAACGCTGGACTAAGTGTATCGAGCTAAAAGGAGACTACGTTGAAAAATAAAATAAATTTTTCCGGATAAAATTATGTTTTCTCAATTTTTGCACGTCATTATCAATCCGCACTCGTATTAGGGTTGGTTTTTGTCGTCCTGCAAGAAGAGAAGAGAATTGTTTAGTCTTTAATACCGCGGTAAAATATTATAAAAAAAACTTACCAAAGAAGATCACTCATTGTCGAGATCCTTGTAGAAAATCTACTCCTCGCGCAAGAATCCGAACAAACCTAAAAAGAAACAACATCAGGAGTGAATTAGTAAATACTTAGTAAGCAATTATACAACGGAAGAACAGCTGTAATACCATTGGCGGATACAGGGGGGGGGGAGGGGGCGGCCGCCCCCCCCAAGACCAATTTCGAATTTTCTAAACATATATACTTCAACCGTTCTCCGATTTTTTTTACTCCACTGCAATGTGGACTGTAATTAGCATTTACTGTAGTTCTACGGTGCAATGCAAAGCTCACAATAGAACCATGATGTTGGATTTACCATACACTCAACGTTTGAGTCGCGCCTCTATCTCCACCATAACCTCAACCAATCAGATGGCTCGTGCAGTCGCAAGAGTCTAACATTCTTCAACTTTTTCTCCGACACACGTTTCCATATGTGTACACACATGCAATGAACTGTGGTACCCCACAATTCGCAGCTCATCGTATTTCTGTCGTCTCGCACTTATAGGCAAGTTGCGCCGCAAAGGCATGTTGAGTGTAAATTGCTTTCAACACAGCAAAGAGCACAGCCGACGAAACCCGGTTTGCAATGGCCTGACGGGAGTAGAGGCTCGCCTCGAGGCGAGCCTCAAGAGTGAGTGTAAACGCACTATGATAAAAAGACTACAATACAACATATTGCGTAGGTAATAGGGTCATTCCATCAAGAACCGCCAAGAATGACGAAATTTGTGGCCTTACCATCTCCGATTCTTTTGAAAATTTATACTTTTATACTTTATACTTTATGCTTTATACTTTAAGAACTAGTGAAAAAAATAATTAAAATTCAATTTTTTGTTTCTACCTCATTTTTTTTGTTAGTTATAGTATGTTAAAGTTTTCGCAAAAATGGTGTCCGAGTCCTCTTTGAAAATTCATATCTCTGGTAATTTTTGTCCTGGAATAATAAAATATGGCTTATTTTAAAGGGGAAGGTTGTCGCAATAAAAATTATCCTTGAAATTTTTTTCAAGGATAATTATTTTGTCCTTTATCCTTGAATATCTCAAAACGGTTTTTTTTTATTTTTTTATATTTTGTAGGTTATACTGTTTTTCAAAATTACTAAAAAATTAACTTGGGATCGGGGTCAAAAAAATCGAAGAACATTATAGTCGTTCTCAATTATTTTATAAAAAAAGGGTTATTTAATCAAGAATCGCCAAAAATGTGACCTTATCATCGCCGATTCTTTTGAAAATTTTTGTACTCGAAGAATTAGTGAAAAAAAATATGATTTCAAGTTTTTACTTCTATATCATTTTTTTTTTAGTTATAGTATGTTAAAGATTTCCCAAAAAAGTTGTCCGAGTCCTCTTTGAAAATTCATATCTCTGGTAATTTTTATCCTTGAATAATAAAGTAGGGCTTATTTTAAAAATTGTTGTTGTTTTTGTTAGTTAAAAAATGAGATAGAAACAAAAACTTGAATTTCAATTATTTTTTTCACTAGTTCTTCAAGTACAAACATTTTCAAATGAATCGGAGATGGTATGGTCACAACTTTGGTAATTCTTGATGGGATGACCCATAATAAGATGAAAACAATATGGTCCCGTTTTTGCTAAGTGCAGTTTATATAGCTAAATTCACACAGAACTTGATCAAACAAAATAGCCAAATCAAAAAAATGTCCACCCCCCCCCAACAGCAAAGTCTGGATCCGCCACTGTGTAATACAGTAACTAAAATATAAAATTGGAGTCATAAGATTTAGGATTAGGTAGATATAGGGTCATTCTATCAAGAACCGCCAAAGCTGTGACCTTACCGTCTCCGATTCTTTTGAAAATGTTTGCACTTGAAGAACTAGTGAAAAAAATAATTGAAATTAAATTTTTTGTTTCTATCTCAATTTTTTGTTAGTTATACAGGGCTATTCTGTGTACAGTCACAAGTCACAATTTTAGCGGAGAGTCATAATTTCAGAAAATCTGTGAATTTTCATATTCCAGCATTAGTCACAATTTTGACGCTTTAAAAAAACATCACAAAATTGTGACAATCGAAATAGGTGATCACAACGGCCAGCCAGGCAAACAAATTTAACGTCTCGTGAAGTTTCAATACTTAGTATTGAAAAAAATGGAATGTTTGTTATATTTGCTGAGGTAATTACTAGAAGAAGCTGAACAAAAGTAATTTAACGTAAATTTAGATGGCTGTTTTACATTTTGTGTGATTTAAGGGCGTTAATAAGAGCTACAAAGGGACGCGAGTGATCCGCTTTTATCAATCGACAATACATTTAAGAGTTAGTTCGGATTTCCACGTTTAAGGCACACAACTTTCCATTATACACTTGAAAAGACCGAATTTATCACTGATACTGACACAGCATCATCATTATCACATGTCTCCAACTATGTGGAGAAATTATTGTGACCTTTCTTGTGACTGCAGCGCTAGAATGTGAAAAAGCGTGTTGATCACAATCGCAGTCACAAAATTTTAGTCACAGCAGGTTGTGCTCTGTGATAGGTCACAATTTCAGAATAGGGCCGATAGTATGTTAAAGTTTACATAAAAATGGTGTCCGAGTCCTTTTTGAAAATTCATATCTCTGGTAATTTTTATCATAGAATAATAAAATATGGCTTATTTTAAAGGGGGAGGTTGTCGCAATATAAAAAAATACGAATAAAAATTAACTTTAAATTTTTTTTCAAGGATAATGATTTTGGCCTTTATTCTTGAATATCTCAAAATACGGTTTTTAATTTTTTTTTATTTTGTAGGTTACACTGTTTTACAAAACATACCAAAAAATTAACTTGGGATCTGAATGGGATCGTGGTCACAAAAATCGAAGAACATCAGTGCTTCTCAATTACTTTATAGAAAATGGGTCATTCTATCAAGAGTCGCAAAAAGTGTGACCTTATTATCGCCGATTCTTTTGAAAATTTGTATTCTCGAAGAATTAGTGAAAAAAAATATGATTTCTATTTTTTGTTTCTATCTATTTTTTTGGTAGTTATAGTATGTTAAATTTTTCGCAAAAATGGTGTCCGAGTCCTCTTTGAAAATTCAAATCTCTGGTAATTTTTATCTTAGAATAATAAAATAGGGCTTATTTTAAAGATTGTTGTTTAAAAACTGTCGCAATATAAAAATCTGCCAACAGTCTGGGCGCAACTTTGTTATTTTTTGGGTAGAAGTTCGGAACGAGTTTAATACTGAGATGCGGTGTAGGTTGCTATGTGACTGAAAACCTAAAAAAAAGTTCGGGAAGCGGTTAGAATGGGGTCGCGCTAGAATACTTACGCCGCTGCCACATCTAACATTTGAATTACATAATTGGGTCATACTCCGGGACGAGGTCTAGTCCTAGTATAATATCAGTTGATACGCCAGTAGAAGGTTTTTCGTGATTTGGTTTTGGGTCATTACATGAAATCGGAAATGCGTTTCTAGGCGATTATATAAACATACTGCAGTCACGATCGGCTGCAAGCCAATCGTATAATACTCTAGATGAATACTGAACTCCTGAACTGGGGATAAAGTAGAATTACGTGTGTGCATGTTGTATGTCCTTTATTAAGGACTGCCATTAGATTGCTACTCAAAACTAAAAGACAATATTCAGTGTTTAATTTCATACCTTGAACTGGGTAATTCATCGAAAAAAAATTTCCTTTTGAAGGACTTTCACATGGGAGGTGCAGGAAGGACTCACTCGATTACTTACATATTTATCCTTTTCCTTGGAACCATTTAAAAATAAACGTGTACAAAATTTCAAATTCGTAGCTTAAAGCGTTCAAAAGTTATCGAAAAATATTGTTGAACACATGTCTTAAGGATTTTTTTGTATGAAAGGTACCAGAAGTAGTAAAAGGATTTATCTGACTAGTAAACTCGAACTTCGTTTTCACTCAAAACTAATTTGTACAAAATTTCCAATTCATAGCTAAATGATTACTTGAGTTATAGTGAATTCCGTAAATTAAGTGAAGACATTTTGACAGGATATTTGTATGGCAGCTACACGAAGGACTAAAAGGATTTTCTTCATAATAATACATTTAGCTCCAACTATTGGAAAAATAACACATACCAAATTTCAAAGTCGTAGCTTAAACCCTTCTGAAGTTATCGACCAATATTCTTGAACACGTGTTTTAAGGACATTTTGTATGGCAGCTACCAGAAGGAGTATAAGGATTTCGCTGACTAGTAAACTTGAACTTTCTTTTCACTCAAAACTAATTTGTACAAAATTCCGAATTTATAACTAAAAGATTACTTGAGTTATAGTGAGTTTCGTAAATTAAGTGAATACATTTTGACAGGATATTTGTATGGCAGTTACACGAAGGACTAATAAGATTTTCTTCATAATCATACATTTAGCTCCAACTATTGAAAAAGTAACGCATACAAAATTTCAAAGTCGTAGTGTTAGGCGTTCCGAAGTTATTGGTCAATATTCTTGAACACGTGTGTTAAGGACATTTTGTATGGCAGCTACCCGAAGGAGCAGGACGATTTTGCCCGTTAACGAACTTAGCCTTACAAATTCCACCAAACACCCAGATTCAAAATTTCAAGATCCTAGGTGAAGGCGTTCTTGAGTTATCGTGTTCACGGACAGACGGATAGACGGACGGACGGTCGGACGGACGGACGGACGGACGGACGGACGGTCGGATGGATGGACGTCAAGCGGATTTGAGGTTTTTGGCCACAAATAAACAAAAAATAATATATAACTTTTTTTCGCCCGAGGCTTGGTTCTATGCGTTACAAACTTTTGGGCTGGATTAAACTTATAATACTCTATGTATATGATTTCATCTAGAGTATAAAAAGTCGGTGGAAGTGCAAACCAATCTAATATCTCATCAATTCTGAGAAATATGTCGAAAGCCTTACGTCCTATTGGAGTTGAATAACAAACATCCTGAAATCAACTTTTTGACGATTATGTAGGAAGCCTTAGAAAGTAAAAATGAATTCTATATCTCATTAGAACTAAGAAATATGTAAGAATTTGTGAAAACATATGCAACCCCCTTGCACCCACTTTGGGGTTGAATATCCAAAAACCATGTTATGAGTTTTTAGATATATATGTATGTATAAGGAAAGCCAGAGGAAGTAAAAACCAATCCGATGTCTTATCCTTCCTAAGGGATATGACAGAATTCGTGAAAACGTGTTCAACTCGCTTTTACACTCTTAGGGCCGGTTTCACAGTGTGAGCTTAAGTTTTGAATTCAACTTAAGCCTTTGCTCAACTGGTATTACTGTTTCACAGTAGTGTTTTAAGGCGTAGGCAGAGTTTAAATCGCTACTCAACTTAAGCCAGTGGATACGAGAGCTTAAGTTTGAGCTCGGATCTTAAGTAGGCAAAGTGTCAAATGGCAAATGTAATTTTCACGTTTTTTTATTCTCTATCACATTTTTATATTTCAAAACAAGACTCACGAGAATGTTTACCTCGAAAGCCATAAAATTTTGACTCCTTTTTTTATCCGCCATCGTAATCGTAATCGCTTTATAGTTTTTAATGGTATTTTGAAAAATTTTAATAACATTATGACATATCCCTCAAAACAGTGGCCTACATAATTCATTAAGCATTGATGGAGGATGGAGGATGGAGGATGGAGGATGGAGAATGGAGCATGGAGGATGGAAGAAGGAGGATGTAGCAAAGGAGGATGCAGTATGAAGGATAGGAGATAGCCGATGGAATATGGGGAAAGGGGATTGGAGATGGAGGGTGACATATAACTTTGACGGAGGTGCGTGTCGGTCATGCGTAACGGAGTGTGAAACTTAGCAGAAAGACAAAACTTAATAATTGTATATAGTAGTACAAGAAATGTTCACCGTATATAAATTTTTAAGGTGCGGTGAATCATGAGAGTGGGAGGGAGAATAAGAATATACTGAAAAAAAACACTTCTCATGTCTCAAAAACAGCAAGGACAAACATTTGTGGGTGTGGGTGAAAAGGGGAAAAAGTAATATCTTGAGAGCCGATAATGGTAGAAAGCTGAAACTTGGAATGTAGAGGTATTGTGGTGGCACGTTTTGAAAATAATTTTGTTTTTAACACATATTTGAGGGGTGGTATATGCAATAAAGGGTCACAAAAGTCAAGTTTTTTCAAGTTGTTGAAAAATTAGTAGCAATTTCATCAATTGTTGAACTACTGATTTTAATTTCAAAGAAATATTGAAAATAAAATATGGGCATAATTTCTTACGGGTTAAACGTGAACGTGAATTGTGAACACCGTCCGCGTCCGTCAGACAACACTATTTCTTAAAAATTACATACGAAATGTCCTTTTTCATGCAACCCCCAGCGTGTAAAAACGCAAATGTAGCCAAAATGCGGCACGACTCAGCAAATTGCACTCATAGCAAGTGCGACGACGCCGAAGACACGAGAAGTGGAGTCTCAGAGCGCGACGATCTTTGACAACACTGCTTTACGTGCCGTGCGAGTTCGTTACAAGTAGTGAAGTGTGGTACAATTAAAACGAAAAGAATGTCATCTGGTGCAATGTGATCACCCAACAAAAGGTCATCGGAAACAATGTGACAAGCTAAAAAAAAAAAAAAGGTCATCACACTTAAAAACATGAATGGATTAATGCCGTCAATATCGAATACTATTCAAAACTAGTATTCGATACTCGGTACTCGTTTGAAGTAACGAATACTAAGTATCGAATAATTCGTTTTTGCACACCACTACTCTACACCCTCATACCTGAAAATTTTTTTCTGCTGGGGGTCTATTAGGCCTACTTCTGGTGAAAATTTTTAGCATCCTTCTTGCACCGTTCTTGAGATAGGAGACGTGATTTTTTAAAAAAATTCTTATGCGCTCCACCGCCCCTTAAAAAATTTTACTTTCAGCAAACTTTATTTGTCAACCTTTATACAGAAACCAAATTTTATTTCTCTAGTGCAATTGGTTCGTGAGATATCGTAATCTAAACTTTTTCAACCCCCACCCCCGTACATCACACTGCCCCCTCTCAAAAATTTGTTTCCCATCTAGTCTCCTAGTATACCTACAGATGACTAATAAGTTTTAATTTCGTGACATTAACCGTTTAGGAGATATAGATTTCAGAATGTCTCGTTCTCGCCTTTCGAACGTTTCGGACGCATTATTTTTTCACCCACTCCCACACCCCTTCACCCATATCAACAAATGGGTCCACTATCGAAGCTCTATATAAATACCGAGTTTCAGCTTCCTAACGTAAGCGGTTGCTAGGATCTAAAAACCAAAATTTTTCGTCTAAAACGCTTCCCCCACCTCCTCCCTCACACTCCCACCTTCAAGGGGCCTACCCAGTCAATTAAAAAAAAAATTCAATTCAATAGCTAATAGGGTTTAGGAGCTATAAGCCCTCAAACGTTTTGCGTACGGCGGATGGCGCACAGATGGACTGAAATTTTTTTTTGCTTTTTTGGTGCTTATTAGTCATTAAACGTATAAAAAAAAAATTTCAGGGCAGCAAATTTTATTTTTTAAAAATCGATAACAATACTTTATTATTAAAATAATAAAGTAAAAAAATACGAATGAAAATTATCCATGAGATTCCAAGTTCATTTTACTTTATTATTTTAATAATAAAGTATTGTTACCGATTTTTAAAAAAAAAAAATTTGCTACCCTGAACAATTATTTTTATACGTTTCATGACTAATAAGCACCAAAAAAGCAAAAATAAATTTCTTTCTGTATAAAGGTTGACAAATAAAGTTTGCTGAAAGTAAAATTTTTTAAGGGGTCGGTGCAGCATGGAAGTGGAGGGGATAAGAGAAGAGAAAAGCGAGAAGGATAAAAATTTTTACCAGAAGTAAGCCTAATAGACACCCAGCCGAAAAATAAATTTCAGGTATCAGGGTGTAGAGGGTGAGGGTGGTAGAGGGTGAATAGTAAAAAGTTCTGATTTTTATATCTCGAGAACCTATAATGATATAAATCTGAATCTTAGTATTTAGATAGAGCTGATGTACTAGCATGTTGGCAAAATATAATTTTTTATAGGGGTAGTATGGTACGGGGGTGGGGAATGTTTTTCCTAACTATAGAACGGCTTATGCAAGAAAGTTTAAATTCGGTACGTGTATGTAAATCAACTATAAAAGTAATTCTGATTAAAATAAATTCAATGTAGCATTCGGAAGTGGAGCAAAAAAAATGATCAGTAAAAATGGAATGCATATATTTTCAGGATTTTCGTCATATCTATTAGGTCTTTCCAAATATTGAATTAATTTTCTTTGTACGGGTTCTTCACAGAAATACCTAGAAAGCGTTTTCAGGATTTTTTGAAATTCGACCACCAAGGTGGTTTTTAGGGGATGTATACATTTTCACGAATTCAGCCGTATCCCTCAGGTCTGATTAGATATCGAATAACTTTTCACTTCCACGGGCTTATTTAATAATCACCTAAAACTCGTTTTCAAGTTTTTTCCTTTTTCAGCCCCTAAGGGGTTGAACACGTTTTCACGAATTCCGTCATATCTCTTAGGAGTGATAAGATATCGGATTGGTTTTTACTTCCTCTGGCTTTCTTTATATATCTAAAAACTCATCTCAGGATTTTTGGATATTCAACCCCAAAGTGGGTGCAAGGGGGTTGCATATGTTTTCACAAATTCTTACATATTTCTTAGTTCTAATGAGATATAGAATTCATTTTTACTTTCTAAGGCTTCCTACATAATCGTCAAAAAGTTGATTTCAGGATGTTTGTTATGCAACTCCAATACGACGTAAGGCTTTCGACATATTTCTCAGGATTGATGAGATATTAGATTGGTTTGCACTTCCACCGACGTTTTATATAATCGCCTACAAACGCATTTCCGATTTCATGTAATGGCCCACAACCAAATCACGAAAAACCTTCTAATGGCGTAACTACTGATATTATACTAGGACTAGACCTCGTCCCGGAGTATGACCCAATTATGTAATTCATATGTTATATGTGGCAGCGGCGTAAGTATATTAGCGCGACCGCTTCCCGAACTTTTTTTTAGGTTTTCAGTTACATAGTAACCCATAGTAACTTCTACCCAAAAAATAATAAAGTTGCGCCCAGACTGTTGGCAGATTTTTTGATATGTTTTGAAAAACAGTATAATATACAATATATAAAAAATTTAAAAAAATTTAAGATGTCCATTTTGAGGTATTCAAGGATGAAGGACAAAATCGTTATCCTTGAAAAAAACTTTCACTTTGAGACAAGCCCTATTATCAGGCGCGTAGCGTGAAACTTCGTAGGGTTGCGCATTAACACGATCATCAAATTCTATGAATTCTATAACCATAAACACGTAATTTTCATTCAGAAATAAAATTTCGATTGCTAAATTCCAGGAAGTTATCAACAAATTCCGCGAAATTTATCGATCGTATCGTTGCGCTACCCCAACGAAGATTCACGCCTGTTATATTATTTTAGGATAAGAATTACCAGAGATATGAATTTCCAAAGAGGACTCGGACACCATTTTTTCGAAAACTTTATCATGCTATAACTAACAAAAAAAATTTAGATAGAAACAAAAAATTTAATTTTAATTATTTTTTTCCCTAGTTCTTCAAGTACAAAAATTTAAGGTCACACCTCTGGCGATTCTTGATGGAATGACCCAATAGTAAAAATAAATACATCAATTAGTTTGTGTAATTTATTGTAGAGTTAGTTAAACAATTACACCTTAATGTTGAATTAAGATTTCTCTCCAAAATACTAATTTCACTGGACTATTGCAGAAATAGTTTACTTTGCAATAGAAATAATGCTTTATAAAAAATTAAGTACCCTTCGATTGTTGTAATTTGTCAGCACTGCATATACAATACCTTTATTAGAAGCTTTTTCATTAACGGCAGTCACCCTGTGCACTATTTTTCCAATTCGACATGCCAAGTTTTTGCTGCTTCTGTTGGTAAGTAACGTTGGGCTTGGAAGAGGGGAATCGAAAATGTTCTAAGGCTTTTTCCATAAAAAGTTTTCGTATTTTACTGCACACAATCCTAACATTTCGAAAATCTACTCAAAACCCCTTCAACACATTAATAGTTAGTTTCACGTATGTAGAAAAAAATGTCCTTCCCAGTTCGGCAAAGCGAGATGTGGTTGGTAATCGAAGTGTGGAGCTTTAGCATTGGTGTCGCCGCGATGCGGACTGCAGTTTAAGCGAACCACGAACGAGAGCGGGTACAGGCTGAAGTGCTTTTCAATTTCAGAAAAAATTAAACTTTCTTTGTGCTAAATATTTCCAATTTTAAGTACTACTGTAAGAAATCGCGAAACTTATCTGTATGCTATATTTACTGAATTTTCCTTGATTTAATCGGACCAATAATTTTGTCCTAAAATGCTGCCTAAGTACGAGAGTGTGTACTTCGGTCAAGTATTTTAGGGAGTTCTTTCCCAAAGTTTAGTGAAAAAAAAATGGTTTTGACTATTGTGTAATTTTTGTCCGTAACTTTTGCACTGTTTATCGTATATATTTTTCTTTTATGCAATCCACGTTATCGGTTATAAATTAATAAAATACAAATTTTAAACTCCAAAATGAAGTGCGGCTTTGCTTTAACAATGTAATTTTATATAAATATAAATTTAAATGATAAAACTAATACTTAGTGTTTTTGTGTTCCGTAACACTCATTGGAATTAATTTAGCAGTAAAGTTTATAAAAATACAGTTTATGTTTATACAAATCTAGTTCACATCCACAGTAGATCCTATCAGCATGTACAAAAAATGATATCGACTATTTAATTAACAAAAAATATTGCTTGTGCTGAGATTGCTGCCATATGAAAAAATAAATAATTAGCATTGTGTAAATTATTGTACTAGAAAATCGTAAATGCGAGTGATTTTTCCTTTCGTGCATATAAAATATGTAAAAAAAATTGCTTCTTCCTCTCTTGCCTAATCAGAAAAGTGTAAATAAATGATAATTATACTTAAGTGAAATTAAGGTGCTTTTTTTTACTAAAGAATAGTAAAATAAATAAAGTTATATATATATATATAGAAAATTTTTCAAGTGAGATAACTTCTAACCAAAGGACACTTTAGAGGTTAATGTGGCACACCGAACACCACCAAAACTAAGTTGGAAATCAAAAAAGTGAAAAAATAGTTAGGAGTTTTATAAATTACTGAAACTAACTTATAAAATAATAGCATAGTTAAAAAAATCAATTCGACAACAATCTAAGCAGCACACGGTAAAAAGTGGATTTATTTGGAAAAATAACAAGGAATATCGAATACCGTATTATTGAAAAATAATAACGTAAAATAGTGTATAATTTTAACGATTTTCAATCGCCATCATTGCTAAGGATACAATTGTGTACGCTTGTCGGGGTAATCATAGCAGCAAAAATACAAGCAGTAACAGCTGAAGTAACGCCATCGGGTAGCAGCGAGCAAGGACGTGAGCGGATCGGGTACTTTAATAACCGGCCCATTCTTATAGTTTGACCCGCCCGAAAAACTTCGATCGTTTGCTCTATTCAACGGTAAGCGCAAAAGAAAGCAATTTTTACTCTTCGAAATTTTCTTTAAAATACCGCACTCCTCTCTCAACCAACATCCTTGTCAGACGTTAGCGCTTTTCGAATTCACCCAGTCATCATTTCTCCGTTCGCTGCCGAGCCAACATGCTCCATTAATTTCCTGGATTATTCCAATTTGGGGTTGGAATAGGAAAGCTTTCTTCGTTGTATTTCTTACTTCATCCCCATCAGCACCAACACGCAACATCCAAGGCTCTCTTCATGACTGGAATAGGGCTATAATAGAAAAAAGAATACTAGGAAAAGCTTCGTTGTCGCCATGGCCCTGTTTCGAATTCGAAGCGATATAATTTTATCCTGCAGTGACGTGACATACTGTAATTTGCTTTACTACTATAGCATTGTGGCGAGGCTAGGATGTGTGAATGGTTACAGTTTCGTTTTTGCGTTTTGTGACTCACAGTTAGAACACTTGCTTGGCCAAGGATAAAATGATTTAGATACGGAGACTTCAAGTGGCTTTACTTATGCTATACTGCCTAGCTCATTTCTGCTGTCACAGAAGATAGTTTGTAGGAGCGGCAGTGTCATTCCAAGTATTTAAGTGTAATTTCAAGAACCGTGTAAGAAAACTTGCAAAGTTAATTGATTAATATTAAGCACATTAAATAAATCTTTTAAATTTTTTTTTTATGGATACTGAACTGGACTTAGGTGGTTGGCCTTTAATATGTCTGTGAACTTAGCATATCAAGTCCCAGCATATCACAACAACAATGGAGTTCTCTTTGCATGCACAAGAGTTTTATAATTCCTGATACTTTTTAACAATAGTTCTGGCGTTTAAAACCGAAAAAGGAACTATTAAAAAAATGATATGCTAACTTCCCGTAGCATATCATTTTCCATCAAATTAAAAATTAAAGACAGTTCTCAACGCAGGAACAATACTTACGGAGTTCCTGATACTTTTCCGCGATAGTTCTATTGATCTAAGCCCAAAAAAGGACGATTTAAAAAATTATAAGCTAACTCACCAGAGCCGAAAAAACTACAATATAACAAAAGTATTAACAATTATGACAAGTTCTGGTAAGGTGCGGAATAGTTCTACTGTACCTGATCCTTTCCAATCATAGTTCTACTAGTTATAACCAAAAAAAGGACAATTTCCATAATTATCCCTAAACTCACCACAAAAGCAAGTAAAATGCTAAATAATCAGAGATATGTGCAATAAAAGGTAGTTCTACATGCAGGCACCCGAGTTCTATATATCCTGATACTTTTTAGCAATAGTTCCGTTCATTTCAGCCCAAAAAAAAATATTTGAAAAAATGATATGCTAACTTCCAGACGAAATTTTTTCCCTTCCCAACATATCAAGAAAAAATACCAGTTCTGAGCTCGTGGAGCATAGTTTTACTGTTCCTGATACTTTTCGTAAATAGTTCTGGTGTTTTTAGCCCAAAAAAGGACAATTAAAAAAACACATCACGATGATATGCTAACTTCCAAACGAAATTTTTTCTCTTCCCAGCATATCAAGAAAAAAGACCGGTTCTGAGCTCGTGGAGCATAGTTCTACTGTTCCGAATACTTTTGGTAAATTGTTCTGGTGTTTTTAGCCTAAAAAAGGACAATTGAAAAAACACACCACGCTGGAAAAAACACAAAAATATCAAAATTTTGATTAAAAAACGAGAGTTTTACCGGCCATACTTTTTTCGTTCTACCCATACTTTTTTGCAATAGTTCCGTTCATTTCGGCACAGAAAAGATATTCGATAAAATGATATGCTAACTTCCAAACCAATTTTTTTCTTTCCTTTTCGGTTTTAGGCCATTACATGAAATGCCTGTTAAGCAATAAGCAATTGTATACGAGTATCTCATTATAACTAAGGGATAGCAAAAATGTTAAAAAATATGCAGCCATTTGAAGGGATTTTAAAATCGCTCAAAAATACGGGAAATCTAGAAGATTTCGATAGAGATTTGCCGAAATCTCAAGATTTCGCAAATCCACGCTATTAGTAATTTAAAATCAATTCGGTAGGTATGTCATCAGATCTTAGAAATGTAGGAATTTGTGGAAATTTATGCAACCCCTTTACACAATCTTGGGGGTTGGATATCAGAAAAATCTAAAATTAGTTTGTAGGCTATTACGATATATAAAAAATCCGCCAACAGTCTGGGCGCAACTTTATTATTTTTTGGGTAGAAGTTCGGAACGAGTTTAATTCTAATATGTGGTGTAGGTTACTATGTGACTGAAAACCTAAAAAAAAGTTCGGGAAGCTGTTAGAATGGGGTTGCGCTAGAATACTTACGCCGCTGCCACATATAACATATGAATTACATACATATACATACAATATAACAAAAGTATTAACAATTATGACAAGTTCTGGTAAGATGCGGAATAGTTCTACTGTACCTGATCCTTTCCAATCATAGTTCTACTAGTTATAACCAAAAAAGGACAATTCCCATAATTATCCCTAAACTCACCACAAAAGCAAGTAAAATGCTAAATAATCAGAGATATGTGCAATAAAAGGTAGTTCTACATGCAGGCACCCGAGTTCTATATATCCTGATACTTTTTAGCAATAGTTCCGTTCATTTCAGCCCAAAAAAGGATATTTGAAAAAATGATATGCTAACTTCCAGACGAAATTTTTTCCCTTCCCAACATATCAAGAAAAAATACCAGTTCTGAGCTCGTGGAGCATAGTTTTACTGTTCCTGATACTTTTCGTAAATAGTTCTGGTGTTTTTAGCCCAAAAAAGGACAATTAAAAAAACACACCACGATGATATGCTAACTTCCAAACGAAATTTTTTCTCTTCCCAGCATATCAAGAAAAAAGACCGGTTCTGAGCTCGTGGAGCATAGTTCTACTGTTCCGAATACTTTTGGTAAATTGTTCTGGTGTTTTTAGCCTAAAAAAGGACAATTGAAAAAAACACACCACGCTGGAAAAAACACAAAAATATCAAAATTTTGATTAAAAAACGAGAGTTTTACCGGCCATACTTTTTTCGTTCTACCCATACTTTTTTGCAATAGTTCCGTTCATTTCGGCACAGAAAGGATATTCGATAAAATGATATGCTAACTTCCAAACCAATTTTTTTCTTTCCTTTTCGGTTTTAGGCCATTACATGAAATGCCTGTTAAGCAATAAGCAATTGTATACGAGTATCTCATTATAACTAAGGGATAGCAAAAATGTTAAAAAATATGCAGATATTTGAAGGGATTTTAAAATCGCTCAAAAATACGGGAAATCTAGAAGATTTCGATAGAGATTTGCCGAAAATCTCAAGATTTCGCAAATTCACGCTATTAGTAATTTAAAATCAATTCGGTAGGTATGTCATCAGATCTTAGAAATGTAGGAATTTGTGGAAATTTATGCAACCCCTTTACACAATCTTGGGGGTTGGATATCAGAAAAATCTAAAATTAGTTTGTAGGCTATTACGATATATAAAAAATCCGCCAACAGTCTGGGCGCAACTTTATTATTTTTTGGGTAGAAGTTCGGAACGAGTTTAATTCTAATATGTGGTGTAGGTTACTATGTGACTGAAAACCTAAAAAAAAGTTCGGGAAGCTGTTAGAATGGGGTTGCGCTAGAATACTTACGCCGCTGCCACATATAACATATGAATTACATACATATACATACAATATAACAAAAGTATTAACAATTATGACAAGTTCTGGTAAGATGCGGAATAGTTCTACTGTACCTGATCCTTTCCAATCATAGTTCTACTAGTTATAACCAAAAAAGGACAATTCCCATAATTATCCCTAAACTCACCACAAAAGCAAGTAAAATGCTAAATAATCAGAGATATGTGCAATAAAAGGTAGTTCTACATGCAGGCACCCGAGTTCTATATATCCTGATACTTTTTAGCAATAGTTCCGTTCATTTCAGCCCAAAAAAGGATATTTGAAAAAATGATATGCTAACTTCCAGACGAAATTTTTTCCCTTCCCAACATATCAAGAAAAAATACCAGTTCTGAGCTCGTGGAGCATAGTTTTACTGTTCCTGATACTTTTCGTAAATAGTTCTGGTGTTTTTAGCCCAAAAAAGGACAATTAAAAAAACACACCACGATGATATGCTAACTTCCAAACGAAATTTTTTCTCTTCCCAGCATATCAAGAAAAAAGACCGGTTCTGAGCTCGTGGAGCATAGTTCTACTGTTCCGAATACTTTTAGTAAATTGTTCTGGTGTTTTTAGCCTAAAAAAGGACAATTGAAAAAAACACACCACGCTGGAAAAAACACAAAAATATCAAAATTTTGATTAAAAAACGAGAGTTTTACCGGCCATACTTTTTTCGTTCTACCCATACTTTTTTGCAATAGTTCCGTTCATTTCGGCACAGAAAGGATATTCGATAAAATGATATGCTTTTTCTTTCCTTTTCGGTTTTAGGCCATCACATGAAATGCCTGTTAAGCAATAAGCAATTGTATACGAGTATCTCATTATAACTAAGGGATAGCAAAAATGTGAAAAATATGCAGCCATTTGAAGGGATTTTAAAATCGCTCAAAAATACGGGAAATCTAGAAGATTTCGATAGAGATTTGCCGAAATCTCAAGATTTCGCAAATCCACGCTATTAGTAATTTAAAATCAATTCGGTAGGTATGTCATCAGATCTTAGAAATGTAGGAATTTGTGGAAATTTATGCAACCCCTTTACACAATCTTGGGGGTTGGATATCAGAAAAACCTAAAATTAGTTTGTAGGCTATTACGATATATAAAAAATCCGCCAACAGTCTGGGCGCAACTTTATTATTTTTTGGGTAGAAGTTCGGAACGAGTTTAATTCTAATATGTGGTGTAGGTTACTATGTGGCTGAAAACCTAAAAAAAAGTTCGGGAAGCTGTTAGAATGGGGTTGCGCTAGAATACTTACGCCGCTGCCACATATAACATATGAATTACATAATTGGGTCATACTCCGGGACGAGGTCTAGTCCTAGTATAATATCAGTTGTTACGCCATTAGAAGGTTTTTCGTGATTTGGTTGTGGGCCATTACATGAAATCGGAAATGCGTTTGTAGGCCATTATATAAAACGTCGGTGGAAGTGCAAACCAATCTAATATCTCAGCAATTCTGAGAAAGCGAAACGAAAGCCTTACGTCCTATTGGAGTTGAATAACAAACATCCTGAAATCAACTTTTTGATGATTATGTAGGAAGCCTTAGAAAGTAAAAATGAATTCTATATCTCATTAGAACTAAGAAATATGTAAGAATTTGTGAAAACATATGCAACCCGCTTGCACCCACTTTGGAGTTGAATATCCAAAAATCATGAGATGAGTTTTTAGATATATATGTATAAAGAAAGCCAGCGGAAGTAAAAACCAATCCGAGAATTTTTTTTAAATTAAAGATTTTTGGTTTCATTAGAGCATATAATTACTCAACTTTTTATTAGTTAGTATTATAAAAAGAACATTTCAAGTGAAGACAAAAAATAAATGAGATTTTGGAGCTGTCTGCTTCTTGCACTGGGAGTTAAATTTTTTGTTGTAAAGCTAGTATAGTATTGATTAATCATCGTCATATTCAGAATCCGTCATTGTTTGTGTGCTCCGTTGTTTCAATAAAGTGTTATAAAAGTCAATATCTGATGGTGGAACGTATTTCCTTGCTAAAGTCATAACGTCTTTGTACTTTTTTGAGTTTATTGGCAAGTCACCCTGGTATAATAGCATGGCTAAAAGCGGGTCCCCTTGCAAGTTTACTTTTTTTTGAATTTCGAAGTCTGTTAAAGGGCCACTGTGACTTACAGACGCAGAAAGTTTTACAATATGTCCATCTTTGATGTACTCAAACCGCCTGTATTTCGAGATGGTCTATTTAATTTTTTGGGAGTTAGTCGGAGCTTAAAAAAATGGGGCTAAGCTGCTTTTGAAATCTAAAATGAAAGTAGTATCTACTTTTACAACGTGAAATTTGAACATAGAAGTATTGTTATTGCACCAAAAGAAGCGGAAAAGCGTTCTATAATATTTGGTGTGAAAAAGACATTTTTGGAAAAAATGTGGAGTTGTATGGTTATTGCACTGGCACCTTCAATTGTCCTTTTTTGGGCTAAAAACACCAGAACTATTTACGAAAAGTATCAGGAACGCTAGAACTATGCTCCACGTGCTCAGAACTGGTATTTTTTCTTGATATGCTGGGAAAGGAAAAAATTTCGTTTGGAAGTTAGCATATAATTTTTTCGAATATCCTTTTTTGAGCTGAAATTAACGGAACTATTGCTAAAATGTATCAAGATCTATAGAGCTCAGGTGCCTGCTGGTAGAACTACCTTTTATTGCACATATCTCTGATTATTTAGTATTTTATTTGCTTTTGTGGTGAGTTTACGGATAATTATGAGAGTTGTCCTTTTTTTGGCTATAACTAGTAGAACTATGATTGAAAACGATCAGGTACAGTAGAACTATTCCGCATCTTACCAGAACTCGTCTTTATTGTGGGCTTAGATCAATAGAACTATCGCTGAAAAGTATCAGGAGCTCCGTAAGTATTGTTCCTGCGTTGAGAACTGTCTTTAATTTTTGAATTGACGGAAAATGATATGCCACAGGAAGTTAGCATATCATTTTTTAATAGCTATTTTTTCTGCTTTAAACGCCAGAACTATTGTTAAAAAGTATCAGGAACTATAAAACTCTTGTGTATGCGAAGAGAACTCCATTTTTTTGTGATATGCTGGGACTTGATATGCTAAGTTCACAGGCATGCCTTTAATACACAGTAGTGTACAGTCCAATCAGCTTAGGTATGGGAGGTCAGAAATCGAATCGGGTATGGCAGTGTACTAGTAGGTGCTAATAATTTTTAGTACAGATAGATAGATAGATATGTTTATTTCGAGATACAAACATTAGTGAATAATCAATATTTTCGCTCAACTGGTATCACTGTTTCACAGTAGTGTTCCATGAGTTCAAGCCTGAGCTCAACTTAAGTCAATCAATACAAGAGCTCAACTTTGAGCTCGGATCTTGAGTAGGCGAAGTGTCATTTAAACAGGTCGGGCAAATGTCATTTGCCTTTTGCTGTTTTTTTGTTCTGTTTGTTGTATTCTGACATCATTTGATATCTGCCATTTTAATGAAAGTTCTTGCTAGCAATTTCTTAACCCCTTCTTTCGTTTCTAACCGTTTTCATTTGCCTTTTGCTGTTATTGTGTTCTGTTTGTTGTATGCTGACATCATTTGAAAGTTCTTGCTAGCAATTTCTTAACCCGTTCTTTCGTTTCTAACCGTTTTTTGAAAATTCTTAATTACGAATATGACAAAACCGTCACAACAGTGACCTACAGAATTCATTAAGCAGGGTTCTGTAAAATGATACTCAAACTTTGACTGTGAAACAGTATTGACTTGAGCTAAAGCTTAGGTTCAACTGAGCCAGAGCTTAAGCTCGCACTGTGAAACCGGCCCTAAGTGTGTATAACGTCTTTCTTAAATACTAAAATTATGCTAATTAAACACATTTGAAAGTTCTTTGAGTTAGAAGAGAACTCTGACAAGTAAAAATGGTAACCGTAAGAATTTACAAAATATCTATACACAATAGTTCTAATAGTCTGATGCACATGCACTTAACGAAATTGCAAGAGATTACATTACACTAGTGTTGATAAAATTATGAAGACAATAAAAAAAAGAAGCAAAAACAAATTTGCGTATCGTACAAATGGATTGTATGGTATTTGGTTTATGTGCATTAGAGTGAAAACAAATTTGCGTCTAATTCAACTGCTTTGTTAGGTCTTTGACCGTGGAAATATTATATGTTTCTTAAGATGGTTAGGTTAAGTTATAGTGGCAGCCATCCAAACTATGGATCGACTCACTTAGACCATTCGGTTGGTCCATTGTGATACCACACCCGTGACATCTTAATGAAGTCCCATACTCCCTACACTCCCTCACTAGCTTTGACTTGACTAGGTTGGAGCTTAGAGCTTTCATTGCTGCTTGGCTGTCTATATAAATCTTTATACACGACTCCTCGGTAAGATTTGTCGCGGAATTTAGGATGTCCACTGCACTACTTACGGCAAAAACCTCGGCTTGAAAAATACTGCAGTAGTCCGGCAGATGAAAGGATACTTGAATGTTCATGTCGGCTGAGAAAATACCTGCCCTCGTTCCAGTATCCATTTTTGACCCATCCGTGAATATAGCAACTTCAGATTCCTTATCACTTTTTGATTATCCCAGTCCCCCTAGTAGGGAAAAGGGTATGGAATCCTGTATCGAAGCTTAAAAACGGTGTTATATAGTCAGTGAGTTCACCAAGCTTACAATCTGAAAATAATGAAAGAATTTTGCTATGCCCATAATCCGCAGATTTCTAGCAGCCACCAGACTCCTTTAGTCTCAGGGCGCCCTTGGCAGCAGCACGATTTGAATGTCTATTGGCAGCAGAAGCAGTATAATCTCCATTGCAGCTGTGCGTTGATTGCAAAGTGCCCGTGATGCCTAAGCAAGCCGCTCTCTGCACTTTCGTTAGACTATTCTTGTGCACGCTTTTGTCCAGGGCTGTCCACCATACCAGGCCACCATAAAAAAGAATGGGCCTTACGATAGAGATGTACATCCAGTGAACCATTGCGGGCTTTATTCCCCATTTCTTGCCAAAGGCCTTCTTGCAAGTATAGAAGGCAATTGCTTTCTTGATGCGCTCATCAAGGTTTCTCTTCCAGTTAAGCTTAGCGTCAAGAATAATTCCCAGGTACTTAGCTTCAGTTTTAAGCTCCAGAATGGTATTACCTATTTTTGGAATTGTAAATGGGGGTATTGCTCTCCTTCGAGTGAAAAGAACCAGATCAGTTTTTGTGGGATTAACCCCCAAACCACAACTTGCCGCCCATATGTACAATTTCCGTAGTGCTCCCTGCACTAGTTCAGCTATCGTGGGTAGAAATTTGCCAGATACCAGTATAACTAGGTCATCAGCGTACGCTACCACTTTGATCTCATCCCTCTCGAGCTGGGATAAAATAGGATCAACGACTAATACCCAAAGTAGAGGTGATAGAACTCCCCCCTGCGGGGTACCTCTGGACACAGTTCCAGATATTTCATTCTCACCAATGGATGCATGTATCATTCTACTTTCAAGCATGCCGTCGATCCAGTTGGTAATGCCCAGAACTGCCCCTGCATATAGCAGGGCTTTCCGAATTGCATCCCTCTCAACGTTTTTAAAGGCTCCTTCAACATCTAAAAAGACACCCATTGTGTATTCTTTATTATGCAGCGTCTTTACTACCTCATGTAGAGCGGTTTCTATCGATTTACCTTTCGTGTACGCATGTTGTGCTGTAGAGAGAGTGTTTACGTCCAGATTGCATCTAATGGAGATCTCGAGCAACCTTTCTAGGGTTTTCATCAGAAAAGAGGTTAAGCTAATGGGTCTAAAGTCTTTAGCCATTGTGTTGCCCCGTTTACCCGCTTTCGGTATAAATATTACTACGAGTAGTATAGGCAGTACGAGTAGTATAAACAGCTTTTATAAATAACTAATAGCCGAGGGATGATTGCTTCATGAATTTCCTGAAGCATTATGGGCAAAATTCCATCCCTCCCTGGTGATTTATACGCCGCGAAGGATTGAATAGCCCACGCCATTCTTTCCTTGGTTATAACTTCCTCTTTGGTGCCCAGTGACGGATTTGTCACGGCATTCCTGACTGGTTCCCTAGGCATGTGTCTCCCGCTTGGGTTGTACAGACTGGAAAGTGGGTCTCCATGAGAAGTTCTAAGGTTTCCCTGTTGTTCCCAGTCCACGTACCATCACTCCTTTGCAGAACGGTGGGTACAATTGGATCGGTTAAAAGTACCCTTCTGAGCCTGGCAGCCTCGCTAGTGCTCTCAATTGTTTAACAGAATATAGTCCAAGAATGTCTTTTAGTTTTTTTTATTGACTTTTTATAGTCCCTGACAATCGACTTGTACTTGGCCCAGTTTTCCAAAGTGCCACTAGCTTTTGCTGCATTAAACAGTCTTCTCGAATCCTGCCTGATGCGCCGTAAGTCCCTATTCCACTTCCACCATGGTGGAAATGACTTGGGTTTCTAAAAGGCTTAGGGCACTCAGGTGAGATATTCAAATTGAAGAGTATCCAGCAGTGATCCGAAAACGAACTTTTGATGGAGACTCTCCAGTTTTCTATCTTGAGGTTGTACGATTCTTTAACGAATGTCACATCCAGTACCTCCGCCCTATTTGCCGTAACAAAGGATGTTTCATTTACAACGTTGCATATATTTAATTCCGTGGTGAGTAGAAAATTGAACAAGCTCTCACCTCGATCATTGATGTCCGTGGCAACCGGCACACCGAAAACTGGTTCTGGTCCGACCATAGCTGACTCCGATCTAGCCTTTGCTAATGCATCAGCTATTAGTCATTGAATCTGCCAACAGAATTCAACCGTTCTTTACACTCACGTACCATCTTCGAAAAGACGATTGGATTATCTAGGGATTGTAGAGCGGCCTGGCTGTCACTGCAAATGCAGATCATCCTGCCTGTCTATCTTCCCTCTATAATCCATTGTACTGCCTTAAGGATCACATAAACTTCAGCTTGAAATACCGATGAATGTTTTCCTATGGCGAAAGAGTACCAGAGATCCTCAGTCTGCAGGTACATTCCAGCTCCCGACCCGTCTTCAGTCATTGAGCCGTCCGTATAGAATATATCAGTGAATCCGCTACGCAGTGCGAACTGGTTTTCCCACTCCTCCCTACAGGTCGAAGTCATAGCATCCAAAGGCATATCGAAGATGAAGTTCCCAAACAATGTTCGAGCCATTTTCCATGACCCGTGCAATGCTCTTTTCTCCGCAGGCCAATTCTCATTACTCTGTGTGTAGCTCTCATTGCTTCTGCCTTAACAACTATGTCAAGCGGTGGCAGATTGAGCAGTGCATCGAGGGCTGCACCCGGTGTGGTACGCAAGGCACCTGTTACACCGATGCGGACTGTCCTCTGCAGTTTACCGAAACTAGCTCTAATGTATGCACATTTGGACTTAGTCCACCAAACCACTGATGCATAGATTAGGATGGGTCTTATAATGGCTGTATATAGCCAATATACCATTGAAGGCCTAAGACCCCACGTTCTTCCAAAAGCTCTCCGGCACTGAAAGAATGTTACTAGCGCACGGTTCGCCTTTGTATCTACCTGTTCCCTCTAGAGAAGCTTGCTACCCAGGATAACTCCAAGATACTTAACTTTCTCCGAGAGCTGAATAGTTTCACCCTTCAGCATTGGTAACACTAAACCTACAGTCTTTCTTTTCCTAGTAAACAAAACTAGAGCGGTTTTGCTAGGACTCACAGAAAGTCCGTGTCTTTCGCACCAGCTATCGATAACCCATAGGACTCTCTGCATTTTGTCGCATACATCCCTGAGCGATAGCCCGACAGCTAGTGCAGCCACGTCATCAGCGTAAGCTTGTACGTGAATATTCAGATCCTGCAGTTCGAGAAGCAGAGAGTCGATGAGCTCCACAACAATGGCGCCTTGAGCACAGCCCTTACTGACCCCTGTTGTAGCATATTGCCCATCCCCCGTCTCCGCGAATAGCATTCTCTGTGTGAGCATGGAGTTAATCCACTTAACTAAAATGTCATCCACCCCATGTCTTTTGGCAGCATTACACAGTGATTCAAAGGGCGCATTATCAAAAGCACCCTCAATGTCAACAAAAAGGCCCAGCGCGTACTTTTTCCGGTCCAGCGCCCTTTCTATTCTGGATACAAGAGAGTGGAGCGCTGAATCACAAGACTTTCCGCTCTGATACGCATGTTGTTCCGAACAAAGAGGATGCGCTCTGAGAGTCACTTCCCTAATATGCTTCTCTTCCAGTCGTTCCAGACTTTTCAGAACAAACGATGTTATGCTGATTGGCCTAAAACTTTTGGGCAGAGTATAGTCGTCTCTCTGCGGCTTCGGGATAAATGCTACTTTAACCGGTTGCCATGAAGATGGGACGTATCCATGCGCCAAGCATGCAGAAAATATCTTTCTGATGATAAGCACTGGAACATCTGCCCCCTCTATTGGCATTATCGGATAGATGCCGTCTACTCCTGGTGACTTGTAGCTGTCAAACGATGAAATTGCAAATTTCACCGTCTCAGCTGTCACTACAGCGGACGGACAGAGTGTCTGAACCACGCATTGATCGTTTTCGATCACCTGATTTCCTGGAAAATGGGTCTCAAAGAGGTTTCTTAGTGACTCCATTCTCGAAGTGGTATATGTACCATCACTCTTGCTGACAGGACACGATTCCGCAAAACACTAACTTAAGGTTAGACTTAGACAAGAAGTCACTTCCTCAATCATATCTGGCGTCCTCATCTTTCGTAGTGTTTGAGACCTCTCCTGTAAGAGAGATCTGAACAAAGTCCAGTCTGCATTTCTTTGATTTCGTATAGCCGGTATGACAGGTTTGTCAGCCGCCAGTCAAAATTCCAGATATCTGAGATCCGACAGAGTTTCCTATTCCAGGACGCTCCAATCTATTATGGATTCCGCAATCCTAGAAGACGACAACGTCATATCTATCATTTCCGTCCGCCTCGTCGTAATAAATGTTGGCTTGTTGCCTCTGTTGTTTACTACAAGGCGCGACGACATAATTAACTCCAATAACCGCTCACCCCTTGGATTGCATTTGCTGCTGCCCCAAACAGTGTGTTGAGCATTAGCATCGCATCCAATGACAAGCTGTACGTTATTGGTTTCCGCGAATCTAACAAGCCCGGTGAGCTCCCTGGATGGGGGAGGTAATAACGATTCATACGGAAGGTAAGCCGACACTACTATTATGTCTTGTCTCCTACCCTCCAATACGTTAGACATTTTGACTGCTATGACATCTTGACAGGTGAACTGCCTCAACATCGTCGCCTCTATCATATTTGATATGAATAGAGAAGCACGCGGTCGTTTAGATCCTTCATCATAAAAGATTCGGCCTCTCTGAATCGAATCCAGTCCACGGACTCGCCTATTGCGAATCCATGGTTCCTGTATCATCGATACATATGGGGATGAATGCAGTTTGCTAAGCCTCCTACTTAGTAAAGCAGTAGCAGCCTTAGCATGTTGCAAGTTGATCTGAGTAAATATGATGCCGCAGTTAGCCATTCAAAATAAAAACCCCTTTCATTGATTTCAGATTAACCACGCCATAAGCTCAGGTACTTTCTTCAATCATTGGCCGAATTAGATTAACCGAGAACACACTCTCAGTACTTTCCTCATCAGACTTCGCATTCAGATTAACCGTCCCTAAGTTTGTTGCGGTACATTCTTCCTCCAAGGGCCGAATCGGATTAACCGCTCGTGCATTATCGGCACTGTCTTCATCGGCAAACAGTAAATCCTCAATGGAGTTACTGAGATTCAGTGGTAAGCTCACACTGCAACCTGGATCACTCACTGCAGTCGTACATGATGGTGGGGCCTCCAAAATCCGAGCCCCGGCCGCATGAGCAGGTGGATTCCCAGACTGTGTCTGGTTACCACTTGCAGAGTCTAAATCTATAGGCTTGTACATCATGTTTTTGTCTTTCTTTTAGTGTCTTAAGCCCCCTCACCAGGACAAGGTAGAAAGACGAAGAGGAGGTTAATCCTATAATCCTATGAGTAGGAGAAAAAAAGTGTGGTCGAATGAGATGAAGGAATTGAATTCCCTACGAAGGTACTTCTTTATACATATTTTTAAAACACTTCTAGTGGTCAGAAATTTAAAAACCATGTTTCAGTTTATTCGTATTGATATGTACATTGATTTAAAAAAATAAAAAAAAAATTGGAAAAAATTAATTTTCAACATACCCCTCACCCTGAAGTTACAGTTGATTCATCGTTGAAATGCAATTCGGTTTAAACCTATTGTCCTTACTAATGTTATCGCATATAATTGTTAGCCGTGCTACGGCGCTCGTGATGGCGTTAAGTTGATGTTGGTATGTAGTCAAATCAAAATGAAACAGTAACGTCCATTCGTTGCTATATGTGTTCACGTCGGCTAAGGTTTCGAAGTATAGTCCTTGCTCGGGTTTGAATGGAGTTATAATATATGGTCTAGGACTTCATTCTCCATATACTAGTACAAATAGAAAGCTGAAGATTACCGTGAAGAGTATTGAGCTGAAGTAGCACTTTTTTGTACTTGATGACGCTGGCTGTACTTTTCCGGAAGATGATTCGGGCCTATCCTCTCACCGTGGTTGCTTCGCCTTTTTATGTGTCTCTGGTTTGTCTTGTATCCTTTTAGCAATATCTTTGGCCTTTTCTACGGTTGCTGATTTTGTGTTAATTTGAATATTCGGTACCTTTTCTTTCTTCATCTCTTCTAGGACTGGGACCTGGTCCTCTGTATTATCGACAATTGGTAATAATGATACCTCTTTACTGAACGTTTGAGGACTGATGTTCTCGTTTTTAATGAGATCTCTCTAACCAGCCCATCGCTACCTGGATGAACTTCGATGATACGTCCTAAAGCCCTTTTATAAGAACAATATTACCAACTTGAAGAGTTGATTTCTGCTGTGCCCATTTTGGTCTTTGCTGTAAGCGTGGCAAATATTTTGAAGACCATCTTTTCCAAAAGTCTTGATGCATTTCATCTAAAATATGCCATCAACTCAACAGATTAGGATTTGTGTGTAAATAGTTATCTTGTGGTAATGTCAGTAGTGGAGCTCCAATCAAAAAGTGTACAGGTGTCAATACATCTAGACTTTCGGGATCATTAAGGCCGATTTACCTGGCGGTTGCAAACAATTTTTACTGAGATTGTGAGGGAGCTAGCTTATCGAATTTTCAATAGAGTAGAAGCAATCACTGCGATGTCATTCACGTACACTCCCCACCAGTTTATGGCAAATTATTTTAGTTAAGAGCGAGACAACTAACAGAAATGTAATGGAACTGAACCAAGCGTTGTAAGAATTTTCTGTGTTCAACGGTTTTTATGGTTTGTAATCGTGTCTACTGTTAAAACTCTAGATGAAATTTGAGAGTATTATTTTATTATATACTCTAGAAAAGAAAAAGTTGTTTATTATTTTTGTATATTAGTGGCCGAAAACCCCAAATCCGCTTGACGTCTGTCCGTCCGTCCGTCTGTCCGTGCGGACGATAGCTCAAGAACGCCTTGACCTAGAATATTGAAAATTATCAAATTAGTTTTGAATGAAAATGAAGTTTTCGTTCATTAGTCAGTAAAATTCCTTTACTTCTTCGGGTAGCTTCCATACGAGAAGTCCTTAAAACACGTGTTCAATAATATTGGCCGATAACTTCAGAAAGGTTTAAGCTACGACTTCTAAGTTTTTTATGTGTTGATTTTCCAATTATTCGAGCTAAATGTATGATTTTGAATAAAATCTCATTAGACCTTTGTGTAGCAGCCATAAAAATATGCTGTCAAAACGTCTTCACTCCATTTACGGAACTCACTATAACTCAAGAAAACAGTCAGCCACGAATGCGGAATTTTGTACAAATTAGTTTTGAGTGAAAACAAAGTTCGAGTTTAGTAGTCAGCGAAATCTGTTAACTCCTTTCGGTAGCTCCCATACAAAAAGTTCTTAAGACACGTGTGGAACAATATTTTCCTATAGCTTTTGATTGCTTCATGCTAGGTATATGAAATTTTGCACACATTAATTCTTAAATGGATCCATTTTTTTGGTGTCTCGTCTATTTCCAGACATGAAATTAAACACTGATGATATTGTCTTTTAGTTTCATATGAACATATGAATTACATAATTGGGTCATACACCGGGAAGAGGTCTAAGTCGTAGTATAATTTTAGTTGTTACGTGATTAGGAGGTTTTTCGTGATTTGGTTTTGGGCCATTACATGAAATCGGAAATGCATTTGCAGGCGATTATATAAAAAGTCTGTGGAAGTGAAAACCAATCTGATATCTTATCAATCCTGAGAAATATGTCGAAGGCCTTACGTCCTCTTTGGAGTTGAATATCTAAAAATACTGAAATCTACTTTTGACGATTATATAGGAAGCCTTAGAAAGTACAACTGAATTCGATATCTCATCAGAACTAAGAAATATATAAGAACTTATGAAAACATATGAAAAGAATAGTGGGGTTTTTCTTTGGGGTTGAATATCCAAAAATCCTGAAATGAATTTTTAGATATACTCGTATATAAAGAAAGACCGAGAAAGTAAAAACAAATTCGATGTCCTATCACTCCTAAGAGATATGACGGAATTCGTGAAAACGCGTTTAACCCGGTTATGACCTCTTAGGGATTGAAAAAGGAAAAAACTTGAAAACGAGTTTTAGGTGATTATTAAACAAGACCGTGAAAGTAAAAAGTTATTCGATATCTAATCAGACCAGAGGGATATGGATTAATACGTGAAAATGTATACATCCCCTTTAGACCACCGTGGGGGTCGAATTTCAAAAAATTCTGAAAACGCTTTCTAGGTATTTGTATGATAAGTCCGTAGAAAAAAAATGAATTAAATATTTGGAGAGACCTAATAGATATGACGAAAATCGTGAAAATATATGCATTCCATTTTCACTGATAATTTTTTCCCTTCTGTACGCCAATGGATATTTTAAATTTTTTTTTAATCTAAATTGCTTTTCTAGTTGACTTACATATACATACCGAGTTTCAACTTCCCAGCATAAGTCGTTCTATAGTTAGGAAAAACACTCCCCACCCCCGTACCATACTAATCAGTGATAGTGAACCCATTTGCAAAAAAAATTATGGTATGGGTAAAAGGGTATGGGAGTGGGGGGAATAATAATGCATCCGAAACGCTCGAAAGCCAAGATCGAGATATTCTAAAATTCATATCTCCTAATCGGTTAATGTCACGAAATTAAAACTTAATGAACATCTGTCGGTATACTAGGAGAATAAATTGGAAACAAATTTTTGAGTTGGGGCGTACGGGGGTCGGGGGTCAAAAACTTTAGATTACGATATCTCACGAACCAATTGCACTAGAAAAACAAAATTCGATATCTGTATTAAGGTTGACAAATAAGGTTTGCTGAAAGTAAAATTTTTTAAGGGGGCGGTGGAGCATGGAAGTGGAGGGGGTAAGAATTTTTTTTAAAAAATCGTGTCTCATATCTCAAGAACGGTGCAAGATAGATGCTTCAAATTTTTACCAGAAGTAGGCCTAATAGACGCCCAGCAGAAAAAAAGCTTCAGGTATGAGGGTGGGGAAGGGTGAAAAATAAAAAGTTCAGATTTTTATATCTCGAGAACCTATAATGATGTAAAGCTGAAACTTAGTATTTAGATGGAGTTGTAGTCTTGAAACGTGGAAAAAAAATTTTCGGGGTAGCAAATTTTTTTTTTAAAAGCGATAACAATACTTTATTATTAAAATAATAAAGTAAAATGGATTGCGAAGAAGAAATTAATTTTTTTGTTTGTATTATCTGTGAAAACTCTGAATTTGGAAAAAAAAGTCCTAATCTTTGGTTAAAAAAATGTCGGCCATGGAATAAACGCCAAAGTAACTATAAAATTTAGTATTGCAAGGAGCTACAAATATCGAATTTATGGCGAAGTTGAGATGCCAGAGTAGAAAATTACGAGCAATAACCATAAAAATATCTCAGTTCGAGAACTTTTCATGGCAACAAAAAATGTTCGCACAACCACATTCACAGAAATATCGTCAACATTTTTTGCTGGATATAATATCTGTTCGTTTCACTCCTGATCAGTTTCTCATTTGAGATTTTCCTTCTCCATCACAATCTTATTAAAAATTGATTGCCGTCACCACGTAAACCGGCCTTTATTAAGCGGGCATGGTTGGTTGGTTGGTTGGTTTACGTGGTGGCCCGTCTGCCGAAAACAGAGCCCAATTAGCACAGGAAGCGCCGTTTTGATACCACAACTCGTTTAACCTGGTCGTTGAGGGCTGATGAAGTATATGTACAGTTTTACAGAGACCTGGGGCTTGAATGGATTATTATAGCCATCCAGAGCAGTTCAAGAAGGTAATCAGTTCTCCTATCTTGTTTTCGGGATCTCATCGAGGTTATTGAAGAAGGGTTTGCCTAGTGCGCGAAGTCTGGCTCTAGCTAGGGCGGGACACTCGCGAAGAATGTGAATAACAGTTTCCCTCTTATTTGCATCCCCACAACTGCGGCAATTGACGTTAAACGGAATACCCAGTCTGACCGCGTGGTCGCCGATCGGCCAGTGACCCGTGCTGACTGACGTGACTCTGGAGACGTCCACGCAACTCCTGCTCAGGAGTTCGTCTGTTCTGCTCCGGGAGTAGGATGGCCATAGCTTCCTAGATATGACGCAGTTGGTCAGTCCTCTCCATCTGGAGTTCGCGTTTGTGAGAAAGTGGGTGGATATTTGGCGCTTAACAGTCCCTAGTGGGACCTGAACGGATTCTACGAGAGGGCCCTGAAGAGCAGAACCTTGCCTAGCTAATTCGTCTGCCCGCTCGTTACCCTCTATCTTGCTGTGGCCTGGGACCCATAGCAGAGTAACTTTGACTTGGTCGTTAATTTGATAAAATCACCAAATAAATTGGTAAAATCACAAATTTACGCCCAACAACGTCCTTAAGGGCATGCTAAAGGGCCGTATTATTCACTTCGGGTTATTTTCGCCTTAACCAGCTCTTAACTTATCCGGGACATTAACTTTAATAACTAGTTAATTTTTCTGGGAATAAAATTGTATTATTCATCTCATGTTAGCGATTTAATCTTAACGGCTGGTTTTCCATTTTCCCAGTCAAACTTCAAAAATTTTATTAATTATTTACAGAATGTGGCATTTTTCTTTTTTTGTGAATATTTAAATTTGTATTTTCAGGGAAAATAAGAATTATTGGCTGTAATTCTGCCATGGTTGCGGATCTGGGAGGAGTACAAACGATGTGTGTGATGCACAGTTTACACGTTCAACGAGAACGATCGCATTTGATTCCGATAGTTTTTTGAGTGTGTGCCACCGGGTGATTGGATTTTATAGTGCGTACGACAGTCTATTAAAGACTTGTATCTCCCAAACCCTTCATCATCAGTGGCCCTGGCCTCCAGAAGTCGTTGCCTCCAATCGTTTCGATCCAAAGACCGCGTCCTCCAGCTGCTAATTATACTCTAGATGAAATCATATAGAGTATTATAAGTTTAATCCAGCCCAAAAGTTTGTAACGCATAGAACCAAGCCTCGGATGAAAAAAAGTTATATATTATTTTTTGTTTATTTGTGGCCAAAAACCTCAAATCCGCCTGACGTCTGTCTGTCCGTCCGTCCGTCCGTCTGTCCGTGAACACGATAACTCAAGAACGCCTTCACCTAGGATCTTGAAATTTTGAATTTGGATGTTTGGTTGAATTTGTAAGGCTAAGTTCGTTAACGGGCAAAATCGTCCTACTCCTTCGGGTAGCTGCCATACAAAATGTCCTTAAAACACATGTTCAACAATATAGGTCGATAACTTCAGAAGGGTTTAAGCTACGACTTTGAAATTTTGTACGTGTTATTTTTTAAATAGTTAGAGCTAAATATATGATTATGAAGAAAATCCTGTTAGTCCTTCGTGTAGCTGCCATACAAATATCCTGCCAAAATGTATTCACTTAATTTACGAAACTCACTATAACTCAAGTAATCTTTTACCTACGAATTCGGAATTTTGTACAAATTAGTTTTGAGTGAAAAGGAAGTTTGAGTTTAATAGTCAGAGAAATCCTTTTACTCCTTCTGGTAGCTTCCATACAAATATCCTTAAAACACGTGTTCAAGAATATAGGTCGATAACTTCAGAAAGGTTTAAGCTACGACATTGAAATTTTGTACGTGTTATTTTTTCAATAGTTAGAGCTAAATATATGATTATGAAGAAAATCCTGTTAGTCGTTCGTGTAGCTGCCATACAAATATCCTGTCAAAATGTATTCACTTAATTTACGAAACTCACTATAACTCAAGTAATCTTTTACCTACGAATTCAAAATTTTGTACAAATTAGTTTTGAGTGAAAAGGAAGTTCGACTTTAGTAGTCAGCGAAATCCTTTTACTCCTTCTGGTAGCTGCCATACAAAATGTCCTTAAAACACGTGTTCACGAATATTGGCCGATAACTTCAAAAGGGTTTAAGCTACGTCTTTGAAATTTTGTATGTGTTATTTTTCCAATAGTTGGAGCTAAATGTATGATTATGAAGAAAATCATATTAGTCCTTCGTGTAGCTGCCATACAAATATCCTGTCAAAACGTCGTCACTTAATTTACGGAACTTACTATAACTCATGTAATCTTTTAGCTATGAATTGGAAATTTTGTACAAATTAGTTTTGAGTAAAAACGAAGTTCCAGTTTACTAATCAGCGAAATCCTTTTACTCCTTCTGGTAGCTGCCATACAAAATGTCCTTAAGACATGTGTTCAACAATATTTTTCGATAACTTTTGAACGCTTCAAGCTACGAATTTGAAATTTTGTACACGTTCATTTTTAAATGGTTCCAAGAAAAAGGATTAATATGAAAGAAATTGAGTGAGTCCTTCCTGCACCTCCCATGTGAAAGTCCTTCAAAAAGGACATTTTTTTTCGATGACTTACACAGTTCAAAATATGAAATTAAACACTGAATATTGTCTTTTAGTTTTGAGTAGCAATCTAATGGCAGTCCTTAATAAAGGACATACAACATGCACACTCGTAATTTTACTTTATCCCCAACTACAATATAAATCGGAGTTCAGTATTCATCTAGAGTATTATACGATTGGCTTACAGCCGATCGTGACTGCAGTATGTTTTTTAAGATGGCTTTGCTGTCTTCATCAACCGAGTCATCCCATCATTTGCGTGGTTTGCTAACTGGACTGTTACCACTCGCTTTGCCTTTAAGAACATGTTTGGGGATTCTTCTATCTTCCATCCGCTCTACATGGCCAGCCCACTGCAGTTTACGTAGTTTGATAAACGTTGAAGCTTCTGACTCTTCGTAGAGTTGATACAAATCATGGTTGTATCTTATTCGCCAGTCCGTTCCTTTCTTCACAGGCCCCCAAATTTTTCGGAGGAAATTTCTTTCGAATGCGTTAGCTGCTTTTCAGAAGCCCTTGGAGCTATTAAATTTAAAATTTATTTGTTGTTTAGATTGAATGGACTCTTCAAGTGGTGACTTTTTAGTGGGTGGGAGTGTGAGGGTGGAAGGTTTTAGGCGTTTTAGACGAGAAATTTTGGTATTTATATATCACGAATTTCAGAAATTTGAAATTTCGATAGATCAATGATATTGCACTCATTTGGAATACATTTTTTATTTGATTGAAGGGGTTAGGAGTTCAGAGAAAACCATGCCGCCGAAACGCTCGAAAGCTGAGATTGAAATATTATAAATCCATATCTCCTAAACGGTTAATGTCACAAAGTTGAAACTTAGTGGTTGCTTGTTGACTAGGTACTTGGTGAATAGATTGAATATAAATTTTTGAGAGTGGTCAGTGGCGTGGGTGAGTGGTGAAAAAACTTTATTTTGAGATGTCTCACGAACCGATTGCACCAGAAAAAAAGAAATTTGGCTTATGTTTAAAGATGGATGGAGAAGTTCGCTAAATATTAGGTGTGCAAATAAGTGCCCGTCGTTTTTTGTCAAACTTTGAGCCTTTATTGTGGGAAATTAGTTGCATTATTTTTTTTAAAAATATTGTCCATCGCTAGCCACAATCTTTTCCCATCTTTTTGGCAGTATACGAATTCCGCGTTGAAAAAACTCTACGTCCTTTGAGGCGATCCACGAGTCGACCCAATTTTTGACATCTTCAAAAGAACGGAAGCGCTGCTCAGCCATGCGCCATCGATCGGAAGAGGTAGTAGTCGGAAGGAGCGATGTCTGGCGAATACGGCGGATGGGGTACGACGTCCGATTTCAGTGTTTCCAGGTGGCCGAGCGTTGTCGTGTAGTAAAATCACTTTGTCGTGTCTCTGCTCATATTGCGGCCGTTTTTCTTTGAATGCTCGGCTCAAACACATTAGTTGTCTTCGATAAAGAGGTCCTGTGATGATTTCACTCAGTTGCAGCAACTCATAATACACCACGCTGAGCTGGTCCCACCAAATGCATAGCATGACTTTGGAACCATCGATATTCGGCTTTGCGGTCGATGTTGATGCATGGCCAGGGTATCTCCACGATTTTTGACGCTTTGGGTTGTCGTAGTGTATCCACTTTTCATCACCAGTCACGATACGATACAAAAATCCTTTCTTCTTCTGCCGTTGAAGCAGCTCTTCGCACGTGAAAAAACGCCGTTCGACATCTCTTGGCTTCAATTCGTGCGGCACCCAATTTCCTTGCTTTTGCATCATTCCCAAGGCTTTCAGACGATGTGCAATGGCAAGACTTTGTTGTGTTTGGCATGAATCTTTGTCCAGTAGTGCCTCCAATTCTGGGTCTTCGAAATTTTTTGGCCGGCCGGAACGCTTTTTGTCTTCCACGCCGAAATCACCCATTTTGAAGCGATGAAACCATTCGTTGATTCGCTAATAGAAGACTCGCCATAAGTTTCTCTAATCATCTGACATGCCTCAGTCGCAGATTTCTTTGAATTAAAACAAAAAAGTAAAACTTCCCGCAAATGGCACTTATTTGGCTCGAACTCCTACATGTTTAAGGACTCACAAGTAACTGACGCCGATAAAATTTTACAAATGTAATGATGGGGAATTGTTGCAATATGTCTGATATTGCCATATTACGAACTTCATCCGCCATTTTTTCACAGTATTTCGTATTAGCGCCATATATACGAGAACGCCGGGAACTTATTTGCACACCTAATATAATTTTTTATGGATCATGGAAGGCATAAGAATTGATCAAATGTTAGTTGTTTTCCGGCGTCAGTAGGGTTTCTGGTGTGAAACCCCAACACGAAATCCCCGACTGTTGATTAATCGCTGTCCTTGAGGACATGACAGTTGGAAAACCTTCACTGGATACGCCAGTTTTATAAGATTGTGTTGGACTAGGTCCGAAGGAGCTGTTTCGTCATCGGAGGGCATAGACTCGTCAGAGGGTGTATCATGCCTACTATCCGAAACACCCTTACAGCTGGTGGAATTGCTGAGCATAATTTCTATGTAGCGAACTCGAAATCAAATTTACGATCCGCGAATTTTAATTTTAGCTAACGTCCCGCCATCGCAACCCTATACTAAAGGAGGTGGCGCTGAAAATCACCTAATATTTCAACCAATTTGGTGGAATTTTTGGTTGTACGCCAGGATATATAGAGCTAAACGCTAAGAGTGCGACATCGAAACCCGTCAACAGCAATTTCATTTTTTCGCTAATTTTAAGAATGGAATTTTTTCATGGTAAGCTACCATAGAAGCAAATTTGATTAAATGTTAGTTGTTTTCCGGCGTCAGTGGGGTTTCTGGTGTGAAACCCCAACACGAAATCCCCGACTGTTGATTAATCGCTGTCCTTAAGGACATGACAGTAGGAAAACCTTCACTGGATACGCCAGTTTTATAAGATTGTGTTGGACTAGGTCCGAAGGAGCTGTTTCGTCATCGGAGGGCATAGACTCGTCAGAGGGTGTATCATGCCTACTATCCGAAACACCCTTACAGCTGGTGGAATTGCTGAGCATAATTTATATTTAGCGAACTCGAAATCAAATTTACGATCCGCGAATTTTAATTTTAGATAACATCCCGTCATCGCAACCCTATACTAAAGGAGGTGGCGCTGAAGATCACGATCAAGAATTTTTAAAAACAATTACATCTCCTATCTCAAAAACTGTATAAGATAGAATCTTCGAATTCATACGAGAGCTAGGCCTGATACACCCCTAGCTGAAAACTGGAGGGAGTGGGTGTAAGTGGTGAGGGTGCAGAACGATGAAATGAAATGAAAAATTCATTTGGTTTAGTAATTCGGAATCGGCAGAAACAGTATTTGTCGTCCCATATGTCGATGTCGATTCGCTGTGCCATTTTGTATTGGCGACGCTCCAGTCGTCTTCTTCATCAGAATAACTCGAATGTCCCACAAATGAAATCTTGCCATAACTTCAATCGTGAATAATACAAAATTTGTCAAATCGCCTGTTAAATCCCTGGGTATCGTAGAAAACCAGAACTTTTCCACCGGTTAAATTTTTCCCTGAGTAACTTTACTCACTGGTTACAAAACCAGCGAATCACCGGTTAAAAGCGATAACCGGAGGTGAATAATACCAAATCTCAGGGAAAACTAGAATTAACTAGAGGTTATAAATAACCCGAAGTGAATAATACGGCTCTTAGACATTTTTAGCGATAGTGGCTCGGCATAATCAACTCCAAATTGACTAAATGGGCGAGTAGCTGTTAAACGTGGTTTAGGTATATTACCCATCAGCTGGCTCTCCGATCGCACAGAGAAGCGGTGACAAGTAACGAATCGTTGCAAATGTTCCTTAACTGCCTTTAAGCCGTTTAGTAATGTAATATTTTTAAGTGAGCTTCAATCATCACTAATGATGTTAAGTGACTATTCTACGGTAAAATAATGGGATGTTTCTCATTTGGGTTAAGACTTGATTCCTCCAACCTTTCTTCCACTCGTAATAGTCCATTGTCATTAAAAATGGGTTTAAGGCTAATAAGCAACTGTTCTTATTTAGCGGTTTCTTATCAGATAACTTCAACTTCATCCTTAAAGTAATTCTTTTGTGTAACCTTGACTAATAAGGCGATTGTGCTTGTGATCTCAAGAGCCGTCAAAGGACCTGTCTTTCGTTCATCTTTCCTACACTTTGAGTTGTGTAGAAATTGAAAGCAGTAGGAAAGAACTCGTTTCAAATTTGGTAACGATGAGTACTTCTGTAGTAGTTGTTCTAATATCTCGTAGCTATGTACAGTTCTGATCACCTGAGCCACAACCTTTGTACGCACTTCTAGTAGGGATGTTGAAAAAATATCGATATAGCGTTATTTTTTAAACGATATATCGATAATATCGGCCGATATTTTTTAGAGCGATATATCAATATTAAAATCCGACTATCGAATCCAATATTTCGTGTTAAGTACAGCATATTTTAGAACTTGAACGGCATTTTTCATTTCTGCTTATTTTTGTGTATATGTACCTACTCATGCTTTCGCCGCAAATTTAGCTATTTCTAGTTGATATTTTAAGTGGCAATCTAATAAGTTACTTATGGCGAAGCATTCAAAAAACAGAACGTCTGTTGAGGCTTGGAAATTCGATAGCGTTCGAATTGAGTTCTGAAGCCGATGCGAGTTAAAAATGAACGATTTCAGTTGATTTAAATCCAATTTATTTTGTTAATCAAAGTGAGAAAAATACATCTGGCCTTTTTCTTAGAACGCTTCAAATTTAGTTTGGTTTGCCTGTAATTCAATTTTACAGGAAATAATTCAAATGACTTGATCGCAATATATTTACTTACCCTTTTACTTCAATTAATTCACTTTTCACTTATTAGTTAGTTTCTTTATATTTTATTTAAATTTTTAATTTTCGGACGGATTAGCCACCACTTTCACGGCCCACGAGTGTCAAGACAGTAAAACGGAAGTGCCGGCTTCTTTTTTCGGTGTAGAGTGCACTTCTTGAGTGCGTTCAAAGTATTTTAGTTTAGGTCTAAAACCAACCCGCGGTAACAACGTCTGAATATCTAAAATTAAGCAAACATCTGACCCGTAACCTAGTGGGAGCTCTGACTGGACATTGTTACATGAGGAAGCATCTCCATAGGATTAGTCTCTCTGAGAGCAAAATATGCAGATATTGCGATGATGAAGACTAAATGCCAGAGCACATTCTCTGTGAATATGAGGGACTTGCTCATAAAAGACTTCATCACTCCGGTTAGGGTTTCATGAAACCATCAGAATTCCTGGCTATTCCTCTTCGAAAAACACTAAGTTTCATTGAAAGCGCAGGAATCGAAGAGGAACCATAGATAATCGAGAGGGACGTCGCAATAGGCCCAATTGAGGCTTCAATGACAGAGGTGACCAAACCAACCCCTACACGAAAATCTAATATAATAATGTAAATGAGGGATGTCAGAAAAATTTAAACTAGAAAACTATTTTTCGATCACGCAAAGTCTCTTTCTGTCGAAACAAAAAGATGCAAGACACGTGGTTTCTGTAGGTGGGGGCAACCAGGCAACTATCCTGTGCACAGGGATCTATCCGCTCAGTACCTTGTTGTTATTGGTTTTTAATGTTGCTCTTTCAAGTAGAAGGGATTTAAAAAACCCGAAAAAAGTAATATGTTTGTATTAAAGAGTCACAGCTCACCATAACTATCCGTTGCTGCGTCACATCCTTTTTTCGTACATTTTTATTATCACTTCCGAAAGTGCATTTAGCCTTGTTTTTTGTTGTAAAAATTTAGTGAAGTGAAGAACAATTGTAAATTTCGAAATATCATTTATGTATGTATATTGGCTTTGGGTTTGTTTTAAAAGCCGCGCACCGCCGTAATGTTTATTAAGGAGAGCATATCGCTTTTGGGGTAAAAAACACTTTTTTTTAAATTCTTAGTTTAGACTCAATTCTGGGTAAAACTGTTTAAACCGCAAGACTCCACGAGATCAAGAAGTGCCTCTCCTGAAAAGTTGTATTTTTTTACGTTTGATCCATTTTCTCAAAAATCACTCATTCCACTTCTGCTGTCAGATAGAGTAGAAGGAAATTTAAAATTTTTAATTATTTAATAATGTAATATGAGACCGCCTTGACGCTTTCTGTTCGTCAAAATTGGATGTGCAATATACAGGGTGGGCTATCTAGTGGTTTCTTTTTAAATCATAGGTTATTTTGATACTGAAAGCTGTTTCCCACTCGAAATCTTGACAGAAAGTCAGTATCATACCTCCGCGGAACGCAATGAGTCGCTTTACGCTTGAACAACGTTGGGAAATATTGAAAACTTATTTCCAAAGTGAGTGCTGTGTAGCCCAAACAGTGCGTTTTTTGAAAAGAAGTTTTGACCGAAATGAAGCACCCACCGCGTCTGCTGTACACAAGTTTGTGCAAAAATTTCGTGAGATTGGCATCCTAGTAGACAACAATCATGGCCCCCGTCGTCGTATGGTGCGCACAGACGAGAATGTGGCTGCTGTAGCCGAGAGTGTGAGACTCACTCCACGAACATCAACTCGCCGTCGATCTCAACAGCTCAACATTTCACGCACTAGCCTGAGGAGAATTCTGCACAAAGATCTCGGCTTATTCGCTTACAAAGTCCAATTGACTCAGCAGTTGAAGGCGCACGACCATCCGCTTCGTTATAGCTTCGCAATTTGGGCTTTAGAGCAGCTTGAAAGGGACAACGATTTTGGGCAAAAAATCATCTTTTCTGACGAGGCGCATTTTCATCTCGGCGACTACGTTAACAAACAAAATTGCCGCATCTGGGGCTCGGAAAACCCGCACGTTATTGTCGAGAAGCCAATGCATCCACAGAGAGTGACAGTTTGTGACAGCGGATTGTGGAGTGGTGGCATCATTGGACCATTTTTCTTCGAAAATGAGGCTGGGAACAACGTTTCGGTCAACGGTGAACGTTACAGAGCCATGTTATCCGACTTTTTTTACTGAAATTGAAGACATGGATTTGGACGACCTCTGGATCATGCAGGATGGCGCGCCATGCCACACAGTCCATGCCACAATCGATCTCTTACGCACCAAATTCCCAAATCGTGTTATCAGCCGTCTTGGCGATGTCAATTGGCCGCCTCGGAGCTGCGATTTGACCCCTTTGGATTTTTTTTTGTGGGGAACTGTGAAGGACCGATGTTATGCCAACAATCCAGAAATGATTCAAGCACTTAAGGCCAATATCATGCAAGCAATCCGTGAGTTACAGCCCGAAACCATCAAGAAGGTCTTGGAAAATTGGAGTGACAGAATGCGCTACTGCGCAGCCAGCCGAGGCAGCCACTTGAACGAAGTTGTGTTCCATCATTAATGGGAATGTTTACTCTTACTAATAAAGCCATAATACATGGAAAAAAAATTAATTTTGTTCATTTTATTGCATTTTTAAAAAGAAACTTGTACTTGGCCCACCCTGTATATAACCTTCGCAAAATAATAAAATTTTACTCCACTCTATATGCTCGTTGTGTAGTAAGGAATAATTGTCCAAAATTTCATTCGAGTGGTTTCTGAGAAACTGGGTCATGAAATTTACACCGAAAAGCCCTTGCGATATGCTCATCATCATCATCATCAATGGCACAACAGCCCAAATCGGGCCAGGGCCTGCAGCTTCCCCTTAACGTTAAATTTGATAGGGAAGGGAGATAAGAATTTATTTTTCATTGAAAAAAATATTTGATATATCGATATTTTTTTTTGATATATCAGCCGATATTGATATTTTCTGCATTATCGATATATCGATATTTTTTTTCGATATCAACATCCCTAACTTCTAGTTCTGTTTCTTGAATACAGGTATTGGGAAATATGACTTCCGGTTCTTAGAGCCATTGTGGACCTTCCCACTAGAATTTATTATTTTGCAATTTGCTCGGATAAGTTCCGCGAGAAGCGATGTCGGCAGGGTTCGTTTTGGAACGTACATGAAACCAACGACTTGGTTGTAGTATTGCTTGTATGTCTGCAACACGATTACCAACAAATGTAGTCCATCGGTGTGGATTTGCTTGTAGCCATGAAAGGACTATTGTAGAATCTATCCAGGCGTAACTCTGTATTCCTTCGAAATCGAGGGCAGTCTCTACTTCCTTTATTAAGCGAGAGACGAGCAAGGCCCCGCATAATTCTAATCGCGGTACGGACAACTTAGATCTAAACGGTGCAACCTTTGTTTTTGCTGCTGGATTTTGACTTCGTCCGGATATATACTGCAGCACTATATGCTTTTACTGTAGCATCAGAGAATCCATGAATTTAACATGAGCTTGTCGGCCCTTCATAGCCGAACCATCGTGGTATTTCTAATTGATCCAATTTGAGTAGTTCTGCTTTTACTCTAGTCTAGGAATTGTGTCAGACACAGCATCAGTTGGTTTCGTCCAGTGGCGACTCGCCACATGAGGCTAGTGAGGCTGAGCCCCACCATTTTACAGAGGAAAAAGTCATCAAGTTACAAGTGATTTTTTTTTTTTGAAAATGTTACTTAATGACTTTCCGCAGTAAACCAACGTTCTTACTCATATAGTTTTATTCCAACAAAGTCGAGTTTTAATATTCCAATTCAGTCTCACCTACTAAGAAAACCACGAGCCGCCACTGGTTTCGTCCAACCAAATCTGTTGAAAAAGTAATTTTATTTTGATTGTGACAGGTGAAAGCAAGCCGATAGAATCAAATATGTGAGCGGCTTCCGACAAGATGGAACGCTTTGTGACTATTACTGGGTCTATTGTAATATGTACTCTGAATCGAAAATTGTTAGATTTGGGATTCCAGTGGATACCAAGAGCCTTGATTGTCTCACCATCGTTAAAGCTGTGATCGTTTGATGAATCTACTAGTTCGAATGGAAGTTGTTTCAATTATATTCCATCACTGTTATTCCATTTTCTTAAATTGAATCCACTACCCTTGAGAAGGTTTATTATTATAGTTGATGGCACATGTCGTTCGCTTCTTTGTAGCTATTTGAACCTCAGACAATGTCGTCAACATATGAGTTCTTAAGAACGATTTTTGCAGTCTCCGGGAATAAATTGCTGTCATCAATAGCTAATTGTTGCAACGTGCGTATTGCCAAAAAGGGTGCTGCTGCTGTTCCATATGTTATGGTAGTCAATGTGTATTCTTTCATACGTTCTTATGGTGATTATCTCCATAGAATTCGTTGGAGATCTTGATCTCTGATATCAACCTTTATCTGCCGATACATCTTCTCTATGTCAGCAGTGAAAACTATGCGATGCTTTAGCCATCTCATCTTAATTTCCGTCAAATTTCTCTTAAGATTTGGAGTTGTCATCATTATGTCATTTAAACTTTTCATTGAGTTTCGTTTTACTGAAGCGTCGGATACAACTCTTAGTTTTGTGGTGGTGCTGTCATGTTTATAAACCGCATGATGAGGCAAGTAGTGCGTTGGAGTTGCATCTTCTGTTGCGGGTACAATATGTCGTAGTCTAATATATTCCGCCATGAAATCCTTATACAATCGGCGTTCCAATTGGAACAATCTAGCAAGAGCAAGTTCTCTTGAACCTTGAAGTTCATTCGAAGCCGAAGGATATATGCGCAGTGATGTCCTTACAGTATATCTACCGTCAGATCCTCGACGGTGATTCTTCTTAAAGCGCATTTTGCATTCAATCTCTTCAGCAGTTGCAATTCTTTCCGATAACAATTCTTCGTTTTCCCAGAATTTGCTCAATTCTTTGCTAATATCAGTTTCAGTTAAGAAACGTTTTATCATTTCGGCATCAGTTTCGTTTCTGATTCCGCCAGACAGGATCCAACCGAATTCCGTTTTCTGTGCTACTGGACTCCCAGCAGATCTCTTTCGTACGTCATTGAGTATGATTCTACCAAAAAGATCTGCCCCAATAATCATATCAATGCGTCCTGGCGTGTTAAAGGCTGGGTCGGCTAACGTTAATTCTTCAACATGTTTCAAGTTCAATGACGTTATCTTGCCGGACGGCAGTAGTCCCGTTAATTTCGGTAGGACTAACACCCTAGCTGCAGGGCCGGTCCTACCATATGTGCAAATGGCGCATTGAATCCGGGCGCCAAATTAAGGAAGGCAATAAAATCATTCTATATCTCTTATGCGATAAATTTAAAATTTGACCCGATAAAATGATCAAACATAGGGTACTAAGAAATTAGTTGAAAGGATTTTTTCCTTACATTCCATACGTTTTCCAACATTTTGCAGTGTTTTTTCATTGTTCCATTTTTTCAAGAAAAGCACCGTGTCAATTCTCTTTACTGCTACAGTAAAACCTTCGAGAGACGGAACCTTAGGGGACTAAATTTTTTTCCGGCTCTCGCAAGTTTTCCGTCTTCCAGAGAACCGAATATAAAATATACTAATGATGTCCCCAAAAAAAAAAAATAGTAAGATTTACATTATGTTTATTCAAATTATGTTTTTTACAAGATCAGTTACTTACATACATATATATATCTCAAGTAGAAAGAAAATTAAGTAAAGAAAATTCGCTTTTTAATAAAAATATCCAGAGTTAATTGTTTGGTTTGTTTAGATTTTTTTACAGATTTATTAAAACATATTTCTATATCTGCAGCTTTGCCATAGAATTCTTGGTCCCCATTCGCTTTTCCGAATTCCTTTAAAGCATGTATATAGACTGGAACCTGTTTTTGATTTAGAGGTTCAACTTCATCTGTTTCCATCATGATCTGTGTCATCGGCATAGACAGTATTCAAGTCCACAATATCACCAAGGTTAATTTCAATATTTTCCGTGACAGTTTCGTTATCACAGTCGATGTATGATGCAGCATTTACCATATTGTCATCACTATACATCAATCATATTCTAAATCTCCATGATTTCACTATTTCAATTTCCGTATTTTCCTCATTTTCAAATATAAATCCACAATTTTTAAAAGATTTTTTTACGGTTTCTTGCTTGACCATTTTCAATGATCGGTTAACAAACGTGATTGCTTTAAGAACGTAAATTTTCACAGCAATATCAGACGCCAGCTTGTACGAGTCAATATTTGCGATTACTTTTTGAAGCAAAAGTTTTCTGTAATTTACTTTGATATTTTGAATAATGTCGTTATCTAAGGGTTGTAAAACTGATGTAGTGCGTAGTGGTAGAAATATTAACTTAATGTTGGGTAAGTGATGAAACCGATGACAAGTAGCGTTATCAAGGAATAGAAGAATTTTGCGATTTTGTTTTCTCATAGTATTGTTGAGATTATTCCAAAATTCTTCAAAAATTTCTCGCGTCATCCAAGCTTTTTTTGTTCCATTTCCATTCTACAGGAAGTTGATTAATTTTAATCGCCTTGAAGCACCGTGGTTTTTGGCTCTTTCCAATGACCCATGGTTTCCACAATGTACCGTCTGCAAAAGTAATGAAAAGGATGGAAAGTCTTTCCTTCGAAAACCGACCACGGGAACATTTTTCAACCTTGATTTGCATATTTCTTGTAGGCATAGCTCTGTAAATCAAGGCTGCTTCATCAGCATTTGCAATATCTTTAGGATCATAATATCGAATGATCTCGCGTGTGAATCAATCTTGAACAACCCCGCTATCTACTTCGTTCGACTCTACACAAGACACATTGCAAGTGATGTTATTGTTCTTTTTAAAGCTTTGGAGCCACCCGTTGGATGCTGCGAATCCATCAATTTTCAAAAGTTTCGCTGTTTCTTTAGCCTTTGCTTGCAATATTGGTCCGGAAATGGGAATATTTTTAGCAGAAGCTGGAAGAAACCACTCAAAAACTGTTTTATTAATTTGGGGATACCATCCCTCTTTTTCTTTACATTTACATTGCTGGAGCACATATATTTTTCTTTGATTTGATCCTTATCTTTCATGATTTTGAAGATTTGTGTTTTTCCGCAATTAAACTTTTTTACAACTTCTGCAACGGTTCTTTTGTTTCCTTCTATCATGTTGATAACTTCAACCTTTTCTTTTAGAGATAAATTTCTTACTCTCTTAGACATAACGGTAAAGAAATAAACTCTTATTAACGAAAGGGGATTGAAATGGGTGTGTATAAGACTTTTACAACTTTAAGTTAATAGTCCAAAAAGAACAAAAGATTAGGAACTTATTAATAGGGCTCAAGGTCTAAGAGGGCGCGATGAAGATAATTGGCAAAAATTAATTTTTTTTATAACTTTAGAAAACTGATTTTCTTATAACTTTTGAGACCACCAAACTTGAAAAATCTCAATATGAGGAAAACCACGACCGACTTGTTGGAAATCCGATTTAGGAAATACCTTCACATTCGCTTTCCTCGAACAACAGAGGACCCAGAAAATTTAGATAACAGCGACTAGGCGTATGATTCTTGGAATATATTCCGGCTCTCGTGGCTGCAGTTCCGCGTATTTCAGTCGCAATGTTAAAATTTTTTTTCTTCCGTCCACGTTTCGCAGGTTTTCGGCTTTCGCAGAGTATTTAATAAGCTGAAAAATCGTTCTGCCGGGAACATTTTTGCTTTATACATGTTCCGGCTTTCAGAGGTTTTACTGTACATCGGTAATGAAATATGAAATTCGTTCAAAAACCAAAAAATAGAATCTTTTCTCTTGAAACTCTTCTTTCTCTTCGACACCGGCTAGTACAGTTTTTCGTTTGTGCGATCATCTGCTAGTACAGTTTTTCATTCATACGTTCAGCGGCTAGTACAGTTTTTCGGTCATGCGATTCATTTGGAGCACTTTCAATTTGCGCTCCCATGGCGCCGAAGCGCTTGGTGCTTATTTGTTAGTGTGCTAGAAGGGCTCAGAACATGATTTGCACACAATAGAAAAAGATAGACATGGAGCACTATCGCGCCCTGCGCCACGATGAATTATGCGGGGAAATGGCAAAAACGACATACGACGACATTGCAAGAGGGGAATGATGTTGTGGATGAATCATAAGAGAAGTAAATTGTTTTAACCCGAATAAGCCCAAGCACAAATTGAAGTGGATGCTATTTATCATCATTGAATCAACAGATTAATAGAACTTATCAAGACTTGGTATCCATACATTTTCAATAACTTCTAACAATTGACAATGGAAAAGTTCTCTGAAAGTTGAGACTAACAATATTGAAACTGATGTACCATTAATAGATAGTGATTTGTTGTTCAACTCTTTAAACATTTTTGCGGAAAATTGGAGGGAAATTGGCGGGAAAATTTTCTTTTTCACAAAGATTGACAAATTTGGAAGTGTTTGAAGAAAGAATTTAAAAAAATATATATTTCAAGTGCTTAAAAGTGCAATATTTACTACGATGCTTCCAGGACAACGAAAGAAGCCTTCAGGCTGGGAATATAAGCAAAGGAAAAAGGCACGCGATGCAGAAGCAAAACTTCAGGGAAGTAGTTTGAAAATTTTTTTTCATAAAAGTGCGGGAAATTTAAGTGAAGTCGTTAATTCTTCCATCTCTGCTTCCAATTTCAATTCAGTTTCTAGCAATGCTACGATCCAAGCTAGGTCGGAAGATCCTTTATTACCATCATCCGGTTATATAAATCCGTTGTCATCTCCCAGTTCTTGTTATTTGAATCTGGAACCCAGCTTCATTTGTCAAGAACCTCATGGAAATTATCCACCTATGCAAAGTGAAGATTCAAATTTTGACCAGTCTTTGCTTTTTGATGATCCTGATAGTGTTGTGGTATTAGGGAGTTTTGATGACCCTAGCAATTGGTCAAATTTTATTGACCAAAATAGGCAGTATATTGTTGAGAAAGGTCCACTTCAAATTATTAATTATAAATTTCCAATTCGTAATAAACGGAAATTTAATATAAATTCATATTCCAGAAAGCTTGAAAATGGTAATACTGTCCCGCGCGATTGGCTAGTTTATTCTATTTCGAAGGACGCAGCATTTTGTTTCCCATGTAAATTGTTTTCTGTAGAAAATATTAGTTCATTAGGTTGTCCCGGGTTTAGGGACTGGACTCATTTGGCAAGAGACTTAAATGGCCATGACAACAATAAAAAACATATGGAAAGCTATAAGAAGTGGAAGGATTTTGAGGTAGGATTAAGAACTAATACTACTGTGGATGTAGAGTTACAATGCCAATTAAATGTTGAAGCGCAACATTGGAACGACGTATTGAAGCGTCTCATTATTTGCGTTCAGTTCCTTGGATCACAAGCTCTTGCGTTCAGAGGAACTTCCGATAAATTATATGACAGCAACAATGGAAATTTTTTGAAATTAGTTGAAGCTATTTCATACTTTGACCATGTGTTAAGTACGCACCTTAGGGGAATATCTAATAAAGAAACAATGAACAAATACCTGAGCAAGAATATTCAAAATGAGCTAATTGATATAATTTCGAATACAATTAAAGCCAAAACCATTCAATATATTAAAGCTACCATATATTATTCAGTTATCGTAGATTGTACACCTGATAAAAGCAGAACAGAACAAATGACATTAGTAATTAGATTCGTTCATTATGAGAAGGAAGAATATAGTATTAGGGAACATTTTATTGGGTTTTTAGAAGCAAATGATACTACAGGAAAGGGTCTTACAAAAACGATTTTAGACGAGCTAAAAAAAAATAATTTAGAAATTGAAAACTTGAGAGGCCAAGGATATGATAATGGCTCGAATATGAAGGGTAGACACGCTGGTGTGCAGAATTTGATAAGGCAGATAGAACCTAGAGCATTTTTTGTACCCTGTGCATCACATACATTAAATTTAGTTGTTAACGACGCAGCGAGTAGTTGCTTAGATGCAGTTATCTTTTTTGATATCGTTCAAAGTCTTTATACCTTTTTTTCTGGTTCAGTTAATAGATGGCAAGTTCTCAAATCAAATTTAAAAACTTTAACCCTTAAGCCACTTGGCGATAAAGTCGAATCGATGCCTTGAGGCCTCTAAGACATAATTTATCTGATATATACGAGGCATTAGTAGAAGTTTCTGAGCTGGGAGATTTGACTGTTAGAAATACTGCAGAATCCTTGATTAAGAAATTATTAGAGTTTAAATTCATTATTAGTTTGGTAGTGTGGCACAATATTTTAGAAAAAATTAACATTGCCAGTAAATATTTACAAAGCAATTGCATTAATTTGTGTGCTGCTAAAGATATTTTAAAGAATACTTTGCAATTTTTGGAAGAATATCGCACTGACTTAGGATTCGAGAATACACTTTTATTAGCCAAAGAGATTGCACATAATTTAGATGTTCCACACACTTTTCCCCAACGCTCAACGTACCGTTCTCGTAAAATAAGACCGATGTTTTCATACGAATGTCCAGATGAAGCCTTACTAGATCCAGAATTAAAATTCAAAATAAATTTTTTTTTTAGAATATTAGATCAATCGATCCAGTCTGTCAGAGAAAGATTTAAATTATTAGATTCTCATAGTGATATTTTTTGTACGATATTCCTGGTCTTAGATTGTTCAACACTGAATTACTACTACAAAAATGTCTTTATTTACAAAATGCTTTATCTCACAAAAATAGCTCAGATATAAACAACGTACAGCTTTGTGAAGAATTGAAAATGTTAGCTACGTTAGTACCTCTTGGTTCGGTGAATTTAGACGTTCTTAACTTTATACACAACACCAAAATAGAGAAAACGATGCCAAACTCTGTTATTGTATTAAAAATTCTACTTACTTTGCCTATTACCGTAGCATCAGGTGAGCGTAGTTTTTCGAAGTTGAAAATAATTAAAAACTACTTAAGATCAACAATGACTCAAGATAGACTTACATCGTTGGCAACGATCTCGATTGAAAAAGATTTGCTAGAAGCATTAAGCTAAGAGGACTTGATAAAGGAGTTCGCCAAACTTAAAGCTAGACGATCAGCTTTTATTGTATAAAAATATTTAAAACGTAGCTCTTTCCATGTAGTTATTTCATTGACCAATGATAAAACTTTAGTTTATATGTTTTATGATCTAACTCATATGTAATAAAAAAATCCATCTGATCGCCATAAAATCTACTTATGTTTCACAACCCATACCTCAGAAAACATACCAAATTTTATAGTAATAATTCTAGCTGGACCGTTGTAATGATTTTATTTTTTTGCGGTTGGAAGCCTAAATTGGGAGGGCATACTCTTGTGATTATTCTTGCTCAGATATATTTTTAATAGAAAGTTAATACTTGATAGTTTTGCGTATCTATCTATGTGATCTTTTCATTTATACGGGTTGATCCAGTGTAAGTTAACAATATTTTGACGGCTTCCGTTTGAGAAGACTGAAATGTACAGGGTATTTTGTTTGTATATTTATGTTACAACTTCTAAAATAATCAAAAATCAAGTTCAAGCTACTTCTTGGGTAGCGTGGAAATCCTATATTTTAAAGAAATTTTTTTTTAAAATAATTTCTTTAATTTATTCCTGTTATGATAACCTTTTCACCTTGAGTATAACATTTTTCGATTTTTTTTTTCAATGAAAAATGTGCTATATAAATTCATTAGGCGTCCAAGTGTATAGTGCACCGGGCGCCGAAAAGTCTAGGGCCGGGCCTGCCTAGCTGATATCGATAAAGTAGACTAAAATCTCGTTTTCAGTAGGATATCTACGCTTGTCTGTACTGTTGCACTGTTAGTGTTTCCGACAGCATGTAACTCAGCGTTACCGTTTTACTACATTATGTAGCAGATTTACTACCTTTTTTCTTTAATTAGAAAATTTACTACACTACTACCTCTACTAACCTTTTTTGCGAATTCTCGAAATTCAATTTTTTGCGAATACTCGAAATTCAAATTGAATACAGCCAAATCTAACGCACAAGTATACAATCAACTGACCATTATACGAGTATATCGTTAGTTATTTGCTTTTTTGCATCAATTTTGCATATGTAGTGTGTGGTTGTGTGTATTTCTTCCGTGAATTATAATAATTTGGACAGCCCAGTGTGAGATAGATAGTGAAGTGAGCTGTGCAACAAACAACAGGAAAGCAACTTTAAATTTTAAAATGGACAGGTAAAAATGACTGTTTCTTGTATATTTGGGAAGTAATTTGTGTCTGTGATTTATTAGATTTATAGTAAAGAAACAAAAATCACCTCAACCCAAAATGAAAGAACAATGCCCTGAACCCGAAACAGAACAGCAGTCCCCCCAAGTAGAGGATAATGCTGATGCTGATGATAGTAGTGAGGAGTGTAACAGGTGAATTATAAATATTTTAGTGCAAACAGTATAACAGTAGGTGATAAAATAAATAACTGTTTCAGTGCCTCGAGCTCCCCTAAACCAAAAATAAAAAAAATATGGGCAAAAATTTCGAGATATCTGGCTTGAAAAATATTCTTGGTTGCAAAAGTTAGACGGAAATTGCTACTGCAAATTGTGCAAAAAAAGTTTGGCGAATAATGTAACACTTCTCGACAGACGGGATGCAATTTTTTCATCGAAGCCAAGAGAATCAACTGAAAATCGACAAAGCTTTTGCTAATTCGTCGTCTAATACCTTGTTGCATCGGCAAATAGATCGTGCTATAATTTTATTAATTATGTATTTTATTGAACATAATTTGCCGTTCTTGCTAATGGATTCATTACCGCAACTTTTGAAGTCAATGTTCCCCGATTCTAAGATTGCGAAAAATTTAAGCTGTGCGCGAACAAAAGCGAAAAAAGTGGCAATAATTTTAGGTGAACAGGGATCGTCGAAAGTATGTCAGGACTTACGTAAATCTCAGTTTTCATTGATTATTGATGAAGCTACCGATGTGAGTGTAAAAAAATGCATTATTGTAATAGCTAGACAGGTTCAACAAAATTGCTTTAATGTAAAAGACAGATTTCTTGGTTTGTTAGAAATTCAAAAATCTTCGGCCGACGGTATATTCAATTGTCTTGTAGATTATCTCAGGAAACTCGAGATACCACTGCAGAACTTAATTGGTATTGCAACAGACAATGCTAATGTAATGATGGGCAATATTGCGAGTTTCAAGGTAAAAATGAGCAATTTACTGGGAAATAATCTTTTCTTTATGGGATGTATTTGCCATTCCCTTAATTTGTGTTCCAGTAAGTCATGCTCAAAACTCCCTGATAATGTGGAGAAACTGGCTCGAGATATTTATGGCTATTTCGCGCATAGTTCGAAATGGTTGACCCAGCTTGCAGAATTTCAATCTTTTGTGGAAGTTATGCCACATAAGATTCTTAGACCGTGCCAAACTAGATGGCTTTCCCTCTTTCAGGTTGTGGAACGTATTCTATAGCAGTGGCAAGCACTTCAGTTATTTTTTATATCTCAGCACTTGGAAGAAGGCTTTAAGGAAAATCCTAGACATTTAGCTGAAGAGTTGAGCAAACCGGAGAACAAACTTTACTTCTTATTTTTAAAATATATTCTAAATATTGTGAATACAATGAACTTAGAGTTCCAAGACGCGGGAATACGTATCCACAAAGTGTTAGCGGTGATTGAATATAATTTCAAAAGTATATTAAGCAATTTTGTTCAATCTGGATACATGAGCGAATTAAGTTCATTAAATGAAATAAATTTAAGTAATGAGCAAATATTTCTTCCCTTGAATGAAATATATGCTGGACCTGGTGTAGAGCTTTATTTAGCAGATAATGATGATATTAATATACACGACTTTAAAGCCAACGTCCTGACATTTTATATATCTCTAGTAGGACAAATAATGAAAAGGTTCGATTTTAATGATCAAAAACTGCGAAATTTAGAAATGCTATGTCCAAAGAAAGCAGAATCTCCTGTGTATCCATCTATCGCAGGTTTGGTTAAGTCATTTTCGCATGTAGCTACAGCTTCCAATTGTAATGTGGAACAAATTTGTATTGAATGTAGACTTCTGATTGTAACTTGTGTTTTCGAAGACGTAATCTCTTCTGTCATGAATGTTGCTTGTGAGCCCTGATCAATTAGTGCTCTAAATTCAATATAATTTCTATCACTTCGTTCTGCCAATACACACGCTGTGGCTAATAAAACTGCTTGACGAGCGGTTATCGATAAATAAGTAGTTATTTCTTGTTACTTCTTTTCATATGGAATGACTCATTATGGTTCATGTTCTCATCATGGAGCAGAGTATGGTGTTTTTTGTGGCAAACAATACACGTATAGCTGCTTTTGCACTTATTTGCGAAGTGCTCTGGAACCAGGCAATTTATGCAAAACTTTTTCTCCCTGGTTGTTTCAAATTTTCGTTGTTGGTTCATTTTAGCGAATTTTTCACATTTATAAATTCTGTGAGACTGACGACATACTGGACATTCTAGTTGAATAGTGCCGTGATGGCTTCTTATATGTTTTCCTGACTGCTTTGTACCAATTGATTTGGCCTCTAATGCTTCCAACGATTGGAATCGCATTTCCAAGAAATCGCAGATGTTTTTCAATGTTTGTAGTTCTCGTGACGAATCTAGCGACTGTTCATAGAGTCAATGAGATTCCTTATTTAGCTTTTGAGTCAGTACAAAGATTAAAAGTGGATCCCAATTTTCGATGCTCACTCCTGCCAGCAGACATTCATTACTAATGTCATGTAGCTTCATAATTGCTTTCGCAGACTCCTTAGCAATTTCTGATTGACCTACTAGTGCCTAGTACCAAGATGCTCCATGCCACATCGTAGTTTCCTCCAGTAACTTGTAGGTGCTTTATAAGTTCACGAGATTCTCCACTTAAATTCGACTTTCAATAAAATAATTTTTGTGCCTTCCCGATAGAATTATTGTTATAAACTAGCTCAATGAACAGATCTCTGAAGGCCTTCCATTCTAAATAATTTCCCGCAAATTTAGGAATTTCAATTTTTGGGAGTTTAATGTTAATTTTTTGATTCACATTATTTTGATAGTGCGTAATTGGTCCACTTGGTTGTAGACGCATGATTCCTTCTTGGAGCTGCATTATAAAAGTCTTATATAATTTTTCAGCACTTATGAACCATCTGTTTTCGAAATAGTCATCTTTGACCTTCGATTATTTCTAAATGACTATGGAGAACTCGATTCCAATAATCGTCGACAATTTTAGTATTTTGGGTGAAGAACGCCAACGCTGTCTCTAGATAAATTTTTTTTGTGATTATTTTTCACTGTTCTTTCCAAAGATCTTATAAGATCTTTTTGTTTTATTATGAGCTTATGCTGCTCTTACAATAGCTCACTCGATTTACAGCGTTGTAAGGCATCTCTTAATGATAGGTCGATTTGCTTACAGACTTCCTATGTCAGCGCCTCTAATGCCTCAAAGGCTTGATTGGCGAAATATGCATGGCTTAGATTTTCTTTTCGGAATCTTTCCACTGCATTGGAGAACAAGTTGTTAAGTTGCTGCAAACATGTTTCGGCATATTCCAAAGTATTTCCCTCTGACGAATCCTTTTTGAAATTAATTAATATTTTTTGTATCTTTGCGTAGTCAAGTTTTTGCTGCCTTGCTCAATCTTCCATCGCGGTCGTGGATATCAATGCCGTAGCCAGAAAAAAAATACATTTTATCCCCCTTAAATTTTTTAAATGAAAAACGGAGATATCTAGGAAGCGCTATAAGCGATACAAACCCTTAGGTGTGTGAGAGGCCTAAGGCGGATTTACATGACGACAGTAAATAATATTTACTGAAAGTGTGAGAGAGATAGTTTATCGAATTCTCAACGGAGTAGAAGCAACCGCTGCAACGACATTCACGTACACTCCCTTCCACTTTATGGCAAACATTTTAGTTAATGAATCTGAAGCAAGCAAAAATTCGTAGTTTATCTCGGTCAGACAATAAACGTCAAAGTGGCTATAAAATTGCGTTGACAAATTTGTTAAGTGCCCAAAGTTGTTTATGATTTGTTAATAATAAATAATAGTGAAATAAAAATGGATTCCGACGAAGAAATTAAATTTTTGGTTGGTGTTATTTTTGAAGACTTGAAATGTAAACAAGAAAAAAAAGATTTGCCTTTAAAAAAAAATAAGAGAAAACGTAAAATGTGGGTCCGTGATTTTTATAAAAACCGCGAGCAATATGGTGCACATTGCATCATAGTGAAAGGACTAAGTGTAAGCGATCCGCAACTGTTCAGAAACTATTTGCGAATGACTCCTGATGTTTTCCAAAAACTTTTGGAGATAGTCGGTCCGCACATAACTAAAAGTAATTTCGTCCGCTAATCCATTAGTGCTAGTGAAAGATTGTCACTTACTTTACGGTAAGAAAATATGTAAATAGTATTAATCAATTTACTCCTACGTTTTGGAAGCCGTCACGCTTGTAGTTAGTTATTGTTTAAGGTTAAAATGATTGTTTTTCCTCAGCTATTTAGCTTCTGGCGATTCCCAGAAAAGCATTGCTTTTGCATTTGCAATTTCGCCGCCAGCAGTGCATTTCATTATTCAGGAAACAACCCAGGCTATCTGGAATGCATTGAAGCATGATGTATTCCCAGATTTGACGAAATCTAAATTTGAGGAAATCGCGAATGGATTTTTAGCTCTCTGGAATTTTCCAAATTGTTTGGGTGCAATCGATGGGAAACACATTCTTATGCAGGTATTGGACATCATTTTTTTTTATTCCAATCTAAATTTATATGAATAATGTATATAGGCACCTGCTAATTCAGGGTCATCCTTTTATAATTATAAAAAGTCCCACTCCATCGTTCTTCTTGCCATTTGTGACGCAAATTATAACTTCATAATGTGCAGCATTGGGGCAGCCGGTCGGCAAAGCGACGGTGGGATTTGGCGCCATTCGAAAATCGGACAACTGTTTTCATCACACCAATTAGAGTAAGTCACCCATTACTACTTCCTTGATTTTTTTAAATATTATTTTTTTTATATTGCAGCATACCGGAGCCTAAGGCGATTTCCGCAAGGCATACGGTCCCACACGTCTTTGTGGCCGACGATGCGTTTCCACTTTCGGAAAATTTGATGAAGCCTTTCATTCTGAATACAACACAAACAATTTTCAACTACAGACTAAGCCGAGCTCGTCGTACAATTGAAAATTCATTTGGTATTCTGTCATCAATGTGGAGGATTTTTAGAAAGCCAGTCATTGCCAACGTGAACACTGTTGAAAAAATCGTTGGGGCATGTGTATGTCTACATAACTGGCTACGAGAGACGCAAGAGGATTTCATCCCGCACGATTTAGTGGATCGCGAGGGAAATGGCGCCATTATTTCGGGAACCTGGAGGGATGAGGAGTCAGCAATGCTTCCTTTTGAGCCAAACACGTACAACTCAAATAGCAGCAAAGAATGTTAGGCTGAATTTTGCTGACTATTTCCAATCAGAGGGAGCTGTGACGTGGCAAACCGATAGAATTTAAACAGAAATAAAAGTTAATAAAGTTTTTTTTTTAAGTAGAAATAAATAAATTTATTCAGTGGTTTCGCCCTTCGCTTCTGCAATACACTGCATTATTTTAAGTTGGAGCTGAGATCTGCGCTTTTCTGGAATTTGTAACAGCTCCGCTGTTACAAACTGTCCGAATAACTCCTCGGACCGCAATTGCTTCTTCTCCCGGCTTTCCAGAATTTCAATTGCTCGCCTTTTCAGCGCGAAAGATTCCACATCACGTTTAGGTGCCAGTTGTCAGGAGTCCCAGGACGACACTTCACTCGATGATGGCGATGGCGTACTGGGCTCCACAGTTCGTACTGTAGTAATTTCTCTGAAATTCAAGAGTATTGTTTATATTATAATATAAGCAAGCCAGACATGTTTCACTTACGCCGGAGGCCGGCATGTGTCATCTAAAAATGACAGCAAGCGGGCATACTTTTATGGTTTCCGGAAGCAGCCAGACCAGCTAGGAGCACCTATCTTGCTTCTAGCGTATGCACATTTAACCATACCCGATTTCTTCCGCAGGTCCACATAGTTTTCTTCACTGTAGTCTAAAAAAGGAAAGGTATTATTGAAGTTATGTTTTTTTAATCGATTTGCGTACATACTCAACTCACGGGCAACCTCCTTCCAGAGTTTAGGTCCATGAACGCGGTCCTTATATTGGGATTTATCAACATCCCACAGGAATTCAACTACAAATAAAATTTAGAAAGAAATTAGAAAGAAAGTGTTTCTGAATTTAACTATGTACAAACCGATAATTCGACTGTTGTTCGGTACAGCTTCTTCTGATAATGATCGCTGCAGCCAGCCTTCGTAGTCTTCATCGCTCTCGTTGAAGACCGATTGCGAAATTATGCTGCATTTGGCTGTAAAGGAAATAATTTGAAATATGAATAATATATTAAAATATTGTGTTTTTGTACTTACATTTTTCGTGATTCATCTTGAATAAACGTCCAAGTAACTATAAAATTTAGTGTTGCAAGTAGCTAGAAATATCGAATTTATGGCGAACTAGAGATGCCAGAGTATACATATTACGAGCAGTAACCATAAAAATACCTCAGCTCGAGAACTTTTTATGGCAACAAAAAATACTGACACACATACATTCACAGAAATATCGACAGTATTTTTTACTGCGGATAATTTTTGGTCGTTTCACTCCTGATCAGTTTTTCATAAGAGACCTTCCTTCTCCCTCACATTTTCAGTAAATATTATTTACTGTCATCATGTAAATCCGCCTTAAAGGCGTGAGCAGCAACCAGCAAAATAAAAATTATGGGTACGTAATATAATAATGAAAATACACTAAGAATGGAATTTTTTCATGGTAAGCTACCATAGAAGCAAATTTGATTAAATGTTGGTTGTTTTCCGGCGTCAGTAGGGTTTCTGGTGTGAAACCCCAACACGAAATCCTCGACTGCTAATTAATCGTTGTCCTAGAGGACATGACCGTTGGAAAACACTTCACTGGAATACGCCAGTCTTTATAAGATTGTGTTGGACTAGGTCCGAAGGAGCTGTTTCGTCATCGGAGGGCATAGACTCGTCAGAGGGTGTATCATGCCTACTATCCGAAACACCCTTACAGCTGGTGGAAATGCACAATCTTATAAAGACTGGCGTATTCCAGTAAAGTGTTTTCCAACGGTCATGTCCTCTAGGACAACGATTAATCAGCAGTCGAGGATTTCGTGTTGGGGTTTCACACCAGAAACCCTACTGACGCCGGAAAACAACCAACATTTAATCGAAAATACACTATTATATATATGTGTATGTAAATAAATGTAATAGAAAAAAATCTGCCAATGGTCTGGGCGAAACTTTATTATTTTTCGTGTCAAAGTTCGGGAGCGGTCAAAGTCGGAGTATATCATCAGTTGATTGGAGATTATGAGGTTTCTTGGAAAGTTTATTTTGTTCTTAAAATAAAAATATTTAAAATAGAGATTTTTAGCCGATTGAAAAAAAATGTAGACAACTCGAATTTCGGTAGGGGAAATTACGGAGAGATGCCCCACTTTTCGTTTTAGTACTATATTTGCAAAACTATTAAGACCAATGTCATAAGCTTTATACAGCAGCTGGTTTAGTTCATAATAAAGAGTAATAACCGTTTTCTTATAATTAATATAAATAATCCTACATATTAAAACAAATTTTGCAAGCCTGTCATAAGAAGGATAGATGCCTAAAGCCTGGGATAGATGCTCCGATGCGTAATCAAGCATATGGGATAGATGCCCTATGGAAAATAAGCAGTACATTTCTAAATTATTCAATTTTTATTAAGCTGCAAGATGTTTTTAAGACTTTTATCACTTTTTAGTTATTGGTAGGGCACAATGAACCAATTTTTCATTAATTTAACTGAAGATAAAAAAAATCAAGAAATCTAATCACTCATTCATGTTAAATGCCCATATATTAAATAAATAAACAAAATTTGTTATACCGAAAGCACAACAATATTTTTTCAACTTAGAATTAATGCAACTAAGACAGCCGCATTTAAGGGTTATGCCCCAAAGGGCAACTATCCTCTCGGAAAACGGGGCAACTATCCTTTTGGTGGAGGATAGATGCCTGCTCAATTTTAAAAGTATAAAACGACATATTCAGCATAAAACTCGCTTTAACGTGCACTTAACATTATACGAGGGCGGATTGATAATGACGTGCAAAAATCAAGAAGGAGTGGGCAGGTAAGGAATTCGTTATTTTTTTTTACCTGGACCATCCTTAAATAGATTACCTGCAAAGTTTAAGCCTGATACCTCGTTTAGTTTTCGAGAAGCAGCCGTCTAAGCAAGTCGACTTATAAAAATTTTTAAAAATGGATAAAAATGAATTTCGTGTGTTGATTAAACACAATTTTTTAAAAGGGAAAACAGCTAAAGTAACCAAAGAAAAATTAGGTAAGCATTATGGGGACTCTGCACCATCGATCCGAATGATTTACAAATGGTTTTCTGAATTCAAGTGTGGTCGTACGAGCACACAAACCATACCAAGTCCAGGTCGTCCAAATGAGGTCACCACGCCAGAAATGATCGATAAAATCCATGATATCGTGATAGAAGATCGTCGAGTAAAAGTGCGTGAGATAGTTAACGTAGTAAGTATCTCATTTGAACGTGTTTGGAATATTTTGAAAAACCATTTGGACATGAGAAAGCTATCCGCAAGATGGCTGCCGCGTTTGCTCACAATCGACTAAAAACGCAATCGTGTGACAACTTCGCAGCACGGTTTGCAACTGTTTTAACGTAATACAAATGAATTTTTTTGTTGATTCGTAAGTGTTGATGAAGCATGGATTCACCACTACACTCCAGAAACCAAACAACAGTCAAAACAATGGAAGGATGTCGGTTCAAGGAGGCAAAACCGTTCTATCGGCTGGAAAGGTTATGGCGACAATTTTTTGGGATTCCAATGGAATGATATTCACCGACTACTTGGAGAAAGGAAAAACAATGACGGGAGCATATTATTCTGAGGTATTGGTTTCATTGGATGTTGAAATCAAGGCAAAACGGCTTCATTTCGCGAAGAAAACAGTGTTGTTTCACACGTCCGTTGTTGCAACGGCAAAACTGTTTGAATTACGGTACGAATTGCTCCCTCACCCACCGTATTCTACAGATTTGGCACCCTGCGACTTTTTATTATTTCCAAACTTGAAAAAATGGCTTGCTGGAAAGAGATTTACCACGAATACTGACGTCATAAGTGAAACCAACGCCTATTTTGAAGGGTTGGACAAATCATATTATTTGGAAGGGATCAAAAAATTGGAAAAACGCTGGACTAAGTGTATCGAGCTAAAAGGAGACTACGTTGAAAAATAAAATAAATTTTTCCGGATAAAATTATGTTTTCTCAATTTTTGCACGTCATTATCAATCCGCCCTCGTACTATGAGTGACAAAACTAAATACATAAATATTTTACCTGAAAAAAAAATTAACTGCACTTATACAGAAAAGCAAAATAATTATTTGATGAATTTTTAGACGCGAGAATATTCATGTCCTGAAAAAAAATTATACATTCGCTTCGCATGAACGCCGTCGTGAGACAGAATGGGCATAAACAAGAGATCGCAATATATTACAAAGTTGGAATTTATGGAAGTTGGATCTTTTAGAATTGAGGCATCTATTCCGGTGGGGCAACTATCCTGAGTTTACCCTATATTATGTACACTAAAATCCCATAGCAGTAAAAACGAATTTGCTGCCTTATCAGACTTAAGAGATATGACGAATTGTTAAAACGTATACAAATCGATTATCTCATTCAAACCTAAAAAAAAATTTCGCAGCTGAGAAAAGTAAGAGTAAGTATAATATGGTTGAATATTTAAATATACTGAAATTGACTTTTTGGCGATTATATTGGAAGCCTTAGGAAGTAAAAATGAAGTCGATATCCTATCAAATCTAAACAATATGTAGGAATTTGTGAAAACATGTGCAACCTCCTAACACCCACTTGAAGGTTGAATATCCAAAAATCCTAAAAGCAGTTAATAGATAGATATGAAGAAAGCGCGAGAAACTAAGAACCAATTCAATTTCTTATGGCTTATACCCTCTCAGGGGTTGAAAAAGGAAAGAATTTAATAACAGGTTTTAGGCGTAATAATTTACGCAGGCCCGTGAAAGTGAAAAGATATTCAATGTCTAATCAGACCTAAGGGATATAGCAGAATTCGTGAAAATGTATACAACCCCACTTAGGGGTCTAATATCAAAAATCTTGAAAATAATTTTTAGGCATTTATGTGAGGAATCCGTATAATAAACATTATTTTAATATTTATGAAGACCTAAGAGATATGACAAAAATCGTGAAAATATATGCATTCCACATTCTTTTATCATTTCTTTTGCCGCACTTGACGCCAATGGATATTTGAACTTTTTTTAACTGAATTGCTTAATTAGTAGATCTACATACACCCACCAAGTTTCAACTTTCTAGCATAAGCCATTCTATCGATAGGAAAAACATCCCCCACCCTCGTACCCTATAAAAAAATGATTGGTTGTCGAGATACATATAAAAAGGGGAAATTTTTCTTTTTCACCCTCCACCACCCTCACCCCTTACACTTACACCTCCAAATTTTTTTTTACACTATTACGGGTCTATTAGGCATACTTCCCATAAAAATGTTAAGCAACTATCTTGGAAGGTTCTTGAGATAAGAGACGAGAATCTTAAGAAAAATGCTTATCCCCCCAAATTCCATGCCCCACCATCCCCTTTAAAAATTTTACTTTTATCAAACTCCATTTAATGACTTGTATACATACCAAATTTTATTTTTCTAGCGTAATTGGCTTGTGAGATATCCTAATCTAAAGTTTTTCACGCGCACCTCTGGAAGCCGCTCTTCCTACTCAAAATTTTATTTCTAGTATCCTAGTATATCTACAGTTCGTCTTTAAGTTTCAATTTCATGTCATTAACCATGTAGGAGATATGGAATGAACATTGCAGAATGTCTAATCTCGGCTTTCGAGCGTTTCGAAGGTTTTTTTCCCACATAATTCGATTCCCTAAAAAGCAAGCTATAACTTGTCAAATTGTGATTACTAGTTTTAAAGATATAACAGTTTTTATGAGGAGAGTACATGACCGAAAAACTTTTTTTACCATCCTTATCTCCGCGGATATTAAAAACTGACCCATTTTGTAGAACATGTTTTTTCTCAAAATACAACAAGGAATCACTGCTTAAAATATTGCCACTCATGTACCTCACACTCTGAATAGTATCCAGTATACGCACACGCTACAAGAAATTAAAAAACCATGTAAGTACATATCACGCTTCTTATACTCTAGATGGAATCTGAGAGTATTATAAGTTTAATCCAGCCCAAAAGTTTCTAACGCATAGAACCGAGCCTCGGATGAAAAAAGTTTCATATTATGTTTTGTTTATTTGTGGCCAAAAACTCCAAATCCGCCTGACGTCCGTATGTCTGTCTGTCCGTCTGTCTGTCCGTTAGCACAATAACTCAAGAACGCCTTGACCTAGGATCTTGAAATTTTGAATCTGGATGTTTGGTTGAATTTGTAAGGCTAAGTTCGTTAACGGGAAAAATCGTCCTACTCCTTCGGGTAGCTGCCATACAAAATGTCCTTAAAACACATGTTTAAGAAACGCCTAAAGCTACGACTTTGAAATTTTGTATACCTATAAAGAAAATCCTATTAGTCCTTCGTGTAGCTGCCATACCAATATCCTGATAAAATGTCTTCACTTAATTTACGAAACTCACTATAACTCAAGTAATCTTTTAGACACAATATTTCCCGATAACTTTTGAGCGCGTCACGCAAAGAATTTGAAATTTTGTACACTATAATTTTAAAATGCACCACCTGCACCTCCCATGTTGAAGTCCTTGAAAAAGATAAGTTTTTTTGAAATTAAACACTGACGATATTGTTTTTTAGTTTCGATTAGCAACCAAATGGGAGTCTTTAATAAAGGACATACTACATGCACACACCTTATTCTACTTTATCTCCAACTGCAATATAAATCGGAGTTCAGTATTTCATCTAGAGTATCATACGATTGGCTTGCATTATGTTTTATCTACGGAACCCTAAAACAAGCGAACTACACAAAAAATAAGTACATATGTGCATACTGGTATTTTTATTACTACTTATAATTTAATTTATTGTTTTAGTTTAGCAGTTTAAACCAAAACATTTGTCTTTTTTGACAATTATAAAAACAACAAATGAAGAATTAATTCACTCTTGACCCGCCTTCCCATCGAAGTTGACCGATTTCAATCGCAATTGTAGGAAATGTAAATGTACATAGATAATGAATGATAAATATAAAAATGAATGTTTGTCAGTTTGTCTGTTTGTCTGTTTGTCCTGTATAGGCTCCTAAACCACTCATCCAATTGCGATGAAACTTTGGTGGTTTGTTGAGGGTACGCCCTCGATGGTTTCTGCGTTAACAAAATTATTTAACAGTTGGTGGTTCGCGAGTTATTTCAACATTTGAGTGTTTTTCATATGATTTAGCGGCAGTTCGTTTTTGGTGTATTAGTTATGCCTACATATTACAATTACTAAATGGTATAAGAGAATAGTGGATGGAAGATGAAATATGGAGGATGGAAGATGGAGGATGGTGGATAGAGGATGGATGATGAAGTTATTTCAACATTTCAGTGTTTTTCATATGATTTACCGGCAGTTCGTTTTCGGTGTATTAGTTATGCCTATTCCTATTACTAAATGGTATAAGAGGATAGTGGATGGAAGATGGAATATGGAGGATGGAAGATGGAGGATGGTGGATAGATAATGGAGGATGGATGATGGAGTTTGGGGGATGGTAGATGGAGGATGGTGGATAGAGGATGGTGGATGGAGGATGGGAGATGGTGGATAGAGGATGGTGGATGGTGGATAGAGGATGGAGGATGGTGATTTGTTGAGGGCACATCCGAGATTGTTTCTGCGTTAACAAAATCATTTAACAATTGGTGGTACGCGAGTTATTTGAACATTTGAGTTTTTTTCATATGAGTTTGTTTGTTCGTTTTCGGTGTATTAGTTATGCGTTTCTATTACTAAATGGTAAAGGACTATGGATGGTGGATAGAAGATAGTGGATGGAGGATGGAAGATGGAGGATGGTGGATGGCGGGTGGAGAATGGTGGATGGAAGATGGAGGATAGAGAAGGGGGGATGGTAGATGGAGGATGGTGGATAGAGGATGGTGGATAGAGGATGGAGGATGGGTGATGGATAGAGGATGGATGATGGAAGGTGGAGGATGGTGGATGGTGGATGGTGGATGGTGGATGGGGATGGTGGATGGTGGATGGGGAATGGTGGGTGGTGGATAGAGGATGGAGGATAGAGGATGGGGGTGGTAGATGGAGGATGTTGAATGGTGGATAGAGGATGAAGGATGGTGGATGGATGATGGTGGATAGAGGATGGTGGATGGAGGATGTAGGATGGAAGATGGTGGATTGGGGATAGAGGATAGTAGATAGAGGATGGAGTAACGGGAGCAACGGATCAACGGGTGAAATTGGAGCAACGGGAGAAACAGGAGCAATGGATCAACGGGAGAAACAGGAGCTATGGATCAACGGGAGAAACGGGGGCAACGGGAACAGCAGGAGCGATGGAACAACGTAAGCGAAGCGAGCGTAGCCGCGGTACGCGGCTAGTGAATGATAAATTATAGATTTCTTATTATTATATAGGGTGTTGCTCAATACAATTGACAAAAAAATAAGCTTGATTTTTGAAGTTTCTTTTAAAAGTTTCACTTTAACTTGTAGACACTTGTTCTACAGATTAAGTCACTAGAGAGCAGAAATGGGTCGTTCCGGAGTGAACTGTTCCAAAAGAACACTTCATTGAAGTGAGTGAGTGAAGTAACTCACTCCTTTTGGTGAACTGCAGTTCCATTCGACACGTGACAAAAACCAAAAACATGAAGAACGACGTCCACACGACCTTTTTTTTTGGTCATCACATTGAGTGTTGTTTTCAGTGACGACTACGACCTTTTTTTTCAACCAACAAAATCTTCTCGTTTTGCCCATCTCCACAGACGGAAAACACACACAACGAAGACATAACTTCATTTTTCACAAAGTACCAGTCAGCTCTTCTCTCTCAGTAGTTTATCATATACAGTCGAACTTCGATAACTCGAACTGCGATGTGACGCATAAAAATTTCGAGTTATCAAGACTTCGACTTATCAATAATAACTGTACATATGCGTGTACTTTTTTTGTGAATGAACATTTCTGTATTTATTTCAGTAATATATGTTACTTAAGTGCCTTAATATCTAAGTTTAAAAAAAAATAACAAAAATATGAAACAGTACATTCAACATATATGCACATGTGTACATAATGTACCTATATGTATATGTATGTATGTATTTACTATTTTACTGTAAAAAAGTTAGTTATTTGTGACTGACGACTGGATTTCTTATTTTGGTTTTCAAAAAAAGCTTCAATTTTATTTAAACTACTATACAGGGAATCGGTTGTACATATACGAATCCAATATCGTAGGTATGAATTTCATACAAAACTCGCTATATTCAAAAACCACTTCTACTTAACAATATTATTCATATTTATTATTATATTTATTCTTGGATCTCATAAAATCAAAAAATATCTGATGCAAATTTCGTTATGCTTAAAACAAATTTCTACTTTAATTTGTAGCCTAGAAAACATCTTCTAAAGTTCTCGTAAAATTCAAAAATATTCTCAAAAAAAGCTGTTTACATTAAAAAAAATCTTCTTTAGTTTATAAACTTGAAGAAAATCTTGTTTCAATTTCGTAAAACTCCAAAATATTTCATGAGAATCTCGTTGTTTCAAAAACAATTTCCAATTTATTTTGCTAAATTGGAAAAATCTTGTAAAGCTCTCGTCAGATCGAAAGAACAATGATTGTAAAATTTAAAAATGTCTTGTTATTTTCAAAAGTCAGTTGAGATTTGGTTCGTTAATTTTAAAAGATTCTTTAATATTGTTAAAAAAAAAACATTTGACAAAAAACAATTGACAAGTAAAGTGCTTGCGGTAGGATAGGAAGGAATTATTTTTCTGGAAGGGGCCAGAATTATTATTCTGGGAGGGTCCAAGCCGAGAGCTAGGGGGGTCCCGGCCCCTCCTGGCCCCCCCCTACGGCGCGCCTATGCGTACTTCACAGCTACATCTTTATTTCTTGAGCCACTTTCCACTTCCTTTATAAGCTTAAATTTTTGATCAACAGACAAAGTTTTTAAAGTACGTTTTGGTGACATATTAACACACGTAAAAATGTCTTCAATGTAATAAATGAAATAGGCACAGTATTTTTTACTTACTAGTAACTAACTAGTATGTCAAGCAAGTGAACTTAGCAAGCGCATAAACTGAACTGCCTGCATACGTCAAAAAAGACAGGTTAAAATCGACCGTAATTAGGGGATTCCCCCAAAAAATTCAACTTATCGAAGTTGGGGCCAAATATTTCATTCGAGTTATCAAGATATTCGAGTAATCGAAGTTCGAGTAATAAAAGACAAATTAACACACATTCCCTACTTTTGACGCTATTGCCAACCAACTTGGTTCGACTTATCAAAAATTCGAGTTATCGAAGTTCGACTTATCGAAGTTCGACTGTATTTCATTCATATTTATTTATATGCGTGTGGTATTTTTCATTGCATGTATGTTATAAACAATGCTGTCGGCTTCACTAGCACCGCAACGCCAACTATCAGCTCTTCTCTCTGAGTGTATTATCATATATTTCATTCATATCCATTTTATATTCATGTGGTATTTTTATACTCTAGATGAAATCATATAGAGTATTATAAGTTTAATCCAGCCCAAAAGTTTGTAACGCATAGAACTGTTGAGACTGCAGTATCCACTACAGTCGAATTAAAACGAAGATTTGTTTGTTCTGAAAATTGGTTCCGGCATTCGTTAGAACGCCGCAGTTGGAACCGAAAGGAAAAGGCATAAGCATCCCTAATGGAGACGCAAATTACCCTTTTAGAGTTTTTAGCTGAAAAGACGAAAGATTAACATTAAATTAAATAGGTTTTACCTATGGAAAAATAAACGAAGTACTGCTGCTTTAAAAAATACTTTTTAATTAAAACGGATTTTGACAGAGTCTCTGGTTAAGTTTTTCGAAAAAGACTGAGGGCGAGAAATCGCATTCAATACCTTAGTTTTAAGAAGGGGCGAAGCGCTCCGCCACCGCGCACACTAGGCACCAAATGGGCCCATAGCGATCTCTTCAGAACCTCGTAGGTCACTAAACATCTCCTAAACAACCCAGACCCCTAACGAACTTGACTAGCTTATCATGCCCTATTGACCTCAGGTCTTCCAAATTCTCAAAGAAAAGACTGCCCAGCCACCTCAGTCGCCTCCTTGCAACCGCCTGACACTCACACAAAATGTGGGTGATGTCCTCCTCAGCATATAGGTCAAGGCAGTACCTGCACACGTCAGAGTCAGCGATCCCCATACGCATAGCATGCTTCCCTAGCAGGCAGTGCCCCGTCAGTATTCCGACAAGTAGCCGCAGACTTCCCCTACTCCATGTCAATATCTCCCTAGTCTTTCGCCTGTCCAACCTTGGCCAGAGTGCCCTAGAAGTCCTGCAGCTCGTTAGCGCCTCCCATCTAGAGTTCACTGCGTCCGCTGCACAATCCCTGATACGTGCTTTAATTCCGTTTAATGGCGGATTAACCACCTCCTCTACCATCCCTTCCGACGCCGATCCTAGTCTCGCCAGCTCATCGGCCTGTTCGTTGCCTGGTACGTCACTATGCCCTGGTACCCAGCATAGTCGTACTCTATTCTGACTACAAAGTGCCTTAAGCACTTCTCGACAGCGCTTTACTAGCTGGGATTTAATAGTCGCCGATTCCAATGCATTCAAAGCCGCCTGGCTGTCAATGTAAAGTGAAATATCCCGACCAGATACCCCCTCCATCAACATGATGTTACCTGCCTGAAGTACTGCCAGAATCTCCGCTTGGAATACACTACAAGCATCCGGCAGCTTAAAAGACTCCCTCGCACTCAACTGCTCAGAGAAGACTCCAGCGCCAGTGCCGCATTCCATTTTGGAACCGTCCGTATACACGGAGAGTTCTCCCTCATTTACTACCCTGTTGCTTTCCCAGTCCGCTCTGCTTGGGTATACAACCCTGAACGATGATATAAAATCATTCACCGGGATCATATAATCCGTGCAGAAGTTGACCGGACCCTCAAGAAATTCCCTAAGAATGGAGCTGTGTCCTATGGATCTCTCCCTAAAGAGACAACAGCTCAATAGTTTTACCGCTGTGTTTGACGCAACCTGCTTAATGAAAATATCAAGCGGTAAAAGGTGCATGCAGACTTCCAGTGCCGCTGTTGGCGTTGTGCGCAGGGCCCCTGTGATCATTACACAAGCACTCCGCTGCACTCCGCTCAGTTCCCTTTGGATATACTTTTTGTCTGTGGCTTTCCACCATACCAGTGCCCCGTACGTCAGAATGGGTCTTGCAACCGCCGTATACAGCCAATGTACCATATTCGGTTTCAAACCCCAGCTCTTTCCAACGGCCTGTCTACACGCAAAAAGCGCGTTGTTTGCCTTTTTAATACGCTCTCCAACATTTTCTTTCCAATTCAGCTTCCTATCCAAGATCAGGCCCAGATATTTCGCTTTTTCCGAGAGTTGCAGCTCGACCCCTTCAAGCCTTGGCAGCCTGAATTCCGGGATCTTGTGCTTCCTAGTAAATAAAACCAACTCAGTTTTTGAGGTGTTAACCCCCAAGCCACATCTTTTGGCCCACCTGCTCAGTGTACGGAGTGCCGACTCCAAGATGTCAGTGATAGTATCCAAAAATTTTCCCTGAACTAGTATGACTATGTCATCCGCGTAGGCCACAACCTTGATTCCTTTCCTTTCGATTTCCATCAGAACCTCGTTCACTACAAGGAGCCACAGAAGGGGCGATATCACCCCACCCTGTGGAGTACCCCTCGAGGCTTGCCTTGTTACCTTTCCTTGCCCCCTCTCCGAACTCACAATCCTGGTTTCCAACAAGGTCGTCAACCAGCCCGTCAGTCCCTCCTCTAAGCCTATGCCATTTAAAGCCTCCCTAATTGCTTCCACTGTTACGTTGTTGAAAGCCCCCTCAACGTCAAGAAATGCCGCCAGCATGAATTCCTTACTTTCCAAACTAAACTCTATAGACTCCACTACTTCATGTAGGGCTGTGTCTACGGATTTCCCTCTGATGTACGCGTGCTGAGCCTGTTATCGCATAATCTCCGAATGTATGTTTCTATAAGCCTCTCCAGCACCTTAAGAACGAATGACGATAGACTGATAGGTCGAAAGTCCTTCGTTGTCGTGTGACTGGGTCTTCCCGCCTTGGGAATGAAAACTACACGTGCCTCTCGCCAGGCCCGTGGAACATACCCTGCCCGTAAGCAGCTCCTGAAAATCGTACTCAACCAGCCGAGGATTGACCCGGAGGCTCTCTGCAGCATGATTGGCCTAATGCCGTCTGGTCCCGGTGATTTGAAGGGAGCAAAAGAGCTTATGGCCCATTTGATCGTGTCTTCAGCCAGGAGCTCTTCCATTCCATTTGGTATAACCAAATTGGTTCTAGAAAAGCCCCTATTATCCATAGAATAGGGGTCCACCAGTGTACTGCCAGGGAAGTGAGTGGACATCAAGAGCTCCAGAGCCTCCTGACTAGTCTCCACCCACGACCCGTCACTCCTCTTTATGTAGCTAGGTGAGCACGGCTCCTGCGAAAGTACTTTCCGGAGCCTGGACGCCTCACTACATTCACCTATTGATGCGCAGAAGTTCTTCCACGACTCCCTTTTGAACTTTCTGATCTTGTATTTGAAGACCCTGACACTGGCTTTATAATTGTCCCAGTCTTCCGTCCTCCTATCACGCTTCGCCCTATTAAAAAGCTTCCTCGAAGATTCCCTGAGTTCTCTTAGTTCGCTATTCCACCAAGGTGGATTAACTTCAATAGTTTTACCGCTGTGTTTGACGCAACCTGCTTAATGAAAATATCAAGCGGTAAAAGGTGCATGCAGACTTCCAGTGCCGCTGTTGGCGTTGTGCGCAGGGCCCCTGTGATCATTACAAAAGCACTCCGCTGCACTCCGCTCAGTTCCCTTTGGATATACTTTTTGTCTGTGGCTTTCCACCATACCAGTGCCCCGTACGTCAGAATGGGTCTTGCAACCGCCGTATACAGCCAATGTACCATATTCGGTTTCAAACCCCAGCTCTTTCCAACGGCCTGTCTACACGCAAAAAGCGCGTTGTTTGCCTTTTTAATACGCTCTCCAACATTTTCTTTCCAATTCAGCTTCCTATCCAAGATCAGGCCCAGATATTTCGCTTTTTCCGAGAGTTGCAGCTCGACCCCTTCAAGCCTTGGCAGCCTGAATTCCGGGATCTTGTGCTTCCTAGTAAATAAAACCAACTCAGTTTTTGAGGTGTTAACCCCCAAGCCACATCTTTTGGCCCACCTGCTCAGTGTACGGAGTGCCGACTCCAAGATGTTAGTGATAGTATCCAAAAATTTTCCCTGAACTAGTATGACTATGTCATCCGCGTAGGCCACAACCTTGATTCCTTTCCTTTCGATTTCCATCAGAACCTCGTTCACTACAAGGAGCCACAGAAGGGGCGATATCACCCCACCCTGTGGAGTACCCCTCGAGGCTTGCCTTGTTACCTTTCCTTGCCCCCTCTCCGAACTCACAATCCTGGTTTCCAACAAGGTCGTCAACCAGCCCGTCAGTCCCTCCTCTAAGCCTATGCCATTTAAAGCCTCCCTAATTGCTTCCACTGTTACGTTGTTGAAAGCCCCCTCAACGTCAAGAAATGCCGCCAGCATGAATTCCTTACTTTCCAAACTAAACTCTATAGACCCCACTACTTCATGTAGGGCTGTGTCTACGGATTTCCCTCTGATGTACGCGTGCTGAGCCTGTTATCGCATAATCTCCGAATGTATGTTTCTATAAGCCTCTCCAGCACCTTAAGAACGAATGACGATAGACTGATAGGTCGAAAGTCCTTCGTTGTCGTGTGACTGGGTCTTCCCGCCTTGGGAATGAAAACTACACGTGCCTCTCGCCAGGCCCGTGGAACATACCCTGCCCGTAAGCAGCTCCTGAAAATCGTACTCAACCAGCCGAGGATTGACCCGGAGGCTCTCTGCAGCATGATTGGCCTAATGCCGTCTGGTCCCGGTGATTTGAAGGGAGCAAAAGAGCTTATAGCCCATTTGATCGTGTCTTCAGCCAGGAGCTCTTCCATTCCATTTGGTATAACCAAATTGGTTCCAGAAAAGCCCCTATTATCCATAGAATAGGGGTCCACCAGTGTACTGCCAGGGAAGTGAGTGGACATCAAGAGCTCCAGAGCCTCCTGACTAGTCTCCACCCACGACCCGTCACTCCTCTTTATGTAGCTAGGTGAGCACGGCTCCTGCGAAAGTACTTTCCGGAGCCTGGACGCCTCACTACATTCACCTATTGATGCGCAGAAGTTCTTCCACGACTCCCTTTTGAACTTTCTGATCTTGTATTTGAAGACCCTGACACTGGCTTTATAATTGTCCCAGTCTTCCGTCCTCCTATCACGCTTCGCCCTATTAAAAAGCTTCCTCGAAGATTCCCTGAGTTCTCTTAGTTCGCTATTCCACCAAGGTGGATTAACTTTCTTTGGAGCCCTAGGTAGCGGGCAGGATTTCTCGAAGGCCGTTACCAGAAAGGTATTGAAAGTCCCCACACTTGCTTCAATCGCATCCCTACTTGCCAGATCCCGCGGGATCGTTGAGAATTGCCGCTCTGTGATTCTATTGAACCTATCCCAATCCGCCCTTCTGGGGTTCCGTAGGAACTGCCTTTTCTCCCGCTCAAAATGTATTTCAAATAGGATCCAACAGTGATCCGAGAATGACGGTTTATCTGAAACCTTCCAATTATTAACCTTCAGCGTTCTGGAATTGGTGGCAAGCGTAATATCCAGAACCTCTTGTCTGTTCCGCACTATGAATGTAGGATCTGAGCCCACATTGCATATCCTTAAATTAGATCCCAGTATAAAATCAAAAAGAGACTTACCCCTTTCGTTGGTGTCGGTGCTTCCCCATTGTGAATGATGCGCGTTCGCATCACATCCGATGACCAGGTCCCATCTACTGCTCTCTGCTAGCTGCCGTACTAACTGCGGTGGAACTTCGCTTCCGTCGTATGGTAGGTAGGCCGACGCTAAGCATATCGGCTTACCCATTTCCCTCTCTAGCTGAATTGCCGTTATATCTTCATTACTGTAATTGTTTAACAAAAATGCATTAAGCTCACTTTTTATTAATATACATGCCCTTGGTTTACCCTCGCATTTCCTGTAGTGGAGCTTATAATTCCGGAGTCCGAGCCCCTGGATGACGTTCTTGCCATTCACCCAAGGCTCCTGAATTAGCGCCACCGAGACTCCCTGTTCTGCCATAAAGGCCACATTCAATACCTTAAATACTAAAAATATGCAAATTATCTTAATCTAAATGTGCCAGTCGTTCAACTCGTTGATCCAAGCGAAAAAATCGCTAGCGAAACGATCGGCACTTTTCTGTCGACCCACAAATAGTGCAAACACGTTGGTTGAGTGGAATGTGCCCATTTATGGGTCGCAAACATTGCGGAAAAATTGCCATTGCACATTGTATGCAAAAAACAAAACAATAACCCAACCATTATCATTACCTTTGGCCGGTAGCACATATTTCGCCGTGTCACTCGAAAAACAAAACATGTGGAATCCCCTGAAATTCGAGTAACACGACGTCGCAGCACTACAGGCCAGGCCGAGTATTGACTTACTCTGATATGGCTGAGTCATTATCATGCAGAACGTCTTGAACGACTGGCATATGGCTTATTTTAGATAACGCGAGAGGAAAACCAAATGATTGTTTCAATCAGCCGGATGCTGATTGGAAGCTGGGCACAACAGAACCAAGCCACGGACGAAAAAAGTTATATATTATTTTTTGTTTATTTGTGGCCAAAAACCTCAAAACCGCTAGACGTCCGTCCGTCCGTCCGTCCGTCTATCCGTCCGTTAGCACGATAACTCAAGAACGCCTTCACCTAGGATCTTGATATTTTGAATCTGGATGTTTGGTTGAATTTGTAAGGCTAAGTTCGTTAACGGGCAAATCGTCCTACTCCTTCGGGTAGCTGCCATACAAAATGTCCTTAAAACACGTGTTCAACAATATTGGTCGATAACTTCAGAAGGGTTTAAGCTACGACATTGAAATTTTGTATGTATTATTTTTTCAATAGTTGGAGATAAATATATGATTATGAAGAAAATCCTGTTAGTCCTTCGTGTAGCTGCCATACAAATATCCTGTCAAAACGTCTTCATTCAATTTACGAAACTCACTATAACTCAAGTAATCTTTTAGCTACGAATTCGAAATTTTGTACAAATTAGTTTCGAGTGAAAAGGAAGTTCCACTTTACTAGTCAGCAATATCCTTTTACTCCTTCTGGTAGCTGCCATACAAAATGTCCTTAAAACACGTGTTTAAGAATATTGGCCGATAGCTTCTGAAGGGCTTAAGCTACGTCTTTGAAATTTTGTATTTGTTATAGTTGGAGCTAAATATATGATTATCAAGAAAATCCTATTAGTCCTTCGTGTAGCTGCCATACAAATACCCTGTTAAAACGTCTTCACTTAATTTACGGAACTTAATATAACTCAAGTAATCTTTTAGCTATGAATTGGAAATTTTGTACAAATTAGTTTTGAGTAAAAACGAAGTTCGAGTTTACTAATCAGCGAAATCCGTTTATTTCTTCTGGTAGCTGCCATACAAAATGTCCTCAAGACACGTGTTCAACAATATTTTTCGATAACTTTTGAACGCTTCAAGCTACGAATTTGAAATTTTGTACACATTAATTTTTGAATGGTTCCAAGGAAAAGGATAAATATGTAAGAAACCGAGTGAGTCCTTCCTGCACCTCCCATGCGAAAGTCCTTCAAAAAGGAAATTTTTTTTCGATGACTTACCCAGTTCAAGATATGAAATTAAACACTGAATATTGTCTTTTAGTTTTGAGTAGCAATCTAATGGCAGTCCTTAATAAAGGACATACAACATGCACACACGTAATTCTACTTTATCCCCAACTACAATATAAATCGGAGTTCAGTATTCATCTAGAGTATTATACGATTGGCGTAGCAAAAATCTGTGTTTTCGAGTAAATATCTCAAGATTGGGTGCAGTTACAATTTAGACTGTTACATCAAATAAAAGATAATTCGATTGCCTACAAAACGAGTTATAACACTTTGCCTTGTGATTATTCGTTTTCAAGATTTAACGTTTTAAGTGAGTGAGGGTACCGGTAAAAAACACTTTTCTTAACCACCATGTATCTCCACTAATATTGAAAATTGACCCACCCTGTAGAACAATTTTTTTCTCCAAATATATCAAGAAATAACCCCTTACAAGGTGGCACACGGAGTACCAAACACCCTGTATAATAGATTTACACTGTGCAAAATTTCAGTTTTCTTAAAACTCTTACGAGGACCCGATTTTTTTGACACATTTGCGGGGGTGCTGACCAGGTGGGTTCTACTGTTGGGGTGTCTTCCCATTGTTTTTTAGTTATCCATTGTAAGAACTACCCCGTGGTAAATTTTCAGCTTTCTTAGAACTCTTGCATGACACTGGCTTTAATTGTTGCGCGCATAGTAACGGAAACCACGAGCACGCGGTTTTTGCGATACCTTTGCGGGGGTGCTGACTGGGTGGGTCATACTGTTCGGGAGTCTGACCATTGTTTTTTTGTTTCTCATTGTAAAAACTACCCCGTGGTAAATTTTCAGCTTTCTTAGAACTCTTTCATGACACTTGGATTGATTCTTGCGCACATAGTAACAGAAATCACGCGCACCGGATTTTTGCGACACCTTTGCGGGGGTGCTGACTGGGTGGGTCCTACTGTTGGAGTGTCTGACCATTGTTTTTTGTTTCTCATTGTAAAAACTACCTCGTGGTAAATTCTCAGCTTTCTTAAAACTCTTCCATGACACTAGTATTGATTGCCGCGCACATAGTAACAGAAATCGCGCTCGCATGACATTTATACTTTCGGCGACTGCTGACTGGTCCCGTTCTAACCAAATGAAGTCTGACTGTTATTTTCAATTATATATAATATATATTTACTGAACCGAATTCCAGCTTTCCTAAAACTCTTGCGAGGACCCGATTTTTTTGACTGGGTGGGTCCCACTGTTGGGGTGTCTGACCATTGTGTTTTTTAGTTTTTCATTGTAAAAACTACGTCCTGGTAAATTTTCAGCTTTCCTAAAACTCTTTAATTTTCTGATTTTTTTGACATCTTTGACAGCTCATCAGAGCCAGGTGTCCCCACGTCAGACCTGCTGACTCTAGTATATTTACATACACTCTAATGTAACCAAATACTAAAATATTAGCTTTCCTAAAACTCTTGCGATTTTTTGTCGCGAGGTCTCCGACTATAAACATTCACAACATGTTGGCTGAGAAATGTCAAGTGACGTTCGAATTGGAACAAAAAAACATACTGCAGTCACGATCGGCTGCAATCCAATCGTATAATGCTCTTGATGAATATTGAACTCCGATATATATTGTAGTTGGGGATAAAGTAGAATTACGTGTGTGCATGTTGTATGTCCTTTATTAAGGACTGCCATTAGATTGCTACTCAAAACTAAAAGACAATATTCAGTGTTTAATTTCATATCTTGAACTGGGTAAATCGAAAAGAAATGTCCTTTTTTAAGGACTTTCACATGGGAGGTGCAGGAAGGACTCACTCGATTTCTTACATATTTATCCTTTTCCTTGGAACCATTTAAAAATTAACGTGTACAAAATTTCAAATTCGTAGCTAAAAGATTACTTGAGTCTTAAGGACATTTTGTATGGCAGCTACCAGAAGGAGTAAAAGGATTTCGCTGATTAGTAAACTCGAACTTCGTTTTTACTCAAAACTGATTTGTACAAAATTTCCAATTCATAGCTAAATGATTACTTGAGTTATAGTAAGTTCCGTATATTAAGTGAAGATGTTTCGACAGGATATTTGTATGGCAGCCTTCATAATCATACATTTAGCTCCAACTATTGGAAAAATTACACATACAAAATTTCAAAGACGTAGCTTAAGCCCTTCAGAAGCTATCGGCCAATATTCTTGAACACGTGTTTTAAGGACATTTTGTATGGCAGCTACCAGAAGGAGTAAAAGGATTTCGCTGACTAGTAAAGTCGAACATTCTTTTTACTCAAAACTAATTTGTACAAAATTCCGAATTCGTAGCTAAAAGATTACTTGAGTTATAGTGAGCTTCCTGAATTAAGTGAATACATTTTGACAGGATATTTGTATGGCAGCTACACGAAGGACTAACAGGATATTCTTCATAATCATATATTTAGCTCCAACTATTAGAAAAATAACACATACAAAATTTCAATGTCGTAGCTTAAACCCTTCTGAAGTTATCGACCAATATTCTTGAACACGTGTTTTAAGGACATTTTGTATGGCAGCTACCCGAAGGAGTAGGACGATTTTGCCCGTTAACGAACTTAGCCTTACAAATTCAACCAAACACCCAGAATCAAAATTTCATGATCCTAGGTGAAGGCGTTCTTGAGTTATCGTGTTCACGGACAGACGGACGGACGGACGGACGGACGTCAAGCGGATTTGAGGTTTTTGGCCACAAATAAACAAAAAATAATATATAACTTTTTTTCGTCCGTGGCTTGGTTCTATGCGTTACAAACTTTTGGGCTGGATTAAACTTATAATACTCTATATGATTTCATCTAGAGTATAAACATGGCGGACTTAAACTGCGCGAATTGGAGTACGTACGACAATCGATATGGCAGATCAGCTAGGTTTGGACCCATGCTAACAAGTCGGATGGATAATAAAAAGTGGTCACCGAATCAAATGAGAGTGAAAGTAAGCCAAACAAAGAGAAAGCAGGGACGTTGACCTAGAAACGGGAAATTAAGCGAGGACAGAGTTTTCGCGGGAAGTAAGGACCCGAAAACGGGGTCTTTTTGGATTGTGTCGGCAGAGCGAGTGGTATAATTTTTTAATTGTTGCGAACAAGAAAGAAAAAATATCCTGCAAGTGGAGACATTCTTTTACGGAGGAAAGATCGTTTATCATCAGGAGTCAGTGCGCCAGTTCCAGACATATTGTCGAGAGAATACCCGGAATCGGCGACTCCAACATCTCGCCGGATTCAACGAGTCGTCGTGAGAAATCGAACACCAGCAAGGCCCTAGGGTATAAGGTAGCGTAGCGATTTAGGTAAACTTTTAGCGAGGTAATTAATGCGTAGATTTTGTATTTGATAAGCCGACAATCAATATAATACATATTTCTTTCACTATATCGGCTATTTGTGATTTTTCGTGTTATTGGTGTAACGTTTTTTCAGCTCATCTTCCTTTGTGGCGCGATTCAATTATCTTACATTGTCGTTTATTTTTCCGAAGAATACGTGGTCCGGTCGCGGGAAAACTAGAGTGGGACCTTACGAAAAGGACCACTGGCGCACACGACCCGTCTCTGGGTTGAGCCGGACAAGGCCCGTTCGCTCCTTTGTAATAGGGGTTCGTATAACTGTCTTTCGCAGGGAAGAACCGTAACAACATTCTGACATTTTAGGACGATTTAACCAAGTATATAGTTTGCGTTCCAATGCCTTCTACGACGAAATCAGAACCAGGTTTAGGATCCCCAAAATCCTATTTACATATAACGGGATCAACTTTTACATTCAGGTTACTTTCGGAAACATGCAATACGGAATACAAAAATGCATTGTTCGAGGACGCAATAGTTTTTGCGCCCTTAGTTGAAAATTAAAAAATACGCAAGAAAAATTACCTTCGGTTTCAATACTACTTTATTGTGGCGATCGGAGGTCGCCATCCGATCGCGACCACTGCCTGAACAAGAAGAAGGAAAAACTTCTCTTCCTCACAATGCAAAATTACAATTACCGTAAGGGTACATGAAGAGTTAAGAGTTTTACATTTTTAAATGTACATTGTGAGTTAAAAGTTTACAAGTGAAAAGTTTAGATGTACATTATGGCTCAAAATTGAATAACAAAATTAAATGTATTCAAATAAAATAGGAAAAAATATAGAGATTAGAGCACTGGGCTGCTCTAACATGCATATAACACCGTATCATCCTCAGGCTAACGGTTCCTTGGAGCGCAGTCACCGACCTTTAGCTGAATATTAAAGGAATTTCGTGGGAAACGACGAGCGGAATTGGAACCAGTAGCTCAGACAGGCTATACACGTTCACAATATTATATATTCACGAATCTATCTCCCATGAGTTGCATTTACGGCTTTAACTTCGGGATGCCAACAAATCTAAAAAGAGCACCTAAGATAATTGTGACGAATACCCAAGTCAATTAAAGGCAAAAATCCAGAAGGCACATAAGATAGCTAGGGAAAATTTAGATCAAGCCAAGCTCGTGTCCAAACGATCTTACGATCGAAACATTAGTCCACTTCAAGTTCAAGTGTGCCAAAGACATTCTGATAGGAAAAACAAAATGGCTACACATATGAGTTGGCCCTTAGGAGGTAGTAGCGGTCAATGGATCCGTTACTACAACTGCTAAATTGGGGACCAAACTACGAATGATCCACAAAAATCGCATTAAGATCTTTCATGGATGACCCAGCAGTTCTATTATTTGTTTGTCTCCTTCTAGCAAACCCTTTCTGTCGAACAGTATTTAAAGACAAGGAATCGAAAAGGTATACCGCACAAAAGCTAACGCTATCTCCCTAACAAACACAAAAATACGAGGTGTACTAACATTAATACTAATCCTTACACTAACCCTAATACCAACTCTAAACTAACCCTAACATTAACTTTAAAAACAAACAAAAACATACTGCAGTCACGATCGGCTGCAAGCCAATCGTATAATACTCTAGATGAATACTGAACTCCGATTTATATTGTAGTTGGGGATAAAGTAGAATTACGTGTGTGCATGTTGTATGTCCTTTATTAAGGACTGCCATTAGATTGCTACTCAAACCTAAAAGCCAATATTCAGTGTTTAATTTCATATCTTGAACTGGGAAAAAAAAATTCCTTTTTGAAGGACTTTCGCATGGGAGGTGCAGGAAGGACTCACTCGGTTTCTTACATATTTATCCTTTTCCTTGGAACCATTCAAAAATTAATGTGTACAAAATTTCAAATTCGTAGCTTGAAGCGTTCAAAAGTTATCGAAAAATATTGTTGAACATGTGTCTTGAGGACATTTTGTATGGCAGCTACCAGAAGGAGTAAACGGATTTCGCTGATTAGTAAACTCGAACTTCGTTTTTACTCAAAACTAATTTGTACAAAATTTCCAATTCATAGCTAAAAGATTACTTGAGTTATAGTAAGTTCCGTAAATTAAGTGAAGACGTTTTGACAGGGTCTTTGTATGGCAGCTACACGAAGGACTAATAGGATTTTCTTGATAATCATATATTTAGCTCCAACTATTGGAAAAATAACACGTAGCTTAAACCCTTCAGAAGTTATCGGCCAATATTCTTAAACACGTGTTTTAAGGACATTTTGTATGGCAGCTACGAGAAGGAGTAAAAGGATTTCGCTGACTAGTAAAGTCGAACTTCCTTTTCACTCAAAACTAATTTGTACAAAATTTTGAATTCGTAGCTAAAAGATTACTTGAGTTATAGTGAGTTTCGTAAATTAAGTGAATACATTTTGTCAGGATATTTGTATGGCAGCTACATGAAGGACTAACAGGATTTTCTTCATAATCATATATTTATCTTCAACTATTGAAAAAATAATACATACAAAATTTCAATGTCGTAGCTTAAACCCTTCTGAAGTTATCGACCAATATTCTTGAACACGTGTTTTAAGGACATTTTGTATGGCAGTAGGACGATTTTGCCCGTTAACGAACTTAGCCTTACAAATTCAACCAAACATCCAGATTCAAAATATCAAGATCCTAGGTGAAGGCGTTCTTGAGTTATCGTGCTAACGGACGGACGTCAAGCGGATTTGAGGTTTTTGGCCACAAATAAACAAAAAATAATATACAACTTTTTTTCGTCCGTGGCTTGGTTCTATGCGTTAGAAACTTTTGGGCTGGATTAAACTTATAATACTCTATATGATTTCATCTAGAGTATAAAAATAAATTTTAGTGTATATGTAAAGTACAACTTATTAAACACGGTATAACAATTAAAATTCAAATAATTTGAAATAAAAATAAACTACTCGTATGATTGTAAAACCTTAATATAATTAAAATCCAAATAAATATAAAAATTTGCTTAACATCTAAACAATTAAGTAACTGAAAGCAAGTTCATTTTATTTAACTAAGCATATCGCCGTGTCGGAAGAACAGTGACGCAACTGCAATTTCGAAAATTTTTTGTTTTCACATTTCAATGTTTTGTGGTTTTGCTATTCTTGCATAAAATCGTTCCCCGTTGTTTTAAACGAACGTGCTCTTGATCTAAGATGTCTATAGTAACTATTAATAAGCTCGTATGGCTTGTGGGCAATTGTCAAAAATGATTTTGTTTCTCCGAAAAAAATTAGAATTTTTTGCAGTTGCGTCACTGTTCTTCCGACACGGCGATATGTATTAGTAATTTCAGTTAACTTAGTAATTTAATATAAAGCAAATTGTTGGATTGTATAGGATAATTTAGTCTAGCTGCGTCGTTTTGCTATCTGAATCCGTGGCGGGAACACCGTCTTTTATCATCGAACGGTTTGGGGGCATTTCCGTTTTTTTTCAAGAAAATAGGAAACGCAGTCTTCTATTAAAATGTATGAACTGTTTTCACCAAGTTCACTTCAGTGCAATCGACTTGAATATGTTTACCGGCATCAAAAGATAAGAAGGTCAGCATACTGGTCGTTGCATTTTTATGGTATAAAAGTGTGTCGCGATCTGATCTACAGGTCAGTATTTTTTGATTCGGAATTGGCTCAATATTTTTCTTTGGGTCACTCACAAAAGCAATCACTGTAAACTACGTTTAAGGTTGGCCATAGGTTGTCTACAAATAAAAAATCTGCCAACAGTCTGGGCGCAACTTTATTATTTTTTCGGTAGAAGTTCGGAACCAGTTTAATTCTGAGATGCGGTGTAGGTTATTATGTGATTAAAAACCTAAAAAAAAGTTTGGGAAGCGGTTAGAATGAGGTCGCGCTAGAATACTTACGCCGCTGCCACATATAACATATAATTACATAATTGGTTCATACTCCAGGACGAGGTCTAGTCCTAGTATAATATCAGTTGTTACGCCATTAGAAGGTTTTTCGTGATTTGGATTTGGGCCATTACATGAAATCGGAAATGCGTTTGTGGGCGATTATATAAAAACCCACTTGCACCCACTTAGGGGTTGAATATTAAAAAATTCTGAAATGGGTTTGTAGATATATATAAAGAAAGCCAGAGGATGTAAAAAGCAATCCGATGTCTTATCACTTCTAAGAGATATGACGGAATTCGTGAAAACGTGTTCAACCCGTTTTTACCCTCTTAGAAGTTGAAAAAGGAAAAAACTTGAAAACGAGTTTTAGGTGATTATTAAATAAGCCCGTGGAACTGAAAAGTTATACGATATCTAATCAGACCTGAGGGATACGGCTGAATTCGTGAAAATGTATACATCACCTTTACACCACCTTGGGGGTCGAATTTCAAAAAACTCGGAAAACACTTTCCAGCTATTTATATGAAGAACCCGTACAAAAAAAAATTAATTCAATATTTGGAAAGAACTAATAGATATGACGAAAATTGTAAAAATATATGCATTCCATTTTCACTGATCATTTTTTTTGCCCCACCTCAAAACTCCAATGGATATTTGAATTTTTTTTTAACAGAATTACTTTTCTAGTTGATTTACATATACATACCGAGTTTCAACTTTCTAGCATAAGCCGTTCTACAGTTAGGAAAAGCACCCCCCACCCCCGTACCCTACTACTCCTATACGAAATTATATTTTTCCAATATGCTACTACCATAGCTCTATCTAAATACTAAGTTTCAGCTTTATATCGTTGTAGGTTCTCGAGATATAAAAATCGGAACTTTTTACTTTTCACCCTCACCCTCTACATCCTCATCCCTGACATTTTTTTTCTGCTGGGGGTCTATTAGGCCTACTTCTGGTAAAAATTTTAAGCATCTATCTTGCACCGTTGTTGAGATATAAGACGTGATTTTTAAAAAAAATTCTTACCCCCTCCACTTCCATGCACCACCACCACCTAAAAAAATTTTACTTTCAGCAAACTTTATTTGTCAATCTTTATACAAAAACCGAATTTTTCTCTAGTGCAATACGTTCGTGAGATATCGTAATCTAAAGTTTTTCAACCCCCACCCCCGTACGTCACTGTCCCTACTCAAAAATTTATTTTCGATCTATTCTCCTAGTATACCTACAGATGATTATAAAGTTTTAATTTCGTGACATTAACCGTTTAGGAGATATGGATTTTAGAATGTCTCGATCTCGCCTTTCGAACGTTTCGGACGCATTATTATTCCCCCAAATCCCACACCCTTTCACCCATATCAACAATATTTTTGCAAATGGGTCCACTATCGAAGCTCTATATAAATTCCAAGTTTCAGCCTCCTAACATGAGGGATTGCTGAGATCTAGAAACCAAAATTTCTCGTCTAAAACGCTTCCCCCACCACCCCCCTCATACTCCCACACCCGAAAAATTCGTCACTTCAAGGGGCCTACCCAGTCTATTAAAGAAAAAAATTTCAATTCAATAGCTTATAGGGTTTAGGAGCTATAAGCCCTCAAACGTTTTGCGTACGGCGGATGGCGCACAGACGGACTGAAAATTTTTGCTTTTTTGGTGCTTATTAGTCATAAAACGTATAAAAAAATTTTTCAGGGTAGCAAATTTTTTTTTTTTAAAAATCGATAACAATACTTTATTATTAAAATAATAAAGTAAATCGTACCGCAAAAATTATAAAAGGTAATTTTTAATGTTATCACCTCTTTTCTTTCAACAAACCAGCGTCTTTGGGAGCCAGTTCCACCCCGCAAAATCAGCGTTGAAAGATGTCTTCCCTCATCATCAATAGCACGACAGCACAAATCGGGCCCTGGCCTCCAGAAGTCGTCGCCTCCAATTGTCTCGCGTCCCCCAGCAACTAATCTTTAAGATGGCTTTACTTTCTTCATCAACCTAGTTTTCCCATCGTCAGCGTGGTTTGCATACTGGCCTGTTATCACTCGCTTTGCTTTTAGGAGTATGTTTGGGGATTCTTCTATCTTCCATTCGCTCTACATGGTCAGCCTACTGAAGTTTACGTAGCTGGATGAACGTTGAAGATTCTGGCTACTCGTATAGTTGATACAACTCATCGTTGTATCTTATTCGACAGTCCCTTCCTTCCTTCACAGGTCCCAAAATTCTAGGGAGGACCTTTCTTTTGAATTCGTTAACTGCTTTTTCGTCCACGTCTCGCTGCCATAACCAAGCACAGGTGGTATATTACAATAGTTTTATATATTCGCAGCTTATTGTTCCTGTGCACTTTCTTTAATTTCATTATTGGAAGTACCAAATAATACGTCTTACTTGCTACCATGATCCGTCGATTGATTTCGTCCGTTTCGTTGTCCTCTTTTGCTAGATTAGCCTCAAGGTATATGAAGTTGTCCACATTCTCCAAATTAAACTCCGCAATTGTTATATTCTGTCTGTTTGGCGTTCTCTTTCTTGTTTGCGTCATTACTTTTTGTTTTTCAATGCGCAACCCGATTTCTTTTGCGGTGAAGTCAAGATTGACAAATACCTCATGAGCACTAGCGAAGGATGCCAATTTGAAAAGCATGGGCCTAGACCATAGAGATACATATATGTACTGAAGAAGATGAGCAGCGACTGTTTTGAAGCCGGGTGATTCCTCGCAAAGGACCGGCAATTAACGCTATGCTACTATTATATTACTCACATTTATATTATACCCGTTCTTGAACACGAAAAACACCAACCATTTGAATACTAGGCTACTATTTGCATTTCACTGCCACCTGGCATCAAACGCTCCATATAAAAACGTTCAATCTTGCTTCAAAATGCTTCAAAGTGCTTCATACAAAAACGGCGTGTTGTCGTCTCCAGTATTTATATCTTTATGGGCTTTCATTAGTATAGAGCTTAAGACGATGTTCAATTATTTTTGTCAGTATTTTGTAGGACGTACTCTATTGTTCTCATAGCTGAGTTTGTTTCCTTTCTTGTAAATTGAACATATGATGCTTTTTCGCCAATCGTCGGGTATATTTTCCTTGTCCAAATTTTGCTTATCATCTTGTGTAATATTTCCACTACACAGTTTTTCAGAAGTTCAACCAGTGCTGTCGTTTTGTTGTGTTGATCAGTAGTACATTTCAGTTAAAGACAGTAGTATTTTAGAAAAAACAGTAGTACATGACTTACAAATTTGAGAATCGGAAAATTTTAAAGTTAGTCATTTATGGGGATTTAAAGTTTGCATTTAGTACGACAGGCACCACCCAAAAAACGATATACGAGTATGTACTTGTACAGTATATTGTGTTTTTCTGATAGCCAAAAATTTTAAAAGCAGAACAAGGTATAATACATAATAGGGTTTTTATTAGCAATCAATACATGTATTAACACATTTTTCCGTAAATTTAATATACATGGTGTAACTAGTACTGAGGTTCAAACGAAAATGGGAGATAGAGGAACTTGTCCTGAGTAGAAAATCGTTCTACACTTACTCCCGTTTTTGCACCGTTAAGGAGATAGCGCGACTTTAAGGACGAAGGATTTTCATCGTACCTGTGATCACTGTTTGATCTCTAACTTCTGCTGTACTTAGCGTAACGTAATAATTGGGCTCGTTGGAAAGGACATAAATTCTTCTTTCTAATTGTTATCAAACGTATAGTAAAATTTTATGGGCTTTCCGAAAATGTAATAAAATTTGGTGGTTAATCAGGTCCTTCTTGGAGAAAACAGGACTATTTTGTATTTTTTTTAATTTTTTATTATTTTTGTGTCATTTAAATGAATTTTTCTCAAAAAGTATAACACTGATTGACACAGTTGATAGCAATTAGAAAGAAGAATTTGTGTCCTTTCCAACGAGCCCAGAATTATTACGTTACGCTAAGTACAGCAGAAGTTAGAGATCAAACAGTGATCACAGGTACGATGAAAATCCTTCGTCCTTAAAATCACGCTATCTCCTTAACGGTGCAAAAACGGGAGTAAGTGTAGAACGATTTTCTACTCAGGACAAGTTCCTCTATCTCCCATTTTCGTTTGAACCTCAGTACTAGTTACACCCTGTATAAATAATTCCATTCTTTTTCATTCATAATTCTATTCCTTTTCATTCATAATTCATAATTTAAATTTACATCGGCAAATTACATATAAATTCTTTCTTTTTCTCTTTGGATAGTTATGTACACACATGCCTTATAAAATACTATACTCATACTGCAAATTTACATTTTTTTACTAATTTGAAGTAAATTCTAAATATGGGTATTAGGTATAATATTAAATAAGGTAGGAATGTATATTTATAACTAACCTGATTAAATAAACTAAATGTAGCAGAAATTACAAGAACAGATTATCTCTGTTATAAAAACATATATAGGTACATATATTATTTGCTTTTGCCTATTAAACCTGGCTAAGTCTTTAATGATGGCCTTTTACAATTTTTATTTAAATTTATGTATCTCCATACATTGGCAAAAGGCGTTTAAATTCAATCATTTCCTTTTTTAATAAAAAAAATTAAATAAAAAGTTTATAATACTGTTGCGAGCTAGGGGTTCGCCGGGATTTCAAGTGAAACACAATTCGGTTAAAATAAAAATAAGTGATTATTTATTAATCGCACTTTAAATTCTATTCGCACAATAATTCGCACTGTATGGCAGTACCGCCCGCTTATACCATATATCGCTTAACTCGTTCACTTTCGTTCTCTCTCAACACGGTCGCGTATACTCGCTGGCTATCGCAGTCGCGTAATCAAAATTACTCTCTCTTCGCTGAACGCTTCACCTGCTTATATACTAGGCGGTTGCAGTCTTGAATGTTCACCGGTGTACTTGAACGATCGTTCAGTTGTGGAATCTTCTCGAAAGCTTCAGAGCCTTCGATTTCGGTCATCGTTCAGTGGTGTGTGCAGAGGATTCTAGTATATTGGAGAGCATTCGATAAGAAGAGAGATTGTTTCGCCTTATCTTTAGCTAGGTTTCTGATTGGGTTATTTTGCAACTAGGTATTCGGTTATTGTTGTTTTCATTATGTGTAATACCCCAATTACATGTTGGGCCAACGTAGGCCAGCGTGAAGTCGGACAAGTGCAGGCCAACACCACCGTGCACAAGTGCTGCCATCCACACGTTGGCCATGATTGGCCATGGTTTGCTGTCAGGTGTTCAGTGTGAACTGTCAATCGTGTGGTGTTCGACGTGAATTTCGTGTGATGGACGCAAACGAGGAAATAATTGCTGCAGCAGCAGTTAATTTAATGGCTTCCTGCAACAATTACATCAACATATACGGACGTCTGTCGTTCTTGAGTTCCAAACGATGACTGAGCGGCCAGCCAACATGTGTACGCCATTGGCCAAGCGTTCACAAATCCCTTTGATTTGTGACGAAAAACCGACACAGCGGCGAAGTAGCACCAGCGCCGACAAGTGGTAGCCAACGCACACAAGTGGACTGTCCACATGTTGGCGCTTGGACGCATTTGCTTTGGTTGGCCCAACATGTATTTGAGGCATTACGATCGAGTGCACGGTTGCGCAGTTGCCGGGCTTACACGTAACAATACTATAGTATTAAATACAATATATATGAACATAACTACCATATCGCCGTGTCGGAAGAACAGTGACGCAACTGCAAAAAATTCAAACTTTTTTCGGAGAAACAATATCATGTTTGCCAATTGCGCACAAGCCATACGAGCTTATTAATAGTTACTATAGACAGCTTAGATCAAGAGCACGTTCGTTTAAAACAACGCGGAACGATTTTATGCAAGAATAGCAAAACCACAAAATATTGAAATGTAAAAACAAAAAATTTTCAAAATTGCAGTTGCGTCACTGTTCTTCCGACACGGCGATATGCTGATTAAAAAAACTATATATATAAATATATAAGAAATTACAAGTTACTGTTTTTATGACGTTAAGAAATATTTTTCCAGAAAATTGTACATTCTTTTTTTTTTATTTATCGATAATTATATACTAGAGAAAAATGGTATAAATTTAGTACTTACGGTTTCTACCATGTTCTTGCTAAACTTTAACTTAATTTAATTTTGAAATTTAATATTTATATGTGCATTAAACAGCCACCAAACATAATTGGCCTTAATCTTACAAATTATATTCTCATGATATTTCAGTTATCCCCTAATATCGCTCACAAGAAATAATAAAAATAATCAGTCGTATTTTTATTTGAAAAAAAATTCTTGATTTCTGATTTAACAATGTGCGAAGATATCGTTAAATTTTGTCTCAAATATCTAGACTTAATGACATATTCACAATGACATATCAAATCAGATATCAATACGACTGATTGTCATCAGTACCAGTATTCACTTATGGTATTTTTCAATAAGCTCTTTGCTTGGTACCCAATTTGCAGCATCTGTTCCAGTAAGCAACTCTTTCGTAGCCATTATTGAATTCACAGTGGTAATGCATAAAGCATTCCGTGTTTTATTTTTAATAAGCGCAAGCTGAGAAAAGGTTCTCTCCGCAGTTGCACTACTATGCGGAAGACATATTAAGGAACTGATGAATTTCGTTAGCTTTGGAAACATTTTTTCATTTAAAGCATTTTTCAACATAAATGTTCTAATCTTCAAAATCTAAATTTTTTGTTACTATTGACTGATTTAGTACTAGTCGCCATTCAGCGTCTAAGTCTTCAATTTCATTTTCCTCCACCAAATTTGGCATTAAAAAAACAAAATTTGTCGTAGTTTCTGCCAAGGATGAGGGATTTAAACCTTGTAGAGAACTTAGAAGTGCGTCATTGAAATTTATTCTCCTCGATATTTGCTTGCAAAGGGTTAAATAATAGTTCATGCAATTTTGTTTCATTTCAAGAATTTCCTTTTCTGAGAAGATTCCTGAATTTACTAAAAGTTCTGCTCTACCGCCAGTATAAAATGCCGTGCTGTTCTTAAAACAATGTTTATTATTAAAATCAATATCATCTAAATTATCATCTGATATATATTCTGTTTTGATGAAGTTAGTTAATATTGTCTTATAATAGGATTTAATGGTAGGTAGCAAGATATGAATTCGTGGCGATTCAGCCTGAAATTCAATGTTTATTTTGTTAGTGAGACTGAGAATGTAGGTTAAGAAGGACAAATAAAATTTATTCATATCGTTCATTTCAGAATTTACTTTTAAAGCCAAATCTGCACTACGATCTGATTGAGAATTAAAACCTGATAAAAAATATTGCTGCAATGGTTTCCACTGCTCTACAATTCTGCTCACCACATTTTCCAAAGATAAGCACCTGGTTGTGCAAGTTTTTAAGATTTTGTGCGTTTCTACATTAATAGAAGCTTGAAATTCTTTTAATTCCTCCTGTCTCTTTGGACTGTGTGGGAAATACAAATAGATATTTCTTGCTAAAATTTCAATATTTCCCGGAATTATTTTTGACGCAGCAGAAGAGCAAAGATGTAACGAATGGCAAATGCAACTGTGGATTATCTCTCAAAAACAATGCCTTGACACCTCCTTTTTTCCAAACCATAACAGAGGCATTATCACTTGCAAAACCTATGCAATTTTTTAAAGGGACATTGTATTTTGAAAACCATGTAGAAATCGCATCATAAATAGATTTTGCGTAAGAGTTGCTAAGGTGTATCATAGCCAAAAACCTATCCCTAACCCTTTCAAATGAGAAATCGAAATACCTTACAACCAATGCTAAGCATTTCGATGAACTTACATCAGTGGTTTCATCAATAATAAGAGAAAATTTTTGTTTTTTTAACACATTAGTCAGTGCATTATTTGCTTCGTGGAACAATAAAGTGTTGGTAGTTTCTGTAGCCTTAGTTTTACCTAATTTTAATTTCTTTGTAATTTCTGAGTCAGACGCTACGGATTTTATTAACTCTATAAGCGGACCTACTAGCGTAAACGCTAAATTATATTGCAGAATAAACATTATAATTCTTAACTCCGTTGTTTTCACGTTTTCCGTTTGCGTTTTGAACTCGTCCTTTTTATCTTCAACTTTAGGTTGGTTTTTTAAACTTTCGACAGATTTTTTGTGCCAAATGGAATTATTATGTCGATCCAAGTGAGGCTTATTATTTATCAGATACATGTTACATACCTTACAAAAACATTTTTTTTTTCTTTCCTCAATCCAACTAAAATTTTTTTTCCAATCTGGTCGAAATTTATGGTCCCTATGGACTATTGGAGTATTTGCCCTAGGATTCTCATTCAGCTTAGTGTTCTTATCTTTCTTTTTCTGCAAAGCAGAATCAATTTCGAAGCTTTGAACTTCATTTTCTTTTAATTCCTCGTCCACAGTGCAGACCAGATCTTCCTAAAATGCATTTATTATTTTGTTAACAATATCATTCTCTTAACTCAATAAGTACTGCTCTACTTACACGCAATTATTCCGTAGTAAGACCGCGAGACTTTTTTGGACTTAATTGTAAAACCGAATTTTATTCGGTTATTTCGGTTGGCTGTATCTGTACATCCTTGCGTTTCCTGATTAGGAACCTGAATTGTTTCCTTTTAGAAAAAATTGATTGGTTTAAACTTTTATATTTGAATACCTTTCCATTTTTAGGCTTCACAAAACTCTTCCGTAAAATTTATTAAAAATTTATTCTCGCCGAATCAAACAAAAAGAAGTATCGAAAAAGTTCACTGTGAAGTTGCAACTAAATGAATTTAAACTTTTAACTGTTTCATTGCTGCCAATATACCCATTATTTTTGACTTTGTGTGCTGCCCAGCAGTTTAGACCATAGCCATCGAATACACAGTTTCAACGAACATTTAGGTTCATTTCTACGATAGAGATACCATACACTAATTTTCGTAGGGCGCACCGATTCGATAATTTTTTTTATGGGAATTTTTCGATTGTTTCGTGAAACCTAGCAATCAAAATATTGTTTATGAATAAAAACTCCGTTTTCATGATTGCAGAATTTATTAAATTTCGTGATCATGTTAAGGCCCGTTTACATGACGGTTGCAAATAATTTTTACTGAGATTGTGAGGGAGCTAGCTTATCGAATTTTCAATGGAGTAGAAAGAGACCACTTAAAAAAAAATATTTTAACACATACATTCACAAAATATCGTCAGTATTTTTTACTGAATATAATATCTGTTCGTTTCACTCCTGATCAGTTTCTCATTAGATATTTTCCTTCTCCCTCACTATCTCAATAAAAATTATTTGCAACCGGCATGTAAACAGGCCTTTATTGCGCTAGTCCTACGAAGTTGCACGCTACGCGCCTGCTACTCAGCTATTAAAAAAGTTTCCGTATAAATTCAATTCAATTTCTACATTCATTTATTACAATATGTTAGGTGCATACATTTAAGAAGCAGGAAAACTTACAGAATACGTGTGAAATAGTCTGTTACAATTCTTATTCTCAGTGAAGTATATCCGTTCCATCCTCCATTGCGATGTGACTTTCATCTCCTAATCGTATTTGTACCAGATCATGAATATTATTATATGTATTTTTTAGGAAGTTGCAGGATATCCCTCAAGCCTTAAGCTGCATTCATGTTTTATTTTATTTAAAATATTATACCGTAAATATTATACGTATAGTGTTTTTACAAAACATACGTAAAAATATATAGGCGACCGCGTATATAGTACCCAAAAATTCTATACGTGCTATACGGCTTTTATCCAGTCTAATTTCGACGTATAGTATACGAAACTTTGTCTGCTGGGTGGTTTAGTCAGTTTAGTAGGTAGTACAGTGTTATGAAAAGGTGTAAACTTTTGCAATGTAAATTGTAAAGTCCTCATCTAAAGTTTTTAAGAATTTATTTTTGGAAGAAATAGTTAGTATAAAATCGAAAAAGAATTTCATTTTCGAGGCAAGAGTAGTACAAAATTGAAAGGAGTAGTATAGTAGTACATGAAGTTCAATAGTAGTACAAATACTACTATCGTAGTACAAACGACAGCGCTGAGTTCAACTGGTATTTCGTCAATTGCCGGCGCTTAGTTAAGTTTTTGGTCACTTAGTGTCGAAGATGGTTCTTCTTCGTCAGTTGAAACCTGAATTGAGATGTTGTCTGTCGTGATCGGTGATAATGTAATGATTGAGAAGATGTTCCAAGTAGGAAGTCCATTTCCTTTTAATTTCTTGAGTGTCGCTGATGATGTTGCCCGTGCCTATTTAGCTTATATCCCTTTTTTACTACGCGTTTTTTTTTTCGTGTTTTATTTTATTTCATATTGTCGTCTCTTTTTTGTATCTTGTCATTATGATACTTCCATTGCTTTCCCCTGCAGGTCTTTTTCGCAAACTCTTCATATGTATTTCTTTTGGCTCGTGTTGGTGATTCAGTAAAAAATTTAGTAAGCCTCGTTCTTTGGATCTACAGTATCTCCTATTTTCGATCACATATTCTCCACTGGCATACTCTGGATGTTTTCATATATCAAATTTTGATCCAGCTATTCGTCATCGATACTAAGCTCTGACTAAATACTGATCAGAGTCACAATTGTCACCGCGGAGGGTTCATCATCAAGTATACCAGCCACAAATTTACTGTAAAATACAAACCATACAGCAATGATCATTCACAAAAACCAGAAAAAAATGGAGTCTCACCATCTTAAATGGATACAAATCACTTAGATTTTAACTTAAAGAAATTTTATTAAAATTAAACACAACGAAAATAAAATAATAAAGTAAAACACAAAAATGATCCCTAAACAAAACGAGAGGACAACCCACGGCTGCCAGACGTACGCGAATTATCGTACACGTACGCGAATTTCGTCTTCGGTACGATGTACGAGGTAGAATATATTCTCGTACGCAAAAGTACGAAAATTTCGTTAATCATCAAATATTATTAGTTATAGTAAATCTTTCCTCAATTGATGCTCGGAATTCAGAATAGAATTCAAACGGAATGCTGCTATGGTTTGAAGCCAACAAACGATATGGTAAATAGTATGACCTCTGCGACGCTGTATCCTACAAAGCTGCAAGACGAAATTGAATTTTTGTAGACCCAGCCTACATTTTGTTATTTGAAAATTTTTTTTAGATAAACTTTATTTACATTAGTGATTATGTATACGCAATCACAGATTTTAAATCTCTTGGAAGGAAATTTTTCTTGTTTATTATTTATATAAAGAAACTTATTTACATTTTCTCATATACATATATGTACGTAATTTTCATATTATATTTTAAATCTTTAGGAAGGAATGAGGAAGACCTCTCTTTCTTCCTGGGTTGTCAAATTTGCCTAACGATTAAAAAAGTAGATTTATTGCATTCTCAGTTCAGAATAAGATCTGTTTGATGATATGCGATTTTGCTCCAGCTGGTCACCGCCTCCCACAATAATATTATAAATACATGTACATATATGAATGAATAAATGATTTCAGTGACCAAAATGCTGGCTGAAAAATTCTTGTAAATGTCGTTTGACATTTAAATTTATCTGTGGAAGTTAATTAAGAACATTTGTTTTGCAAAGTATATTCTTTCACACAAGCATGAAGCATATTGAAAATGGTATAACATCACAAAATACTTCCTGATGTATTTTTTTTATTTTATTCCTACTAGCTATCTTCGAAAATCATAAAATTTCGTATTAAGGCACACTACAAACTTTATAGATAACTGCATCATACCAGACAGACCTACTAAAACGCTTGATTGATAGAGAAAATCGAAACTTTGAATGTGGTACGCGAATTTTCACAGGCTTATACGAGAATTGCTTTAGATTTCTAGAAACCTTGAGACAACCTGATCTGGGGACTTCGCACGCCACTCATTCAGAAATCAGTGGCTCCAAATCGCAGCCAAGTCACTCGAAGTCTTTGAGTAACCATTTTGCTGCTCATTTTTATTTAGAAGGCTAAAATAATGATGTTATGCTTATTTTACCATGCCGAAGTGGCATGGTACTGTTGTGGATACAGTCACTGATGTGTCTTAATCTTTATGTAAAACTCGAAATGCGGTCAATGCATGGTTGACAGGTTGAGTAGTTGTAGACGAATATTGCCCATTTGGATACAGTACATGATAAAGAAAAATATGTACACTTTTGAAGTTGGGCTCACGAGACCAGCACTCAAAGTCCCGATAACAGTGTGTAGAGAAATGTATGAAAATTTCAAGTAGTGAGGATGTCAAAAGTTGAGCTCCGTTTCTTCATCGATACAGGAAAGGGGCGGTCGCGTAAATCCACTGTCACGAAAAAATTTGTAATTTTTTTCTCGGTAGATTCTCAGGGTCTCAAACCCTAAGACCCCCACCCCCACCCTCGTCGCTACGGCCCTGGTATGAACGATATAATTACGAAATCAGGGAAAATCGTAGTATCCAGTGGAAATTATTTTACTGCGAAATTGCATTATCTAATTCTTACCAACTTACTAATAGTAAAATATTTTGGGTATCTGATACTCGAATTAACAGCTTGTTAAAGTAATTGTAATAAAGAAGGGAATCCCGCAATGTGCGCATATCCTTTCTGACGTCACTATACAGGAATTTCCATGCTTCCCTGAAAACTCATACAGAATTCACGGAAGGGATTCTTATTTTTTTCCATTAGATCTTTTCAGTTGCAGCGATAGAAAGCTTTTTTGTGTAAGGAAGTACTTCCCCTTAAGACGATGCTAAAAGCCTTTGTTTTACTTTATTATTTTAATAATAAAGTATTTTAATTGGAAACAATTTGAAGGCCCTTAGAATTTTCAACTTAACTGTGTTAGTCGATGTTCCGTTTGATACTTTTCGGAAACTCTACTTCAGTTTTTTATATTCAATACAGTTACTAAATTTGGTTATTGATTTTTTATTTTTTTATTGCAGAACTCGAGATAGCCGACGGGAGCCTCACGAAAATGGCGCCTCGGATATAGTCGTACCTATAGTGTAGTAAGCGACATACATGTGCCTCATGTAAGTATTCATTTCATTGTTGATGTGTAATGTCCGATAAATTGATTAATCGGCGTTTAAATGTCTAAAATGTAAGTCTTGAACTGAATGCTTCTTTCTAAATTACAAAAATTTGCCAACTGTATGGGCGCAACTGTATTACTTTTTATGTGGAAATTCGAAACCCGATAAATGTTTAATTACTGTGCATATCCTTGCTATCTATCAGTCGGAAGATAATTAAAAAATAGGCTACCGGAGAACTTTCTTATTTTTTGGGTGGAAGTCTGTGACGCGGTTAAAATTTAGTTGCAGTGGACTATTTGGCTAACAGCCTAAAAACAGAAGCTCCATGAAGGGGTGAAATATCGATATACAGGAGGGTCGCATTAAATTGACGCGTTAATCGCACGAAGAATTTCAAGGTATGAAGTTAACCAAACTAGAAAGGTAATGGTGATGTAATATATGCAATTTTGAAGGCAAAACATTAATTTTTATTTAATTTTTTTCAAACCAATCAATCAGATTCAATCATAGGAATGCATAGCTTTATATGCATATCGTTTAAGAATATTTAAGTTTGGTGGATAGAGCGTTAGTTTTTTATTCTTGTTTGTTGTAAGAAAATTCATGACATGTCAAACTGTAGAGTGATCTGTTGAACGTAAGGTGATTTGGTTCATGAAGGTCGTCATAATGATTGGTAATATACGAGTATAACAGCAAACAGTTGAAATACAATAGACCGTAAATGTAAAAGCTAATTTAATATCTCGTTGAAACTAAGAGACATTAAATATCCTACAATTAGTTTCTAGGCGACTGTATTGAATGCTCGACAAAGTAAAACCGATTCGATATATTGTCAGATCTACGATGTATGGCGGAAAACTTATATGTACTCTTTTGCAACTGCTTATGGATTCAATATCCGAAAATCTTGGGATTGGTTTCTATTTCTAGGTATTTATGTATTGTATATCAAGAGTCCGCTAAAGGAAAATTCCAATCGTATACGCACTAGCACAGAGAGAGTGAAAGAGAGGCATGATTTGAGTAAAGCGTGGCAGCCGAGAGTTATTACATTAAAGTTTTAGTAATTTTCATTATGTTTTATAGGGTTTTATTATACTTTAAAAACAGTTACGATCGACTGCAAGCCAATCGTATGACATTGTAGATGGGAGGTGCATTAAGGACTTACTCAATTTCTAGCATATTTATCCTTTTGCCTGGAACCATTTACAAATTAATGTGTACAAAATTTCAAATTTCTAGCGTTCAAAAGTTATCAGAAAATATTGTTGAACACGTGTTTGAAGGACTTTTCGTATTGGAACTACCCGAGGAATGAAGGAATTTTACTGACTAGTGAACTCGAACTTTATTTTCCCTCAAAACTAATTTGTACAAAATTTAAACTTCGGGGTAGAACGATTTCTTCAGTTCCGTGAATTGAGTGAGGATATTTTTACAGGATTTTGTACGGCAGCTACTCCAAGAACTCATGGCCATTTTGATATTCACACCTTAAACTATTTAAGGTGTACCGAAGTTATTGGCCAATATTCTTGAACACTTGTTTTAAGGACTTTTTGTATGGCAGCTACCCGAAGGAGTAGGACAATTTTTTCCCGTTAACTTAGCCTTAGAAATTCAACTAAACATCCATATTAAAAATTTTAAGATTCTAGATCTAGGCGTTCTTGAGTTATCGTGACCACGGACAGACAGACAGACGGACGTCAAGCGGATTTGGAGTTTTTGGCCACAAATAAACAAAAAATAATATATAACTTTTTTCGTCGTTTCGGGGTGAAAAAGAAAAAAGTTCCTATTTTTATATCTCAAGAATCCATTCATAATGATGTATAGTTGAAACTTGGTATTTCGATAGAGCTATAGTAGCGGCATGTTGAAAATTAATATTTTTTTATAGGGGTAGTATGATACCGAGGTTGGGGGTGTTTTCTCTATCTATGTAGAACGGCTTATGCTAGAAAGTTGAAAATTGGTGAGTATATGTAGATCTACTAGAAAAGTAATTTAGATAAAAATGTTTTTGAAATATTCATTGGCGTACGGAAGGGGGCAAAAAAATGATTGGTGAAAACGGGGTGCATATATTTGCACGAATTTCGACATATCTCCTAGGTGTTGTAAAATTATGAATTCATTTCCATTTTACGGATACATCACATAAATGCCTATAAAGTGTTTCCAGGATTTTTTGAAATTCGACTCCTAAGGGGGCGATAAAAAGAGTTGTATATATTTTCACGAAGTCAGCTGTATCATTCAGGTCTGATTAGTATCGAATACCTTTCCACTTTAACGTGCATGTTTTATAACCGCTTATAACTAGTTTTGCATATTTTTTTCTTTTTTAACCTGTAAGAGGGAATGAAAGAGTTGAACACGTTTTTACGAATTCCGTCATGATTCTTTCGAGTGATAAGGCATCGAATTGTTTTCACTTCCTCGGGATTTCCTTATAAATTTTCTAAATTTTTGGATATTCAGCCCCAAAGTGGGTGTAAGGGGTTCCACATTTTTTTACAGCTTTTTATGTGTTTCGGCGGCAGTGAAGTGTTAAATCCAGCCACACCAGCTGTTTTTATCCTAGGTTGCAGCCTATGAAGTAGTTTCAATCGAGAACGAGGTAATAGAACTCGAGTGAAGCAGTTGATTGAAAATGAAGGATTTATAGGAACCGGCCACACCATCCGTTGCTATAAAAATATGGTTGAGGAAACTTGGGATTGACGAAAGAAAATACGTGTCATTTACTGCTTTTAGGAGGAGTGTTTATTTTCTAGAAATGAATTAATATTTATAACCTATTTATGCTTACTATCTATAAATTAAGTAAACAGTTTTTTTTCTCGATATATGAAAATTAAAAATATTTTGCTTACATGCTAAGTTATATGACCGCAAGAATAATGTAGGTCAGGTGAGTGTATTCATATAGGGTGTTTTTTTAGGTGCATGAGAACTGTCGATATCGATAACTGTGGTTTGACAGCTGAGAATGTCAAACAGTGTTGACATTTCTGTTCAGTAAGGTTTGGCAAGTCATCATGAATCGTTTAACGCCAGAACAACGCTTCCAAATTGTGGAAATTTACTTTGGAAAAAATCAATCTGTTCGCGAAGTTCATAGAGCACTTTTCGATTTCGAGGAAGCAATTCGTGCAGTTATTGATCGTTTTCGCACTAATTTTACTCTTCTCGATTCAAAACCATCAACAAGACAAAGAAACGTGCGGCTTACACGCTGGCGGCATCATCGGTCCTTATTTCTTTCGAAATGAGGAAGGAGCTCCCATTACGGTAAATGGCCGGTGCTATCGAGCCATGCTGACTGAATTTTTGCTTCCAAAAATTAATCAGCTAAACATCGCCGACATTTGGTTCCAACGAGACGGCGCAACTTGCCATACAGCGCGCTTAACAATCGATTTATTGCAAAATCAATTTGGTGAAAACTTGATTTCCAGAAGTGGTTCTGGCAACTGGCCGAACTGTTCGTTCGTGCGATTTAACGCCTCTGGATTACTTTTTATGGGGCTATATTAAGTCATGCGTTTATACCGACAAAGCAGCAACTCTTGAAGCATTGGAAGCCAATATTCAAGCCACTATTGACGCCATACGGCCAGATTTATTGAAAAAAGTAGTCAAAAATTGTACTGATCGAATGGATCATGTAACTCGTAGCCGCGGCGGACATATGACGGAAATCATATTTAAAAAATAAATGTCATGAAATTATCTACCAGAATACAATAAAAAAATTTCATTCCAACAATATTTCTTTCTTGTATTATAATTTTAAGTTCTCATGCACCTAAAAAAACACCCTTATAATCACATTTATGCTGACAAAAAGTGTCAGAACTAAATATCGATACATTGAATGCCTACCCGACACACATCATTTCTGCGATCCAAAGTTCTTATGGTATGAACTCAAATGACCGCGAGAATAATGAATCTGCATTATTCAGGCGGTGCATTGCTCTGGTTCAGGTACTGAGCACATGCATTTCTTAGGATTGATGAGATATCAGATTGGTTTTCACTTCCACAGACTTTTTATGTAATCGCTTACAACCCCATTGAATGATTTCATGTAGTGACCTAAAACCTATTTCACGATTTTTCGAAATTCAACCCTCAAGAGGGTGTAAAGGGGTTGCCTATGTTTTCACAAATTTTTGAAAATCTCTAGTGTCTGATGAGATATCAAATTTATGTTTATGTAATCGCCTAAAAACCTATTTCACAATTTTACGATATTCAACCCCCAAGTGGATGTAATTTGTTTGTATTCACAATTCGTCATATCTATTAAGTCTGACGAAGCAGCAAATTGGTTCCAACTTCTATGGGCTTTTAGTGTAAATACGATAATATATCGAAATTCGAGTCGTCTACATGGTCTTTTTATATGTTTATTGGACTTAAAATCTCTATTTTAAATATTTTTATTTCTATTTTAAGAACAAAAAACTTGATATCGACTATGACCCCGCGTCCCGGGGTATGACCTAATTACGTAATTCATGTTTTATATGTGGCAGTAACGTAAGCATTCTAAAGCGACCCCATTTTAACGGCTTTCCTAACTTTAACCCGAAAAATAATAAAGTTGCGCCCAGACAGTTGGCAGATTTTTTTCTTATTTTTAATCGAACTGGATTTTATTTGAAAACCGCGTTGGATTAAAATCGTGAGTGATGAAAGTGAGTTTAAAATTCTCGAACAGACAAAGCGAAAATTTGTGTGCGAGGTAAGGTTTCTAACTGTGAAGTGATTTTGGTTTTGAGCTAAAATAAGTAAAAATTCTTGTTCATAATTAAGACACTGTAACTGCGTTGCTGGTTGACGTGCGACTGGCTGGTTGACGTGCGACTGGCTGGTTGACGTGCGACTGGCTGGTTGACGTGCGACTGGCTGGTTGACGTGCGACTGGCTGGTTGACGTGCGACTGGCTTCCGACCGCTACATACTGCTGTAGCGTACGGTCACTAATAAATTTAACATCTGCCTATTTTAATAAGCATCTTAATTTATATTACAAGTAAGAATTCAAAGCACAATAATTCAATGATACTTATAATATACAATTCATAGTTCAATTAATCAACATAATATACTAGTTCATTAAAACTTATCCTATTACAATTTTAGGTACAATTATATTAAAATTCAATAATGCAAAGTGTACTCGTATTGTTTATAGTTTGTAGCCAAATTCGAAAATACCAAGTATTTTTTACATATTTCCATATTTTTTGCCAGATCGAGTGTATCATCCTTCTATTTTACCATGAATATTCCCATTAATGTTATTATAGAATGAAGGCCGGTTTACATGGCGGTTGCAAACAATTTTTACTGAGATTGTGAGGGAGCTAGCTTATCGAATTTTCAATGGAGTAGAAGCAACCACTGCGATGACATTCACGTACACTCCCCACCAGTTTATGGCAAACTATTTTAGTTAAGAGCGAGACAACTAACAGAAATTTAATGGAACTGAAGCAGTGGCGTAGTAACGGGGGGGGGGGGGGGGGGAGGGGTTTGGGGATAAAAAACTCCCCGAAATGGTTAGCTCACCTAGAAAATTATAATTACACATAATAGAACGTTTTCTTTATTTAAGACGAAATATTATAAAAGCATTAGAAGGCTATCTAAATATCAAATAGTTTCTAGAAAAGTATCGCAGATTTTCAGGCAATCTCTTAACGTTCTCATTCTTCACTGGTCTGAGACTATCACTGCAGTCAGAAGGCACTTTCCAATTCATCTTAACGCGTCTATTCATCAGCACGAAAAAGCTAGAATGTAGTGGCGTTGAACGAAAGTCTGTGAAGGCCTTTTCATACTGCTTGATTAGTGTTGGTCTCCAATCTCCAACTTCATTTATGTTTTCCAGTTACAAAGCGTGAGTAAATGTATAAAAAATATTGGTGTATAGTGATTTTGTGAATATGACTTCAAAAGAAAGGATAATAGCGACCGATCACCATCAATTACGGACCGGTGATCGATAAAAAAATTCAAATCTCTCTCGAACAATAATAATGATTCAATTCGAAACGAAGTCACGTCAAAGAATGTGAACGATACAAGTAGGTTCTAACTATCAGAAGTTTATGAATTTAATCCTTTTTTTTATTATTTTAATATAATAAAGTATAGTGATCGATTTGAAAAAAATACAAACAGACACCAAAAACGCAAAAAAAACTTAAATCCGTCTGTATACCGTCTGCCATGCGTGAAATCGCTTGAAGACTCGTAGCTTCCAAGCCCATTGAGCTCATCATCGTCAATGACGCGACAGCTCAAATCAGGTCCTGGCCTCCTGAAGTCGTCCCTTCCAATCGTCTCGATCCAAAGACCGCGTCCTCCAGCTGCTAAGTTTTAAGATGGCTTTGCTATCTTCATCAACCGAGTCTTCCCATCGCTGGCGTGGTTTGCCTACTGGCATTGGCATGTTACCACTCGCTTTGCCTTTAAGAGCACGTATACGGATTCTTCTATCTTCTATTCGGTCTACATGCAGTTTGATAAACGTTGAAGCTTGTTGCTCATCGTAGAGTTGATACAACTCATGGTTGTATCTTATTCGCCATTCTGTTCCATTCTTCACAGACCCCAAAATTCTTTGGAGGACCTTTCTTGCGTTACCTGGTTTTTCGGCAGTTCACGTTAATGTCCACGTCTGCCATAACAGAGCACAGGTCGTATATTAGTTTTATACATATATTCGTTTATTTATTTATTTAAAGGATGTGGTTCCATTATGAATAATGGGAAACCCATCAATATTTCGGCCAAGCCCAGGGGGCATATGGCACGTCGGTTACATTTGTTTTATTAATGTGATTTAAGTAACGATATAACAGAGAGAAAAAAAAAGGTGAAAGCAACAAGATCAAAGAGAGAGAAAAAAAAAAAGTGAAAGCAACAAGATAACTAGAGCATAGGCAATAGAAAAATTAAGTAATGAATTCAACTTACATCTAATAAAAACTTAATCTAACTTGTAAATTCAACATAGCTGCATTGAGAGACAATTCATAAGTGTTGTGTTTTGAAATGAGGAAACTATATGATTCAAATAAACAACACACTTTATTAAATAATATTCAGTTTTTCATTCTTGTGAGTTCACGATGGCTACATAAGTATATGCCATTTTATCTCTTCTTGTCCAGCAGTGTGGAGACGGTATAATCTCCAAAACAGTGTTGCCAGGTGTGCCAACAATAAGTAATAGTAATAGATGAGTGGTAAGTAAGAAAACATAGTAAGCAAAGTTAAGCAAATAAGCAAGCTCAACATTTAGTGAATAGAACAAGCAATATATAAACAATATAAAAAGTAGCAAGAAAAAGAAAAAACAATAAAAAAGTAGGATAAAAGAGAAAGAAAAACAAACAACAACAAACAAGGAAGGAGCAGGGAAGTTTGAACTGGGTTAGAGTAGGTGGGAGATGTTGAGGTGATTGAGAAGTTGAAGGAGGAGTTCTGGATTGGTGGTGGAGAGAAGGGCGCTTAGTGGAGGCAGGGAGTGGTGAAAAAAACCGCTGTCTCGCTGCATTCCGTTAGGATGTGCTCCATCGTGAGGGCCTTCTGACAGGTCAAGCATCCCGTTTGCGGCGTTCTTGTAATTAAGAACTGGTGGGTCAATCTCGAGTGGCCTAGTCTGGCGCTGGTGAGGAGAATTGAGTCCTTTCTATCCTGTTCGGGGTGGTATTCGGGTGGACGAATGTCGCGCCAGTGCTTGGCCAGGAAAGTCAGTGGGAGGCCCAATGTGCCGTCTGATGTTGTGTGAGCGCTTTTTTGGCCGTGCGCCGAGCGTAGCTTATAGTTTGCGGAATAATTTCCTCTTCACTGCAGCTATACGAGCCGCATCTGCAGCTTTCCAGATAGCGACGGCTTCTGCTTCGAATACACTGGATTCCTGATGTTGGTTGAATATGCCCTGGTGAGTTGACTTATTGGACGGCGCCCGCAGAGTAATAAAGGCCGCCGAGGTTTGATTTTCCGTTTTGGACCCGTCCGTGTAATATAGTGTCTATCCTATAAGTTCTTCAGTGTGTGTTCGGTGTAGCGACTTGTACAGCGAGGCGGGGGTATAGGTTTTGCTGGGGTATCTCGAGGAGGAAGACTGGGAGAGAGTTGATCGTGAGTGGTTTTGGGGCAGAGTAGGGTAGCTGATTGGGGAGGGGATATTGGAACAGAGCTGGATGAGGGAGGATCGGGCATTCCATAGGGCGGATTTGGGGGAGCCGTTGTGATCCTGATCTGTCGATGTCGTGGCCAGGTTGTAGAAATCAGCGTGATGCGGACTTCTCCGATCGATGCATCCTTTTGAAGCTAGGTAGATCTGTGCCTTTTTGGTGAGCGTTCTAATGCTGTCACATCCAGATTCAACTAGGAGGGAATCTATCGGTGTGGTCCGGTAGGCACCTAATGCGGCACGTAGTATTTTGTTGATGGCGACTTGTATTTTCTGCAAGTTGGTTTTTGTTGTGTTGCCGTAGATCGTTATGCAGTATTGCACGCAGCCCCTGATTAGCGTCCGGGCGACGTGGATGATAGCTGAAGTGCTAGCTCCCAACGATTTGGAGGTCAGAGTCCGAACCAGATTAAGTATTTTGCCCAGCGATACGATAATGTTTTGTATGTAAGCGTTCCATTTCTGTTTGGTTGAGAAGGTAAGCCGAGCAACCTACAAGTTGCCAGCGGTTGAATAACGAGATCGTCAATGCGGATGTCGCGAACCGAGGGTCGGATTTTGCGCGTAAGAGAAATCATCTCTGCTTTTTCGTTTACATCCACTCCCTCTCCCAACCGAACGGTAGTTTAGTTGGGAGAGGGAGTGGATGTAAACGTTAAACAAGGCAGGGGAAAGTGGAGAACCTTGGGGAAGCGTATTGTCGATACTATAATGTTTAGATGTGTAGCCATTAACTCTCACCATTGTGGAGCGTGATAAAAGGAAGCTGTCAATCGTCTGGATGAATCGGAGATCAATGCCCCAGACAGATAGTTGATTAGTAACCATGGTTTTGATTACCCTGTCAAAGGCCTTCTCGAGGTCAAGGGACAGGGCATGGCACTCCTGGTTGTTGGAGAGAGCTAGTCTGGCGTGGTGTTCGAGATCGAGCAGAAGAGCGGTTGTACCTCTCCCCGGCCTAAAGCCGTATTGCTCGGCCGACAGGACGCTCTCCAGTAGGATACCAAGTCTCCTGCCCAAGATCTTTTCGAATACCCTTGACAGGCAAGGGAGCAGCGAAATAGGACGAAGATCCTTAGAAGTAAGTGCAGATGAAGAAGAGTTGGATCCCTTACGGATGGGCACTTGAACAGCCCTCTTCCACATGTGTGGAAAAGAGCCCTGCGCCAGGACCAGGCTATAGAGCTCCACCAGCCTGCATTTTATGCTGCCGGTGGACTCCCTGATCATCTCGTAAGAGATCCTGTCGTGTCCTGGTGCTGAACCCTTGCAGGAACTAAGCACCGAACTTAGTTCCGCAAGAGAGATAGGGTAACCAATAATCCTGTCTGGATCTGGTGAAAGGACTGAGATGTTATAAGGGGCTGAACGCTTGCCAGTAATTTGTTCGGGAGAAAAATTCGAGTCCGGAGAGTATGTAGTCCAGGATAGAGCAAGGTGTTCGGCGATATGCAAGGAGTTCGTAATAGAACCTAGATCGGTTGGGAATCAGACTGGGAGGTCTGCCCCCGAAGACAGATTTAACTTCTCTCCAAGCATCGGCCAGATTTAAGCTGGGATCAATGGAACGAGCAAAAGCGTTCCCGTTTTCTCTTTTGGCAGCTTTGATCTTTTTCTTGGTTATTGCCGCTTCACGACGATACGTGACTAGGTTTGTATCAGTCGGGTGCCTATAGAAGAGTTTCCAAGCTCTATTCTTGGTTCTGATGGCGTTTAGGATGTCCTGATTAATCCAGCGTGGTTGAGAACGTTGGGTAGGAATAGAAATGGGGATGGAGGTAGCTGATGCAGCGCGAAAGATTTTGACCAGCCGAGCCGCTTCCTGATTCACATTGCCCGAAACCGGGTAACTCTTCGCCGTTTCACACATGGAGACTCTGTACTTATCCCAGTCGGCGCGTGATGTGACGTATCTGGTTGTTGGTCGATGGTTAGCCAAGCCTTGAGTCGATCTAATGATGACTGGCAGATGGTCACTGCCTTCCGGGTTAGTGTGGAGCTCCCACGTAAGAAAAGGGGCAAGCCCGGAGGGGGCGAGTGACAAGTCGATGGCCGTCAGGGATGATCTGGCCGAGATGAGAGTGGGCGAGCCATCATTGAGGAGAACGAGGGATGCGTCCTCAGTGCAATCCGCCACCAACCTCCCCCTGCAATCCCAACGCACACCCACCCCCCCTCCAAAGGGGACTGTGAGCGTTGAAATCGCCACCATAAATGGTGTTATCGGGAAGCTGATCTGACAGATTCGACAGGTCAGCATTGGAGATCCCCCGTCCACACTCAAGATATGCCGACACCACGGTCAGCGGAGGGTCAGATCGGACCGTGACAGCACAAGCCAGAATGTCGACACTCAGCTCCACCTGTTCGAAGGCTATAGAGCTGTGAACTAGGATAGCGACTCCGCCATGCCTGGTCTCTCGTTGGGAGTTATAACCAACATATGAGTAGGGTCCGAACCGAGATGGTTCTTCACCCGAAAGAATGTTGGTTTCCTGCAACAGGATTATGTGGGGATGGTATTGGGAAATAAGGATGTCAAGGTGGGGACGATTGGCATACAGGCCTCTGATATTCCACTGAAGGATACAGAGGCTGCGGGAAGGGTGGAAGGGAGGTGGTGTCAATGGTGGCACGTATGGGAACATTATAGTACAGCTTCGGGTTCAGAGTCGTCCGACAGACTGAGAATCTCCATGAGACTGGGTGGCGGACTAGTGGAAGATATTTGCGTCATATCGTGTGTTACGATGGTCTGAAGAACCGCTCGCGAATTAGGGGTGAGGCCTATAGAAATAGCCTCAATTATAGACTGCTTTTCTGGAGTGGCTAGCATTCTAGAGCTTATGAGTTGTGGGCAATTTGTGGTAGTTATCGTCTTAATGGTAAGTGAGGGTGTTGTTTGGGGGGAAGTTGTTGGGGTTAGTGGCGAGGTGTTAGTATGTGGGCGGGTGTTTTGGTTCGTGTGAGAATGGGAAGTATGAGTGGTAGGCTTGTTATTAGTGGATGCTGAATTGGTGGGTGGTTGTGTGAGGGGGAGAGCTAGTGGAGTAGGTGGGGGGTGGAGGTGGGTTCTGGGTCCGGGATGTTGGAGGGAGTGAGTTTACTTGAGCTAGCTAGGGGGGTAGGAAGAAGGGCTGTCTTGGTGGGGCGGAGACTGGGGGGTTGGTAGGGGTTTGAAATTTGTGCATATGAGGCGGCAGCATTATTGGAGTATTTTTGAAATATATCTTCTTTGCTTCATATTGCGTACACTTACGCTGGGTTCTGATTTTAAGAATTTCCTTTTGTTGGACAAAGGACGGACAGTTCTTATTAGATGGACTGTGACCAGGGACCTGGCAATTCACACAAAAGGTGGTGGTACACTTAATTTCGTGTGGGAGAGCAACAGAGCAGGATTCGCAGATGTCTTCGAGGGAGTTTCAGTGGTTTTTTGTATGTCCTAACCTTTGGCATTTTCTGCAACGAAGTGGGTTCGGGAAGTACTCCCTTATCTCAACCCTCTCAAAGCCTACATTGATGTGGGCCGGCAAGGTATATAACTCAAAGGTGATGATGATAATACCTGTTGGGCTATTGGTTAGAGGTTTCTTTAATTGGGTGACTTCAATTACATGTTGGTCCTTCAAACCCTCTAAGATTTCTTCCTGGGATAGGAATCTCGTTGACGATGAGTAGGCAATCCCCTTGCATGTGTTCAATCTACCATGTAGGCTGCACTTGATGGGGACGCCATTTATAGTGGTAGCTTTTAAAAATTTTTGAGCGATGGCCTCGGTGTTCGCTAGAAGGAGTAGACTTCCATCCCTGAGGAAGGAAGCGCTGGTATAGAACGTAGAGATCTGGTCTATACCTTTTTTCACTACAAAAATGTTATATTGTTGCAGGCTTTTTCCTGACGTGGTGGACTGTACAACAACAAATTTAGGTGAGGGGGGAGCGGGTTTGGGTATTTGTGGTAATGAATCCGGGAATTGTACGGCATACTCGCTGGATGTTGTCGTGGATTTGTTGTTGCGATGTCTTTTGTTTTTGGGGGAGGTGGAAGGGTCGGGGGGCTCCGCCAGTGCGGCAAACTTATTCATGCTGGCCATGCCAGCAGAGGGATAGGAACGTCGCTCGTATTGAGTTCTTGTCTGAGTTGGTGCAAGAAGAACAGAGTTTACCTGTATGTTACGACGGGTGTGCAGAAGCAGATTGATAATTGTTATTTAAGGCGGTGAACACGGATCGTGAAGGCACTTATAGTCTATATTCTAGTCAATGGAGTCGCCTAGCACTTCACTAGGAACACAATAGGCCGCAAAAGTTTGGCACAAAAAGTTGGACCGTCGGCTCTAACCTCAAAACACTGTTTGGGTTAATGGTATTGTTCGGATCACTTAGCGGGGTGAAGTTGGACCCTCTAGGGGGTAACGCGCGCACGGGGGTCGCGCCGGGTGTATTACGCACAGGGAAATGCTGCTATGTAACTCGGAATTCGCTTCGGTGGGAGGGGGTGGACATGAAAAAATTCTGATTTTAATTTCTTGAAAGCCGCAAAGGATAGAAAGCTAAAAATAAATTTTTGATAGGGGTAGCAAGGGGTGGAGTTTGGTTTTTTATATCTCAGAAACGGCTTATGGTAGAAAGCTGAAATTTAGTACCTATATGTAGATGAGCTACAAGAGTAATTAAAACTAAAAAAAAAAACTGGGCGCAACTTTATTATTTTATGGGTAGAAGTCCAAAACACCGCATTTCAGCATTAAACACGTCTCGGACTTCTACCCATAAAGTAATAAAGTTGCGCTCATACTGTTGGCCGATTTTTCGTAAAAGGTCTGACTGTGTCTCGTAATACTGTTCTAATACGTTTATTGACTGATGTGGAATTTCAAAGCACAGTGAAGAAACCACTACGTCCATCAGACACGTCGTAAAAGACTCGCTTGAATCACGATTGGAAGAACGTAAATTTGTCGTCGAAGCTTCTTTTCTGTGGATTCCTTCTATCTGGCGCGCCAACACAACAAGATACATCCAGCGGACTGCTTAACATACAGTAATGAACCATGGTTTGAGTCTTATTCGCCAAACAGAGATTTGGCACTTTTTACATTTTTATAGATAATTAGCCGCGTACCGCGGCTACGCTCGCTACGCTCACGTTGTTCTATCGCCCCTGTTACTCCCGTGGCTCCTGTTGATCTCGTCCTTCTCACCGTTTCTCCCGTTTATCCATTGCTCCTGTTTCTCCCGTTGTTCACGCTGCAAAGCCAGTGGTTTCTAGTCTTGCTTCCCGTTATTGAGGTGCATCCTCCATCCTCTATCCACCATCCTCCATCCTCTATCCACCAGCCTCCATCCTCCATCCTCTATTCACCATCCTCCATCCTCCATCCTCCATCCTCCATCCTCCATCCTCCATCCTCCATCCTCCATCCTCCATCCTCCATCCTCCATCCTCCATCCTCCATCCTCCATCCTCCATCCACCATCCTCCATCCACCATCCCCCATCTTCTATCCTCCATCCTCTATCCACTATCCTTCACCTACCATCTCCCATCCTCCATCCACCATCCTCTATCCACCATCCTCCATCTACCATCCCCCAAACTCCATCATCCATCCTCCATTCTCTATCCACCATCCTCCATCTTCCATTTTCCATATTCCATTTTCCATCCACTATCCTCTTATACCATTTAGTAATAGGAATAGGCATAACTAATATACCAAAAACGAACTGCCGCTAAGTCATATGAAAAACACTCAAATGTTGAAATAACTCGGTAACCACCAACTGTGAAATAATTTTGTTAACGCAGAAACCATCGAGGGTGTACCCTCAACAAATCACCAAAGTTTCATCGCAATTGGATGAGTGGCTTAGGAGCCTATACAGGACAAACAGACAAACAGACAGACAAACATTCATTTTTATATATAGAGATTTGAATGCTTCTAAAATGTCAAATGACATCAGCGGACCTTACTACTTCCAAAGATGCTTTATAAGGAAAATTTAAAATTTGATATTACAAGATGACAACGATCCAAATCATTGAAGACGGCTTTGTACTTTGCAGAAATAGGAAAGAATTTTACCAGTAACCTTCGGGGTAGCGGTGTATCTTTTCATTACCTCGAGACAAATTATCAAATCTAAAAAAAACTGTCCGGCCGCTGGGCAAGAATAATTCATGTAGATTCCCAAAGTTTTTTTTTCATTCCCTTATGTATAAGAGCATGTTCCTACTCGTAAATGCCTTGGTTCAGATGTTACGAGTATTCCATCCTCCTCTTTATTACTAAATAAATGTAGTTCGGCATCTCTTTTCCAAACGGCTTTAAATCTTTGGTATGCCACACGCCACCGGTTTTACCTTTGTCCATCCCCAATTCGTATGTTCACGGTGACACTTTCTTTAACACTTTAATCGGTCCGATATATTTCGGCGCGAGAGTGGCAGGGAAATACCGAGCTGCGTACTTAGCTCACGCTTGCGTAAGTCATATTTCCCTTTGCTGCGCTGAGCTGGTCTTTTCAACCTTTCCAGAATATCTTCTTGCAGTTTCTGTAACGCCTCAGCCCGTATTAGTTGATCTACTATACCCTCCACCCCGTCTGGTTTTTGCCTCTCTTGACTGCCGACATTTCCCGACCAAAATTCAAAAAGTAAGGAGTGACTTTCAGCACTTCGTGGGTTGACGTACGAAGAGCACATCCAATTTTCGGTAAGTTTACATCCCATTTCCGCTGGTTGTCTGACACATAGGCCCTAAGAATGAAATCATTTCATGTTTTGATTGATCCGTTCTGCCGGATTAGCCTGAGGATGGTAAAATGCGAGTCCCATAGGATTCTACCATCTTTTGAAGCACTTTGGCTCGAAATTGAACCCCATTATCACAGATCAACCAACTGGGAACTCCAAACAGAAGAAACACCTGTTCTTCAAAGATTTTCGTTACTGTATCGTGTATGTTAAACGCGATTTTATCGTGGTATATTAAACACGATTTAAATTTATAATAAACTCGTAGGTTTTACTTAATTATCAATTAATACATTATTTTTGTAATACATTATTCAAGTAATACATTATTTTTAAAAATGCAAATCAAACATATTATTTTTTAGACCGACTTTTTGAAATTCTATTTATCAACTGATTTTTTCTTTTTTTATCTCTCTGACTTTTTTTATTACCGGTTGCTTGATTTCTATTTTTAATTGAAATCAAACAACCGGCTACTTGATTTTGACAATGTGTGGAGTGTTTGAAACAAGTGTGTTTATTAAAGTCGTACTCCCCACAACTGCGGCTCCAGTAGCCGCACTCAACGGATAAATGAGTGGGAATTTCGTAAAGTAGTCAACTACTGTCAGAATATACGTGTACCCGCTAAAGGAGCGAGGTAAGGGCCCCACAACATCAACACAGACCAATTTTCACGGCCGAGCTGCTTCCGCACTTCGAGATACCATCAACCACGCAGGCGCATGTCGTTCATGCTTAACAGCTTGACAAATCTGATATTGATTCACTTTCTTTCTCATATCGCTCGACATTCCCGGCCAACAGTTGTCGCGATCTACTCTATCCACAGTTCGCTTCACCCCCGGGTGACCAGCTTTCGGGTCATCGTGACACTGACTTAGTACAGTCTTTCTTTCACTTTTAGGCACCACCCTTTCCAATCCTGACTCGTCGTACGGTTTGGATATTTCGACGGAATGTGTTTCCACAATATACGGTCGCGTACCAACCAGTCAGCATATTTCTGCTGGTATTCTTCCAATAGTCTGCTCATCTTGACATACCACGCATCGAACGTCGTCTCTACCAACAAAGCCGGGTGTAGTCCAGTGGTAGAGTACTAGGTCTTGAAAACATTGCTACCGGGGTTCAATTCCCACTCAGTGCATAATTTATTTATATGGATTAGTCAGTTGATATTGGTTTCGGAATATTAATATAAATCGTGAACAGTGCGGAATGTTTAATAGGGTCACTTGTAAAGGATTTAAACCTGAGAAAAAGAGTTCTGCTTATATTCTTATCAGATTCACAAATACCATCAGAGCTGCCAGAAAGTAGTTAATTTGCTATAGGCAACTTTGCTGTTCTGGTAGATCGTATCACAGCCAATAGTACGGAAAAATTTATTATCATTAACACCTGCTAGTACACTGCCATACCCGGCCCGATTCCTGATCTTCCTTCCCATTCCTAAAACTGATTTAGTTCAGTATCCCCTTTTCTCTCCACAATTCCTTCCAACTCTCCTCTCCTTCGCACCAAGAAACACGGAAAAAATATTTGATAGAATAATACCGCGGCCAATTGGCTCAGTTTGTTCTTGAAAATTAGCAAAAAAACAACCATCAGCCGTAGGCGCCGTGCCGTGGTGCAGTGGGATCACAACGAACCTATCTAGCGGTCTATGTGCTAGCTATCTCTGCCATTGATACCCACCTAACCTAACCTAACCTACCGACAAAACATTTACCATAGGCACAGATCTCGATAGCGCATCCGGTACCAGGTGCTCTTTACCATTCCGATGGATAACGCCATAATCATATTGCTGTAAATGGACTGTCCATCTTGCTAACCTTCCGGACGGATCCTTAAGATTATGGAGCCATATGAGCGAATGGTGATCAGTTATTGCACTGAAGTGAGTTCCCTCTAGATAGGGTCTCAGCTGCTCTATAGCTTGTTGAATATTTTCGCTCCGAATTCGTCAAGGACCGGCTCAAGTAACATACCACTCGCTACCTATCCGCGTGATTTTGGGATAATACCGCCCCCAGCCTAAAGTCTGGCGCATCCATTTGGATCACGAAAGGCAGATCGTAGTCAGGGCAGGATAGTATTGGTGTCGTGGACAGTTTGACCTTCGCATGAACGAACGCTCGGTCGCAATCTACATCACAAGCAAATTTGCGATTCTTTTTCAAAAGCGAGGACATTGACGGTATAATATAATCCGGTATAAACCGTTTGTACCACGACACCATTCCTAAGAATTGACAAACTTCCTTTACATTCCGTGGTTGATAGATAGATAGATAGATCAATTTATTCACTAGTTTCGTTTACAATTGTGTTAGAATTCATGTTTTATTTTAGATACCAATATAAACTTTTACAACTATATACTTAAATTAATCAGTTAATTGCAGTAATAAGTGTATTAATGAATTATTTAAATTTTGAGGAAAAATTGTGACTAAAAACCTCTTTATTCAATCCTAACGTAATCCTAAAGTTAACTTACTCTAAAGCTAACTTAATCTAAAGCTAAGTACCCTATTTTCAATATTATTTTTAATGACATAGCGACATAACTAGCATGATTCCGTTAATTGGTTTGCCATAACAATTAATATTTTGCAGTTTCCTATTTGGTGCAATTCTTGTGTAGAAAAAAACCAAGGTTTATCGATTATTATTTTTAAACACTTGTTTTGAATAATCTGCATTTTTCTTTTGTGAATCGATGTACAATTGTTCCAAATAGGTACCCCATAGCAAAGTGCAGGCTGCATCACGGTTTTAAATATTAACAATTTATTTTCCTGAGAAAGTTTTGGTTTTCTATTTATTAAGGGATATAACATCCGAATGTATTTTGATTACATTCCGCTCGTACATCTTATTAATTTTGCGGAAATCGACACAAAATCTGTACTTTCAGTCCTTTTTTCTGATCAGCAGGATCGGAGAGGCCCAAGCACTGTTGGAGGGACGAAAAATTCCATCCTTCAGTATTTCTATCAACTACTGGTCGATGTGTTTTTGGACCGCCTGTGAAACATAGTAATACCGATTTTGTGATAATGATGTGTTCCATCTCCGATGTTTGACCTAGACTATCTCCCATCTTATCAAATTCTTCCGCAATCAACTTCACCAATTTATTTCCCTCAGATTCGCTCATATTTGATTTTGATTGTAGGCATTCAATCGTCGCGAGCATCGGCTGTCCAGCAAAATCCTACTGCTCTTGGCGCAGGTCAACCACCAATCTACTCCAAAAATTAGCGAGTGCGGTAATCTTTGGATGATCAGACACTCCATCCACCGCGTTCTGTCGTTTACCTTCATTGGTAGCCAAACTACCCCGTCCACCGCACACTCGTCCACATTTGCCAATTTTACAAATGGCGACTTCGCCAAGCTTTTGGGGTTACTCCCTGTTCCTCCAGGATCCTCTAACCATCCCTCCCCCAAATGGTGCGTGCGTACGAATCCAGCAAACTGATAAATTCCGCCTCGAAAACGGTCACCTTTAATTGTGGCCGAAATCCCCATCCATTGGAGACAAGGCAAAACTAATTGGCGGCGTCGTATCGATTTCCGAATTCACCTTGACATTCTTTTATTGAGCACGACTCGCGTTTCCCGAATCCGGTTTACTATTTTTGTTTTCGGGAATGCCATCCATTTGACTCGTGCTCGGATTGCAAACAGGGCATCTACTCCGGATCACACCCACTTTTCCGCAGCCAAAACGCGTGACCCTCTCTCCGCGCAGTATTCTACGATCATTGCTATTGGTCAGCTCTGGGCCGCTATTCTGACGACAATTCTCAAATTTTCCTTCCTCGAAATTAGCTTCATTTGTGTTTTGAACGTGCCTCACTAAAGTTTTGACATTTGTCGTTGACAGAAACTGTCAGTAAAAACGAAATTATTTTAAATTTAATATACAGGGTGTTTCGCACTCCGTGTGCCACCTTGTAAGGGGTTATTCCTTGATATATTTGGAGAAAAAAATTGTTCTACAGGGTGGGTCAATTTTCAATATTAGTGGAGAGACAGGGTGGTTAAGAAAAGTGTTTTTGACCGGTAGCCTCACTCACTTAAAACGTTATATCTTGAAAACGAATAATCACAAGGCAAAGTGTTATAACTCGTTTTCTAGGCAACCGAATTACCTTTCATTTGATGTAACAGCCTTAATTGTAACTGCACCCAATCTTGAGATATTTACTCGAAAACACAAATTTTTGCTACGTGAACCCTTAAAATTCAGTGATCAATGTAGTTTTTCTCAGAAAACCCCATTATAAATATGTCATTTTAATTTTATTTTTTATGAGCCGTATTATTACCTACAAAAGCTGCATACATATGTATGTAGGATTCAGTATCAGCGTAGAGGAATGACTAGGCATTGTAAACCGAAGTAGGGTAAACTTTGCCTAACTTCACTATGTTCAGCAATAACCGCTTCCGGGAATCACCATATAAAAAGGAAAGCACCGCATGGCTACGGTCTTCTCTCGACGAACGACGCACGACGCACGACGCATATTTCGTATATTTTTATTATTTCATTTTCATTATTTCATTTTTATTATTTCATTTTTATTACTTCACATTTTATATTTAATTTTATATTATATTATATTTCTTGAACATTTATCGACTTTATTGGGACCAAATCCCACATGTATGAGTTACGATTAACATTTTGGAAGTAATAATTAAAAATACATATCGCATAAAAATTAAATATTTAAAAAATGAGTGCATGTTGATCTACGCTACTTGCTTGAATTGAAAGAATTTAATAATGGCTTTTATTTCAAATATTTTTATTATAATAAATGTTCAAAATGGCCACCTTCATTTTGAATGCACGCTAAAGCTCGTTTGGCGAGTGTTCTCTTGATATTCATATTCCTCAACTGCTGCTTTACTTCTATTGCTGCCGCATCGATCCTGATATTTAGATCTTCCAATGTTTTTACTGGCGTTGCGTAGACAAGGTCCTTTATCCGTCCCCATACAAAGAAATCCATAATAGTAAGATCAGGAGATCTTGCAGGCCAGTGTATCGGTCCATTTCTACCGATCCAGCGATTGCTATAATTGGAATTTAACCAATCTGTGATCTGTCGGCCGTAATGAGCAGGAGCACCATCGTGTTGGTAAAACATGGAAGCCAATCAAACCAGTGGAATATCATCCAACAAGTCCTGTAGATCATTTGATAAAAACTGTAAGTAATTGGAGCTATTTAGAGTACGCGGAAGCCTAATAGGTCCAAGTAAATCGTCACCAATCACACCTGCCCATAAATTGACGCTGAATCTGTGCTGAAATGATACCGTTCTTCTTGTGTGTGGATTGCTCTCAGCCCACGTATGTAGGTTGTGGAAGTTTGTGATACCGTCTCTGGTAAATTGGGACTCATCCGTCCACAGAATATTGTTGAAAAAATTGTCGTCATCTATTTGTCGTTCAAGGAGCCAATTGCAAAACTCCATCCGTTTGGGGAAATCAATGGGTAGCAGCTCCTGTACTGGTGTGTGATGGTAGGCATGGAAGCGTTCTACTTTTAAAATACTCCAAACCTTCCAAGTAGATATGTTAAACTGCAATGCCAAGCGTCGGATACTGATCGATGGATCATTTTGCACTGCTTGCAGTATTTTTTCATCAATCTGAACAGCGATTATAGGCGCAGGATTTGCATTTACTCTCCTTGTTCTAACGCTGCCAGTTTCCCTAATTCTCCTGTAAACGTCTTGAAATACTCTCCTGCTAGGTGTCCGTCGATGAGAATGTCTCTGGTGGGAAAGCCTTCGCGCTGCTCGTGCATTTTGGCCACACTCTCCATAAATTAACATCATGTCAGCATATTCTTCATTGGAGTACTCAGGCATTTTGAAATAATTTTTTAAATTCTACTGGTACGTTCTTCTCTTAGCAATGTAACTAAAACTGATAAAAATATGAAGGTAGTTTTTCTTTTATAGGCTTTTTATTTTGTAAGACACCCTATTAAAAAAGGCATAGTACCGCATCCAGTAGTACCTACCACGTCTAGGTAAAAGCATCAATTATGTTGAAACTCAGTTACATTTCATTGTTTTCCTTCATACTTTAAATAGTAATAAATGTGCAATAAAAATACTGTAGTACTACCGACAAATTAAACAGGTTTTTAAACGTGGTCCACTTTATGGCACTGACTTTTGAAATATTTAATTTTTATGCGATATGTATTTTTACCTGTTACTTCCAAAATGTTAATCGTAACTCATACATATGTATGCAGCTTTTGTAGGTAATAATACGACTCATAAAAAACTAAAATTAAAATGACATTTTTATAATGGGGTTTTCTGAGAAAAACTACATTGATCACTGAATTTTAAGGGTTCACGTAGCAAAAATTTGTGTTTTCGAGTAAATATCTCAAGATTGGGTGCAGTTACAATTTAGGCTGTTACATCAAATGAAAGGTAATTCGATTGCATAAAAAACGAGTTATAACACTTTGCCGTGTGATTATTCGTTTTCAAGATATAACGTTTTAAGTGAGTGAGGGTACCGGTCAAAAACACTTTTCTTAACCACCCTGTATCTGCACTAATATTGAAAATTGACCCACCCTGTAGAACAATTTTTTTCTCCAAATATATCAAGGAATAACCCCTTACAAGGTGGCCACACGGAGTGCCAAACACCCTGTATACTCGTAAATTGTTATAATGGATGCAATCTTCCCGATTTTGAAAGAAGAATCTCGTAATAGAGCGAGAATTACAAGCAAATTGTCACAAGATCCATTTGATATTCCAGAAAAATTGTAAGATAAAATTGTGAGATAAAATTGTGATATAAAATTGTTTATAGTGAAATGTACATACACAGATACATGTACATATAACTCTCACAATCTGCAATCTGTGTGTACTCACAATCTGTAATCTGTGTGTTTAGATTCCGCTAAATGTTTCGATTGACCTCGCAGCTAGCGCAAGATTTCCTCAGGGAACTGGAGCCATTTATAGATAATGGTTTAAATCCTAAAATTCCCCTTCATCTTAAGGTAATTTTCCGATACGACTTTTCCTTTTTCGGCTTATTGGGAAATATTTAGTTATTGAAAAATTAGTTATAATCGCTAATTATAACATTTTCTAGAATACCATAAAAGAAAATCCCCAGGGATTTGAAGTTTTAATTGATAATAATTAATTTTTGTTATTTTTCTAAGATGCTTCTGTAGTGGCTTTAAATAGGCGTCAATTTTCAGCTTTCAATCCTTTACGGTTTTCGACAAATAAAAATCAAAGTTTTTGCTTTCCACCCCCACTCACCATCACTCCCAACACTCACACCTTCACAATTTTTGTTCTCCACTAGAGATCTACTGGGCCTAACTCCTGTAAATAGTATATATGGTACGGTTCTTGAGATATAAAAATAAATTTTTTTTTAAAAATGGCTGTCCCCCCACTTCCTCGCTCCACCACCTCCTCTGAAATTTTACTTCAGAAGACTTGACTTGTAATCCTATTTTCAGAAACCAAATTTTATCTATGTCAAAGAAGTTAGGATGACCAAATTGGAATTTTGACAAATAACTTATGCCATAATTAAAGGCTAATTTAGTGCTCCAAAAAAAAATTTGCGGCTGCACCCCTAATGGTAGAACCGCGTGGTCGTTCTGACTTCCATGGAAGCTAGGATGACCATAGCCGAAACGATGTTAAACGTAAGTGCAACAAAGTTCTAGTTATACAGTAGTTAACGGCTATTTAAAGGCTTTCGGATAAGCCCGATTTCATTAAGATCGGTTCACCCTGTCCCGAAATATGCACCCCTGTGAATAAAAAAACAACCCCCGTACGTTCGTATGGGCACACAGAGAAGCTACGGGTCTGTAATAGGTCTTAAAATTTCTCCTGAATTAACGGCTCGCGATTCCCGACGCGCCCGAATTTACGGCTCCACCCCCTCATCCAAAACCCGCCCCCTGTATAACCATTTTTGCGAATCTGGGCACACAGAGAAGCTACGAGTCTGTAATAGGTCTCAAAATTGCTCCTGAATTAACGGCTTGCAATTCCCTTAAAATTGCTCCTGAATTTACGGCTTGCGATTCCCGATGCGCCCGAATTTACGGCTCAACCCCCTCATCCAAAACCAACCACCTGTATAACCATTTTTGCGATTCTGGGCACACAGAGAAGCTACGAGTCTATAATAGGTCTTAAGATTGGTCCTGAATTAACGGCTCGCGATTCCCGATGCGCCCGAATTTACGGCTCCACCCCCTCATCCAAAACCCACCCCCTGTATAACCATTTTTGCGAATCTGGGAACACAGAGAAGCTACGAGTCTATAATAGGTCTTAAGATTGGTCCTGAATTAACGGCTCGCGATTCCCGATGCGCCCGAATTTACGGCTCCACCCCCTCATCCAAAACCCACCCCCTGTATAACCATTTTTGCGAATCTGGGAACACAGAGAAGCTACGAGTCTATAATAGATCTTAAAATTGCTCCTGAATTAACGGCTCGCGATTCCCGATGCGCCCGAATTTACGGCTCCACCCCCCCCTCCGAAACCCACCTCCTGTATAACCATATATATTTGTGAATCTGGGTATAAAATAACATTTCCGGAAATTTGCTTTCAAAAAGGCAAAATATGTTTCAACTCAGTTGATCCAAAATACCAATTTCAAGGGAAGTACTGGTTGGCTAGACAGGTTTAGCGCTTTAAACCTGTAAGGTGAAACCAATAAGAAATTCTAGATAAGTAAACTTTAACTGGAAATACAATTTGCAATTTATGGATAACATTGGACGTATGTAGATTAATATGGTGGTAGGTGTCACTGTTCAAAACGTTTGTGATGAGTGACAAACAAACTTCCTACATAACTCGAATATTTTAATGTTATGATGCAGAAAACATTTTTATTGCAGATGAAACGGGACTCTTCTTCAAAAACCTCCCAAATATGACACTAGAATTCAAAAATGAAAAGTGTAATGACGATAAACTCTGCTTTTAGCAAAGAAAAATTGACAGTCATGGTTGGATCCAATAGAACTGGAAATGAGAAAATGAAATTGCTCGCGATTGCGAAAAGCACTATGTGGTTTAAAAGGAGTAAGATCGCTACCAGTAGATTACTACTCAAATAAGAGTGCATGGATGAGGAGGGAATATTCGAAGCCTGGCTATGAAAAGGGGATCATAATTTCAACAACAGCGATGAAAGGTGTTAGTGTTTGTTGATAATTGTCCCAAACATACGCATGTAAGGAGTCCTACACGCTATAAATATATTGTATTATATATTATACTGTTTTACAAAACATACCAAAATATTAACTTGGGATCTGAATGTAATGGGTGAAAAAATCCAAGAACATCAGTGCTTCTCAATTATGTTATAATTGTAATTTTTCTATCGATGTAAGGAAAAAAAAATCGATATTTTTGGCGATTCTTGCTGGAATGATCCAGCTCGAGCTTAAGTAGTACAAAACCAAACATAAACAGGAGATTTTTGTGAAGTTCAATTTAAATGCCTAGTGCAGAAACGACCGAATTAGACGTATCTACCAAACCCTAGATAGAGTATGTTGTTCATATAGTGACCATAGTTTCAGGTAGTATACTTTGAAATGTGAGTAATAATAAAACAAAGTTAGTAATGAAACCAAGATCCATAGACTAGTATAATAATTGAGGTACTGTATCATACTTCGTGATAGTGAAAGTTCGTTATAATGGAAATTGCGTCAAATCAAAAGAAGGCGTATTACAGACTCGTATCTTCACAGTATTCCTAGATTCGCAAAAATGGTTATACAGGGGGTGGGTTTTGGATGAGGGAAATAGCCGTTAATTACTGTATAACTAGAATTTTGTTGCACTTACGTTTAACATCGTTTCGGCTATGGTCATCCTAGCTTCCATGGAAGTCAGAACGACCACACGGTTCTACCATTAGGGGTGCAGCCGCAAATTTTTTTTTGGAGCACTAAATTAGCCTTTAATTAGCCTTTAATTATAGTTCGAAAGATATTGTAATCTAAAGTTTTTTACCCTCACACTCCGCTCCTTCAAAATGTTAGTCCTTGTCTAGGCTTCTAGTATCGCATAAAATAACCGCTAAGTTTCAACCTTCTGACATCAACCGTTCAGGAGATATACATTGTTACGGCAAGAAAAGAAGAGAATTGTTAGTTTTCAATACCGCGGTAAAATATTAAAATAAAACTTACTAAAGAAGATCACTCATCGTATCCTTGTAGAACAACTACTCCTTGCGCAGGAACCGGGAACAACCTAAAAAGAAACAACACCAGGAGTGAATTAGTAAGTACTCATTACAATTATACAACGGAAGAGGAGCTGGAAGATGGTTAACAATACGTAGGGTAAGGAATTATTAGGATGATGAATTATTAGGTCAAGTTTTAGCGAGGATAAGGAACGTGGAGTACTGCTAAGATTAGGAATTGTTAGGAGAATGAATTATCAGGATTAGAAGTTATTAATATTAGGTTAGGATTAAGTAGAAACAAACAATAAACGCAAATTAAACAATAAATTTTTCAACTGGGAATTAACCCATAACACGAAACATCGAATACAATACGAATCACATCACTGAGAACAAATCACATCACTGAACACGAATCACATCACTGAAAACGTAAACAGAAACATCACAAACGTAAACATTGTCACATAAACTTCACTGAGAACGGAGAAATGTCATATTCGAATTTGCCGTGCAAACATGTCGGATTTACACTGCGCGAATTGCAAGTGATAAGGTAGATCGCCGGTTTGGGTCTATGCTAAAGAGTCGGATGGGAAATATTAAGTGGCCACCGAATCACCTGAGAGAAAGCTGGAGTAATAACCTTGGAGAAAGCAGGAAAACGGGGATTAACCGCTATAAAAGCTGGCCCGAGTTTTCGCGGTAAGTGCTGGACTAAAAAACGGTCTCTTTTACGAGTGACCTGGAGAATGGAAGCAAAATTGTGTCTTAAAATAATTAAATCGGTAGCTGAAGTTGATTTGAAATAATAAGTGCGAACTCAAGTCGGAATTATCACAGGTCGGTGATTTCCGAGGATTCGGGCGAAAAGGAGCAGCTGTGAAGTGGTGGGCAGAAATGCTGTTGGAGTGTTGCGGCGGAGCGTGGCAGTGATATTAAAAAACAGAATTTTTTGAAGGAACTCCTAGGGACGACGCACCAGAGGCGCCCTAATTTAAGTATATTTGTGGCTAGGGTCAGGTAGAGTAGTTTACTGAGGAATTTAAGAGGTACTTTTTTTTATTAAAATAATTGTTATAACGAAAGTTCGAAGTGTTTTCTTTAGCTAAGTGTTTTCCTTCTTTAAAATTTGTGACGTGTTTCAGTTCTTCCTCCGTTGGTTTTCTTTTTTTTGTGTGCGTAGAACTTTTCCCCGAAAACGTTATTTGGTCGGGGAAAGGAACAAAACAGGTCCTTAAAAAAGGATCACTGGCGCCCACGATCCTTCCTTGGGTTGGCCGGACAAGGCCCCGTTCGCCCCTTGTGTCGCTAGGGGTTCAAACGGTTTTTCCGTCGGGAAAAACGGTAGTAACATTTTAGAATGTTTCAATTTCAGCTTTCAAGCATTTCGGACGCATTGTCTATCCCCCACTCCAACACCCTTTAACCAATCAATCATCTTAATATTTTCAACAAACACGAAACGAAAAACAAACAGTTTCCTCAATTCACATATGCGAATTTCAATTTGAATACCTACATATATTCGCCAACAGCGTTGCATCATGAAACCGGAAAATTTCCCTGTTTCGAAAATGAAGGCAAGTATGCAGAACTTTCGCAATTCGCATGTCGCTAGAATCGCAGTTCTAAATGTGTGTCGTGTGTGCCGACGGGGCGAAGCCAAGATTCGATTTTGGGGTGGAGTCTCGTGTTAGTGTTGAACGACTTACGCTGGGGGTTCTAATTAATTAATAATCCTAAACCTAACTAACTCTAATAACTCATAATCCTCAACCTAACTAATTCTAGTAATTTATAATCCTTTTTTGTGTCATACCAATGCTTGCGTTACAATTCCGGGTTCCGAGTGAGAGTGAGGGCGCAACACCGTGAGTGTTTCATCGGGTGCATCCAGGACATAGAAAAAAGCAATACATAAATACTAACAAGTTTCAGCATGCGGAGTTGGTACTGTCCTCAGCCATATTTGCGCAGATGGAACTGAACGACCAATCAAAATAGTATCTTAAACGCTAAATGCAACTCAAGTTAAATATTCCAGATTGATAAGGCGGTGTTTGCTATTATCTATGGCGTGATGAAATTATATCAATACCTTTTGGGTAATAAGTTCCTTCTACATATATACGGACCATGCGCCATTAGTTCAAATATTTTCTCCTAATAAAGCATTACCTTTGCTTAATACAACCAGTATGTAGTATGTACTACGCAATTTTTATACTCTAGATGAAATCATATAGACTATTATAACTTTAATCCAGCCCAAAAGTTTGTAACGCATAGAACCAAGCCTCGGACGAAAAAAAGTTGTATATTATTTTTTGTTTATTTCTGGCCAAAAACCTCAAATCCGATTGAAGTCCGTCCGTCTGTCCGTGAGCACGATAACTCAAGAACGCCTTCACCTAGGATCTTGAAATTTTGAATCTGGATGTTTGGTTAAATTTGTAAGGTTAAGTTCGTTAAAGGGCAAAATCGTCCTACTCCTTCGGGTAGCTGCCATACAAAATGTCCTTAAAACACGTGTTCAAGAATATTAGCCGATAACTTCGGAAGGGTTTAAGGTACGTCTTTGAAAATTTGTATGTGTTACTTTTTCAATAGTTGCAACTTAATGTAGAATTATGAAAGAAATCATGATAGTCCTTCGTGTAGCTGCCATACAAATATCCTGTTAAAATGTCATCACTTAATTTACGCATCTCACTATAACTCAAGGAACCCTTTACCCATGAATTCGGAATTTTGTACAAATTAGTTTTGAGTGAAAATGAAGTTCGACTTTACTATTATTACTCCTTCGTGTAGCTGCCATACAAAATTACCTTAAAACACGTGTTCAAGAATCTTGGTCGATAGCTTCAGAAGGGTTTAAGCTACGACTTTGAAAGTTTGCATGTGTTACTTTTTCAATAGTTGGAGCTAAATGTATGATTATGAAAAAAATTATATTAGTCCTTTGTGTAGCTGCCATACAAATATCCTGTCAATATATCTTCACCTGATTTACGCATCTCACTATAACTCAAGGAATCCTTTAGCTGTGAGTTCAGAATTTTGTACAAATTAATTTTGAAATGGTTTCAGGGAAAAGGATATATATGTAAGAAATAGAGTGAGTCCTTCTTGCACCACCCATGTAAATTCCTTCAAAAAGGACAAGTGACTCACCCAGTTCAAGATATGAAATTAAACACTGACGATATTGTCTTTTAGTTTCAAGTAGCAACCGAAAGGGAGTCCTTAATAAAGGACATACAACATGCACACATGTAATTCTACATTATCCCCAACTACAATATAAATCGGAGTTCAGTATTTCATCTAGAGTATCATACGATTGGTTTACAGCCGATCGTGACTGCGTTATGTTCTTACAAGCGTTCAACTTTGAAATTAGGTATAAAAGATCTGCAAATAATGCGAACGCAGACGCGTTATCTCGCCTACCCTAAGAATTACAAAATAATTATGAGCTGGATGAACCAGATGTTTCTGAAATCAAGCAAATAAAAACCACTTGCTGGTGACCCAATATTGACCAAGAAATTGAATCAATTGCAAATAATTGTTCTGAATGTCAAAAGTTAAAAAAAGAATCGCCGAAAGTATCTATTCATCCTTGGGAAAAAGCGGATCATCCTTGGCATAGAGTCCACATAGACTTTGTGGGTCCTTTTAATGGAGTTTACTATTTCATAATGGTCGACGCATACAGTCGATGGCCAGACATCCATATCATGAAAACAATCACTACTGAAAACACCATAGAAATATGTAAAAAAATTTTCTCGTGCTTTGGTGTACCTACAGTTATAGTATCGCATAATGGATCCCAACTTACGAGTACTTCTTTTAAGTTTCAAGAATATTTGAAATCTTTGGGAATCATATATAAACATACCTCTCCATACCATCCAGAAACGAATGGGTTAGCTGAAAGGATGGTACAAACCTTAAAAAAACCATTGAGGGCGATGCGAATAGAATGAAACTCTCGTTCGGATGAATTATCCAAATTGCTCTTACAATATCGGAAAATGCCGCATTTAACTACCGGGGGAAGCCCAGCAAATTTAATGTTCGGACGTAAAATACGTTCAAAAATTGACCTTATTTTACCTTGCCAAAATGAAAGTTCAAAGCGATATCCTCAAGCGAAGGGTTATGTTCGCGAATATGTGGTGGGGTGGGGGCTAGAGTTTCAGTTCGAGATTACATACCTGAAAAATGGAAGTTTGGGAAAATTCTTCGTAGAATCGGTTTACAAAATTATATAGTTCGTTTAGATGATGACGATGTAACTGTCTAAAACCTTTTCCATAGATTTAATTAATAAAGAGGTTAGACTGATTGGGCGATATGACTTTGCGTGGGTCCAACATCTATTGGACCCACGCAAAGTCATTTCGCCCAATCATTTTAACCTCTTTCTTACTTAAATCTATGGAAAAGGTATTAGACAGATACATAAGAAGCTCAGCTGCTTTCCAATTCGCTTATAAGGTTGGTAAGTCGACTGTTAGCGCTCTTCACAATTTAGTGCAAAAAATTGAGAAGACGTTGACAGCCAAGATAATAGCGTTGTGCTCTTTTCGTAACGTTGAAGGCGCTTCTGACAACACTTCCTATAAATCCATTGAATTAATTACTCGTAAAATAGGAGTAGAGGAAACGGTAACGAGATGGATAGTAGTGATGCTTGATTCTCGCAGAATTTCAGCACAGATCGGAGGTAAAGGTCTCACTGTACGAGCGGTGACGGGATTCCCTCAGGAAGGCGTACTCTCCCCGCTACTGTGGTGCATTGATGTAGATGATGTCCTTAAGGAACTGAGCATCAAGGGTTTTGAGACTCAAGCATACCCTGATGACCTGGTGATAACTGTAAGAGGTAAACATGACTGTGTCATTTCGGACCGCATGCAAGAGGTCCTAGAGATAGTAGATCACTGGTGCGTCCAACAGGGATTAAGTATAAATACAAGTAAAACAATTGTAGTGCTTAAGGCACCCGATTGTGAGAGGAACTACAATTGAATTCTCTTCCGATGTCAAATACTACAAATACTATTACCTTGGACAAGTGTCTGACTTGGAACTTACATCTTAAAAACATCTCCACACGAGTAACATTGTCTTTTATGGCGTGTCGAAGGCTTTGTGGTACCACTTGGGGTCCCAGGCCATATATGGTATACTGGAACTACAAGTCTATTATAATACCAATGATCACATATGCCGCTATGGTGTGGTGGCCAAAGGTTGAACAAATCACAGCACAGAAGGCCCTGCAAAAAATTGAGAGTCGTGCTGTTCTTAGCATTACGGGCGGACTTAAATCATGTTCCACTGCTGCAATGGAAGCTGTTCGATCTGGCAACACCGTCATGCCGGAGCACCTCAACGCAGTCCATAGCTTAATTCAGTATCATTACAACTACTGACTGAATCGTTTGCATAGAAGCTCAATAAAGCATTAGTTATCATAGTACAGTTACATAGTTTTATTATTTTGTGATACTCGAGCGTTTTCCCTAAAACACACCAAAAACGCTTGGTGCTGTTCATGGTCCGCCGAGCCGGATGCTAAAATCCGAAGATTAAAGTTTTATTGCCAATATTGCAAAGTTAGAAAATTGCTCTTCAATTTACCGTTCGAACCGCGTGTGATTGAAGTGAAGAAAAGAGTTTGTGCGATCACCATCATAAATACCAGCAGCATTTGAACATAAAACATGTCTACGTCCGAGGAAGAGCAAACCGCGATAATACGAAGAGTCCTATTGCACCATAAAAACCAAGTTGCTCACATACATTCAACGCGGTACCAGAAAACTTAGCGAACCAACACTAGGAAACCAATCGACATTCGAAATGACACAGCGACGCTCGGGACATTTACCTAATATTCTGCTTCCTAAATTTAGTGGTGAACCTACAAATTGGCTCGACTTCATCAGCCTGTTTGAAAAAATGGTAGATGGAAACAATGACCTGGATGATATAGAGAAGTTTCATCATTTGAGGTCATGTCTCACCGGCAATGCTTCAAAGATAGTATCGTCTTTAGAGCTCACACGCCAAAATTATCGAAGAGTGCTTGCTGCATTGAGGGAGCGCTACGAAGACAAATCATTCATCGTCCGATCTCTCATTGCTGAACTTTTTGGCTTACCTAGTGTAGGTAAGAAATCAACCCAACAATTAAGAGATGTTTTGGACTCCGCGAACTGTCACGTTCGCGCACTGTTATCCATAGAATCCAAGGAACAACTCGCAGATTCGCTGTTCCTTTATTTAATAGCAAGTAAAATGGACATCGAAACACAAGCAAAGTGGCAGGAGTGTTCTACCACTACAGAGATACCAACATGGGACCAGTTTCTCCAGTTTCTAGATTGTCGTTGTCGGGCACTCGCCATCATTTCTGTAGACGTCAGTCAACGTCAATTGCCAAACGTCAGTCAACGCCAAATGGCAAAACAACCGAATCAAAATAGGGTACATAATTCAACAACTCTTATATCAACTGCTGCAGCATCGGTTGTTTCAAAACGATGCATAATATGCTAAGACACGTCGCATTCCGCATTTAAATGTGAAGATTGGCTGAAACTTACACTCTTTCAACGCTTTAATGAAGCAAAGACGCGAAATTTGTGCATCAATTGCCTGAATCCCGATCACGGTATCCGTCAGTGGAAGGCAGGTAGGTGTCAGATTTGTTAAAAAGCCCACCATAGGCTTCTACATTTTGAGTCTCATCCTAACTTAGTTAAGAACGACGTAGAGCCGAAAACCGATCAAAGTCAAGCGGCAGCTCTCATCGCAGCTAATTCAAATTCAACCTCCACTTTCCACATCAGCGATTGTGCCAGTCATCAAGCTTCCATACTAGCCACCGCTCTAATCAATATTGAGGATCACACTGGGGCACTATTAACCTGCAGAGCAATATTGGATTCAGGTTCTCAGATGAATTTTGTGTCAGAGCACTGTGCGCAGCTTTTGAAGTTGAAGGGACCTAAGGTCAACGTAATCGTTAATGGAATTGGAGAAACAGACTCTCTGGTTCATCACTCAGTATAACTGTCATTGCAGTCACGTCAGTCGAACTTTAGGGCAACCATTGATGCCCTTGTCCTTCGTAAAGTAACAGCTGTCCAGCCAAATCGTAGAATCGACACCCAGGAATGGAACATTCCTGACAACATTGTCTTGGCGGATCCAACGTTTCATCTGCCTCAACGTGTCGACATTCTTCTTTGAACTACTTGCAGTCGGTCAAATCAAAATTGGCAACAACCTACCCATGATCCAGAAAACTTTATTGTCACGGTCACAGCTAAAACATGCATTCAAGGCAACGAAGAGTCTGATGATAGACTAAATCACCTTGTTCAACAGTTCTGGATCTCAGAAAATTACGGAGCGGCACCCACATCATTATCAGAGGAGGAAGAAAGATGCGAACAACACTTCGTCCAGAACACTCGTAGTTTGTCAGACGGTCGATATGCTGTTCGGCTTCCATTCATGAAGTCCACCGATATTATTGGGGAATCTTTTGAAATCGCACTTAGAAGGTTTTTAGTGTTGGAAAAGAAACTATGTAGACTTCCTACACTGAAACAACAATACACAGAATTTATGGAGGAATACTTGTTCTTAAATCATATGGAACCTCTTGATGTTGCAACACATTCTAAAGCAGTAAGGTACTTCATGCCTCATCACGGCGTACTCAAAAATGATAGCTCGAGCATAAAGTTGCGGGTCGTATTCGACGCCTCCTGCAAATCTTCGATGGACAGTCGCTCAACAACTTACTAATGGCTGGTCCAACTATACAGCCCGACTGGTTCAGTTTATTAATACGTTTTCGCACCTACCGCTACGATGTGACAGCTGACATTGTCAAAGTGTATCGCCAAGTTTCAATGCAAGAAAATGATCGTAATTGGCAATGCATCATTTGGCGTAACAACCCTGAAGACGATCTTCAAGGATACCGGATGACGACAGTTACGTTCGGAACGAAATCTGCGCCATTTTTAGTAATACGAACTCTTCAGCAACACGCCATGGATGAAGCAGAAAGATACCCGCTCGGAAGTCAGGTACTTACTCGCGACTTCTAGGTGGATAGCATGATGTCAGGATCTAACTCCTCGCAACAATTATCGAACATCATACACCAAACTACTGCGTTACTAGAGTGCGGCCAACTTCCGTCACGTAAATGGTGCTCAAACAATTTGGAGGCTATTAGACATATACCATCTGAAGAAAGAGAGCCTTCAATGTACATCAACAACAACGAGGTTGTCAAAACTTTAGGGCTCATTTCGAATCCCAACCATGACAGTTTCATGTTCCTGCACCAGCCGACTGACAAAGAAAGCCGACGCCCATTCACCAAAAGTCGGATATTAGCTGAAGTTGCATGTATTTTTGATCCGTTAGGAATCATCAACCCAATTGTCGTTAAAGAGAAAATTCTGTTGCAGAATCTGTGGAAACTAAATATTCACTGGGACACTCCCCACTGGAGACACAATGGCAGAAATATCATCAACAAATAATTGGCATCAATGATCTCCGAATTCCTCTGCCTAACTCTGTTGTAGAAATAATTGGGTTTGCAGACGCCAGTGAAAATGCGTATGGCGCATGTATATATTGCCGGTCCATCGGGAGTCAAGGCCCAGCACAAGTACATCTTCTGTGTGGTCGTCTAGAACTAAATGAGGCCTTGGTTCTATCCGAATTACTTCAGTACACTTTGCCGGCGTTAGACTTTCCTCTAAAACAGGTCTACTGTTGGAGTCATTCTACCACCGCTCTTACATGGATATCATAACCGTCTTATAAATGGTCCACATTTGTCGCGAATCGTGTAGGAAAAATAAAAGATCTCACAAAAGGTTACATGTGGAGACACGTTCGAAGTGAAAACAACCCTGCCGATCTTCTCAGCCGAGGCGTGTATCCGAAAGAACTAGTGTCATCAACAGTATGGTTCAATGGTCCACGTTTTCTAAGAGAATGTTCAAATGAATCATCGAAGTCAGCTGCATTCATAAAAGTGGAGAACCCACCAGAGGAGCGCAAACAATACTTGATGTTAGCCGCCACAGAGCCAACGACTTTGCTGGATAATCATAAATACTTGTTTTCTCGCTTACAGCGAGTTTTCACATGTGTTAAAATATTTATCACAACATGCCGCAATCGTAGCAGGCGTGCGTCAGGACATCTTACGATCAAGGAGCTAGATGAAGGCTGCAAGACAATTGTCAAAATAATATAGCAACAGTTCTTTAAAGTAGAGTTCGACACTCTTGCATCAAAAAAAGTACTACCTGGACGTAGTGCATTAAAGAGATTAAATCCCTTCATTGACCAGAGTGGAAGGTCGTCTCAAGCACTCACAATTACAATATGATGCCAAACATCCGATATTATTGCCGAAGTCTCACCCAGTAATAGACGCTCTTTTTAACCACTTTCATAAAATTATGCTACATGCAGGATGTCTTGTTTTGCTCAACAGTATTCGACAGCACTACTGGCCGATAGGAGGAAGAAGTACTGCCCGGAGAATAGACAAATGTGTTCAGTGCTTCCGTTGTTGACCGTCCTTCACCAATCAATTAATGGGTGAGCTCCCACCAGAGCGCGTTCAACACCAACAATTACGGCCATTTATTACAACCGGAATCGATTTTTGCGGTCCGATGTATATAACTACCCGCATCAGTGGCAAGGCTGCAATCAAGGTGTATGTGGCGATCTCCATATGCTTCGCTACGAAGCAGTGCATCTGGAGCTGGTCACAGAACTTACAACGGAGGCTTTTATTCTGGCCTTGAAACAATTCATCGGACGTCGTGGTAAATGTTCAGTTCTGTATTCTGATAATGCCACTAATTTTGTTGGGGCAAAGTCGCAGTTGGGAGAACTACGAGAACTTTTTTATTCACAACAACATCAAGAGGATGTAATCATCGCATGCCAGGAAAACGGAATACAGTGGAAATTCATTCCACCGCGGTCACCGCATTTCGGAGGCCTGTGGGAGGCTGCCGTCAAAACAGGTAAGTTTCACATGCATCGTATTATTGGTAATACGTTAGTTATCATAAAGGACTCAAATTTTCCACCGTTGAAATGGGAGGTTGGGCGCTTAATCGAGCTCCACCCTGGATCTGATCAGTTAGTTAGAGCCGTTACCGTGAAGACGGTAACAGGAGCCTTCAAGAGATCAGTAGTTAACGTGTGTCCACTGCCTGTGGAGAATTAACAACTTAGTTTCGAAATCCAGGGCTTTCAAGGTGGGCGGCATGTTCGATCTGGCAACACCGTCATGCCGGTGCACCTCAACGCAGTCCATAACTTAATTCATTCAACTACTGACTAAATCGTTTGCATAGAAGCTCAAAAAAGCATCAGTTATCATAGTACAGTTGTTTTATTATTTTGTGATACTCAGGCATTTTCCCTAAAACACACCAAAAACGCTTGGTGTTATTCAGAAGCCATGATAGACTTGGCCCCATTACACTTAGAGATAAAGAAGGAGGCTCTGAGAGAGGCCATAAGGCTACAGCAGTACAATAAATTCTAGGCAGGAGACCTTGCCGGTCACCTTAAAATTCTACAGGAATTTAATCAGAAGGACCTAACCGACTCAGTAAACGATAACATGCCAAAGGTATATGGTTTTGAGAAACCATATATGGTGACTCTGGGAGATCGTGTATCATGGCAATCTGGTCTACCAGATTTTGGGGAAGGTGCTTCAGTCTGGAACACGGACGGCTCAAAGACCTATAGTGGAACTGGAGCGGGCGTATTTGGACCCAATTGTAAAATATGGATGGCAATGGGACAAACAGCTACTGTGTTTCAAGCTGAAGTTCGTGCCATAGAGTTGTGCGCAAGTAAACTTCTACTGAATAAACCAAAAGGCGCTACAGTTATTATCTTATCTGACAGCCAAGCAGCACTGCTAGCGCTGAAATCTCATTGTTTCCGCGCTGGGTTTGTGTGGGACTGTCATACTCTTCTTAAAGAGCTGGCACGTCATAATAGTCTGATGTGGGTGCCAGGACATGAGGGTATTCCGGGTACCGAATCGGCTGACCAGCTAGCTAAGCGGGGAGCCAACTCACCAATGATTGGACCGGAATCATTCTGTTGAATAGGTAAAGGTTTCATTAAGGATGACATTTTAAAGTGGGTAAATCTTCAGGTGGAAGATTATCGGAAATCACTTTCAGGACTTAGACAGTCAAAGAAATTCCTGAAATTCCTCAAGTAGGAGAGCGTCGGAATTCCTTTCCTTAAGCAGGTATAACGCACGGGTTATAATGGGATATTTTTCAGGACATTATTTCCTTAATTATCACCTTAAGATCATTGGTAAAGTATCACTAGATACATGTCGATTCTGTGATATTACATCTGAAACTACGGCACATATTCTGTGTGATTGTGATGCAGTGGCCAGATCAAGAAGGCAGATTCTCGGTGGATTTACTCTCACCTATGAAAACCTGTCGAAGACTCCCCTAAGTAAAATCATCTCCTTTCTCGAGGGAATAGATATGGCTTAGGGAGTGGTTAAGAGCCAGGAACAAAAGACCTCTTAGGTCGTGGTTCGAGAAGTAGTGAGGCTTTTATAGGCTCTACCAAACAAATAAATAATAATAGATGATGACAGAGAGTGGAAAAAACATGTTGATCAAATCAGATTCATTGGTGCGTAAGTTCAATTCTTTTATTGTTGTGATTCAAAGATAGTTTTATACTAACTCATACGAACTCATCCTCGTATAAAACATTCGTCGCTAATCGAATATCCAAAATGCAAAGTAAAGGTGCGCTCCAGCCTTGGAAGTACGTAAATACCAGTCTTGATCCCGCAGATTTAGTCTCCTGAAAAACAAGTCCAAAAACATTAATGTAGTCGGATCTTTGGGTCAATGGAACCGATTTCTTGAGAAAGAAAACGCTTCCTTCGAGGATGAACAATCTGAACTGAAACAAACAACGAGTTTATTAACTACTCAACAACAAAACAATTTCATCCACGTAACCGACCATAGGGATTTATTATGAGTCACTGCTTACTATCGTTCATTACTATTACCGTTCATGGCATACAAGCACAACATTTCAAAGAGAAATTTACAAAACTTACCATCGGTGAACAATTGGACAAACACAACAAAATCACGAGTTTGCCGTCCTTCATCGATGGAAACCAGATTATACGCGTAGGAGGAAGATTGCAAGCGGTTAATATCTCCTTTGACACCAAACATCCGATGCTCTTACTGAGAAATCATGCTCTTACTCATCCTTACTGATATTCACAAGGAAAACTAACATCTGGGTCTCCCGGCACCAAGAACAATAAAGCCGGCCGTTCCTTTACTCTGGAGTTGATTTCTGTGAACCAATACAGATTCACTATATAATCCGGTGAAGCAACCGCTGAAGGCCCACATTGCGGTATTTTATTGTTTGTGCACCAAAGGCATCCATTTAGAGGCTGTATCTGACCTGACAACTGGAAACTTCTTAGGAGCATTGAAACGCTCCTTTGCACGGCGAGGCTATTCTATATGGTGTTTCAGTAGGAACGCTCAAAATTTGTTAGGTTAAAGCGGCCATGTTGTTAAAGCAACATCCGTCGAATTTTTTGTGTATTGCTCAGTAGTGTATGGCAAATCGCCATGGAAGGTTATAGTGTTGAACAACGTGTGCAAATCACGAAATTTTATTTTAAAAATCAGAGCCCCGTGCGAACAACGTTCCGCGCATTGCGTGATTTTTAATGGCAAGACCCATTTCTTGACGAATGGATGTATTACCAACCAAAATTGTCAGATTTGGGATGACACCAATCCACACGAGATACACTAGCACCAAATGCATTCCGAGAAAGTCACTGTTTGGTGCGAATTTTGGCCTGGCGAAATCATCGGTCCGTACTTCTTCCAAAACGAAACTGGCATTACCCTAACCGTCAAACGATAGAAGATAAGCAACTATTGTGGCCCAAGCTGGATGATATGGATATCGACGACAGTGGTTCGAACAGGACGGCGCTACTTGCTACACAGCCTTTGTCATGATGGACTTTCTGCACGAGCGATTTGAGGGCATCGTGTACTGGCCACCGTGATCGTGTGATTTAATGTCTTTAGACTTATTTCTTCTTGGTTATCTTAAATAGCAGGTCGATGCGTATAATCCGCAAACAATTGATCACCTTCAAGTCGACATAACGAACGCCATCCAGCAAATTCAGCCAGATTTATGCGACAAAGTCGTCGAAAATTGGACATTTGAACGACGTTATATTCCATATTTAATGCCATAAAATATTATTTCAAATAAAAAAAGAATTAGGTGGATATCTCACATACAATTTTTTAAATGCTTTATTATCTTGTAATCTTTATATACAATTATTAATTATTAGCACTACTCCCCCTTCTAAGGATATATCCTTGTGGTAGGGGTGAGGAGTCTTATCAAATATTTACAAGTTATGTATTTAGTGAATTTTAGCTTAAATGTTTAATTCTTAAATTCAATTAATTCAATTCAATTACAATTTTACAGGTAAATTAATTTCATTGGTTTACTCGAGGAGAATAGATCGAAAACAAATTTTTGAGTGGGGGCAGTGGCGTACGAAGATGGGGGGTGAAAAACTTTAGATTACAATATCTCACGAACCAATTACACTAGAAAAATAAAATTCGGTTTCTGTATTAAGGTGGACAAATAAAGTTTGCTGAAAGTAAAAATTTTTAAGGGGGCGGTGTTTTATGGAAGTGGGTGGGATAAGAATTTTACCTTATTATTTTTTAATAATAAAGTATTGTGATCGACCTGAAATTTAAAAAAAATTTGCTACCCTACAATTTTGCATTTACACGTTTTAGAACTAGTAAACACCAAAAAAGCAACAAAAAAATGTCCGTCTGTCCGCCGTATACGCTGTACGCCGTACGCAAAATCGTTTGAAGGCGCGTAGCTCCCAAACCCGTAAGGAGAAGATGGGGAAATATTTGTTTTTCGCTTTTCGCCACAAACAAAAGCGCACGAGTTAACATAGTAGCAGTTTGTACATAATAACCCATGAATTTTTTGTGTTTTTGGTTTATAGGGTCTTGACTGTTTGGTGGTGTGTGGGCTTGAGAGTTTTAGAAAACCCTGCAGACTCTTCCACGCTGTTCTGATGCAAGCGCGAACATCCAAAAAGGAGAACACTATCGAACTTTGCAACGCCCTTATGTGTTTCAACGTACCCAATCAGATGCCTTGTAGCTAGAATTCGGTGGTTGCTGTTTCTTTCATACGAAACTGATCGAGTTGCGCGGTTGCTAGGTCTACATGTAACAATATGTATAACATACTATCGCACTGTCGTATTCTCGCACTTTTGATATGTGCTTTCAGGACAGTATAATAAATAGTAAAAAACTATCACCGTTCACCGTGAAGACAAGGCTTAAAACGGTTTTCTTAATCAGTGTGTGATCGGCCTTAAAAAAAATCAGTTGCACAAATTCTTTTAGCATAAGAGTGTGTTAAAAAAAATTTTTTTCAGAAATTGCCCGCTATAAAGTTAAAAGTGATAAAACCATCTTACAGTTATGAGTTATGTTATATAAGAACCATGCAATTAATTTTTGAATGTGAACCTAGAGTGCAGGAATTTATTTAGGAAACCATATCTTGTGAACCATAAATTAAATCCGAATATACTGTAAAATTTTACTTACCGATTTGTGCAGATTGTGCAAACGATCGATCTCTTTTCATGCTGATTTATAAGAATAAGACATTTTACTTTATTATTTTAATAATAAAGTATTGTTATCGATTTTGAAAAAAAAAAATTTGCTACCCTGAAAATTTTTTTTTCCACGTTTCATGACTAATAAACACCAAAAAAGCAAAAAAAAATTTCAGTCCGTCTGTGCGCCGTACGCCGTCCGCCGTCCGCCGTACGCAAAATGGTTTGAGGACTTATATCTCTCAAACTCTTTGAGCTATTAAGTTGAATTTTTTGTTGTTGGTAGACTGAGCAGACCCCTTCAAGTGGCCACCTTTTGAGGGGTAATGGTGTGAGGGGGGAGGTGGGGGAGCATTTTAGACGGAAAATTTTGGTTTCTAGATCTCAATAACCGCTTAGGCTAGGAGGCTGCAACTTGGAATTTATATAGAGCATTGATAGTGGACCCATTTGCAAAAATATTGTTGATATGGGTGAAGGGGTGTGGGAGTGGGGGGAAAAATAATGCGTCATGCGACACATTCTAAAATCCATATCTCTTAATCGGTTAATGTCACGAAATTAAAACTTAATGAACATTTGTGGGCATACTAGGAGAATAGATTCGAAACAAATTTTTGAGAGGGGCAGTGCCGTACGGGGGTGGGGGTTGAATAATTTTAGATTTCGATAACTCACGAACCAATGGCACTAGACAAATAAAATTTGGTTTCTGTATAAAGATTGACAAATAAAGTTTGCTCAAAATAAAATTTTTTAAAAGGGTGGTGGAGCATGGAAGTGGAGGGGGTAAGATTTTTTTTTAAAAATCACGTCTCATATCTCAAGAACAGTGTAAGATAGATGCTTAAAATTTATACCAGAAGTAGGCCTAATAGACCCACAGTAGAAAAAAAATTTCTGGGATGAGGGTGTAGAGGGTAAGGGTGGGGGAGGGTGAAAAGTAAAAAGTTCCGATTTTTATATCTCGAGAACTTATAATGATATAAAGCTGAAACTTGGTATTTAGATAGAGCTACAGTAGTAGGATGTTGGAAAAATACAATTTTGTATAGGGATAGTATAGTACGAGGGTGGAGGGTGTTTTTCCTAACTATAGAACGGCTTATGCTAGAAAGTTGAAATTCGGTATGTATATATAAATAAACTATAAAAGTAATTTTGATTAAAAAAAAATTTAAATATCCATTGGCGTTCGGAAGTGGGGCGAAAAAAATGATCAGTGAAAATGGAATGCATATATTTTCACAATTTTCGTCATATCTATTAGGTCTTTTCAAATATTGAATTAATTTTTTTTGTACGGGTTCTCCACATAAATACCTAGAAAGTGTTTTCAGGATTTCTTGATATTCGACCCCCAAGGTGGTGTAAAGGGGATGTATACATTTTCACGAATTCAGCCGTATCCCTCAGGTCTGATTAGATATCGAATAACTTTTCACTTCCACGGGCCTATTTAATAATCACCTAAAACTCGTTTTCAAGTTTTTTCCTTTTTCAACTCCTAAGAGTGTAAAAACGGGTTGAACACGTTTTCACGAATTCCGTCATATCTCTTAGGAGCGATAAGACATCGGATTGGTTTTTACTTCCTCGAGCTTTCTTTATATATATCTACAAACTCATTTCAGGACTTTTGGATATTCAACCCCAAAGTGGGTGCAAGGGGGTTGCATACGTTTTCCCAAATTCTTACATATTTCTTAGTTCTAATGAGATATCGAATTAATTTTTACTGCATTTAGGCTTCTTACATAATCGTCAAAACGTTGATTTCAGAATTTTGTTATTCAACTCCAATAGGACGTAAGGCTTATTTCTCAGGATTGATGAGATATTAGATTGGTTTGCACTTCCACAGACTTTTTATATAATCGCCCACAAACGCATTTCCGATTTCATGTAATGGCCCAAAACCAAATCACGAAAAACCTTCTAATGACGTAACAACTGATATTATACTAGGACTAGACCTCGTCCCGGAGTATGACCCAATTATGTAATTCATATGTTATAGAGTGTAACTAGTACTGAGGTTCAAACGAAAATGGGAGATAGAGGAACTTGTCCTGAGTAGAAAATCGTTCTACATATACTCCCGTTTTTGCTCCGTTAAGGAGACAGCGCGATTTTAAGGACCAAGGATTTTCATCGTACCTGTGATCACTGTTTGATCTCTAGCTTCTGCTGTACTTAGCGTAACGTAATAATTCTGGGCTCGTTGGAAAGGACACAAATTCTTCTTTCTAATTGCTATCAACTGTGTCAATCAGTGTTATACTTTTTGAGAAAAATTCATTTAAATGACACAAAAATAATAAAAAATTATAAAAAAATACAAAAAAGACCTGATTAACCACCAAATTTTATTACATTTTCGGAAAGCCCATAAAATTTCACTATACGTTTGATAACAGAATTTCTTCATATTTGCAACAACAAGTGAGTTCTCTGCACATGTTGGAAATACTGCTAAACATAGAATTTACCGCAAAACAGATGCAGTAATGAGCAACCATGTTAACAACACACGTATTGTAAGTAAAAATATGACAACTAATTAGATAGCGTCCATTTAAGTAAATTAACTAACATCCATTTAAGTTAATTAAGTAATATCCATTTAAGTAGGGCGTGGAGTTTACCTGCTCCCTTAATGACTTCGTCCTACGTAGATTTTTCTGCGATAAAAGCATCGGGAGGAAGCAGCTAGAGATGGGTAACTCAGATCTGAGCCGGCTCAATGAACCGGCTCAAGCAGAAGATCCAACTGAGCCAGATCTTCTCCACGGATCTTTACGGTTCAACGGTTCAACAGATCTCGATGGTTCAACAGATCTCGACGGTTCAACAGATCTGCACGGCTCAGCAGATCTTTACGGATCTTTGCGGTTCGCGGATCTCGACGGCTCAGCAGATCTTTACGGATCTTTGCAGCTCGCGGATCTCGACGGCTCAACAGATCTTTACGGATCTTTGTGTTTTGCAGATCTTTGCGGTTCGCAGATCTTCACAGCACACAGATCTTGACGGATCTTTGCGGATCGCGGATCATCACGGCTCCTGGATCTTTAAGGTTCGCGGATTTTTGAGATGATGATGATGGAAAATGGAAGATGGAGGATGGATGATGGAGGATGGATGATGGAGGATAGAGGATAGAGGATGGAGGATGGAGGATGGATGATAGAGGATGGATGATGGTGGATGGAGGATGGAGGATGGAGTATGGAGGATGGATGATGGAGGATGGATGATGGTGGATGGAGGATGGAGGATGGAGGATGGAGGATGGAGGATGGAGGATGGAGGATGGAGGATGGAGGATGGAGGATGGAGGATGGAGGATGGAGGATGGAGGATGGAGGATGGAGGATGGAGGATGGAGGATGGAGGATGGAGGATGGAGGATGGAGGATGGAGGATGGAGGATGGAGGATGGAGGATGGAGGATGGAGGATGGAGGATGGAGGATGGAGGATGGAGGATGGAGGATGGAGGATGGAGGATGGAGGATGGAGGATGGAGGATGGAGGATGGAGGATGGAGGATGGAGGATGGAGGATGGAGGATGGAGGATGGAGGATGGAGGATGGAGGATGGAGGATGGAGGATGGAGGATGGAGGATGGAGGATGGAGGATGGAGGATGGACGATAAAGGATGGATGATGGATGATGGAGGATGGAGGATGGATGATGGACGATGGACGATGGAAGATGGATGATGGAGGATGGAGGATAGAGGATGGAGGATGGAGGATGGAGGATGGAGGATGGAGGATGGAGGATGGAGGATGGAGGATGGAGGATGGAGGATGGAGGATGGAGGATGGAGGATGGAGGATGGAGGATGGAGGATGGAGGATGGAGGATGGAGGATGGAGGATGGAGGATGGATGATGGAGGATGGAGGATGGAGGATGGAGGATGGAGGATGGAGGATGGAGGATGGAGGATGGAGGATGGAGGATGGAGGATGGAGGATGGAGGATGGAGGATGGAGGATGGAGGATGGAGGATGGAGGATGGAGGATGGAGGATGGAGGATGGAGGATGGAGGATGGAGGATGGAGGATGGAGGATGGAGGATGGAGGATGGAGGATGGAGGATGGAGGATGGAGGATGGAGGATGGAGGATGGAGGATGGAGGATGGAGGATGGAGGATGGAGGATGGAGGATGGAGGATGGAGGATGGAGGATGGAGGATGGAGGATGGAGGATGGAGGATGGAGGATGAAGGATGGAGGATGGAGGATGGAGGATGGAGGATGGAGGATGGAGGATGGTGGATGGAGGATGGATGATGGAGGATGGTGGATGGAGAATGGAGGATGGAGGATGGAGGATGGAGGATGGAGGATGGAGGATGGAGGATGGAGGATGGAGGATGGAGGATAGTGGGTTTAGATTAAATATTAAAGATCAAAGATTAAAGATTAAAGATTAAAGATTAAAGATTAAAAATTAAAGATTGAAGATTGAAGATTGGTGATTGATGATTGATGATTGATGATTGATGATTGATGATTGATGATTGATGATTGATGATTGATGATTGAAGATTGAAGATTGAAGATTGAAGATTGAAGATTGAAGATTGAAGATTGAAGATTGAAGATTGAAGATTGAAGATTGAAGATTGAAGATTGAAGATTAAAGATTAAAGATTAAAGATTGAAGATTGAAGATTGAAGATTAAAGATTGAAGATTGAAGATTGAAGATTGAAGACTGAAGACTGAAGACTGAAGATTGAAGATTGAAGATTGAAGATTGAAGATTGGAGATTGAAGATTGAAGATTGAAGATTGAAGATTGAAGATTGAAGATTGAAGATTGAAGATTGAAGATTGAAGATTGAAGATTGAAGATTGAAGATTGAAGATTGAAAATTGAAAATTGAAAATTGAAGATTAAAGATGGAATATTAAAGATTAAAGATTATAAATTGAAAAGAGGAGATGGAAGATAGATTTAGAAAAAAGTATTACTGGACACCAAAATTCCAAAATGAAAATTTACATTTTTCATTTATGGTATTTCCACTTTTAAGTCAATTTCAATTTGTTTCACTCTACGCTCGACTTGAAATTAAGAGATATCGCTATCTCAAAATTTGCAGGGCTAAAGGGATTAAAACTCCCTTTTCGCGTTCATGTTTGGCTGACGCGCGCTACGCTCCAACTACCTTTTGCGCAGCCCTGCGTGGCTAAAAGGATTAAAACTCTCTTTTCGCGTTCATGTTTGACTGACGTGCGCTTCGCTCTTGCCATAGAAATATTTTCACTTTTGTTTAATATTCTATGTCTTTTAAAGAAACTCATTAATTTCTACTTTGGAACCTTTTCAATTATTTTTCCAACGATATATATTAAGGAAATAAGTCAATAATTGTTGAGTGTTTACTACATTTTAGGGAATACACTCTTCGAAAGGTTAAAAATAATTAAGTGTGTAAGAGGCTTTGACATAAAATCTTTTAATATTTTTAGACATTCAATTGTTATGCCGTCAAATCCTGGACTAGAGCCAATATTTTTTAAAACTAGTTTCCTATTATTTCCCGCAATACCCCCAGCATTGCCTTAAAATAATCAACTTTGAGTATTTTCATTAAAGCTCATAATTTTTTTTTAAATTGGTTTTCGGTTTTTCAATATTAATCTGCAGTCCCCTTGTACGGCAGTGCAAAAGATCCACCTGGATCTTCTGAACCGGCTCAAAGAGCCGGTTCAATGAAAAGAGCCAGATCCGGTGAACCGGTTCATTGAAAAGATCCGAATTTCCCATCTCTAGAAGCAGCAGCAAACAGAATGTCATAGACATCATTACGAGCAACATGGCAAGCAATAGGAGGTCTTTTACAACGGAAGAAATGGCAGACATGCACTTCGTGTATGGGTTGTGCGACGGGAATGCTAGGCGAGCCGAAAGAGTTTACCGGGAACGGTATCCGGACAGATCTCGGTACCCCCATTATCGGATGTTCATCAGTATTCATCGGAACCTTCGTGAACGAGGTACACTGCAGCCGTGGCGGGAGACACAACATCCAGGACGGCGACACTCGGTACCTGTGGCCATGGAGGAGCGCATACTGCGCATCGCAGCTAGGGACCCCACGTTAAGCACCCGGCGCATCGGCCATCGATTAGGCATCAACCACATGCAAGTGTTCCGAATTCTGCAAGGAGAAGGACTGTATCCCTATCACAATACACCGGTGCAACAACTGTTGCCCGGTGATCGTGAACATCGGCGAGACTTTTGTCATACCATGTTACTGCGAGCAGACGAACATCTAGCGTTTTTCGAAAGAATTCTCTGGACCGACGAATCGCAATTCACCCGCGATGGCGTACAAAATTTCCACAATATGCATGTGTGGGCACGTGAAAATCCCCATACCAGCCGAAATACGTCCCATCAACATCGCTTCAGTGTGAATGTTTGGGCTGGCATCATCGGCAGAACTTTCATCGGTCTTCCCCCAATTCTCAATTCCACCAATTATGCCGAATTTTTGGAGGAAACTTTATCAGACCTCATAGAGGACATACCACTCCGTGTACTAGTCAGGTTTTGGTACCAGCACGATGGAGCGCCAGCGCATTATGGTGCTAATGTCCGTCGGTGGCTCGACGCGAATTTTCGGGATCGATGGAATGGTCGTGGCGATTTACTTGAAGGGAACGTGCTTGATCACTGTTAGCCCCGCTCCTTTACAATTCAACCTATGAAGAAATTCTGTTATCAAACGTATAGTGAAATTTTATGGGCTTTCCGAAAATGTAATAAACTTTGGTGGTTAATCATTTCCTTCTTGGAGCAAACAGGACTTTTTTGTTTTTTTTTTAATTTTTTATTATTTTTGTGTCATTTAAATGAATTTTTCTCGAAAAGTATAACACTGATTAACACAGTTGATAGCAACTAGAAAAAAGAATTTGTGTCCTTTCCAACGAGCCCAGAATTATTACGTTACGCTAAGTACAGCAGAAGTTAGAGATGAAAACGATGAAAATCCTTCGTCCTTAAAATCGCGCTATCTCCTTAACGGTGCAAAAACGGGAGTATGTCCGGAACGATTTTCTACTCAGGACAAGTTCCTCTATCTCCCATTTTCGTTTGAACCTCAGTACTAGTTACACCCTGTATGTGGCAGCGGCGTAAGTATTCTAGCGCGACCCCATTCTAACCGTTTCCCGAACTTTTTTTTAGGTTTTCAGTCACATAGTAACCTACACCGCATCTCAGAATTAAACTCGTTCCGAACTTCTACCGAAAAAATATTAAAGTTGCGCCCAGACTGTTGGCAGTTTTTTTTCTTATGATAGCAAATATAAATTCGGTGTAAAAGTATAGTTTTACTTTATTATTTTTTAATAATAAAGTATTGTGATCGACCTGAAACTTAAAAAAAATTTTCTACCCTGAAATTTTGTAGGCTAGTAAACACCAAAAAAGCAAAAAAAAAAAAAGTGTCCGTCTGTCCGCCGTACGCAAAATCGTTTGAAGACGCTTAGCTCCCAAACCCGTTGAGGTATTAAGTTGAAATTTGTATGGTGGGTAGATTGGGTAAGCTCCTACGATTGGAACTTTTGGGGTGGTGTGGGTGTAAGGGGGGAGGAGAGGGGAATGTAAACTTTTTGAAGAGGGAGGTGGAGCACGAAAGTGTGCGGATAGCAATTTCTCAAAAAATGTAATTTTTATATCTCAGAAACCGTATAAGATATGATCTTGAAAATTTTGCAGGAGTTGGGGTCAGTAGACCTCTAGTAGGGAGTTTTAGTCGTGGGGGTGTAAAAATTTAGGATTATATAGAGCCACTATAGAAACATCCTAGAAAAATAAAATTTTTCATTGGGGTGGCAAGGTATGGGGGTGAGGAGTGGTTTTTTTTATCTTAGAAACGGCTTATGCTAGAAAGTTGAAACTTAGTACGTATATGTAGACGTGCTATTAGCGTAACTAATGCAAAAAAAGTTCAGATTTTTATTGGCGTTCAGAGGTTGAGTAAAAAAAATGACCGTGAATCCACATTTTCACGAATTTCGTTAAAACTTTTAGACATGTCGAGCTATCAAAGCAATTTTACTTCTGCGGGCCATTTATTATATATAAGCGGCTAGAAACGTTCTTAAAATTTTTCGATATCCAACCCCTAAAGGTGTGTAAAGTAGTTGTGTACATATTCATGAATTCTGATATATTTCTTAGGTATATTGAGATTTGGAATTCACTTTTACTTCTATAAGCTTAAAACATAGTCGGGAAAAAAACCGATTTAAGTATTTTTCCCTATTAAACCACCTGGAGGTATTGCTTAAGTTTTCACTGATTCCGAAAATCTCTTAGGTTTAATGTGATCGAGTTCGCTTTTACTTCTATGGAATATTCTGTTGATAAAAAAATACGTTAATAAATAAAAAAAATTTGCCAACAGTCTAGGCGCAACTTTATTATTTTATGGGTAGAAGTCCGAAACGTGTTTAATGCTTAGATGCGGTGTAGGTTACCATGCGACTGACAACCTAAGAAATAACCAGGAGGCTATTTTGAACGCTATTTTTTAGATTGTCAGTCGCATGGTGACCTACACCGCATCTAAGCATTAAACACGTTTCGGACTTCTACCCATAAAATAATAAGTTCCGCCTAGACTGTTGGCAGATTTTTTAAAAGTCTTAAAAGAAATTTGTTCGCAGATATAATATATGCCGCGAATTAAAAGTAGTTAATTTTCATCTATATTGTCAGTAATTTTTTGATATAGACTAACATTTCTTTTATTTGCAGGCCTTGGAATACTAAGGCTCTCACCGTTGGCCGTATAGACAATGACAGAAGACTCCGACTCATTATCTGAGGAAGAACGTAGTTTGTTCCGTCCCTTCACCCGCGAATCATTGGTGGCTATTGAAGCACGCATAGCCATTGAACATGCAAAACAAAAGGAGCTGGAAAAAAAGAGAGCAGAAGGAGAGGTGGTAGTATTATAAAAGTTTATTTCCCATGTTCTTGATTTGGATTTGTAATTACTAATACATACTTTTTAATCAATCTTTGAATTAGTGAAAAATTACATAAAAAAATAGAACGAAGTAATTAATTGAATATTATAATAAATTTGAGAATCTTAATAATTGGCAGTATAATTATTTTATGTTTATTATATATATATACATATTATGATTGGTTTTTTTTAATATTGGTTCAAAAATTATAACTGAAAGCTAATTTTTCAAATTAAGGTTACACTCATACCTCGCTATACGGCCGGCCTTTATACGGCTTTTCGCTATAGCGGCCTTTTTCAATTATGGCACTTTTTCGTTTTACGGCCCAAAATGTGTCGTTATACGGCCTGATTTTGGATAATGCTCCAAGAAATTCGGTTGATTTATTACTTAAAATAGTTGATTCGTTATACGACGTTTCGCTTTACGGCCAACTTTCCCGGAACGCATCTAGGCCGTAAAGCGAGGTATAAGTGTATTTGAAAAATAACTATGTAAATTAAAGGCGCTACCAAAGAATGGGATAGTTTGCTTTATGCACACACATAGGCTTACGTATTCAAATGCAGAACAACATAAGATAATTTATGTTTTTTATTGGACAATTTTAATGAAAATTTTTTAAGATAGTATATTGTAGTATTTATTTAGCGGAAAAAATGATTGGACAAGAAACTTTGTTTCGATAAATTTAAACGAACAATAGTCATAGTTCTTTCTAATATTCTTACTAAAGTATAATGTCATTTTATTAATAACTTAGTGTAAATATTCCAAGGCTGGCATTCTGCATATGTTGAAATTAATGTGTTGTTGTGTATAAGTGGTTCAAAATTCTGTTAGACAGGTATATCACATTGAAAAACAAGTTCGGTATAAAATTTGTATACTTTCCTAAAGGGTAAAACAATTAACAACCCTATCCTTATACTATTCAAGTATTGTTTTGCAATTATTATAGAAAATGCTGAATATTACAATTAGAAATATGTACAGATATGTATATTATATTCATTGTGCAAATATTGATAAAACTTCTTATAACAATTTCTATCTGCTATCAAACTTTCCTCTTTGTATATAATAGAATGTACCATATTTTCTTTCGTTAATTTCTTAACTTTAAATTTTCAAACTGTATCGTACACTAAAAATAGTAATCTCTTATATTATAATAACATTTTTACATATACCCTTCTTTAATTTACTTTCGATTTTCTGTTTACCTAAAGAAAATAGGATTTGTTTAATTTTGATGTTTATATGTTTGAAATGTGTGTCTAACGTACAATTATTATTCAATTATACATTTGTCTATGTTTTATATAAATTAAATTTTATTATGATATGATTGTTTTTTTCTTTCTTTCTATAAAATATTATTTTTGTGTAAAAAACGAAAAACTTGTATTCTTATATATATGTATATGTATGTATTCTTCGTATGTATATATATATACTTATATGTATATATGTATATGTAGTTATTATTTTTAGCTCTAAATTGTGTTGCTATTTATTTTATTATTTGTAAATCATTTAATATATATTTATCTTACGCCGCGTCCATTAATACACATTATATTATCATAGACATACATACATTTATGCAATCTATCTTTATTGCATTTTTTTATGTACAAGTATATAAACTAGATTTTTAAAGTAATATTTTGGTGTCAGTATTGTGTGGCTAATTCAAAAATGTCCCATATTCAAATGATCAATAAATGGTGATATATCATAAAGGGTAATGTAATAATATAGAATAATGTGCATTTAAATTTTCATTTTTAAAACCTATGAATCCATAGTGCATTATGTGTAGTACCTTCAATATTATATATGTAAGTGAAATTCTACCTGGCCGCTGTCGGGAAATTTGGATCTGTTGATACCGAGGTATAAAAGGGGCATATATAACAATTTGAATGTATTATTGTCATTATTAAAATAAAATTGTATAACACATTTGTGTATGAAACTTATGCTACTATCATAATGTCATTTTTAATATTCTTCACTTGCGCCGCCTAGAGTGGTATTTGGCGCTAGCATCGTTCTATTATCTTTGTAAAACCCGCTGCAGGAATGATTGAAATTGAACGGCAAGTGTATGAAGAGAAATGCATGAGGGGTAGTTTCTATTTCAAGTATTCTTTTTGATAGTAGTTTAACAAAAATTATTCTCTCGGCTTTGAGTATGAAATTTACATAACGGGCGTTGATTTACATTTCTGCGTGTGAAGATGTGAATTTTTTTTTTATGCTTTTTGTTCTCTAGATAAAATCTGGGACTATTATACCTTTAATCCAGCCCAAAAGTTTGTAGCGCATAGAAATAGAACGGATCTTCGGAATGATACTGAGAGTGACGGAGATGAAAGTTCATTCAGAGCTATTACCTGTGATGTTGTCTGTGAAAATGCTAATATCCCTAGTAGATATTACATTACACCTCAGCCAGGACAGCCCCTCCTTGATCACCATAAGCTCCGCCTGACACTACAGTGGTCCGGAAGGCGGAAGGAGCTGCTAATGTTAAGCATATTAGAGAAAACACCTCCACCTACCCCGCCTTCAGTTTTGGAGCCGTCCGTATATATGTGGACGGACTCTTCCACCCGAACCGAATCCTTTCCCATTCGGGTTGCGATGGTTGTTGGGAAATTTTTGTCAAAAACATAACTGGGACGGGTGCATTCGGTCTTTTCAGGAATGTTATTGGAGTGATTCAAGATTGTTGAGTGACCTGTATATATGCCAGTCCACTGTGCAGAGGCTCTAAGTGGAATGGCTGCACTGGGTGCCATTTGCTTGCCAAAAATGTCTAGGGGTGATTGTAATATGTGATGAAAATTAATTAAAAACACAAGTGATTTCTAGTCTTAAACGCTTTAAATTCTCGACCGATCAGTTCAGTGGTTGATGCTCAACTTCTGACCAAAGACCCAGATCTGACTTATTACACGCATTTTTCTTTATAAATAAATAAATGAACAATATGTTTGCTTAAATAAATTCACTACAAAAAAAAAAATTCAAAGAACAATAAATTCAATTATTAATACTTTTAATTAAAGTAGTTTAATTATTCAAAATCAATCAATAATTAATTCAATTAATTCACAATAAACTCAATTAAATGCAGTAGCTCCCGATACATATCTTTGCGGTGGTTTAACAATACGCACGCTGCGTGTTCTGTAATCTACTTCAGGCTCAGGCCTTGCTTTCGTTTCCACGTCACTTTCCGTAATTGCTTCTGAATCGCCACTCCCAGAAGTTTCATACTCTGAACAAAGGTAATTATCTTCATAATCCGCTGGTAGTTCTGATTCATCTACAATTTGTTCCTTTCTAATATTTTCTTGTAATGGCTTAATAATTTCAATTTCTGGATTTAACATTTTCTTCCAATAACAAGTCACTAGCATTAAAGTCTTCATTTTTAGTCTTAGCAATGAATCTACGGTTACGTCTAAAATGATTTTCAAACACATCTTTAATAATGTCCGAGCGATCATTAACAATTCCAACTATTTTACCATAATGTCATTCCCTTCCGTTTTTTTTTAAATACAACAATTGCAATGTTGGTGACTTAGCGTTTCGATCATAGTAATATTTTTGTCTTTCCTTTTTATTTTTAATTTTTTCTTGAACAACTTCTTCAGCTACGTTATTCCTGATGAGCAACTGTTCCGATACCGGTAGTTTTGTTTTGACCAACCGACCAAAGAATAGTTCCGATGGTGTAAGACGCATACTTGCAATCGGTGTAGTATTATATTCCAGAATTCTATACTGGAATTGATCCACTTCATTTGTTTCATAACATCGCTTTAAGATATTTTTAGCAATGGCCACTCCCTTTTCAGCTAAACCATTACTTTGCGGATAGCGTGGACTTGAATACTTAAACTGAATATTGAAATTTTCCGCGAAACTTCCAAACTCCGTTGAATTAAATGGACTATTGTCACTTTTAATTACCGATGGATATCCAATTTTATTGAAAACGCGACTAATAACATCAATAATATGTCTGGATGTTTTGTTATTTAAACTATCTGCGATTAAATAATTTGAATAAGCGTCAATGACCGCAATGAAATCTCGACCAGCATACTCAAATAAATCTATGGACACAATGTGAATGTGATATCTTGGATTTTGCTCCTGCACCAGTGACTCTTTTTGATTGTTTCGTTTGAATTTCTCACAAGTTTCTTTTATTTGATTGTTCATTTCTGGCCAAAAATTCAATATTCTTGCGCGCGCAAGTGTCTTTTCCATTCCAAGATGTGGTTCATGAAGCCACTTAGCAATCTTCCATTGTAACTCCGTTGGAATAATCAATCTGTGATTCACGAATAACAATCCGTTCTCAAAATACAATTCCGATTTCAGTTTATAAAATTTTCGGCCAAAATCATTCAATTGATGAAATCCGGGACACCCATTTTCAATATATCCACAAATACGTTTATAGTTTTCATCAGCTTCCAAAATCCGTTTATAGTACTTAAAATTATCCTCTGATATACAAACAGACTTTGTAACCGTATGAATTACTCCGGATAATTCTTCCAATTCAGAAATTTCAGGTAATTGTGCACGAGATAGGCAGTCAGCAACTAACATGCTTTTTCCTGGCTTGTAGATGATTTCCATCTGTGAGTATTTCAACAATGCCATAAACATTCTTTGCAATATTGGTGTTACATCATCAATATCACGCTTAATCAGTGTCTCAAGTGGCTTGTGATCACTTTCAACCGTGAATTCACGTCCATAAATGAAATAATGAAAACGATGACATGCAAAAACTATTGGCAATAGTTCTTTTTCGATTTGTGCCCATTTTTGCCGACTATTTCTTAGAGTTCGCGAAACAATGGCAATTGGTTGACCATCCTGAGTAAGAACCGATCCCAAACCGTCCTTAGACGCGTCTGTCTGAATAACAACCAGCCTCTCGGGGTCATATGCAGTTAAAATAGGGTCTGAAGTAATTATCTCCAATAAATTTTTAAGTTCCTGATCATGCTTGTCATTCCACTCAAAGGGCACGTCCTTCATGGTCAGTTTTCTTAATTCCACAGCTATTTTTGATAAATTTGGAATGAATCTAGCCAAATATTTGAATATTCCCATTAGACTTGTTTATCCATTTCCAGAATTGCAGCCTTGTATTTATCTGCTGGTTTCATTGTACCATTTGAAAGGACATGGCCCATGGATTTGACTTCCGATTGACGATACTGTATTTTGTTTGGATTGAATTTTACATTATTCAAACGCGCGGGTTCAAGTACGATCGATAAAATTTTATCATGTTCTGTCTCATCGACAGCAGCAATTCCATTATCATCAAAGTAAACCAAGACACCTGGTATGTCACCGAAGATTTACACCATTATTCTTTGAAAAATTTCTGGTGCATAATTCAACCCGAATGGAAGTCGATTAAACTTATAGCGACCAAACGGTGTCATAAGAGCTGTTAGTTCAGAACTTTTATCATCCAATTCCGATTGCCAGAATCCATTTGAGCAATCAAGCACAGTGAAAACCCGTTTATGGCTCAACTGTGGTGCAAAATTATCAATTGTAGGAATCAAATAATGTTCCAGTTTTAAGGCAAGCGTTAAGCGGTTTTGGATCCAAAAAATTCCGTAAATCGCCATTTGACTTCTCCCCAATTTGTAAGTTATTGACCCAGTCAGTTGGATAATTCACAGGTGAAATGATTCCATCCCGTAACATTTCTTCCAATTTTGGTTTAAGTTTCTTGATTATTGTTTCCGGAAATCTCTTCTTGTAATGAACAACTGGTCTTGCATCTTCCTTTAAATAAATCGTAATTTTGCCGGGAAATTTTCCTAGTCCATTAAAGACATCACCATTTCTACTTATAAATTCCTTTTTATTTTCCGGTAATTTAATTGAATCAATATCGAGACGTTTAATTAATCCAAATTCAATGCAGGTCATTCGTCCAAGTATCGGTTCAAATGCATCATCAACAACAAGGAAATTGGCACTTTTTTTTCCGTATTCAATTTCAAATCCAATAGTGTCAATTTAGCAGTACCAACAGTTTTTATTCTATTATTACTATAATCAAATACAGGAAAATTTTTTTATTTATTTTGATTTTTAACTTTTCAATTATTCGTAATGGAACACAATTGACATCCGCCCCCGTATCAATTTTAAACGTAACTACTTCGGTTCCTAGTTGGTATGTCTTATTCCACCGATCCTTCTTGGATTGAATTTATTCCATAAATTTTATTGAAATTAAGTGTACATTCTATTTTACTACTTTTCATATCCACTTTACCTGTGCTGTCACTCCAGCAAACGTTATTGACGTGCGGTTTTCCACTTAATTCTGATTCCACTTTCTTCGCTTTGGAGTTGTTGTTCCTTCTCCGGCACATTCGGTAAAAATGCCCCGTTTTTCCACATATATTACATTTGGACTCCTTTGCTGGACATTTATTCTTATGATTGAAGTTCCAATCACCTCCACAATTAAAACAGGATCGCTTGATGATGTGGACTGCATCCGGTTTGTTGGTTTCCGTCGATGACACTGCAGCTACCAAATGTTTGTTTGACTCCAAAATTGTTTTGTTGACATTTGCAGATTCATATTTTTTGCATATATCAACAACGCGATTCAGCGCCTCGTCGCGCGCATCCAATAGTTTCATTTGGAGTTTTTTTTATCGAAAACTCCCGTAATAATACGGTTATGCAACATCCGTTCTCCATATGAAGCACCACAACCGCATGGGCAGATAGAATTGCAACGCTACAGTTGCTCCCGTAAATTCGTTGAATGCATGGCGCTCTTTCTGCACCATATTGTTAAATTTATATGACTCCATCGGGACATTTTTCTGTGGTAGACAATGTTCGTCAAACTTCTCCAAGACTTCGGTCAACGTTCGCTGTCGTATTTCTTCCACCTCATATGCCGCTGCCGTGTCCGATGCTTCTATCTGTCGTATCACTGTGGTTGTACCAAGCAAATATTGTTCAGAACCGTCATTCGGAAATAACGTGTTGTATATATTCGCTCCTTTTGTTCCAATTAACCACAGAAAAATTGCAATTTTCGTTGCTTCTGGTTGTGTGTTCTTGTTGTTTGCAATCATATAAACCAGAAAGTCCCGCTTCCAGTTCATCCAATCTGCTGACACATTTGCACATTCCAGTTCTTTCATATCTTTTCGTGCTTCAGCCATTTTATGGATGCCGACGAGAAATTGAAATATGAAATGAAATACACTCTCAATCCGAGAAATAACACTATAGTTACAATGTCCGATCTTCAAGGCACACCGATAACTGTTTCTTTTTTCCCAATTTTCTACTTTACCATATACGAAATTTTGTTTGATGCAAAAACAATTTCCCCGTTGTACCATCTTACGACGCAATGCACTGCACGTGTTCATGTTCCGATAACAAAAAAAAAATTGCATTTTCGATGAAATTTCACCCAATTCGCTTTATTGTCGTTTATTGTAATAGTTTTCATTTATGACACCATGTAATATGTGATGCAAATTAATTAAAAACGCAAGTGATTTCTAGTCTTAAGCGCTTTAATTTCACGACCGATCAGTTCAGTGATTGATGCTCAACTGCTGACCTAAGACCCAGATCTGACTTATTACAGTGATAGATTGAATAGCATGTCTAATGCTGCAGGGGGAGTTGTTCTCAGAGCTCCACTGATGCACATGCATGCTGATCTCTGTATCTTCCCTAGGATGATGCGGTTTACTGCTTTGCCTAAGGCCGTTCTCCAGACAATAACACCGTACAGGAGTATCGGTCTGATGACGGACACGTAGAGCCAATGAACTATTCGAGGTTGCATACCCATTTTTTGTCAACGGCCTTTTTGCACGGGTAAAGCGCAACTGTTGCTTTTCATTTCCGTTCCTGGATGATAGATTTCCATTGAAGTTTCCTATCCAAAATAAGATCCAAATATTTTGTACTATCGGTGAAAACTAGACTAGTACCATCCAGAGAAGGAGGGTCAACGTGAAGAATTTTTTATTTCCTGGTGAAGAGGACTACTTCTGTTTTGCGTGGGTTCACGCCCAGCCCGCATTGAGCTGCCCATTTGAAGAGGATAGAGAGAGCATTCTGCAATATCTCACTCAGCGTGTTGAGGTGCTTTCCCGAGACAGCAATTACTACGTCGTCTGTATAAACAATCACTCTGCAGCCCACCCCTTCCAGTCTCAATAGTAGTTTGTTGACCACTAAATTCCAAAAAGAGGGAAGAGCACGCCACCTTGTGGTGTACCTCTGCTGACGAACCTTCGAGAGGAGGATTCGCCCAGCTTTGTGTTGACAATCCTGGATGTTAACATCAAATTGATGAACGCGCCAAGCGAGGACTCAACCTTAAGCCTGGAAAGTGTGTCAGTGATTGCCTCTGGTCTGACGTTGTTGAAAGCTCCCTCGATATCGAGAAAGGCAACCATGGTGTATTCTTTAATAATAAGAGATTTTTCAATGGTGCGCACGAGCGACTGTAAGGCCGTTTCAACCGACCTCCCCTTCCAGTACGCGTGTTGGGATGTTGACAGCAAACGCTTGTCAAAATTGTCACGGATGTGTACATTCATTAGTCTTTCCAGTGTATGCAGAAGAAAGGATAGACTGATAGGTCTGAGGTCCTTAGGGCAGACATTAGAGCTTTTTCCTGCTTTGGGTATGAAGATCACCCTAACTTTCATGCATGCTTTAGGAATGTAGGTTAGATCCAGGCAACCTTTCAAGATAACCTTCAGCCAAGGTAGAATAGCCGAGGTCTGATGGATTTCAGCAGGAATTATTCCATCCGATCCCGCAGACTTAAATGGTTTGAAGCCTACTATCAAAAGTCGCCCTAGAATGTTGATCATCTATTAAGGAGATGGCAGAACAGTTCAATATTCTTCTGTGCTGGATGCCAGGACAAAAGCATATTCCAGGGAATTGTATGGCTGATGAACTCGCTCGGCGCGGTACTACCCTTCAAATTATGCCGGAACATCGGAATCTGGGTGTGCCCCTCTCGACGTGGAAACTGCTACTGGGATTGGGTTCAGTTGAGAAAACCAACTCAAGTTGGCCGAACTGCGAACAGATCTGGCCCAAGCTGTATCTAAACCGCTCTAAAAGGCTGACTTTGATCAAAAGGGCGAATATCAGCACCACAGTCGGTGTCCTGACCGGACACTGTCCTATAGGTCGGCATGCTAAAATGGATGGATGAGGAGGAGAAGGACACAGTGCTTCATCTTCTCTGTACCTGTCCAGCTCTGTCCGCTGGAAGGAAAACTCATCTTGGCGCTTACTTCTTCAACAGGCTTAGTGACCTTGTCGCAACGGATGTCGTAAGAATCCAACGCTTCATTGCAAGCTCTAAATAGTTTGACGAGTAGGACCGGATTCAATGATCCTGTGGTTACACAACGGCCCTTCTTAGGTCTAAGTGTGCCTGTGCTCTCACGGGCAGCCACGCGTACCTACCTACCTATTACCTGCGATAAAGGGACAATATTATTCAGAACCATATCTAGATTTGAAGCAAAGCCAAGGGTGCTTAATACGTAGGATCCGTAGGTGTACAAAGAGGTTTCTTTGATCATGAGGTCGTACAGTAGCTTACCTGCCGTGTTTGCTCTAGCGCAATTCCTGTGGCGATGTTTCGCACTAAAATCTCCACATACAAGAAAACTCTGGGTCTAATGGATGTTAACCGATTAATGTCTGTGTTTAATTGGCTTGCTTATGACTATTGCGACTGCACCTCCGGTTATCACGTTCCTATAAGTTCTGTATATATTGTATTTAGGATGATACAATTTTTCACTTCTCTTGAGCCAAGTCTCGGTTATAATATTATATTATATAAAAGTTTATTTCATTTTCGACTAAAAAGTATCATGCTTCGATCGATTTACAACGAATGATTTGTGTATGTGTTTTTATTTCACTCAAATTATCCATACAGAAATTTAACTGTACAATCTTAAAGATGATCTTTTATTTTCTCTAATACTTCCTGGCACTGTTGATCATTTTCTGCTGGCTGATGAAGCTGCGCAGGTGGTGCAAGTCTATTTTCCACTGCCGATATTTTATCCGGATATGTCTTTATGCCATCAACGGAACGATGTAACCCATGACCCAATTACTTTACTTCGAATCTAAACGCAGTGCACTTCTTTGGACTTAGCTACAACTTTGATGCTCATAATCGCTAGAAAACTTCTTGCAGATTTTTCAGATGTTCCTCGAAGGTCTTGCTGATGACAATCACATCATTTATATAGGGTCTATCAATGGGGACGCTCAATTTTTAAATGTAAATAAATCAAGTTGTGTGTGAGATATACTATATACCCAATTCTTTTTTTAATTGAAAGAATATTTTATGTCATTAGGTATGGAATGTAACGTCATTCAAATGTCCGCCCGGCTTTGCTTGGTCGCACATATTCAAGAGGTCAAATTTTCAACGACTTTGTCGCATAAATCTGGCTGAATTTGCTGAGTTCGTTATGTTGACTTAAAGGTGATCAATTGTTTTAAATATTAACACTGGGATTTTTTAATCGTTAACAAATAGGTATTCACGGTAGGTTGGGTTTTTCACTATCACCCTTTTCTATTTAAAGGTTTTTTCTTATTCTCGAGATTTACTACTTTACTTTCTTTTCGTTTTCACTGTTCACCTTCACTATTTTCGGAAAAAAAAATGTTTTCGAGTCGGTTATTAATAATGCTCTCCAGTACTTTTCCCAATGAGTCCAGCATACATAGTGGCCGGTATGTCGATGGTTGTTCAGATTGCTTTCCGGGCTTCAATAGCAACACCAGTCTTTGGAACTTCCAAAAAGCGGGGAACTCTTCTTCATTGAGATATGCTGTGTACATCCTAACAAACGTCTCGGAATCCGTCCGGATGGCAGTTTTCCTCGCATGATTAGGGAAGCTGTCCAAACCAAGTATTTTGTTGTCAGCCACTTTTCGTAATGTCAGTAGCACCTCTTCAGCTGTCACGGGACAGCACGTATGTTTTCGTCAAGAGATTTGAGGGTGTCATTTGTCTTAATCGTCCGCAGAATGTCCGTGTACGTAAGATCAGCGGTAGCCGAAATAATCAGTGGGTCGGGCTTTCACCTTATACCCTTATACTCTTCTTCGTCTTTTGCTTCTTGGACTGCACTTTTGTCCATTTCTCCTTCTGTTTCGGCAGTGCTTGTGGTTGCACTGCATCTCCTTGTGCTGCTTCCGTTGTGTTCCGCGCGATATTATTTTTTTTTAATGGGAAGGAATTGTCTCTTCGGTGACACAGCAGTCTCTTCCTTCTTCTTTTTAATAGACGAATGCTCTACATTCATGCGCTTCGTGGGTGGCGTCTCGAAATCAGTCACCTGTCTTCTCTTCTGGTTTGGTTTAAACCATGGCAATGTTTGCGAGGAATTGTTTTTCCTAATCACTTCTTTAGCTTCGTCATCTTGTTGATCAATCGCAGATAAATCATATAGCGCTCCCATGTTATCGATTGTGTCACGCATTGGCTGATGGGTCGAACGCCTTTCATCCTTGAGCATGTCAACAAGTAAGTTAATCTACTTATCGAGAAGGTGAAACGACGATTTCACCGGTTCTGGCTCCTTGCCGCTGTCAGCTGGCGTTGGCGTTTTGATGCTGCTATTATTAGAACCCTTACTTATCTGGTTTCCTCCTGTCGTCGAAAGTTTCTGTGCACCGGCTGATGACCTTTATAGCCTTGCGCACCTCTGAAAAGGGGTTTCATTGCCGCTGTTAATATTTATGGCGCCATCGTTGTCATTGCTATTGCGTCTTTCCCTGTTGTTTGGTTTGTTGTTGTTGTTTTTGTCATTATTCATGTATGTGTGGTCCCAACTCAGAGCCGTTATCCCCGTTGGAATGTGTAGTCACCTAGGATCCCATGGTTATCTTTGCAAGCAGTGAGGCTATGCAAGGGTTGACGCAAGCCCTTATAGCCCTATATATCCCATGTTCAGAGCCAGATTAGTACTAGTCAGGAATATAACATCTGAGCCTACACCACTAACTTAATGGTGACAAACGCGGAGTGTTCTTTGAGACCTGCTGAGGTTTTACCGGGACGGAGGCGATTACTGCATTAGCCTGAAACCTATTTCTGCAAGGTTTCATTCTTACATAATCAGTAACAGAATACCGCAGTCGTCAGCCCAAATACCATAATTTCGTTTCGTTGTTGCTAGTATTCATAATCAAGATCTTACTTACGGCTCCGGTTCGTTTCGATGTTACTGTCTGCTGATATGGACACAGTCGTAGATTGCAAAGTTTTCCCTTGTTGCAACCAATAGGTAGAAGGCACATTTGGAGGAGTATTTCCAGTGGTCCCGTCGTTGAAGTTTAACAGGGTTTTTGAGACCTTTTAAGCCCCACCCTGCTCTTCGGTCGCTCTTGGTTGGGGACTGCTTATTGATTATTCGCAGCTAACCTTCATCTGCATGCAGGTCATCCAGCTATCCGCCACCTTGCTGACCCCCACAGATAGCCTCAAGCTAGACCCTGTGAAACTCCGCAGGTTAGTCCCTTTTGATCGGGCCAAAATGACCTACTGCCTCACGACGGGACGAAACAGAATTTTTGGAATGTCATTCGTGACATGGACACAATGTCTGGAATAAATTCCATTAAATGCCGTGACGAAATTGCAAAAAGAAGTATAGTATGCTTTTACGGTATTCGGTCGACAGTTGCCTTTATTGCCTAGAGCCGCATGACGTACTAACAAAGTTGCGCTCAAGAAGCGACTGAAACGGTGGGGTCATGTTTTGTTGTCTTTTTATTCGCGCCCCGCTATCTTAACCTCACATGCCCTCGTCCTGGTGAGAGGAGAAATTCGAAAGGATGCCGTCTAAGCGGCTCCGAGCCTATCGTAAGGTTTTAGCCGAAGTACCCCTAACGCATATACGAACAACCATCAAAGTTTTAGATGCCTGTCGAGATATTCCAAGACGGAAGTGCTGAATTCTTTTCGGGTATTTTAGATTTCTTCTATTGTTGTGGTCACTTTAAGCTGCGGTCAGATCCATCTCAAAGAGTTTGCATGATGGTATTAAAATTCAAGGTCCTATTCGCTTCGAATGCGGTTCCGATGTAAGCAGCGAGGTCTCGGGAATTATGCTATTATGCCTTTAGTTTAGTTCTAAATAAATTTAGTGGTGATTTCTTTTCCGTGTAATTCGCATCTTAAAAATCAGATGAGATGACACTTTTTTAGATGACGG